>OZ035986.1:34320000-35704166 GCA_964035005.1 Erebia palarica | reverse complement strand
CCTACCGGCAAAGACGTGCCGCCAAGCGATTACGCGTTCCGGTACGATGCCGTGTAGAAACCAAATAGGGTATGGGTTTAATATAACTGCCATGCCCCTAACAGGTTATCCCGCTACCATCTTAGACTCTATCATGACTTACCACCAGGTGAGATCGCAGTCAAGGGCTAACTTAGTAGTTTTTTTAGTAGTGGATAAAAAAAAAAATATTTTTCCCTTCAAATCGCACATAGCTTAGAGAATTAGAAGAGCATGTCCGAGGACCAAACCTTCAACCACCCGAACAGGAGACAACTTTTGTGGATAACTTTTATAGACAACATTGACTCAGGGGTCATCTCAACAGAAAAAATTCAATTTTATCTATTTTTTGGATAACTAGTTAATCCGATTGCACCTATACAAATCACAGTCATTCAGTTTAATATTTCGATTTTTAAATAAAACCAACAATGATACGAGGTACAGTTCGCACCCGAGTTGAATGCAGAGCTAATGTATGGTGACACATACATAAGCTCTGCATTCAACTCGCGCGCGTTCTAAAACTAGCAGATGACCGGGATTTGGTCCGCATGGAATAAGTTTTTTAATTCCCACGGGAACTCCTTAATTTTCCGGGATAAAAACTATGTGCTATTACAGACTAAGAAAAAAGATAAGTTATATAAAAGGAAAAGGTGACTGGCTTACTGATCTATCAACGCACAGCTCAAACTACTGGACGGATCAGGCTGAAATTTGGCATCCAGGTAGCTTTTATGACGTAAATAAAGAATTTTTGAAAATTTTACGCCTAAGGGGTGTACTATGGCTTCGAGATTTTTATGAAAAACGAACTTAACGTGAGTGAAACAGCGGGTAAACGTTAGTATATAACATGAGTTCACAGGAAATACGTTCTTCATCAGACAAAACAATAAATAAGCAACGTTATACTGCCCATTGCATTATCCAGTTTCATACAAAATCAAAGGCACGGACTCAGCACGAAATCACAGTGTGATTACAGCGCTTATCAACAAATTTGGGGACCTCTTCATAAATAGTTAGGTACAATTAAAAAAATATAGCGATAATAATTCGACTGACCTTATCAGCGTAGGAACGTCCGGGTCGAGACGAGCTCGGATGCTGAGTGTCTTGAGAGAACGCTTCTGTATCTACGAGTCTAGTCTTAACTACGTTATCGCTATCAGGATCACTCATGATCCCAAAGTCGAACCTACTTTTTTACTCCACAAAAAGTCAGCCCTTGACTGCGATCTCATCTGCTAGTGATGATGCAGTCTAGGCACAGAATAAGTAATAGTACAGTGGTCTAAAGCCAGATTTAATGAACTGACATCAGCTAAAAAAAGCGTGCTTAAGTATCGGACAATAGGGGCCAATAAATCTAGAAACCTTGCAGCTCAAATGAATGGTTTTAAGCATATATTGAGCGGTACTTGAGAATCCGTGTTTAGCTGAGTTGCCCAAGATGGTAGCAGGCTAGGCATGTCAATTCTATGAAACCCATGCCGCTAGTTCCCCACGGAATCGTACTAGAACGTTGAATAGCTTGGTGGCACGTTTTTACCATTAACTGTTATCCAGACTGAGAGGCGTAAGCGGGTGCTAAGGCGGGCACGTCTTTAACAAACACTAGATGCCTGCTACTTCGTCCGCGTGGATCGAGTTTTTTTGGTTCCCGCGGGAACTCTTTTACTATTCCGGGATAAAAAGTAGCCTATGTCTTATAACAGACTTTAATCTATTTCTGTGCCAAATTTTATCCAGATCCGCTTTGCCGTTCCCTATATATTTAAAAAAAACTAAGGTCTGCATGCCACTGGCCATATCCATACACATAGTCACTTAAAATTCGCTAATTAATGATTATTCAAACAATAGTGAGAATTACAATAAGTATTTATAATATTTTAAGCACCAATAATGTATTAAGACTACGTAATCGCATGAACTTTACTGTTGATTATTATTTATTGACAAATATTCAACAATTATTGCGGCAAGTGCCCTTGATATAGAGCGGACGTTGGACATAAAATGTAGTGGTTCACTTTTTATCGATACGATGATTATTTAGATTCAGTACATTAATGTATCGATGGTTCAGTGAGCCATATGTAAAGAATCTTTTCACTTCGAGTTTTTAAAAGCTCATGAGCCTTTTAATATGGACCTTAAAAGAACTCTTATTTGTGATCTGAAACTCAAATTTATTTATTTCATCTAGGACACAGGACAATATTGAAACACTTTGAATGCTACGTCTTGTTTTGACTCTTCCACTAGACCTTTGCAGGTCTTCAAAACTAAAGTTAAGGCTCAGTCCGCCCGTCCGACCGTATCAGTTTAGGTTCAGTTCGTACAGGACAGACCTGCTATTGCAATAGATCAAATATGAAAAACACATGTAAATAGTAAAAATCCCATGGTCCTTTTTTTACTTGGGTGCTCGTATAGGCTGTTAACAAGGCGTAATTTACTTACTTACTGTAATAATAACATGATATCATAGATTAGGTCACGAAAGAGTCTGCGTCTTTCGATTCGATTAGAGTTAACCATGAAATCTGAAAGATATAGAAATATGAAAGATAAACTTGAAAACTAAAACATTACCTTAATACACTACCAAATCATTAGAAATATAATTCATGTATTTTCTCTTTAGTAGATGCATAATTATTTCCCATCTTCGCCCGTTGAACTTCAAACGAATAATCGCGTGTAATTATTGTACATCACTACAAATTACTCAGTTAAATTATTTATCTATCAATAAGTCTTATCGCTGGAGCTCTTCAGCGATATCATAAGACGTAAATACCTACTCCGCAGGGGGTTAGGTCTGATGTACATCGCATCGCAGAAAGGTCGATTACGCATAAGATCCACATTTGCGCCTTATCGATACTAATAATGAAGTCTTGTCCTCACCTACTCGTTTTACAACGCACAGTAAAACTAGAACTAAACTAGAGGTTAATGGATTAGAAAGTTGAAATTTTGACAGGTTTTCTTATGACATAGGCATGCTCAAACTCATCCCTCCTAGGCGGGAAATTACATCCCTTTGGGAGTTAAATGGGGGTTGGAAGGTTGTATGAAAATCGTATGTTATGTATGACATGCAAATAGGATGAAATTTAAGTTATGAATTTTAAATTATAAAAACCTGTTAGTTTTACGTTGAAAACTATTTTAAACTATCAATTATAGTAAAAAAGTGCGTCGAACTTAGATGACGTCACTATTCAATGTTTCATACAAAATTCCATACTAAGCATAAAAAAAGTTGCTGTTTGACTAGTTGTCAAATACCCAATTGTATAGTGTAAAGGACAATTATGATGTGCATGAAAAGGGTAACTAATGTGTTTAATTTGATAAGAATTCATATCGTATCCGTCAAAATAATTTAACTTTAAAATGGGTATAGCAAGCTATACTTAGAAGCAGTGGCGTGCATGACATAGAGGCATAAAAGCATTGCTTACTCTAGTACAAAAAGGTCGATGCTTACCTTTTCACCATGCCCTGCCTGAAAATAGGAATCTATCTAACCAATTCCTACCCTGGCTCCGAAAACTGTACACGCCACTGCTTAGAAGATAGACATATGCCATCATGGCCTTTTATTGAGACCTATAAAGGAGGAAAAATTCCACCATACTTTGTTTTGTTATATACCAAAGGGATTAAACAGCGTTTTCGATGAAAGCTTCCATTCCAGTTGGCTTGATTTTTTGCGACATCTTCAGCAACCATCGTCATATTAAATAACATAAATACCTTGGGCATATGTTGACTCCCGACCTCGAAAGATGATACTGATATCGAGAGAGCGGAAGGCGTTGTCAGTGAGAGCGAATATGCTGGCTCGCAGGTTTGTGCGGTGTTCTAAAGCTGTTAAGATTACTTTATTTAAAGCTTATTGCACTTCTTTCTGTACGTGCAACCTGTGGGCCAAGTACGCTCAAAAATCTTAAAACGCTCTCAGTGTCCAGTACAACAATGCATTCAGGGTGCTGATGGGGCTGCCTCGTTTCTGTAGTGCATCAGGGATGTTCGCCGGGGCGCAAGTTGATTGTTTTTATGCCACTGTGCACAAAAGATGCAGAGCCCTGGTGCGCAGAGTGCGGGGCAGTACCAACAGTATTCTGAAGTTGATTGGACTTGATATAATATGTAGGTCATTGCTGTGCTATTTCAAACGGTATGGCACAGCGA
Organism: Erebia palarica; assembly: GCA_964035005.1. Classification (NCBI taxonomy): domain Eukaryota; kingdom Metazoa; phylum Arthropoda; class Insecta; order Lepidoptera; family Nymphalidae; genus Erebia; species Erebia palarica. Next base: position 35,699,927 of record OZ035986.1, on the reverse strand, counting down.
TGACTCGTATTTAGGTTTAGTTTTAGCTATTAGGTTTAGTTTTTCAGGTTAAGTACTAAATAAGTTTGTATAACTAACAAAATCTGAGTCATTTTACACAAAATATTATTGAATTATACACATAAACCTTCCTCTTGAATCACTCCATCCATTGATGAAAACCGTATGAAAATCGGCTCAGTAGTTTAAGAGTTTATCGCGCGTTCAGACAGACAGACAGAAAGACGCAGGGAGACTTTGTTTTATAATATGTTGTAATAATTATAAGTATCTTCTAGGTACATTATGCACACACCACATTTCATTTCCACTGCAGGGTCCATACTGCCAACGCATAAAGCAATAGGTACATATGCAATATTACTAAAAATGACAGTTTGATGTCACGTACCTTGACGTTTCTAATATAACGATTATAATTCTAAAACACCAAAGTAAACAATAATATGGCTTTAAGCGTTGGCAGTATGGCTTTTGAATATGCATGCATCCTGGAAGAATCCGGCTTAAAAAAATCGCATGAATGCAGTCCACAGATACGTTGCACTATCACTAGAGATGCATAAACGTGAAGAGTTATCAATGCAGGAAACTTCCCAGTCAGTGTGGGTATGATTGGACTTTTGTAGAATTTGAAGAGTTGTGAATACACGCTTATTAGAAAAGGACAGCTACAAATTTTCATGTACGTCTCTTGAGTTGGTGTGGGTAGTTGAATTCAAAATGAAATTAACGGAAACATGAATCTTATTTCTTACATGATAAAATCCAAATTAGATTGCACTGCAGGATATGCTGATTTAAAAAGAATGTATGGATTTAGCCAACAAGTACGATGCATCTCCTGTGACTAAAGATGCATAAACCTGAAGAGGTTGTTACATATCTGTTCATTATGTTGATTAAAAAGCGATAATGAGTTTTATCCATACTCCATACTCCATACTATAATAATATAAATGCGAAGGTCTTTATTTTTTGGTTTGTTCGTTTGTCCTTCAATCAAGCCACAATAGAGCAACGGTTCTAAATGATTTTTGCATAGGTATACTCGTAGTTGAGGACCTGGAGAGTGACATAGGCCAGTTTTTCCCGGAAAATTAAGCAGCTTCCGTGGGAATTAAAAAAACTTATTACACACGAGCGAAGTCGCGGGCATCAGTTATGCACAAAACGCATCAAAAAATTTAAAAGACTAGGTACACCTTGAGGTTTACCCCTAGCCTAGACTATAAAGTGGATAAAGGCAAGCCAACCTATCAACTGCATCCCAAAACACACATATATCCGATAGTGAATAATCCGTAAATGTAGCGGATTCCAATATCCGTCATGGGAAAACAATGTTTATTGTCAATAAAATAGGGAACATATCAGATTTATGCACGTTTAACACAGCTGAAAAGCACTTGAAAAGCTCTCGCAGTTTGATGCTCTTGTTACACATCATAATATGTATAGAAACAACCTAGAAATACGATGCATTTGTAGCAAAGGTACATAAAGGCATGAAGGTTGAATTGCAACGATCAATATCAAATGTAATTATGACTAGCGATCCGTCCCGACTTTACTAGGCTACAGGCATTTATTTGCTCTCCCGATAGTTTTAATTTCTTTTATTACTCCTAAGATATTATTTAAAAATGTATGGTGTAAAGGGCAATTATTATGTGTATGAAATGCTTGAAATAATATTGTAATCGTCAAAATAATTTTCCAAGTACCACATTTATTATATTTGGACTACTTTATAACACTTTAAACTGGGTATATATAGTAAGCTATCCTTAAAGAAAGAAAGATTTTTTTTTAATTTTATCACTACATGGAGTTTTAGACTAATTATAATTGATTAAATTAATTAATATTAAGTAGATATAGTGATAATATGTGACAAAACACAGGTTTCATAGCATCCTGCTGCAGCAGGCTGCAGTACTGGTTTTCAGTGGAAACCTTAATTATAAGTGCAGTCAAACATAGTAACATAGAAGGTTTATAGTAAGAAACATAATAATATGTCATCGCGGACTTTGCTGTAGACCATAATAGAGGAACAATTCCACCATACATTGTTTTGTCAAATGTCAAAGGGATTAGACAGCGTTTACCGATATCTTCAACTGTCAAAGTCATATTCACATCAATTTACACAAAACATTAATGAATTATACACATAAACCTTCCTCTTAAATCACTTCGTCCATTGGTGAAAACCGTCTGAAAATCGGTTCGGTTGCTTTTTAGTTAATCGCGTTCAGACAGACAGACGCGGCACTTTGTTTCATAATATATAGTGATGATAGCGATAAGTTTACTCTAGTATATATGCACACGATAAATTCGGTTGCACTGCCGGAAATAGGATGTCTTTTAAAAAAGTTGGATGCAGTCCACAGCGGATACGATGCACTTTCACTAGAGATGCATAGACGTGAAGAGTTATCAATGCAGGAAACATTTCAGTCAGTGTGGGTATGACTTTGGGTGCAACATCTTATATAAATGTGATTCGTTTTTACTAAAGTTGCATACATTTTATGAGCTGTGAATACACCCGTAATAGAAAAGGACAGCTACAATATATCTTGTACGTCTCTTGAGTTGGTGTGGGTAGTTGAATTCAGAAATATGTAAATGGAAACATGAGTCTTATTTTTTACACGATAAAATCCAAGTTAGGTTGCACCGAAAGACATGCATCCCGGTTTTTAAAAAAAAATATGGATGCAATCCACAGGTACGATGCACCTCCTTTCACTAGAGATGCATAAACCTGAAGAGGTATCAATGCACATTATATTGATTAAAAAGAGATACAGAGTTTATTTGTCTACTAGCTAGTATTTCCCTCGCCTATTTTCTCTACAATTAGTAGAGTAGTTTCTAGTTCTCTACAATTAGATGCAGTTTTCCTCTGCGAGCTTAACGGAGTCCATACGGAGCTCACTCCACTTGTAGTGGAAACCCTATATTTTTGTCGGGACGAAAAGAAGATATTTTTTACCCCGGGGATGTATTTAAAATATCTTTGTACAAACATCATCATCGGTTCCCGAGCCTTGTTTGCATGGCAACATACCTAAATAATACAATTCATGCTCACCTTGAGACCCAAACTCCTATCAATTGCTACAAACTATTCAAGAATTACTTAACTATTTATAACTGCAGGAGACTGGATTACTTTATCAACCAAAAATAAAATCTACCTGACAAAGGTGAATTTTTAGGGGTCAACAATGTACTGTCCATTAAATCAATATTTTTTTACCAAATAGTCACTGAGTAACTGTTTTTTTTACCTCTATAATCCCGTCAGGACATAGTATTAATTGCATCAGATTGCTATAAAAAGCTCTATGAGAATTCAGCCGGTAACTACTCTGTGAGCACAGTTCAGCAAGATACTAATCACCGAAACGAAATAACTTTATTTAACGAGAAAGAGATTATGAGCAGAATAGATAAGCTAAAAAATGTTAAGAGCCCGGGCCCAGATAATATCCCAAATCATGCAATAAAACTAGCAAAAAATATCTTAATTTCCACTGTAACTTCTCTTTTTAAACAAAACTCTGCAAGAGCGTAGAGTTCCTAGTACATGGACAGAATCCAGGATTATTCTTCTATATAAAAAAGGCGACCCTTCAGACGTGGGTATAACTATCCATATATTAACTATTAATTTGCAGCCGATGTTCTAAAAATATTTGCTTCATGTATAGAGAAACGACTTAAGCCCTACATCGAAGAACTGCAGCCAGTAGAACAAGCAGGCTTCAATCTTTCGACATCAACACAACGACGACAATTTCGCGAGTTAGATTATAATCTAATGGTTTTTACAATCTTACGGTGACATATACACACATTAAGCAAATAAAGATTATTCTATTCTATTCTATCCATACGTCCATACATCCATCCAAACTTTCACATTTATAATATTAGTAATATATATAGATGCAATATTAAACCAATGTATTATATCTATCACTGTATCTGGTAATTTTCTTTTATTTTTATACGACTGCTTGAAAAAAGGAGTATATTGTTTTCAGGGTTCATGTATGAATGTATGTATGTATGTATGTGAGTTTGTATATTCCACCATAACTTCTATACGCCTGAACCGATTTTGGTAAACGAGGTATCGTTAGAATCCCTAGCTTATTCCGGGTGACATAGGCTACTAAATTTTTTAAAAAAATTGGTGGGATGACCATGGTCCCGCATTAAAGACCAAAATTGAAAAAAAAATCGAAAATAAGATTAACTATATAATCATCATCTAGAAAATGATGAGTAGATTCCAAAAACATATAACACTATAGTTCAATATTTTGTAATTCACAAAAAAATATCATTTAATAAAAAATGTGAATAAGATTCCAACGGCTATAGGTATATGCAAATCGCTTCAGGAGGTAAACTCCAAAAATAATATGGCAGAGCAGTCGTATTTTTTAATTCGTTATATTAATTTCACTTTTTATTGTCTTGTACGTAAGTACCTAATTAGTATTATGTTCGTGCAGCAATTTGTTTTATGTTTTTTTCATTAATTTTAAGTACGTTTTAAACAATTTTGTAATAGAACTAAGGAACTTTGTAATAGTATTTGGTTTTTAATAATAAAGGCTTTTTTATTTATTTATTTATTTACCTGTTTTTCAACTGAAATTCAATGATTATGGTTCGCCGATGCAGCGCCGACCTAATATTATATTTTTATCATAATATTATCATCTCAATTTTTTTATGGTTTTTATCTGACCCGGTGACAGCGCCCCTAGTATCTATTAAAAAACCAAATCTAAACAGCCATAAAAATGTGTTCCAATGTTGGCCACGGACAGAAAAGTCTGACGGACTGACCATGGAAGAGACGTCATCTCTGTTTCAGTTCAACTTAGTTGGACTAATTAATTTTTTTTAAACTTGGGTGCAACAATCTGCTAATACACTGCATTTCCACCAAACTCGCATAAATCGGAAGAGGTGCAGATTGATCGAGGGTATCTGATAGACAATGTATCGAACGAAACTAAGTGCCCAGTAAATAAGTGTCTTACTACCAATAAAATATGGAATATATTAGATTGGTGCACGCAAAACGCATCTCATAGCCCTCGTAGTACAGATATGCACTTGTATAAACCACGTCATATGCGTAGAAACAACATAGATGATAGAAATTCTATGCATTCGTACTAAAGGTACATAAATACATGGAGGTTGAATAATGTAAAGATATGTAAACAATATGATAAGTAGGTATATTAGTTATACGAGCTAGTTATAGTGGCCATCGTAATTGTCCACTAACAATTATTAAAACTTGCAGTTTATCCACTACAACCCTTGACTTCGATCTCACGATGATGCAGTTTTAGATGATTGTCGGCTAACCTGTTACGGGTATGGAAGTTAAATTAAACCATATACAACAAATCGGTTTCTTCACGGCATCGTACGTAGGTGGACAAACGACAAAAGTATGTTCCTGAAAAAAGCTTGTTATATACTGTTGAAGAATAAGTAATATAATGTGTTATGCTTAGGGGTGAAACAAGACGATTTCAAACGAGGGTGATTAGCTCAGGCTGTCATCTTCGGGTGATGCGAGGCATTGAAGCTCGCATTTTCAAATGCAGATTATATGAAAATAATAAAAAAGCATGGATTTGACTCGCTTTAGCTATGCTTAGAGTGCGGGCATTTAAGTATCTACATAAATACGTAATTGTAAATATACTTTTCAAAAGAGTTACCACCAAGTTTCTAGCTGGTTCTTCTCGGTAGGAACGTCATTCCGAACCAGTGGAAGATTCAGTCGACGATTCAAAAGCGCTTGCAAAAGTTTATTTGAGTTTAATCACAAAAAATATTATTTTTATATTGGGCTTTGTTAATGTGTTTGAATGTATAATGGTTTGATGTGTTTTGTGTTGCCTGTAAATCTTATTAGTGAGTTTATTTTGATGTTTTAATAATTAAATTCTGTAAATTAATGATATACTCATTTAGTACTATAATCATTTGACTAAGGTACATAAAGTAATAATTTAATTTTATGATGTACTAGCGGTCGCCCGCGACTTCGTCCGCGTACAATTTCTGATTTCCTATGAGATTTTCCCGCTGCAAAAGGCTTACTTATAGCAGCTATATAGTATCGGCAGATTTTTATTATTTAAGACTAATAAGTCGTTAATGCTGACTTCAAAACTTATAACCTTCATGCAAACTTTCAACCCCTATTTCACGCCCTTTGGGGTAAAATTGCTTATGCAGTTTATTATTACTTAAAACTAATCATCTAAATTCTGATTTTCAAGTCTCTATCTACAAAAACATAGGACTTGCATACAAATGTTCAACCCTCATTTCACCCTTTGTGGCTACCCCACATTTTCGTAAAATTGCTTATGCAGTTTATTATTACTTAAAACCCTAAACCGTAACCGGGGCCGAGAGGGTGGTGGAGAAAATCACAGCAGATTCCAAAAACAACTAGATAATAGTGGCATGTGGAATTAGTTACTAATATATAGGTAATAAATTAAGAGTGTGTAACGATGGTGTGATGTAGCACCACTATGTAACAATTTTATAAAGTTAATAAATTACAAAAAGTTAAAAAAAAGGCACGGACGCATTAGTCAGTGGATTGTAGATTTATTTTTTAAAAAAAACCTAACCTAACCTAACCTAAGGGCACTACCTGATTATTTATGTCGAACCCTAACCTAACCAACAAGAGACAAGAAAAAGTAAATACAATGAATATCTCAAAAATTGACACTCAGAACATTGAACACAATCTTCTGCACAATCTTTCGACAGTTTACAATTTCGCGAGTTAGATTATAATCTAACGGTTTTTACAATCTTACGGTGACATATATATAGATTGAAATAACTTAATATTATTATAAACCTAACAATTTGCACACCAAAATATGGTGGAATATGTAAGGAAAATTACTACTTTAAGACCTATATACCTTTATCAGGCGGAACATTAATCTCTATAAGCGAATAAGTGATACTCACAATCGATGTACTAGAAACCGCCATAAGCTAGCAACAGCATCATATCGTGTGCGCAAGTTGCAGAAATCCTTTGTGGGGTCGCTTTTATAACATGGTTCCCAAAGAGTTTCTAGATTTACCATTACATAAATTTAAAGAAAGTGTTAAACAGCATCTGTTAAGTCGAGGTTAATACACTGTCGATGATTTTCTGAATGACAAAGTTGCATGGAAGCAACCGGCCTCGCATCCAATGACCCACAAGTCAGTGTAATACTAATTGTAACGTAATGTGTGTGTTGTATTTTTTACTTTTGTAACCGTTTTCCTTTTTAAGAAAAGAGCAACTGCTGAGTTTCTTGCCGGCTCTTCTCAGTAGAATCATCTTTCCGAACCGGTGGTAGAGTCTTAAAGTATCATAAGTGACACAAGTTGTCCTACATGAAATAAATAAATCATTTATCATTTATCATTCATTTATACCTACCCGTACCCATGTTCCTGCAAAGCGAATTTTATATTAGTTTGATCACGTAAGGATTCTGTACGATCCCATCCCTTATCTTTGCTGGAGACCGTATATCAAGCAGCGATTCCATGACAAGGATGCCGATACATTTCATCCCTTTCAGTATCTCCACATACCTACTTATGAACAGATTCGAAAGTGAAATTTAAATCAATACAGCGTTGCTGACGTATTTGTCCCTGGGCGATCCAATCGAGGACGTCCCGACCAGGAGTGCATGATGCATCATTAATGTAATACCTTCTGGTGCTTCACGTTCAACGACCTTGCAACCTTTGAGTCCAACGACCTGGGATGCATTTATAGTAATACTAGAGGTCACCCACGACTTCATCCGCGTACATTTTCTAATTTCCTATGAGATTTTCCCGCTGTAAAAGGCTTACTTATAGCGGCTATAGCATTGGCAGATTTTTATTATTTAAAATTAATAACCCATACATCCCAATTTTCAAGCCTCTAACTTCAAACACAAAGGACTTTCAAACAAACTTACAGCCCAAATTTCACCCTCTTTGGGGTGAATTTTCGTAAAATTGATCATACAGGTTATTATAATTTAAAATTAATAAACTTAATCCCGATTTTCAAGTCTCTTACATCAAAAACCTAAAACCCTCATGTAAGCTTCCAACCCCTATTGCACCCCTATTTGGGGTAGATTTTCGTAAAATTGCTTATGCAGGTTATTATTTATTTAAAACTAATAACCTGAATCCCGATTTTTAAGCCTCTGATTTCAATCACAATGGATTTTCATATAAACTTACAGCCCCTATTACACCCTCTTTGGGTTGAATTTTCGTAAAATTGCTTATATGGGTTATAAGCAATTTTACGTTTTAATTATATATAACTATTAACTTAATTGCCAATTTTCATGTCTCTAACTTCAAAAACAAAGGACTTTCATACAAACTTCCAACCCCCATTTCAACCCCTTAGGGGTAAATTTTCTCAAAACCGTTTCTAAGCTGACGTCTACACCATAGAAGGAACCTATCTTCCAAATTTCAAGTCTGTATGCTTTATAGTTCCGGAGATATCGTGATGAATTAGAGAGTGACCTCCCGCTTTTATATATATGTATAGATAGACTAGTTGACCCTTACCCGGCTTCGCACGGGTGGGTTAACTTATATAAATATACTAGCTTTTGCAAGTGGCTTCACTCGCGTTAGGTTCAGTTCATAAAATTTATAAAGCCTTATTTTACCCCCTTGGGGGTTGGATTTTCAAAAAACCTTTCCCAGCGGATTCCTACTTCATGATAGCTATCTGTCTGCCAAATTTCAGCCCCACCCGTCCAGTGGTTTGAGTTGTGTATTGATAGATCGGTCAGTCAGTCAGTCATCTTTTCCAGGCTATAATCTATCTCTGTGCCCAATTTTATCCAGATCCCTTCAGCCGTTATGGCATGATTGAGTAACAAACAACCATCCATCCATCCATACATCCATCCATTCAAACTATCGCATTTATAATATTAGTATAGAAATAGAACCTAGAATTTCTAGCGTGCCAGTGTAAATGTGAAGTCTATCTTTGTGAGGTCGAGTGTACGCTTATAAAATATGGTTCCCAAAGAGTATCTGGATTTGCCATTACAAGAATTTAAAGATTATTTTAAACAGTATTTGTTAAGTCGAGTTATTACACTATCGAAGATTTTATTAATGACAAAGTTGCATGGAAGCAACCGGCCTCGCATCCAGTGACCCACAAGTCAGTGTAATACTTTTAACGTATGTGTTGTGTTGTCTACATATTGTAACCTTTTCTTTTCTATGAAAAGAGCAACTGCTGAGCTTCTTGCCTTCTCTTCTCAGTAGAATCAGCTTTACGAACCGGTGATAGAGTCTAATCGTTTCACGAGTGACACAAGTAGTCCCACATGAAATAAACAAATCATTTATCTATTTATATTGATTACATAAATACATAGATATTACTTATAAAATATATCTTCTTGTACTTATTACATATAAAATATTAAAAAGCATACAATTTTCCATAAATAAGAAAAATGTTTTCATCAAATTGAAGGTAGGTTGTTGAAAAAATAAGTACTGAACTCGAACCATTGAGATGGGCTTCGCCATGTTGTGTGCTTGTGTGTTTTCGCCTTGGCGCATATACGTAAAACAACATTTTTAACCGACTTCAAAAAAAAAAAGGAGGTTCTCAATTCGACTGTAGGTTTTTGTATTTTTGTTGTTACTCCGCCAATTATGAATCAATTTTGATGATCCTTGTTATTTTTTTGATAGATCATACTTCAGATACTTCAGAGGGAGGGATCTGAAAATATCTTCAGACATGGAGAATGAAATTCTTCAATGGATAAGAGTACATTGCTCGCGATCAGTCTAAAAGCTTTGTAAACAATAGGTTTTTAATCAGACGTAGCATTTTATTTTAATACGTGGCCACTAAAAATTGTGAAATAACAAAAAATCTAAAAGAAATAAGAAACGACTTCAATAAATAACCGCAACCACAATTTTTTTTTTAAATATTATATTTTATTTTTATATTTTAAATTTATTACCGAATAATATATTGTATTTAGAAAAGTTAATGTAGTTTTATAATATTATTTTTGGAGTCGGTGCCAATGAGGTGGCAATGTGGAGACCCTGCAGTAGGAGTAAACCCTGTGGTGGAGACCCAAACCATATGAAGAATGAAGGATTCGTGCGGCTAATAATTGGCACCGGCTTTAAAAAATAATATTATAGAACTACATTAACTTTTCTAAATATTCGATAGTAAATTGTTCAAATACTTCTTTTAGTGTTCGCGGTTTTTGAAGTCGGTTTTTATTTATTTTTGTTTTTTTTATCATTAAGTATGTCATTTTAACTATTATTTCAATTCAATTCAATTCAATATTAAGTCAGGGGGTAAAGCTCAGGGTGCATAGCCTTTTCAACCGATGCATAGCAATCCAATATAGATTTCATTTGATAGGCAATAAAACTCATTATCCCATTATAATCGACATATATATGGAGATAACTGCATTGATGCCTCTTCAGGTTTATGTATCTCTAGTGACAGGAGATGCATCGTATCTGTGCCTGCACCAATGCATTTTTTTTAAACCGGGATGCATTTCCAGCACTGCAACCGAATTTGGATGTTATCATGTAAGTAATAAGATTAATGTTTCCATTTACTGCATTTTGAACTGAACTACCCTCACCAACTCAAAAGACGTACAAATAATTTTGTAGCTGTCCTATTCTAATACGGATTCACATCTCTTCAAATTTATGCAACTTTAGTAAAAATTTATCACATGTATAGAACGTTGCACCCAAAGTCATTATGAATAGTCAATTTAATATCGCTTTTATTTCGCAAATAATAAGATGCGATTTCCCTCATGTTATTTTTTATTCAAATACCCACACTGGCTGAGATGTTTCATGTTCTTACTGATAAGAATTTACAATTATGCTTTTGGGCGGGGCTTGCGAAATGTTGAATATTTATTTCAAAGCAAACAGAGTTTACTGAGATAGTGCACCTTTGTTGCAATATTCGAATCAAGTGTATTTCGGATGTAAGAGCAGGATGGACATAGTTATCCAACTTCTGATATTGAGTTTATAAGCTTTAAATACAAAATGTGTTTTGTAATTTCTAAGCTGGCAGAAAAGTGATGCTATTTTATGATTCACTTTATAGATGTGCTAGATTTCTAAGATAAGAGCAGGATAGATTCGATATGAATATCCCACTTTTGATTATGAGCTTTTCTGCTGGACTTTACCATTGTTATTGTTGGATATTTCTAAGCTATCAATGTATAGTGCACTATATTGCAATCATCTAATTCAATTTGAAGTGATGTAACTACTGAGGTAAGAGAAGGAAGGGCATGGCTGTCCCAATTCTGATTTTGAATGGGCGGGATTTGCACTTTTATGAAAATGGACATTTCTACATGATTTGCGTATAAAGCTCTTTACCTCTTCAGGTTTATGCATCTCTAGTGACAGGAGATGCATGTATCTGTGGACTGCATCCATACAATTTTTTTTAAACCGGGCTGCATATCTTGCTTTGTAACTTAATTTGGATTTTATCGCGTATAAAATAAGATTCATGTTCCCATTAACTTCGTTTTGAATTCAACTACCCACACCAACTCAAGAGACGTACAAGAAATTTGATAGTTGTTCTAATAAATTACGGGTGAATTCACAGCTCTTCATGCAACTTTAGTACAAATGAATCATATGTATAGAATGTTGCACGTAAAGTCATCACGAATAGTCAATCCAATATCGCTTTTATTTCGTAAGGAATAAGACGTAATTTCCCCATCAGGAGTACGGCCGGCGCGATGGTATGGTAGGTACACTGCACCTCTGTCGGTTTCTACGTAGTCGTACTGCACTTTATATACTTACTATTAATAGCTTACTAAATTCATCATTACCAACCCAGTGGGGAAGATTTAGCTAATACTCGATGTAATTTGTCCAACAAAAATTAAATGCAAAATTGAAAAAAATACAATTTGTCCCACAAGTGACGACAAACGTGAACTTTGACATATTGAACATCTCAGCCCAACATGTCTTCTGGGGCATGAGAGTTAATTTAAAAAACTAATACAATTTCCTATTACTTATATGAATTTACTGAGCCTAAATGCGGACATTACAAGTTTTTTTTTCGGTATTTTAAAAAAAACTTCTTGGTTGCACGTAAACTCGTTTTATTATTTGCGCTCTCGATTTCGTTAAGTACGAATGAAAATGCTATCATTCTATCACACGATGTTGAGTGAAATAGATAGACAATATAGCAGACATTTCAGCCACATACTTACTCGCATGAATTAGTTCGCATAGCATGACAGTATGACACTCATGTGCTTTAAATATTTAAAAGCTCTAAAGCATTGACAGAACAGTCTAACCTAGGCTAGTTTCGTAAACTGCATTGAGTGCATCCAAGTTAGGCTATTTTATTAGGAACGCAGAACCGCAGTGCAGTAACAACAACGTTTCCGTTGCCTAACCTATGGATACGTTACGTTATTTTTCTCGTTGAAATTCATGAGGCCCTCAACAAGTAAAATATTTAATCTTTTTTATGCACTACAAACTAGCATAAGTCGCTTAGTGGCAAGTCTTTGCCGGGAGGGTGACTCCCACCAGACCAGACCAGAGAAAATTCAGAAATTATAATTTTTTGCCCAATTGGCCCTGCCGGGGATCGGACACTATATATTATAACCGCGGTCACCACTGCCCCAGAGAGGTCTTCAAAATACATCATCTATGCTGCAATACACAAAACAGAGAGGTATCAATATAACTCAGATTATGTATTAATCTAAGCAATATTAGGCCATCTTACGCCACGTCGCGTCAATCGACTTTTTTACTATAAAGTGATTGCATGTGATAAAAAAACATCTCTTTGCAAGTCGGTCCGTTGAATGCAAGTACCGTGTATGCTCAGAGTGACGTAGGTCAGAACTTTTGCTTTCAATAAGCGCAGGTTTCATTATATCGATCCATCCACTCAGGCAGTTCCTAGTGCACCTAGGGGGGAGGCGGGGCTTAGGGTGCAGCTCTCACCCCTTGTAACTTATGCTTGCCTAGTACTTCGCTCTATAGAAAGTTCCGATGCACTGCCAAAGTGCACTTTATAACCCATAGCCATCGATGCTCATAGCTAAATAAATAAAGCTCTTGTTGCATACTCCATGTGAGGGGTCACGCTTGTTATTAATAATTTCAAGCTACAGTGACACAAGTAAATATATACTTAAACTAGCGGATGCCCGCGACTTAGTTCGCGTGGTAAATCCTATGTCCTTTTCCAGGTCCTCAACTATACCCATGCAAAAAATCACGTCAATCCGTTGCTCTGTTGTGGCGAGATTGAAGGACAAACTCTCTATTTATCGTTCTTGGGGATAGAATTTTCAAGAACTGTGAATCACGTATATTTTCTTCATTTCAAACCGAAATTCCAATCACCAAGTTTCATGGCTACAACTTCAAGAAAAAGTGGCAGATTTTTATACAAACTTTCAACCACTATAAACTACTTTGGGGGTGGAATTAAAAAAAAAAAAACACGTAGGTACTTCTCTTCATGTTTAATCGAAAGCCAAAATACCAAGCTTCGTCGATAAAACTTGGAACATACTTTGAAAAATGAAGGATTTTCATACAAAATTTCATCCCCAATCCCACGCCTTTGGGGGTAGAAATTTCAAAAATGTACTCCCTTAGGGGGTGAATTTTCAAAAAAAATTTCTTCGCGGATGCCTACGTCATCATACTTATTCTTATGCATTCAGCTCTACCCGTCCAGTGGTTTGAGCTGTGTGTTGATAGATCAGTCAGTCAGTCTGTAGCCGGGTACGGAAGAATCATCAGAAATTTCGCTCATCAATCCAGTACCTACCTGTAACTCTTGTAGGGATTCAAAATTAAACTACACAACAGATGGAATATTTCAACGTTTAATAAGAAATATAGGCACTTTAATGTAAAAAATAGTACAGTGGTCAACATAATTATTAACAAAAACACAACTATTGTACCTATAGCTAAACATTAAGTAGGTAAGTAAATATACCTAAATATTTATATTATGTTCATTTAACTAAATATTTAGTTTTTTAAAAATAAAATCTAATGGTCAATAATAAAATAAATTGTCCTTTAGAATAAAAGCCACAATTTCATTTCGAGCACAAAAGGATAAAAAAAGTATTAATTTCATTATAATCTTGTTACTAAATCAAACTAAATTCACGTACTTATTGTAAAACAAGTTACTTATGCCTAGTCTTAAATTATTATATAAGAGATTTGAATAAACAAAAAATGTCTAGAAACAAAAACGTAGGCAGTGAAAGTTACCTATTGCAAGGCAAATCCTCAATCACACTACACAAAATATATCCGATATACCTAATACCTTTTTGGTATATCAGGAGGTCTAACTTACAAGAAATATTGTAGCGATATATATTTTTAATTATAACAGAGTCTCAAAAAAGTGTTTTCTTCTAAAAGAGTCTTAGGCCCGCTTGCAGAGGTTACGTTTATCCGAGGAATAAAATAAAAAAATATATTTGCATACTTTTTATGACTCTGAAAAACAAAGAAGAATCTCTTAGAATTTGGACTTAGACTAATTTCCAAAAAGCATGGCAGGTTCCCTAATCGGTTTCTCCGAGATTTCGTACCGGAACGCTATCGTTTCCTTAGACTGCGATCTCACTTGGATAGTGAGTGCTAATGGTAAGTTAAGTTGGTAGTGGATTAACTTGGTATTATTATGGCAGTAAAGGACATTGACCAAATTCGCCTAAGAATCAACACACGTTTGAAATATACAGTAATTCTTAGCTTAATTTATAGTCTTTATTCCAAATATCAGAATTTAACGGACACTTCAAATTAATTAAAAAATAAGTAAATGGGTATTAAATTGATTACTATACGTTTCCGTCTCTGGATTATTAACCACAGACCAATAACTTAAGTTTTAAATAATATACAATACCACCGCTTGAGCGCTAGATCTGTATCGTAAGAAACAAAATAAAAGCTGCTTAAAGTGCTAAGTGCGCTAGTATTCGGAATCTCGCAACACCATCTATTGAAAGTACAATAATTTAATATTTTTAACGCCATCTGTGAAGTTCTCGATGAACTATGACGATACCTGCATTATTAATAACGCCATCTGTAATGTTTTCGATGAACTACGGCGAATCTTGTCTTATCTACATACTGTTTACAGCTCTGTTACAAATGGATAGAGATGATATTAATTTGTTCAAGTAGATTGATCGTGAATGCTGAAATAAACTCAAAATTGAAAATATTTTTGGTAATAAGTAATTTTCTTGCAAGTGTCCGTAGTTTTAATCTGCTCTCAAGTATAAAAAGGTATTAATTTGAACCCAGTAATCAATGTTTTATGACGGTTGGTTCTTAGGCGAACTTTGTATGGGGACAGAACAATGTCCTTTATTATATTCATTGTTTTATTTATGAACTAAACAATAGCGAACCGGCGATGGGCTGAGGTTTGATAATAAGGATGCTGAATGCGAATAGATTTAGTAGTAGTACCTACCCCGAGCAGCTACCCGTATATATATAACACAGTTAGTGCTATCTAGATCTATCTATCTAGTAGATGTCACAACTCATAGGCTTTTTATCGTGATAGCACAGTCTAAGGCTACGCCCGCACTGCGAAAAATATTCGCACGTTTTTTTTCACAATTCTGTAACACTAGAAATCATAATATGGTGTACGCAGTTATTATTATCAGTTATAAAATTCAATTGGTTCGATATAACTTCACGCGGTACAGTAATAATTACATTCGCACGAACGTTCCACTGTACGGAGTTGTACGATGATCACCGCATTCGCAGTATGATCCTCCTCGATCCGTCAACGGCGGACCTGGCTAGTACCGGTTATGTGATCGGAGGTGACTGGCGAACCCAAATTTTGTGATGAAGGTCCGGTTGCAGGGCACAATGCAACTGACCCAGTGCGTTGTAGGTATAGTTGTACCGCATTCGCAGTGCTGAGTATGTGAAGTGCGTACGCGAAATATAAATCGCGAGAATAAAATACGCACGAATGTTTCGGCAGTGCGAACGTACCCTGAAACGCTGTAAGGTAGACTACTTCAAGTAGCACGGCGTAGTCATGGCGGTGCTAAAGATGGCGCTGATGGCGCTATAAGTGGCCGCCACTCCGATGACCGCGGCGCCCACCAGGATCTCCCAGCAGACGAACTTCACCCAGCTGGCCACCTCACTGGAGCCAAAACAGACGTTATTTTAGAAGTTCACTTATTTGCAAAGGGTTGGAGTGTATTTTGTATTGTTTTGGAATTTAGAGATCTTTTTTTTGTTTATCCACTACAAGCTCTTGACTGCGATCAGTCTAGATGATAGCGGGCTAACCTGTTAGGGGTATGGCAGTTATATTAAACCCAAACCCCTATTCGGTTTCTACATGGCGTCGTACCGGAACACTAAATCGATTGGTGGCACGTCTTTTCCGGTAGGGTGGTGACTAGCCACGGCCGAAGCCTCCCACCAGGCTAAACCAGGGAAATTCAGAAATTATAAATTTCCAAACCCTGCCGGGGATCGAACCCGGGACCTCCGCAAGTTAAGGCAACAGCGCTCAACACTGCGCCACGGAGGTCGTCAGCAGTCATTCATTTTCCAAAGTCGGGATTACGCAGTCTACCATTTTTAATACCTTTAATTGTTCCATGGAACAAATGAAGCCTAAGCCCGTCGAAAGACAGGTAACCTAGTTGCGACAACGTATACTTATAAGTCGATCAAGCTTAACTAGCTGAATCGCACATACCAGCAACGATTATTCAGGTCGGTAAGGTAACTATAGATGAATGACAAATTTTCAAAGTCCTTCATTCTTTTTGCTCCCTCTGAAGATCACTCAGTCGTCAATCCCAGCATATCATGTTTTTATTACGGACCAGAGACTCATAAGAGATGATATTGGGGATTTCTCGACTAATGATCTGCAGGTAAATCAGCTACAATACCAACGAAGCAGAAGTCATAGGCAAGTAGGATTAAACTATAACACTCACGGCGCCTGCTGGCCCTCCCTAGGGGGTTGGCTGATGATGTTCAGGTAGCAGTAGGATGGCAGCACAAAGGTTAGGAAGGCAATAGTGCTGCCCCCTACCAGAGCCAGGATGGTGTAGAAGCGGGGGATGCTCTCGCCGATGAAGAGGATGCCCGCCATGATGGATACGCGGGCTAGGGCGCGGTAGCCAACGGAATCTGAAAGCGATTGAAATTATACTAGAGGGTGAATATAAAATTAGGTTTATAGTAGTAGATTCACGATCACAATTCCACGAATTTATTATTAAATTAAAAAACCTTGACTTCTAGCATTTATCATAGCATTTATCTAGTAAAACACATACTTGTGTTTTGACCCTGGGTCCCCAGCCTTGAAGCCACTTAAATTCCAATAAAAGAAAGTGAAAAGTACAGCTTCACCTATAGGGCAACAGCCACAAAAGTATTTAGCGAGTAAATCTAAATTAATGGCATTCACAGTGCTTCAGAGACGGGTGACGTGATAATATATTATAGGGGCATGAGAAACGTAACGTTGGCAAAGTGCATTGTACGGTTGTGGCACTACGAAAGGTCATTAATCAAATGAAACAGAAGAGAAACGAACTGCACAACTCCAAAAAAGCAGCCTGTTTCCGTCCACTACTGCATAATTACTTAGTGCCTAGTGGACTCCTTCTCGAGTCGGTGCCACTAAAGTTGGCCCTCCTCTTTCCTTATCCACGTACAGGCTTGGTAGTAAACTTAATAGATAGCGGTTTGACTTGATATTGTATCGTGGTACCTAATATAATATTACGGGCAATAATTGTTTGCGATCATTTGCATGGTGACTGCCAATTTCAAGACTATTTTTACACTAATTTGCATTTGCGCCCACCTGACAGAAGCCCATAGATTTTCAGTTATTACAGAAGGGTTATGGCAGTTATATTATACGCAGGGTGGAAAGTAGCCTCCCACTATTACAAAAGACTGTAGAAATAACACATTAAAATACTAAAAATCTCACTAACCTGTGGGAATGCTATACAGCTCTTCCAACTCCTGGCATACGGGGTTGATGAGGATGATGAAGGCGCAGATGAGGTGAATTGACATCAGCACGTTACCAACGAGGGTCAGTGCTGTGGGACTCAGCGAGGTGATGAAGTTCGAACCCACTGACTCTCCGTACACCGCATAGCCAGCTATCGCGATGGGGAGGTACAGGGCCAGCATAGCTACAATATAAAATTTTATTTTAGTATATTTACACTAATTCTAGTTATGTTTTTAATATTTAAGGTCAGGTACTCACAGATATTAATAATATACAAGCTTAGACCTTGAGATTAACGATACTTGAGAATCAGCTGTTCTTGGCTTTTTTTGATCAACTGGTGGTAAATGATGATGCAGCTTAAGATGGTAGCGACCTAACCTGTTAGGGGTATGGCAGTTTTATTAAGCCCAGACCCCTAACCCATTTCTACACGGCATCGTACCGGGACGCTTAATCGCTTAGCGGCATGTCTTTGCGTGTAGGGTAGCCATGGACGAAGTCTCAAGACTCCCACCAAGCAAGAGCTGCAGATGTATGATATTTAAAAATACTGGCCTTATAGAGAAGACCGAGAGACTCACCAGTAAATCCATACTGTAGACTCTTGTTAAACTTAGTCTTGTCAGTCATATCGTTTTGTATGGTGGGGAAGGTGGAGGCGCCTCCAAACGCAAACATGATGATGCCCATAGCCAGGAAGAAGTCGGTAAAGCCGTGAAGGCCCCAACGGAACACGCCGAAGGGCCTTACATCATTCATCATCTGGATGAAGTAAAGGATGCAAGCCACAACTGCAGCGAAGAACGCTACAACCCCAAGGAACCTGTAGGTAAACCAAAAACACCTGCATTAATCGTTTTCGACAGGAGCTTCTGTCCTTACGCGATATCCTTGGAAAAGTAGGTGAGCAAGGGAAAGCGACATGATGCGACTTAAAATAAAATCCAGACTATATCAAAAAGTAAGCCTAGTCACGAACTGTATAACTTGATACTCTTTGATATTTCTTTCAATATCTAATTCCTCAGCTTTGTTTTTAATTTTGTTGCGAACCTGTCTCAAGAGACGCCATTTTTGCTATTCTAAACTACATAGTCTTACATAGACTAAAACTATTATAGGTTATTGTTATAGGTATAGATTATAGGCGACTCACGAGAAATCTCTAGGTGTGCCGAAGAGCATGAGCGGCGTCATCGCACCGACCACCACAAGGTACCAGATGCAGATGGTGACAGTCGGGGCGAGAGTCAGGAACACCTGCTCGATGATCTGCGCCGCTAACAGTAGGTACACCACCGCCACACCGAACTGCGTCACCATCATCGCTAGAGACACCGCCACGCTGGGAAAGGATCGAAACTTTAACAATGTTTTTTTATACGACTGCCTGAAAAAAGGAGTATATTGTTTTCAGGGTTCATGTATGTATGTATGTATGTGAGTTTGTATATTCCGCCATAACTTCTATACGCCTGAACCGATTTTGATAAATAAGGTATCGTTAGAATCCCTAGCTTATTCCGGGTGACATAGGCTAGTAAAATTTTTAAAAACATTGATGGGGTATCCATGGTCCCGCGTAAAAGACTAAAGTTGAAAAAAAAAATCTAAAATAAGATTAACTATATAATCATCATCTAGAAAATGATGAGTAGATTCCAAAAAATTATATCACTATAGTTCAATATCCAGTGATTCACATAAAAATATCATCTAATAAAAATGTGAATAAGATTCTATTTAACTAGTGTTGAAGATACATACTAACATAAGATACTTGTTTCAGGATAAAGAAATGAAATTCAAGAATGGAATTCATTCCATACGATTAAGAAAAATAACGATGGTGTCAGAGACGAGGTTATAAAAGGATGCGTACGCAGCTGGCAGAGGCGCTCTACCTTGATATCCGTAGTTGCGTATCGTCCTTGTGTGATTTTATTTTCTCACTGTAATATTTTTATTGTTCATGTTAATAAATGAGTCAGGAGAGCTTTTTCGTCTTTCTTCTTCAAGTATCCTCTAGAAATTTGCAAGACTAGATTAATTTAGATTTTTAACTTTTTAGTACGTTTTTTGGCAGTGCAGTCGTATTTTTAAATTGTTTTTCTAAAAAATTATATGAAATGTGCACATTTCATACCCTGTAAATGAGTTCGAAAGTTAAACTTCCCGGCCTAGGCCAGTAAAGATTGTATGTATTTTCATTACATATCATAAGTTTGAATTTGGAATCTTTCTTCCTGAATATCTTGTAACTTGTTATAATGTTCTTTGGCCTAAATAGTTTAAATTTGGAACTCTACCGTATTACGCGTTCAGCACTCACAGCGCAAAAAAAAATTAAAGTATAAAGTCACTTGTTTCATTTTTTAGAAAAGCACTATACACACCTCGAGCCGTCTAACTAACACTCGACCAGAAAACGCGTACTTCCCGGTCTCGCGATGTAATGTACTATTAATTATGACTTGTATATGTCACCGTAAGATTGTAAAAACCGTTAGATTATAATCTAACTCGCGAAATTCTAAACTGTCGAAAGATTGTAAACTGTTCAATGTTCTGAGTTTCAATTTTTGAAATATTCATTTTATTTACGTTTTCTTGTCTCTTTCTTGTACGTTAGGTTAGGGTTCGACATAAACTTCGACTGGCACTAAGGTTTTATCGGGTTTAAATACCTATCAGATTACAATTTACCGGAAAATAATGCGTTAAATTGTAATCTTTCGATAGTTTAGAAGTTCGCGAGTTAGATTATAATCTAACGGTTTTTACAATCTTACGGTGACATATATATTTAAATTAATCTTCTTGTGGCAAGGATGAGTGATGACCGCTGGGCATTAAGGCTAACGTCATGTCCTGGCCCTGCAGGACAGAGTACAGTGCGCAGGCCATTTCGAGGTGATCAGATGTGATTACAAAGCCTGGCCCCAAATAGCAAAAACAGAGACCGTTGGTCTTCTCTGGAGGAGGCCTTCACCCTCAAATATAGACGGGTTTATGCTTCTAAAATTAAAAATGTATTCAGTTTTATTTCATTTTAGTTTTAATCTTTGCATTAATTTAGTATTAAAAGTTTAACTGCTAATATTACAAATACGAATGTGTGTCTGTCTGTCCGCTAAGCTTTTACGGCCCATTTTTCAAACCGATTTCGATGAAATTTGATATAGAGACAGGTTGCATCCAGGGGAAAGTAGGCTTGTAGGCTTTATTTTTCATCCATTAAAATTAAACCTCTGAAAAGTTCCTGCGGGAATTTCAGACGAAATCGCGGGAATCGTCAAGATTCTAGCATCCAGTCAAAAATGGGCAAGATAATAATTTTATTATTATTTATGCTTATGGTTCTTTTATTTATGCTTTTTATTCCTTGGTTATGTACCTAAAGATATCTGCTAACCCTTACGAAGCTGTGGCGAATCGCTTGGTATTGATAAGTGCTTCAGTACGCAATGGCGTTGCACTTCCAAAAATTCATTTCATCAGTGAAGACTACTGAAGATTGAGACTGAAATCCATTATATTCCTTAGGATACTAATAACATGAAATACACCAATACATGTGGCGCCATCTATATCACGATAGTGAAAATGGTGTTCCAATATCTAAATATATAAAAGAATATGGATAGTAAGTCAGTCAATATTTGACTGACTGACTAATTGATCTATCAACGCATAGGTCAAACCACTGAATGGATCGGGCTGAAATTTGCCATATAGATAGTTTTTTATGACGTAGGCATCCGCCCATAATGCCATCCTTTAGAGCCATTCAAAAATCGACTTTACACTTGTAAAGAAATTACAAAAGAAATTTAACTAAAGATAAATTAACTTAACTTATTTCATGTTGACTGGATAAATGTTATCGTACAGTTAATGGCTATTTTTAATCGACTTAAAAACAAGTCTATATTTATTCACATTTTTATTAAATTATATTTTGTAGATTCCAAAAATATATAACACTATAGTTCAATATCCAGTGATTGACAAAAAAATATCATTTAATAAGTTGTGAATAAGATTCTAATTTAACTAGATTAATTCAGAATTTTAGCCCGCCAACCCGCATTGGAGCAGCGTGGTGGGTCTAAGTTCTAATTCCCTCTCTGCTTTATGAGTGTGGAGGCCTGTGCCCAGCCGTGGGACGTAAATGGGCTGTAGTGATGAATTTAGATTTTTAACTTTTTAGTTCGTTTTTTGGCAGGGCAGTTGTGTTTTTATTTTTTAAATTATGACTTGTTAAGCTCTAATTTTAAGTATTATAAATAATGAACTAAAAAAACTAGGATCCTTTTCCTGGAACTTGTCGGCTTGTACGAAATTCAGGAATGAATTTGAATTTGTTGGATAGGAGATGGCGAAACCTTTTCTGTCAATTATACTATTAAAGTGTTTGTGATTACTGTAATCGGTTCTAATTCACAAATATCTAGGGTTTTTTATTCTGTTGGCGCTCAGAAGGTACGTCTACGAACAAGGTCTCAGTTTGGGGCGAACCACCAGTAAGTTGGTATCGTAGGTAGGTCATTAGTATGGAGTCCGCCCGAGTAAAATTGGGAACAGAGAGAGAGAGATGCATGTATGTCAATTATTATTCATACAAAAGAAAACATTTCATTAATTCATAAAATAAATATCGGCATTTATTACTTTAACCTTTTAAAAATTCTATTATGTAGTTTAATGACAAATCCAAGTATATCCTATCTAATCCTAAGAAACAAAACAAGAAAATGGTCCATAAAAAATGTGGTCTCTTAACCAGTTTTGGAAGTACGCCGCAGCGATAACGTCTACAGACATACCGACTTGCAGGTCCAACTTAGGTTGGCAGTCGACTATTTTGAATAATATTTAATTACCAGTTGCCCCAATTTGCATGGCCGTAAGTAGGTATATATACTTACTGTTCACACTCGCGACGAATTAATTAAAGTATTTACTAATTAAACTGTTGAATCATCTTTCCTATACATACTTAGCTAGAATAAAAACTATAGGTAATATGTAAGAAAGCCACAGCTTTTTTATTCTTCTACAAAAAGATATTCCTAAAAATATCTTCATTTGATACATTATTATAAAGCCTAATGTAGAAAGTTCAAAGGCTTTCAATGTTGTATAATTGCTATTCTTAGCTTAACCGATACCACAGAATACTTAATAGTACCTCACAGCTAGTATAGTTACTGATACGTGATGAACTTAAAATAATTCTAAAAGTTGAATTGAATCCATTCGGCAGGCGATATGTTGGCAACTCTGTAGTTGGCGATATGCATAAACAATATTGTAATTTGAATACTTTGTTTTTGTGGGAACCTTACCTCCAAAACTTTCCCAGGGACTGTTCAGCGATGATGGCGTACGGGTTCCGTTTCCTGGTCCTCATCTCAGGGTCTCGGCCTTCTATGATGGTCCAGCAGTCACCCAGACGCTTGCCGCTGAAGGCCGCTACGAGGCATGTCAATATCAGGATGGGGACACCCAACCAGCCTAAAATAAATAGATACCAGTCCTGCATTATCACATTGCGACAGTCACAATTTGAACTCATAACATTTCCAATCATTGAATTAATATGTACTCTTTAGTACCTACATTATACCTTAATGTTTCTAATAGAGATGAGACTTTAACGTCTGATGATCACGTCATCTTATCTGTCACTTGACATTAGCATTAAATGCCGACAAGATATTCCCATTATAGAGCAAGATCCCGCAATGATCAGAACTTCGTTATTTTATTACAATTTAGCTGAAAGTTTTTCTTCTATGTATGTCTCTAATAGAGGTATAAACGACTATGAAGTTTGGATCGCGGTTGCTTTGGAAGGTATCAGGTAGAAAAGGTGGGACCTCAAATTCATGAAATAAATAAATAAATAAATAATAATTTAATTCATAAAATTCTACTAAAGTAGTAGGTCTGTAATAAATAACTGTATTTATATTTTTCTTTGGAATAATATAAGAAACCACGTTGTCCATTGTCAGACACTTAGCACGATTGCAACCCCCTGTCAGACACCCTGTTGTTTTATAATTTAAGAGTGTCTGTCTATCACTCCTCCAAGGAAGGTGTCCTTCGCTGTCAATAATAATGCAGATTGCATGGTTTAAATGTATGGAATACCCACCATATTCACAAGACATCACTCCCAGAGATTGATACTTATTTTCTAACTTATACACATCCGTGGCACCAAATTCGAGAACAATGGCGAGGTCATGACAGTGGCAGAGGGACTGTTTTTTGGGACTCAACAAGATTTTTATAGCCAGAATAGGAAAACTTGAAAAGCGATATTCAAAATGTATTCAAGTTGAAGGAAATTGAGTTGAAAAATAATATATTGCTTGTATTAGTTATATAGAATTGTGTTGTGGTTTTTATAAAATTACCGTAAACTTTTTGATCGTAATATATGTATTAATAGAGTTAATGTTTTCTAGTCTCGAGAACGACTTTCGTATTTGGATAATATGTCATGTTATCAAAGTTTATCTAGATCGGTATCATATTTGATAATGTATGTATGAAATTAAACACACCTATAATGTTTTCGCAGAGCATGGCAGACTTACACTGAATACAAAATTTAAATTGGTCTATGGTAAACATTCGCATTGAACAAATTGTTTCGCAAGAACACAAAAAGATTGTTAATTTATATTATTTACCGAATCGGAAAGCAATTTTGTTCTAAAACATTTCAAGATTTTTTAAAAATAAAGTATAGTAACTAATAACTAGTTTGACCCACATAATTATGACGTTGTTTAACTCCCTCCTTTCTTCCTGGATTCCCAGAAAAATATATACAAAATCCACAATACAAAGTCACGGGAAAGCTCCGAAATTGTTGCTTGTTTTTCTATGTTCCTAATCATAATTATTGTAACGACCTGCTGGCTGTCTCTTTTTTGCCGCGTGTATTAGAGTGAGACAGAGATTCGAAACCTGTTATACAACCTTGTATGGTAATGGTAATAAGGCGAGATATCTGGTGTCTTCATGATTGAGTAAATTATAATAACTATATATTGTATCTACTTAAGTACAACCTAGAGATATCTATTGCATAATATCATATTAATACTCAATGGTAGGTATAATATGGAAGTAATGAAACGTAGCCTTGTAGAATATGAATAGACGCACTTGTTTCAGAATTTAATTCTTATTTTAGGGACTTCAACTGGGGGCTTACTACCATCGCTTTAGGTATTTAAGATTGTAGACTTAGGCAGGTATATACGATTGTGGATCTAGGTTTGATTGAGGACCAGACGTAGGTACCTAGTCTGGCTTGATGAAAAGCTTCGGCAGTGGCAATTTACCATAATACCGGCAAAGACGAGCCGCTAAGGTTCCGGTTGGGTATTTTTGTGAGATGGTGCAAATCAAATTGTCTAAGCCAATCGTATTCATTTGACAGCTCATAACGTATAACTCGAACTTTTTATGGAGTAGGTAACATACAACAGGAGTAACATGCGTTTTAACGTGCAAGCATCTATGACAGCTCCTTAAACAGGTCAAATTATACGTGTAACAGACTATTACGCTTACGATTTCCTTACACAATCGGGGGGCAGGGTAATCATGTAACGGAAGTAAATTTATCGGAACCGAAGTCAGAGTCGGAGTTTTTAAATTTGATTTATCGGAGTCGGAACCAGAGTCGGAGGCAGAGTTAGTAGCGGTCTCAAGAGAGAAATTTTTATTTAAGAAAAAATAAAAACACGTAGCGGAAGGCGGGGGTGGCGGGAGACACCCAACGCGAGGGTATGAACCAATTCTTAACGGTCGACACAGACTGCCGTCGCTATTCGCTATGCTTCGAGCTATGATTAAAACCTCAGATTTAAAAGTTTCGGACCCGAAATCGGAACCGAAGGTGTAATAATAATCGGAAGTTCCGACTTAATGGAATCGGAGTCGAAGCTCCGTAACATACCTGGTGCAGATAATTAAAAAACACCCAGCCTAGTTTGTTGTGGGCTCTTCTCGGACATGGGCGCGTTTATAACCCTCGTAGCTTTAGTTATAAGATAATATGGACGTTAATTTTATCTATGAACTGGCTGATACCCGCGACTACGTCCACGTGGATTGAGGTTGTTGGTTCCCGCGGGAACTCTTTAATAATTTGATAAAAAGTAACCTACGTGAACAGTTCCAGGCTATCTCTATGTAACAAATTTATTTGGCACATATTTATTTGAAATTTAGCACTGTCTATCTATGCGCCAAATTTTATCCAGTTCTGTTCAGCAGTTCGGGCGTCATTGAGTAACAAACATCTATCTATCCAAACTTTCGCATTTATAATATTAGTATAGATACAAGTGTGTCTGTCTGTGTGCTACGCTTTCACGGCCCATCTGCTCAACCAGTTTTGTAGGCAGATTGTATCTACCTACCGACATGGGCTACTTTTTACTAGAAATGAAAGAGTTTCCGCGGGAATCAAAATATTTTAATCCACGCGGACGAAGACGTGAGCATCATCTAGTTTTGAATAATAATATTAAGTACTTTGACTTTAGCAAATAGTCTACTTTTGGAGCCACTGGATCCATACGACGCAACGCAAGATGGCATGTGAAAGTCTTAAGAAGTAAGAGTCCTATGTCCAGCTGTAGACGTCTAACGGATGACGATGACAACGGCAGTGGTAAGCGCCGGGGGTTTGTAAGTGTCTTGTGTCTTGAGATCATTTCTGACAGGTTTCTTTTGTTTTTTACGGTACCTGTCTACCTAGGTAGTTCGTACCTCAAAGGTAGAAAAGCAACCCTTGACGCGACTGGTGTCCATCCGGTCATATTTTGCTTATTTTGTAACATTCAGTCACAAAATAGCGCTTTTCTGTAATGTTATCCAGAATATGGCACATTTTCGCAATTATCTTATGTTATAAATGCGAAAGTTTGGATGGATGGATGTTTGTTACTTAATCACGCCAGAACGACTGAACAGATCTTGATGAAATTTGGTACAAATATAAATTATAGTCTGGCATGTGCGTGAGTTCCCCTTGGGAATAAAAAACCTCAATCCATGCGAGCGAAGTCGCGGGCATCAGCTAGTCATACCTACATTATAATATTATTATTCGCGTTAACACTAATATCTACTTGTTATTTATTATTCCTAGATGTGCTATTTGCATTTTGCAGTGTCGGAAACACTATTATTGTATTTTATCTATTAAAATAAATAATATGAAATGTATAATTCACACACATGACAAGATTACAAGTCAAGGTAGGTAGGAATATTATCACAAACATTCGCACAAAATATAAAAACACAACTATGGTAATAACATGTTTTAGATAATAATTTTTAGTATAATTCGCAGCTAGGTACTCAAATCTTATCTGACTCCTTTTGCAATAGTTCAGCTAAGATTCCTTTGCGTAAAAAGTTATTTGGAAACAAAATACGACGATCCCGTAAAGTATTTAACCGCTGTATTGTGTTGCAGTGAGTATCGTCCTTCACAAATATAATTGTAGTGTTTTTTTGTATGTAAATTTGTGTGCCGCTTCACGCTTGTTTCCAGCAGCTCCCGGCTACATGCTTGAGATCGTTCTTCCACCTAGTGGGGGGTCGGCCTTACCCGTTGTCCTAGCTGAGCGACAGAAGCGACGCGATTCAACGCGATACGACAGCATAGAAAATGACTAACATGTCAACGTGACAACTGACAACGTAGGCCACGTGAAGGGTCAGCTACTGTTTTATACTGTCGCATTTGTCGCTCACGTAGGACAACGGGTTAGCTAGTTTTGGATAGAAGCAGGCGTTACTTTGCAGAATTCCATGATAATTGGAAGATTTTTTGTGTTGTGCCGGTGCGAATAATTACTGGCTTACTGGGCGGTGAATATTGCAAGCTACACGTGCAAGCTATACTCTGCAACAACCACCAGTGTGGTAATACGCTGGTAATACACCAAAGCAAGCAGTAAATTAAACTGTTCTAGTTCCTTCATTTAGCTAGTTTTAAGTTATTTCTCAAAACTAATAAATAAATTTAAATCTAAATTAAAAGACTAATTATATTTACAAAAAATTCACACCGTCCAAGTGATCGTTAATGGGCATGGTGCCCAAAACACTGGCACTATTACCTCGTTGAATGGCAAGGCTAAGCCGTTGGGCTAAATAAGAGCCAGCTCTTTGGTCACCAGAGGCGTGGATCAGTTTTTGGGACACAACGTTTATAAAATTCTTCGTGTCCGATGACCATGGGCCCAGAGTCTCAAAAGCAAGCGCCGCAAAAACGTAGACATTAGTAATGACGGAGTATTTTCGACGCTTAAGCAACTGAGCAGATGCGGCAGCTGCACCCGCCTTTAGGCATGAGTTTTACAATAAAATGCAAGTCATAGAGTCATAATCAAAAAACACTATTGCCCTGCCAATAAACGGGCTAAAAAGTTAAAAATCTAAATTAATTTAGATAGATTAGAATCTTATTCACATTTTTATTAAATGGTATTTTTTTGTGAATCACTGCATATTGAACTATAGTGTTATATCTTTTTGAAATCTACTCATCATTTTGTAGATGATGATTATATAGTTAATCTTATTTTCGAATTATTTTTTTCAACTTTAGTCTTCAATGCGGGACCATGGTCAGCCCCATCAATTTATTTTTAAAATTTACTAGCCTATGTCACCCGGGATAAGCTAGGGATTCTAACGATACCTCATTTATCAAAATCGGTTCAGGCGTATAGAAGTTATGGTGGAATATACAAACTCACATACATACATACATACATGAACCCTGACAACAATATGCTCCTTTTTTCAGGCAGTCGTATTTTTTTCAACTTTATTCTTTAATGCAGGAACATGGTCACCCCATCAATTTTTTTTAAAAATTTACTCGCGTATGTCACCCGGAATAAGCTAGGGATTCTAACGATACCTCATTTATCAAAATCGGTTCAGGCGTATACAAGTTATGGTGGAATAAACAAACTCACATACATGCATACATACATACATGAACCCTGAAAACAATATACCCCTTTTTTCAGGCAGTCGTATAAAAATATTCGGGGAGCACTGTCAACTCACCAGTCTTGACTAGAGCGCGGGGCAGAGCGAGGACCCCGCTTCCGACCATCTCCCCGGCCACCAGGAAGGCCGTCTGGTTCACCGACAACCCACCGCTGTCGCCTTTGCCGGACCCGCCGGAGCCATCTTCCGCATTCTATGACAAACCATTTATTATAGTTAATCTTTTGTGACGCGCCAATGGAACTCACTACCTGATAGCATTTTCAAGAATAACCCATCTATTAACACCTTCAAACTTCGACGTAAGAGCACTATCTTTCTTCTGTCATAATTATTATGAATCAATAGCTGATTGAATGAAGTGTTTTGGAGGTATGAAAAATAGATAGTAGCCAATTCTTAGACCTACTGTATATGCATATAAAATTTCATAAAAATCGGTCAAGCCGTTTCGGAGGAGTATGGTAACTAACATTGTGACACGAGAATATTATATAGGTATAAGACTAGCTGATGCCCGCGACTCCGTCCACGTGGATTGAAGTGTTTTGGGGGTATGAAAAATAGATAGTAGCCGATTCTCAGACCTACTGAATATGCATATAAAATTTCATAAAAATCGGTCAAGCCGTTTCGGAGGCGTATGCTAACTAACATTGTGACACGAGAATTTTATATATAAATTACTAATTAATTAGTATGCATAATTTTTTTTATGTAGGTACTTATATTAATATGTCATTAGTATGTAATATAAATATTTGTGTACGTTTATGATATAATATTTCATTCCATTCCACGCCATATTTTGTTGTACTATTCTTCCTTTACAACCTTTCCCATTGCCATAAGGGTCACTGGTTAAGATCTCTTCTGAGAGATTTATGCTCCCTTGTCCACTATATTTCTGTTTTTCTACATATTTTATAACTTTTTGGTTTCTCAGCAGGGTTGGCTAATTTTTTTACGCAAGGGATCATCCTGGCTGTACAGCAGGGAAATGCAGCCATAATCCTTGCCACTATTCCACGCGGGCATGATTTGAATATAGTACTAAAGTAATTCATTATTATGAAGCTATGGCGTATCGACTTTCGATAGAACAATCGCCTCGGTCTCCGTATATCCTTATCAGTCAGTCGCATAAAGGCCTTTCTGTTAGTTTTTATATCCAACAATTAACCATTGATGAGACAAGTAAGTGACATATGTGAACATAGCAGCTATCGAACAAACTTTACAGATAAGTAAAGATTTATGCGACATCGTAAAAGTATCTTTCAAAACTCAATTAAAGTTTATATTAGATATTCTAGAATCGAATACCTGAAAACCTAAGTGGTTTTACACATTTACAAAAAAAAATTGTGTGTGTCAGCTCTGACGCACGACTGGACTCTTTACGAACGATTATAGGTATAATATATAGATGCCGGGCAGAAAAGCTTTATATAAGCTTTATGTATATGGCATTAAGAGTGAAAACGCGGCAAAAAACGCGCTTATTCGTATGAGCTAAGATAGATTCGGGGTGACCGTAATGCTCTTGGTCAGGTCTGACCGTGCGAGCTTTTCGATAACTGTACGCTTCCTGATAATTGGGTGTTTGTGAATTCTTAAAATGTTCTAATAGTGTTTTAATATTTTAACGCCTAAGCATACTAAAGCTACGAGGATTCCAAATGTGCCCTGCAGGTTTAGCATGCCCACAACGAGATATCTCGCGACGAGAGAGAGAGATGTTGTCGTTAGCTTCGGTAGACAAATAGAGATAACGGGTAGACGATTTTACTCGTTGTGCGCATCCGATAGCAAACTGATCCCTAACATTTTGAAACTATAATTTGACTACTTACCATAATTAACTATATTTTGACTATGAGCATTAAAAATATGTCTACCAACAGTGGCATTAAACTTAAAATGTTGCTGCAAATATATTAAGAGCACCTAAGAGTAGATACGTTATCTTATCAAGTTACAGCCATCTTATGTAAATCTAAAATGCTAATATATGAAATAACTGGGTTGTATTCGGCTGCATTCCTACGTCGCTACTTGGTAAAGGTGATATGTGAAGGCAAAGGTAATATAATATGACGGAAAAGTTACAAAACATTGAAATTATTATCGATTTATACAATACTTTTTATTTATTCCACTACAACTAATATTATAAATGCAAAAGTGTGTCTATCTGTCTGCAGCCAGTCTGCAACGCTTTCGCGGGCCCTCTGCTTAACCGATTTTGATGAAATTTGGTACTGGAGGAGGGAGTATAGAGAAGGACCAAAGGCTACTTTTTCTCCCGGTAAATTAAAGAGTGCCCGCGGGAATCAAAAAACCTTAATCCACGTTTATCATATAATCCAATACTAATAACATATCTATCAAAGTTAGACCACTACGTGAAATAAAAATGGATGTGTCTACGGCTCTCGTAGCTTTCATTTTATAAATAATAGCGTACAAAGTTATCAGCACCACGTCCTTATTTAGTTGTTAAATGTATAGTTTGATACATATACGAATATTATAAATGTGATAGTTAGCATGGATGGAGGAATGTTTGTTACTCAACTACGGCTGAACGGATCTGGATGAAATTTGGTACAGAGATAGATTACAGTGTGGAATAACATCAATTCCAGGTAGTATTTTATAGACGAACGATTTTAGGTGCATCATCAAAATAAGTAGACGAACTATAAGCAGTGAAAGAGTTACTACAAATACCCAATGAAACAATGTGTTACTAGGGACTATTTTAATATTTACTTAACCCTAATCTGTATTGCCTACTTTGCGAAGCCTGCTAACTGCATGACAGTGCGTGCAGTCGGTAGGACCTAGGTATTTAACATCTAGTCTTTAGTCATTACTGCAAAACCAGGGGCCATATACTGCCAACGCTTAAAGCAATACATAAGCAATATTTCTCAAAATGACAGTTTGATGTCACTTATCTTGACGTTTCTAAAATAAGGATTATAATTAATTCTTAAACACGACAGTCGATAATAATGAAACAACATGGCTTTATGCGTTGACAGAATGGCCCGTGAACGAGGTAAACGCTAACGGAGTCTATAGAATTACAAAATATAATAATCTTAGAAAATTCTCGATAGGTAGGTTAATTACAATCAATTCAGTTGGCCGGCGACTTCGTCTGTGTGGAAAAAGTTGTTTTAATTCCCACGAAAACTCATTACTTTTAGTCTATGTCTCCAGTTCCTCAACTATACTCATACAAAAAATCATGTCGAGCCGTTCCTCTGTTGCAGCGTGTTTGAAGGACAAACCAACAAGTCAACAAACAAACACATTTTCGCATTTATAATATTAGTATGATGCTCTGTGCCACAGCATAAAGATATATAACTTTACACGATCGATTGACGGAGACCTCTAGAGTCTAGACAGAGTATTCCCACGGGGTCACAACTAAAATGGGAGAGTTATTTATATTTCCGATCGGGCATCGGAAGTCGGTGGAACAGATTTTTCGTTACATTCTATGTGGGTGCTATGACCCATCATAGGGGCCGTTATCTGACTGTATATGCGCTGTGTTGTGATGTTGTAAGGTAATCCAAAGCACGTTTACAGAACGGGCGTACACATCTCAATACTTGTATAATATTATAGAATTTGAATAATAAGGATATAAACCTTTGATACAAACAATTAAATGAGAAATATATAAATTGAAAAACTTTTACTAATTGTATAGAAAAAATACACGTCCTCCACTTGATCATTAATGGGCATGGTACCCAAAACATCTTATTTGTACTAATAGGTGCTCGAAATCGTGCAAAATAACTACGTTTTCAATTAAGAAGTATTTTTTCTTTCGACGTAGACTCCCTCTACAAAAGTCTACGAAAGGATGTTTTTATACATCCTTACGAAGCCAAAGCGGATCATCTTGTAAGGCCTGAATCTGTCAGCATCGATTCAGGTTATGTGTCTTAAATGCTTATTTTGTATGAAAATGCGTATGAATCGGAAATGAGAATTTATGTATGCGTACGCATTCATACAAAGAAGGTATTTTGGCCAAAATGCGAGCCTAAAGGGGCGTAAAGAAAAAACTGACTGACTATTAATATATAGCCAGCTCAAACCGTATTAGTCTAGATGATGATGTATGTACCTCAGTACCAGGATTTATGTATAAAGATTTTCATAAATTCCATCTGAGCAAGAGTGGAAAACATTAACGTCATCTGCAGTACTAGTCTTTTAAAGCGTGAATTGTAATAATAGTTCGATGGACAAATAATTTTTTTATCTAAACATCTATCGATCAGCAAGTAGTCAACCTTATTAAACACACAGAAGGAAATGTTGCGCAGAATCACGAAAGCACCTTGTTACCTACTTAATTATAATAATATGAGTTGCGGCGTAGTAAGTATACTATTTTGTATAATCTGTAGTTGACGACGCTATTTTTGTTACCACATATTAACCACAGATACTAGAACCGGTTTTCGTAAACGAGATCGAGCAACTTCCATGCCCATCAACCTACACAGAATTTAGAAGACAGTTAAAAACCGTTTCGACCTCTCTGGCGCAGTAGTAAGCACTTAGAGCGTGTAAAGGGAAGGTTCGGTTACAATTCTAGGCAGTATTGATTATTATGGAAGAAGAGATTGCATTTAAGGGCTAATTTCTCATGCAATAAAAAGTAGGAATGTTAGTAAAACTAACACCTAATTAGTGGTTTATTGAACGCAGCTTTTAGCTTTCTAAAAGTATAGTATAAGTATCAAATAAGTCTCCTAGGTGAGCAACGACTATCGACGTAAGCGACGCAACGTGTTATGATTCTATAGTGAATATTACAAACTTAACATCGAAACAACTTAGGCCATGAAGGATCAGCTACTGTTTGATTCTATCGCAGCGAGTCGGATCGGAGTTACAGAGGTGATTAGTGATCAGATACTTACAACTTTAGGCACCAAAGGTGTGGACTCTGATGGCTCTTTACTTGACTTGCCAGGTACCATGGCTGCCTCCAGTCCATTTTTCTTCGACATTTTGAATCAGCTGTTAAACAAAATTAAAAATATTCAAAAACAAGATAATATTTTAAAAAACATTCAAATCAAGCTTTTATCGTCCGCCACATTGAATTTAGTGTGACGTTATTTTATTTTTCGTATTATTCTCAGTAAACCCTTTTAATTGATACCTATAATATCATGGGGGAGCATAAAAATAACTAGTCCGCCATCTTAGGGAGTCCTACGTATTGGATTTAGTATGACGTCATTTAATGATGCAGTCATCCAACCTAAACTAGACTTGAAGGTTTGATTACAGGCAGACACCGCGATGGGTGAAACTAAATAAAAGCTTGTAATAGAATCGTGCATGAAACATTAGAATTTACGGTGTACTTTTCGGTACATCTACTAACATCCATACGAATGTTGTAAATGCGAAAGTGTGTCTGGCTGACTGCACGTTTTCACGGCTTATCAGTTTTAACAAAATTCACATTCAGGAAAAGGGCATCCTACTTTTTATCCCGGTAAATCAAAGACTTCATACCAATTTTCCGGAAACTTAAATCCACGTGGACGAAGTCGCGTGTAGCAACTAGGTATAAGTAGTTTAATATCTTTGGCGTAGGTATAACGAACTCTGTTGATCTGTATTTAAGTATATAACTACAAAGCACATTGATACTGATGGACCGATTACTTAATCGATCAGTCAAACCACAAGAATCAGAAAAAGACTTACTAGGTAAGTACCTAAGTAATAATTAGTATAATTACAACCATCGCCACAGTCCACAAAGTTACCTGGTAATTTGTAAGTCTTTAGTTTTTAGTTATCCACCTACTCGTGAATATTTTGGTCTGATAGTAAGTAGATACCTAATTCTGAAATCTGCGGCCTGCCTTATGTAAAAGACAATAATAAAGTATCTCAATAAATAAAGAATTTATGAACACATTTCGATTTAAATAAAATTAGTTGGGGTCCAAATTTTTTGTCTATACCTCACCTCATGTAAAAACCTCCGGTTCATATAAAAAATTTGAAAGTCATAAAAACTCGCCCCAAATCTACCTACAATGATAATGGATCCAAGTGTGCTTAGCCGAGCGTCGGATCACCAATAGGCACAAAAGGCGATTTCCTGTGGCTATCTAATAGGTGTCCCGTGTCAATAAGCTAAATTGTACTGCTACAGGGGCTTTATCACCTAAAAATGATTGCTATAATGTAACGATCGCAATCACCTCTGATTGGTTAACACTCTACCGCCATTGGCCAAAATAGATTGTCGCATCGAGAATACCACAAATTCAGCCAAGCACAACAATTGAGATTGTAAAAATGATTGATGCCGGTTTTACATAATAGAGCTACTGATTCCACTCACCTTAGTCGCTTCCCGAGTAGGTAACACACTGATACAACAACACGGCCGTCCGCCGCAAGGCTTCTTGACAAACTGGAATTGGATAGTGGTAAGTAGATTCAGTTGCTCGACGTGTTCCGATCATTAATTTATAGAGTCATTTATTCTTGGGAACTCGTCGCATATAATATTATACCTACCATAAGTACCCATTGATGTAATGTTTCATAAGGTTTCTGTAAAAGAGGTAGTGAGTTCGATTTCTTTACTTTACTGTAGACGGTGTGGCTTAGCTGCGACCACGCCTTTATTATTTTATTAAAGCTCTCGTAACAGTGCTAACCGATTTTGTATAATAATTATGGTTGGACTGAGCCTTCCTGTTGTCCCGTTTCCTTGTTTTACAACTTAACCCTACCTCCCTTAAACGTAAAGTGGGACCACCATTCTTTAATTCAGGGATCCGCTTTCAAAATAATAAGCTTTAAAGTGCAAGTAATTTTTGTGAGAGTCAAGTGTCCCCCTGGCAGCTAATCGTTTGTTTTTAAAAACGTAGGTAATAATTCGAGACTGTATAGGTTTTTGAAAAAGTTCAATTGTGACTTGATTATTTATTGAATTTTTAATTGGATTGATTCCTTGATATGTAACATTTTATAAAAATCTTCGAATGATATTCTAATTTATAAATAAATAAAGGAATGTTTCCTTTCAGTACATAGCGCGATGCCAAAGCCGTGTGGCGCCATCTATGTCACGATAGTGAAAACACGTTAATATAAGCCGTCAGTCTCGGATAAATCTAAATATTAGATAAAAGGAAAAATTGACTGACTGACTAACTGATCTATCGATAAGCCACTGCACTTTTCACTTTTTACAGGGACTCTTCCACTTGAATCAGTGGAGTGTAATAAGATTTAAGGAGATAGGGTCCTTAATTTGATCCTTATTGCAGTGTAATAAGCGACGCTCTAATTAGCGGCCACACCCACCCTTACCACAGGGCCCTGAGGAAAGTGCAGTGTAATAGGTCTAAAACCACTGGATGGATCGGGCTGAAATTTGCCATATAGATAGTTTTTATAACGTAGACATCCGCTAATAATGCCATCCTAGCCATTCATAACTCGACTTTACACTTGTAAATAAATTATAAAATATTTTTAACTAAAGACAAATTAACTTAATTTAACCTATTATTTTATGTTGACTGGATAAATGATATTGTTCAGTTAAATGGCAATTTTTAACCGACTTCTAAAAAAGGGAAGGTTCTCATTTCGGCGCGTATTTTTTTATACGCCTGCCTGAAAAAAGGAGTAGGTATATTGTTTTCAGGGTTCATTTAAGTATGTATGTATGTGAGTTTGTATATTCCACCATAACTTATATACGCCTGAACCGATTTTGATAAATAAGGTATCATTAGAATCAGAGGTTAGAATCCCTTGCTTATTCCGGGTGACATAGACAAGTAAAATTTAAAAAAAATTTATGGGGTGACCATAGTCCCGCATTAAAGACTAAAGTTGAATAAAATATTCGAAAATAAGATTGACTACTTATATAATCATCATAATATTAGTCACTTGATTTACATTAATTAAAATATCTACGTATACTAGTATGGTAAAGTTTGTGAGTTTGTGACTTTATAGGGGGTAATCCACAGATTAGTATAGAATACTACGCATTGGGTAATCTCTGGATCTGCTAAACCGATTTTGAAAAATCTGGTACCAATAGAAAACTACATTATTTGTAAGTGTATATTAAATTATGCCAAAAAATCAGGGAGTTCCCGTGGGAATTTTAAAAACTTATTGCACGCGGACGAAGTCGCGGGCATGTCTGCTAGTGTATAATAAATAAATTCGTAGAATTTAATTAACGAACTTTTTTGAATTTAGAAGCCGTAATTTTAATTATTAATCTATGGCCGTAATACTTAAGTTTTATGTACTAGAATCAAGGGCCATAGATTCATTTTTGAAAAAGATATTGACAACTAAAAGTAACAATCACAAACGTCATTGTGTCAAAGTGTCAAATTCGTAAAAAAACACCACTGCTGCTTTCGTTTTACGGCAACAAAAGTTGTTGGATTTTTCTTCTGTAGATAGTGCCGTATTTGCTCCGAAAAATTTCCGCTGCGTCCAGTGCCGTTGTTAAATTTGATACCACCCTGAAGCCGTTCGTACAGCTGGTATAAAAAATGTCTACGGACAATTAAGTAAGTGCATCAAGGTTCCTTCCTTTTTTACTTAATTAATAAAATCGCATTCACAGCAGAGGCACGTTCAATAGTTATTTAAGGCACGAATACTTTAAAGCTTGGTTGAATATTATTTTTTATACTGAACTAGAATAATCTAAACCTAAATCTTTGGTTATACTTTTCTAAGGTTTTATTATCACAAGCACAGGCTCAATCAGCTGTGGTCATAATAATGAGAGTAAATTTAGAAACGCCCCCTGTTTCTGAGCTAAGACAACTTTTACAGGATGCATTCAGTACAAGAACCATAGAAACGTGCATTTTATTCAATCTTGTGATAAAACTTAAAAAAACAAGTTAGTACTTCAGCTAGAGTCATAAATAACTAATTAGTGTTTAGTAATGATTTACTTTTGAAGCAAACAGATACATTGAGGCTAATTCTGTTGTTCATCATCTCTAAATTAAACTACAAGTAAAATGGCAGCTCTATTTATTTTGCCATCCCTTTCATAATACTCCTGCAGAAAAGGGCAATACTGGACTTAGAGCTCTCATTTTAGTTTAATTTAGAAATTGTGTTTAACAAAATTGGTCACATTGATGCAGTGAAAGCCTTTTAAGGCCTTGGATCTACCTATTCGTAGGTCATAGGTTTAATCTTGGGGCACACACCACAAAATTTTTGAGTTGTGTGTTTTGATCAATTCAATATTGCATGCTATAATGGTGAAGGAAAACATTTCATAAAGTGCATGCATGAATGTTCGCTATTATATTCTCAGAGGGGTATATAATCTGCCAATCTCCACTTGGCCAGGGGGGAGGTTATAACCTAAACCTTCTCATTCTGACAGTAAGACATCTTGCGCTCTGAAATGGTTTACCTACAACCTGTATGTTTGCTTGACCATCAATTATTTCTGATTAATTCAGTAACTAATGCTATTATATTGAAATTTGAAAGGACTAGTTGTAAATAATGCTTGAATAAATTTTTTAAAGCTCTGTTTAATAATTTTGACTCCCACTTGGCTAGTTTTATTTGCTTAAGTTATTTCTATTTATTACAGAAACATAGAATGGAGCGTTTTCCCCTGAAGTCTTCAGTACCTAAAATGGGTACCACATATCAATCAGTCTACAAAAAGGTAATATAAACACAATTTTTTTAATATTAATTATTTGCCCAGACTTTGACTACATCCTAGCGGATTAAGCTTTTTTGATTGCTCTGGGAATCTTTAATTTTCTGGTATGAAGATGTCCTACCCCACTATGCAACTGTACTGAACAAATTGATTGAAAGGCAAGAAAGGCTGTGAAGGTGAAGCAGATGTGGCATTATATTATTATAACAGCAGATGTCACATCTGCTGTACAAAATAATCCATAGTAATATTTTACTATGGATTATTTTGTAGTTTTTGCCGGCTTTAACCAGTGCATTAAGAATTTTGTGGATCTAGTGGGAACTTCCACCATTCCTATATTTCGAAACGCTAGCTATTTCTATACCAAGTTTTATCAGGATCATTTCCGCAGTTGTGCCCTTAAAAGTAGCTGGCATGCATACAATTTAGCATTAATCATATTAATATGTTGGTAGGTATACTTCTTCTCATTCGTTCACTCTTGGCAGAGTGGTTGTTGTTATGATTTGGCCTTTACAGCAGCTATTGCAATCTCCTTCCATCAACTTCTGTTGCAGCATCACAGGAACACCCGGAGTCAGATAAATTTGGGTGGGACAGAATGATTCCATTTTCTTGATTGATGAGATATCTATATAATATGAATCTTGGGTTTCGGGGGCCATAAATCGATCTAACTAGGATTCATTTTTAGCACATGTCGTTTTATCCGTGTTTTCAGGCAATGAAAAACTGCTACAATATCATTAGAAGGTAAATTTCGCCACCATATACAAAATAATAATAGCTCAGGTGGGAAAGTGGGCAGTCTCAAAACTAAAAGACCCCGGTTCGAGTCCAGATTCTCCAATCTGATTATTTTTTCCCCTTTTTTTAAATAAAATATAATGTTTCATTGAATAAATTAAAATATAATTCATTGTTTAAATATACGA
This sequence comes from Erebia palarica, assembly GCA_964035005.1. Classification (NCBI taxonomy): domain Eukaryota; kingdom Metazoa; phylum Arthropoda; class Insecta; order Lepidoptera; family Nymphalidae; genus Erebia; species Erebia palarica. The sequence goes on along the minus strand of OZ035986.1, from coordinate 35,659,876 downwards.
TTTACCAAATTGTATATTTAAACAATGCTCGGTCATCCAGATATTTATTCTTATATTATATAGGTCTCTTTATTATATAGGATCTCTTGTTGTTCTTACTTCTGCTCTTTAGCTCTTTAAACTGCAGCTATTATCACTTATATCTGACAGTTGAAATAGTTGTTTTGGTCAAATTGCTATTGATGCTGAGCTGATGTTGAAGAACCTGAAAACCTATCCCCAGAAAACCCTTACCATTACTTGATTACTATAAAGGAGGCCCTCTGTAGTGATAAATAGTAAATACAATGCAGAGGGAGAGAATAAATTATACACTTGAAATTATACTTCATACTAATATTATAAATGCGAAAGTGTGTTTGTCTGTTGGTTTATTGGTTTGTTGCCTTCAATCACGCCGCAACAGAGCAACCGGAACGACGTGATTTTTGGTATGGGTATAGTTAAGGACCTGGAGAGTGACATAAGTTACTTTTTATCCCGGAAAATTAAGGAGTTCCCGCCGGAATCAAAAATTTTAAACCACGCGGACGTAGTCGCGGGCATCAGCTAGTAGTAAATAGAATAGAACCAAATCTTTGTACTCAATTTTGAAAAACAAAATTCTTAGATCTTATGTTCTTGCAAGGGTTATCGGAGTCTGTGTATTATAGATACCTACCTATACCATTGCAAAGTTGAAGTGAGTACGCCTATTTCCAGTTGAATGATTCCACTAACTATTGTGATTTGATCATTGTGATTGATTGTGTATAATCGTTGAAGTTGAATGCAGGTGGAATGTATTTACTATGGAGGATATGTAGTTGGAAATGTTTATATATAGGTAGGTATATGTAAAAAGTCGAACTTAAAATTATTCCGTTTAGTTATTGTTATAGTGTCTGAAACTTTCCTACAAATTGCAATAAAAACTGTACTATGCGCGGACTCAAAGGTAACAAACAGACAACGTATACGTAGATACGAACGGATACGTACGGATAGATAGATGATAGTAATTTTTATATATGAAGAAGAAAGGTATTCAGTTATATTATATTTAGACTATAAATATGATTCAGAATTTTTCTTGCACAACGAAACCTGCTCGCAACGCAACTTCGGTATTTTGCTTTTCCTTCACAGAATTCGGGATCTATTTTTCTATCGTGAGGGGGTTGATATTTGTGTCTATAAATATAAAGATCGTTTAATGTTCTACAATTATTATTGCTCTATTAAATTATCGACCCAAGTGAATACTTGGGTTGATTTCTGAAACTTGATTTATTTAAAGCGTTTTTCAGAAGTCATCTGCTATCTTTGAAAATAGTCCCTGGGGCAGCCCTCTTCAAACATTCTAATATCCTAAAAGTCCATTCCAACTGACAGCGAGAAAATTTATACTGAATCGTATCTCGAATCGAGTATAATCGTATAATACGAGTATCTCGTAATCGAATCGTATCTGATGTTGTTTCTCTTATGGCGTAACTAGATGATGGCCGTGACTACGTCCGCGTGGACTGATTTTTTGATTCCCGCGGAAACTCTATGATTTTCCAGGATGAACATTAGCCTATGTCTGTTCCAAACTTCATCAAAATCGGTTGAAAAGATGGACCGTTAAAGCATAGCAGGCAGACACACTTTCGCTTTTATAATATTAGTCTGGTTCTCTTATTTAACTAGATGATGACTACGTCCGCGTGGATTAAGTTTTGTTGCTTCCCGCGTGATCTCTTTGATTTTCCGGGAAAAAAATTAGCCTATTTCATTCCCCGGGATACATCCTATGTTTGTTTCCACACTTAAACAAGTTAAAGCGTAGCATACAGACATACTTTTGCATTTATAATATTAAGTATAGATTTTATTCGTGAAAATTACGCCAAAACAAAATTACAAACTTTATTTCTCAAACAACTAACTTTGGCTGTGTGCTCGTTACTCGGTAGTCGGTACGCAGGCAGTCTGTGGTTGAGCGTACACCGCAATATTGATTTTTCCCCACCCTTCAGCCATTCATACCTCGATTATTTCGGCTCGGTATATTCCACCCAAGATTTAGATTACTATTAACGACTACAAAATAGTAAAGACACAAATAATTACCTACTGTCAAAATACGTAGTGCGTGGGTGGAACTTTGTATATATAGGAAGGATTTGCTGTGATGTTTGAAATGTAAGTATGTAGTTAATATATGCGGATATCGGCTACTATGACAACCACGATTCTGCGAATTTATTTTTCACATAAAGTTAGTCCATGCTCCGCTTTTCTCGGAGTCGCTTTCATTTTGTATGTACTTTCTGTTGTGGTTTTATTTTGAAAACTAAGCAGGTCCTTATGAATGTGGATCGACAATCTAACGGCATTTCTAATTCTTAAGTACTGAGTATTTTTTTTGTACACTAAAAGTTAGTCCTTGGCTGCGGTATCTTTTGATGGTGGGTGATGATGCAGTCTAATATGGTAACGGGCTATAACCTGTTAGGGGTATCTCAGTTATATTAAATCCATACCCCTAAGACCACGCTTATCACTGTGCTAGGGAGGTCGTCAAATAAAGCATATTCTGGTCTTGTGGCGTACCCCAATTGGTATTAGAGACCAAAACGTGCCATGCGATTTAGCGGTCGGCTTCGCTGCCGCTGTAAAGCTGAGTAGGGGTGTGTTTAAATTACAGTATAATACTTACCTCTTACGTGAAGAACCGATAAAAGTTGAAGCCATTGACTCTGGAGGTGCTAGAATGGCGAACCCGCAAAGAAAAGTGTAGCTTTTGGTAGATCTACACTGCAAGGAGATGCTTTTACCATGAGGCGCAAAACTGCGACATGTATGTCCAATAGTGGACGTCCATCGGTTGACGATGAAAATGTATTCAAAATTAGCCTGCTTTGACAGCATTTCGATTGTTCCTTAAAGGCTATATTTCTTATAAACATACATAAAACGAATAGCATGAGATAGGACGTTGACCCTATAGTTTTGTAACTAGATATTTACATTCAATAACTAGTTTACTGTAGGTAAAAGTAAAGAAGGAACGAATAGAAAGTAATTGTAACACTTCGTATGTTATTGACACAGTTTCTGATTGGGTTATAATTCTATAAGCAAATAACATAAAGGTCGTTGGTTTCTGGTAAATAGACTGAAAATAATCGTAATCTGAGGGATATCCTTGCAATCGATTAATGATTGTGCAAGCGATTAAGAGGCAAAATAAGATATTACTGAAGAGATACTGTAAAATTTTAGCCGGTGTTTTGCAAGGATTTAGTTTTTTAGGGTTCCGTACCCGAAAATAAAAAAACGGAACTCTTATATGACCACTTTATTGTCCGTCGGTCTGTCTGTCAAGAGCCTTTTTCTCAGGAAACTCAGAATCTTGAAATTTGGTACGAAGCAACGTCTTATAGCACATATAAAGGGAAAATTGCGAAAAGCATACAAATTTAGTTACATCATATATATAATTAAAATATTTTTAATAATTTTAAACTTACCACAGGTTTGTACGGAACCCTCGGTGCACGAGTCCGTCTCGCACTTGGCCGTTTTTTTTTTAAATAACTGTGGGATTAAGGACAATATCATTTTCAGAATGCACACGATCTCAATGTCGCTTTACATAAAATCGGTTTAGTTTTTAAAAAGGTAACACAAACAATCACAATTTCGCATTTATATTAGTAGTCGTTACTAATTAAAAACCTGCATCAGTCATGCAGTACGGTGACAGTACCAATTCTTGTGACATAATCGGGAAAAAAAATACTTTTAAGTTTGACATATTCGGTGTTTCCACGGCTAAGGGTGTAACCCTTTTAAGTTAACTTATAGGATGAAAATGTTGTAAGGTGTACCGTACCGTAACTGCCTCGTTGGTCTAGTGGTTAGCATGTTTGACTACGGCCGACAAGGTTCCGGGTTCGAGTCCCGGGTCGGACCATAATTAAGTATCGGGTTTTTTCTTTTTAGAAATCCTCAGTACTAGCCCGGAGTTAGGAAGTTGGCGGTGTTTCACTCCTGTGCCTCGGAGAGCACGTTAAGCCGTCAGTCCCGGTTATTATCACTAACATGATAATAGTCGTTAAAGCCCGCCAACCCACATTGGAGCAGCCGTCTAAGCTCTAATTCCCTCTCCTGTGAGAGTGGAGGCCTGTGCCCAGCAGTGGGACGTTAATAGGCTGCAGTGGTGGTGTGGTGGTACCGTACCGTACAACATTTTCGAAAGAAGTACTGTTGATTTTGACATATTTGGCTGTTATAGGGTACAACTAACGGGCGTGGCGGCCAATCGACAGAGGATGACATGGTAGACATCGCACCGGGGCCGCCGCGTGCGGCTGAGACCACGCCCACTAGCCACGGCACATTCCAGCTGTACGAACATAGCGGCCGGAACAGCAACGCTAGCGCCAACTGTGAGTTCCTAATGCCAATACTCCTTCCTTTCCATAGACCTTTATTTCTTTTTAAATTCCAACACAAGTTTTTTTTTCGTTTTTTTTTTAACATATTAGCCAGACCGGCGTACAAATAAGAAGGTAAGAGCGCAGCGGCCCGAACAGCAACGCTAGCGCCAACTGTGAGTTCCTAATGCCAATACTCCTTCCTTTCCATAGACCTTTATTTATTTTTAAATTCTAACACAAGTTAACCTCGCCTGGAAGGTAAGAGCGCAGCGGCCCGAACAGTAACGCTAGCGCCAACTGTGAGTTATATTTTTTTTATAGGCTCGCGTTTGTCTGTAATTGGCTTTTAAATGGTGATTCATTTTGAGGTGGAGCGCACTTGCCTAGAAGATGCGTATTCACTTATGATTTGGAGTAACCAATATTAAAAGGAGAAGGAAAAACGGAACCCGAAAGGGCTCCATATACTAACTAGCGGCTGGAATTAGGAACGAGGAAGCAAATCGCTTTGTGGAATTTCAACTATGGATGGGTGCAGATCTTGATGATGTCCTGCAGCAGGTTTAGTGCCAACACTCCCTTCGATAGACCTTTTTTATTCTACTACAAGTCAGCCTCACCTGGATTGTAAATGATGAAAGATATTGCAGTCTATCGTGGTAGCGGCTAGTCTGGTAAGGTTAGTTATATTAAACTCATATTCCTCATCGGTTTCTGCAGGGCACAGTACCAATACACGATCCGTGTACCTTGTTAGACATAACTGATCAATCTGCCCGTTTATGGCCGCTTTTAGTAGAATTATTGTAAATATTTTGTAAACTATTATAAATATTTGGCGACGTTTGGAATACGTTTATTAAGCCACAATTTACTTTTTACCCACGGAAGTCGCTTACATGAGTATCTTACGAATATATATTTCTATCATAGATGTTGCTTAAAACTGACAAGTGTAAATGTGGCCTTATATGGTTTACTCAGGCCTCAGCTACGGTCGTTAATTACCGAAGGAAGTGATTAAAACAATGAAGAACGATCTCTGAACCTCAAACTCCTACCATTATCTTTATACTAATCTCTATATTCTGCTACTAAACTCTCTACTATTCTCTCCTTACGCACATATAGTGTAACAAGTATTATTTCTGTTTTAAGCGTACATCGCTCAGTACTTCAACTCAGCAGCCGGTAAGGGCCACAAGGAAAGCGTTAGTGGTTCACATTTCTTATCCATTAACTAATTATTGTGCTAATTCGGTTTTTATAACTAAATTGATAGCAGTGGCGTGAACAAACTTTGAAGCATTAGTTAGTTCGATAACTAGTTGCCTGTTCAGTACCTGCCTGATAAAAAAATAAATAAGCAAAAAATGGCACTTACCCTGAGTAATCACTACTTGTATGCCTCGATTGGTAATAATAATAATAGTCAAATAGTGCTATTGGGGTTTAAGATAATGTTTCATCGTCATCATCAACAGATCAACAACTTCAATAGTTGAAGGAAGGATTATAAAATTAATATACATATCATTCTAACATTTTCATGTTAAAATGAAATTAAAATGATAAAGGATACAATGAAATGAAAAAGGTTAGGATATCAGGTAAGTCAATTTAGTTCAGAAAATGTTTACAACCGAATTAGCACCAATGTAGCAAGACTAGCTTTCAGTGTTAGATTATCTGTGCATAAATAAATTATTTGCTTTAGCGCATTAACAAAGATAATTTTAAAGTAATAAAGACATTTATATGTTTGCGAAGCGAAAGCCAATATTAGGGTTTCGCTTTCAAAGATTTAATCCCTATTAAAACATTCACAACAAACTTATAAAAGAGTGTGACAAAACATAATTTTGTCACACTCTTTTATGAAAAAAATATTACTCTCATTTTTATTCTAATCTGTGATCGAATTATAATCAATCGAGCACAATATAGATTTTATGGTGTGCCGTGTCTGTCATTCTCACGGTACCTACATGTGTGTGTTGAGATCTAAACACGAAATCCAAACTATGTAGGTAAAGAAAGATTCTTTACAACTTGTATAAGAATTACTTGCTTAGCTTGTCGCCGCGCGTATTATAATCAATATCATGAATCATCATCATATCATCATCAATGTAATACCATCGGGTACCATCTTCAAATTGAAGGTTGGCGGTCAGCAGGTCAAATACCTTCCGATTTTGGGCTATGACGGGTCCACTCCTTTACGTCATCAATCCACTTCCTCCTCTGTCTTCCAGGTGTTTTTTTCCCGGGAACCTTGCCTTCCAGGATCAACCTTGAGAACGCGTACTGGGATCCTCTTTGAAGGTGCCCGAAAAATGCCACCTTTCTCTGCACGATGGTTGTCATTAGAACTCGGTTACAAAGCTCTCGTTTAAGTACCTTAGCATTTGAGACGAACTGGTTCCATGATATCTCCATCATCCTTCTCAGTGCACACATCTCAAATGCTTGTAACCGTCGACAGCTTTCTTTCTCTAAAACCCAGCAGTTTCGCAGCCATACAAAAGAGTGGACCAGGCATAACACTTGAAAACGCGATATCTTATAAGAAAAGGGATTTTAGGGTCGCACAATACTTTCGACATTTTATAAAAAGCGGCTTTTGCTTGTCCAATTATACACTTAATTTCTTCCAAATGATCTAGTTCCGTTGTAAAGAATCGGCCTAATATAGCTATACTTAAATTTATCTACAGCTGCGACATCAGCTCCGTGAAGTTTTATTTTAGGTGGTGGCATCTGGGTTTTGGCTATAACCATTGCTTTGGTTTTATTGATATTAATGTTTAGCCTCATCGCGTCTCCAGCAGCAGCTATTTTTATAATATAAATTTATATTATAAAAATGGCTATATTACGTTGGTTGGATGCTATATTTGTAAGTACCTATGCGTATTGATGTTTATATGAATACATAAATAAATAAATAATCTTTTATTTAGCCAAAAAATTACAACTAAAAATGAAACATGGAGTGCCACAGCTCTCATGGAACCAAGGTGCCAACCAAGATTTAAGCCAACCTTGGTTCCATGAGATGCGAGCACTCACAAACAACAAACTTAAAATCTTTATTTATTGGCTAAACGAGGCAAACAATAAAAAAACAATAGTGTCTAATGTTCAACAGATACAATTTCTTACCTTATTCGAATTCTGTGATCCAAACTAGTCACATAGATTTCTCACACCTACAGAAAGAGCGGAACATAAAACTCTGAGTTCGAACTTTTACTTGGGCAGTATGATTGGCGCCTTTGATTTCGAACTCACTCATCAAAAAATTCATTAGTAGCTTTAAAAGAAGCAAAACATAGGTCATAGAAAATAGACAGTTTAGAACTCTTTTATCAGGTTCTTCTGCACCTAAAAATACTTTCAAGGCTACCCGTACGCTTTTCCATAAAAACGTACCCGTTACTGTGAATATTTTTTTGGTTTGTTCTAGAACTGAAACTAAACGAGGTACCGTCGAATTAGTAAACAAGATATATTTACTTATGTATATTAGTAAAATTATGTTTTTTTTTTAAATTTAAGATGAACTTTAAATGTTTAAGGGAATAGTTAGTATGGCCCGCTTCCATCAGTATAGATGGCAGTTAAATTGCGTGCTCTTACGTACGATTTTTTTGGAGCATTTTAGAGCAACTGGGTTCCGTGCAGCTGACTCTTTACAATGTGTCTATACCTACCAGACATCGCAGTTTAAAAATAGCTCATATCAAATACATATTATATAAACATATTCGTATTATGATAAGATATAAAACTGATTAAAAATGCGTGGGTTTAGTCATGAGGCAGAATTAGTTAGTTAGCTATTGCTAGTTGTTAAAATTGTTACTTAAAACATTTCATATTTATCCCATTTAAAATGGAGTCCGCAGCTATCCTCGAGACCGACGAAACAGTACCCCTCGTGGATTACTGCTATGTAGGTAAAATGTGCAATAAATTTAGTAGGTTTGCCAAATCAGTAAAGTTTAAATAATTATTATAAATTTTCTTTGAATAACGTTTTGGTTATCAATGTATAACTAATTAACTCGTTATCATGTGAAGCTGATAACCTTAATATTACCACTTTTATTTTTGCAAAATTCACATAACTGTCTAAGAAGGTATTAGTTAACTGACGATATATTAAAAAAAGTTCGATATGGATTGAAATACTAATGTGCCTTTACATACCTAGCTAGATATTTGCTCTTTATAAATAAAGCTTATGTACCCCTAATGACGCATGACCAGCATTGCCGTCATTAGGGGTACAAATTTTTCATTTTCAAATTATAATTTGTTATTTAATAAAAAAGTACATAATCAATACTAACACAGATATAGGTACTAAATTAGTAGGCACATGACCAGAACTACTTGGAAGTTTGTCATCGTTGCTCCATTTCATTAGAACTAGCACAGCAACCAGTGGCGTGCATAGTATTCGGAGCCAAGGTAGGCATTGGTTGGGTAGATGCCTTTTTCAGACAGGACATGATGAAAAATAAGCTTAGAGCATTTTTTATCAGAGTAAGCAATGCTTTTATACCTCTATGTCGTGCACGCCACTAACAGCAACTATGCTGAAAAGGTACTAATTCAAAGGAAAAGGTAGGTAATTCATGTGTTCAACAGAATGACAGACATAAATTATAATCGAATCACACATCGACACAGATTGATTTCAATTAGTTAAAATGAAAAAAAATTTAGTTCGCATGTAGCTCATTTTTCCTACTTATTTATTTCGTCAAGAATGTAGCTTTTAAATTTTCAAGCATGGCAACACAATTTTTTTGAATGTCAAGCAACTTCCGTCAAGTATCATGCCACTGTCACTGTCTGTCACTGTTAGTGCCAAAATGTCTATAATCTACTTGTGTTGTGTGTTACGTTGCCGTGCCTAATTTTATCTCTTTTTGTTCGCTTTCACAAATTTTTAACAAAAGAAATAACTTTTAATTTAGTGTTTCATGGATACTGAATGAATACGCTTCCATTAAAAGCATTTTATGTCGAATAATATCGAAATCATAAGTGTTTCTCAAGTCATAGTGTTTAGGTGATTTATGTTTTAAATATAAACACCTTTTTGCAGGGGACGCAGTCCTTTTCTCCGGAATGCAAGGTACGTATTGTTTTTTTTAAAATTATTAATACTCGAACAGGAAAGTTTTCCTCAACGTGTCAATTTCATCACGTTCAAATTAGGTAGGTACTTACTGTAAACAAACTCATAAAGTTACCTGTTTCATAATTATAAGTAGCTACTATTACAATAGGTATTTCAAAATTGTTCACCAAACGGTCATGTGACTTCAGAAGTTTTGCAATTAAGTATTTACTTTGCTATCTAGCTATAATGTTGCAAGAATTTGTACTTTTTTAAAATTGTTTTTCTAACTAGCTCACCCGTTTCAGCTATTGCATTTCATACAAATGAAAAAGCCATTTATCACTACAAAACCAAGACTAGCTAAGCTTTCTATACTCAGACTTGGGACCATTAAAATGATATTTGCAGACTTTTTTGCATGAGCATATAAAAAAAACAACATTTTATTAATATGCTAATGTGTGTCATTAGCAAAATAACTTATTTAGTTAAGTTACTTTCTAATTTATTAATTAACAGAAATCGACTTGTTTTCAAGTGTTTGCAACTCAGTGCAACTAATTTGCCAGAACTGTAGTCTTTTTTCAAGACTTGCTGATGCCCACGACTTCGTCCACGTGGATCAAGGCTTTTTGGTTCCTGCGGGAACTCTTTAATTATTGGGGATATAAAGTAGCTTTCCAGACCATAAGTTATCTTTATGCCAAAGTTCATCTAGATATGTTCAGCTGTCCTGGTGTGATTAACAAACATCAATCCATCCAAACTTTCACAGATATAATATTAAGATGTATATGTGGACACTTGATCTCTAAATTTACACCTGAGATTGTAAATCACATGAGTAAAATTTCAGCAGAATTTCATAATAATTGGTTGAACAAATGAGCAGTGAAAAGATAACAGTCAGTCATACTTTCACATTTGTGATATAGGATAACAATAGGTACTTAGTGCCCTTATGTTGGAATAGATGATGCCTGCGACTTTGTCTGTGTTTATTCAGTTTTTTAAATTCCTGCTGGAACTCCTTAATTTTCCGGAATAAAAAGTCTAAAAATCGGTCGAAAAGATATACCGTTAAAGCGTAGCAGACACACTTTCGCATTTATAATATTAGTATGGATGTTAGAAAAGCTTTTATTTTTTTCTGTTGTGTCATATCTCAAGGAAGATATTTAATTCAGTAGCCTAATACAAATAGTTGTTTGTCAGGCGATGCGGACGACATCCCTGGCATCGGGCAATACGATGATTTCCACACGATCGACTGGCAGCGTGACATCGCTCGCGACCGCATGCGCCACAGGTACATTGTCAAGAAACGACAAGACTCCATATGGGATTTCATTAAGGTGACTACTGAATTATATTGTATGTTCTAGTTTATAGATTTTGATTAAGTTATGTAACTATTTATTGCAATGAAATAGTTGGAACTCGCCATAAACAAATTCTGTCTTACAAACACTTGCTATTTTCTAAAATCCTTCATCTTTATCTGAGCTTGTTATCTGGGGTTCCTATGGATCAAAAATGAGGAAACTTGTTCCATTTTAAAAAGTTACCAATCCTTTTCATTTGTTGTTTGAATCAATTTTTTCAAGCATGAATCGGAATACTACTTCTGTTCAAAATTGAAAAAAAAGAGTGCATTGTTGAATATAACACAAATATCAAATCAAGATATAAGGTAAAGAAACAGTTCCATCAGGGCTGAAAGAAATTTAGTTGCGGCTTAGTGACGTAATATAAGTCATTAATTACAAAATTTTACAAAAGGCAAAATTTGACGACCTCCATGGCGCAGTGTGTAGCGCCGGGTTCGATCCCCGGCGGGGTCAATTTGGGGATTTATAATTTCTGAATTTTCCCTGGTCTGGCCTGGTGGGAGGCTTCGGCCGTGGCTAGTTACCACGCTACCGGCAAAGACGTGCCGCCAAGCGATTTAGCGTTCCGGTGCGATGCCGTGTAGAAACCGAATAGGGGTATGGGTTTAATTTATAATTGCCATGCCCCTAACAGGTTAGCCCGCTACCATCACTTACCATCAGGTGAGATTGCAGTCAAGGGCTAACTTGCAGTGGTAAAAAAGAAATTGATTTTATATCCAGGGCGCGCACGACGCATGGTCGGGCTGGGTATGCGTTTTGCTGGTGGGCGTATGTACGGGAGTGGTCGCTGGCGTGATCGATATCGGTGCCTCGTGGATGACGGATCTCAAGTTCGGCATCTGTCCTCAAGCCTTCTGGTTGAACCGCGAACAGTGTTGCTGGTCCAACGATGAAATCACCTTCGACCACAGCAATTGCTCACAGGTAAGCTCACGATGTATACCCCACAGCGGACCTTTGTGACCCGAGGAATAGCAACCTTGTGCTGAAAAGTGCAGGGTTCGCAAACTCCCCACTTGAGTCCGAAATGATTAATTAAATTGTGTTAATTTGATGTTAAGTTTGATTGTGTCAAACCAGTATTTGACAACTAAAATTACTTTTACAGTTATGTGTTTTATTAAGTATTACTTTATTCAAATTGCATGGATTTGATAGTGCTATGTACAAATATTAGGGGTTCTTCGTGGATCCTGATCTGCAGTTCCTAAACTTTTTCCATATTTTCAAAAACAGCGAATATTTTTTATTCATGTAGACTTTTTACAAGTGCTTTCGAATATGAATGAATTTAATTGGTTACAAACTGGTTATTTTCAACCATTTTGGTTGCAACCTGTCTGGATGTAACTTTTTGATAAAATAAAATAAAAATTTGAAAGTGTCATCCCTCAGTGGATGACAAAACTCACGATCAGCTCCTGATGATCATCTTAGTAAAAAGACAAAATTTGGAGCTTCCTGGACCTCCTTCTAAGTATTATAGGCTCAAAATACTATGTGGGTGTACCAACGTCGGTTACGAGGAATGCCACTGGTAATGACCGGTTTGCCCCCAGTGGATGACGTGGCCCCAACTGTTCGGCGAGTCGCGTGAGGGCGCAGGCGCGTACATCATCAGCTACTTGTTCTACATCGTGTGGGCGCTGCTCTTCGCCGCGCTCTCCGCCTCGCTCGTGAGGATGTTCGCGCCCTACGCCTGCGGATCCGGTACGTATTGTTGCCCCTCAGTGGATGACGTGGCCCCAACTGTTCGGTGAGTCACGTAAGGGCGCGGTCGCCTACATCATCAGCTACTTGTTCTACATCGTGTGGGCGCTGCTCTTCGCCGCGCTCTCCGCCTCGCTCGTGAGGATGTTCGCGCCCTACGCCTGCGGATCCGGTACGTATTGTTGCCCCTCAGTGGATGACGTGGCCCCAACTGTTCGGTGAGTCACGTAAGGGCGCGGTCGCCTACATCATCAGCTACTTGTTCTACATCGTGTGGGCGCTGCTCTTCGCCGCGCTCTCCGCCTCGCTCGTGAGGATGTTCGCGCCCTACGCCTGCGGATCCGGTACGTATTGTTGCCCCTCAGTGGATGACGTGGCCCCAACTGTTCGGTGAGTCACGTAAGGGCGCGGTCGCCTACATCATCAGCTACTTGTTCTACATCGTGTGGGCGCTGCTCTTCGCCGCGCTCTCCGCCTCGCTCGTGAGGATGTTCGCGCCCTACGCCTGCGGATCCGGTACGTATTGTTGCCCCTCAGTGGATGACGTGGCCCCAGGTGTTCGGCGAATCGCGTCAATCGTGATACGTACAATCCAGGGCCATCTGGTCCCTCTTTACATCATGCTCGTGTTTCTCCGCAAACATGATCTGTTTTCTCTTTTTCACAACAGGGCTACACATTTTGATCTCTTATGCTTTATAACTACTGAAAATCTGAAAGTTGACTTATTGATCGCATAGACCCAATATGATGATACTTGGTATCGCTATAAAGCTCGATAAATTATTTGATTCAATTATTTGATTTGTCAATCGTGTAAAAGGTTTGTAACATCGCGCAAGATTATTGTTTTTAAATTGATTGGTCTTGTGTGCTAATAACGAAAATGACATCTTTTTTGCAATCCACGATGGCGCACTTACATTTTCTGTAACATTTTTAAAAAAATTCTAACGGCCTGAGGCAGAGGAAGTCTCCATTTGAATTCAATCCCAATTTAAGGCTGAGTTGCATTACTATATTTTGACGGACATGTAATCCTTAAACATGACGCTTATGAACGTAAGTCAAAGAAAGAGTTCCTAAACCATTTTTACCATTTCTTCAGTGAGTTCTTCTTCTCGCGTCGTTTCCTCAATTTTGATGATCGTGGTTCCCTCGAGATATTACCGCCTTCGATAAATTACCATATATCAAAAATCTAACATGTGTACAATTTTAAAAAACGTAAGTTACGATAACTATCGATTGAATCAACTTGCCCTAAGTATCAATAATTTACGTTGTTACGTGTCAGGTATTCCGGAGATCAAGACAATTCTAAGCGGGTTCATCATCCGGGGCTACCTGGGTAAATGGACGCTCATCATCAAGGTCGTGGGGCTCATCCTGTCCGTATCTTCGGGCCTGTCCCTGGGCAAAGAGGGGCCCATGGTGCACATAGCTAGTTGTCTAGGTAAGTAACTCACAATCACTGTAGCTGACAAAACATGGACACCGACCCCATGAATTTTTCTGTTTTTTATACGACTGCCTGAAAAAAGGAGTATATTGTTTTCAGGGTTCATGTATGTATGTATGTATGTGAGTTTGTATATTCTACCATAACTTCTATACGCCTGAACCGATTTTGATATTGGTGAGGTATCGTTAGAATCCCTAGCTTATTCCGGGTGACACAGAATAGTAAAATTTTAAAAAAAATTGCCGGGGTGACCATGGTCCCGCATTAAAGACCAAAATTAAAAAAAAATATCGAAAATATGATTAACTATATAATCATAATCTAGAAAATGATGAGTAGATTCCAAAAATATATAACACTAGTTCAATATTTAGTGATTCACAAAAAAATATCATTTAATAAAAAATGTGAATAAGATTCCATAGGTTATATATAATGCAAATCGCTTCTTATGGAGGTAAACTCCAAAAATAATACCGTCGTAGGGCAGTCGTATTTTTTAATTCGTTAATGTTCTTATTTGTTTTGATGTGTTCGTGCAACATAGGTAACTTATCCCCATGAATTGTTCTGTTTTTGTTCTTATTAGTTTTGATGTGTTCGTGTAACATAAGTAACTTATTTAATTAAAGATAACTTTAATATAGCTGAAAAAAAATCATCACTTTGATTGTTTGATGGCAGCCAAACTAGTTTACAAATAAAATTAAAATAAACTTAATTAATTAAAGATAACTTTAATATAGCTGAAAAACAAAAATCACTTTAAATGTTTGATGGCGGACTGGCAACTCTAGTTTACAAATAAAAACTGAGCAGGAATAAAGATTTGTTCCAACTTTGGCCACAGGGTCAGATATGTTTGTAGGACTATACCACTACAGCCCATTTACATCGCACTGCAGGGCACAGGCCTCCACTCTCATAGGAGAGCGGGAATTAGAGCTTAAACCCACCATGCTGTTCCAATGCGGGTTGGCGAGCTTTAACGACTATTATCATGTCAGGGCTAGCAACCGGGTCCGACGGCTCAACGTGCTCTCCGAGGCACGGGGGTGAGACACCACCAACTTCCTAACTCGGAGCTAGTACTGAGAGTTTCTAGTCAGCAAAACCCAATATTTATATACTTATGAGTGGGACTATACAGTAATGATATAATGTTTCGTCATCAGGAAACATCCTATCATATCTGTTCCCGAAGTACGGTCGTAACGAAGCGAAAAAGCGCGAGATTTTGTCGGCCGCGGCGGCCGCTGGAGTCTCCGTCGCGTTCGGCGCGCCCATTGGTGGCGTACTCTTCAGTCTCGAGGAGGTACGATCTAGAACTACTGCTTTTTTTTTTTTCTTTGTTAGGGGAGGAAAACATCCCTCCGGACTTCTGCCTGTCGGCAGGGCATGTCCGACTTGCACGGACTAAAACAACCTCCCCTCATTTTTTTTTTTTTTTTCTTTTTTTTTTCGGGTGTCGATGAGGAAAACATCCCTCCGGACTTCTGCCTGTCGACAGGGCATGTCCGACTTGCACGGACTAAAGCAACCTACCCCCACGTCCAGGTCAGCACGGAACCACAGTTTAGTATTACTTCGTGCTGCCCTCTAGTTCTTATAGGCTTATTACGTGAGATAGAGCGTCGCTTATTACACAGCAATAAGGACCAATTTAGGTACCCTTTCTCCCTAAATATTTTACACCTGGTGCCTGTGAAAAGTGCAGAGTAATAGGCCTATTAATCTTGCTTCTTTTTTCTCTCTCTTTCCTTCTCTTCCCTTCGCATCATTATTGCCCTAAGCATTTGGACATAGCGTTGCCATGCTTCCTCGCTAGACAGCATCCGTGGTATGAGGTTTTGCTAGAACTAGTGCTGTCTTCTTTACACTGTTGACTTAACAGACTAATGAAGTTAACAGTGGGGCTGATTCTGTATGTGCACAATCTCTAAACTAAATTAAAATTAGAGCATTATAAATATTGCTAACCCTTTCATAATACTCCCTACGGAAAGGGACAGAACTAGATTTAAAGCTGCCATTTTAGTTTAGTTTAGAGATGTTACATTACAGAATCGGCACCAGTGTTGAGTAAGCCTTCTTTCTCTGGGCTTTTCCGCACTTGAACTCAGGCGTCTTTTGTGCGTGAGACCTTTAACTACCCGCTAGATCATTCCAGCCAGCCAAGCTCATTCCAGAATCCAAGCGGACCGCCCAGGTTGGCAAGGATCTCCGGAAGTGTTGCTGGGGAGCCAATATATGCTCGTTAGGTGGATAGAGAAAGCCTTTGACTGTGATATCTCAGCTGATGAGTAAGTGATCATGCAGTCTAAGATGGTAGCGGGCTAACCTGTTAGGGGTGTGGCAGTTATATTAAACCCATACCTACCCTTCGTTTCGGTTTCTACACGGCATCGCATCAGAACACTGAATCGCTTGGCGGCAACTTTGTCGATAGAGTAACTAGCCACGGCCAAGTACACTTGGGTATTTGACAACTAATGAAATATAATGTACTTATTGTACATATGATGTAAAACCTGCATCAATCATTGTTACAATTATTATATTCATGGTATTCTTGCTGCGATTTTGGTCAGAAGCCAATGAGTGTTAGTCTATCAAGCATATATGTGGTCATTGTAACAATCCTTTTACCGTAATAGGACTCCTAATGTATTTGTAAGTGAATACTTATAAACTTATAAAGTCAAGTCTAAAATGAGGATTTATTTATGAAAGCTCATACCTGCGAAGGACTTTCACAGTTTCTTGAGGCGGAGCGATGGAGTCCTGAGCCTATTTCGATTCTAGTATTTACGCCGCTTCTAATATCGCAGGTATCATACTACTTCCCACTGAAGACACTATGGCGGTCCTTCTTCTGCGCGCTCATAGCCGCCTTCATCCTGCGCTCCATCAACCCGTTCGGCAACGAGCATTCCGTGCTGTTCTTCGTGGAGTACAACAAGCCCTGGATATTCTTCGAACTCATCCCCTTTGTGGGGCTGGGCATCATTGGCGTGAGTATTAAAAGGAAATCTTTTGGCCATTTTTAGATAAAAATTGTTGTTTTGGCGTGAGTATCAGAAGGAAAGATCTTGTTTTGGCCATTTTTAAGTGAAAATTGTTGTTTTGCACAGCAGTGTAATGCCTCAAATAGATAGGCTGCTGTCTGATAAATATAATTTTCTGATGCTGCATTCTATGTTAGAAAATTTACTTGACCCCTATGGGACCTTTGACCCTTGTAGGGACTCGCTCTGTGATTCGCTTCATGTCTTCCGTCCATCTAGAAGAGGGTCTGCCAACGCTTCGCTATACGACGCTCACGACTATATCCGCATTGATTTAGATTGTAAAAGTCCCATAGGAATTCTTTGATTCTCCGGAATAAAAAGTAGTCTGTCGTACCCCCAACTTATATCTGTACAAAATTTCATCAGAATCGATTGAACAGATGGACTGTGAAAGCATAGCAGATAGACAGACACACTTTAGCATTTATAATATTAATATGGGTATGGATTAACTTTTAATCATGACACGGTTGCAAGGAAGCAACCGGCCTTGTTTACTTATTGTAAAAAAATTCTTACTGTAAAACTGCCGACTGTTCTCAATAGAATTAGCTTTCCGAACCGGTGGTAGAGTTTTAACGTATCTTTGACATAATTTGATCTACGTGAAATAAATAATCATAATACCTCGGCCAACATATAAGTTTGGCTATTCAGCGGAGTAAAACAGCCAGTGTTCTGGGCACATTGCCTTATTGCAGCGGCATAGATGATATCTTTAATGTTTAGTTTTTTAATTTGTTAATATGAATAAAAATATAATGTATAATAGTAATAGTATTGGTTAAATAATAAGATTCTATGAAATAAATAAATCATTTGTGATCTATTCTGTCGCCAGGGTGTAATAGCGGCGATATTCATCAAGGCCAACATCTACTGGTGTCGGTATCGCAAATACTCCAAGCTCGGCCAATACCCAGTCACCGAAGTGCTGGTGGTGACCCTGATCACCGCAGTGGTCGCGTACCCCAACCCTTACACGCGCATGAACACCAGCCAACTCATATACCTGCTGTTCAACCAGTGCGGCATATCTAACTCCGACCCGCTGTGGTGAGTCATCTAGACCAATATTGGAACGGAGTCCCTTATCGCGCGTTGCGGAAGGGGGCTAGAAGGAAAAAATGAAGACCAAAAGTTGTAACGACAGTTTTTGCTATAGTTGTAAGCCGTGCGGCGTGCGCGTGTTTCTCTCTCTCTCTCTCTCTCTCTCTCTCTCTCTCTCTCTCTCTCACTCTCTCTCTCTCTCTCTCTCTCTCTCTCTCTCTCTCTCACTGGTCGCATTCCCCAACCCTTACACGCGCATGAACACCAGCCAACTCATATACCTGCTGTTCAACCAGTGCGGCATATCTAACTCCGACCCGCTGTGGTGAGTCATCTAGATCAATATTGGAACGGAGTTCCTTATCGCGCGTTGCGGAAGGGGGCTAGAAGGAAAAAATGAAGACCAAAAGTTGTAACGACAGTTTTTGCTATAGTTGTAAGCCGTGCGGCGTGCGCGTGTTTCTCTCTCTCTCTCTTTCTCTCTCTCTCTCTCTCTCTCTCTCTCTCTCTCTCTCTCTCTCTCTCTCTCTCTCTCTCTCTCTCTCTCTCTCTGGTCGCATTTCCCAACCCTTACACGCGCATGAACACCAGCCAACTCGTATACCTGCTGTTCAACCAGTGCGGCATATCTAACTCCGACCCGCTGTGGTGAGTCATCTAGACCAATATTGGAACGGAGTTCCTTATCGCGCGTTGCGGAAGGGGGCTAGAAGGAAAAAATGAAGACCAAAAGTTATAACGACAGTTTTTGCTATAGTTGTAAGCCGTGCGGCGTGCGCGTGTTTCTCACTCTCTCTCTCTCTCTCTCTCTGTATTTCTCTCTGTCTGTCTTTCTCTCTCTCTCTCTCTCTCTCTCTCTGTATTTCTCTCTCTCTGTCTTTCTCTATCTCTCTCTCTCTCTCTCTGTCTCTCTCTCTCTCTCTCTCTCTCTCACTGGTCGCATTCCCCAACCCTTACACGCGCATGAACACCAGCCAACTCATATACCTGCTGTTCAACCAGTGCGGCATATCTAACTCCGACCCGCTGTGGTGAGTCATCTAGACCAATATTGGAACGGAGTTCCTTATCGCGCGTTGCGGAAGGGGGCTAGAAGGAAAAAATGAAGACCAAAAGTTGTAACGACAGTTTTTGCTATAGTTGTAAGCCGTGCGGCGTGCGCGTGTTTCTCACTCACTCTCTCTCTCTCTCTCTCTCTCTCTCTCTCTCTCTGTATTTCTCTCTGTCTGTCTTTCTCTATCTCTCTCTCTCTCTGTATTTCTCTCTCTCTGTCTTTCTCTATCTCTCTCTCTCTCTCTCTCTCTCTCTCTCTCTCTGTATTTCTCTCTGTCTGTCTTTCTCTATCTCTCTCTCTCTCTCTCTCTGTATTTCTCTCTCTCTGTCTTTCTCTCTCTCTCTCTCTCTCTCTCTGTCTTTCTCTCTCTCTCTCTCTCTCTCTCACTGGTCGCATTCCCCAACCCTTACACGCGCATGAACACCAGCCAACTCATATACCTGCTGTTCAACCAGTGCGGCATATCTAACTCCGACCCGCTGTGGTGAGTCATCTAGACCAATATTGGAACGGAGTTCCTTATCGCGCGTTGCGGAAGGGGGCTAGAAGGAAAAAATGAAGACCAAAAGTTGTAACGACACTTTTTGCTATAGTTGTAAGCCGTGCGGCGTGCGCGTGTTTCTCTCTCTTTCTTTCTTTCTCTCTCTCTCTCATAGAAAGCAAGCCTGTTATTTTCGTTTCGTCTTTCTATTTCGCATTGAACAGTGTGGTGTCGCGACGATTATTTTTACATTATATTTGTTCATAATAAAATAAATATTATTATGACTTAAAAAAGCATAAAACTTTTTCGTTAGTAATCTTTAGTTCTAATTTCTCTATTTATTATCGGGTTTAAATGTTTAAATACCTTTCAGATTACAATCTACCGGAAAATAATGCGTTAAAGTCTAATATTTCGACAGTTTAGAATTTCGCGAGATAGATTATAATCTAACTGTTTTTACAATCTAACGGTGACATATATATATTAAGATATACATGAACCCTGAAAACAATATACTCCATTTTTCAGGCAGTCGTATGAAAAGCTTGTAATGAGAGAACATTAAGTGAGCTCATAATGTATGTAAACGTTTCAGTCGCTACAACCGTAACTTCACGGATGTGAACTCGGCGATAGAGCGAGCAGCGGCCACACCGGAAGTATACAACGCTATGGGACTCCTGTTCCTGGCGCTGGTGATGAAGCTGGTGATGACAGTGTTCACCTTCGGTATCAAAGTGCCCTGCGGCCTCTTCATCCCCAGCCTGGCTTTGGGCGCTATCGCCGGCCGAATCGTTGGCATCGGTGAGTTTTTTTTTTTAATTTACAAGTCTTGAATGCGGTCTTAGTTCTCATCTGGTGGTAATTTTTTATTTTACTTTATTCTGAACACATACAGTAACCTAAAATACAATAGGTAAAACAAATATAGCATTACACTAAACCATAACAGTTTTCAACGTATTTTTGCACATATTGTCTAAAATGTTTCCGAATGAATAGTTGGGTATAGTCGCTAGACTAAAACAAAATTTGTTTTGTTGTTATTATTACTCAGAGCTTGTGCGCGGACTATAAATCTACGTGGGTGCTGTGTATTGTGTATCTTGCAATATTCACAACACCACATAAATCTTCCAAATTATTTTCAACCTATCGTTTCACTCCGACACCGGAGCATCTTCAGGAGATGTTGTTAAGTCTATCGTGGACTTCTATTTCTATTTCTTTATTTATTGCAATTACATACATACACTTATTCCTCTATATATAACATTTAGTCAATAATAGGTAAGGTAAGCTATGGATACCCAGTTTGGGCGTTGCAACAACAGTGCATTGTAGTAGGGAGACCGATTTGATTTGTGCTTGTCCGTATCGTTAAAGAAATCATTAATAGTGTAGTAACACTTGTTAATTGAATAGTTTTTTAGCGTGTTTACAAACTCTTTTTCTTTTTCAATGTTTTTTGTGTAATCTGGAAGATTATTATATTTTTTTATTGCCATTACATAAGGACTCGAACTGTGCAGCAC
Organism: Erebia palarica; assembly: GCA_964035005.1. Lineage (NCBI taxonomy): Eukaryota > Metazoa > Arthropoda > Insecta > Lepidoptera > Nymphalidae > Erebia > Erebia palarica. Next base: position 35,638,555 of record OZ035986.1, on the reverse strand, counting down.
TAATTTTGAGAATGGGAGAATCAATTTGTTTGTATGTCTTCCACAAAGTAACGGCTGCTTCTATCCAATATGTGCTAATGGTGTTGTTGTTTGTCAGGCATGGAACAACTGGCTTACAACTACCAGAACATCTGGATCTTCTCTGGCGAGTGCTCAACTGGTGATGACTGTATCACGCCAGGGCTCTATGCTATGGTGGGCGCCGCCGCTGTACTGGGAGGAGTCACCAGGATGACTGGTCAGTACCTATTATTTCTTTTCTTCCTTCCTCCAAAATCGTCACCCATCCAGTTACCGACTCGCAAGAACATTCGCAATCGATTGATATGCGTTGTAACTATGGCCTAGTTACAACGCATATCAATCGATCGTCCCTCAATCTACTAGAATGACTGGCCAGTTCCTATCGTTTTTTTCTTCTACCAAAATAATTTCATTGACGTTTAAAAAGAAACAATTTCGAATAAAGAACTAGAACTATTTACTCTGTGGTTGCAGTTTCACTGGTGGTGATAATGTTCGAGCTAACAGGCGGTGTGCGTTATATCGTGCCGCTGATGGCCGCCGCGATGGCCTCCAAGTGGGTGGGCGACGCACTTGGCCGCCAGGGCATATACGACGCCCATATAGCCCTCAACGGATACCCCTTCCTGGACAGCAAAGACGAGTTCCAGCACACCTCGCTCGCGGCAGATGTTATGCAGCCCAAGTGAGTGCGCTTTGTATCATTTATACCCTTGCGGAAAGTGATTTTGTACCCATGCGGAAAGTGCGGAAAGGGCACATAGCCCTTTTGTACTTTTGCGGAAACTAGCCTTGTATAATATGATGAACATTTGCGGAAGCTGGCTTTGAACCTTTGTGTATTATTTGTACCTTTGCCGAAACTTACTTTGTACCCTTGCGGAAAATGAATATGTACCCTTTTGTACTTTTGCGGAAACTGGCTTTGTATCATTTGATGAACATTTGCGGAAGCTGGCTTTGTACCTTTGTGTATTATTTGTACCTTTGCCGAAACTTACTCTGTACGCTTGCGGAATACGAATATGTACCCTTTTGTACTTTTGCGGAAACTGGCTTTGTATCATTTGATACCCTTGCGGAAACTGACTTTTTGACGTGATAACGTCTTATTAATCGATGAACACAGACTGCACGCACGAAAAAGTGTCACGTTCCGCCTGAGCCTGAGCGTGCAAGTGAGAGCGCGGAACAAGCGATAGAGAGGCACGATCGGCCCAAGTGTTGGCTTGTGACACATTTATCTCTTCTCGCGTGACGTCAGAGCTAGCAGTTGGAATAGTTCTGCTACTGGAACGCCTACTAGTTATCACGTAAAACTATCGTCTGAAAAACGACATTACAGACAACCGTTATTTTTTTTTTCACCCATGCGAAAGTTGACTTATTACCCGTGTGAAAACTTGCTTTGTACCTTTTGTACCCTTCCCACCATGCCCACCATGTGATCATCTTGCTTTTTGTATCATAATGCGAAAATTAAATAAATTTGCAAACTCTCGTGAAAAAAGAAAACTGCACTGCAAAGTGATGTCCGGCATCTGTTAAAATACAATGCTTCTCAATTTTTTGATTGAGTGAATGATTTGTGATTTTACATTGACAATACAATACCAAAGAAGGAAAGAAAGAAAACAAAATAATTCAATGATGGTGTCACAAATAAACAATCATATACCATACTATTGTAATAAACTATATCAGAATGTTTCACGCAAGTGCCGACAATATCTGTACAACGTTTCAACTCAATTGGTTGAACAATGTGTGAGTACATAAACAAACACAAACATTCATTAATTATTCATAAGAATTTGTATAACGCTATATAAAATTGTAACTGCTATTGCGAATATAAGATGTGGCTGCAATCGTAATTCCATGATAATATTATGATGATGCGCGAAGATAATTTTTTTAATGAATGCAAATAATTGATTTTCACACAAGTAAACTTAATGTTAAAAATAAACTTATCAACCGATCCCAAGATGGCTATGTGTAATTTAATATTTAAAGCGAATTATGATTCATAGAAGATGAATAAAGAAACAATAACTAAACTAATTCTTTAATCTGTGTTGCATATCAAGTGTTTAAAGTAAGAATAAGGTTGCCAGGTACAGGCCAAAGTTAAATTAGTTTTTCTTTTTTCATTAAACTTAGCCCTTGACTGCTATCTCACCTGATGGTAAGTGATGATGCAGTCCAAGATGGTAGCGGGCTAACCTGTTAGGGGCAAGGCAGTTATATTAAACCCATACCCTTATTCGGTTTCTACACGGCATCGCACCGGAACGCTAAATCGCTTGGCGCCACGTATTTGCCGGTAGGGTGGTAACTAGCCTCGGCCGAAGCCTCCCACCAGGCCAGACCAGGGAAAATTCAGTAATTATAAATTCCCAAACTGACCCTGCCGGGGATCGAACCCGGGAGCTCCGCACGTTAAAACAGCGCTACACACTGCGCCACGGTGGTCGTACCTGATGTTGAGTCATGATGCAGTCTAAGATGGTAGCAGGATAACCTGTTAGGGGTACGTCAGGTATATTAAACTCATACCCCTACTCGGTTTCTACACGGTATCGTACCGGAACGCGAAATCGCTTGGCGGTGGCGATGACCACCTTATAATTAACCGTAGAAGTACTTGCTTGTGCAATTGCAAACAATTTGCATCTTTTATAAAATATCTTAGCAAACTCTTTACTTGCGAATCTTCCTTGTCCCTTTTTAGCAAATGCGAATATTTGTTTTCACCAACCTATGAATATTTAACTTTTTATTAATTGCTTGTTTTACTATGAAATGAATTTTTTTTACTTATAGATTTTTTATACCTTCCATGGATACAAAATATGTGCTTTCATTTTTTGATAGCCACTAAGTTAGAGAATAGAACTTCTGATGTGACTTTGTATGCGTAGATTTAGATTTTCAAAAATCTCTATTTTTGTAATGGCTTTATTTGGCATTCAACCAGATTATTCACTGAAAAAAACACTCTAAAGTTCGTTAATTTACATAGACCTAAATTATTTTATAGTTACCTTCATATTTCATATTTATATATTATTTGCTTTTCAACATTTACATACAATTCAAAATGCAGCCTTCAATCTGCTCCAGTATAGACTAGTAACCCTAGCTTAGGTGAATGGCAACTTAAGTCATGTTTTCTGCATAGCTAATACTCTTTAAAAAATATCATTCAAAACTCAACTTTTAAGTTTTAAATATAAAGTTATAGTCCGACAAACTTATCTCACCCGGTGACAGTGTCGCTAGTACCTATGAAAAAAAAATTAAAAAATATTTGTTCCAATTTTGGCCACCGGGTCAGATAAATTTGTGAGACTATATGATGAATAGAATTCCAAACATAAATCTTCTTTTTTAGCTGTCAAACTTAATACGACACAATCATCAATTATAGCCATTAATGTATAGACTAAAGCGAGTCCCAAGATTTTTTGTTTTTAATGCCATATCCATTGCGTAATACATATCGAACGTTGTTAACGACCATGTATAAAGTGGAGTAATGTATCGTTCCAGACGCAATGAGACGCTAGCAGTGATCACACAAGACTCCATGACAGTGGACGACGTAGAGACTCTCCTGAAGGAGACTGAGCACAACGGCTATCCAGTGGTGGTCTCCAAGGAGTCTCAGTATCTCGTCGGCTTTGTTCTACGCAGAGACCTCAACTTGGCCATAGGTACTCACTTACTATTCTCTTCTCCAAGGTTACTTTTTTTTTTAATACAAGGTCCATTTTACTTTGACATTAATGTGTTCGAAATTCGAACACTCGATTACGATTCGAAATGTTTTTTAATTTACAGCTATTTATTTCATGAAAAATACACATATACACTGTTTTTTTTAAAATATGAAATAAAGTACAATTAAACAATAGAAGTAGTAGTAGGTACAAAGTTATATACATATATATATATTTATTTATGAAAATATATATAACAATGCAATGTTAAAACTTAGGTTGTGGGCATTGAAGGGGTGCGTGGCCAGTGCGAGTTTTTTTTAAATCCACTACAAGTTAGCCCTTGTCTGCGATCTCACCTGATGATAAGTGATGATGCAGTTTAAGATGATAGCGGGCTAACCTGGTAGAGGTACGGCAGTTATATTAAACCCACACCCCTAGTTGGTTTCTACGCGGCATCGTACCGTATTGCTAAATCGTTTGGCGGTACGTCTTTGTCGGTAGGGTGGTAACTAGCCACGGCCGAAGCCTCCCACCAGGCCAGACCATGGAAAATTAAGATCAATCAATCAATTTGGACTGTTCATCCGTTGATCTTGATCTTCAAATTCACTGATTAATATGTAGCCAAGCACATTTTAATAAAGTATCACACAGAAATAATTTGTTCATGTATGTATATGTATAGTCTTTACTGTTTACCACAAAAACACAAAAGAAACAGATAACAAACATGGAAACTTAAAAGGTAGGTAATGTAATTTATTTTATTTTTTATTTTTATCCACTACAAGTTAGCCCTTGACTGCGATCTCACCTGATGGTAAGTGATGATGCAGTCTTAGATGGTAGCGGGCTAACCTTTTAGGGGCATGGCAGTTATATTAAACCCATACCCCTATTCGGTTTCTACACGGCATCGTACCGGAACGCTAAATCGCGTGGCGGCACGTCTTTGCCGGTAGGGTGGTAAGTAAGCTTAGGTAAACGAAAGTATCTAGGTAGGTAGGTTCATGTGTTAATTAATAATGACAAAGTTGCATGGAAGCAACCGCACTCGTATCCAGTGACCCACAAGTCAGTGTAATACTTGTAACGTATGTGTTGTGTTGTCTACATATTGTAACCTTTTCTTTTCTATGAAAAGATCAACTGCTGAGTTTCTTGGCGGCTCTGCTCAGTATTATCATCTTTCCGAACCGGTGGTAGAGTCTTTATCAAGTGACACAAGTAACCATTTATCATTTATCACTGCGCGCTCCTCAAGGTACAAAGAAAGAACGCCTAGCAGATTTTTCTTCGCGAACGTTAAAAAGTAGGCCGTCCGAACTCATAGTTAGTATACTATCTATACTAATATTATAAATGCGAAAGTTTGGATGGATGTCTGGATGTATGGATGTCTGGATCTATGGGTGTAGACATCCATACATCCAGACATGGATTTTTTACTCAATCACGCCCCAATGGCTGAACGGATCTGGCTGAAATTCGGCACAGAGATAGATTATAGTCTGGAATAGCACATAGGCTACTTTTTATCCCGGAAAATAAAGAGTTCCCGCGGGTACCAAAAATCCTCAAACCACGCAGACGAAGTCGCGGGCATTCGCTAGTTAATCATACATATTGTTGTTGTACTTACAGCGAACGCGCGGCGTACACTAGACGGCATCACTGGCCAGTCGCTGGTGGTCTTCGCTGGACCCACGGCGCCGTCGCCGGGGCCTCCAGCGTTGCCGTTAAACCGCATCCTGGATATGGCGCCCATCACCGTCACAGACCAGACGCCCATGGAGACCGTGGTCGATATGTTCCGCAAGCTCGGCCTGCGGCAGACGCTCGTCACGCACAACGGGTAAGCGCTCTCAACAGCTTCTATCGCGTTCTGCCTATAGCGCCCATCACCGTCACAGACCAGACGCCCATGGAGACCGTGGTCGATATGTTCCGCAAGCTCGGCCTGCGGCAGACGCTCGTCACGCACAACGGGTAAGCGCTCTCAACAGCTTCTATCGCGTTCTGCCTATAGCGCCCATCACCGTCACAGACCAGACGCCCATGGAGACCGTGGTCGACATGTTCCGCAAGCTCGGCCTGCGGCAGACGCTCGTCACGCACAACGGGTAAGCGCTCTCAACAGCTTCTATCGCGTTCTGCCTATAGCGCCCATCACCGTCACAGACCAGACGCCCATGGAGACCGTGGTCGATATGTTCCGCAAGCTCGGCCTGCGGCAGACGCTCGTCACGCACAACGGGTAAGCGCTCTCAACAGCTTCCGCCGCATCCTACCTATGGCGCCCATCACCGCCACAGACCAGACGCCCATGGAGACCGTGGTCGATATGTTCCGCAAGCTCGGCCTGCGGCAGACGCTCGTCACGCACAACGGGTAAGCGCTCTCAACAGCTTCCGCCGCATCCTACCTATGGCGCCCATCACCGCCACAGACCAGACGCCCATGGAGACCGTGGTCGATATGTTCCGCAAGCTCGGCCTGCGGCAGACGCTCGTCACGCACAACGGGTAAGCGCTCTCAACAGCTTCCGCCGCATCCTACCTATGGCGCCCATCACCGCCACAGACCAGACGCCCATGGAGACCGTGGTCGATATGTTCCGCAAGCTCGGCCTGCGGCAGACGCTCGTCACGCACAACGGGTAAGCGCTCTCAACAGCTTCCGCCGCATCCTACCTATGGCGCCCATCACCGCCACAGACCAGACGCCCATGGAGACCGTGGTCGATATGTTCCGCAAGCTCGGCCTGCGGCAGACGCTCGTCACGCACAACGGGTAAGCGCTCTCAACAGCTTCCGCCGCATCCTACCTATGGCGCCCATCACCGCCACAGACCAGACGCCCATGGAGACCGTGGTCGATATGTTCCGCAAGCTCGGCCTGCGGCAGACGCTCGTCACGCACAACGGGTAAGCACTCTCAACAGCTTCCGCCGCATCCTACCTATGGCGCCCATCACCGCCACAGACCAGACGTCCATTTTTACGCCAAAATTACCGTCGAACTCCCAACCACCCGAATAAAAGGCCAAAGGCCTTAGAGGCCGTCTAAACCACGTTTATCACATAAATAATAAATTATTCATGAGAATGTACATATCATAGAGTTAACAATTTGATAGCCTTATAAATTCTACCATTTAATGGTATGAATATGATATAAATTTTATATTTCGCCTATTATTAAAATCCATACTAATATTATAAATGCGAAGGTACAAAGATAGTCTGAGACTAAGAAAGGACATAGGCTACTTTTTAATGCGAAAAAAGGGCTGTAAGGGGTTGAAAGTTTGTATGGAAATTACGTAATATTAAAAGCTTGAAACTTTTGATTATGGATTGGATTTGGATATTGGATTTTGATTAGATATAAATAAATACGACATTCAAAGTTTGTAATAATTTTAGCCTAAAGGTTTTACCTTAGGAATGAAATTAGGGAATGAAAGTTTTTGTGTGGTGACGCCCCCCAAAAAGCGTAGTAAAATAATTAGGCTAAAAAATGAAAAATGCTGCCGAAAGTCGCGGGCACAGCTAGTATTATATAAAAGTCTAACAAAAATTCCAATCAAAAACAGAAAACAAGTGAACTTAATTTAACGAATTAAAAAATACGACTGCCCTGCCATATTATTTTTGGAGTTTACCTCCATAAGAAGCGATTTGCATATGTAGCCTTTGGAATCTTATTCACATTTTTTATTAAATGATAGTTTTTTGTGAATCACTAAATATTGAACTATAGTGTTACATATTTTTGGGAATCTACTCATCATTTTCTAGATGATGATTATATATAATCTTATTTTCGATTCAACTTTAGTCTTTAATGCGGGACCATGGGCACCTTATTTTTTTTAAATCTTACTAGTCTATGTCACCCGGAATAAGCTAGGGATTCTCACGATACCTCATTAATCAAAATCGGTTCAGGCGTATGGAAGTTATGGTGGAATATACAAACATACATACATACATACATGAATCCTGAAAACAATATACTCCTTTTTTCACGCAGTTTCTTATTGATAAACAGGCGTTCTTTCTTATCGTTCTATTTCTTCAACAGGCGGCTTCTCGGTGTTATAACAAAGAAGGATGTCCTTAGACATGTGAAGCAGATGGACAACGAAGATCCCAATTCGGTGTTATTCAACTGAATTGCTGTCTAATGGCTTCGCTACACGGTGCAAGTTGGTCGACAGTAGCTTGCTGTCTCGATTCAACCACTCGCATGGGGTAAATGAGCCTTAAGCTCCCACACACATGATGGTTTAAAATTGTCTAAGGCTGCCTTCGAATAGGAAGTACGTCTTATCATACTGATAAAGTAAATACGAATCTATATCTATATCTATACTAATATTATAAATGAGAAAGTTTGGATGGATGTATGGATGCATGGATGTACGGATGGATGTTTGTTACTCAATCACGCCCCAACGGATCAGGATGAAATTTGCCACAGAGATAGATTATAGTCTGGAATAGCACTAAGGCTACTTTTTATCCCGGAAAACTAAGGAGTTCCTGCGGGAACCGAAAAACTTCCATCCACGCGGACGAAGTCGCGGGCATCCGCTAGAGTAATTGAGAAATATATGCGAAAAAACCAAACCCACAAACAAATACTATTTGTTGGTCTTTCAATCAGCCCGGAACGGATCAACGTGATTTTTGGCTTAATCCGGAAAATCAATTAATTGCCGTGAGAATTAAAAAGCTTAATCCACGCGTACAAAGTCGCGGGCATCAGCTAGTTGTTAACAATCCACTGGCTCAGTGTAGTGTTTCGCATGTATGACTGAGGAAAAGAGGTCCCAGGATAGATTCCCCGGGTCGAGCCAAAACATTTTAGCTCGGGGTTAGGATGTTGGCGGTGATAAATTCCCTTGCGTCGGAGACCATTTAAAGCCGTCAGTCCTGCCCTAGATGTCTCCGCTATGAGAGTGGGGGAATAGAGAATGCACTGGTCAAGCCACCAGGGGCAAAATCCGGTCGACAGGACATTTTTCGTAGTTTACAAATTGGATACGTATCGTATGACGTCATTCTAATTTAAAGGCAGCCTTATACGCAGTACGACGTCATTCTAATTTAGAAGCAGCCTTATACGCAATACGACGTCATTGTAATTTAAAGGCAGCCTTATACGCAGTACGACATCTTTCTAATTTAGAAGCAGCCTTATACGCAATACGACGTCATTGTAATTTAAAGGCAGCCTTATACGCAATACGACGTCATTCTAATTTAAAGGCAGCCTTATACGCAGTACGACGTCATTCTTATTCAGAGGCAGCCTTATACCCAATATATTGAATAAATGTACGTTTACAGTGGAAATGTAGTATTCCTAACCGACTGACAAAAATGTGAGTGCATTGTTTCTTCCATTTTGTGTATCTACGTTGGGTAAAGCTTGCAAATGTACAACCTTTTTATTTAAATTTTCATTAAGCTCTCAGGTGTAGTTAAATCTTAAAAAATTGTTTTAATCTGAGAGCAATACTTCTTTCAATATATACTTTACATCTTTACTATTATACATGCGAAAGTTTGGATGGATGGATGTATGGATGGATGTTTGTAACTCAATCACGCCCCAACATCTGAACAGATCTTGATGAAATTTGACACAGAGATAGATTACAGTCTGGAATAACACATAGGCTACCTAAAACCTCAAGGGGGCATTTGCTAGTAAAATATATATATTTATGTTAAGCCCTGTTTACTGTCTCTGTAAGTGCATTATACTCATAGTATTTTATTTTATCTTATAATATTTTTTATTTTTTCAGTAATAATGTATTTTATGTAATTTATTATTCTGATAATAATAATAATTATTCAAACAAGTGAACTGAAAATAACTAAATTATGTTCTCCAACTCGTTTTTCTACTTTTTATACCTTCCCTTTTCCTATAATATTTCTACTATTAAGGGTAGCTTTGTCCAACTGCGAGTAACGTTTAACCTACAAATAAATTTGATGTTTTGACAGATTTAGTGTATTAAATCAAATAAATACTATAAATGCAAAAGTTTGGATGGATGTATGGATGGATGTTTGTTACTCAATCACGCCCCAACGGCTGACTCTTTTTTCTACCTTTTATACCTTCCCTTTTCCTATAATATTTCTACTATTAAGGGTCACTATCTCCAACTGCGAGTAACGTTTAACCTACCAATAAATTTGATGTTTTGACAGATTTAGTGTATCAAATCAAATAAATACTATAAATGCGAAAGTTTGGATGGATGTATGGATGGATATTTGTTACTCAATCACGCCCCAACGGCTGACTCTTTTTTCTACCTTTTATACCTTCCCTTTTCCTATAATATTTCTACTATTAAGGGTCACTATCTCCAACTGCGAGTAACGTTTAACCTACCAATAAATTTGATGTTTTGACAGATTTAGTGTATCAAATCAAATAAATACTATAAATGCGAAAGTTTGGATGGATGTATGGATGGATGTTTGTTACTCTGGATGAATTGATGATGAATATTGAATGATCTGACACAGCTGTCAACACTCAGGTTATAGGTATTTAATCTGAGCGTATTATTCGCGTATTTTTTATTAGTATTTAATGCCTGCACACATTTTCCCTTTCACTTTTTTTGAAAGGAACAATTCCACCATACATTATTTTCGTATAACTTAACTATTTACTCAGCGCACGCCCCATAAGCTCTCAGAAGAGACGATTTTTTCCGATTTAGTTCACATTATCGTAATTTTCTAAGGGATCTCTAATATAAAAAAAAAAAATAAAGCCTATGTTACTCTCTGATAATGTAGCTTTCTATAAGTGAAAGAATTTTTAAAATCAGTTGTGTAGTTTTTGGGTTTATCCATTACAAACGAACAAACAAATCTTTCCTCTTTATAATATTACTTTAGCTAAGTAACTTATCAACATATACAAGTCATTTAAAAAAAAATTTAAAACACGACTGCCCTGCCAAATACGAACTAAAAAGTTAAAAATCTAATTTAATCTAGTTAAATTAAAATCTTATTCACATTTTTATTAATGATATTTTTTTGTGAATCACTGGATATTGAACTAGTGTTATATGATTATAGAGTTAATCTTATTTTCAATTTTTTTTTCAACATCAGTCTTTAATGCGGGACCATGGTCACCCCATCTATTTTTTTTTAAATTTTACTAGCCTATGTCACCCGGAATAAGCTAGGGATTCTAACGATACCTCATTTATCAAAATCGGTTCAGGCGCATAGAAGTTATGGTGGAATATACAAACTCACATACATACATACATGAACCCTGAAAACAATATACTCCTTTTTTCAGGCAGTCGTATTAAAAGATAGATTAATTTTCGTCGTCATTCTTTTTATTACCGACTGGGCGTATGTCTGTCAGCTTTACCCTTCAACATTTTATTCATTAAATAATATATTACCTACTTATTATTAGTTTTACGAATTTGACACAATATATTGTATACTTATTTGAAATATTTACACGAAAACGTAGATCATACTTTGGTTCGACACCAATTTTTTGTCGAAATCACTATAAAATTATCGCTATAGATTACTCGGTTAGATTTACAATTAGAATCCATGAATTAGATATAGTTATACTGTATATAAAATCTGTGTTTTCCTCTCCACTGTATATTGTTTAGATAAATTTTTATTTAATTACTAATTAGCACATTTATTTTATATTATTGTAGTTATTGTTTACCGTTACAGTAGAAACTGAATAAGACGTAATCACAGCAAATTAGCACCGTATCAGTACACCTGCTTGTAATTATATATTATACTATCATTGGTCTTTCTCTAAACGTAATTTTGAGTATTTCCATCTGTTTATTACTCTATTTAAAAAATGGACTAAATATCTAAACGTAATTTTGAAAAAAAAAATGGACGAAATAAGTATTTTCTATTAACGAATCCTAAGCCTTTTGAGTATCTCCATCTGTTTATTACTCTATTTAAAAAATGGACTAAATATTTATTTTATATTAACGAATCCTGAGCCTGGTATAGGACAAAAGTCCCACCCCTTTCACTTGAAAATAATTAAGGGTCGCAACGAAAATACTTGGCCGTGTCAAATATTATTTTCAATGTCAATTTATCAATACTGGAAGTAAGTTCCAGTTAACAGTTCTTTAACTAAAAGTTCTTCTTTTTTATTAAATTTGTAAGAAAAAGGTGCGAATACTCTAATATTTTGTTGGGAAAATAACATCATACATATCACAGCGTAAGTAATCATACAGTGGGTCGATGCCCATACAGACCATCAGTCGATATTCAGATACATATATATACAGTATTATACATATATATACAGTGTATTCGATATACAGTCGATATTAGACCCCTTGACACCGGTACGGTATCACTCCTAGATCCTAGATCCTCCTAAATCCTCCTAGATCCTATACAGAGAGTAACTGCATACTAATTCAACACCCGACTCTCCTTAGACTTAGCTAATATTATAATTGCAAGCCTGTATTCAATTTCGTTTTTAATTATCGTTAGCTGCTATTGTAACAGACTGGTAGTTTTGTTAATAGGAGAACAGGTGTAAAGTTTGTAATTATTTATTGTATGTTTTAACATTATTATGTAAGTTTTAACACATAACTGTAAGAATATAATCAATTTGTCATGATTTAATTTGTTTGTATTGATTTACATTTGGATGTACCATATAAAAAAAAAGTTCGATTACGTCATTGGACACTTGTTTGTTTGTTAAGTATTTTGATATCATGATTTTTTTATATTTATTTCATTAAAAATTGTTTGTGTGAAATATTAATAAACCTTAAAATTATACATAATTGATTTGGCTGCACGCAATTTATGCAAAAAAAATAATGTTGCCGAAACTTGCAATACATATTGTCTATACTTATTATTATAATTGCGAAAGTTTGGATGGATGTATGGATGGATGTTTGTTACTCAGTCACGCCAGAAGGCCTGTACGGAACTGGATGAAATTTGGCACAGAGATAGATTATTGTCTGGAATAACACATAAGCTATATTAAAATGGAATAACACATAAGCTACTTTAAAAAAAAAAAAAAAAAGAGTTCCCGCGAGAACTGAAAAGCCTCAATCCACGCGGACGAAGTCGCGGGCAATCAGCTAGTTATATAGTAATTCATATGTCAGGTAGCTTGTATAAATGTGTATACCACTCAATATAAAGATGCTCAATAACAAATATATATGTAATCCGGGAAATACGTACATTTTAATTCAATTTTCATATAAATCATAAATTAACCAAAGATGTGATTCCTTGAACCGCACTCGTCATTTATAAACGAGAAAAAGCGTTTTATTCTAATAAATTAAATTAATTTAACGAATTAAAAAATACGACTGCCCTGCCATATTATTTTTGGAGTTTACCTCCATATGAAGCGATTTGCATATATAGCCTTTGGAATCTTATTCACATTTTTTATTAAATGATATTTTTTTGTGAATCACTGGATATTGAACTATAGTGTTATATATTTTTGGAATCTACTCACCATTTTCTAGATGATGATTATATAGTTAATCTTATTTTCGAATATTTTTTTTCAATTTTTGTCTTTAAGGGTCAAGCCATCAATTTTTTAAAAAAAATTACTAGCCTATGTCACCCGGAATAAGCTAGGGATTCTAACGATACCTCATTTATCAAAATCGGTTCAGGCGTATAGAAGTTATGGCGGAATATACAAACTCGCATACATACATACGTACTTACATGAACCCTGAAAACAATATACTCCTTTTTTCAGGCAGTCGTATAAAAAAAAGCTTCAGTTGTTATTTATGAGCGTTTTGCTGGAGAAAATATATCGTAATGGCAGTAAATAAAATGAAAAGTACTGTTATTTTTTTTGAAGTGCTGTTTATTTAAGGCCCACTTGCATATACGCCGGGTTACGTTTAACCCAGATATAGATTTAAAACTTTGACGTTTTATACGGATTCTGTCAAAGTAGCAGCTAACTCTGGGCTAAAAGGATTATTACTGCAAGCGGGCCTAAGAAGTTTGTTATTTTTTATTATTATGATTTTATTTATTATTTCAAACTGATGGCACTCCATTAATCATAGAGAGTTAGCGGTCGATTACAATGATAAAACTAAGCGATTACGTAAGTAATTTGCTAAACAATATATACCAAACGAACATCCGAAGGCTTAGTGACGCATCAAATTACATCAAAAGTCATATGACGTCACAGCAAGTTTGGTTTTATTGAACATTATTTGGCGTTTTTAACGAAACGAAATCAATGAAACGAAATAAATAGGGTAGGCACTAGTTTATCAGAATACCTATTTACTAGATGTTTTGATGAAAAATGGGCATTGACGTATTTCCATTCGGGTGAGCAGTGCTTTTGTGCCTCTATGAACTGCACGCCACTGCTTCGTGATAACCGGTTTTGCCTTTCCACTAGTGATATGTTACGTTGCTATGCTACGTTACATATGTATGTCAGACCCACCAACAGGAGCGCTTGATCTAGCGATCTAATAGGCTCATTACACTTTTCACAGGGACCCTTGAATCAGTGTAAGTGTAAGTGTAATAAGATTTATAGAGAAAGGGTCCCTAAATTGGTCCTTATTGCTGTGTAATAAGCGACGCTCTATCTTGCATCCACGCCCACCCTTACCACAGGACCCTGTAAAAAGTGCAGTGTATAATAAGCCTATATCAAGCGCTCCTATTGGTGAGTCTGACATACATCCGCACCCTTATGAGCCCCCGTGCCAGAGCCCCACAAACATAACTGACCGGTGACAACGTCGCTAGTTTAAATGTAAAATAAAACAAAAACTAAATTGGTATATAAATTGTTCAAATTTGGGCTACCGGGCCAGATAAGTTTGTGGGACTATACTTCGGATTTACGCGGGTAGATAAATACAGAGAAGGAAATGATCCACACATTCTTTAGAGATTACTTATCGTATCGTGGATAGTAATGTGACTGGATAGTAAAGTGACGACGTTTTATGCGTCGGATATACGCGGGTAGATAAATACAGAAAAGGAAATGATCCACACATTCTTTAGAGATTACTTATCGTATCGTGGATAGTAATGTGACTGGATAGTAAAGTGACGACGTTTTATGCGTCAGATATACGCGGGTAGATAAATACAGAAAAGGAAATGATCCACACATTCTTTAGAGATTACTTATCGTATCGTGGATAGTAATGTGACTGGATAGTAAAGTGACGACGTTTTATGCGTCGGATATACGCGGGTAGATAAATACAGAAAAGGAAATGATCCACGCATTCTTTAGAGATTACTTATCGTATCATGGATATAGTAATGTGACTGGATAGTAAAGTGACGACGTTTTATGCGTCGGATATACGCGGGTAGATAAATACAGAAAAGGAAATGATCCACGCATTCTTTAGAGATTACTTATCGTATCATGGATATAGTAATGTGACTGGATAGTAAAGTGACGACGTTTTATGCGTCGGATATACGCGGGTAGATAAATACAGAAAAGGAAATGATCCACACATTCTTTAGAGATTACTTATCGTATCGTGGATAGTAAAGTGATTGGATAGTAAAGGGACGACGTTTTATGCGTCGGATATACGCGGGTAGATAAATACAGAGAAGGAAATGATCCACACATTCTTTAGAGATTACTTATCGTATCGTGGATAGGAAAGTGACGACGTTTTATGCGTCGGATATACGCGGGTAGATAAATACAGAAAAGGAAATGATCCACACATTCATTAGAGATTACTTATCGTATCGTGGATAGTAAAGTGATTGGATAGTAAAGTGACGACGTTTTATGCGTCGGATATACGCGGGTAGATAAATACAGAGAAGGAAATGATCCACACATTCTTTAGAGATTACTTATCGTCTCGTGGATAGTAAAGTGACGACGTTTTATGCGTCGGATATACGCGGGTAGATAAATACAGAGAAGGAAATGATCCACACATTCTTTAGAGATTACTTATCGTATCGTGGATAGGAAAGTGACGACGTTTTATGCGTCGGATATACGCGGGTAGATAAATACAGAGAAGGAAATGATCCACACATTCTTTAGAGATTACTATCGTATCGTGGATAGTAAAGTGACTGGATAGTAAAGTGACGACGTTTTGTCGGTCGGGTGGACGTGTCTTCACAGAAGAATGAATTTTGCTACGCTCGCCGAGTCGAATCGTATTGCAATTAACCGCCATCTATTATATTTACCATGAAACTGCGTCGATTAAACCGTGTCACGTAGTGTGCCCAGTCGAGTCTACGCATACAAAATAAACGCGACTCTATTAGATTCGGCATTAGTCGACTCCGGAAAATGTAAATTATCGATCAAAACAAATAAATAATATCTATTAAAACATCATACACTTTACTTAATAATTTATGGAATGCGTAATTTTCTAGTACAGTCCGATTCAAAATTTGCGACTACTCGGAACACCGTGCGTTTCGATACGCAGAATACAATATTAGGTATCAGCGGGACGGTTTCATTTGACTGTACCTGTGCGAACCTACACTCGCAGCTAACTTCCGGGACGTCATAAAGTTTGATTCTGACTGTACCTACATGATGTACCTACATGATGTACATGATGCTTCAATATAGTAAAATTGGCAGCAGTTCTATTGCACTATATGCATTATATTTTTTTATTTTCTTTTTACATACATGAGCCTAAACCTATTGCGTGTAGTGATATACTGTAATTCCTAGTTAATTGTATTTGGTATTATTGTGGCAGGTTATAATTAATGTCTGATAACTATACTGTATATAATGCCATTTTATTGAATGTATATCAAATAATGTATTTTAATAAAGAACTGAGAAAATCATGGAATATAATATATACATTGGTGTTTCATTATAATGAACCTGTCGAAATGTATGTGTACAACCTAAACTAAGCCATCATTTATTAGATAATGATGACGATGTCCTTATAAATACAAGTTAGCCCTTAACTGCGATTACACCTGGTGGTGAGTGATGAATCTGAAATACCTTCTAGAGATATTCCACCTGCACCCACTGGTGGCCGGTAAGCCGGTGGTTACTCAGGTCGCTTCTGAATGTTTGCATGTTTAACTAGTTGAAAACCTAGAGAATGACGCCATTTTATCCCGGAAAATCAAAAATTTCCTCGAGATTTCACCAAAATCCACAAACGAAGCGCCAGGGTAGGTTAATTTAGGATGATCGAGAATAAAGCAATATATAAATAGTATACGTAACGCTTAGTAGATTGGCGCAGTCGGTAGGATTCGAAGTTCGAACCCACGCTGCCATAGGAAATCTGCCATCCTATCTGAATAGTTCTGGTGAAAGCTTTCTATTTTATGTGAGCGAAACTAAAGCAATCAAGAATGCGGATGTGCTCATAATAAAACTCCCTATGTCTAGTAATGTCTTGCAGAATAAATTTTAAGCGTCAAATTGCCTTGATGTGTATGAAGTGAACCGATTGTTTGTTTCAGTGTGTGTAGCGCTTACTGTTCTATGATGTAATATTCGCCCACGAAGGCACACGCCCCTCCTATCGCTCTATCACGCGAAGTAGGCGTATAAAGCAGGCCATACATGAGCAGTTAAGCCTACCTGTCAGTTTGAACTGTTCAGTTTTAAGGTGGGCAGCCTTGTTTATATAAAACGTATCGCACCGGCATGACAATCCATCTGTACGTTGAGCCACCAGATACTACGATTTGGCGGCAACACATAGATAATGCGTTAATACCGTAGACATTACTATCCCGAAGGAGAACATTGTGGTTATTTGCATTTTTATATTTATTTAAACTATTAAAGAAGTCCTCAATCCTCATTACCGATGTAGGAAACGAGAAAATTGTTTTTCCCACAGCCGTGTCCAATAAAAGAACGTTTGTTGGTGGGTGTGAAAAATCGTCATCTCCCCATGCCGAAATTGATAACTGCGCAGTTTTCTGCTACAGAAATTCAGTTTTATCTAATGATTATTTGATTGGTATATCAGTTCAAATGTAGTGTAGTTTTCAGTTTTTTCTACACATGTTAGGTAAGTCAAAACAGTCCAAATGAACAGGAAAATCTGTCAATAATAACTGCAAGTATGTAGGCAGCCTGCACTAATGCAACGCAAGCGTAAATGGGTCGTTGTCATTGGACGATCAGTCGCGGGGCTGGACACGAGTTATTCTACATGAATGAACAACTGGATCCAAAGATATCTGGATCAGTTGGCCAACTAGTGCATGAATGACGCGAACACATGACAAACCGAACGTTTCATTTCATACAAAACTCGCGCTCATCACCGTTTTATTTACATACCAGTAGTTACCTAGACTGGTTGCACGATTAGTTGGCCTTTGAGTTCGTGGGCGAGTCCAATAATTTGACTGCAAAAACATCGCACGCACATAATAATTCCTCTTACACATTGCAATTCAGTGCAATGGCGTTCAGGTTCAGATATTACATACATACCTAAGCATAGAAACATTAATGGCAGCAGTGGCGTGCAGCTCATAGATGCACGGGTCGCAAGCACTGCTTAACTTAGTTTTAATAACAAGGCTCTTGATAGGTTCTCAGCAAAATGTCTAAGCTTCAAACCTTGTGGACGCCACTGATTGTAGCAGTACCTTGTACTTACACAAATGTAGCCAATCTTAGTCTTCATCAACTGATATACGTCTACTGCTGGAGGTCTCTTGGAAGTCCACATAACTCCGCTTTGCACCGCTCAAGCCACTCTGTGAGACTTGCTTGTTGTAATCAATTGGCCCAGACAAACATATGCAAATGCTGCGCTTGCCAGTCATGGTCATTATTCATTCAATGGGGATGATGACTATATCAAAAATAAATTATTTCTAACTGATTATTAAATAGAGGATCTTCCAAAAGACCTAAAATTCACATTCAGGTCATAGTTGTTAGCAACCAAGGGCCCTATGATTGCTGCTGCTGCAGTATAACGATCGCAATTACTTAATCTGCCCCCCCGATTGTGCAAGGAAATCGTTTGTCAAACGGATAATTCGACTTGTTTATGGAGTTGATGCCTACACGTCGAAAAGCATATGTGTCACCGTAAAATTGCAAAAACCGCCAGATTGCAATCTAACGCTTTTTATCTCGATAGATTGTAAACTGTCGACAGATTGTGAACCGTTCAATGTTCTGAGTGTAAATTTTCGAAATATTCATTGTATACGTTTTCTTGTCTCTTTCTTGTAGGTTAGGTTAGGGTTCGACATAAATAATCAGGTTAGGTTCTATCGGGTTAATATACCTAACAGATTACAATCTACCGAAAAATAATACGTTAAATTGTAATATTTCGACAGTATACAATTTCGCTAAATAGATTATAATCTAACGGTTTTCACAATCTTACGGTGGCATATGAACTCCTTTTTAAACAGTTCCATGAAAAAATGAACCAATCACGACGATGATATTGTAGTAATGATTGATTCAAGTTTTACTTAAGTAAAATATTTCTTAGGATTTCTCTTTCGCATGGCAACCCACACTATGCGAAGATTTTGGTTTTCAAATTCTGAGGCGTTTTGATCGTTAGGTAACTAGTTAGTTAAAAGAAAACACGTTTGATAGAGTTCATTATTTATTTATTTTAAATACATGTACAACTGGTTACAAATATTAGTATTTGTATATAACGTTTTACTATGCGCGTGGCGCGATTAAGAATTTTAGGACGAATAAAACTAAAACTAACAATAAATATGTATTGTAATTAATTAGTAAGTAGATAGTAAAACAAAAGTACATTGATAACGTATATCACAAAAAGCATTGAGTAAGTATGCAATTAAAACAAAATTATGCATTATTTGGTACAACACGGTCGAGTGAAAACGATAATGGTTCTCTGGAAAACATTGGATGATCATTACATAATGAGTATATCAATCATTACCAAGTACGAAGTTAATAAGTGTTTGTATAGGTATGAGTAAAACAGTTGGTTTCAGGTAAATAGAGCTCTGGACGACAATAGTTGGATGTATCTGCGCATGGACAAAAATGTATGGAGTAAAAATGTTAGAGATTCAACTCCACAGAAACTGAAATATCTTACAATTAACAACTTAAAAATGAATGCCAGAGTTACCGCAAACACCTCCGATTGCCCTTGCACTATAGATCAAATCAATACGACAGTGGGTTTCGACCAATAGCGAAAGAGTACCATAAAATCACAACAATTGATACTGTAACAATGATTGATCCAGCTATTAGGACTACAGGATAACGACTGTTGTGTGTGGCACAACTTGAAAATAGTTTTCAGCCCCTGTTCCTATATATAGAGTTCGGTAAACGTCAAGGTGACTAACAAACTATCGAATTCGTATCATTGATTGATGGATAAATAACCCATTGCGCAGGTTAAAGGCCAGAGCTCTATCCAGGACGGCTTTAAGAATCGCGAAAGTCTACATTCCATTTCATTGAATATTGTAACAGTAAAGTAGGGGTACCTACTTATATTTACACATCGGGCGGTATATATTACACATCGAGCTTAAGAAAGAGATAATTGTCATCGTTGAGACCAACAAGTCAGTGAGGCAACGAGTTTCGATAAGCAAAAATGAGATATACTCCATTCAAAGATACCTTTATGCCCATTTTCACCATCAACGCCTAAATTTTGAGAAACGTTTTTTGGGATTTGTTGAAAGTTTCTCTTCTCAGTAGAATCTTTTACCGAACCGGTGGTAGACTCCTGTCATATCATAAGTGGCATAAACGTAAACACAAAAATAAATAAGCATTTTATTTGATTTCATCTAAAAATGTTGATTTTTAGATGAAATCAACATTTTTCTACTATCATTTTTCACTAGGAAGACTCAATGAGTGACAGAGACGGCGCTCTACGAAGTCAATGCAACCGATTACCTCTTACTAAAGCTCGATTTGTAATATTTACTTCCAGGTACTGTATTTCCCTTTCCATGGCTAAATAAGTATTTTTATTCAAACTTTATTGCTATATAAAGTTGAAACACGTAAGCAAAGATGGCGCCTATCATTCGTAGGTATATAAACAGTTTTTTTTTTGGTAAAACTCAGTCACATATTAGAAAATGCCAAAATTTGGTCTAAATAAATTGTATATTTACAATAGTTACAATAATATATTCGAGGAAATGTGTCATGGATTAGATTGAATATAGTTATTATAATTGGGATGGAATTGCGACCATCGACGACTCTCCTTGATTGTCCCAAGAAGCAAAGCCAGCGCACATATTGAATATTATCGAAGGTTTATGTTCGATTTCACCAAGGGGGATTTGTTTTCCTCTACAATTTAACCCTTGACTGCGATCTCACCTGATGGTAAGTGATGATGCAGCCTAAGATGGCAGCGGGCTAACCTGTTGGGGGCAGTTATATTAAACCCATACCCCTATTCGGTTTCTACACGGCATCGTACCGGAACGCTAAATCGCTTGGCGGCACGTTCTTGCCGGTAGGGTGGTAACTAGCCACGGCCGAAGCCTCCCACCAGGCCAGAACAGGGAAAATTCAGAAATTATAAATTCCCAAATTGACCCCGCCGGGGATCGAGCCCGTGATTCAATATTTATAAAACTAGGTTTCAATGTTTTAGTATGCAACCTGGGGTCTACCATCCTGCCATTTTTTTTTTCGAAATAATGGCCACTCATAAAACCTGTATTCATTTATAGCTGACATAAATACAAGCAAGTAAAAAAAATATGTGAAAAAATCTTCAGAAGTGGCTTCAGGTTTCAGAGTCAGAGATATTATATAACTCATCAAAGCTGGACTGATAATGTGCGCTGGCTTTTCTATGCACAGGATTTAAATTGAAAAAGAAGCAATGGGGCTGAGTCTGTAGTGCACAATCTCTAAACTAAACTAAAATTAGAGCATTATAAACATTGCTAACCCTTTCATAATACTCCCTACGGAAAGGGACAGAACTAGATTTAAAGCTGCCATTTTAGTTTAGTTTTGAGATGTTACATTACAGAATCGGCACCATTATTTGGTTGCCTACACGCGCTTTTATAGTTGTTTTATGAATTCAAAAAATCCAATTTACATCAACACGAAAAGCGAAATAATTTACAATATTTTTAAACATACCTAGTTAATTTTTTTGGTATTTTTTTTTTTCATTAGCGCGTGCTTTAACAATAACCTAGTTGAGATCAGTTATTTGAAAAACTAAGTGAGAGTTAATTATTAAATTACAATAACATCATGTACTGTTAGTACACAGATACTTAAACATTATAATTAATTTATTATTAACTAATTTAGATTTCTGTAACGTCGCACCGTTCGCCGGTTTGCGACTGGGGGTAAATTAATATGACATGGAAAACATTTATTCTTAAGCTGGAAACACACTGGCGTATAGTTTTGTATCATGACGCGTTTGATGATGAATTAATATGCATTTCTGCATATTGAACTTGAACATTCTGAACAAGAAACTGTTGTTGAACAGTTTCTTGTTCAGAAATTCGAAATTTCATGCGAAGCTTGTAATTTAATGGCGTGTTGTATTGTGTCAGAAGCGTATCAGTTTCATACGTTTATTATGGTTAGAGAGACAGGACAGAGACATGACACAACGCGTAAGTATTCCTCGAGTAGAATTAATGTTTGGGGTGTTATGGTAGAACTAATTGGATCAATAATGATTCCTGTTGCAAATAAAAGGTTAGGTTATTTAGTTAGTAATCTACCTAATTAACATACTAATAATGTACATGCATATTTAGTATGTTAATCTGTTGCGCTAAACGTTTTTTTAACGTAAAAACAACTAACGTATTATTAAGTCGCCATCTTGGAAAAATGAGAATTCCAAAACATCCATTATCAATGCTTCTAATGATATTGGATGTGATTTAAAGAAGTAGTGCATAACATTTTCAACAAATTTGAGGCAAGTTTTTTATAAAACTATCCGATCTCAAGATAGATCACACAAATGTAACCTACCTAAATTTTTTTTTGTGCTAATTCTACACGACCATGTAGTGTCCCTAATCTATTAATGATAATGACTATTGGTGAAGTGATTGTTAGTAAACTAAATAAATAAAAAAAATTGTATTAAACCGACATTCTTCTAGCGCATCACGACACAACACAACACGCTCGTATATTTCCAGCCTTCAAAGCTAACTTCATTGATGAGGCGTACTTCATAATGGAAAAGCGATATCTCATAGGATCACTATTTCTTTCCCATTTTTTTAAGTCTGTCCGTATCAATGGTAATTTTCTAGGAAACGAATTTTTATTTATTGTTATTATTCAACTACGAGTTAGCTCTATACTGCAATCACCCATGGAGGGTGTGATAGTTATAACTGATAATGCAGTCTACATTGGCAGTAAGCTAACCTGTTAGGGGTATGACAGTTATATTGATCTATATCCCTAATCGGATTCTAAAAGTCCTCGTACCAGAACGCTAAATCGCTTGGCGCTTGGTAAATACAATTGAGACATCTGCCCCCCAATTGTGTTAGAATTGTCGATCAAATCGTCTAAAATCGGTGTCAAAGTAAAATAAACCATATCATTATTGAGTTAGAGCTCAATTTCGTGTATCCATTCTTATACGTTTAGGTATGTACGATACCATAAACGTATGAGAATGGATACACGAAATTGAGCTCTATTTCAATGCTGTTATGGTTTACTTTACTTTGACGCCGTACTTTGACGATTGGATCGGCAATTCTTACATAATCACACCTCAGGTTAGCCCGTTGGTGGAACAATAGTACTTAAAAACAATATAGGTACCAATTGCCATCTGAATTAGGTCGTACAATAAATGACCATGTAATGTTAGGTTACTTTGTATATCAAGTTCTTGTAGCCAATAACTATCGGCTACTTCATAACGTATTTCATTGGCAATTCCTTTCAGATTGAGAAGGATTTGGCCATTGTCCACTACGCTAGCCAAGTGCGAATAGGCAGACTCAACTTACTTGGCAGACTTAATATTTCATCAAACAATTTGATTCACGCGGCGAGTTTGTTTAGAGGTAGTTACATTTTGCTCAAGTTGTTTTTTTAAAGCGTATCTGAATATTAATTATTAAGGGGCCGAATCCAGACTTTCCCTCTCTCTCTCTCGCACATTCTAAAATTTTCAATTATTGTGAAAAATACAGTATACTTTACAAGTCTAGACAGTAAAAGTACGGTCATTTTAGTATTTTTTTTTTGTAATATATACACTTACTAAAAATGGTGATAAAAACTAGTATTTAACCTCCAAACTTGTCTGAGAAGTGAATACTGAGATTTTCACAATCATTGAAAACGTTAGAATTTGCGAGAGAGAAACAGAGAGACGGGAAGTCTAGATACGATAAGACAAAACATCTCTTACAGTATATAGACATAAAAACATATAAAGCGTATAAAGGAGTATACCGACACTGCCGTTTGTACTAGTATATGTATAATGTATATGTATGTTAGTACTAACTACGTCACACTTCATCTGAGTATCTCATATCGGTGGCGGTTCTTTACTATGCGTTTCAAATATGAAGACCATCAGCAATGTTTAGTCCCTGGCTATAGTTAGCAACTCATGTATGTGTCAAACCCACTAGCAACAAAGGACATTGACCAAATTCGCCTAAGAGTTAACACGTGTTTGAAATATACAGTAATTCTTAGCTTATTTTATAACCTTTATTTCAAATATTAGAAATCAACAGACACTTCAAATTAATTACAAAATAAATAAATGGGTATTAAATTGATAAGTTTCCGTCTCTCGATTATTAACCACAGATCAATAACTTACAGTTTAAAATAATATACAATACCACCGCTTGAGCGCTAGATCCGGATCGTAAGAAACAAGATAAAAGCTGCTTAAAGTGCTAAGTGCGCTAGTATTCTGAATCTCGCAACGCCATCTATTAAAAGTACAATAATTTAATATATCTAACGCCATCTGTAATGTTTTTGATGAACTACGGCGAATCTTTTCTTATCTACATGCTGTTTACAGCTCTATTACAATTGGATAAAGATAGTATTTATTTGTTCAAACAGATTGATTGTTAAAGTTGAAATAACCTCAAAATTGAAAATATTTTTGGTAATAAGTCATTTATAAGCAAGTGTCCGTTGTTTAATCTGCTCTCAAGTATCGAAAGGTATTTATTTGAATCCAGTAATCAATGATTTATGACTGTTGGTTCTTAGGCGAACTTTGTATGGGGACGGATCAATGTCCTTTGTCGCTTGGATTATATTGTAATTAGACCTAGAAAAATATAAGAATTACATAGAATATTATAAACAGGAAAACAAATTCTTATTTATTCATTAAAATTAAGATCGTTTTGCACAAAACTGATTGCGTTAGAGGTGATGCTGTCACTTTTTAAAGTTTATTCCAGAGTTGAAATGAAAAGGACAAGACGAAATTCAAAGTTAATGGCTGTGTGCGAGTGGATCTAAATTTCGAAATGGCGATGGTATTTTGATTTGAAACGCATACTATAGTATTGAACGAAAGCTTACCTAATACTTATCTTGATTACATCTACTTATAGATAAACATCTAAAGTAAAATAAATATAAGACAGTCGATACAAATTGTGGAAGAAATTCATTGTAAATCTTAATAAAATCACCTATACTAGCTAATGCCTTTGTCTAATACCAAGCAAAGCAGACGCGAGCGAAGCGGTTTTGGAACGAAGTTCCATATGTGACGGGGTACCCTAGCCGGCAAAAACCGTCCGTAACGAAAATGCGTGGATAAAATTAAATATAGTTTATTCGAAATTAAACCTTATCACTAAATCATTAAAGTTTAATTTCGAATGTAGGATATTAATATTTAAGACTTGTTGTCTTCGTAACAACGCGAGCATGTCGATGACGCCGCGAATCCACATTTTTACCCCCTACCAAAAAGTGCTCAATGCGGCTAAAGAAGTTTTCACTTCAAAAATCATAATAAAAAATGTATACCTGAATAATTACTTTCATTTTACCTCGACTAGAACTTGAAATTAATATTTATGTTATTACATATGTCATAATGTCGTAAACATGTGGTGGAACGAAGTTCCTATCAGCCCCCCGATTGTGTAAGAATTGTCGATCAAATCGTCTAAGTTCGGCGTCAAAGTAAAATAAACCATTCTTATACGTTTAGGTATGTACCATACCATAAACGTATGAGAATGGATGCACGAAATTAAGCTCTAATTCAATAGTTTATGGTTTATATTACTTTGACGCCGAACTTAGACTATTGGATCGGCAATTCTTACATAATCGCACCTCTGGTGTCCCACGACACCACTCGTTTTTTTTTTTGTCGTGGTATCGCTTCTAGCCTCATATTCACTAGGGGGCAATGGGCAAAGTGGCTAGAAATGTCGGGTGTAAAGTGAATCGGGGCTAAAACCTCGTCACATAAAAATTTGCTTTAGTTTCGCATATGTACGTATGGTCTCAACAACTTATCCGGCCCGGTGGCCATAATTGGAACTAATTTATAAGCCTGTTTAGTTTTTCTTTTATTTTTAATACTAGCGACGCTGCCATCGGGTCAGATAAGTTTGTGGGACTATATATGGCGATGCTTCCACGCGTTCGTTTCGCTTGTGTATGGATAAAGGCTTAAGTGTAGTAGTGTGACGTGTTACGTGTATACTATGTAAAGCATTAAGTTTATTTCCTTAGGACTAGCGTACATTGAATTAAGTGTTAACTGTGTGTGTAGTATAGACATCGATTAATTATAACGAATATCGATATTAAGGTGAGCACACATCGGGCCGAATCGCGCGAGTTGTATTTTTATCTTTCTCTGTTATAAATGCGACGTGTTTTACGCATATGATGCTGAATGAATTTCAAGTGTTGTTTTGTGTTGTAGCGTGTCACAGGCATACAAGTTTCGTACATTTATTATGGTTAGAGAAATACGCGATACAACGCGTCAGACACTAATCAATTGACCATGGCCATTAGCTGGACTCATAATGTCTAGAATGTTCTGCGAAGTGTCAAACGAACACGCAAACTTTTGCAAACGGTCAAGATGAGAAAAGTCGCATATTAGGGACACGAGACTTACGAACTCCTACAACTCATCATGATAGGAAAAGTTGTAGGATAGAAAGGTGTTGGTCGCAGAATCGCGAGTGCTGTTGAATTATTTCGCCTCGCGAAGAACAGAAGTGAATATACCAAGCTGACTGCCAACCTTCGTTAATCGGAGATGCACCCGAATAAGAAGAAGAATCAATTAACCTGGAATCCATTTCCACCGAACACTAAAAGGGAGAACTCATATCCACAGTTATGGGGAGACAGGGTCAAGTTATCCAAAATTAAAAGATGCGACTTTAAACAGATAAGCTCTTGGCTTTTTGAGAAGCAAAGAAGCTCCGGGAAATAAAGCTTTTGGCGCGACACAACACACCACAACACGACAGCATATTTCCACTTTTGTGTGGGTTGACGTTTATAATAGTAATACAATTAATAGTTCAGACGTGAAATTGTGATGACTGGTTGTCAATTAATATTGATTTATTTGCACCACACAAAAAAAACAAACACAATAAGACATGAAATAAAATAAAGAAGAAGGATAGGTACCAATGGCGACCTTATCGCTAAACAGCGATTTCTTCCAGGCAACCTTAACATTAGGAAAGCGCTTATAGGTTATAGATATATTAATAGTACTACTATCGCATCGGATGATCTCTCATTCGAAAACCTTATAGCCGGGCGGATGAATTTAGGACTATTGAATTGGCAGTGTTGATTTATTAATGTCTTAATGTCTACGGGCACTGTCGCGACACTGCGACACTGTGTACCCGCGACACTGTCCGCGTGGTTTAAGTTTTTTTTATTCCAGAGGGATTTTAATCCATAATAATTCGGGACAAAAAGTAGCCTATGTCCATCTCCGAGATGTAGCTTATCAAAGGACATTGTTCTGTCCCCATACAAAGTTCGCCTAAGAACCAACCGTCACAAAACATTGATTACTGTGTTCAAATTAATACCTTTTTATACTTGAAAGCAGATTAAAACTACGGACACTTGCAAAAAAATTACTTATTACCAAAAATATTTTCAATTTTGAGTTTATTTGAGCTTTCACGATCAATCTACTTGAACAACTAAATATCATCTTTATCCATTTGTAATAGAGCTGTAAACAGTATGTAGATAAGACAAGATTCGCCGTAGTTCATCAAAAACATTACAGATGGCGTTATTAATAATGCAGGTATCGTCATAGTTCATCGATAACTTCACAGATGGCGTTAAAAATATTAAATTATTGTACTTTCAATAGATGGCGTTGCGAGATTCAGAATACTAGCGCACTTAGCACTTTAAGCAGCTTTTATCTTGTTTCTTACCATACGGATCTAGCGCTCAAGCGGTGGTATTGTATATTATTTTAAACTGTAAGTTATTGATCTGTGGTTAATAATCCAGAGACGGAAATGTATAGTAATCAATTTAATACCCATTTACTTATTTTTTTAATTAATTTGAAGTGTCCGTTATATTCTGATATTTGGAATAAAGACTATAAATTAAGCTAAGAATTACTGTATATTTCAAACGTATGTTGATTCTTAGGCGAATTTGGTCAATGTCCTTTCATCGGAAGAAAAGACGACGTTAAAGAGTAGCAGGCATAGACAGACAGACAAACACACTTTCTCATTTATAATATAAATTAGTATGGATGTATTAATAACGGGTCTGTGGGCACTGGCTAGTGGGTTGGTCCACACACTTGGAGCAGCGTGGTGGGTCTAAGCTCTAATTTCCACTCTCCTATGAGAGTGGAGGCCTGTGCCCAGCAGTGGGACGTTAATGGGCTGTAGTGGTAATTATAGCCCGACCCGGGACTCGAACCCAGGACCTCGTCAGTCGCAGTCGAACATGGTAACCACTAGACCAACGAGGTTTGCTGTTCTGCAAGTCATTTACAGAACAGCAAAGCTTCCTTTTTGATATCACAGTTGATTATTACCATCACGTCTACAAATATTTGACATTGAACAATTTGATTGTCTTTCAAAGCGTGTACAGTGCTTCCCGCTTTGACTTTGAAAAGCTTGGTAAAAAGAAGTACGGTAACTAGCTACGGCCGTAGAAAAAAATACTAGGGTAACTAGCCACGGCCGATGCTCCACCAGACCAGACCGGAGACAATTCCCAAATTACCCCTGCCGGGGATCGAACCCGTGACTTCCAGCTTCCAAGGCCAAAAGGTGCCAGTTTTCACGTTAACTGTCAACTTATTGGGCTTGAGCAATCCCTTAAAAAAAAAGAAGAGATAGTCCATGAAAACGTTATAACTTCAGCTTCAATATTCAATACCTTCATAAATTCATTCAAAACTATAAATTAAACATTAGGAACCTTAAATAAATATAACCTCATAACATTAAAACAGGTGTTAGGACTGTTTGATTGATTTGATACTACTAACTTCATGCACAGGAGGCATGGGCGTCTCCGGCTTCATGTAAACGGAGCCCAGGGCTTCATGTAAACGGAGCCCAATGCTTCATGTAAACGGAGCCCAAGGCTTCATGTAAACGGAGCCTAAGGCTTCAAGTACACGAAGCCTTGCTAGTTACAAAATGGAAACAAAGTAATATTAGTAACTAAAAAATTTGCTAATTATAACCTTCAACCGCTCCTTTCGGTCGGTCTTTTGAACTTCATCACTTTTGGTATATTCATACTTAAATTGATTGGCAGTTAAAATAGGTATAGTGAATTTGATTAATAATTGAAAGAAAATTGAACAGTTTTCCGCATACATAATGCCGGAATCATCACAGTAAATAACAGTGATTGAACAAAAAACTTGCTTCTATAGGCCCTTTTCACACACACACTGTCTTCATAGATACTTTTAAACGGCCTAACGGCCTATTTTGCGTACCTTTTCAAAAAAATAAAATAAATTTGCATAATCCATACGTTTAAATAAATACAAAATAACGGGTAAAAAGGGCCTTTGGGCGCAGGATTAATATTTCCATTCGCGCATGACACATTATGATATTATATTGTTCCTCCGTTGTAAAACCTATAGCACGCAAAACTTATACGGCTCTCGCTGTACCTAATATTTGATCGGTTTTAGGTTCGCACTTTAGGTTTGGTGTCTAGTTATATGTATAGTCTATGAGAGAGCTTTATTTAAGCACCCTAAGGCTGCCTTTCCACCAGAGATGTGGACTGAGACCGGATTTTCATAGCTTAGATCGCTAGATGTTACATCGAGCGGTCCTATTGGTGGGTTTGACACGCATCCGTAAATTAGTAAAGTAGCAAATCAAAATTAATGTTTCCATTTATGCTTGCTGCATTGTGGCATGTTTTTCCTCCAGCATAAAACATTATTTGTTTGCGATTGGCGCAGTTTTTGTGTGATGCATGATCTATGATAGTCTAGGTGTATGGGAAATGGTGGGGGTTGATCTCAGCCGAAGTCCTGGCGCTGGAGGGACACAGAAACCTTGTAGAGGCTCTCCATCATGAAGGATAGGTTCGCAGACAGCTCGTTGACCGGCCGCGTTATGGCGACCATGTCTGCAACAAAAACTGGCTTGTGACATTTCTTTTCATTTCACAAGAGAGTGGAGGCCTGTGCCCAGCAGTGGGACGTTAACGGGCTGCAATGGCGTCTTCGTTGATTGGATGAAATATGGAGGCCAATAAGTTCTAACTCCCACTGTCATGAGAGAGTGGAGGCCTGTGCCCAGTAGTGGGACGTTAACGGGCTGCAGTGGCGTCTTCGTTGAACGAACTATGGACTATGTAATATGAGAAATCCGGCGTCATCGAGTGATGGTGGCTACGTACCGGGCTGCGCCTGCGCAAGTCCCTTGCAGTAGACGTGGAGGAGGCTGGTGACGTCATCCTCCGGCAGCTCGCCACGCTCCAGGATGCGCTCCGCGTTGCTATGAGAAATCCGACGTCATCGAGTGATGGTGGCTACGTACCGGGCTGCGCCTGCGCAAGTCCCTTGCAGTAGACGTGGAGGAGGCTGGTGACGTCATCCTCCGGCAGCTCGCCACGCTCCAGGATGCGCTCCGCGTTGCTATGAGAAATCCGACGTCATCGAGTGATGGTGGCTACGTACCGGGCTGCGCCTGCGCAAGTCCCTTGCAGTAGACGTGGAGGAGGCTGGTGACGTCATCCTCCGGCAGCTCGCCACGCTCCAGGACGCGCTCCGCGTTGCTATGAGAAATCCGACGTCATCGAGTGATGGTGGCTACGTACCGGGCTGCGCCTGCGCAAGTCCCTTGCAGTAGACGTGGAGGAGGCTGGTGACGTCATCCTCCGGCAGCTCGCCACGCTCCAGGACGCGCTCCGCGTTGCTATGAGAAATCCGACGTCATCGAGTGATGGTGGCTACGTACCGGGCTGCGCCTGCGCAAGTCCCTTGCAGTAGACGTGGAGGAGGCTGGTGACGTCATCCTCCGGCAGCTCGCCACGCTCCAGGACGCGCTCCGCGTTGCTATGAGAAATCCGACGTCATCGAGTGATGGTGGCTACGTACCGGGCTGCGCCTGCGCAAGTCCCTTGCAGTAGACGTGGAGGAGGCTGGTGACGTCATCCTCCGGCAGCTCGCCACGCTCCAGGACGCGCTCCGCGTTGCTATGAGAAATCCGACGTCATCGAGTGATGGTGGCTACGTACCGGGCTGCGCCTGCGCAAGTCCCTTGCAGTAGACGTGGAGGAGGCTGGTGACGTCATCCTCCGGCAGCTCGCCACGCTCCAGGACGCGCTCCGCGTTGCTATGAGAAATCCGACGTCATCGAGTGATGGTGGCTACGTACCGGGCTGCGCCTGCGCAAGTCCCTTGCAGTAGACGTGGAGGAGGCTGGTGACGTCATCCTCCGGCAGCTCGCCACGCTCCAGGACGCGCTCCGCGTTGCTATGAGAAATCCGACGTCATCGAGTGATGGTGGCTACGTACCGGGCTGCGCCTGCGCAAGTCCCTTGCAGTAGACGTGGAGGAGGCTGGTGACGTCATCCTCCGGCAGCTCGCCACGCTCCAGGACGCGCTCCGCGTTGCTATGAGAAATCCGACGTCATCGAGTGATGGTGGCTACGTACCGGGCTGCGCCTGCGCAAGTCCCTTGCAGTAGACGTGGAGGAGGCTGGTGACGTCATCCTCCGGCAGCTCGCCACGCTCCAGGACGCGCTCCGCGTTGCTATGAGAAATCCGACGTCATCGAGTGATGGTGGCTACGTACCGGGCTGCGCCTGCGCAAGTCCCTTGCAGTAGACGTGGAGGAGGCTGGTGACGTCATCCTCCGGCAGCTCGCCACGCTCCAGGACGCGCTCCGCGTTGCTATGAGAAATCCGACGTCATCGAGTGATGGTGGCTACGTACCGGGCTGCGCCTGCGCAAGTCCCTTGCAGTAGACGTGGAGGAGGCTGGTGACGTCATCCTCCGGCAGCTCGCCACGCTCCAGGACGCGCTCCGCGTTGCTATGAGAAATCCGACGTCATCGAGTGATGGTGGCTACGTACCGGGCTGCGCCTGCGCAAGTCCCTTGCAGTAGACGTGGAGGAGGCTGGTGACGTCATCCTCCGGCAGCTCGCCACGCTCCAGGACGCGCTCCGCGTTGCTATGAGAAATCCGACGTCATCGAGTGATGGTGGCTACGTACCGGGCTGCGCCTGCGCAAGTCCCTTGCAGTAGACGTGGAGGAGGCTGGTGACGTCATCCTCCGGCAGCTCGCCACGCTCCAGGACGCGCTCCGCGTTGCTATGAGAAATCCGACGTCATCGAGTGATGGTGGCTACGTACCGGGCTGCGCCTGCGCAAGTCCCTTGCAGTAGACGTGGAGGAGGCTGGTGACGTCATCCTCCGGCAGCTCGCCACGCTCCAGGACGCGCTCCGCGTTGCTATGAGAAATCCGACGTCATCGAGTGATGGTGGCTACGTACCGGGCTGCGCCTGCGCAAGTCCCTTGCAGTAGACGTGGAGGAGGCTGGTGACGTCATCCTCCGGCAGCTCGCCACGCTCCAGGACGCGCTCCGCGTTGCTATGAGAAATCCGACGTCATCGAGTGATGGTGGCTACGTACCGGGCTGCGCCTGCGCAAGTCCCTTGCAGTAGACGTGGAGGAGGCTGGTGACGTCATCCTCCGGCAGCTCGCCACGCTCCAGGACGCGCTCCGCGTTGCTATGAGAAATCCGACGTCATCGAGTGATGGTGGCTACGTACCGGGCTGCGCCTGCGCAAGTCCCTTGCAGTAGACGTGGAGGAGGCTGGTGACGTCATCCTCCGGCAGCTCGCCACGCTCCAGGACGCGCTCCGCGTTGCTATGAGAAATCCGACGTCATCGAGTGATGGTGGCTACGTACCGGGCTGCGCCTGCGCAAGTCCCTTGCAGTAGACGTGGAGGAGGCTGGTGACGTCATCCTCCGGCAGCTCGCCACGCTCCAGGACGCGCTCCGCGTTGCTATGAGAAATCCGACGTCATCGAGTGATGGTGGCTACGTACCGGGCTGCGCCTGCGCAAGTCCCTTGCAGTAGACGTGGAGGAGGCTGGTGACGTCATCCTCCGGCAGCTCGCCACGCTCCAGGATGCGCTCCGCGTTACGTTCGCGCACCAACGCCAGCGCCGCTCCCCACCTGACCCAAAACTATTCTTTAAGGGAACTTGTTACGGGCGTATAGTCAGAATACCTATTTATTAGCTGTTTTGATGAAATATTAGCATTGACGTGTTCCATTTGGGTAAGCAGTACTTTTATGCCTCTATTTACTGCACGCCACTGGGACCTATCCAATTTAGAAGTCAGCTGTGGGCGGTCTCAGTCCACTGGCACGAGTGTACCAGGCTGTTGGTCAGCAGGGATAAGTTGCGGATGCTCGTGAGGTGTATCACATCTGCCACTAATGTATAATAAATAAGTCGTCGCTGCCTTGTTGGTTAGCATGTTTGACTGCGGCCGACGAGGTCCCGGGTTCGAGTCCCGGGTCGGGCCATAATTAAGTATCGGGGTTTTCTGATTGGAAATTCCCAGTACTGGCCCGGAGTTAGGAAATTGGCGGTGTTTCGCCCCCGTGCCTCGGAGAGCACGTTAAGCCATTGGTCGCGGTTATTATCACTAACATGATAATAGTCGTTAAAGCCCGCCAACCCGCATTGGAGCTCCACATTTATACAAAGAAGCCATTTTTGTTTCAGATTTTATATTGAACCGATTCCAATTAAAAAGAATTGACTATTTTAGTATGGGGCAAGGCCCACCTACCGTTCCGCAGTGGCGTGCAGTTCTTACAGGCATAAAAGCACTGCTTACCCAAATGAAAATACGTCAATGCTCATTTTTCATCAACACAGCTAGTAAATAGGTATTCTGACTAACTAATGCCTACCCTAGCTTCAAAATCTGTGCACACTACTGCCGTTCGTTCCGTCCGTTTTTTTCGAAATAACGGACACTCATAAAACATAGATTAATAAATAGCTGGTATAAATACAAGCAAAAAAACGTGCGATGTCGTGGGTCACCAGTAGGAACAAAGTTCTTTATTACATAAATATTAATTACAAGTTCTATTATTACGATATATATTTTTTAATAAAAATATAAACCTTAACACTTCAACATTTAAAGTTTAGTTTAGAATGTAGTATATTTATATTTAAAATTAAATTTAAATTTTGTCTTCGTAAAAAAATCTTACTAGGGTAGGCTAGGGTACCCCTCCCCATCTTTCGAACATTCGTTCATCATCGAACTTCGTTCCAATATTAGAAGAGACAAAAACTTCTAAAGCGTCAGGTTTCCGAGATATAAGCTATCAAAGCTGTAGTCATTATCGAGTAGACTATAACTTTAATATCTCACATCTCGGAAACTTGACGCATTCGAAGGTTTTTGCTCATAAAATACTTGCTTGTATCAATGTCAGATATTGATTTAATACAGGGTTTCATGAGTGGCCACAATTTCGAGATAAAAAAAAATGGCGGACCGGTAGGTAAGCCGAAATATTCAAATCCCTTTATTAAAACGTAAATTTCGTTTTTAATATACCAGATGATGCCCGCGACTTCGTCCGCGTGGATTAAGATTTTTAATTCCCGCGGGTACTCTTGAATTTTCCAGGATAAAAAGTAGCATATATCCTTCCCCAGGATACAACCTGTCTCTGTACCAAATTTCATCAAAATTGGTTTAAAAGATGGGCCGTGAAGCGTAGCAGACGGACAGACAGACACACTTTCGTATTTATAATATTAGTATGGATTTGTGTAAACTAAAAAGTTCCCTCTTCCCAAATCTGTTTTTTTAAAGATTGAATTGCAATCGATTAAAAATCAGAATCGTTACATCGTCAAATAACGATGAGGTCCAATAAAGAACCCCTCAACAACGAACTCCAGTGTGATATTCAACCCACTGGTGGAGCCAGTCAGTGGAATCCTAGTTTATTGAGGGAACGAAACACACATACCTCATTTTGACCTCATTTGAAATGTGTATTTTATCGTGCATCCATGAAGTAACGTAGCTGGAAAGCTGACTTTAGGGGTAAATCAAAACCGTTTGGCAACCAGATTACAATAAAACTTTATCAGATTTAATCGTCAGTTCGATGGCGAATTCGCAGGGACTTTTCCGAGGGGTAATTTATCTCCACATTTTATTTGAATAAAATGCGCTCCCTGATGTTAATACTTCATGGCCTTCAAGTTATTATTTTAAAAGTTAATATACCATCGGGCAAGATGTGAGAAATATGCTACTTTTCCCAAATGATTTAAGGTTTATTTACTCTGGCCGTGCCTCCGCGGCTTAGAAAAATACCTATGAGCTTTTTTTCTAGACAATTCACACACATTTTCGGCGACGGAATATCACGTCGGGTAGGGAAAAAGCGTTACGGATAGCTCCATATTTCAGTACCCCGATACCGACGACAATATTATCAGAACAAAAAAACGTCAAACCGGAAAGGTTTGAAGGCACGAATTTTCTTAATAATAAGAAAATTAACGTGCACCCGGTATATTATATAAGTACGAGAATATTGGTTACAAATATCAGTGATAGCATTTCATAAAGTAAATACATGCTAGCTTGCCTGGGCATTATATAATACCCAGGTAAGCTAGCAGACTAAAAATAGTTGCCACCTCGTCGACACAAAGCCAAGGGGGTTCGTCCAATGGGAGCTTGCTGGAACATCTGAATGCTGTTATTGATCCACAACGACAAGCAAACGAATGAATACACAATATTGAATACGAATGTGTGCGAATTCTCCCTATTAATTTAAATCTAGATTGCATAATGCTGAATGTGAATAGGTATAATAGAGCCGTCAATTTCAGCTCTCAAACGTGGGATCTGACGTTTAATTAATCACATTGTATTGAGATATGATAGGCTCTGTCTTTGACTCCAATTTGAATGGCATATAGATTACGTATCTTATGCAAGAGCTAAGATGAATAGATGGGTATGCACAAAGGCATATTAGTACCCAAGTAGCAATAGTCAAATTCAATAATCCAAAATAATGGAACTGTATCGATCTGATAACTAAGCATAACCTGTGCTCCTGTTTAAGCACAAAAAGCCCATTAGGAGCGTGTTTATGAGTAATTTTGGTCAAAAGAATTCATTGAACAGCCGTGAAAGCGTAGCAGACAGATAGAGAATGGAGTCATGTAGGAAAACTTGTGTAATATTGTATTAACTCTTTCACCGGTTCCGTGCGTCCGTTCTTGAGCCCTTGACTGCGATCTCACCTGATGGTAAGTGAAGATGCAGTCTAGGATGGTAGCAGGCTAACCTGTTAGGGGCATGGCAGTTGTATAAACCCATACCCCTATTCGGTTTCTACAAGGCATCGTACCGGAACGCTAAATCGCTTGGCGGCACGTCTTTGGCGAAGCCTCCCACCAGGCCAGACCAGGGAAAAATTTGAAATTATAAATTTCCAGACCCTGCCGGGGATCGTATCCGGGACCTCCGCACGTTATGGCAACAGCGCTCAACACTGCGCCACGGAGGTCGTCAAATTCTTCTGACTAGGAGCAGTGGAATTTGACTGTGTGTACGTGTAACTATCTACAGGTGATACTCACAATCGATACACTATAAACCGCCATAAGCTAGTAACAGCGTCGTATCGTATGCGCAAGGTGCAGAAATCTTTTGTGGGGTCGAGTATACGCTTTTATAATATGGTTCCCAAAGAGTTTCTGGATTTGCCATTACATACATTTAAAGACTGTGTTAAGCAGCATTTGTTAAGTCGAGGTTATTACACTATCGATGATTTTATTGATGACAAAGTTGCATGGAAGCAACCGGCCTCGCATCCAGTGACCCACAAGTCAGTGTAATACTTGTAACGTAACGCATACGTTGTCTACATATTGTAACCTTTTCTTTTCTATGAAAAGAGCAACTGCTGAGTTTCTTGCCGGCTCTTCTCAGTAGAATCAGTTTTCCGAACCGGTGTAAGAGTATTAACGTTTCATAAGTGGCACAAGTTGTCCTACATGAAATAAATAAATCATTTATCATTTATCCATAATATGTGTCGCAGTATGTGTGTGCAAGTGTGCATACCTCTGCCTTTGACTGTGTGTACGAGTAACTGTCCATAATATGTGTGGCGGTATGTGTGTGCAAGTGTGCATACCTCTGCCTTTGACTGTGTGTACGAGTAACTGTCCATAATATGTGTGGCGGTATGTGTGTGCAAGTGTGCATACCTCTGCCTTTGACTGTGTGTACGAGTAACTGTCCATAATATGTGTGGCGGTATGTGTGTGCAAGTGTGCATACCTCTGCCTTTGACTGTGTGTACGAGTAACTGTCCATAATATGTGTGGCGGTATGTGTGTGCAAGTGTGCATACCTCTGCCTTTGACTGTGTGTACGAGTAACTGTCCATAATATGTGTGGCGGTATGTGTGTGCAAGTGTGCATACCTCTGCCTTTGACTGTGTGTACGAGTAACTGTCCATAATATGTGTGGCGGTATGTGTGTGCAAGTGTGCATACCTCTGCCTTTGACTGTGTGTACGAGTAACTGTCCATAATATGTGTGGCGGTATGTGTGTGCAAGTGTGCATACCTCTGCCTTTGACTGTGTGTACGAGTAACTGTCCATAATATGTGTGGCGGTATGTGTGTGCAAGTGTGCATACCTCTGCCTTTGACTGTGTGTACGAGTAACTGTCCATAATATGTGTGGCGGTATGTGTGTGCAAGTGTGCATACCTCTGCCTTTGACTGTGTGTACGAGTAACTGTCCATAATATGTGTGGCGGTATGTGTGTGCAAGTGTGCATACCTCTGCCTTTGACTGTGTACGAGTAACTGTCCATAATATGTGTGGCGGTATGTGTGTGCAAGTGTGCATACCTCTGCCTTTGACTGTGTGTACGAGTAACTGTCCATAATATGTGTGGCGGTATGTGTGTGCAAGTGTGCATACCTCTGCCTTTGACTGTGTGTACGAGTAACTGTCCATAATATGTGTGGCGGTATGTGTGTGCAAGTGTGCATACCTCTGCCTCTGCATGAGCTGAAGGAGGCGCGCGTCATCGTGCGGCGCGGGCGAGTGTTCGCCCCACGAGTCGTTCAAATGCGCGACCAGGGCCGCTCGCACCGTCAGCACAGCATTGCTCATTTCCACTCCCTGACACAAACAGTCCAACTTAAAGTACTTGCATGTTGGGTAGAAGTGGAAGTCCAGCACGATCAAGGAACAAGAAACTTAATTCTATTTTATATTTATTTATTTATAAGTCTTTAATTGTGCGTTGTACCGGAGCATCCTCATACAAACAGTCATATATAAAGTACTTGCATGTTGGATGGAAGCAGGCGTTGCTTTGCGGAATTTCAGCACGATCAAGGAACAAGAAACTTAATTTTAGCTATAATCTTACGTAATTGTAAGTCTTTAATTGTGCATTGTACCGGAGCATCCTCACACAAACAGTCATATATAAAGTACTTGCATGTTGGATGGAAGCAGGCGTTGCTTTGCGGAATTTCAGCACGATCAAGGAACAAGAAACTTAATTTTAGCTATAATCTTAAGTAATTGTAAGTCTTTAATTGTGCATTGTACCGAAGCATCCTCACACAAACAGTCATATATAAAGTACTTGCATGTTGGATGGAAGCAGGCGTTGCTTTGCGGAATTTCAGCACGATCAAGGACCAAGAAACTTAATTTTAGCTATAATCTTAAGTAATTGTAAGTCTTTAATTGTGCGTTGTACCGGAGCATCCTCACACAAACAGTCATATTTAAAGTACTTGCATGTTGGATAGAAGCAGGCGTTACTTTTCGGAAGTCCAGCACGATCAAGGGACAAGAAACTTAATTCTGGCTTATCTTAAGTTATTGTAAGTCTTTAAGTGTGCATTGTACCGGAGCATCCTCCGGATGGAGGATGGAGGATGCTCCGGTGTCGAAGTGAAACGTACATTAAGAATAATGTGGAAGATGTGTGGTGTGCTAGCGGTGCATATTGCAAGTTGCGCATAAATTTGTCTGGTTTGGCGGATCATAGCGAACTGTTTAGCGAATTGATTAGCTCCTTGTTCCTTATACTTGCATGTCTTAGCAACCAAATTTTGTTTAACCTATAGATCAGCCTACAATGCTTATTTTAAAAACGCCTCGCGCATGCCTGATATCCGACCGACTTGCAAGTGGTGATGCAGCTTGGAGAGCGCTAAAAAAGTAAAGGTCAGAGCAATCGGATTTGACCTTTGACCGGATTTAGCTTAGAACTTCAAACTTTCGGTGGTGGAATGATGTTTAAATTTGAAGGATAGAATTAATATTTTTGAGTAGCCATTAAGTATTTGTTTCTAAAATAGTAACTTTATAGGAAGAAATTAGAATATAGTTACACTATAAATCGCTTTATTGACACATATGCATCTCTTTATGTACGTATAGAAAAATTGTCAAAACATATTTTATCATTGGCTTCTACGGTGATAGACATTTATACGCACGCGGGCGAGTATCTATTTCTTGTTCCTGTAAGGAGGATTTAATGATAAAACGGTTTCGATAATGAGTAATTTTAGTCTAACTATTAATTATTTGACAAACTATCCAATTTGGCCGAGCGTCTAAAACAAAGAAAATCAACGTATTATTTACACAAAGGAGACGCAGACAAACAGAAGAAATAATTCTGGTCAAGGTCAGGTCAACTGGTTATTAAAATTTAGGTCACACAGTAAACCTAGATACGCGGTAGGACGACCGCTCCGTAGCTTAACTGGGTTACCTGCACGTGACCACTTTAGTGTTTATAGGTAAATAGGTCACCTAACTAGGTCTTATTATTTACCGTTAAAGAGTTAGGTACTTTTCACGCTGAAAAATAATATCTGATATAAAACCGTGCTGATCTGGGGCCTGGGTTGAGCTTTAATCATAATCTTTTTGGAACCCAAGAATTCAAACTTGTTACACATTATGTAACAAAGTATCTATAATTACATTTTATAACGTTGAACGCAATAATTGATATGACTAAATAGAGCAGAGGTGCCAAACTTTTTTTCTCATAGTCGACTTTCAAATATTTGTTGGTTCCGGTCGACCCCCTGCAGATATATTTCTAACATATTCCCAGTCGACAAAAAATTTTAAGATTAGATCTGACTATGGAAATTTGCGTTCTACAACGAATTAACAGTTTTCGAAAAATAATGTGAGCATTAATTGGTTAATTAATTAATTTATTGTGCTGTGAGTGGATGTCACAAAAGTAAAGTTGGCCAGTCAAAAAAGTTATTTTATCCAACTTTACTTTTTTGAAATCTACTCCCAGCACAAAAAACCAATCAATTCTCACTTATTTTATTTAGAAAGCTCCCCATTCGGAGTGGTAAAATAAAGCTGAGCTTCTTAAAATATTATCTGCCTACATTGATAGGTGAAGTCAAGCCAAGTAGACCCTCGTCGAGTCTCCCGTGGACCCCTGGGGGTCCACCTGGACCACTATGGGAATCAATGTACATATTGTTTCAGTGCTTTTATTTAATTTCTATTTCTTAAATGATGGGCTGCATGTAGGTATTAATAAATGGTCCCAGCCTATCTACCTTGTCTAGTCTATGACTTGGAATATTCGAGTGCATCATATAGGGTGGAGCTTAACAGGTAAGGTTCGAGGAATGGGTCAGGGGATCACCAGGGTGGTTAGTAACAAGGGGATTTGTTAACTGGGGAGGTTGGTCGGGTGCAATGCAAGCAGAGGAGGGTTGAGGGAGATGTAAGCCCCCGTTACCAACGCTGCATCGCATGCGTGCAACGTTAATCAATACAGACTCCTAACTGCGCCATCGAAAGACCTAGAATCTAGATAGTTACATACTCGTAGATATAACGTAGGCGATGCCCGGGGAGCTGTATTGATTTTATCTCATAGCGGTCATTTATGGACAGAATGGTTATGTAGTTTATATCAAAACATTTCTTTTAGAAATGGAACAACGTTTTGCAAATTATATCAAAAGGTATCGGATATTGGTAAAATATTCGGGTAAAATATATATGCCCAGAGTCCAATAATTGTAAGAAAAATAAAGGAATCCAGAAGATACATATTTCATTATACATACACATACATATTATATATTATATTACATGAATTTTCAAAGCTTTACGCCATAATCAAAGCTGATTTGTTTCCAATCGAAGCACACGCATTGTATTTCTTTACCCGAATCATTTCGCCCTGGTATTTTTATTTCGCGCCATCCTAACATAATGAAATTTGGCACAATCATTAAGTTCATAAATACGATGACAATCTATAACTTTCAAGTATCTAGTTAAATGGTGCTTGAGATAATGGACCTACTCACTCACTCATCAAAATTATGAAGAACTTCCCGTGTATGTAGAAAGTTGAAATTTCATAGGATGATGGGTTTCAGTGTATAAACAAAAAAATGAAAAATCGAAAAAGGTCCAAAAGTCGAACTACACTCAGTTTCAGTTAGGTAGCAAGTAAATTAACCTGTTGAAGTAAAACTTAAAAGTTTCAAGTGTTTTGTTCATAACAGTGAATTTCGGATAATTAAAGCAATGAAAAGGACATATAAAAATTCTGGCAAGAGGTCATCTTCGGCGAGTTTTAACCAATCCTAAGCATTGGGGATTTATGGCTGATGGTATTATTTTTTTTAATACGTAAATAAACTAAGTGAGATCCCAGAAAAAAACATTATAACGTGACATTATATGCCCAGCTACCTATTAAAAATATTGGCCAAATAAAGTACTGAGATCAAAATTTTGACCAAAGGAGTAACGAAAACATACCACCGCCACTACAGCCTATTAACGTCCCACTGCTGGGCACAGACCTCCGCTCTCATAGGAGAGAAGGAATTAGAGCTTAGACCCACCACGCTGCGCGGCTTAACGGG
This sequence comes from Erebia palarica, assembly GCA_964035005.1. Taxonomy (NCBI): domain Eukaryota; kingdom Metazoa; phylum Arthropoda; class Insecta; order Lepidoptera; family Nymphalidae; genus Erebia; species Erebia palarica. The sequence goes on along the minus strand of OZ035986.1, from coordinate 35,596,139 downwards.
CAACAATTTCTAGTCAGAAAAACCCAATACTTATTTAATTATGGCAAGACCCGGGACTAGAACTCGGGATCTCGTCAGCCGCAGTCGAACATGCCAACCTCTAGACCAACGAGGTAGTCACAAAAACACAATTGGTCGCAAACTCAGTCTTGGGCTGGGCATCGGCAGCAATAACCAGCTCTGATTTTCAATTTCCTCCAGTCAAAAAACTAGGAAACAGCAAATTGTAGTTTTCACCGCAGGTGGAATTTGGTTCCATAGTTTTTAGGTACGTGGTAGAAAAGACCTTGAATAACGAATGGTGGAAGAGAACCATCAGAGTGGTGGGGGTTAAATTTGTTTCAACGAAGTAAGGCAGGCAAGGGACTAATAAGAAATTAAGAACTAATTCTTCTAGGAATCTTTCTTTTCTTTATTCTTTATGTTCTCCATATAAATGCACTAAAGCCTACTAAACTACCAACGGTTAACCAAAATACCGGCAGAATAGATTATGTTCCCTCTATATGTGAGAAAAAAAAATTAAAACCACAAAAATAAGTATATTGCAAGAACAAAGGAAAAAGTAGCGCTTGGTGCAATCGATTCAGGTGCACCTCTGACCTATATATACCGTTAGCGCATGCGGCCTTAATGCAACTTCCTAAGGTCGGCCGAGCCTGCTTTCTCTCTCGCGTACAAGGTCACGACATTTGCAGAATTAGCATGTTGCCTATATCAAAAATAAATAATTTTTACTGATTATATTATTTTTAGGTACGTGGTAGAAAAGACCTGGAATAAAGAGTGGTCGAAGAAATCCGTCAAGGTGGTGGGGGTTAACTTTCTTTCAACGAAGTAAGGTGCAATTAAAAAACAAACTAATAAGAAATTAAGAACTAATAATTCTTCTGCGAATCTCTCTTTTCTTTATTTTATGTTCTCCTTATAAAGGCACTAAACTAAGGTCCACCAAACTACCAACTGTTAATTGGAATAGGTATTAGATACAATAGATTTAAGTTCGCTCTATACGTGAGACAAATAAACTTGAAACCACAAAAACAGGTATATTATAAGAACAAAGAAAAAAGTAGAGCTTGGTGCAATCGATTCAGGTGCACCTCTGACCTATATATACCGTTAGCGCATGCGGCCTTAATGCAACTTCCTAAGGTCGGCCGAGCCTGCTTTCTCTCTCGCGTACAAGGTCACGACATTTGCAGAATTAGCATGTTGCCTATATCAAAAATAAATAATTTTTACTGATTATATTATTTTTAGGTACGTGGTAGAAAAGACCTGGAATAAAGAGTGGTCAAAGAAATCCGTCAAGGTGGTGGGGGTTAACTTTCTTTTAACGAAGTAAGGTGCAATTAAAAAACAAACTAATAAGAAATTAAGAACTAATAATTCTTCTGCGAATCTCTCTTTTCTTTATTCTTTATTTTATGTTCTCCTTATAAAGGCACTAAACTAAGGTCCACCAAACTACCAACTGTTAATTGGAATAGGTATTGGATACAATAGATTTAAGTTCGCTCTATACGTGAGACAAATAAACTTGAAACCACAAAAACAGGTATATTATAAGAACAAAGAAAAAAGTAGAGCTTGGTGCAATCGATTCAGGTGCACCTCTGACCTATATATACCGTTAGCGCATGCGGCCTTAATGCAACTTCCTAAGGTCGGCCGAGCCTGCTTTCTCTCTCACGTACAAGGTCACGACATTTGCAGAATTAACATGTTGCCTATATCAAAAATAAATTATTTTTACTGATTATATTATTTTTAGGTACGTGGTAGAAGAGACCTAGAATAAAGAGTGGCCGAAGAAATCCGTCAAGGTGGTGGGGGTTAACTTTCTTTCAACAAAGTAAGGTGCAATTAAAAAACAAACTAATAAGAAATTAAGAACATATAATTCTTCTACGAATCTCTCCTTTCTTTATATCATGTTCTCCTTATAAGGCACTAAACTAAGTTCTACCGAACTTCCAACTGTTAATTGGAATAGGTACCAAACTACCAACTGTTAATTGGAATAGGTATTGGGTACAATAGATTTAAGTTTGCTCTATACGTGAGACAAAAAAAGGTGAAACCACAAAAACAGGTATATTATAAGAACAAAGAAAAAAGTAACGCTTTGTGCAATCGATTCAGGTGCACCTCTGACCTATATATACCGTTAGCGCATGCGGCCTTAATGCAACTTCCTAAGGTCGGCCGAGCCTGCTTTGTCTCTCGCGTACAAGGTCACGACATTTGCAGAATTAGCATGTTGCCTATTTTCAGGTGCATCTTCAGACGTCAAATGTACTAGATGGAGCGTTTCTAGAAATTTAACGAAAAAGAGTCAGAATATTCAATTTATCAAGACGCTCAGGCCTTCTACACAATCAAAAACAGATTAATTAAGTTGTTGAATTTCGAAATCTTACTACACGAATCATACACGGACAAAGGAAATAGACGCGCTGTACGCAAATCGATACAGGTGCATCTTTACCCGCTGCCCCACACACCGGCGGCGCATGCGGGATCGATGCGACCTTGCAAGGGATGTTGTGCCCTATCATCAAGCTAAAATCTATCTTCAGCTTTAATAGCTTGTATCTTGGAATCCTGATGCTTTAGATTATGTCTTATATAATTTGTCTTTTGTCTTGCTTGTATTGGCGAAAATAAAATGGCGGTACGGTAGGTAGGCCAGGATCCATACGAAAGTATTCTTCACCCCTTTAGCAACACGCTCAAGCCTTCTAAATAATCCCAAACAGATGAATTAAGTTGAATAATTTCGAATTCTTACTACACGGACAAAGGAAATAGACGCGCTGTACGAAAATCGATACAGGTGCATCTTTACCCGCTGCCCCACAAACTGGCGGCGCATGCGGGATCGATGCGACCTTGCAAGGGATGTTGTGCTCTTTCATCAAAGTTATAAACTATCTTCAGCTTTGATAGCTTATATCTTGGAAACCAGATGCTTTAGAAGATTTTGCCTTATAAAATACTTGCTTATATTGGCGAAAAAAAATGGCAGTACGGTAGGTAGGCCAGAATCCAGACAAAAGTATTCTTCACCCCTTTAGCAAGACGCTCAAGCCTTTCAAACAATCTCATACAGATTAATTAATTTGTTTGATTTACAATCTTATTATACGATTCATACAAGGACACAGGAAAAAGACGCACGTGTGTGCAAATCGATTCAGGGGCATCTTCAGACCTCAAAAGTACGAGATGGAGCGAAAATTTGGGTTTTCCAGCGTTTCTAGAAATTTAATGAAAAAAAAAACAGAATATTCAATTCATCAAGACGCTCAGGCCTTCTAAACAATCTCAAATAGATTAATTAAGTTGTTTAATTTCGTCTAAAATCTTACTACACGAATCGGACAAAGGAAATAGACGCGCTGTACGCAAATCGATACAGGTGCATTTTTACCTGCTGCCCTGCAAACGGGATCGATGCGACCTTGCAAGGGATGTAGGGCTCTCACCCCCGCGTTATAGGTCACGAGGTTTCGCAAAATCATCAACTGGACAAAGGATAAACTGACTGCTGACATATCAACGATATTACCAAAGTTCTAAAGTATCAGATGGAGTCAAAATTTTGGTTGTCTAGCGTTTCGAGATATCTCTCTATGCTTACTCTATACTAATATTATAAATGAGAAAGTTTGGATGGATTTATGGATGGATGGATGTTTGTTACTCAATTATGCCGGAACGGCTGAACGGATCTGGATGAAATTTGGCACAGAGATAGATTATAGTCCGCAATAATACATAGGTACTTTTCATCCCAGAAAATTAAAGAGTTCCCGTGGGAACAGACAGCGTCAAATGTTTGTTACGGTACGGTATATGGTTGAGGTATATCATTTTAAAGATAATTAGGAATAGAGTCAAAAAAAATATTTTTTAATTTTTCCCCTAAAAATTACGAAATTGAGGTTTTTTAAACTGGAGATTTTCTAATGTCCAAAGTTGACCTCAGAACTCTCAATTTTCTGAAAGGCTGAGCCTAAAACTTGATCATTTATTTGAATTATACCCTGTACTTGAACAACAAATACTAAAATGAGATAAATATTATAAGGAAACGAAATTATTTAATTTTTAATAAGCTTCAGTATTTTTAACAGAACTTCACAATGATGTCAATAGATGGCGCTCTGTTAAAGTTTATTCGTTTCTCCAAGAACTCTTTAGCTCTTTTGCGTCTAATGTTAAAGTTAACTATTACAATAAATAATGTAATTAATTATAAAAGCTCCTAAATTAATAAAGAAAAAAAACTATTACATTAAATAGTTAAAACTACCTTATGGATACCACGAGGTCTCAGTTCGGGGCGAACCACTAGTATTATAGTTTGGCATAACACATTAGTAAATTAGTAAAGTTGTTTGATTTCAATATTATTTGACGGATCATACACGGACGAAGTAAAAGTATGTCAATCGATTCAGGTGCATCTTTAGCCGCTGCCCCACATAGCAGCGGAGCAGGGAGCCTTGAGTCTATGTATCATAAATAATTTTTAATTGACCTATAGCCTTATGAAAACATCCATACCTACTAAAACAAATAGTCATTTGACACAACCGAGTGCGGTCCTTTTCGATTTTTTAAACTATGAACGTATGAAAGCAACTCTAAACTAAAGCGCAACACACACAGGGGGTGGGAGCGGATCGGGAAAGTCGGGTGTATAGTCGTCCATATAAATACAAGGCGTTAAGGCCGCCGCACACTAGACCCGACCCTCGCCCGACCGGCACTTGTCCTCTGCGTGTATTGCGCTTTGTTGCGTGTATTGCGTATCGTTGATTAATACATTTTAACGAAATAAATGCACACTTAAACACCTAATGAATGCTAGTGTCCTTTAAAAACCTCGCACTTGTCCGAGCAAGTGGGAGAAAAGATTTGTTAGAAAAAAAACGTTAGACGTTGGTCTTATACGCAATTAGTCCAAATTGATTCAAAGTTTTGTTTCGTACGTACTGCGTACTAGACGATATCGTCAAGTACGCACTTCGTCCAGTAGGCATTTCGTCCAATATTAACGTTTATTATAATATTAAGTAGTATTGTCGTGAACTTGTGTGTGTGTGTGTATGTGTGTGTGTGTGTGTGTGTGTTGTCGCCCTCTATTTTATGTGTTTGATGAATCTGGTACAGTTGGAATTGTTGGATGGTTCTTGCGAGTTTTGATCTAGTTGTATGCTACATGCGAATACATTATCCCCTAACACTTGACTGTGTATGATTGCTGTGTTTATTATAGCTGCATAATAATTTCTCTCATTTATTTGTATGCTGGTTTCTACAAAATGATTCCGAAACATGTTTTACATAAATATATAAAAATAATACGCAAAACATCTTTAAAATAATTCTACAAAATTATACGTCCCACTTGCTGCGGGGAAGGGAGCCAAGCTAGACCGTAGCTGCTTTATTATTAAACTAGATGATGCCTTGACCTCAGACCTTGTTCGCGTCGATTAAGCTTTTCAATTCCCGCTGAAGCTCTTTAATTTTCAAGGATAAAAACCCTTACCCGTGCAAAACCAATCATGTCATCAAAATATGTTGAAAAGATAAGCCGTTAAAGCGTAGCAGACAGACATATCTACTTTCACATTAATAGTATTAATATGGAAGTATGCATATAAAAGGACAAAGGAAAATACAAAAGGGCAAAGGGCGCATCATGTAAATCGATAAGGTGCATATTCACCCGTTGCCCGGCAACCGAGAGGCGCATGCGGTCTGGATGCAACCTTGCAATGACCTCATGTGCGCGCATAATATATATCTTCCTCAAACGTATATCTCCTTCGCAGTCCCGATAACGATCCATAACAAGCCACAAAAATGACCCACTGACCGACTTAACATGGACACGTGTAATCTATATACCCCCCTGTATAACCCGCTCTTCCTCCCCTGACATTTAAAATCGAGTTCCCTGCATATACGCCGTTGGAACAGTTATTATATTTTTTTGCTGTATTATTATATTTTTTATTTACTAGCTAGCTAACCCAACAGACATTGCCCTGGCATAATTTTGTTGTGGTGGCGCGCTCTCCAAAAGGCCTATGTCCAGAAGTGGATGAGTTCGGGCTGATGGATGGATGAAGTTAATTGTTCTTATAATTAATTAATTATATTCTTATGCATCAGATACTCTTGATGTAAGTTCAACTAAATGCAATTGCAACTGAACTTGTAACTAAATTTCAGAGTAGTTCCTCCTAATCGATTTCCATAGGGATTCCTCAAATACTCAACATAACTCAATCTTGTGTCCATTGGATTTGCATTGATCTTTGATGGTGCTCAGAGTATGATGACTTGACAAAATTTTGTTTTGTTAAAAATAGATTTATTTAAATTCGTACGCGACATAGCATTGCAATTATTTGCCTTTAGAACGACTGTAACGTTCAGAAAAGCGGTAAGGGGTATTAGCTTAGTGGTTTGGAATCCGACCTCCTATATTGGGCCGCGGGTTTGATCCCCGGGCACTTCTAATATCTCTGAGTTAAGCTCGTATAAAAAATAATAATATTTTTTTTAGATAGATAACGTTTTTTAGATAAGTACACATAGATAAATTAAAATCTATTACGATGTAATGTAATTAATTATAAAGAAGAATGACTGAAAATATTAATTTTGTTACATAAAAGTATGTAAAATTGTTAACTTCAACTTAGTGTTGAAGTTAACAATTTTACATACTTTTGTTACCAATTTGCAATGCTCTAAAGGGCCTCATGTATGTATTAATTTATATTTTTTTTATATGTACATGAATGCAATGAATAAATAAATGAATAAATATGAGTAAACAACTATAAAAAACCTATAGTGTCGTGGGACACCAAATAGGAACGAAGTTCCTTATTAAATAAATATTAATTTCAAATTCTAGTCGAGGTAAAAAGAAAATAATTATTCAGGTATAAATTTTAAAAATATATAAAACTTAACACTACACTGCATTAAAGTTTAATTTCGAATGTAGTATATTAATATTTAACACCTTTTGTCTTCGTAAAAAAATCTTACTCCACGCATTTTCGTTATGGACGTTTTCGTTTTTTGCCGGCTAGAGTACCCCTCCGCATCGTCCCATAAGGTACTTCGTTCCAAAATATCACTTGCTTCAAACGGTGAAGGAAAACATCATGAGGGAACCTGCATGCCCGAGAGGTCTTCGTAATGTTTTGTGAAGCTTGGGCAGCCTCTTATTCCGAGAGGAGACTCCTGCTCAGTAGTGAGCCGGGTTGAAATGGTGATGATGATGATGATTATGATTGCAGAGTTCAGTAAATGGGAGTAACTCACGCGATTCTCTAGTGCGGCGTGGTAGACGGCGACGACCATCTTGTTATTTGTCTCCAGAAGCAACAGCAGTTGGAAGATCAGCTTGTACAGAGACCGCCCAGTCTCCTCCGCACTTCGGGATAGCTCCAAAGTCTGTGCAAAACCGAACGTTTTAGACTCGATATAAAAGGATATCTAAACATACAGAAGGATAAACTGGCTGACATTTCAACGTGCAGCCTCCGGTAGGGATACTAAAGATATTAATTATAAGGCCGCCTTTACACCATAACAAGTTATTAATTTTGTCACTTTACCTCTGTTCTGTTATCTGTTTATGTGTAATAAATTGTTTTTACTTAATTATTTACTATACCCAATTATTTTATTAAGAACCCCTGCCACATAAACAGGATATAGTCCCACAAACTTATGTGACCCGGTGGCCAAAATTGGAACAAATTTTTATGCCTGTTTGGTTTTTATTTTATTTTTCATAGATACTAGCGACGCTGTCACCGGGTCAGATAAGTTTGTCGGACTATACAAAATTTGGAATCGATTTGACCCGTGGAAGTTCCTTATATCAATTAAAAAAGAGCTGATGATCTTCAAACGAGCTATAATGAAAGCAGTGTAGGACCATTTTGGTTTGACGCAAGTAGCAATCGGCCGCCTCCTGTCCAGAGCAGTGGCGGAACAACACCGACCTGTCTTCCCTGTTTGGTTTCACCCGTTTGCTGTGGAAGTTTAATGTTCTGCTCAACTCCAGCGCGTGTCCACACTTGTCCAAGTAGGATTTAAGATGCTCGTTGGTCCACCGACTCGCCTGCCGGATTTTCATCATTAAGCTGCTCCAACACTGCCCCTGTTTTCTCTGCGTGGTTCACTCTCCCTTGCTGTCGAAGTTCGAATGGCTCACCACCAGCACGCGTTCTCGCCTGCCGAAGTAAGTCTCGAGGTGCTCGTTGATCTAAAGCGCCGCGTCACAAACACGCACGATAACGGCAGTTGCGGATCTTCAACGTTTAGCTCCTCCAATACCGCCCATGTTGTCGCTGCTTGGTTCTCTCCCTTGTTGTCGAAGTTCGAATGACTCACCTCCAGCGCGTGTTCTCGCCTGTCGAAGTAAGTCACGAGGTGCTCGTTGATCTCGAGCAGGGCGTCGCGTACTCGTGTGCAATCGTCAACCTATCCATCGCAGTGGCGGATGTTCGGCGATGAGCTGCTCCAACACTGCCCCTGTCTTCTCGGCGTGGTTCACTCTCCCTTGCTGTCGAAGTTCAAATGGCTCACCACCAGCACGTGTTCTCGCCTGCCGAAGTAAGTCTCGAGGTGCTCGTTGATCTAAAGCGCCGCGTCACAAACACGCACGATAACGGCAGTTACGGATCTTCAACGTTTAGCTCCTCCAATACTGTCCAAGTTGTCGCTGCGTGGTTCACTCTCCCTTGCTGTCGAAGTATGAAAGACTCACCTCCAGCGCGTGTTCTCGCCTGTCGAAGTAAGTCTCGAGGTGCTCATTAATCTAAAGCACCGCGTCGCGAACACGCTGCTCCAACACTGTCCATGTTGTCGCTGCGTGGTTCACTCTCCCTTGCTGTCGAAGTATGAAAGACTCACCTCCAGCGCGTGTTCTCGCCTGTCGAAGTAAGTCTCGAGGTGCTCATTAATCTAAACCACCGCGTCGCGAACACGCTGCTCCAACACTGTCCATGTTGTCGCTGCGTGGTTCACTCTCCCTTGCTGTCGAAGTATGAAAGACTCACCTCCAGCGCGTGTTCTCGCCTGTCGAAGTAAGTCTCGAGGTGCTCATTAATCTAAAGCACCGCGTCGCGAACACGCTGCTCCAACACTGTCCATGTTGTCGCTGCGTGGTTCACTCTCCCTTGCTGTCGAAGTATGAAAGACTCACCTCCAGCGCGTGTTCTCGCCTGTCGAAGTAAGTCTCGAGGTGCTCATTAATCTAAAGCACCGCGTCGCGAACACGCTGCTCCAACACTGTCCATGTTGTCGCTGCGTGGTTCACTCTCCCTTGCTGTCGAAGTATGAAAGACTCACCTCCAGCGCGTGTTCTCGCCTGTCGAAGTAAGTCTCGAGGTGCTCATTAATCTAAAGCACCGCGTCGCGAACACGCTGCTCCAACACTGTCCATGTTGTCGCTGCGTGGTTCACTCTCCCTTGCTGTCGAAGTATGAAAGACTCACCTCCAGCGCGTGTTCTCGCCTGTCGAAGTAAGTCTCGAGGTGCTCATTAATCTAAAGCACCGCGTCGCGAACACGCTGCTCCAACACTGTCCATGTTGTCGCTGCGTGGTTCACTCTCCCTTGCTGTCGAAGTATGAAAGACTCACCTCCAGCGCGTGTTCTCGCCTGTCGAAGTAAGTCTCGAGGTGCTCATTAATCTAAAGCACCGCGTCGCGAACGCGCTGCTCCAATACTGTCCATGTTGTCGCTGCGTGGTTCACTCTCCCTTGCTGTCGAAGTATGAAAGACTCACCTCCAGCGCGTGTTCTCGCCTGTCGAAGTAAGTCTCGAGGTGCTCATTAATCTAAAGCACCGCGTCGCGAACACGCTGCTCCAACACTGTCCATGTTGTCGCTGCGTGGTTCACTCTCCCTTGCTGTCGAAGTATGATAGACTCACCTCCAGCGCGTGTTCTCGCCTGTCGAAGTAAGTCTCGAGGTGCTCATTAATCTAAAGCACCGCGTCGCGAACGCGCTGCTCCAACACTGTCCATGTTGTCGCTGCGTGGTTCACTCTCCCTTGCTGTCGAAGTATGATAGACTCACCTCCAGCGCGTGTTCTCGCCTGTCGAAGTAAGTCTCGAGGTGCTCATTAATCTAAAGCACCGCGTCGCGAACGCGCTGCTCCAACACTGTCCATGTTGTCGCTGCGTGGTTCACTCTCCCTTGCTGTCGAAGTATGATAGACTCACCTCCAGCGCGTGTTCTCGCCTGTCGAAGTAAGTCTCGAGGTGCTCATTAATCTAAAGCACCGCGTCGCGAACGCGCTGCTCCAACACTGTCCATGTTGTCGCTGCGTGGTTCACTCTCCCTTGCTGTCGAAGTATGATAGACTCACCTCCAGCGCGTGTTCTCGCCTGTCGAAGTAAGTCTCGAGGTGCTCATTAATCTAAAGCACCGCGTCGCGAACACGCTGCTCCAACACTGTCCATGTTGTCGCTGCGTGGTTCACTCTCCCTTGCTGTCGAAGTATGAAAGACTCACCTCCAGCGCGTGTTCTCGCCTGTCGAAGTAAGTCTCGAGGTGCTCATTAATCTAAAGCACCGCGTCGCGAACACGCTGCTCCAACACTGTCCATGTTGTCGCTGCGTGGTTCACTCTCCCTTGCTGTCGAAGTATGAAAGACTCACCTCCAGCGCGTGTTCTCGCCTGTCGAAGTAAGTCTCGAGGTGCTCATTAATCTAAAGCACCGCGTCGCGAACACGCTGCTCCAACACTGTCCATGTTGTCGCTGCGTGGTTCACTCTCCCTTGCTGTCGAAGTATGAAAGACTCACCTCCAGCGCGTGTTCTCGCCTGTCGAAGTAAGTCTCGAGGTGCTCATTAATCTAAAGCACCGCGTCGCGAACGCGCTGCTCCAATACTGTCCATGTTGTCGCTGCGTGGTTCACTCTCCCTTGCTGTCGAAGTATGAAAGACTCACCTCCAGCGCGTGTTCTCGCCTGTCGAAGTAAGTCTCGAGGTGCTCATTAATCTAAAGCACCGCGTCGCGAACACGCTGCTCCAACACTGTCCATGTTGTCGCTGCGTGGTTCACTCTCCCTTGCTGTCGAAGTATGATAGACTCACCTCCAGCGCGTGTTCTCGCCTGTCGAAGTAAGTCTCGAGGTGCTCATTAATCTAAAGCACCGCGTCGCGAACGCGCTGCTCCAACACTGTCCATGTTGTCGCTGCGTGGTTCACTCTCCCTTGCTGTCGAAGTATGATAGACTCACCTCCAGCGCGTGTTCTCGCCTGTCGAAGTAAGTCTCGAGGTGCTCATTAATCTAAAGCACCGCGTCGCGAACGCGCTGCTCCAACACTGTCCATGTTGTCGCTGCGTGGTTCACTCTCCCTTGCTGTCGAAGTATGATAGACTCACCTCCAGCGCGTGTTCTCGCCTGTCGAAGTAAGTCTCGAGGTGCTCATTAATCTAAAGCACCGCGTCGCGAACGCGCTGCTCCAACACTGTCCATGTTGTCGCTGCGTGGTTCACTCTCCCTTGCTGTCGAAGTATGATAGACTCACCTCCAGCGCGTGTTCTCGCCTGTCGAAGTAAGTCTCGAGGTGCTCGTTGATCTCGAGCGCGGCGTACCGCACGGCGTCCCTCACGCGCGCGCAGTCCGCCGCCGCCGCTCCCGCCCACAGCAGGGGCGGCTCCTCCGCGTTCAGTCGCTCCAACACCGCTCCAAGCTCGCCGCCCGCGCCTCCCATCACCGACACCGTTTTCGCTGTCACCTCCTACCCACGGACACACGTTAAAGCGATATTTAGGACTTCCCGGGATTACAAAACAGGAAACTGGTACCAAAATTTAAAAAAAATCAACGCCATTTTGAAATTCTTTGTTAATTGAATGATTTCGTTCAAAATCGATGCCCAATAGCCTTTCAAAGTCACAAATTCAGTAGAACCGATTTTGATTTAGAAACGTTTCCACTTGGAGCGCTGTCGGTGAACGCGTACACGATATTGAGCTCTAAGACAATACAGTTAAGGTTCAAATGATAAATGATTTATTTATTTCATGTAGGACAACTCGTGTCACTTATGAAACGTTAAGACTCTACCACCAATACGGAAAGATGATTCTACTGAGAAGAGCCGGCAAGAAACTCAGCAGTTACTCTTTTCATAGAAAAGAAAAGGTTACAATATGTAGACAACCCAACACATACGTCACAAGTATTACACTGACTTGTGAGTCACTGGATGCGAGGCCGGTTGCCTCCATGCAACTTTGTCATCAATAAAATCATCGATAGTGTAACAACCTCGACTTAACAAATGCTGTTTAACACGGTCTTTAAATCTATGTAACGGCACATCCAGAAACTCTTTGGGAACCATATTATAAAAGGGTACACTCTGAGTCTTCACGCTGAGTGGTACCTTGACGACGGTGTGAAGGCGGTGCACGAGCGCCAGCGGTGGCAAGAGCGCAGCGTGGCGCAACAGTGCAGCCACGGAGCAACGCCATGAGTCACGCGCCGCACCGCCCGCGCTCAGAGCGCTGGGCACTGGCGTCACATCGCCCCTCTCACCTGAACACACGCACAACGCACCACTGTGTTAACTAGATGGCTCTAATCGAATCTATGAAGATTCTTATCTCACTCATGTGCTCATAGATGCCACTAGTGACTACTGGTAGCACGCAATGAAATCCGAACCAGTTATTGCACCGATCCTGATGTTTTTCAGAGATAATGTTGTAATCGTACAACATTATCTCTGAACTACGCTATATATATGTCACCGTAAGATTTCTCACCTGAAAACACGCACAATGCACCACTGTGTTAACTAGATGGCTCTAATCGAATCTATGAAGATTCTTATCTCACTCATGTGCTCATAGATGGCACTGGTGACTACTGGTAGCATGCAAAGAAATCCGAACCAGTTCTTGCTTCGCGATTACAACCTTATTTCTGAACTACGCTATATACTCGTATATGTCACCGTAAGATTTATCACCTGAACACACGCACAATGCACCACTGTGTTAACTAGATGGTTCTAATCGAATCTATGAAGATTCTTATCTCACTCATGTGCTCATAGATGGCACTGGTGACTACTGGTAGCATGCAAAGAAATCCGAACCAGTTCTTGCATCGCGATTACAACATTATCTCTAAACTACGCTATATATATGTCACCGTAAGATTTCTCACCTGAAAACACGCACAATGCACCACTGTGTTAACTAGATGGTTCTAATCGAATCTATGAAGATTCTTATCTCACCCGTGTGCTCATAGATGGCACTGGTGACTACTGGTAGCACACAAAGAAATCCGAACCAATTCTTGCTTCGCGATTACAAAAATATCTCTGAACTACGCTATATATATGTCACCGTAAGATTTCTCACCTGAACACACGCACAATGCACCACTGTGTTAACTAGATTGTTCTAATCGAATCTATGAAGATTCTTATCTCACTCGTGTGCTCATAGATGGCACTGGTGACTACTGGTAGCACACAAAGAAATCCGAACCAATTCTTGCTTCGCGATTACAAAAATATCTCTGAACTACGCTATATATATGTCACCGTAAGATTTCTCACCTGCACACACGCACAATGCACCACTGTGTTAACTAGATGGCTCTAATCGAATCTATGAAGATTCTTATGTCACTCGTGTGCTTATAGATGGCACTAGCGACTACTGGTAAAGAAATCCGAACCAGTTCTTGCATCGCGATTACAACATTATCTCTGAACTACGCTATATATATTATATGTCGCCGTAAGATTTTTCACCTGATCACACGCACAATGCACCACTGTGTTAACTAGATGGCTCTAATCGAATCTACGAAGATTCTTATGTCACTCATATGCTTATAGATGGCACTGGTGACTACCGGTAAAGAAACGAATCTATGAAGATTCTTATGTCACTCATATGCTTATAGATGGCACTGGTGACTACCGGTAAAGAAACGAATCTATGAAGATTCTTATGTCACTCATATGCTTATAGATGGCACTGGTGACTACCGGTAAAGAAACGAATCTACGAAGATTCTTATGTCACTCATGTGCTTATAGATGGCATTGGTGACTACTGGTAGCACACAAAGAAATCCGAACCAGTTCTTGCATCGCGATTACAACATTATCTCTAAACTACGCTATATATATGTCACCGTAAGATTTCTGACCTGAACACACACACAATGCACCAATGTGTTAACTAGATGGCTCTAATCGAATCTATGAAGATTCTTATATCATTCATATGCTCATAGATGGCACTGGTGACTACTGGTAGCACGCAAAGAAATCCGAACCAGTTCTTGCTTCGCGATTACAACCTTATTTCTGAACTACGCTATATACTCGTATATGTCACCGTAAGATTTCTCACCTGAACACACGCACAATGCACCACTGTGTTAACTAGATGGCTCTAATCGAATCTATGAAGATTCTTATCTCACTCATGTGCTCATAGACGGCACTGGTGACTACTGGTAAAGAAACGAATCTATAAAGATTCTTAAGTCACTCATATGCTTATAGATGTCACTGGTGACTACTGGTAAAGAAATCCGAACCAGTTCTTGCATTCCGATTACAAAATTATCTCTGAACTACGCTATATCATCTTCTAAAAATGAATGGTCGGCTCACTAAGTGGTCCCCAGCACAACACCCGCTCGGAGGAAGATTTTTCTATTGTTACGGTATATAAATCATTGCTTGCTATTCAGTTAAAATTGTGGCAGTCTTTGCACGTATTTTTGTCAATTTCCAAATTGACTCTGCCGGGAATCGAACCCGGGACCTCCACACGTTAAGACAACAGCGCTACACACTGCGCCACGGAGGTCGTCAAAACGTATGCTAATAGATAGCGCTACTGGTAGCATGCGAAGGAGTCTGAATCCAAATGAAAAGGTCTGCATCGCGATTACGAAGTTTTCTCTGAATTACGCTATAAATACAAGTTCTAAAGCTCAATGTTTGGACCAGAGGCCCCAGCGTACAACACTAGCCCAAAGGAAGGACACGTTTATGCTGCGCGCTAGTAAGGGCTTTAGGACTATACCCACGAATATATGCACGGCAGACGCCCAATAACAGCGCAGCAGCCGCGAACCATTTATTTAATTTAATTAGTACGGACAGACCAATTACACTAATTAATTAAAAATTACACAGCACAACTCACAATTATTAATAACAGTAATACTTAATTAAAAATAAAAATTTGAAAAATAATATATCATTAACAATTATTTATGAGAGCTGCATGGTTTGCGAGTTGTAACCTTCGCAAAACTTCAAGCACCTACCATTGCCGCTTTATGTTCGGACGCACCTATACGGTCGAGTCATATCACCTGTTCTCATACAGTACAAAGTATAACAAGTGAACTTAATTTAACGAATTAAAAAATACGACTGCCCTGCCATATAATTTTTGGAGTTTACCTCCATAAGAAGCGATTTGCATAGCCTTTGGAATCTTATTCGCATGTTTTATTAAATTATATTTTTTTGTGAATCACTAAATATTGATCTGTAGTGTTATATATTTTTGGAATCTACTCATCATTTTCTAGATGATGATTATACAGTTAATCTTATTTTCGATTATTTTTTTCCATTTTGGTCTTTAATGCGCCATGCCCCATCAATTTTTTTTAAATTTACTAGCCTATGTCACCCGGAATAAGCTAGGGATTCTAACGATACCTCATTTATCAAAATCTGTCCAGGCGTTATGTTGAAGTTATGGTGGAATATACAGACTCACATACATACATACATACATGAACCCTGAAAACAATATACTCCTTTTTTCAGGCAGTCGTATAAAAAGTGTCCAGCGTCGGGTAACAGGGTTCACTCACCATCCGGCTCGCCACTGGACGCACTGGAGAGCGAATGCGCACGCGCACGGAGCGCGAGCTCATGAGTGCTCGCCGCGTCCCCCTCCCCCCTTGTGCCACCCTCCTCCCAACCCGCTTCCTCGTCTGACGAGTCCTCGTGGCCCTGCACAAGACGAGCTTGCTTTACACATTACAATTAGGCACCTACTAAAATCTACACATTTTTAACTTATAAATAAATAAATAAATAAATAAGGTCTTTATTGCGTTACAGTCTTGTAGTCTTGCAGACATTTTCCCTGGACTACTAAAATCTGTGTAAATCTACACATATTTAACTTATAAATAAATAAGGTATTTATTGTGTTACAGTCTTGTTGTCTTGCAGACATTTTTCCTGGACTAGTAAAATCTGTTATCACCTCCACGATAGAAGATTTTAGTAGTCCAGGAAAAATGTCTGCAAAAAAATATGGCGCTAGATGATACCCGCGACTTTGTCCGTGTGGACTGAGAGAATTCTTTAATTCTCCGGGACAAAATGTAGCCTGTGTTCTTTCAAGTGATAAGCTATCTCCATTTTCATAGCCAAATCGGTTCCATTGTGGCGTGAAGAACTTAACATCCAAAGATACAAACTTGAAAACATCCAAGCTTTCACATTTATAACATTATAGTAGGACAATGAAAGATAAGTAAAGTATTCCGATATTGAGTCGCTGGATCCAGGCGGCGTAAGATTGCAGAGTCTGGAAGCCCTTGCAAGAGACCTATGTCTAGCTGTGGACGAATAATAGACAATAGTACATTACTGCAGCGGCCAGCAAACCAGGCATTGAAGGACGAACGTGTAAATGTGGGCCGAGGCGAAGCTGATGCACACATACGTAAGTCCATCAATGCCTAGTTGTAGCCAAGACTTGTACGGTACTTTTCTCAAATAATGGCCGAAAATGAAAACTAAATAGTACCTAGACAGAACATTTTATTTAACAATATTTTTCTTTCGATTTTGGCGGTAACAAGTTTTCTATTATGACTCTTGCCGCCTCTTGAATTTCAGATGACGTTAAAGTAAGTTTATCACACTCATTGTCCTTACTTGGACTCATTTAGGTTCTCATCAATGACGAACAACGAATAACAATAATTTTTCCCGCGTTAGTGTTCATTTGTTTTTTTTTTTTTAAATAAACAGCTTTCTATTTGCAAGCTAGTTCGAAATTTAAATAAAACCTTAGATAAAAGATCGTTCCATTTTTAAATTACACTACAGATATGAATTTACTATGTAATTTATTTGGCCGCTAAACCACGACAGATATGGATTTTCATACAACTTTTGCCGGCCGCTGCTCACATGTATTTGGCCAGTACGGCAATTTCGATTTATCTCGAAGAAGGTTGTCAAAATAATGCTCAAATTTGCAAGCATGTTTGAGAAAAAGGTATTAAGGTATCGCTTACCGTTTTGGAGTGGTGGTGATCATGGTCCAGACGCGAGCGGTGCGGGGGAGGGCTTCGCTCGGGAGCGCCCCCCTCCTCTCGCTCCTCGCTCAGCAAACGCCGTCGCACACCCCAGTTGAAATTGTCCGAACTCTCGCCCTGGTTACAAGCAAATTTTTTTTTAACGTGCGGAGGTCCCTGGTTCGGTCCCCGGCAGGGTTTGGAAATTTGTATACTGACTTTTCCCTGGTCTGGCCTGGTGGGAGGCTTCGGCCGTAGCTAGTTACCACCCTACCGGTAAAAGACGCGCCGCCAAGCGATTTAGCGTTCCGGTACGATGCCGTGTAGAAACCGAAGAGGGGTATGGGTTAAATATAACTGCCATACCCCTAACAGGTTAGCCCTGTCTTAGACTGCATCTTCACTTACCATCAGGTGAGATCGCAGTCAAGGACTAATTAGTAGTGGATAAAAAAATACGCTTGACGCCAGCCAACTAGCAGGTTGCTCCAACTTAGGCTGCATCAGCAATGATGCAGCCTAAGTTGGAGCACGATTGCACAGCGGTAACTAACAGTAACTACCATCGCTTAAAGCATTTCAAAATGACAGTTTTCTGTCACATAGCTTGACGTAATATAGAAAATAAAATTTGGCAGAACAGTAACTACTATGAAACGTGACTATAGTTTGTTCTTGGTTTTCAAGGTCACTTTTGGCTAAAAGAGTTAGTCAACCAATTTCCGTCTTTATCAGTGTTTATATTAGCTAAATCAATTTGGTATTCTCGGCGTAACCCATTGACCTATTTGTCAACATTTATGACGATAAGTTACCTCTATACTTTCACTCTCGTACTCCAAGAAGTCGAAGTCCTTGAAAACGCCGAAGTGATCTGTCGGTGGTGCCCCACCGGATGGCTCGTTACCCGGAGTTCCCGACACCTCTTCCAAAGAGGAAGCCATCGAAGACTCGCGCTCCAGCAGCTCTGAACTTTGACTGAAGATCACCTACACCAAACACAATATATTAACAACCAAGGAAATCATACTATAGACGCCATTTTTTGTGCTTATACTTGAAGAAGAATCCAGTAACATCTGTATGCACACAAACTTACATTTACGCAAATAAGGAGTTGGGACGTGCTTCGGCTTGAGCCACATATTAATATCCCAAAACTTCAGTTTTATGGGGCTTTTTGACTTAATAAATAATTCAAGTATGCTGTCCTACATTTATATAGAGTGTATATTACCCACTTAATTTTTTAAGGAAAAAGCTTTTTCTTAAAATCTTTTATTTACTAAATATAATTGGACATCGGTAAACGATTTGCAACGTGCTGGTCACTAAGTATTGACATGTGATTGTACACAGCTTACTGTGTAGTCCCGTAACGGTCCATTGTACAGCTTGATTTGGCGTAATGTGACAGCAATTACTGTGTGTTTAAGCAAAAGAAGTTTTATCATCTTAGAAATAAGCGGTAAAAAACAGTTTTTCTTCACTGTCGAGTGTATAAGCGTGAATTTTCAGCGTATTCAGTTGAATTCATCAATCAATCATTCGGATTGTGCCAGTGTGCACATGTGCCGTGCAAAGTGGTATAAATTATCACACAATTTTTAAGTTCTACATTGCCAAACCCCTATTTCAAGTTATTAGAGCCTATCGTGTACTGAAGTCAAATTGTTATGTTTTTAACGACTCTTTTAATGCTTTGTAATAAAATATGAGGGATTAACTATAATTGGTGTAGAAGGAAACCTATCCAGAAATCGTGAATGACGTGTGCGTGACGCCATTTAAGGATGATTAAATACAAACACAAAATCCGTACGCAAACAGACCATGTTCGAGAGTAACAACACCTGAGAAAGTCTATCGTATCTTTACTAACGTTCAACCTTTAAGGTCAATTTTAGCAATTAATTGTTCATACAACGCGGTAAAAAGGTAGCGGCTATAGCAACACAAAATGTGACGACATTCACACATTGATGTGACACACAGATGCTAAGTCATACGCGCATGCCCTGGGCGATTGTGACACTTACAACATGACCAGGAATAAGCTCAGGGCCTTCGTGTAAGTTTGAAGTATACGATGAAATGAACGTTAAGGTAAAACTAAACGTTGTAGCTAATTCTACTATTCCCTAAAATAAACTGTTTCCTTTACCGCAGGAAACATTATAAAAGGAACATCAATACAATTAAACTATTGTTTAGCGATTGTTAACAGAATTAGCAACAATGAAAATCCTTTCAAAAACGTCGTGATTTGATCTAAACGTCGAGATAAAAATAAATCGAAAGTCAAGCTTTTTAACATGAAAACTTACACTGAGGGCACAGTTTCATCGCGTCTATAGATAAAAAATTACAATTTTCTGTAAGAATATTCGTAAGAGAAGGTAAGTGAAAGTGATCACAACACCCAGTGCAAATGAGAGATGATGATAAGCGTTAAGCAATGGTTACACTAAGGAGCTCCCAAAACGCTACGTTTTGAAGCGACACTCGGTGATATTAATGTTTTCAATACGACTATACTGAGCCGTCAACATAGCGTGGCGAGTGTGCGAAAGCTTGTATGTTAATATATGTTTCGGCGTTACCTTGGAACATAAAGTGGTAATTAAATCGTCCTATACGCAGCGATGGATAGAAATATCACTTTTATTATTTTCCTACTAAATGCTTTGGAGAACGTTTACACCGCGTTTACACCAAGGTTTAGAACACGTTCTCTACATGTAGTATGTTGTTTACACCAAAAATAAGTCGCAGAGATGCTATACAAAACTTAAGTCTAAATATTTTTTACATAGCTCAACTATCTAACAAAAGAGTAAACAAAGTTTGAATCGAAGTCAATATACGTTTATCATAGAACACGTTTAAGACAAGTTTTTTTATAAGATTTGTGAAGAAAATCAGTAAGTAGTTAGGTTTGTTGGTGTAAACATTGCGTTAGGCATGTAAATACTTTGCAGATTAGAGTCTGCCCCCTTTGTAACGCAGGCTTTAAAATAATGTTTTACTATTTAGTGATGTACATCGGGTGTACACGCACTAAGTAGGATCATGCTCTGTACAGTTTAGGCTGATTACAAAATAATTATACATCGTAAGCTTAAATATAGAATATTCGCTTACGGAAGGACTCTTGGGTAAGCCAACGCGTTGGCCGCACGTTGTCAGAAGATTGACAAGGCATTCACGAACTCGACTCTGTGGGAAGAGAAACAACAATTAATTAAAAAATACACAATACCAGAGTACAGTGCCGAATATGAAGAACGTGGTAGCTACAAAAATGTTAGCCTGTAATCACACGGGACGATAAATGCCACAGACATTTCTGTAATTGCGTCTCCACTGAAAACTGTTTGTGTAAAATCCAGGTAAAATTTGATATGAAAACTGAGAAGATAATTAAAAAAGAATTGCGAATATGCTGCAAGCTTACTAGCAAGTGGTGATGCATCTTAAGGCGCTGCGCAAACGTAGACTTTTGTGTTGTGTGTCCTATACAAGCTAGAGTCAATACTTTATTTTCAAACAATCAATGTGAAATCAACCAACAACTGCGCAAACAAAGGTTACTGTAAGAGTCCAGTTGCTTCAAATTCCAAGCCACTCCCACCGTTTTCTAAGTCCCGTGTCGCTAACAAAATAGTGAATACGTTTGCTCAGCGCCTAAGGAAGGGTCAGTAACTCAGTAGGTGTCCGTTAGTCGATTTTCTCGAGAGTTTACAATAGTCGAATTTCTCGAGAGTTTACAAACAGAGAGGACAGGAAATAGAGGAGAAAGAGAACAAATAGAGAAGACGAGAAAGAAAAGATCTAAGTACCTGCGGCGTCCTTAGTTGATTTTCACGAGAGTTTAGGGTCAGCAGGTGTTCGTTAGTGGATGTCCCGTGTCGGTAACAAAATAGTGAATACTTTTACCCAGCGCCTAAGTGGTCAGTAACTCAGTAGGTGTCCGTTAGTCGATTTTCTCGAGAGTTTAGGGTCTGTAGGTGTTCGTTAGTGGATTTTCTCGTGAGTTTACAATAGTCGATTTTCTCGAGAGTTTACAAATAGAGAGGAGAGGAGAGGAGAGGCAATAGAGGAGAAAGAAAACAAATAGAGAAGACGAGAAAGAAAAGATCTTGAGTACCTGCGTCGTCCTTAGTCGATTTTCACGAGAGTTTAGGGTCTGTAGGTGTTCGTTAGTGGATTTTCTCGTGAGTTTACAATAGTCGATTTTCTCGAGAGTTTACAAATAGAGAGGAGAGGAGAGGAGAGGCAATAGAGGAGAAAGAAAACAAATAGAGAAGACGAGAAAGAAAAGATCTTGAGTACCTGCGTCGTCCTTAGTCGATTTTCACGAGAGTTTAGGGTCAGTAGGTGTTCGTTAGTGGATTTTCTCAAGAGTTTACAATAGTCGATTTTCTCGAGAGTTTACAAATAGAGAGGAGAGGAGAGGAGAGGAAATAGAAGAGAAAGAGAACAAATAGAGAAGACGAGAAAGAAAAGATCTTGAGTACCTGCGTCGTCCTTAGTCGATTTTCACGAGAATTTAGGGTCTGTAGGTGTTCGTTAGTGGATTTTCTCGTGAGTTTACAATAGTCGATTTTCTCGAGAGTTTACAAACAGAGAGGAGAGGAGAGGAGAGGAAATAGAAGAGAAAGAGAACAAATAGAGAAGACGAGAAAGGGAAGATCTTGAGTACCTGCGACATCCAAGGTCGTTTCCAGCCAGCTGCTAAAGCGTCAGCCGGTGAGAGCGACAAGGAGCGTCGCGGGGACGCAGCGCTGTGGGGCGCTGTCGCGTTGGTTCCACTCGGCTCCGCGCCTACCACCGTCGAGGCAGACCCTGACGTCGACGATCCTACGACAAGTGGTTACAGGCCTATTACACTGCACTTTCCACAGCGCCCTGTGTTAAGGGTGGGCGTAGCCGCTAGTTGGAGCGCCGCTTATTACACAGCTCTTCTTCTTCGTCGTAACACTCTTGGCAGAGTGGTCGTGGTCATCGCGAAGTGACGGCTTTAGTGGCAGATGTTATGCGCCTCACGAGTTTCCGCCACTTCTCCCTGCTGGCCGACAGCCTGGTGCACTCACGCAATGTACCGCCAACAGCCGACTAAATTTGGTCGGTCCATCGCATGCAATAAGGACCAAATTAGGGACCCTTTCTCCCTAAATCGTATTACACTACACTGACTCAAGTGTAAGGGTCCCTGTGAAAAGTGCAATAGGCCTATTACACTCGATATAAGCGGCGATAACGCTAAAACGCTAAGGACAGCTGTTACTGTATTCTACAAATTTATCCATCAGCCTGTATTCGTCCACTGCTGGATATAGTCCTTTTGGAGAGCACGCCACCACACACAGTCCTATTGTGTCCTATTGTCACACAATTTCATTAATTTGTAAAAATTTTTTTTCATAAGAGCAACTGCCGAGTTTCTTGCTGATTATTCTCGGTAGGAATGGAATTCTGAACCAGTGGTAGATTCACATAACGATTCAAAAGCACTTGTAAAAGTTTATTTGAATTAAAAAACATTTGAATTTAACTTAATCGCTGACTCGTTGTCCTAGGTGAGCGACAAACGGGGCAACAGTACAGTATCAAACAGTAGCTGACCCTTTACGTGGCCTACGTTGTCGCGTAGATTCGTCATTTTATATGGCGTCGATTTGCGTCGCGTCGCTTCTGTCGTTCACCTAGAACAGCGGGTAAGGCTTCAGCCTTATACTCGTGGCAAGCACCTCAAACTTTTCGGAGTTATTCAAGTCATTCATTTACTTAAGACGACTAATTCGTCCACTTTAGTGTTATTAACAGTAATATAATCTTGATAACCATATAATACTGTTGTTTTATGCTATCATGTGCGTTAAGCAGTTTTATATACTTATCAATTGTATCGCAACATATCGGACGCTTGTAGTGTTTTTATTATTATTATTTTATACATTCACTCCTACGTTTTCAACACACTCGTGTGAGTGTAATAATTATGTATTTTAATTATAGTAAAAGTATTATGAAAACTGTTTGGGCTTTCATTAATAAAATGAAACTAAAATCATCCTACTCATTTCCCAAAAATCCGATAAATTAAGCAAACTACTGCCAACTTCATTTTGCCAGAGAATTGAAATGGAAATATTTAAAAACATTTTTCGCCGATACGCTATCGTTTACTAAGAATAGAGAAGGGAAGGAAGACAGGTAGACTGCAATCTGAAAGCGCTCAAACATTTTAAGTGAAAATCTTTCCGCTCGTGTAACTTTGATATGTAGTTTGACTGCAGTTTAACATACCGGAGATACAGTTAAATCTTTTGTATAGTTCAATCTACGACGATGCGACAATCCACAATGTTTCGTCTAAACAAGAAAGTTGCTCTACACACATATTTTTTTATAAAAAGGTGTGGTCGTTACTAAGTACATACTTTCCTATTATTAACAATAGTATATTGTGTGCTTACAAGACCATTTGCTTGCCTGAGACAAGGGAGGGCTGTCATCACCCGAAGTTTGCAATCGCGTTTCATCCCGTGGCACATACTTTATTTTTCATATAATCTGCATTAAGTGCGAGTTTTATTAAAATTGTATTTATTATTTATTTTAGTTGCTAGGTTGTTATTTATAAATATGATATGTCAGTTTACTTCGTGGTTAAAATGACAATTATAAAGGTTTGAAACAGACAAAAAATACTCTGATAGGATTGAAAGGATGACGTGGCAGTCCTGCTACGTCATTAGCCCTAGGGTAGAAAACGATGATTTTCTACTCACTGAATGACGTATATGTCTGAAATTGACTAGTTACGGGTGGATCAAATATTTTTACATTCAAGGTTTTGCTGCATGCTAAATGGTGCCATCATGACAACAGAAGACACGGCGCGTCCTCGTGGATTAAACTATCTATAGACAGAAAAATGCCAACAAAATTTCATTGAATTTTTATAGTAAAATAAATAATTACAACATATTAGCTTCTGATACTTAAATTTATTTACATATCTGGTATTCAATAAAGATTTTTAAAAAAATGTCCGCTCTTACTGAAAAAAGTAAATAATTAAATACTGTCGACAACTGAGCATACGCGTCTTCGAAGTTTCGCCACGGTTACAATATAAATTGAGTCAAACAAACGTACTTTATTTGTATTGTGGATAATATTTTCAAAGTAGTTTACAAACAGTAAACCTCTTTGAGTATTTTGCAAAGCTTTTCGCTAAGTTGGAATCACAGCATCGAAGTATATCAAACGTATTAAATGAGGCACAATGCAACGTAAAGAGCGCGGAAACGGATCATATTTTGCATCGCAAATTCGATTGAAAACTGTTATTTATTCTGCACATTTTCCATGAATTACATGGAATATATTTCATCCCATACGTTTCTTTGAATAGCATGATGAGAGAGTTCTAGAGTTCTCTTTGACGGAAAATGTTTCCAACACAACACAAACATTCACATGTTTGTGATGTTGTTGTTCGTGTTGCGATGGAATATTTTTTTAGCAAAAAAACTAAAAACAAAATAGTTTGCGTAACACAATCATGAGGAAAAAAAATACGAGTATACTTAGTCGTTTTTAATAAATAATTTGTTAGAAACTTTTTAAGGCTGAAAATATCGGATTGCATTATTATTATGATCTGATCGACGCGACGGTGGTGATTAAAAGTTTTAGCGCGAGGCCACGAACTTATCGTTTGTGTAGCGGCAAGTGGCAACATCAATCGTTGCGTATCGATTCGTAAAAAATAAAACGCTTAATTTGTATTCAATGGTATTTGCCACTAACTACCTAATATGAGAACCACTTTCAGATACTTTATTTAGTGATGCCTGCGAAGACTTGCGTATGGATTTATGTATGTCGTATTATAAATGTCGTGGGACACAATAAAGAACAAGCCAAACCAGCAACTTTCTATCAATCGTCAAAACGTGTACTTTGTATGAGATGTTGTATGAAATACTGAAGTGTGACGGCATCAAAATTCACTTTCTTACTTCGATCTATAGTTTGAAATGGTTTTCAATCATCAAACTAAAAACACCTAATAGTCGTAATATCCAATCACTAACAAATAATTTATTTGAATAGTTGTCAAATACCCAATTATTTTGATTTTGCAGGATAAAAAGCCTATGATCCTTACTATCTCTTTAGAAAAATTCCGTTAAAATCAGTTGCGGATGGACCGTGACAAGGTGAAAAACAAACAGGCGGTCTGACAGACACACTTTATAGAATTCATAATATTAGCATCAATATATTATAATCCTCACACTTTTCATTGCTCGTTTAGTCTTTGATGGTCAAAGTGACTGTATGCACTGTTTCCTTTTCCTGCGAGTTAAACTAAGCCATACACAGCTCACTCCACTCGCGGTGAGAATCTCGTTTTAATCCACGTTTACACCTTTACATACAATACGCGACTTGAAAGACTGTTTATGTATCGTAAGTTACTTATGTAAGCGATTTGCGTGAGTAACAAGTCATAATTTAAAAAAAATTAAAAACACGACTGCCTTGCCAAAACACGAACTAAAAAAATACTAAATTAATCTGGCTAAATTAGAATCTTATTCACTTTTTTATAAAATTATATATTTTTGGAATCTACTCATCATTTTCTAGATGATGATTATATAGTTAATCTTATTTTCGTTTTATTTTTTCAACTGTAGTCTTTAATGCGGGACCATGGTCACCCCATAATTTTTTTAAAAATTTTGCTCGCCTATGCCACCCGGAATAAGCTAGGGATTCTCACAATACCTCATTAATCAAAATCGGTTCAAGCGTATACAAGTTATGGTGGAGTATACAAACTCACATACATACGTACATGAACCCTGAAAACAATATACACCTTTTTTCATGCAGTCGTATAAAAATACCGACCTTATTTTTTTTTGACTTTTAGCTCTATCGATGTCCAATGTCGACAATATCAAGAAACTAGTGTAATCGTGGCCATAGTGATATCAGTATGTGCAAGAAACTAGTGTAATCATGGCCATAGAGTGATGATCAGTATGTGTTTACCTTTGTCGGGCGTAGCGCTGGAAGCGTTAGAGAGCGAACTGGGTCCAGTGGCAGGTTGACTGCCGCTCTTGGGCAGGTACTTGCGACCGATGACGGGCGTCTGTGACAGGTCGAACGTGAAGTCCATCGTGCGACCGGGCAGTTCCTAGGGCCAGATATTACAATAAGCTACAGTTTGGAACCATCTTTGAAGTGAAAATTTTTGAAGTGAAAATTTTTGAAGTGAAAATTTTGAAGTGAAAACTTCTTTAGGCACGTTGAACACTTTTTGGTAGGGGGTAAAAATGTGGAAACGTGACCGACACCTCACGTTGTTATGAAGACAAAAGTTCTTAAATATAGTACATTCGTAATTAAACTTTAATGCCTTAGTTTAAAGGTTTATATTTTGAGTAATTTAAATATTTTTATTATTATTATTTCGTTTTCACTTCTATCGGCAGTCCCTATGACTGTCATTTTTGAAGTGAAAACTTCTTTAGCCGCGTTGAGCACTTGGATTGTGACACAATGTGGATTCGCGTGACCGACATGCTAGCCTTGTTACGAAGACAAAAAAAAATTATGAAAAAAATAAGTAAAAAATATTTAAATATTCGTTTTTACTTTTATCGGCAGTCCCTATGACTGCCGTTTTTTTTAAAACTGGCTTTACGGATCTGGATTCCAGCCCTACTTTAGCCTACATGAAACAGCTACACTTCCGTATAGAATAGAAAGTTAAACTATACTAGATATACTTCTGTCACGGCAATGGATTTTGGCAAATTTTTAACTGACTTCCAAAAAAGGAGGAGGTACTCCATTCGGCCCGCACCTTTTTATATAGATAGGCCAGCGCGTTCCAACCTAAGCCTCATCACTATTTTGCACTAAGCATGATTGCCGTCAAGCGAGAGCCTAATTTGCAATTGTAGCGCTGTTGTCTTAACTTGCGGAGGTCCCGGGTTCGATCCCCGGCAGGGTCAATTTGGGAATTTATAATTTCTGAATTTTCCCTTAGACTGCATCATCACTTACCATCAGGTGAGATCGCAGTCAAGGGCCAACTAGTAGTGGATAAAAAAAAATAAAAAAAAAAGTCAGAGGTGATTGCGATCGTACACTGTGGTAATCATGTTTACGTGTAATAAGGCCCATGGTTCGAGTCCAAGTACGCAGCGAGGTTATATCGAACGCTTTGTGCCACTCGGTCCGGGCTGCAAGGACACACGTGCAAAGGCTCAACGGTCGAGACTTGGCACGTGTATCTCAATGTTGCAATGGCTCCACGTTGAAGGGACCTCACGCACTACGGGGCTACGGAGATCGCGATCGGCGAGTTGGCTGTGCGATACGTAGTGGGTCACGACTCACGATACTTGAACTATATCTATGTTACCACCCTACCGGCAAAGACGTGCCGCCAAACGATTTAGCGTTCCGGTAGAAACCAAATAGGGGTATGGGTTTAATATAACTGCCATGCCCCTAACAGCTACCATCTTAGACTGCATCTTCACTTACCATCAGGTGAGATCGCAGTCAAGGGCTAACTTGTGGTGGATTAAAAAAAAAAACTATAGCCGATGATTTTAATCGTCGTAATCGTGAAGTCCAGAACAGCAAACGAATTATATAATAAGAACTATTTATATTTTTACTTGACTTTAGAGTCTGATTCTCCATAACGAGCACGTATCAAACTGGCCCATTTTCATCGACTGAAAAATGTTTAAAAAAAAAAATTGTGTCTCAGCTCCGACAAAGGACTGGAGTGTACCCCTGACGAACGAAAAGTGTTACCATGGAAACATAAACAAGTGTTACCATGCAAACCTAAAGTAAATAACGTAACGGAGAACGTTTGATTTTACTCCCCATAAATTGTCATACCCCGGGCTTATAAATATGAAAATCGATTCTTAAAGTAAACTCCAAAAACAACAAAAAAATTATTATAGGTTTTGCAGACTTTACATTCTTTCGTATTAGGGATGATGACAACTCAATCAAATCAGCAACTCTCAAACTTAAAAACGCTCTTCTAGTATGGAAGTTGTATGAAATTTGCAATTTCACTTTTTTTCTTTAATCTATATTATAAAATGGTCATCAAACTTAAAACTAACCAAGCATGTGAATTTTAGGGCTTTTTGAAGGCCCTCCATTTAATAATCAGTTAGAAATAATTTATTTTTTATATAGGCATCATCCCTATTTAATAATGGTGTTTTTGGATTTTTTTCTCAACAGCCCCTGTCATTAACTGGGGTATGGGTTTAATACAACTGCCGTACCCAGTGGCGTGCAGTTCATAGAGGCATAAAAGCACTGCTTACCCATGTGAAAATAAGTCAATGCTCATTTTTGATCATGACAGTCAGTAAATAGGTATTCTGTCTAATGCCTACCCTAGCTTCAAACCCTGAGCACGCCACTGGCCGTACCCCTAGCAGGTTAGCCCACTACCATCTTAAACTGCATCCTAACTTACCATCAGGTAAGATCGCAGTCAAGGACCCTTCCCCAGAAAGTACGTCAAGCACCGTCTTTAAACGTTTTTAAGCGTCGAGTACACGAGCATTTTCATAAATGTCAGAATCCCTCCACATAATCACATTCTTAAATATTAATGTAACTTATATGTGTATATATCATATTTTACAAATGTATATTATATTATATTACTATATTATATATTATATTGTATTTTACATTATTTTTATGTATTTTTTGCTATGTATTTGACTTAAATTTCTTATTCGAGTCATTTAATAAATTGCATAATAAATTATCATACTTCACTTTATTACCTACTACCTAATATGTTTCTTCTTACCCCAACTTTTCTCTTTATACTGTGATTTCAACCCTGTCCCCACTACCAAAGGTTAACTGGAAGAGAATACCTCTAGGTATTAAGTTCGCCTTTGTGCTTTGTAATTTTACTATGTGCAATAAAGAATTTAAAACAAACAAACAAGGGCCAACTTGTCGTTAAAAAAAAAATACTACCTTCTTCCCATGCAGGTCTGTGTCGAGGAGTGAAGACGTGTGGTCCCAGTGAGGCGGCACCACAAGAGTGGAACACCGCGTTACTACGAGCTTGAGGATTTTCATCGCCTCTCTGTAGTTGTTGCCGTCTTGCTGTACCAAAAAAAAAAAAAGCTTACGTTCGGCCACAAATATTTTCAGTAGTGAGCAAGTAATCAATTTTAATTAAATGTACTTTGGTTGTAAAAAAAAAAAGAAAACGTAGTTTTTTTTTTTTTTTTAATTTATTCGGGACGATTAACAATTACACATTAAATCTAATTATCACAACAAAAAACAAATATTCATCATCCACGGGTTAACAATTTAAAACTAAAAAAAAAGAAAAAATGAATGTGACACAACAATGTACATGATTCAATTCATGTGTGATCTGTTATTTAAATATGCTAAAATATTTCAATTTTTTAATTAAATTTACTACTAATAATACACAATAAATAAGTAAAAATTATGAGGTAAGTACATAGATGATTACAACTTCTTGGTCCAATGTACACTTCTTTATAAAAACCTTATAGAATCTTATGAAAATCGTTTTCCCCTTAAAATATTGATTAGATGTCTAGTTTAATTAAAAAGCTTTTCCATGTTTGTCTATAAAGAACATTGCAAAAGGTGCCAGACAAAAAAAATTTAAAACATGCAACAACTTTATTTTAAAGAGCGGGAAAAAATTCAATTTTTTTTTTTCAAAATTTGATTACAATTTAGCCCCAAGTGTGAACAGTTCAACAGACTGCCTCGTTGGTCCCCGGTCAGTCATAAAAATTGTCAGGTATTGGGTTTTTCAATTAAGAAATTCTCAGTGCCAGCCCGGAGTTAGGAAGTTGGCGGTGTTTCACCCCCGTGCCTCGGAGAGCACGTTAAGCCGTCGGTCCCGTTTATTATCACTGATAATAGTCGTTAAAGTCCGCCAACCCGCATTGGAGCAGCGTGGTGGGTTTAAGCTCCTAATTCCCTCTCTCCTATGAGAGTGGAGGCCTGTGCCCAGCAGTGGGACGTAAATAGGCTGTAGTGGTGTTTCACCCCCGTGCCTCGGAGAGCACGTTAAGCCGTCGGTCCCGTTTATTATCGCTGATAATAGTCGTTAAAGCCCGCCAACCCGCATTGGAGCAGCGTGGTGGGTTTAAGCTCCTAATTCCCTCTCTCCTATGAGAGTGGAGGCCTGTGCCCAGCAATGGGACGTAAATAGGCTGTAGTGGTGTTTCACCCCCGTGCCTCGGAGAGCACGTTAAGCCGTCGGTCCCGTTTATTATCACTGACATGATAATAGTCGTTAAAGCCCGCCAACCCGCATTGGAGCAGCGTGGTGGGTCTAAGCTCTAATTCCCTCTCTCCTATGAGAGTGGAGGCCTGTGCCCAGCAGTGGGACGTTAATAGGCTGTAGTGGTGGTGGTGGGGAGAACTGTTCTTACGTCAATGAATTTGGCCACGGCGCGCAGAAGGTCCGCGTTGACGGGCTGCGCGGCCGGAGCGTTCAGCTCCACGTAGTAGAGCATACAGTGCAGTATCGATAGCACCGGCAGCTGAAGGTTCACCGCGCCCTTAACACACCAAAAAAAAAACATACTAATATTATAAATGCGAAAGTTTGTATGGATGTATGGATGTTTGTTACTCAATCACGCCCCAACCGCTCTTTAGCTCTTTTGCGTCTAACGTTTTAATCTTATGGAATCATGTGATACCGCGAGGGCGAACCACAAGTATTTTAAATGCGAAAGTTTGGATGGATGTATGGATGTATGGATGTTTGTTACTCAATCACGCCCCAACCGCTCTTTAGCTCTTTTGCGTCTAATGTTAAAATCTTATGGAATCATGTGATACCGCGAGGGCGAACCACAAGTATTATAAATGAGAAAGTTTGGATGGATGTATGGATGTATGGATGTTTGTTACTCAATCACGCCCCAACCGCACTTTAGCTCTTTTGCGTCTAATGTTAAAATCTTATGGAATCATGTGATACCGCGAGGGCGAACCACAAGTATTATAAATGAGAAAGTTTGGATGGATGTATGGATGTATGGATGTTTGTTACTCAATCACGCCCCAACCGCTCTTTAGCTCTTTTGCGTCTAATGTTTAAATCTTATGGAATCATGTGATACCGCGAGGGCGAACCACAAGTATTATAAATGAGAAAGTTTGGATGGATGTATGGATGTATGGATGTTTGTTACTCAATCACGCCCCAACCGCTCTTTAGCTCTTTTGCGTCTAATGTTTAAATCTTATGGAATCATGTGATACCGCGAGGGCGAACCACAAGTATTATAAATGAGAAAGTTTGGATGGATGTATGGATGTTTGTTACTCAATCACGCCCCAACCGCTCTTTAGCTCTTTTGCGTCTAATGTTTAAATCTTATGGAATCATGTGATACCGCGAGGGCGAACCACAAGTATTATAAATGCGAAAGTTTGGATGGATGTATGGATGTTTGTTACTCATTCACGCCCCTGCGGCTGAACGCATCTGGCTGAAATTTGGCACAGAAATAAATTATAGTCTGGAATAGCACATAGGCTACTTTTTATCCCGGAAAATGAAGGAGTTCCCGCGGGAACCAAAAAATCTAGATCCACGCAGACAAAGTCGCGGGCATTAGCTAGTAAACAAATAAAAGTTTATTCACCAACACTAAAATTCATTATACTTAGTATAATAACTTATACAAATTAAACTTATAACTCTCCTTTCTATTTTTTGCTGATAAGCCTTGAGCTTAGCAACAATCGTGTCTATAAAACTATTAGGTCTAGATTGGAGCAAGCTTAACATGATGATATAACTTGAAGGTATTACGAAAAATACCTACCTTCTCCAAAACCTCAACAAGGAAGGCAAGCATCTGCAGCGAGAGATGTGAGTAGGTGTCCCAAAGGTACTTGACGACACACTTGGTCCACTGGAAGCTCTCTTTGCTGAATGTCCGTCGAGAGTATAGCGTCATAACCGTGCCAAGATTCTCCAGCTTCTTGCTCTTCTCTGATGTGAACTGGTAACAAAACGCTAGTTTTTGGCATAGTTCAAGACAGGTTTTTTTTTTTGGTAGTACATAATATTGGAGTTTACCTCCTCAAGAATCGATTTTCGATAAGCCCGGGGTATGAAAATTTATGGGGAGTAAAATCAAACTTTTTGCGTTACGTTGTTTACTTTATGTTTCCATGATTATTCTGGGAATATTACAAGGAAGAGTTTGTATCATTGAACACCTTGTGATGAAAGCTCGCGTACATGTCACTTTCTACAACAAGATGAACGGTATGTTTGAACTGTTTGAGCACATTAATCTGTCAACTTATTACAGACAAGATATTAGAAATTCGTAAAAACTATAATAAAACTACCGGTAAAACTCACTGTGAGTTGAACTTATGTATAGTTACAATGAATATCACTCACGATAGTTTAAACTTTAAGATAAGTTAGCTTGGAATATCCGTGAGAGTCCATCCGTGGATGCATTTAAATCGAGACTGAAGCAGCACTATCTTTCTTCTTTATATGATTAGCTTTTATATTATTTTATATTTATTATTGTATATTAGTACTTTTTGTTTTTGTATGTATGTTATTAAATTATGTGTTTCCTGTATATATTATATGTAAGTATATTTTTAGGATATTCATCATAAGTCATAATAAAAAAAATCTATTCTCTAGTTTATAATTACCTACTCAGCTTTATCTATTTTTCACCATTCTCACATTCTAGGGCTGCTGGAAGAAATCTCTTCAAGAGATAAGTTGTCCTTGTACATGTCCTTTAAATATGTATGTTTAGTTTTTGAGTTTGGTACTAAATATATAAATAAATAAGTTAGTAGAAGTAATCACGGGTTTACCTGTGCAATATGGCACGCGGCGCGTACGCACAGCTCGTTGGCGTCTTCATAGTGCAACAGCATATACGGCAGAAGTGCTACCACGGTCATAGGGAAGGCCAGCGATTGCGTGGGGTCAATGACAGGCAGCTCCAGCAGTGGGATCATGTCCACTAACACACTCACCACTGGCTCGTATGTGTTGGGGTGAGTGCAGCCCTGTTGGTGAAACTGTTATGTCGTATGCATTCAGAAAAGACAACCTACAGGATAGGAGATTCATAGAAAAGATGAATATAGAAAAAAAAAAATTGATTACAAACATTCTGGAATAAACGTTAAAACTAACCAAACTAATAATATTTTATAATGTATAAACTAATCACCAACCAACTTGCTAGCAGTTGTTGATGCAGCCAAAGAAATACATACTATAATAAATAATTAAACTGAAACCTTGTTCTGTCGTTTTCGACCCTT
The DNA here is from genome assembly GCA_964035005.1 of Erebia palarica. Lineage (NCBI taxonomy): Eukaryota > Metazoa > Arthropoda > Insecta > Lepidoptera > Nymphalidae > Erebia > Erebia palarica. Next base: position 35,562,306 of record OZ035986.1, on the reverse strand, counting down.
AGGGCTGTTTTTGAAATATTGCCATCTAACAATTTGAATCCCTGGTTGGAATGGGCAATCAATCAAAGGCACTAGTCTTGCGTATAATTCAGGCGTAAAGCGTCCCGTCACACTGTTAAAAGAATGTCCTAATGCAAAAGGTTTCAAGGCAAAAGATATCCTTTCTCAAAATGTCCCAATGTGCGTGAATGCTTTGGTCGTTACGCATACGAACCTTCAGCAAAAGGGAGTGCAGCGAGGAGGGTCCATGCGCCCCATGAGCTTGCGTGCGGTCGAGACGCTCGCGAGCATCTGGTCTGTCCAGCGGCAGTCGGGCCATGACCCGCGCTAGCAGGCGAACTCCCAATAGGAACTCGTGTTCATAGTCTGACTCCAGCAGTGAAGCACCCACCCAGAACAGCGTCGCCAGGATCGTCAGCTTATCGTCCTGTACCGATGCATTGAATTTCAAATCCTGATGACCTCGTACCTGATTTCGAATGACCGCGTACACTTGTTTTGGGTCAATGGTAAAACGTTAAGATGGCTACGTTCACCACACAAGGTGAGTTTAAGAACGTCGAAAAGTGTTTGTGAAAATATCTTCTAAAAAATACTTTGGCAGTGTGGCTATGTTCACAACCTCTAAATTAAATTGACAATGCGAATTCTGATGCTGTCCCTTTCGAGTTGTGAAAGGTTTATTATGTTTATTAAGTTCTGTCATTTTAGTTTAGACTTTTTAATTAGCCACATTATTTGGATAATGACTAGTAAGCAAGAACGTTTCAGCTAGTAAGGTAAATTTTTCAATGCGATGATTTTCAAGTACTTCTTTATTTTATTTTAGTTTCGCTGAAAACAAAATAAATACGAACATGTTTTTTATTCAGATTTCTTAAGTGACCATGAGTCTTATCAACAACTAATTTTTTCAATACTAAAACTTTTTAAGATAGTATTTTTTTTAAATAGTAATCGGGTCGCAAAACTTTATCAGAGACCCTGTATTACACACTAGGTGTTCAAGAATGAAAGAGTTATACCGTTTTCGAAAAAGCTCGGCTTCTAGACTGAACTTATTCTAAGATGGCAGTAAGAATTCGCTAAACGAAACGGTAGCAAAATGAAACGTGAACTGAGTAGTGTATGAAATGTATGATGTTACTACAAAACTGACAAAAACGCGCTAGCAGCGATATACTGACGAGGCGAGCGTACATCGTGCACTACAAACTTTTGATCGAACCTGAAATATTGTGTTGTGGTTCTCTAGTGTTTGCTATAAGGACAAAATGTCAAAAAAACATCCATTACAACTGCTCCATACAAATTCCAAAGTTACCCAGCGTACATACATGTATATTTAAAAAAGAAGAATCTGTAAGGTATCATTCATTGGTACAACATCAATTGTTGTGAGTGGCTGAATTAATGGTATACTTCCTGTGAAACCAGAGTTTTACCAATACCGATAGTGATAGGTAACAGTATTAGTAAAAGTAACCAATCAGAGGTGATTGCAATCGTTACTCAAACCGTCTAGAAACTTGGAAATTTCACATGTGGGTTGTTTAAAAGTCCTCACGAAGAAAGCTTTTGAAAACTCTACCTAAGGAAAGTCGGGGTTTGTATATAAACAATGGATATTTCAATGAAAATAGAAAGAGTAAGAGTAAGTACCTGGGTAGCTGAGTCGCCCAATAGTTTAAGCGACTGTGCTGACCTCGACCGGCATAAGTTGGAGCATACACCTTTCGCAGCTTCGCAGGGCCGCGGCCGAGCCTCAGCTAAACAAACCGAAAAAGGTTTTTTGTTTTAAATTTTTATTTATAGCCTAGTGCTTGGCTGCAATCAGACCTGCTGGAAGTAGTGATGCAGCCTAAGATTCTTCAAAAATCGTTTCTTTATTGAATCATCAATCTTTTATTGTAGATTTATTACATTGTAACCAATCTTTTTAAAATTCGCGTATTCCGAGCTGAGACTGACCGAATGCAAAACAAAAATTGTTTGCATAGCAGCAGCTCTGCCCCACAACAAAATGCCGTACGGTATTACACTGTGGTACCTAGGCAAAGTAGATAAGCCTAGCCTCAATATCGGTAAGCTAATATTCATGACAACAAAGGTAGTCCAAAGAAACTTATGGACAAAAGTGTCCCGCCTACAAGTTCTTCTTAGTTTGGTTTATAGCTTTTACCACCAGTGTCCTCTTTGTTATCCTTCTTATTTTGGTTTATGGCTTTTATAAGTATCAGCACAGCACAATTTACTTCGCCAATGACATGTAGCTTGGGATACCTACAAGTTACAACCAAGTCCTATCGGTTGAGGACGATTGTTGGGTTCTCAACTTACCGTGCGGCTGTTTCTCGGCTGGCGGATTGCTCTTGCGCATACAATACGACACCGAATAGCTGGTACTGCGTGTGTGGTTGCTGACACAGCCGACACATGTACCGGGCGAGCGCTTGCCTGAGACACAAACCACTGTGAGAATACACTTTTTTTTTTATCCACTACAAGTTAGCCCTTGACTGCGATCTCACCTGATGGAAAGTGATGCAGTCTAAGATGGTAGCGGGCTAACCTGTTAGGGGCATGGCAGTTATATTAAACCCATACCCCTATTCGGTTTCTACACGGCATCGTACCGAAACGCGTAATCGCTTGGTGGCACGTCTTTGCCGGTAGGGTGGTAACTAGCCACGGCCGAAGCCTCCCACCAGGCCAGACCAGGGAAAATTCAGAAATTATAAATTCCCAAATTGACCCCACCGGGGATCGAACCCGGGACCTCCGCACGCTAAGACAACAGCGCTACACACGCCACGGAGGTCGTCGGCCACATGTAAGTTACGGCCACTACACATGTTAGTTTTTACGTAAGAAGTAAGTTTGCTGAGAAAAATACGAAAAAAGAAATTACATAACATCAAATTCAATATGGCGGACGATAAAAGTATGTCTTTTAAAAATGATTTTCAATTTCTTAAGACTTATTTCTAGTCAATGGCGTCTTCTATGAATTTAATTAGGAATATTACTAAGAAGCTCAGCTTGGCAATTATGTCCCACGTATCGTTTCCACAGGTTTGTACCGCTTCTTTCAATTACACCCACATCACCAGCAAAGCTGAGTGCTACGCAGACTACATTAGGTAACGTGACGAAGCCTTATAAAGTCCAGTAGGTTACAGTCCCATCACGTTATCAGACTCAGTGGACTAAATTAGAGCTAATTTTTATGCCTGTTTAGTTTTTGATTTTATTTTTATTTTAACTAGATGATGCCCGCTCTTTAATTCCGAGGGAAATCCTTTATTTTCTGAGATAATACTTCCATACCGAACTTCATCAAAATTTAAAAGATGGGCCGCCAAAGCGTAGCAAACAGGCAGACACATTTTCACATTTATAATATTAGTATGGATCATATAAATTCAAATTCAAATTCAAATGTTTTGTTAAGTTTTTGTGTTGTTTAAGTTTGTGGGACTGCAGATTAATATTTAGGTGTTTCGGGGCGATTTCATGCAAACACTTTATTACGTATATATGTCACCGTAAGATTGTAAAAACCGTTAGATTATAATCTAACTCGCGAAATTCTAAACTGTCGAAAGATTAGAATTTAACGCATTATTTTACGGTAGATTGTAAACTGATAGGTATTTAAACCCGATAAAACCTAAGTGCCCGGCCTACTTGGTTATTTATGTCGAACCCTAACCTAACACAAGAAAGAGACAAGAAAACGTAAATAAAATGTATATTTCAAAAATTGACACTCAGGACCTTGAACAGTTTACAATTTTCGACAGTTTAGAATTTCGCGAGTTAGATTATAATCTAACGGTTTTTACAATCTTACGGTGACATATATAATTATTTATTATTCCGAGCACAGTGCGAGTCTCCAGTAAAACGACTCTAATGCGAACGACAACTTATTGCTAATGCTACATACATATGTACTAATTAGGTTACGTAATACTTATACTTTTAGGGGTTAGCTACAACCCCTAAAAGTACTTTTTTTTAAAATGATATGAAATGTGCACATTTCATACCCTGTAAATCAGTTCGAAAGTTAAATTCCCGGCCTAGGCCAGTAAACAATGTATGTATTTTCATTACATATCATAAATTTGGATTTGGAATCTTTCTTCCTGAATATCTTGTAACTTGTTATAATGTTCTTTGGCCTAAATAGTTTAAATTTGGAACTCTACCGTATTACGCGTTCAGCACTCACAGCGCAAAAAAAAAATTAAAGTATAATATTTTTAATATTTCTTAAATAGGTTGCTTTTTTATTTACTTTCTTTTGATTACATAATATAATATATTAAAAAAAAAGTCACTTGTTTCATTTTTTAGAAAAGCACTATACACACCTCGACCGGGAGATCATTTCTGGTCTCGTATATAGTCTAACTAACACTCGACCAGAAAACGCGTACTTCCCGGTCTCGCGATGTAATGTACTATTTTTGTACAAGGGTGTTAAAACTCACCAGCGGCATACGCGTTGCCGTTCGGCTGCGGTCCACCGTCCTTGTTGTTCAAGTTGGGTGTGGACTTGAATATGTCCCGCATATAGTCGAGCGGACGGAAGTTGGACTCGAGGGAGTCCACCGCAGCCTCTAGAGTGAGGAGGAGCTCTGTGACATAGCCCTGCATATCCTCGCCCTGCTCAGCTACAGTTTCCACCAGCCGGGATAGAATGTCGGACACCATCCGACCGGTCATCGCCACCCCGATGAAACGGAACACCTGGTTTATAATGAAAGAAAGAAATACAGTTTATTCAACAGTGATGTCACAGACAAAACTATATACTAATGTAACGCTTTCGTCTGTGACACCACCCAGAAAGGGTGTACAGCTCAGCGTTTGCCCTGTGTTATATGCCCATAAATGCATACAAAGCAAGGCGCTGATTTTCAGCTGTGACCCCGGGTGACGTCACAGTTACAACCAAAATTTTTAAAAGGAAGCAGTAAGTAAAAAAAAAAGTTATATAATAATAATAATATTCACTATACCTACTAGAGTTAACATGAAGAAAAACATGTTAAATATCTTTATAAATATACCATACATTTATAAATATAAACTAGCAAACCCGGGGAACTCCGTTTCGCCAGCAGATGGCTTCCTTTCCAATTTTTCCTGAATTTTCTTTGCTATAAACCTCACGGAGCCCGAGACCTTTCCAACGAATGCAAAACCGTGGAAATCGGTTCGTGCGTTCTGGAGTTATAGCGTCAGGAAGGAAACCCCGCCTTATTTTTACATAGTAGATATACAAGTCATTATATACAAGTAAATATGATACATAATTATATAACGTATACATAATATTAAAGCACTGAAATATCGGCAGCTATATTTTCGAATTCAATCTGTTTAGACAAAAATCTTGAACTAATGCATGTTGAAGAACATTTTTTGTTTATCCACTACAAGTTAGCCCTTGACTGCGATCTCGCCTGATGATAAGCGATGATGCAGACTAAGATGGTAGCGGGCTAACCTGTCAGGGGCATGGTAGTTATATTGAACCCATACCCCTATTTGGTTTCAACATGGCATCGTACCGAAACGCGTAATCACTTGGTGGCACGTCTTTGCCGATAGGGTAGGAAAAAAAGATTGCATGAATATTCGATTGAATGAGTAATTAATTAATAATTGTATTATAATAGTATCTATGCATATTTAATATAATACTATTTTAATAATTTGACGGAGCACTCAGGTGTCTGAATTCAGGGCTCACACTAACATACTCCAAAAAAATAAATAAATATTTATATTAGCTATATAATTCATAGATACCACTTGTTAAAAAAAAAAAAAATAACACCACCACTTTACGACCAATCGTGAGTGGCACCTACTTCAGAGCATTAAAAAGGTCTCTGACATCATGTCAGAGGACAACTGAGTGCGAAAAAAAAAAATCACCTGATTTAAAATAATAGTGCGTGTAACTTTTCCGATCCCATCCTATTTTCAAACTGAGTCGGCCAAAAGGTTTTTATTACACATCAATAGTAAAAAAGAGCATCTAATTTTGTAGTAACTTAAAAGCGGTATTTTATACTAGCGAATGCCCGCGACTTCGTCTGCGTGTTTTGAGGGTGTTTGGTTCCCGCGGGAACTCTTTAATTTTCCGCGATAGCCTGTGTGCTATTCCAAACTATAATTTATCTCTGTGCCAAATTTCAGTTCCGTTCAGCCGTTGGCGCGTGATTGAGTAACAAACATCCATACATCCATCCAAACTTTCGGAAGTATCTATTATTTCGATAAAATATCTTATTTCAGCAGAAAAATAAGGTTTGGTAGAAAATGTTGGCATTTGAAATTTAAATTTTAAAATTAACGCCAAAACGCTCGCGAGTGTCATGGCGTCGTTTGTGACGTCACTATTGTTTTTACCGATGCACTCAGTGCAGTGTGCAGTAAACAATCATGTGATTGTCAAAGCTCGAAACCAACAATTGTGACGTCACTCGCTCTTTGGTGTTTCATCCATTATGGCGGATTGGTGTGTTTTATAGATTTATTTTATCAAAATAAATACCAATGTCAATCGGAATAGAAAAATAAATAAGTTTTTTATATTCCACGAATCCTATTTCATCAGATGAATTCATAATTTCATTGATTCTACATCCACACATCCACACATCCATACATCCATACATCCATCCAAACTTTCGCATTTATAATATTACAATGACAATATAGCTGTACCAAAGGATCCCTCACCTGCAGCGATCTTCCCGCGTAGTGTCTAGACGGACAAGATAGGCCTAGCTGGAGGGCAGTCTGAGCCCATCGCTCAGAGATGAGAGCGTGGGGCAGAGACTCGCGGAAGATCCTCAACGTGTGGCGCAGAAGGGTCGCCATCTGTTGGCAACTACGCAGGGTCCACACTGTGGGGGAGAAAGCGATTTACAGCAGATGCAAGCTATCTGAAAAGCTCATCACAATAGGGATGATGACAACTCCATCAAATCAGCAACTCTTTATCGTACTGAAAAACGCTCTTCTAGTATGGAGGTTGTATGAAATTTGCAATTGTGACGTCATCAAATTTCAACGCACTTTTTTTCTTGAATATATATTATAAAATGGTTATCAAACTTAAAACTAACTGATGATGTGAATTTTAGGGCTTTTTGAAGGTCCTCTATTTAATAATCAGTGAGATATAATTTATTTTTGATATAGGCATCATCCCTATTGTACGAGCGTATTGTGACATGAGACGTTTTGCAAAGCTGAAGTTTTTTTTTTTTTTTATCCACTATAAGTTAGCCCTTGACTGCGATCTCACCTGATGGTAAGTGATGATGCAGTCTAAGATGGTAGCGGGCTCACCTGTTAGGGGCATGGCAGTTATTAAACCCATACCCCTATTCGGTTTCTACACGGCATCGTACCGGAACGCGTAATCGCTGGGCGGCACGTCTTTGCCGGTAGGATGGTAACTAGCCACGGCCGAAGCCTCCCACCAGGCCAGACCAGGGAAAATTCAGAAATTATAAATTCCCAAATCGACCCCGCCGGGGATCGAGCCCGGGACCTCCGCACGTTAAGACAACAGCGCTACACACTGCGCCACTGAGGTCCTCAAGTGGTAATGGGCAGGACCGATGGACATTGCGGTGGCAAAATGATGGAATGGCGACCATAGATCCAGGCAGTGGCGTGCACAGGGTTTGAGGCTAGGGTAGGCATTAGTTAGTCTAAATAGTTAAATACCTATTTACTGATTGTCATGATGAAAAATGAGTATTGACGTATTTCCATTAGGGTAAGTGCTTTTGTGCCTCTATGATCTACACGCCACTGGATCCAGGCAGTGCTAGACAGCTGCGTGTGGGGAGTTCTTGTAAGAGAGAGATAATATGTCCATGTGTTGTGACATAAAATTAACTCGTAGGGACAACTCAAAACATGTTTTCAAATATGAATTTAAGTTCAAAATTGTACGTATGACCGTAAAGCCCGCAAATGTTAAGGGCGTAATCTCGCCAGTTTACACTGTTTGTTATACGACTGCCTGAAAAAAGGAGTATATTGTTTTCAGGGTTCATGTATGTATGTGAAAATGTAAAAAACTAGCGAGTGAAAAATCCGATGTTTTTTATACGACTGCCTGAAAAAAGGAGTATATTACACACACACACACACACACACACACACACACACACACACACACACACACACACACACACGCAGCCACGCTCAGTTTTTCACACGTAAATAAGTAATTACACCCCCCCACACATGCACATACACACACACACACACACACACACCCACACATACACACATACGCACGCACATACACACGCAGACACGCTCAGTTTTCCACACGTAAATAAGTAATTAGTTTTCAGTTATATTGTCACATGTATCACTGCAAGGAACTACCCTCTGCAATACAGGTTATCCTAGCGTAGAGGGTAGGGACCGTTATTTAATCATGTAACTCTTTTATGAAAATAAATATTATTCTTATTCTTATTGTTTTCAGGGTTCATTTAAGTATGTATGTATGTATGTGAGTTTGTAAATTCCACCATAACTTCTATACGCCTGAACCGATTTTGATAAATGAGGTATCGTTAGAATCCCTAGCATATTCCGGGTGACATAGATAGTAAAATTAAAAATAAAATTGATGGTGTGACCATAGTCCCTAGCATTAATGACTAAAGTTGAAAAAAAAAATCGAAAATAAGATTAACTATATAATCATGTAGAAAATGATGAGTAGATTCCAAAAATATATAATACTATAGTTCAATATCCAGTGATTCACAAAAGAATATCATTTAACAAAAAACGTGAATAAGATTCCAAAGGCTATATATGCAAATCGCTTCATATGTAGGTAAACTCCAAAAATAATATGGCAGGGCAGTCGTATTTTTTAATTCGTCAAATTAATTCCACTCGTTAACTTTTTAGTTAAAGTAAGTAACTAGTAGTAAGTGGCATTTTTTTTTAATTATGACTTGTTTGTAAGGAGAAATATCATTTAATAAAAATGTGATTAATTAAGATTTTTGACTTTTTAGTTAGTTATCTGGCAGGGCAGTCGTGTTTTTGAGTTTTTTTTTTTAATACTGACTTGTTTGAAAGGTTACCTTTGGCAGTGATGTCCTCGTACTGCCACAGCGGTAGATGCGTGGGTCGGCTGGCGAGGAAGTGAACGAGCGATTTAATGGCATCGGCCACGGGCAGCTCGGCCACCGGCGGGCCCGCTTCCGCTTCCGCTTCCGCGTCCGCGACCGCGTCGCCCGTCACTATCACCGGCAGCGAAGGATAGATGTCCGCTGAACCTGTACGGGACACCACATATTTTTGCATTCCAATCGAACTTAACAAAGGGTATCGGAAATAATACTTAAACTTAGCTAATGGACAACAACCATCGTACAGAGAAAGGTCGTATTTTTCAATTCAATTCAATTCAAATGTTTTTTTTTCAAACAAACTTTTACAAGTACTTTTGAATCGTCAAGTGAATCTACCACTGGTTCGGAATGATCTTTTTAAATAATTCATTTACAATTATTATATCAATGTGTACATAAGTAACCGCTATCCTTAGCATTGCTGGAGCGATCAAATCCATGCTACTTTTTCGTTTACATAATCTTCAACAGTATAATAATCAGAGCATACTTTTAATGGATTCCTTGAATTTGTGTATTGCCAAGTTTAAAATAGGTTGTGAAATTTTGTTATAGAAAAGTTTTGAAGTTAGAACTTTTGTTATAGTTTTTTGAGGCGGAGCGATGGAATCACGAGCCTTTTACTTTATTTTAGTATTTCGAGCACCCACAATAGTACGAGTTTCCAAGGTCGATCCTGAAGGGAAAAAAGGACCTAGAAGACAGAGATGAAGTGGATCGACGACATAAAGGAGTGGATTCGTCATAATTTCCCACAATTAAAAAAGATAGCTCCAGATCGGAAGGCATTCTACCTACTGACCGCCAAACTTCAGTTTGAAGAGGGCAACCTCTTCTTCAAACCGGATGATCGGTAAAAACGTGTAACTTCTAAACAAACACATTATCACATTTCTAATACGCATCAACTCAACAACTCTTACCTTCGGGGGTGACTTGGGGATCCGAAGAGAGGGAACGTATGTGCGAGCGCGGGGAGTGGCCGCATTGGGGAAAGTTATCGAACACTGCGTCTGGTTCTAGAACAACAAAAATGAAATATTCAAATGAAATTAATATATAGGATGGATGGATGAATGATTCAACTGCACCTCTTAGGCCGTGAAGTAGAGGTATTAAAATATCGATAAACTGATCAATGGTTAACGGTTAACGGCTGTATATTGAACCATAGTGTTATATATTTTTGGAATCTACTCATCATTTTCTAGATGATGATTATATAGTTAATCTTATTTTCGAATATTTTTTTTCAACTTTAGTCTTTAATGCGGGACCAGGGTCACCCCATCAATTTTTTTAGGAGTAAGCTAGGGATTCTAACGATACGTCATTTATCAAAATCGGTTAAGGCGTATAGAAGTTATGGTGGAATATACAAACTCACATACATACATACATACTTAAATGAACCCCGAAAACAATAAGAATAAGAATAATATTTATTTTCATAAAAGAGTTACATGATTAAATAACGGTCCCTACCCTCTACGCTAGGATAACCAGTATTGCAGAGGGTAGTTCCTTGCAGTGATACAAGTGACAATATAACTGAAAACTAATTACTTATTTACGTGTGGAAAACTGAGCGTGTCTCCGTGTGTATGTGCGTGTGTATGTGTGTATGTGTGGGTGTGTATGTGTGTATGTGTGGGTGTGTATGTGTGTGTGTGTGTGTGTATGTGCATGTGTGGGGGGGGGTGTAATTACTTATTTACGTGTGAAAAATTGAGCGTGGCTGCGTGTGTGGGTGTGTGTGTGTGTGTGTGTGTGTGTGTGTGTGTGTGTGTGCGCGCGTGTGTGTGTGTGTGTGTGTGTGTGTGTGTGTGTGTGTGTGTAATATACTCCTTTTTTCAGGCAGTCGTATAAAAAACATCGGATTTTTCACTCGCTAGTTTTTTTTTTTTGTTTCGCACTCAGTTATCCTCTGACATGATGTCAGAGACCTTTTTAATGCGACTTTTGCTCTGAATTAGGTGCCACTCACGATTGGTCGTAAAGTGGTGGTGTTGTTTTTTTTTTTATAACAAGTGCTATTTAAGTATTATATAGCTATATAAATATTTTTTTTTTTCACTCGCTAGTGCACAGGAGTAAAGATTGTTCATTAATATTTTCAACCATTAACCGTTAACAGTTTACCCGTTTAGCGATACGTTAACACCTCCAGTGTGAAGTGGCTCACCGGTGAAGTTGTGCGGCACGAGCGGCAGCGGCGGCGGCGGTAGGCCGAGGCCGAGTTGAGCGCCGCGAGCCGCGAGCAACGCACGAGCCACGGTCAAATGGTCGTGGTGCGCCGCCACCGCTACCAGCATGTTCAGCAGAAGCTGCCGGCAGTGCTGGTGCACGATCCATCTGACGGACACACAACACCCCCCTCAACTGATTAACAATCTTACTTAATACTTCTTACTTATATATGTCATCGTAAGATTGTAAAAAACGTTACATTATAATCTAACTCGCGAAATTGTAAACTGTCGAAAGATTGTGAACCGTTCAATGTTCTGAGTGTCAATTTCACGCGACCGCTACCAGCATGTTCAGCAGAAGCTGCCGACAGTGCTGGTGCACGATCCATCTGACGGACACACAACACCCCCCTCAACTGATTAACAATCTTACTTAATACTTCTTACTTATATATGTCATCGTAAGATTGTAAAAAACGTTACATTATAATCTAACTCGCGAAATTGTAAACTGTCGAAAGATTGTGAACCGTTCAATGTTCTGAGTGTCAATTTCACGCGACCGCTACCAGCATGTTCAGCAGAAGCTGCCGACAGTGCTGGTGCACGATCCATCTGACGGACACACCATAGAGTAGGATGTTGGGACACACAACACCCCCTCCAGTGATTAACAATAAAATACTTTAGTTAAGCAACAGGGCATTTGACAACTAGTCAAATCAGCAACTTTTTTTTCAAACGTCAAAATGCGTCGTCAAAGTTCGACGCATTTATTTACTTTAATCGATAGTTTAAAATGGTTATTCAAAATAAAACCAGCAGGGGACGTGGATATTCGTGTATAGTTTGGCGAATAATATTTATAAATAATTTAAAAAAAAAAACACCGTTCAAATACACAACATCTATGTACTAAATTTCATCAAAATCGGTAACCAGTACCTAGCCGGTGTTGAGAGTTCGCGTGGCACGTTTCGCAGAGATATCTCTCCTCCAAGATATGTTGGAAGGTTACGTGCGCACTGTGAAGAACATTATATATATATATTGTTTTCAATTATTTTTGTACGAAAAAGTTATTAAAATACGTAGAAAATCAGAAACAATAGTGAAAAGACAACCTCCGTGGCACAGTGTTGAGCGCTGTGGTCTTAATGTGGGAGGTCCCGTGTTCGATCCCCGGTAAAGTAAATTTGGGAAATTATGATTTTTCTGAATTTTCTAAGGCCTCGCCTTGTGGGAGGCTTAAGCCGGCAAACACGTCGGTAGAGTGGTAAGCCGCAAAGCGGTTTAACGTTCCGGTACAATGCCGTGTAGAAACCGATTGGACTATTGGGGGGGGGTATGGGTTTTAAATATAACTGCCATATTCCTACCAGTTTAACCAGCTACAATCTTAGACTGCACTCAACTACTCCTACCAAATTAGTATCAAACGCTAATATTATTCGCAAGTGCGTACACACCTCCATATGATTTATAGTGTTAGAGACTGCGAAAATAAAATCGCCGGTTACCGATTTTTTTCAAATTAAGTACAGATACAGGAAGGAAGAAAACCTTAAACCACGCTGGCAAAGTCGTGGTTTATTTCATCGTGCGTTTCAACATTACAGGACGCCTAATCCGCTAGGCTATCACAGCTCAATAGTAAATGCCAATAAATGGGGGCATTCCGTAAAATGGATCAACGGAATGCAGCGAAGCGGGGCTAGTCCTAATATTCGCGGCAAACTTGGGCAAACACTGGCGTGATCGTCATCGCGATGAAAACGGCACGGTCCAATTCATCGCCCCCAAAGCTCTAGTTTGCTTTCGCATGAATTCCAAGAGCGCTCAAAGTGCACTCCGGGCTGTATTTGTTCGTACAGTTACGACACTGAAAGCTCGGTCATTGAATTGGGTATTTGACTGCTATTCAAATAAATTATAACTTGCTGATTATTGAATCTCTTGCGAAAATACTCGTTAAGTTTGATATTCCGGCGTTCCGAACCAGTGGTATATTCATCCGACTATTTATAAGCACTTGTAAAAAGTATATTTGAATGAAAAACATTTGAATTTGATAACCATTTCAAAGTATGGATTAAAGAAAAAAATTAAATGTAAACGATTTATTTCACGTAGGAAAACTTGTGCCACTTATGATAATTCGAAAGAATCTACCACTGGTTCGAAAGTCTGATTCTACTAAGAAGAACCGGCAAGAAACTCAGCAGTTGCTTTTATAAACGTTTGAAAAAAGGTTTCTGATTTGACTAGTTGTCAAATACCCAATATTGTATACTCCATTTGCGATTTAAGTATATCACTATCTTATCGTACTCAAAGTACGTCAAAGTTTTAAATACAAAAGTGTGTTCGTTAATTGGTTTGTCCTTAAATCACACCGCAAGAGCTGTGGATCGACGTATTTTTTAGTTGAAGCGAAATGTGTACATGAGGACTTGGAGACTAAGCTACCCTACTTTTTATCACAGAAAATCAAATTCCAACGAGATTTATAAAAATCCTAAAGTCGCGGTGTTAAGATAAATAAGTAGTCAAAAGGCAAGAATTCAATCTAAGAAGGAAAAAAAAAAACTTTTTGTCTATGGGTACTCTTTGTTCTATAAAAAAAAGCATGTAATTTTGCGGCGTGATTACTCATTGTTCATTTACCAATCTGGAACTTTTCTCACAACAATTGTCTGATTAAAAATCTGTGTTCATTCTCGAGATGTACAAGTCATAATTAACAAGAAACACCGTATTTTTACTGTGGACTCGCCTTTCCCTAAATACGCGGACATTACCTAGACTGCATAAAATTTTTGTTTTATTCATCTTCCGCGTGTATTCTGATATACTGCATTATTAATTATTAAACTAGCTGATATCCAAGACTTCGTTACCACGGGAACGCCTCAATTTTCCTGGATAAAAAGTAGCCTATGTCCTCATATAGGTCCTCAAATATACACCCATGCAAAAAATCAAGCCGATCCGTTGCTCTGTTGCGCCGTGATTGAAGGACAAATAAACAAACACACTTTCACATTTATAATATTAGTATGATGTTTCCTAGTTTCATTCTCAGCAACATCAAACCAAGCAAAAGTAGAAAGACACGCTTGTATATTTCCCAGCTTAATTTTCAGAAACACCAGAATATGCAAAAGTAAATAAATGCAAACTCGAACGGTGTACACCGCGTAATTAAAAAGTCCCAACGGTATCCTCCTCCTTTATTTGCGTTCATCACACGATAACAACGCCCAACGAAAAGAAAGTTTCAAATACTGAAAGCACTCGACGCCGCTTTTTACGATTTGATGCAGATATTACAATTTTTTCCTATCCGTACTTAATAATAAAAATTCGAAATGTTGCCCACCTGTTACGCTGTAACGGCCCATCTTTTATACAGATTTTGATACATTTTGGTACTGGTAAATAGGAAAGACTTAGGATGGCAATGACATACTTTTTATCCCGGTAAATTAAACAATTCCCGCAGGAATTAAAAATTTATATTTACGCTGATGAAGTTGCCAGCGTCATCGTTCGTTCTTTATTCAGATTTGGTACTGTTCGTTTTCATGGCTTCCTCTAATTGTAAGAACAGTACATTACTGCCCAGCCCGACAATAAAGCAATTAGTATTAAGTAAGCCTTTTGAAGTAACTTTTCTCTAATTTGCGAGGAAACAGAATTTGTTGACAAAGTTTTTACATTGCCGATAGGTGTCGTTAAATTACCTTAACTCACGCTAATACTTTTCGCTGTATGGACATAATCTGATTTCCTATTTGAAGCCATTACCGAGCAAGTAGCAGAAAACAAAGTTTGTTCGAAAGATTTTATCCTTATCTTATGTTACGATTGGTTCAGTAAAATAATGACTGTTAATAACCTCTTAAAGGTAGCTTCTGTGCGTAATACTGAACAACATTTATTCTGCGACTTCACAAAATTCTGAGAAATAACAAAAAAATATTCAAACTAAAATCCACCACCACCACCACTACAGCCTATTAACGCCCCACTGCTGGGCACAGGCTTCTACTCTCATAGGAGAAAGGGAATTAGAGCTTAGACCCACCACGCTGCTCCAATGCGGGTTGGCGGGCTTTAACGACTATTATCATGTTAGTGATAATAACCGGGACCGACGGCTTAACGTGCTCTCCGAGGCACGGGGGCGAAACACCGGCAACTTCCTAACTCCGGGCTAGTACTGAGAATTTCTAGTCAGAAAAACCCAACACTTATTATGACCCAACCCAGGACTCGAACCCGGGACCTCGTCAGCCGCAGTCAAACATGCTAACCACTAGACCAACGGGGCAGTAGCTAAAATCAAAATATTTAAATCGCCTGCTCCAAGACAGCATTACTCCACCGGTTACAGTTCGACTACTCGACTACTTAAACGAGGAGTTGAAGAGTGTCTAGAGTGTACAGAGAAAAGTTAAGAATAAAAAAGGATAAATTGAGTTTTTAAAAAAGTAAAAAAAAAAGATGTTGCCCAGTCATAATTAAAAATTTTTAAAAACACGACTGCACTGCCAAAAAACTAACTAATAAATTAAAAATCTAAATTAATCTAGTTAAATAGAACTTTATTCACATTTTTATTAAATGATATTTTTTTGTGAATCACGGGATATTGAACTATAGTATATGTATTTTTGGAATCTACTCATAATTTTCTAGATGATGATTATATCGGTAATCTTATTTTCGAATTTTTTATTTCAACTTTAGTCTTTAATGCGCGAACATGGTCACCCCATCAATTTTTTTTTAATTTTAGTAGCCTATGTTACTCGGAATAAGCTAGGGATTCTAACGATACCTCAGTTATCTCAATCGGTTCAGGCGTATAGAAGTTATGGCGGAATATACAAACTTACATACATACATACACACATACATACATGAACCCTGAAAACAATATACTCCTTTTTTCAGGCACAAGAAGTTTAACAAAATGGATTTTCAGTATTAAGTTGAAAAGTCGATGTCTTATGAGATTTCTTAGTATAATCTAGGAGCACCCGTTACCTAGTGTGGTCCATGCCGAGGAATACGATGTGCAGCATGAGCGGCACGTGGATGGACCAATCCAGCTCAACGCCGTCCAGCACCACGTCACACAGCAGCATCACGGCCACGTTACACCTAGTGGGACAAATACATATTCATAAAGGACAATACACTATCTGCAATTTATAATTTAAAACGACGCGAATCCTTTAGAGGGAAATTTAAGGAAATAGGTATTCTTACAGTTGCCTCGCAATATACTTATAGTAATTTAATCTTCGTAAAACAGAACATTCAAAATTACAAAAAAATACGCGATCTGCATGATAGGCAAACTAGAGGACGCCATAAACTCGTGACTCCATCACTCCGCCTCAAGAAGGTCCGAAGGTCGTTCGAGGGAATGAGCATTTTATTTTATAACAAAATTCCACAACGTATCTTAAACTTGCCATAACATAAGTTTAAGAAGTCCGTTAAAAGTATGCTGCAGTAAAAAGCTTATTATACTGTTGAAGATTACGTAAATGACAAAGGAGCATGGATTTGACTCGCTCCAGCTATGCTAAGGACAGCTGTTACTCTGTGAGCAGCGCGAAGAAGCCGCCATTCTCGGGCATCGGCAGTGGGCGCGATCAGGGGACCACACGCGCCTCTTGCGTACTTCCAAAGGATGCATAATGGCTGATGATGATAATAAGCTAATAATTCTTGCTCACCGATGGAAACCAGAAACTGGCTGGCTGGTGTCGGGTAGATACTCTGTGAGCAGCGCAAAGAAGCCGCCATACTCGGGCATGGGCAGTGGGCGCGATCGAGGGACATCCACATGCGCCTCTTGCGTACTTCCAACGGATGCATAATGGCTGATGATGATAATACGCTAATGGTAGTGATTCTTGCTCACCGATGGAAACCGGAAACTCGCTGGCTGGTGTCGGGTAGATACTCTGTGAGCAGCGCAAAGAAGCCGCCATACTCGGGCATGGGCAGAGGACGCGGTTGGGGGACCACACTCGCCTCTTGCGTACTTCCAATGGAAGCATAATGGCTGATGATGATAATACGCTAATGGTAGTGATTCTTGTTCACCGATGAAAACCGGAGACGGGTTGGCTGGTGTCGGGTAGATAATCTGTGAGCAGCGCAAAGAAGCCGCCATTCTCGGGCATGGGCAGTGGGCGCGATCAGGGGACCACACGCGCCTCTTGCGTACTTACAAAGGATGCATAATGGCTGATGATGATAATAAGCTAATAATTCTTGCTCACCGATGGAAACCAGAAACTGGCTGGCTGGTGTCGGGTAGATACTCTGTGAACAGCGCAAAGAAGCCGCCATACTCGGGCATGGGCAGAGGACGCGGTTGGGGGACCACACTCGCCTCTTGCGTACTTCCAACGGATGCATAATGGCTGATGATCATAATAAGCTAATAGAAGTGATTCTTGCTCACCGATGAAAACCGGAGACGGGTTGGCTGGTGTCGGGTAGATACTCTGTGAGCAGCGCAAAGAAGCCGCCATACTCGGGCATGGGTAGACGGCGTGATCGGGGGACATCCACACGCACCTCTTGCGTACTACCAATGGACACATGGCTGATGATGATAATAAGCTAATGCAAGTGATTCTTGCTCACCGATGGAAACCGGAAACAGGCTGGCTGGTGTCGGGTAGATACTCTGTGAGCAGCGCAAAGAAGCCGCCATACTCGGGCATGGGCAGAGGACGCGGTTGGGGGACATCCACACGCGCCTCGTGCGGAGTACCAGGCGCGCTTCCGCCGGCCGACTCGCTGCACATACCCGTCTGAAATAATTCACGGACATTTGACTTAAGTCGCGGCATTAAGTCAAATGTGCATGCGAAATCTGTAAGCCCAATAACGGCGCAATGCCAACCCACAGAAATCCCCGTGCCCATAATCCACCCCTTAAATCATTTGGCCTCAACACCGAAATCCGTGCCGCGTAACACAGATTAGACAAAAGTGAAGACATTACATGGAACATCAATGAGTGATAAAATATAGCCCAAATGCTTCCTCGGGAAACAATCAACCTGTTACGTTAACACGTCAATCACGTGTTACGTTGGAAATGCCCGACTAGTTTCGGTACGCTTTACGGTACGCGGCCCGCAGTCAAGCAGCGACCGTGTCGCGTAGGCTCATGAATAAAAGCCCCGAACGGGTTCGATTCTAGTCGGGAATTTCCGACGTAATACGTGGGTTTATCCGGGTTATTATATTGTATATTTAAAATGAATTACACTCCCGATAGTTTAAACGTTAAAATCAACCCCTTTACCAAATTTCATCAAAATCGGTTCAAAAGATGGACCGTGATGTCGCAGCGGACAGACAGACAGACTTTCGCATTTATAATATTAGTATGGATATTTATAATATTAGATGAAGGTTGTCTGTAAGAGATTGCTTTAGCAATAAGACCGCCTCTGCACATGTCTATCTAGTTTTACTAGTTATTACTGCTTTTAAACTGTATACTGTATATTTTGTGTGTGCAGAAAGAGATCTAAATAAAATAAATAAATAAATGGATATCAAGGTTTTTTTTAATCCACTACAAGTTCGCTCTTGTCTGCGATCTCACCTGAGGGTAAGTAATGATGCAGTCTAAGATGGTAGCGGGCTAACCTGTTAGGGGCATGGCACATACCCCTATTCGGTTTCCACACGGCATCATACCGGAACGCTAAATCGCATGGCGGCACGTCTTTGCCGGTAGGGTGGTAACGGACACGGTCGAAGCCTCCCACCAGGCAAACAGGCAGGCAGGTACGTGACATAAAAGTGTTGTTTTGAAGTAATACAGCTTCTGGTGACCCCCCAGAGCGGGCCTGAGAAACAGTTGATCAGCAGGGCATACTCACGGGTGTAGCGTCGCCATCAGAAGGTGGTAAGGGCTCGTCCTCAGCAGGCGGGGTGGCACACGGGGGCGCCGAGGCTCGTTTGTCTTGAGCACGCGACGGGATGTCTGTCTTGGCACTGCTACAATCACGACAACACTTGTAGGGTGCAATAAATAAAAAAAAGTACTACAAAAAAGGGCAATCACTACATCCCATTAACGTCCCACTCTCATAGGAGAGAGGGAATTAGAGCTTAGACCCACCACGCTGCTCCAATGCGGGTTGGCGGGCTTTAACGACTATTATCATGTTAGTGATAACAACCGGGACCGAAGGCTTAACGTGCTCTCCGAGGCACGGGGGTGAAACACCGCCAACTTCCTAACTCCGGGGTAGTACTGGGAATTTCTAATCAGAAAAACCCGATACTTAATTATTTAATTTAATTTATTTGAACTACCAACAGAATGACAAGTAGTAGGTATACAAAATGTTGAATGGCTTAGGCAATAGGTAATTAATTATGGCCCGACCCGGGACTCGAACCCGCGACCTCGTCGGCCGCAGTCAAACATGCTAACCACTAGACCAACGAGGCAGTAAACAAGGGCAATACGTGCAATTTATAAATTAAAACCGCGTGATTCCCTTAGAGAAAATTTAAAGAAATTGGTATTCTAACTGTAGCCTCGCAATATATTTACAGTAATATAATTTTTGTTAAACAGCAGATCCATATTTACAAAAAAAATGCGATCTGCACGACAGGCGAACAAGAGGCCGTAATAGGCTCGTGACTCCATCGCTCCGCCTCAAAAAAGTCAGAAGTATGCTCTTGAAAAAAGCTTAATAAACTGTTGAAGATTATGTAAATGATAGTGGAGCATGGATATGATTACTGCAGCAATGCTAAGAACAGCGGTTAGTTATGTACATTGATATAATAATTGTAAATGAAATATTTATATAAAAAGACCAACCACCGAGTTTCTTGCTGGTTCTTCTCGGTAGGAATGGCATTTCGAACCGAAAATTGAAAAGTACTTGTAAAAGTTTATTTGAATAAAAAACATTTGAATTTGAATTTGAAAATTAATGTCCTCCCGACCAAATTTCGGCCATGGCGCGGCCTATCTCCAGGGAGATTAACCAGGTGCACTCTCTGTTCATTTACTCTCATAGCCCGACGGAAAATCCGACACGACCGGAGAGAGATCAGACGCAGGGTGCTTGACAACTAGTAAAACCAGCATTATCTAATGTAGTATGGGTATTTCGTAAGAAATACTGTCTTGTGATATCATCAAAAGTCACTACTTTCATCGATAATTTTAAATGGTTATCAAAGATACTAACAACGGATTTCGGATATACTTTAATTAATAATCTCTAAAAAATATTTTTGACAAAGCAACATCCCAATTCTTTGCGTAAGTTTTGAAATGGTTTTGATATCTTCTATATATATATATATCTTCTTCTTTCTACTTTTATTTATATAAAAGTGAAATACAACTCACTCGTTAATCACGATATCTCAGAAACCAAAAATCATGCAACCTTGGAATTTCGAAGGTCCTTTATGGCGTAGGTATCAAAAAATGAGACGTTACATAAAATGAATAAATAATTGTGTGTTGGTATGGGAAATCTTTTATTATTGACTTGAAATTTGGAAAGTAAGATTTTTGTAGGGCGTAGGCATCATTTGAGAAAAGATTTGACGGAAATATACCGCCAAATGGCAAAATTGAGCTTGAAATATTAAATAAGTCTTATGAAGTTCGGCCGTAGCGGTATCTTTTGTATACCTACATGTCCTTGAAACCTACATATTGTTATTGATTTGAAAAAAGGAAGTGAATTCGTTTCTTACAAGGCCAATTATACGTGGCGGATTGTAAGAGAAATGTTGTTTACAGTGAAATTCCTCACAGATTGCCAAGACAAAGAAACATAAGGGAAAAACCTCTGATATCACGCAACGAAGACTTTACCACTGTGAGTGGAAGATCCCAGGTTTTATTAGGAAGGAAAGTCTATTTATAATTTCTAAATTGTCTCACGTCTAATCTAATGGGAGACTCCCATCAGTCTAGTTTCTACTCTATGGGTACACGTGCATGGGTACACACCAGATGATAGAGCCATTCAGTGACACCGTTTTCTCAATCGATCGGGAACATCAATATTTGAATTGCTGCAGGAATCTCATCGGGCCATCTAAGTGATTGTTCTATGTCGATGGAGCCTCACCTTTATAATATTGTGATCAATAACTTAACATGTCCAGCGCTCGGCATAGGTTATGTGTATATAAGTGTCATATCATCGCAACTTCATACAAGTCGAACTCAATGATGCTTATGCTAGAACAGTCCCACAAACTTATCTGACTCGGTGACAGCGTCGCTAGTATATATATGAAAAATAAAATAAAAACTAAAAAAGCAGGCATAAAAATTAGTGCCTAACGCGCCCCATTATGCTCTTGCCAAAAAGTGACAGCGTTACAAAATTTAACTAAACAAGTCTAAATGTTCTTGTGCAAATGGGCCTTAATCTGTTAATAGGCCGTCGGTCCATGAACGTTAAAATCTTCTATAGATTCTGTTGGTACGCACAAATACGTAACAATTTTCACTTAATAATTAAAATGGATCTATTTCTATGGCATCAAATCAAGGCCTCGCGGTCATATTGGAAATTATTACGTCAAACGAGCTAGTAATTTACCAAAACTTTATTTTGTTGCTTAATGGACCTTCGGCAACTATTATTTTATCTAAGACTCGGCTTTGAGATACTATCATTTATATCCATTATATAGGATTTCAAGTTCGCTTTAGTTTACTTCGACCTGATTTTATAATTTGATTGATCTTTGTCAGACCGTTACGAAAAGTAAGATTAAATGATATCTCTATTAATATCACCTAACTGACTCGGTCCGGATTCGCGCCTTTCCAAGAATACGTAGAAACCGTCTCACGGTGAAAACCGTACTAAAAATATAATCGGATTGCTTATTTCTTATTTAAGGAAGCTTTCAGCCATATAATGTCTCGTTGAGAGTTCATAGTCCGTTCTAACTATAACCAACGTCAAAATGTTTCTGCTTTGTCTATTGCCTTTTGAAACTTTAAAAGTTTTGCCGTTTGGCTTGCATCCCAGAGACAGACATAAGCCACTATTTGTCCCGGAAAATCAAAGTTTTTCCACGAGTGTTTAGGTAATTTAAATTCATGTGGACGAAGTATCGGGCTACATCCAGAAAAACGTGTTACAGTAATTATCATCATTTCAACACCAACCGACCGACAAACAACAACCAAACACCGGCCAATTACTGAGCACGAGTCAGTAACTGTGACGAGACACTGGCAGATTGAGAAAGTTTGGGCCATGGTTAAACACAGCAGACAGACTTGTGCGAATCACACACTTTTGAGAAAATTTTGAAGCACATTCAGGATTGCAGGATTCCTCACGATGTTTTTTTCCTTTACCGTAACGTCAAGTGATATTTAATTAATTAAAACGCACATAATTCAGACTATTTACAAGTGCACGCCTTTTTACACGTCTTGGTAGCACATCTTTGCCGGTAGTTAGTTAACTAGTCAAGGCTGAAGAATTTCGTCCTTGAGACCTCCCATTAAAAGAAAACCCTCACCATTACGACAAAGAAGGCTTGTAAATTTCCAAATTAATTTTAGTTTGGGTAGGTATTATGATATTGGATATACGCAGATTTTACAATAAAGCTTTTATAAATACGCTTTATTGTTCACAAAATCAAAACAGAAACTAAAATAATGAAGTAAGCCGAGCTCTACCTAACCATCACGTTGTAGAGCATATAAATATACTCGTATAAGGCTGAGGACTGGATGTATTTTTTTATTGCGAGACTTGCGCTTGACGACAATCATGCTCAGTGCAAAGCAATGATGAGGTCTAGGTTGGAACGCCCTTGCCCTCTTGCCTTGAAGGTATCTAAGTTACACGTGCGCTGGTAGGGTATTCCACACCTTGACGATTTGTGTACTGGCGCTCTTTGGGATAGGCCTATGTTCAGCGGGGTTTAAAGACCTGGGTGACCTGGGACCGGGGTGAGCGCTATTAGACTAAGAGATAGCTGCACTTTCGTTAAGTATCAGTATGGTGATGGTCTGCCCGCATGCTGATGGGCCTTTCACTACATATGGCCGCTCAAAGACATTGTATAGTTACCAAAAATGAACTAACTAGGAAGGTTGATATTGTACAGTATTAAAGTCTGCGCAGTACCTATGTAAACAGTATAAAAACTGACGCTATTCGTCGGGCCGTTCTCTAGATATCACCTCTCAAAGACGTGATAAACTTCCAAACTGTAAATAATTATTAGATCGTATATAATATGACGCGTCGTCACCTTGATTTGCTAATAAATATTATAAGCCGTAAAACTAATAGCACTGCATTTAATTAAACTTCTTTTGTAAGAAAAAAACTATTATTGGGAGCCCTTTATCAACGCATCTAATTTAATTAATCTTTTTTAAAAACCCAAAAAAATGACCGAGCTTTATAAAAAAGAATACGGTAGTAATTACATTAGTAAAGAAACCGACATTGTGCAAATATTTTATTCTATTGGCGATTTTTCGGTACTAAGATAAAAGTCAAATCAATAATTACTCTTTACTTAAACATAAACTGAAAATATGACTCTTCCTGATACCAATACTATTATATTTTTATTAACACTAAAGCTACTTCAGTAGATTGCATTATTAAGCAACACTAAGCCAATGAGTGTTTGGTTGGAGGTTAGAAAAAATATCTTTATTTACTTATCAGTATGTAATTCGTATTTCAATAAAATTTCCATAAAACACGATTTACGTTCAAATCAAGAGTGAATAGGCATTTTAGATAAGCGCGCTCAACCTTAGGCTTAATCGCCACTTGTCAGTAAGTTTAATTGCAGCCAAGCGCTAGTCTATAAAAAGCCTTCCGAAGTTTCCACCTCCACGTTTCCAATAACTTTATTACATTCTAAGATCCAAAGGCGAACGAGAAATATAAGGCTTCACTATGAAAGGTCTGATTATACCTTAGTACTACGTAATAGCGAAACCCTATTTAAAAAATCTATTAACTTTGCTCCTGTTAAACTAGCGAAGGTTGCACAAAGTGAAATTCAAGCCACTTACTGATGTAAGAAATCTATTTAAACCATCCTTGGTCTAATAGCTGAGAATATTGATATATTTTGTTGCGCTCCGTTTACTCACAAAGATAGCAATGTGGACTCGCTGCTATACCTAAGTAGGTGATAGTTTTAGTAATAGAATACTTATCTATAAGGATTTAGGCATTTTAAGCTAAGCTAAGATTGTAACTTCATTATCGCATTAGGAACCCCTAAAAAGATAAAGTTAGGAGAACAATTAAACAAATAA
This sequence comes from Erebia palarica, assembly GCA_964035005.1. NCBI lineage: Eukaryota > Metazoa > Arthropoda > Insecta > Lepidoptera > Nymphalidae > Erebia > Erebia palarica. The sequence goes on along the minus strand of OZ035986.1, from coordinate 35,537,536 downwards.
AAATGATATAACCTTCTCTTGAGGCCAATGCTTCTTTTGACAGATACTTTGCCCATCATTTTTAGTTGCATGAATACGTCTAAGAGATCTATTGTACCCTAAGTTCATGCCAAAGAAGTAGCTACATTTGTAGTTTACTTTGAGGTCGATTAAAAATAAAATATTTTACAGATACTTACGACGCTTTCGCCGGGTCTTCCCCGCTGTGTCGCTTCGTGTGAATGGTGCCTTTCTCCACGGGCGCTAGCTCCCCTGTCCGTCCGGTCGCGTCCTAAGTTCATGTTCATTAATCAACCTTTTAATAATGTTAAATAATATATTTTTAACTTTAATGCGACATTTGATTAATGGCTTGTGTTAATGGATTAATTAATTTGGCTAGTGTAACTTATCGCAGTCATTGCAGCCGTTATGTTCTTCTGTATATATACGAGTGTGAACAAGATGATGCCCGCGATGATTTTTTCACTCCCGCCGGAACTCAATAATTTTCCGGGATAAAAAGTAGCCAATATCCCTCCCCGGGATACAACCTATCCCTGTACCAAATTTCATCAACATCGGTAAGACAGATCGACACACTTTCGCATTTATAATATTAGTATGGATAATGGCTGGAAAAGTGTATATTATTAGTCTTACTAAGTAACGTTGTTAAGCGGGTTAAATGCATCGATTCTTCTTTATTAATTTGAGATTCGAAGGAAGCGGACAAGGAATAGGTAAATAAATAACCACTTATCAAACTTTATAAACGACTAAAATAATTTGCATCAGCTCATGAAATTACACGTGCCTGTCCAGAAGAGGCATGTTATTCCAAACAGGAATTTCTGGCGAAAGTTATTCCAATAGTTTAAAATGTTTTAGTACTCAAAGGTAATAATCAATACTGAATATGTTTATGGCATACAGGAAATTACGTAGGTAGCGTACGACTGACAAGACTGTTTCCATTTCCTAAGTTACTTATGTGAACGACTGACATGAGTAAAACTCACAAGTGCAATTGTCTTGTTTTGACTCTATCACCGGTTCGGAAAGCGGTTTCTACTTGAGAAGAACTTAAAGGCAAGAAACTCAGCAGTTCAGCATCGCCGCCGTCTGAGCTCACATTTTGTTTACGTCATACAGGAAATACAGACAATGACACATCTTGTTTTGGCTCTAACGCCGACTCGGAAAGCAGATTCTGAGCAGAGTCTGGACCGCACGAAGTGGATGCTTCAATGCAGGCTTAATAAGCAGATTTTGAGGGAGATTTAAAAGTCATATTGAAAAAAAACTGTGTAAGAAAGGATACTACAATTTAGACGATTATATTTTGGACAAAGACGCATGGACAATCTCTAAAGTATTATGAATACATATATATGTACAATGAATTACCTGCTTAATTAATAATTTTGATACTTATATTTTTTTCTAAAAAATTATTCATATCATTTTTTAGAAAAAAATATAAGCTACGACGGCTATATACGATACCAGAAATTTTCTGGTATCGTATATAGCCGTCTAACTAACACTCGACCAGAAAACGCGTACTTCCCGGTCTCGCGATGTAATTTACTATTTTGCTATTGTTGAAGATCTTTTTTTAATTATTTTATTTTATTTTTGCTTGACATTTGACATTCAGATTTTTATAATGTATTAAGTGTGTTTTTTAAATGTATTTAATGTATATCAATGTAATAATTTTGTATAACGTTCAATGAGTGTACAACTTGTACCTATCTATCTATATTCTATATATATAAAAATCAATTGCTGTTCGTTAGTCTCGCTAAAACTCGAGAACGGCTGGGCCGATTTAGCTGATTTTGGGTTTGAAACGTTTGTCTTAGTCCAGGGAAGGTTTGAACGGTGAGAAAACATGGAAGAATTAAAGAGTTCCCGCGGGAACCAAAAAAACCTCAATCCACGCGGACGAAGTCGCGGGCATCAGCTAGTTTTCAAATAAAATCTTTGACTTTTTGACTTTTGACTTTATGACTTTTTGACTTTTGACTTTTTGACTTTTGACTTTTGACTTTTGATACCTGGGATCCAGTGCCGGGCCCGTCGCTGTGGCCAGACGTGGCCTTTCGCATGGAGGTGAGCCGGTAGAACGGCGGCGTCTCAGTCCGCTCGATCAGACAGTTCAGCGTCTCCACCGTCTGCAGCTCCGTCATCATCTCGTCGAGGAGGCGCTCGGGTCTGGACCGCGCGAGGTATAGGACCACGCGTTTCGCCTGTTATACACACGCAAAATTTAACTTAATTTATTTGAACTACCAACAGAATTACAAGTGGTAGGTATACAGAATGTTCAATGGCTTGGTAGGTAACAAGCAATTCAATTTATAGGTAGTTACATCATCATAGGAAAAGTCGTACATAACTGACGCAAGTATACATTGGGGAATTATTAATAAATTATTGAGATTACTGATACGAGACTGTAAAAAATTTATGAGAATGACTATCAATAATTATATATTTTAACTGCTGTTAAAAAAAAAGTAATGTCACATTGGCGACATAACTGATGCAGCTTATAACGCTGTTGCAATTTGGGAATTAGTAATTGCTGAATTTTTCACTGGTAGATGGCTTCGGCCGTGACTGTCTCCGTTACTGATTTTCCGGGATAAAAGTACATGTAAATTAAGACTCAAAACGTGCCCTGGTCAGGTACTACAAACTCAACTGGATATTTTATTCTAATCACCATTTCATAAAATACTTCAACTAATTAGAACTATCTCAGTTGGAAACCCAACCTTGCTAAACAGTGTCGCGGTTTCGATCCCCGGACAGGCAGCTATAACTTTTCGGAGTTGTGTGCGTTTTGATAAATTAAGTATAACTTGCTACAAATAAAAGGTGAAAGAAAAAATCGTGAAGAAATCTGCACGCTCGGGAGTTCTTCATAATGGTCTCGAAGACTGGCAATCTGCACTTGACCACCTAAGTGGACTATGGCTAAACCCTTTTCATCCCGAAAGAAGACCTGTGCTCAGGGGCCATACGGCCAACGCTTGAAGCCATTTGCCTTTTTCTTATTGCTGACTTTCGTGTTTTACAATAATATAATACTTATTTTAGGAACGTCATGGTACATGACATCAAACTGTACTTTTGAGTAATATTTCTTAAGTATTGCTTTAAGCGTTGGCAGTATGGCCCCAGTAGTCAGCTGGCAATCGAAATGATGAATGTTTTTAATAAATTATCATTAGAGACAAAAAGATTCATATTCACGATAGAAGTTACGAATCCCATCCTACACGGATTTGAAGTACCTAATAAGTACGCTTATATCAAGAGGCAATTATTGTCTGAGTGGAAAATATTAGCAAAAATACGAAAATAATAACGCAAATTCTGTACGCCTTTTACTTTGAAAAATTTCCATTAATTTTTAAATTTCCCATGCCGAGAGGCATCAATGGCAAATTTTCCGACGACTGACAAAGTCCGAGGCATTGTAATGCCCTACGTGATATTCTGCATTCCTGAGGGTCGTGACTATTAACATTAATTACATTATGTACTAGCAGATGCCCGCGACTTCGAGCTCACAAATAATATGTCTCTCTATTGGTACCAGAATTTTCAAAATCGGTTCACTACAGGTAATTCATGTCGTACAGTTTTAACGAGATGCATTTTGCTACCCCATTTCTTGTTTGGTTTCAATTTATATATTTCTATCTTTCTACTGGGCATGTTTGCGCACTTAAGCTTCCAGTTGGAAGAACTCGAAGTAGACAGCAAACAGACTCGCTACGAAACTTTACTTTAAATTATTAGTTATATAATAAAGATCTAGAACCTATACAATAATAATTTCAATTAACCAGATTAAATATCAAGGTCAGTCAAAGAAGTCCGAATTTTCTTAATAGACTTTTCGAAAACACTATTCTGAAGAGTACTTAGTGTTTTCGCTTAACGCTTCGTTAGCTTTTCGAAAGTTGTCGAAAATTGTGCAAGTTTAATATAGAATTGTTTACTATTTCGCCCATACCCGATGGTGTTGGGTTACGCAACATGAAAACAATGGGACGGTTCCGCGTGCGTTTCATGGACATGTAGCCACACGATACCACAACGAACGGTAACATGTTTTGGTAAATCATTAAATAATCACACTGCATTGATATTTTTGCATTGTGTTTAAAAAAGAAAAATCCATTTTGAAAAATTAAGAAGCTCAGAAAGCTTTGCAAAAAAACTAAAGAGATCCGCAGTAGAACGAAGGTCACTGATATAGCCCGAAATATTAGTACGCTGAAGTGGAAAGCTCTAGACATGCTCCAGGATAATAGACCGATGATATAAAGACTGTAGCCGGCCGGATGAGTAAGTCTTGCGATCCCAATTTCTTACGTCACCCGGACGTGGACTTAAACCACGGCTTCGGGGGCGTACGAACTCTCGTCCAACGGATCTAAGCAGGATATACAATCCAAACAAAAAAAGATGAGGATCAAGAAATGTGGTAGCGCTATTTGGGAAAGCTGAAATGATGATGATTTTTGCTTCCTCGTTCCAATTCGAACCACAAGGATATGGAACACCCTGCCGGCTTCTGGGTTTCCATCCGCATGTAATATTGGTATCTTCAAATCAAGAGTGCTTTAGGCTGCATCACTACTTCCAGCAAGTCTGATTGCAGACAAGCGCTAGTATATAAGTTAAAAAAAATGAAATGATGATGACTCACGTATGGAAGTAGTTCGTTAGGAGCCATCCCGGAGACGATGATGAGGTAGCGGATGATGACCTTGAGGTTGTTTGGCCAGCAAGCGCACAGCGTCGACCAAAGTTCTTCGATCTCCTTTGGATGCTTGTCCGAGAACTGTTGACAACATGTTGTTCTATTATACGCCTGCCCTTGTTAGTTTTACTCAGGTAAGTCGCTTATATAAATAACAAATGAAATGTGAACTGTTTTGTAAGTGGCTAAAAAGTAGCATACGTGCTATTCCAGACTGTAATCTATCTTTGTGCCAAATTTCATTCAAATCCGTTCAGCCGTTGTGGCGTGATGAGTAACAGACATCCATACATCCATCTATCCAAACATTCGCATTTATAATATTAGTATAGATAAGACAGTGTGTCTGCCAATCTGTCTGTCTGCTACGCTGTCACGACCCATCTGTCCAACCGCTTTTGATAAACGACTTAGAGAGGAGAATATTTTAGTATCTCCTGGCTGGTCTACATACCATCCCGACATTTTTTTTTCGAAATATTGGCCGATATTAATCAATAGCTCTTATCAATACAAGCAAATATTAATAGCTGACAAAATCTTTCAAAATATCAAATTTCCGAGATATAAGCTCTCAAAGGTGGCACCACCATCGAATAGTCATGACTTTGATGGCTTATATAATAAGCCGTATACAAGCAATATTACGAAAACTTACCCCAAAGGGGGTGAAATGGAACTTTGATGTATATTAAAGTTCCATCTTATGGAAGTGAGAGACATGAAGATTGGCATTCAAGTTATAAGTCTCAAGGCTTAGGTCTCCCTCTGCAAAACTTAGCTTTCATCTTACCAGAAACTACAGAAGCGGCGCGCCTCTCGCTACATTTATACGATAAAGGTCCAGGTTTGCTTAATTATTTGAACGATTATAGGCTTACTTTAAACTCGACTTGTAATGTTTATTTTCTTCACATTGTTAAGTTTATTACTTTATAAAAGCATAATAAATAAACAACAAAAAAACAAGGTATTTACCTAGATGTTTACCTTACCTGCTTTATTTATATTTAGACACAATACATTACTTACAACTAAAAGTAGATAGAGAAGTAAGCCGGCTTATGAGGGTTGATACATCAGCCTAGGGCTAGATAAAACTCTTATACTGTGCGAAATTTTTCTGCAATGTGTCCTATTCAAATATTAGGATAACTCTACACCGCGCGTTGAAAAATAATTAATTATTAACATTCGTATTTATAAACGGATGTAAATACCTCAGTAACGATTTTCGTAAGATAGTTAAGAAACATTTAGCGTTCCGGTACGATGCCGTGTAGAAACCGATTAGGGGTAGCGGGGGTACGATCTTAAACTACATCCTATACAATATACATGAGAAATATTTTGTCAGCTAATAAAGACATAGCGTTCCGCTTGTAGCTGCAGAAATCATCACTGATATTATATTCCGTCAAACTTATCTGAGGCGGTGTGAGCGTCGCTAGTATCTATCGAAAATAAAATAAAAATGATTTAACGAATTAAAAAATACGACTGCCCTGCCATATTATTTTTGGAGTTTACCTCCATAAAAAGCGATTTGCATATATATATAGCCTTTGGAATCTTATTCACATTTTTTATTAAATGATATTTTTTTGTGAATCACTAAATATTGAACTATAGCGTTATATATTTTTGGAATCTACTCATCATTTTCTAGATGATGATTATATAGTTAATCTTATTTTCGAATTTTTTTTTTCAATTTTGGTCGTTAATGCGGGAACATGGTCACCCCATCAATTTTTTTAAAAATTTTACTAGCCTATGTCACCCGGAATAAGCTAGGGATTCTAACGATACCTCATTTATCAAAATCGGTTCAGGCGTATAGAAGTTATGGTGGAATATAAAAACTCACATACATGAACCCTGAAAACAATATACTCCTTTTTTCAGGCAGTCGTATAACAAAACTTAACAGGCATAAAAATTAGATCCAATTTTGCCCACCGGGTCAGATAAGTTTGACGGACTATACGTATATTTAAGGCACCGCGCGTCTCGTTCGCAGGCCCAGTTTGCGTAGGGTTGAACGATCGCGCAAACACGGGAGCGGCCGACGACACCCCTTCTCTCTACCAATACATATTTAGGTTTATTGATACTGGCTAGTTGAGTACTCTCCTATGAAACCGTGTAAGGACATGGCTTGTTTGCGACGTAAGCATATTGAATGGCTGAATACTATCATAGATTGATAGAGAGATATAAAGAGGTTATCTTTAAGTATGTAGCAGTAAAAAACTGAAAAAGCTCGATGTGCTCTTGTCTGTAGATTTCTAAGATGATATATTTTCACTTGATATATATTTAATAAACCATTTATAAAAATGTAGATGTAAAAGATTGGCCTACGCCAGAAGACTCGCTTCGCCGCCCCTTCAACTACTTGACTTTCGTTTCAATATAATACGTAAGAGATGTTTTTTTAAGGAGAATATCACGTGTCAACTACTTGACGTATCACGTGTTTCTTATTAGGAACCCAAGTGTTTATTTCGTATAATTGTTATTTGAACAAGCTCTTGTTTGTTTGCAAAATATGATTTATATTTTTTCTATGTTTATTTTTCAGTAACTCATTTTAACGTAGCTTTTATAGTATTATATGTGTTTACAAACTTTTGCATATCGCACTAAACTGGTAGCGCCTAACAATCAATTCGACAACCACCCTAATTAACGATTCGAGCATTCAAGCATTCGAGTTCGGCACCCTAAATAACGATTTTCGGAATTTTCTGTAAGACCTTGCTTCTTGCCAATTTCTTCTTGCAAATTCATGATTCTAAGTCAACCGAAAGTACCACATAGGTTTGAAATATATGGCGGATGACAAAATACGCGAAATAAACGGTCGTATCTTTTGATTGCGTTGACTTTTTAAAGCTTGATATTTTTAAAGTCCAAGGGGCCGTGGATCTATATTTGATACTAGTGGGCCCGGCAGACCCACCTGCCTGCCCACCCACCCAGGCCTACCCTATCTTCCTCGCCATTTTTCCTTTTTTTTCTCACCGTTTAAACCTTCCCTGGACTACGACAAATATTTCAAAACCAAAATCAACTAAATCGGTGCAGCCGTTCTCGAGTTTTAGCGAGACAAATGAACAGCAATTGATTTTTATATATATAGAAGAAGAAGATTAATTTCAACTTGATACGTCCACGCATTCACGAGAAGGTGGTTGACAGACACACAAGCAGAACGGACAACGAAGAGGACAGACATCTATAGGATGATGTGCCTTTTTACTCTTGAGGTACGGAACCCTTGACTGCCTCGTTGGTCTAGCGGTTAGCATGTTTGACTGCGGCTGACGAGGTCCCGGGTTCGAGTCCCGGGTCGGGCCATAATAAGTATTGGAGTTTTCTGACTGATTCTCAGTACTAGCCTGGAGTTAGGAAGTTGGTGGTTTCACCCCCGTGCCTCGGAGAGCACGTTAAGCCGTCGGTCCCGGTTATTATCACTAACATAATAAAGCCCGCCAACCCGCATTGGAGCAGCGTGGTGGGTCTAAGCTCTAATTCCCTCTTTCTTAAATGAGTGGAGGCATGTGCCCAGCAGTGGGACGTCAATGGGCTGTAGTGGTACGGAGCCCAAAAACCTACTTACCGCTCTTATATCACAAACTACAAGTAATAAGTGATGATGGGTGACAGCTTACCTTGACTGTGATGTAGAAGAGGTTATTGAGCACCATCTCAGTGGCCTCCACCGAGCCCAGGCCTTCCCGCCTCCCCGCGCGTCCCGCCTCCGCCGCGTAGTACTGCAACAATGTACTACAATGAGCGGTGATAAACTAGTGGTTTAGACGCTCGTCTTCCTCTTTTGTATACGACTGCCTGAAAAAAGGAGTATATTGTTTTCAGGGTTCATGTATGTATGTGAGTTTGTATATTCCGCCATAACTTCTATACGTCTGAACCGATTTTGACAAATTAGGTACCGTTAGAATCCCTAGCTTATTCCGGGTGACATAGGCTAGTAAATTATTTAAAAAAATTGATGGGGCGACCATGGTCCCGCATTAAAGACCAAAATTGAAAATAAATATTCGAAAATAAGATTAACTGTAATATAATCATCATCTAGAAAATGATGAGTAAATTCCAAAAATATATAACACTATAGTTTAATATTTAGTGATTCACAAAAAATACCATTTAATAAAATATGTGAATAAGATTCCAAAGGCTATAATTATATGCAAATCGCTTCTTAAGGAGGTAAACTCCAAAAATAATATGGCAGCGCAGTCGTATTTTTTAATTCGTTAAATTAACTTCACTAATTGTTATCCGCTCAAAGTTAGCCCTTTGCTGCGATCTAACCTGATGGTAAGTGACGATGCAGTCTAAGATGGTAGCACGCTAACCTGATAGGGGCATGGCAGTTATATTAAACCCATTTTCGGTTTCTACACGGCATCGAAAGAGCTAAAGAGTTATTGGAGAAACGAATAAACTTTTATAGAGCGTCATCTAATGACATCATTGTGAAGATCTGTTTAAAATACTGAAGCTTATTAAAAGTTAAATAATTTCGTATCCATAAAATATTTTTCTTGTTTATTTGTTGTTTAAGTACAGGATATAATTCAAATAATTGATCAAGTTTCAGGCTCAGCCTTTCAGAAAATTGAGAGTTCTGAGGTCAACTTTGGACTTTAAAAATCTCCACTTTGAAAGCCCCCATTTCGTCAATTTTAGGGGAAAAATTTAAAAATATATATTTATTTACTCTATTCTTAATTATCTCTAAAATGATATACCGCAACCCTATGTAACGCTAAAAAAAATATTTTACTTCACATTCGCTTCTATGAGAGCCCCCTGAAATAAAGATTTTTATAACTTTTTAAGCCATTTGAGCTGGAGGCCATCGGTTTACAAATTACATTTAAATTTGAAGTAATTAAGTTTAGTAATTCAGAAGTTATAAGGCTCTGACAGAAGGACGGACGGACGGACGGGCGGACAAGGGCGAATTCACTCAAGTAGACTCAGAGACTTTCGCTTCGCTCGGTCAATTAATAAGATAAAATTATAAAGAACTGGCCACGCTGTATCGCTTCCTTGCTGCATAACAGCTGTTTAATATATGTATATAGAAGTTCTCTATCGCTACTATAAGCGGCTACTGAAGCGCTTTCTTTTATCGTTATTTGAACGAATTTACGTGCAGTAAATTTGCAGTTTTTTTTAAATTTCACTTTACTTCTAAATAAAAAAAATTCTTACAAGAAGGTTCACGATGATATTGACTTTATATGTAGAAAACCTAAAAAATAACAACATTTAGATGTCATCATCATCATCCTCAACCGATAGACGTCCACTGCTGGACATAGGCCTCCTGCAAGGATTTCCACACGCCTCGGTCTTGCGCCGCCTGGAACCAGCGGCTCCCTGCGACTCTCCTAATGTCGTCTGTCCAGCGAGTAGGGGGTCTGCCAACGCTGCGCTTTCCCGTGCGTGGTCGCCACTCCAGCACTTTGGGACCCCAACGTCTATCGGTTCTTCTAACTATATGCCCCGCCCATTGCCACTTCAGCTTCGCAACACGTCGAGCAATGTCGGTTACTTTAGTTCTTCTGCGGATCTCCTCATTTCTGATTTGATCGCGCAAAGAAACCCCGAGCATTGCTCTCTCCATCGCCCGCTGAGTGACCCTGAGCTTTCTTATGAGGCCCATAGTTAGCGACCAAGTCTCGCAACCGTATGTCATCACTGGCAACACGCACTGTTCGAAGACTTTGGTCTTCAGGCACTGAGGAATCTTGGACGAGAAGACATCTCGAAGCTTCCCGAACGCTGCCCATCCGAGTTGGATTCGGCGGCTCACCTCTTTCTCAAAATTGGACCTACCTAGCTGGACCATGTGTCCCAGGTATATATATTCGTCTACAATTTCGAGTGCAGAGCTCCCAACGATTACTGGATGGAGCGGCACAAGAGCGTTAGACATGATTTTCGTCTTACTCATGTTTATTTTAAGGCCCACCTGTTGGGAAACTCTGCTGAGGTCATTGAGCATTGCATTAAGGTCACCCAGAGTCTCTGCCATGATGACTATATCATCGGCAAACCGAAGGTGAGTGATGTACTCGCCATTGATGTTGATGCCAAATTCGTTCCAATCCAGAAGCTTAAAGACGTCTTCCAACGCAGCGGTAAAGAGCTTCGGGGAGATTACATCTCCCTGTCGCACTCCCCGCTGCAGTTGGATTGGCCTTGTAGTCTGGTCCTGTATACGAACTGACATTGTGGCGTTTTCGTACAAACACTTCAGCACTTGGATATACCGGTAGTCTATCCGGCATCTCTGCAGTGACCTCAACACAGCCCAAGTTTCCACCGAATCGAAGGCTTTCTCATAGTCCACAAACGCTAAGCATAGTGGCCGGTTATACTCTTCAGTCTTCTGTATAATCTGGCGCAGCGTGTGAATGTGGTCTATGGTACTAAAGCCTTTCCGGAATCCGGCTTGATCGGGAGGCTGGAAGTCGTCGAACCTACGAGCGAGACGATTCGTTATGACTCTCGAGAACAACTTATAGACATGGCTGAGCAGCGAGATGGGTCTATAATTCTTCAGCAAGGTATGTAAAAGGGTAGGTAAAAGGGAGACAATACCTTGCTGAAGAATTATAGACATTTAGATGTGAATTGATGAAATTAATTCATGAAATGAAAAATTTTATGTGATATAATTAATTAAAATTGTTTTAAGTTTTATAAATCAAAAAAGTAAAGGCTGAATAGCCCAGGCTAGGAGTTAGGAAATAGAACCTAGAGCCTTGAAGCCAATAAAAAAAACGCAAGTACAACAACGCGCCGTAGTCTATAATTTGTGCGTGCTAATTTTAAGTTTCATAAAAATTTTCTTATAAATTATCAATAAATATGAGTGGTATAAGTGATGTGGAATCAAAAAATTAAATCATCATTTAGGTATTTTAGATGTGAGAAAAAAACCGCGTTTACAATAGCCGCCAAAAATCGCGAAATAAGTATGGGCGTCAAAAACCATTTTCTAGTGAGTACCTAGTACCTACCTACTCGACTTTTATTTTTAAATTTCTCACAAATGTATTAAAAAATATTGTGTGATACACGGGTGTTAAGGTTTCTACATACTCGTGACGATGGTCAGCCCTCGACTGGTGTTATCAGGCTGACATTAGTCAACTTGTATGTAAAAATCTACTTACCGCTCTAATATCACAAACTACTATTACACTTCGCAACAGCAAATATCCAAAGGCCCTTCAAAACGAAACGACGCAAAGTAAGTAAACTAAATGTTCAGTCCAGTCTGTAATTATATTACCGCAATATAGAAATTAGTTTGTATAAATACGAGTGTTTTGACGATGGTACTTCAGTCTCCTGCCGGCAGACTCAGCAATCATTGAATACCTCTGTCTCCTCTTACGATAGTAGTCGTGGCCAGATCAAATAAATATTGTCCTTAAGTTTAACCAACCTTTATCTAATTACATTAAATCTCTCGTGGAACCTCTGCACGTTAAATCGTTTACTCGTGCAATTTTCGAATGAGAGGACAAATATACTAAAAGTGTTTAATTAATACCTACTCCTGGATTATCCCTTACACCTGAAGCCCAATAATTGTCTAAGCAAATCCTAATCATTTGAAAGCTTAAAACGTATTACTCGAACTGTTAAGGAGTTCATCTATACTTTTTGACGTGCAAGCATCTACGAACTCCTTAAACAGGTTGAATTATACAATTGACAAACGATTACGATTTCCTTACACGATTACCTTTTTTACACGCGAATTGGTCAAACGAATCTCTGCTCCACTTCAGTGAAAATTCAGTCCCTACCTATTACGGTACACCTATAGTATGCTTCTAGTGCTGCTGGAGATTATTTCGCAGACACGAAATTATAATTCGAAACAGCGAAAGCTGAGGGCTTTAGACGTTCGACCTGCTATTCAGATGGTCGGTGGATCGATGCCTGAGCACGCACTTCTAAGTTTTCTGTGTGCGTTTTGAATCAATTAAATATTTCTTGCTTTAACAGTCAATCATCGTGATGAAAACTGCTTGCACGAACGTTATAAAGAATAATGTCCACAAAGGAGTGTGAAGTCTGCCAATCCACACTCGGCCAGCGTGGTGGACTAAAGCCAACATTTCTCAATCCGTTAGAGACTCATGCTCTTGCGGCAAATGGTTGTTGAATTAAAAACTATTGCACGGGCAGGATTTGTATAAAAGTTGTAGATGTCATATACCTTAGTCGCAAATATGAATAGCTTACGAAAATTTAAACAGGCAATGTTAGTTATGTAAGTTACGTACGCTACTTACGTAAAACCTTACGTAGGTAGCCGCTATTACAAGTGTAATAGCGGCTATTATAGCCGAGTTATTGAATAAAGAGATTTGACCCTGAAATTGATCAGTAGATGCTTTATTGACTTAACTAGTTACGAGGATCGTCCGGCAGTTATCCAGGCGGTTACATCGGTTCGTCAGATATAATCTTTCGTGAAAAATAAAAACAATATGAAGTTGTACAGCCGTTGGGAGCCAGGTACCCTATTATTTTATGGGGCAATATAAATGGCTTTAGTTCAGGTACATTTTGGAATGTACTCAGGAACTTCACAACCTTCCTCCTGTTCTATTACAAAACAGACGGAACATTGTGAGCGTTGGAATTCTTATTTAGCACTATAAAATTCCTGCGACTTCGTCTTTTTTAATTCCTTCGGGAACTCTTTACTTTCCCGGGATAAAAACTCTATGTAACGACATAGACTTTTTATCCCGGGATGGGCCGTGAAAGCGTAACAATCACACAGAAACAGTTTATGGATTGTAGGGTAGATTGGGATGCACAAACTGAGCCAACTAACTTTAACGGGCGGTAATGCATTTGGATTTTGGACTTACTGAATTATCTACTAAAATTATTTAAATCAATATTACTTAACTCAATTATACTCCTGTTTTTCTTAATCAAGACACGCGGGAGCGTGTCCAGCCAAAGTTCAAAAAAACTGGCGAGCAGCACCGTGTGTAATATTACACGAACCATTTGGAGCCACTTTTGACCCCCTCATAACTCAAAAACTATTTCACATAAACATGTCAAATTTGGCGCATATATTGAGACCCGTGAGATACATATGTGCTCCAAATTTCATAAGCACACCTCAAATGGTTATTTAGATATAAACGTACAAAAATCGTCATTTTTATGATCAAAGGTATAGATCAAAACTCTGACACGAGGCATGCTACCATTGCTTAAAGCCGTATTATTTTAATATTGTTGACGTTTATGTTGTAGTGTTATAATCATTATTTTAAGGACGTCAAAGTACGTGACATTCAACCGTTATTTTGAAACAATACTGCTTTAAGCGGTGGTAGTAACTCCTTAACTATTGAAAATGACACATAATTATTATTTTAATGTAAATAATAATGAATAATAATATAGTTGCATTAAAACCTTACTTTCGTATTCATACATTTTGTGCAACGAAACGACATTGACAGAAAAGAAGAAGAAACGTATTTGAAGTCGTCAGTTCAAACTGTCAGTCATTGTGATTTGTATTCATTGTTTATAGTGGTTTTAGTGATATCGACTGTTTACCGTGCTTGTTTTCAATGTTTCACAAAAAACTTTTGATTTTGAACTTTTGCAATCAAAATTGATGAGATGTAGAAATGTGCTGTAGAGGTAGTCTAACCATAGATGTAATCTGTCAATGTCAGTGTAACTCTAGGTACACTATATATTTTTCTTGAGAATTCTCGTCTATAATTATCTTGTACAATGAGTCGTACAATAGAATTACTGGTGGGTGACACACTGACCTTACACCGAATACTAAGTACCTACTAATGTAAAACGTAAACTAAACTAATAGAAAAGTCCTATTACAGTGTAAAGGATTACTTGAATGATAGCAAGGCATGGGTATGAATTGTTAACTATTGAAAACTAGCCAAGCCAAAGCCTTAGTCTTCAACATTTTATACTAAGTTATAAGAAGAAATGATATTTTAAGTTGTTATAAAATATTATATGTTGTTATAAATAAATTTCAGGACTGACCATTGAACTTGGCACCCATTTAGATCTCACTTCTTTTGTCGCTGAAGTCAACAACCAAGGCATATATATCACAATTTTGAATTTGGCTCTCATTTCATATTTATGTTTTTGATGGGATATCAAGACACGCGGAAGCGTGTCCAGCCAAAGTTCAAAAAAACTGGCGAGCAGCACCGTGTGTAATATTACACGAACCATTTGGAGCCACTTTTGACCCCCTCATAACTCAAAAACTATTTCACATAAATATGTCAAATTTGGCGCATATATTGAGACCCGTGAGATACATATGTGCTCCAAATTTCATAAGCACACCTCAAATGGTTATTTAGATATAAACGTACAAAAATCGTCATTTTTATGCTCTACCTAGGTATAGATCAAAACTCTGACACGGGGCATACTACCATTGCTTAAAGCCGTATTATTTTAATATTGTTGACGTTTATGTTGTAATGTTATAATCATTATTTTAAGGACGTTAAAGTACGTGACATTCAACCGTTATTTTGAAACAATACTGCTTTAAGCGGTGGTAGTAACTCCTTAACTATTGAAAATGACACATAATTATTATTTTAATGTAAATAATAATGAATAATAATATAGTTGCATTAAAACCTTACCTTCGTATTCATGCATTTTGTGCAACAAAACATCATTGACAGAAAAGAAGAAGAAACGTATTTGAAGTCGTCAGTTCAAACTGTCAGTCATTGTGATTTGTATTCATTGTTTATAGTGGTTTTAGTGATATCGACTGTTTACCGTGCTTGTTTTCAATGTTTCACAAAAAACTTTTGATTTTGAACTTTTGCAATCAAAATTGATGAGATGTAGAAATGTGCTGTAGAGGTAGTCTGAACATAGATGTAATTTGTCAATGTCAGTGTAACTCTAGGTACACCATATATTTTTCTTGAGAATTCTCGTCTTTAATTATCTTGTACAATGAGTCGTACAATAGAATTACTGGTGGGTGACACACTGACCTTACACCGAATAATAAGTACCTACTAATGTAAAACGTACACTAAACTAATAGAAAAGTCCTATTACAGTGTAAAGGATTATTTGAATGATAGCAAGGCATGGGTATGAATTGTTACAGCGGCTGATTATGTAATGTTATATTATAAGTACATATATATAATTTCAAATATTTGTGAGATGGTGATAATAAAAAAAAGAGGAGTTTATTGCGGGCTCTTCTCAGAGCAGGGCACGTTTGGAACCCTCGTAGCTTTAGTTTTAAGATACCGTAGTTAATTATCACCATCACGTCTTATGCTCTATAAGCATGACGTTCAGAAGGTGTACTTTGTAGGTACATATTTTGAATAAATATGTTTTGAGTTTGAGATTGAGTTCAATAATTTCTGTACAAAAAGTAATGATATCTCATCAAAAACATAAATGTAAAATGAGAGCCAAGTTCAAAATTGTGATATATATGCCTTGCGGTTGTTGACTTCAGCGACAAAAGAAGTGAGATCTAAATGGGTGCCAAGTTCAATGGTCAGTCCTGCAATTTATTTATCCCATCAAAAACATAAATGTGAAATGAGAGTCAAGTTCAAAATTGTGATATATATGCCTTGGTTGTTGACTTCAGCGACAAAAGAAGTGAGATCTAAATGGGTGCCAAGTTCAATGGTCAGTCCTGAAATTTATTTATAACAACATATAATATTTTATAACAACTTAAAATATCATTTCTTCTTATAACTTAGTATAAAATGTTGAAGACTAAGGCTTTGGCTTGGCTAGTTTTCATATACGAATTATTATTAAGTAGGTACCTAAAAGTACAGTTTCTACCAGCAAGCCAAATTTTCGGAAGAATAAAATAAGAATTTACAGCTTTACAACTTGTGAAGGCTATAATTCGTATATGAAAACTAGCCAAGCCAAAGCCTTAGTCTTCAACATTTTATACTAAGTTATGAGAAGAAATGATATTTTAAGTTGTTATAAAATATTATATGTTGTTATAAATAAATTTCAGGACTGACCATTGAACTTGGCACCCATTTAGATCTCACTTCTTTTGTCGCTGAAGTCAACAACCAAGGCATATATATAACAATTTTGAACTTGACTCTCATTTCACATTTATGTTTTTGATGGGATAAATAAATTGCAGGACTGACCATTGAACTTGGCACCCATTTAGATCTCACTTCTTTTGTCGCTGAAGTCAACAACCGCAAGGCATATATATCACAATTTTGAACTTGGCTCTCATTTTACATTTATGTTTTTGATGAGATACTCAATACTCAATATCATTTATTCAATATAGGTACACTGTAGGTACACTTATTGACGTTAAAAATTACTTACTTAATAATTTATATACTCTTTTTTATGTTCTATTTTTTGTATGTACTCTATGATCTATCCCTGTAAACTAAGAAAGGAATAATAAAGGCTTTTTTATTTTTGTTTTATTTATTTATTATTATCATATCGGTATTTCTATAGGTTATGCATTTCTAGATGAGGTAAATAGCTACTCAAACTAAATTATGCCAACCATATTTCTATTTAAACTGAAACGTAATGCAAATAAGTTTACTTTTTCAATCATTCGTAGTAATGTTTCACTACACGTCATATTCAAGAGCAAAAAATAATATTAAATGAAAAAACTTTCCCTCAAAAAAAATGTGTGAGTCAGCTCCAATGCACGACTGGAGTTCTTTTTACGAGTTTTTTAATTCCCACAGGCACGCCTTCAATTTCCGCGCTAAAAAGCCTGTGCCACTCTCCAAGTACCCAACTATACCCATGCAAAAAATCACGTCAATCCGTTGCTCTGTTGCGGCGTGATTGAAAGACAAACTCTCTATTTGACGTCCTTGGGGATAGAAATTTCAAAAACTGGAAAATCTGTATTTCATCATTAGCGGAAGCCAAAATACGAAGTTTCATGGCTATAGCAACTTGAAAAACGACGGACTTTCAAACAAACTTTCAACCCCTATTTAAGCCCATTTAGGGTGGAATTTTTTAATAATTGACACACATCCTTCTGTATTTTTCTCAAAATACCAAGTTTAGTAAACTTAACTTGAAAAATATCTTGTTAAATAAAGGACTATCCTATTTCAACGTCTTGGGGGTAGAAATTGATTGGTGGGGGGCTTAAGCCGTGGCTAGTTACTAACCTACCGGCTAAGACGTGCCGCCAAGTGATTTAGCGTTCCAGTACGATGTAGAAACCGAATGAGGATATGGGTTTAATATAACTGCCATGCCCCTAACAGGTTAGCCTGCTACCATCTTAGACTGCATCATCACTTACCATCACGTGAGATCGCAGTCAAGGGCTTAATAGGTCAATTATATAATTTATATTAATCAAGATACATACAACATAAACAAGTGTTACCGTGGAAACATAAAGTCAATAACGTAAAATTTTCATAGCCCGGGCTTATAATATATGAAAATCTATTATAAATGAGGAAATCTCCAAAAATTAGCCTGTGCAAGGGACAGACATGGCTCCGTAAATCAATGCCCCAAAGCCAGACAAATACTAACTTCAGTCAAATACGTTTGTAGAGCGTAGATTTGACTCGCTCTACAAAGATATTTGACTTTATATTTGTCTAGCAATGCAAGTGAGTGCGGTAACATTATATTATTTGTAATATGTATCTATATCCTGAACATTAATATTTCCAAAAGAACAACCTAGTTTCTTACCGGCTCTTCTCGGGATGATTCAAAAGCACTTGGATATTTATTTAGATAAAAATTATTAAATTTAAATTTAAACTGAATTTAATTAAATTGACGTGAGACCCGTACACAGTAATGGGCAGTGGCGTGCAGTTCATAGAGGCATGAAAGCACAGCCTACCCACATGGAAGTACGTCAATGCTCATTTTTCATTCTGACAGTCAGTAAATCGGTATTCTGCTTACCCTAGCTTCAAACCCTGTGCACGCCACTGGTAATGGGCCGTTAGATTGACATGATGATGTACTGTATCTTTGTACGTAATTGTAACATCTATGTTTGAGTCATATTACACAAGAAGTCTCGTTTCAAATCTTATTCTAAACGCAGTGCCAACTTTGACCACCTTGTCAACTGGTTTCCATCGAGGGGTTGATCCCTGGTGATGATAATACCCACCTGTATGTAGGAGAGGGGGTTGGCCGGCGGCACGTTTGGGTCGACCAACTCGATGTTGACTAGCCACGGCAGCAAGTATTGCAGCAACAGTTGTCGCACCTCAGTGCGCGCGGTCTGAAAGCGCGCCGTGATCTCTGCGACAACAGAACTCACATTATAAATGTTTTCAACACAGATAAAAATATCGAGGCAATATGCTAGTTGTTTTCGTCATTTTTCTCTATCAAAAATAGGTAAATATTACAATAAAAAAATGTCAACATGGCCGTAATTTTGATTGTAAAGTTCATGTAAACGTTAGAATGTACCAGTATTACCACGCCGCCTTAACATAGAACTCGTTGTCAGAAAACGTGACTTGGTGACTTCTGTAAGTCGTGGTTCGCCCTGAGTTGCTTTTATTAGACAAGGAATTATGGGAGATTTCGATTGTGGCTAGTTACATCCCTACTGGCAAAGATATACCGTTAAGCGATTTAGCGTTCCGGTAAAATGCCGTGTAGAGAAACTGATTAGGGGTGTGGGTATAATGTACCTAGTTCTGCATCTTAGACTGCATTATCATCTTCAGTCGCGGGCTAGCTTGCAGTGGAATAAAAAACACTCTTGGTCAATACTCAAAATAGTCAAAATCGTCGCAACAAGAATACCATAAATTCAGCCAGCCACAATTTAGACTGTAGTAATGATTGCTTATTTTCATAGCATCATGTCTTACGGTATCTTACTGTGGGGTAAAGCCGCAGATATTCAATAAATCTCTGTACTACAAAAAAGGGCAATACGCGCAATTTATAAATTAAAACCGCGTGATTCCCTTAGAGAGAAATTTAAAGATATTGGTAATCTAACTGTAGCCTCAAAATATTTACAGTAATATGTTTTTTGTAAAACAGCACATCCGTAATTACAAAAAAAAATGCGATCTGCACGATAGGCAAACTAGAGGCCGTAATAGGCTCGTGACTGCATCGCTCCACCTCAAAAAAGTCCGAAGGTCATTCGTGGGAATGTGCATTCTTTTCTATAACAAAATTCTACCACCTATTTTAAAATTACCTAAACACAAATTTAACAAATCTATTAAAATTATGCTCCTGAAAAAAGCTTATTATACTGTTAAAGATTATGTAAATGATAGAGGGGCATGGATTTGATCGCTCCAGCAACGCTAAGGACAGCGGTTACTTATGTACACATTTATGTAAGCAACCACCGAGTTTCTTGCTGGTTCTTCTCGGTAGGAATGGCATGGAATGGAATGAAAGTACTTGTAAAAGTTTATTTGAATAAAAACGTTAGAATTTTGAATTTTTGAATTAATGCAGGGTTTATATAATAGATCTTCATATTCCCGTATCAGTTGCATGGCACAGCAAAGCGTATTAGAGGATCTACGGACAAGGGGCTTAGAGCCCCTCCGATCGTCTTTATACCTACGCGAAATACCTACAAATATGTTATCAATTGAACAACGGGCAGACCGGAGCTTTTAGAAAATGCGGATGCTATGGTGTTTGAAGCGGTGACAGCGTATTAGTGTAGATTTCAGTCTCTTCATTCCTTTCAATAACATTTGGTTCAGCAGTTATTACAGGTCAGTAGATATCGCTGATTATTAACATAATCACGTTACATATTGCTAAATTAAACAAATAATAGTGAGTTCAAAACGTATACCCAGTTCTCAGTTCGATAAATTCGGCTAAATTCGGCTTTGACCTTTCTGTAAAGTGTCTGGATTTAAAACCCGTTGTGACACGGATGTGTCACAACGGGTTTTAAAACAAGGCAGTTATAAATATTTTCAATGACATAGCCTTAGACGAAAAGCGCAGTGTATTTTGAACTGAATATTCGGTGGCGCGGTAAATAGATTATTCTGCAAGTTCCACGGATCAATAAAACTGAACCGTATTTATGGAAACATATTAGGCTGCGTTCGCACTGCGAAAAACAATCGCGCGGATTTTTTTTTCGCCATATCGTCAGTTTACATGGATAAATTGCGAAATTTACGTAATTGAAAAATAGTATAAAGCAACACTATGAAAGAATCTTCGATGATTCAAACAAATGTGAGAAACAGTCTAACTCTTCTCATTTTGAATTTTCTCTAAAATTTTTGTGTAAACCGACTTATTGAACAGACACTACGTCCTTGAGAATAAAATTCACGCGGATAAATAAATCACTGGTGTGATACCAATCAGGTAGGATTAGGTGAAATCTGTACGCAAAATATGTATAAATCGCGAGAATATAATTCTGGTGACAGAAGGGCTGGCTCATTTTTTGCGCAAAGGATCAGCCTGGCTGTCCAGCGCGGAAATTCAGCCAGCATTCTTGTCACCATTCCACGTGGGCATGATTTATATAGTAATTAGGTTAGGCTAGCTAGCATTAAGTTCTATTGTATTATTTTCAATATAATTCGCGCAAATGCCTTTCCAGAAAGGGATTTCCATCTTGTCGCTCGAGGGTCTTACCAGAAAACATGGGCATCGTAAGTTCTGGGTGCAGCTGTGAGAGCTGCCGGGAGAGGTACAGCTGTGAGCGGCAGTAGGTCGTGCATAGCAACACGTCGAGTGTGCCCCGACCTTTATCCGAGCCTGTAACAAAACACGCCATATAAATACATATTTTTCATCCAGTATAAGTGAGTCTGCGATCTCCTCTAGTGGTAAACTCAAACTCAAACTCAAACTAAAATGGCAGCGGGCTAACCTGTTAAGGATATAATTGGATTAGATGGCAGTTAAGTATATAAAACCCATACCTCTAATCGGTTTCTTCACCGCATCGTACCGGAACAATAAATATCTTGGCGGTTAAATGGTAATTACCACCAGAGCAGACAATAGGAAATTCAGAAATTATAAATTCCCAAATTTACACTGCTGAAGATCGAACCTGGGACTTCCCGACTGTAAGACAATAGCGCTCACCACTGCGAAAGGGAGATCGTCAGAATTCTATGTATACAGAGTGTGTATAATATGTGTGTGTGTGTGTGTGTGTGCGTGTATGTTTTATGATAATCTGCAGATTTTATATTGGGTGACTGTGCGGAAAATTCGCCCTCTTTAATTTGGTAGAGTTAGGCTCCATGATCGGGAAATCTTTTTTAATTTTGTTATTTATTGTTAAGATTATACTCCGCATTTTTATACGACTGCCTGAAAACAGGAGTATATTGTTGTCAGGGTTCATGTATGCATGTAAGTATGTGTGTTTGTATATTCCACCATAACTTTTATACGCCTGAACCGATTTTGATATTGGTGAGGTATCGTTAGAATCCCTAGCTTATTCCGGGTGACATCGGCTAGTAAAATTTTAAAAAAAATTGATGGGGTGGTCCCGCATTAAAGACTAAAGTTGAAAACAAAATTAGAAAATAAGATTAAGTATTTCATCATCATCTAGAAAATGATGAGTAGATTCCAAAAATATATAACACTATAGTTCAATATCCAGTGATTCACAAAAAAATATCCTTTAAGTAATAAAAATGTAAATAAGATTAAGATTATGACTTGTTAAACACAACGATAATTAGCATAACAAGGGTCATTTAATAGTATTTGACCTCCCCTACAACTAACATATCAGCATCATCTATAGTATCAAAGTACAGTACCTTTACAGGGAATTTTCTAAATTAATTTTCAAATTACGTAGTTACGGAACAGGTATAGTATTCACAAAAAGAAACCTGCATAAAGTCCGTTAAAATTCCGCTGGATCGGACAGTTGGAATTAGCTGATAAAATCCATTACCGATTCCGACGGAAACACAACAAAATAAAAAGTCAAGTTAACCAAGAGCTTTTCATAAACAATAACCAGCTAAAACTCGAGCTTTCAGCAGCTTAGAAAAAATATACAGTACTAACGTAAATTGAATATTAAAGTGGGTCAAAATATTTTCACGTATGGAAAAAAATAATTAAAAAGTTATTAAATAAAGATTTCAGTGATATCAGTCGATTGCGATTGTTAAGGTCAAGATTTGTTAAGATTAATAACAATTATTTTCTTCGATTATTAACTACTGAAAAAAGCATATCCAACTCTGTAAAAATTGGTTATAGGAATTATTCATGACTTCTACATATAATTTATAGCTTACGTGCGTGTTTCTTCTTGGTTTTCCTAGGTAGTAATGGCATTCTTAACCAGTCGTAGATTCACTTCACTAAAGCACTTGTTAAAGTTTTGTTACCGATACAGAGCCCAGCCCTTTTTTTTATGTCTGTCTACGAGCGTAACACGCTGAAAGTACTGGGAGAAATCGAATGTAACTTGGCACAGTTATAGCTATAATTGTGGATTAACTTAATATACGAATTTTGTATCCCGAAAAACAATTGCGGTAAGTTTTTATTTATTTTTATTATTCCACTACAAGTTAGCCCTCGACTTCGATCCCACCTGATGGTAAGTGATGATTCAATCTAAGATGGTAACGGCCGAAACCTCCCACCAAACCATAACCAGAGAAAATTCAGAAATTATAAATTCTCAAATTGACCCTGCTGGGAATCGAACCCGGGACCTCCTACTTTAAGGCAACAGCGCTCAACACTGCCAGGGAGATCGTCAAAAGAGGGTGGTAGGTGATGAAAATTTTTATCGGAGTTACTCCATAATTTCGTCAAATCTAAAACTTATGACAAGTATTTTATACTTAACAAAGGTTTCACTGTCCAGTTTAGAGAAACTATGCAACTAGCAAATCTAACGCAATCAGTACACTCGATTTAAAAAACAAGTAGATTATACATAATGTGGTAATGGCTGTAGTCAGTAGTACATAAGGTTAAACCACCCGTGCAATTGCGGCCAAGACGCTCAATTTCTTCCGTAGCACAAGGCTACGGCCATTTGTTCGTAGCTCGTAGGCTTCAATGTAAATCGCGACATCCATTCTTCCATAGTAATATTATTAATGCGATACTACATCGATCTATCCGTCTATTCGGTCTGCGTGTCTGTCTGTCAGCTAAGCATTCACGGGCCATCTTTTAACCAATTTTAAATAAATTTTGTACATTATATTTCGGAAAATCAAAGTGTTTATGCGGGATTTTCAACTATTAGATATCTAAATCTACGGTAACGAATTCGAGTATCTTCTAGGATTATGCTTTAAAAAAAACTATAACAGGACGATCCCTTCAAATTAAATATTTTTTTATTTTTTTATTAAGAGCAGTTTTGATTATTGATTCAGAGAAACATATTAGTTTTTATTTTGCCTTCCTGTTTCTGTCACAAATCAGGGCATTACGCCGAAACCACTGACCGGATTTAAATCCTAGCGGATAGCTAATATTCTGGGTTAAAAACCAAAATCCAAAAAATAATTGAGATATATAATGCAAAGCTAATATAAAATAATGTTATTCAGGAAAGGCAAAGAAAAAAGGAAAGTTTTTGTCGATGTAATCCCATAGCTCCGTCAAAACAATCCAGGTACGTCGAGTAGAAGTCGGAGGGCGGAACTACTCAACGAGTACTTAGTTGGATAGTAGTATATGAATAGCTTTATTATCTATTATTAGCTTCATTTTCAATAGCTTAAAAAGGATATTTTCATAAGGTAAAACTTATGTAGGTAGTAGGTACCATATAGATAATTATTAACTAACTGCAAAACCATTTAAAAATAAGTTTAGTTATTAAATATTTTAAAAGGCGACGAATCAATGAGTGAACTTTTTTTACCTCATTTAACAATTTTTTTAACTAAAAAACAGGACTAAGTTCTCAATTCTGCGCGTATTTTTTTATATCGTAGGTATAGCTTGACATTTTAATTACCCGCCGTTATTTGGTCTAAATATATTTTTAAGTTCTTTTTATTTCATAATTTGAGTTTGAAAAACAAACAATTAAAACAATAATCAGTTTTCGCTACGTAGTTTGTAGTATTAAACTAATACACAAGGTATGCCAACATCAACTATTTAATACAAGGAAATACAGGTAGTTAATGCAAGCGTAAAATACATTCGAAGTTTACACGTGTTCGATTTAGTCAGGTAGGTAGGTTCGAGCGAATAAACGAGTGCACGGGCTAGGCTGCGCGGGACGCGGGAGATGGGCGGACGGCTGCGCCGGGAGGATGCAACGCGCTCCTGCATGGACCGCGGCCGTCCCACTGTTGCTTTTTAAGGCAGAGCAACCTGGCACCGGCGTCAGACGTCGACTGGTAGGCGCGGCGGACGGACGCCGCGCCATGAACGCTAACGCGTCCGGACGCGTGCTCAGCACGCACCCCGCGCTCGCCGACGACGATGAGCAGTCGTTCGACGCGTGGGTGGCCGAGGTGGTGGGCACATTATACGTGTACTACACGCCGCTTCTCGTCGCGGTGGGCACCGTGGGCAACCTGTTGTGCGTGTTCGTGTTCTTATCCAGTAAACTGCGCCTACAGTCCACCAGCCAATACCTGACTGCACTCGCCATATCGGACACCGTGTTTCTACTGCAGCTGCTGCCGCCGTGGCTGAGCGCGACGCGCATCACCGGCGTGTTCCACAGCTACGGGTTCTGCCAGTCGTTTATGTACACGTCTTACGTCTCGTGCTGGGAGAGCGCGTGGTTCGTGGTCGGTTTCACGCTGGAACGCTTTGTGGCAGTGCTGTACCCGCTGCAGCGCAATTCCATGTGCACGGTGGCGCGCGCGCGTTTTCTCGTCATGGTGATCGTGGTGGCGTCGGTCGCGTTCAACAGCCCCGTGCTGCTGTTCGCGGCGCCGCGCGACGGCGACTGCAACATCGCCCGCGAGTACCTGGCCCACGCGGCGCGGTTCAACATCATGGACACGGTGCTGGCGTTTACGGTGCCTCTGGGACTCATTGTGGTGTTAAATGTGTGGATTATGTCGGGCGTGTGCCGCGTGGAGCGTGCGCGCCGCCAGCTCGTGAAGGAAGGGCGCGAAGCGGCGGGTGCGTTGGCAGTATGCCCACGCTCGCAGCAACGCGTCACCCGCATGTTACTCCTGGTGTCCTCGGTATTCGTCATTCTAAATTTACCGGCCTACACCATCCGCGTGCTCGCTTACGCCTACGACGTGGTAAGTCGCATTGCGAATTGCACCTTTCCTCCCCTTTGCAGCAATCCTTTATATATGTCAGCGTAAGATTGTAAAAACCGTTAGATTAGAATCTAACTCGCGAGATTGCAAACTGTCGAACGATTACAATTTAACGCATAATTTTTCGGTAGATTGTAATCTGGTAGGTATATTAACCCGATAAAACCTAAGTGCCCGGCCGCAGCCGGGCACTACCAAGTTGTTTATGTCGAACCCTAACCTAACCTACAAGAAACAGACAAGAAAACGTAAATACAATGAATATTTCAAAAATGTATACTCAGTACTTAAACCGTTACATTGTAATCTAACTGTTTTTACAATCTTACGGTGACATATACATACTTATGCACTGGCTGAATGCATCGCAATATTATATCAATGTCTATGCTTTGCGTTTAATCTTTATTCTATTTTATGTCGATATGAAAGAAAAACTAAAAAAGTGCTTCCCGTACTCTAGAGGAAAATCCAAAATCATGGATTTGGCATTCTGTGTTTTACGCTTTTCTTCTTATCTTAATTTTTTTATGTAGAATCTAGATTATTTTCTGAGCCGACCTAATAATTTAATTAAATAAATTATATTAATTGTTAACTGGATACGTACGCGAGTTTGACTCGCACTTGGCCGATTTTTTATGTATCTAATGAGACCCGCTTTTGTCGATTCACCTACTTAGAGATTTGTCGCGATTGAAAATATTCTATGCACATTAATATATTACGATTGCGCTAAAAAAAAAAATATCTTGATAATTATTTGAAACTAGTGTCCAATAATTATTTGTTGTCCTGTCAAATTGTGAATGTTTGTCCAATTGTGAACCATCTCGAGACTCGCACAAACTCACACAAAAAATTCCGTCAGAATCGGTCCAGCCGTTCTGGGGTGATGCAAGAACATACGAGTACTTTTCGACAATTGTTTTTATTTATATGGAAGATAGATAGATAATAGTTTAAGTTTCCGCATGAAATATTCCCTGATGCCTATTTAATTTTTGAGTAATTGATTAGCGCATTGCTTCACACTTGTTTTTTCATCAAAAAAATATAGGATAGTGGTATTTTTGCGAATGAAAAATCAATATCAGTTATTTCGCTTGCATTGTTTTTGTGCAGCTAATAGGAGATACCTTAATATTGATATTAATACTGCTGTGGAATTATTATCAAAATAAAATATAAGGTGAACCGAGGCTATTGCATCTAAAAATTTAAATTTTTTTGACCGAGGTATGTTGAAGGAGCTGTATTTCTGCTAAAAAATAATTTAGGGAAAAACTGTTTTAATATCTTGAATGATTAGATCCTAAAGTCTTATTTTTACCCATTTGCGTTAGAAAACAACCACTATATTCTTATTAAAACTGATTTTAATTTCAAGGACCGATTTTAGCCACATTAGCCCCGTATCGGGGGTTAATGTAACTATCACTCTTAATTCCTAAACTCGAAGAGATATTATGCTCAAACTCACTGAATATGATAAACAGAGGCATAATTGAATGAATTTGAGACTTATCTCAATGTAAGAATGTTAGTTTCTCTTTAAAAATACTTTTTCGATATAAGTGGGGCTATTGTAGCTTTTTTTTGAATTTTAGTGTTGGATTATGCCTGATAATTTGTGCTGTGTCGATTGTCGATAATATTTTGAATGAAACACGTTTTCATATATCATTAATTTTTATTAATGAAATAAAATTAAAAGGACGAAATTTAAAGTAATATTATGTTAAAAAAATACCTTCTAAAAATTAAAATAATTCTCCACTAGCAAAAATTAGGTTACTATCACAAAAGTATCACTAGCCAGTCTTTTCCATTACATGCAGCAATGAAGCGAGATGTTCTTCTTGTTTTTTGGGAAACACTGTAGGTTTTCCAGCTGATGGCATTTTGGCGCCACGCGCACCGCTTATCCGGGCGGAAATGGTTGACCTCGGAATACCGAATACTTTCGAGGCTTCATAACTGTTATTTTTTTTGTTTTTACTGCCTCTAGAGCTTTAAAAAGGTCTTCTGTTGAGTATGTTTTTTCTCGTTTTCTTTTGTATGTACGCACCATCTAAAAACAAATCTTTCTTATAAATAATTAAGTTGATAGGTTTAGTTTGAATAATAATCATCATAAGTGCAAGTAAAAGGTGTTGAAATTATTTAATAAATTAAGTAGAGTTTTGTATCGTGTTCGGAGGGTTGAGAAGGGTACAGGGGAGAAGGGTTGTTAAGGAAAAAGGGTAATTTCCCCTTCCCACGAATCTTTTTTGCCATTGGAGCAATATTGTTTTTAATATTTTAGCCAATATTAGTAAAAACACACACAGAAGTCCTGGCATTTAGCTGGTTATTGAAGTGAAAACTTCTTTAGGCGCGTTGAGTACTTTTTGGTAGGGGGTAAAATTGTGGATTCGAGTGACCCACAATTACATCAAACTAAAAATAAAAAGAACTACACGTCTCCGGCAAGTTGGATTTGTGGGAGGCGAGAAAAAATACCCTCCCCTTTTCCCGCTACCCCTCTCAACCTTCGGTGAAGGTGTCTCGAGTCCAAACTTTTACCTTTTATTTTCTTACAAATTCTGTTTTTTATTTTATCGATAAAAAAATACGTTGGCATCACTAGTACTTTTATTTCCATACTAAAATCAAGAGGGCTATTGTGTCTTTCTTTGTAGATACAATAGCCCCGTGTCACAATTTTAGTGGGGTTAATGTGTTTTTACTAATAACTCTAGATAACTACGACACAGAAAGAAAATAATTATCAAATAACAAGGACTTATTCATTAAATTTGTACTTACCGTAAAATATTGTTCCAAAAGGCTCACAGTAAATTTTTGTCGAATAAAATATCACACCATGTTTCCAGCACACTCAACGAAAAATGACCGACTAAAAAAGAAGACGCCATCGGTAAAACAGTAGGCGCGATACAAGCACACTCTATGATCCCCTTTAGTAAACATTAGTTTGTCTATGCACCAATAGATGTCATTTCCCGTAAATCTATTTGTGAAGGAAGATAAAATGATAAGACGCAATAGCCCCGAAGTTACAATAGCCTCGGTTCACCTTATATTTTAATTTGTAAGTAATCAACAGCGTTGCAAATTAATATTAACAATAATTTTAACTTGACATTAAATAAGGCCATAAACGAAATATGTAAGGTTTCACGGTATTGTGTACAATTCACAGAATTCTGTGAAACTAATCACAAAGGGTTGAAAATTAAAAGCACAATTTACCTTTATACATTTGTTGTTGTCGAGAGTTTTTTTCGCGTGACGAAATATACGGAATAGACGCCAAGTTTCTTCAAGGATTTCTTCAGGATAAGGATGATATTTATGATTTAAAACGTCGCTTTTTGTATGGGAGTACTTAAAGACGCAGTTTTTTTTCTTAAATCGATTGTTTAAATTAGTTATCAGAATTAAATACCAACAGACAGACAGACAGACTTAATATAGAGATATTGTAGATCTTTTGGAAGACCAGAAGGTATTATTAAATAGAAATGTAATAATTAATTAATTAGTAAGAAATTGTTAAATTATTTGTAGAGCGTCGTTTTTAGTATGGGATTCCTCAAAGACGCACTTTTTTTCTTAAATCGACAGTTTAAAATGGTTATCAAAATTAAATACTAACAGAGGACTTGATATAGAGATACTTTGGATCTTTTGGAAGACCCTCGATTCAATAAGTAATTAATCAGTAAGAATATTTTTTTTTCTGACTTAGGCATCAACCCTATTCACTTGACTATACTTCGAAAGAGGACTCAGATGCCAGACATACATCCTTAGCACTGTAGCTATATCTGGTGGAAAGACACCCTTAAGTCCAGACGACGCTATAGCGGCCTGTAGGCTTATATAGCTAGCTA
Organism: Erebia palarica; assembly: GCA_964035005.1. Taxonomy (NCBI): domain Eukaryota; kingdom Metazoa; phylum Arthropoda; class Insecta; order Lepidoptera; family Nymphalidae; genus Erebia; species Erebia palarica. The sequence goes on along the minus strand of OZ035986.1, from coordinate 35,507,474 downwards.
CCCTAACCGCTCACAGGCTTACATTTATCCATACAACTATAAGTATTATTAATGGGAAAATGTGTTTGCCTATGTATATGATTGCTACGTTTTAGCGGCAAATCGCCCAAGTCGCGAGCATCGTATAATTGATATACCTAGGCAGGGTAAATTTGGGAATTTGTACTTGTTATTTCTACGATGCCGTGTAGAGTATAGGTTTAATCTAACTAACGTACCCGCGTTAGCCCGCTAGCATCTTAGACTGCATCATCACTTTGCATCTGGTGAGATCGCAGTCAAGAGTTAACTTGTAGTGAAATATTAAAAAAAGGTTTAGGCTTTTAGAGTTTAGGCCATAGCCTATATTATTTTAATTGGCAAACTTCACACAGATTTGAGAAGATTACGGTGAACTGTTAGGCATACTGATTTCCCCGCGATTTTTTTGTTTGCCGCTTACAGCGGGTGATATTCATTGTGGAAAACGCACATAACTTCGCAAAATCATAGGTGCCAGTCCGGGGTTCGATCCCCGCTTCGGACCGCGCCGAGTAGGCCGAGTCGGTATTTAACCCTTCGCTTTATAACTACTATAAAGGATTATAAAATCAGTATTGAACCGCGTAAAAAAAACTCTATAGTTCTATAATCTCTATAGTTTCATATTTGGCTGACTGTGATTAATAGAACGGATCACGGAAACGGCCGACCTTTAATTCATGACAGTCCATTTTTTCTTATTTAATCAAAGGTGAGCCGTCGCTCTTGTGTCTGAACTCCCTCCGACTCTTGGAGTCGTTTGGATTGGGACGGATCCCACCAGGTTGTGCGAGAAAATTCAATTCCAATTCAAATGATTTTCATTCAAATAAAGTCAAATAAGTTCTTTTGGATCGACAGGTGAATCTGTCGCTGCACAATGGTGTGCCGTTCTAAGTGTTGGGATATTTTAATTTATAAGAAAAATATCAGTAAAGAGAAAAACTTGGACGTCCTGTTTGAGATATATATTTGAAGTAAGAGAAAGTCATCAAACGTAAAAAAACAATAGATTTAAAAAAAAGAATAAGAATATATTTAAATATAAACAATTTAGTTTACGGCCAGTTCCAACATCCCCCTTTAAACTAAATTGTCTTACAAAAAAAAAATATTAACATAACGTATTAAGACACAGGAACAAAAAAAAACCTAACTAAGACCTAAACTACCTATAATTCTACTAGTTGCGATAGGCCCAAGTGGTTTGGTAAGAATATCTGCGGGTGTATCACAACTTTTCATATAGTCTAAAATAATTGTATTATTACTAACTTTTTCTCGTATAAAATGAAAACGAGTGTCAATATGCTTCGTCCTGCTATGGTGCACAGGATTGTGAGCTAAGTTTAGAGCACTCTGACTATCTGACAATATCTTAATTGTATATATCTTACCAGTAATATCCTCTATAAATTTACGTAAGTAACAGGCTTCTTTAGTTGCTGCAGTAAGAGCCATGTACTCAGCTTCAGTGGATGACAGAGCAACAGTTGGTTGTTTCTTTGATTCCCAAGACACTGGTCCACCAGCTAACTTAAAGACATAGCCCGTGTAAGACTTTCTGTTAATTGGACAATTTGCCCAATCAGCATCTGCATACCCTGTTAACGGCTTTCCAGTTTTCCTGTATATTAAGGAATACTCTAGTGTACCCTTTAGGTATTGAAGAATCCTTTTTGCTGCTTTCCAATGTTCCGTTGAAAAACACGTATTAAATTGGCTTAAGTAGCTCGTTGCAAATGCTATATCAGGACGTGTATTGACTGCCAAGAACATAAGGCATCCTATTAGATTTCTGTAAGGCAGCAGCAATGACTCACCACTAAAGTTTCGTTCTAATTTGCTGTGAGCTAAAGGAGTACTAGCCGACTTACATTCACTCATATTAAATTCGTCCAATATGGACAATATATAATTCGATTGACTAATTTTTATGTAATCTTGATTTCTATCTATTTGTAAACCTAAATATGACTTCAAATTGCCAAGATCTTTCAAACTAAAATATTTTGACAAATCATTTTTAACAATGTCAAACGTCACGTCAGAATTATAAAAGACAATTATGTCATCCACGTAGACACCCAGAATAACAAGTTCATCACCAAAAAGTTTTGTATATACACAAGGCTCAGAAGAAGTTCCTATAAAACCTATTTTTGAAAGGACTTCATTCAATTTTTTGTTCCAAGCACGAGGTGCCTGTTTGAGACCATATAGAGATTTTCGAAGTCTGCAAACCCTGTCTTCTTGGCCTTTCACTGAAAAACCAAGAGGTTGTTCCATAAATACTTCTTCTTCCAAATCTCCATAAAGAAATGCTGTGTCAACATCCAGATGTCTCATTTTGAGATCTTCTTCTGCTGCCAATGCAAACAAAGTACGCAGGGAAGAATGACGAATCACAGGCGCAAACGTCTCATGATAATCTATATCTCTTGTTTGATGAAAACCTTTGACCACTAGCCTTGCCTTATACTTGATTATATTACCATAAGCATCCTTCTTATGCTTATAAACCCATTTACAGGGAATAACTTTTTTATTTGATCTGTCTACTAACTCCCAGGTATTTAACTTCATTAGTGAATTGTATTCATCAGTCATTGCTAAAACCCATTTTTTACCATCTTCTGAATGTATAGCTTCAGAATAGTTTGTTGGTTCACCTGAATCAACATCAGTAGAGGCCTGATAAGTTAAATATTCAGGTGGCTTTCTATTTCTAGATGGGTATCTGGGTTCATTACTTACTTGCGTTTGTTCAGTACAAGAAGACTCTTTATCCATGTTCACAGGAACAGATGATTCTCCTTCTGGACTACAACAATCAACACAATCATAAAATTTATCATCACCAGTTTCAATATGTTCTTCGAATAGTAATACTGACTCCATATTTTGAACTATAGGCTCTGATGCATTTTCCTTTAAAGGTGTAAAACAATTCTCAAAAAAACTTGCATCTCTTGACTTAATAATGCGTCTTGGATTTGCAGGATCCCGAAAAACATAAGTATTAGGATCTTCTGAGTAACCTACGAAAATTGCTTCCTCTGCTTTTAAATCTAGTTTCCTTCTTTGACATGAAGGTACATGAACTAGAGCTCTACATCCAAATACCCTTAAGTGACTTAGATCACTTTTCCGACCACTCCACTTATCATAAGGTATTTTGCCATTCAAAGTTCGATGAGGGGACCTATTTTTCAAATAAACTGCGACTTGGAAAGCATCTTGCCAGTATGATTTAGGTAGTGAGCTTTCGGCCAACATTGATCTCGCCTTCTCTGTTATTGTACGATTAGTACGTTCAGCAACTCCATTTTGCTGTGGGCTATAAGGCGTTGTTACTTGGTGCTCAATTCCATTCGAAGAAAGATAATCAGAAAACTCTTTATTTACATATTCTTTTCCTCCATCGGTTCTAAGAGCCTTTATTTGAAAACCTACTTGTTTTTCAACTAGAGCTCGAAATAATAAAAATTTATTCTTTACCTCAGTTTTAGAAGATATAAAATAAGCAAAAATCTTGCGAGTATAATCATCTACAAAAGTTAAAACATAAACGTTTCCTTGAAAAGATGTCGTGGACATTGGTCCGCATAAATCACTATGGATTAGTTCTAAAGGTGATGACGCCTTATTATACGCTACATTTTTAAACGGTTTTCTAGCTTGTTTACCTTTTACACAAGCGATGCAACTATTTTTTATCAACCTTAGTAAAATCTACTCCTACCTGATGATTCTTCAATTGATTCATGCCTATGCGACATAAGTGTCCTAACCGTTTATGCCAGAGCTGATACTTGCTCAGACAGTCAGAGTGCACCTCGTACGCAATATTTTCACTATTTATCTTAGGTGGAATATTAACAGTACCATCAACTATGTACAGTCCACCACAGGGCGAAGCATGAAGAACAGAATCACCTGAAACACAAAAGGTATCATTTTTATAAAAACTACATCCGCTTTTGTCAAAAACACATACAAAACCTTTATCAATAACTTTCTGTACTGATAGTAAATTAGCCTTTAAATCTGGTACTAGGGCAACATCACTTATTGTTTTTACTACATCACCAGGTGTCTTAATAGAAATATTTCCTATTCCACAACATTTAACGCTCTCACCATTTGCAACAGTTATATTTCCAGTATTTATTGACCTAAAGTCCCGAAACCAATCTTCTCTGAAAGTCATATGTTTTGTAGCCCCAGAATCTACGTACCAAACATCCTTATTGGAACAGTTAGCAGTAAGTGCTGTGACCGAAGCTGTGACCTCATTTGCTACATTTATTATGCCTTTATTACGTCGTTGAGGGCAATCCGGGCGTTTATGCCCTGGCACGTTACATTCATAGCAAATAATCATTTTATTTAATTTGGATTTCATTCCTTTGGCCTGGAAAACTGCATTTGTTGGTGTGATGTCATTTTTAGACATTTCATTTAATAGTTTTGTCTTAACCAAATCGGAAGTGATTTCTATATTGCAGTTTTCCAGTGCCATGATCAATGGCTCATATTTAGTTGTTAGCCCTCCCAGTAATATAGCTGCAATTGATTTATCTTCGATAACTTTTCCTATGTCAGCTAGGTCTTGTGACGTAGACAGAACTGCATCTATATATTGTTCAATATTTTCAAAGTCTGAAAGACTTAATCTATAAAGCTTTCGCTCCAAGGCTAGCCTTCGGCCCAAACCTTTATCTTCAAAAGCTGCCTTCAGGGCCTCCCAGGCTTCGGCTGCAGTTTTTGCACGTCTAACATGTGTAATTGCTACACCGTCTAGTGTTAAGCATATCTTTGCCAGAGCCTTAGCGTCATTCCTTACCTTAATAGATGCAGTGGTCGTATCTCCTTCTGGATATCCATCAATAGGAAACCATAGGTCCTCATGTTGCAAATAATTTCGCATTTTAAATTTCCAAGTAGGATATCCTTCTCTATTTTTGAGACTAAAAGGAGGAACTGACGACGAATGTAACATCTTATTACCACTTATATCTCCGCTTGCTTGCGACATTTTTGAAGGAAAAAAAAATTATATCAAAAGAAAATGAATTTTCTTATTCGCAACAAATAAAGCAACAATGGACAATTAACACCACTTTTCACTTATATTTTTCCCAAGATCCTTCGTGCTGATAACGTGTTGGGATATTTTAATTTATAAGAAAAATATCAGTAAAGAGAAAAACTTGGACGTCCTGTTTGAGATATATATTTGAAGTAAGAGAAAGTCATCAAACGTAAAAAAACAATAGATTTAAAAAAAAGAATAAGAATATATTTAAATATAAACAATTTAGTTTACGGCCAGTTCCAACACTAAGTACAAAGACTGATTTTTTTTCCGTGGAAATCTTAACAGCTGTTATCACTTTATGATGTTACAGTTGCCGCAAACATTTATTGAAAATAAATAGAGTATTAAACATGAACTGAAAATTTACAGTAAAATTTAAAGTACAATTTAAATATCTAATAAACCAAGAACTCTCTTATTTAACACAGCTTATTTTCTTAGGAAGCTTTTGGAGACACGTGATGAGTGGGTCTGACTTTAATAATAGACGACTTATTAAATCAATGCGGATTACCGCTCATTCTTGGCTTGTAATAGTTTCTTGTAGGAGGGCAAAATGGAAAATTTCCATCGTCGATTTTTCTTCAGTGATTTAAGATAGGGCCTCATTTACACCCCACTAACGTCCCACAGCTGGACACATGCCATCACTCACATAAGAGGGAGGGAATTAGAGCTTAGACCCACCACGCTGCTCCAATGCGGGTTGACGGGCTTTATCTAGCATGATCATGTCAGTGATAGCAAGCTGGACCGACGGCGTAACGTGCTCTCCAAGGCACGGGGGTGACGCACCGTCAACTTCCTAACGCAGGGCTTGGACTTACTGAGATTTTCTAGTCAGAAAAACCCAACACTTAATTATGGCCCGACCCGGGACTCGAACCCGGGACATGCTAACCACTTGACCATCGAGGCAGTTGGTTGCATTAGCACTCACTTGGGTAGTATTTATTTCTGATTAGCTTGACATGTCCATCAAGGTGTTAACTGCAGTGGATTGATCGTGTTTTGAAACCAAACCATTCTACTCCGTTTGCTACAATCAATAAAATCCTTTCTGGGTCTTACATTATTCGAACTCCCTTCTAGTGGCACTTTATCTGTGGACGTGGACGCGATGGGGGCGGCATTGCTCGGCAAATTGAGTCTCAACCACGAAGCAGACTCCTTTATTTGTGATTTCAACCCCATGTCTCAACCATTTTTCGTTTCGTTTCGCATTTTCACTAAATTTTGCTTGCATCTGTTAGCTATTTTCCAATATCCTATTCGCTTATTACCTATGTACAAGGCACGGCTATGATTTCCAATATCAGTATTATCTGAATTTGCAGTAGGTACGTTTTTCAACATATAACGAACGCTTTCAGTATCAGAACCACTCATTGTTAGACAAATCTCCAATAAATCCTACCGTAAAAATGTTAACAGTAAAAAGTACCTTAAATACCAAATTTTTGTAGAAGAGAGGGAACAAGAGTTTAGACCCACCACGCTGCTCCAATACGGGTTGGGGGCTTTTAACGACTATTATCATGTTAGTGATAATAACCGGAACCGAAGGCTTAACGTGCTCTCCGAGGCAGGAAGGTGACACACCGCCAACTTCGTAAGTCTGCTACTACTGACAATTCCTAGTAATAAAAACTCAATGCTTAAATATGGCTAACCCGGGACTCGAACCCAGGGCCTCGTCGGCCGCAGTCGAACATGCTAACCACCAGACCAACGAGGCCGCTTAGCTAATAAACATAGTGAATTAACTGTACATTCTGTGTTGCGGCCGGACGTATCAGCGGCCCGTGCGGCTTATTTCACAGCGCTATCGTCACTTAAGGATGATGACAATTCAATCAAATCAGCACCTTTTTATCAAACAAAAACGCACTTCTAGTATGGAAGTTGTATGAAATTCACCATTGTAACGTCATAAAATTTCAACGCACTTTTATTCTCTAATCTATATTTTAAAATGGTTATCATACCTAAAACTAACCGAGGATATGAATTTTAGATATATTTTAGGAATTAGGTCTTTTGGAAGACCCTCTATTTAATAATCAATTATAAATAATTTATTGAAGTGAAAACTTCTGTAGGCGCGTTGAACACTTTTTGGTAGGGGGTAAAAACGTAGATTCGCGTGACCGACATGCTCGCGAACATATAAATATACTCTATTAGAAATTAAACTGTAATACCTTAGTTCATATTTTGGTTCATATTTTAATAATTTTAATTAAAATAAAAAAGACCAAAAAAATTATTAAAAAAACAAATAAAAAAAATTGTTTTTACTTCTATAGGCAGTCCCTATGACTGCCAATTGTTTTTGATATAGGCATCATCCCTATTGTGTCTGGCCTTCAATAAAAACGTAAAAGTATAGATACTTTTTAGACAATCGGTGTACCTATCATATTGTGACTAAACTAGCGGCACGCTATGATGGCCGGTTTGACGTTTGTCCGCTCATGAAGTTCCGTATTAATTGATAACGACTTTGAAGGAAATAATTGTATTACTTTATTGACGATAGTGATGTGCAGAGATTCATAAATTTTATCGAATGTAGTTTTAGGTTTAGGACTCAAAATTTATTTATTAAATTGATTTCTTAAATGTATACAAGTGTAGAAAAATCAGTTTGCACCATTTAAGGGGTGAATGTACTTGTGAATATGAACAATTTTCACTATGTGGACAAACCTCTGAAATCGCAAAAAAATATCAATAAATTTTTAAAAATGGAATCTAATACGATCGTCACATAGGATCGCTGGCTAGCACAACTACTACCTCCGGCAAACTCGCGTCAATGCTCAATGCAAAACAAAGCAGTTTCGAATTGACGTTGCTTCGAAAAGTATAAACTGTCAGTGCAATGCGATTGTGATATAGTTTTGACCTGGCTTTGGATTTCAAATATTGATACTGCATTACTGTTGACCCTTGCTCGTTAATTTGGACTCTGTTCAAGCCCTTTGTTGTGGATTTCGTCGATATGACCGAACGTACGCAGAGAACTGTTCTAAATAGTCAGACACGTGAGTTCGTAATACGCCTTCGTAACTATTTCGATCGTGAAGCTCAAAATGGAGGGCCAATTTTACCTATAACGTCAGTGGTTGAACGCGTAGCTGATGCGCTTAATATTGGACAACGAACTGTTAGACGGATAACTAAAAAAAAATATGGCGAGACTGGCACAGAAGAAAATAAACTTCACACACCAAAAAAGAGAAAACGAGCAAAACCAGTCGTAGGCATCGATAGCTTTGATGCCGATGCTATCCGAAGACATGTTTACGGCTACTATTTACAGAAGGAGTATCCAACAAGAAAAAAGTTGGTGCATTCACTGAAGGAAGCTGGATTATTCTTCGGTGGGGAAAGTTCTTTAACGAAGATTTTGAAGACCATTGGATTTCGATACAAAAAATGTAACAAACGCAAAATATTGATGGAAAGATTTGATATAGCGATGGCAAGGTATACTTTTTTACGGCAAGTGAAAGAAATCAAAAATTGGCAAAATGTTGTGTTCTTGGATGAAACATGGCTTAATGCTAACCATACTGTAGGCCGTTCTTGGAACGATGACACAGCAGCATCTACTTCCAAAGTTCCTGTAGGAAAAGGATCGCGACTTATAATTTGTCACGCCGGAACCATCAACGGGTTTGTCGAAGGTTCTCTCATGGCTTTTGCGTCAAAAACCACTGGAGACTATCATGAAGACATGAATGGAGAAAAGTTTACTGAATGGTTTACCTCAATGTTGTGTAGCCTCCCTGAACCATCTATTATAATTATGGACAACGCCCCATACCACTCGATGCAAATTGACAAGCCACCTGCCCAATCCCAAAAGAAAGCTGATATCGTCGCATGGCTTCGTAAAAATGGCGTAGATGCAAACATGAATATGTTAAAAGCGGAATTAGTACGTCTTTTAAAAGAAAACAAACCAACCAAGATCCGATACGTCATTGACGAAATAGCATTAGAACATGGGCACAGAGTTATACGGTTACCGCCTTACCATTGTGAGTATAATGCGATTGAGTTGGTGTGGGCTCAAATTAAGGGATATGCTGCAAGACACAATACAGAACCCCCATTTACCACAAAAAAAATGCTAAAATTATTAGAAGAAGCTTGTGAACATGTGACTAAAGGAGACTGGGAAAAGGTTGTGAATAGAACTGTTAAATTAATAAGGGAAGATTATGAAAGAGATGTGAAAATAGATAATATTATAGAAAACGAACATATAATTATTAATGTATGTGATGATAGCAGTGACGACAGTGAAAATAGTAGTATGGACGAATCTGATTAATTATGGCCTTTTGTGGCACCTTTTTTGGTATCTTTTGTATTCATATGTTTCTTGTGTGCATATAAAGTATGTATATTCATTTTCGTTCAAATATTCAGTTCGTTCAAATAAATTAAATAAACATATACATTTTTGTTTTATTAAACCTATTTAATCAGGTACAAAAACAAAACTTAATTGTTTTTTGTTCGAGAATAAATTGACATTCCACATCACTATTGTAATGTGTCAAACCGGCCATCATAGCGTGCCGCTAGTGTAATTCGTTGTAGTTACACAATATTTAATATGCTCAGAAATTCGAACAACACTCTCAACCAAAATGACAGTTCTAAATATATTGCTACCTCTTGCATCGTACTCCCTGCAGGAAGGGACAGCACTAGATTTACGATTTTTATTTTAGGTTAGAGAGATTATGTTAAGTAGGATTGGCCACATTGTCAAATTCTATAACGCCAGGTTAGCACAAAAAAATCTGATAAAACTTGTCAAAGCATATTTAGCTTTGAATATCATTGTGTTAGACAGTAATGTATTTAGTAGAGCCAAGTAAAACTTTCATACTGTATGTTTTTATATGAACTGTATTTGTTGTTGGCACTTGCATAAATTCGTCCTGGCTGACAATGTCTAGTCTCCCAGAATGTCTGGTATCATTATGATAAGTTCCATTCAAACTTATCAAACTTCCGACGAATGCTGGATATTAGCTACCGATGTCCATGAGATAAAGCTGTAGAAATCTAAGACCGTTTTCATATCAATTTCAGACTTATAGAGAGGCTGTCAGTCGAATTCTCTTTGTTATTCAGGCGCAGACTGCACTCGACCAACTCGATAAATTTGCGGGTATTCACGGTCCAGGTCGGACAGGAAGGCTTTCTTTGAAACTATAATTTATTACTATATGGACAAAGTCTGTAATAGTCTGCCCAGCGGACGATAGAGAGAGCTATTAATATATTCCGTGGTGGCGTTTTTCTGAGTATTCAAATCGGAAATCGTTGAAGAACAACGATCGTGTAAAAGACGTAGTTAAATTAGTTGCGAAGTTGAAAAAAGCAATTAGTGTCCAACAGACAATCGTGTAACCGACGACGTTATAGCGCAAGTTGAACGAGTGGGGCACATATTTTTAACAAACAAAATACAATATACATAAATTATAATAAATAGTTAATCCTCCCCTTCAGGCAATTTATGCGATTATCCGTTCTAAATCTATTTAATTCGATGACTAAACAGGTTGAATCGCAAACAAATAAAGCAGAACTGTTTGTTTTGTTCCCGTTAATAGAAATGATGATGATGCGCTTTTGTCAAACAAGCTCATATTAATAACGCAGGTTAAGTTAAAGCCAAACGGATCTATTTCTTTTGCTCCAGTCAATATTGAAATCGTTTGTGAAAATTTTAAAAATTCATGTAGGTAGATGGCGCCACTCGTCATGTAAACATCTCTAAATTTTGCTCCTTGTTATTTAATTCATTTTTAATTTCAATAGTAAATTATATTTACAAAAAGTAGTGTACAAACGTTAATTAGTCTACAATTGCACTGTGTGAATGTTATCCTACGAGACAATTACGTGATCTCGAAGAAAATCTGGTGTTAAAGTAGTCACGTTAAATACAAAATATCGTTACCTTATTCAAACTTTGAAGTGTAAAAAGCGAGAATAGCTAAATGTGTGTGATCTAGTCTTATAATCGCTATCAACAAACTCCAAAAGTGATATCGGTGAATCTAACCTAAGATATTTTGTGATTAGTCTTTACTGATCATGAGTCAGCGTTGAACTTTTAAGTTTATTTCAACTACTACCCACAATTATCAATATCAACCAACAAGAACCCAAACTTCATTAGTACGTTACTTTCGCTACTATTGACTAACATCACCGTGGCATAGTATGTAACAGTGCCGCCTAGCCACAGCAGAGACGTGCGATCGAACCCCAACGCCAGAGCGCTTTTTTTCATTTCTAAAAATTTCACATTTAAAAAACTTGTCTGTAATAGAAATGGCATCACCAGTGAATCTTAAAATTTGCGCAGGATGCAGAAATAATTTGCCTAAAAAAGAATTTCTCAGTTGCTCAATTTGCAAATCAAAATACGATTGCGAATGCGCAAACATACCTATCAAGCAATTTGAACATATGGACCAGCAAAAGCGGAACAACTGGAAATGCCCGGAATGTTGCAGCAAACAACCAAAAACTGGCAACACACTGACACCTGTTAGATCAGCTATCACTAGTCAAACGCTCAGTATAGCTACTGACGAAGAATGCCCTGAGTCCTTCGTTACTACACGGAAGAAACATAGCAAGTCACCAACACCCGCATCGATGAGTAGTGGCGATAGTAGTAACTTTCTGACGGAGAACACTCTTCGCGACATTTTAAAGCAAGAACTTTCTGCAACCATTCAAAAACTTGTTACTGCACAGTTGAAATCAATTAATGAACAAATTGCGGGAATTTGCGAGTCGATGTCTTTTATAAATGCACAATTTGAAGAGATGAAATTAGCATTGGAAGAGAAATCTGCCGTTATTGACACATTAAAAAATGAAAACTCCCATCTCCAATCATCCGTTAAGGACCTTACAGCCAGGTTGAACATCGTTGAGTTGCATATGAGAGAGTGCAATGTTGAAGTAAATGGTATTCCTGAACACAAAGCAGAAAATTTAGTAAACACGATGATCCAGTTAAGCCAGGCTGTCAACAACCCGCTATCGGAAGATGAGGTCCAACATGTTACCAGAGTAGCCAAGCTGAATAAAACCACCGACAAGCCACGTTCAGTCATTGTTAAGCTGCGTACCATGAAACACAGAGATGCTCTCCTAGCGGCGGTAGCAAAATTTAATAAGAAAAACCCTGAAGATAAATTGAGCTCTCACCATTTAGGAATAGGAGGATCTCGAGCACCAATATATGTTTCAGAGCATTTAACCCCGGGGAGTAAGTCTCTTCATGCTGCCGCTCGCATAAAATCCAAGGAGATGAAATACCGCTTTACATGGATTAGAAACGGAAAGATCTACGTACGCAAGGACGAAATTAGTCAGGCAATTATAATTAAAAATGAAGATAGTCTTAAGCTCATAGTATAATTTCATTAAGTAAACCGTCTGAATGTTATGGCTCCTCAACTTTTACAATGATAGACATTTATTATCAGAATGTGCGAGGACTGAGAACCAAGACTAATGATGTGCTTAAGAATATCTTAATTTCGAACTATAAAATTATTGTATTCACTGAAACTTGGCTTAACTCTAGCATATTTGATAACGAACTGTTTGATTCCCGCTATGTCATATATAGAAAAGATCGTGTGTGTTCTGTATCCAAAAAAGATGGTGGAGGTGTTCTCATTGCTATCTCACGTGAGATTGCATCATCTCGTATTTTAAATTGGGAAACTGACAATGAGAATATGTGGGTGGTATTGGAATTTAGTAACAACCATATCTCAAAAAGAATTGCACTTTGTGTAGTCTATTTACCTCCGCCAGTCAAACTAGAAAATCTAAATAAATTCTTAGAAAGCGTAGATAATGTAATCAATCACGTTGATGACTTGGTTGTAGTGGGAGACTTTAATCTGGGTTTTATGGAATGGTCTGCAAACGATTCAAATATGACTCCACATAATTACAATAATGCTCTAGGATACTCATTAGTCGATTTTATGTCCATCAATAATTTATACCAATATAATAGTATAAGTAACTGTGACGATAGACTTTTGGACTTAGTGCTTAGTAACTTATCAGACATTAAGGTCACAAAGCCTCCTGATTTACTAAGTAAATTGGACTCGTATCACCCTAGCCTTTTGATAAGTATAGAGTGTGGAAATTTTTCCCTCCTTCGCCCTAAAAGTCGTATCGATTACAATTACTTTAAGGCTGACTATAATGCTATTGTTAGAGAAATAAAAAATATTGATTGGCTTCATAAATTTTCTGATTGCGAAGATGTCGATGCTGTGGTTCAAATATTTTATAAGTGCTTATTTGAAGTAATTGATCTATTTGTACCCAAGCGTAAGCTTATCTCAGCAAAGTATCCGATGTGGTTCAAGAAAAACCTGATCAAACTACTAGCTGAAAAAGATAGGCTCCGCAGAAAACATCGCAAATACAATAACCCCAGGGATAGCTTAGAGTTTCAAATACTTCGTAGTCGTTGCCATAAACTCTTTGATTCATGCCTAATTGATTATAAAGCAAGCACTGAGTCTAATATTTCAAAAAATCCAAAACACTTTTGGAAATACTTTAAAAATAAAAAGAAGAGTGAATCATCTTTACCCGCGTCCATGAAACTGAATGGCACGGTTGCTGATACTGGCTCAGAGATAGCCAATCTCTTTGCTAACCATTTCTCCTCCATTTATACTGTATCAACTAATTGCATGCCGGCAAATTCACCAAACCTGCCAAATAACAATATTCCACAGCTTTCTAAGTTGTATATTTTTGAGTCAGAAATTCTTAAAAAGATAAAAAAACTAGATCCTCAGAAAGGCGCGGGTCCAGATAGCCTTCCTCCCCTTTTTGTTAAGCGGTGTGGTCCAGGTCTTGCTTTCCCACTGACACTTATCTTCAACCGCTCCCTTGAAGAAGGTATCTTTCCAGAAGAATGGAAGAAAGCGCGTATAGTGCCAGTTTACAAGAAAGGTGATCGTATGGATATCAAAAATTATCGCCCTATATCAATTCTTTCATGCTTCTCTAAACTATTTGAAAGTCTTGTGCACCCCGTTTTTGCTAAACACCTTGACAATTTCCTCACCAGTTCGCAACATGGATTCAGAGGCGGTTTATCGGTTCAAACCAATTTGACAAGTTATACTTCCGATCTTATAAAAGGTGTAGATAAGGGCCAACAGATTGACGCTATTTACACAGACTTTAGTAGTGCATTTGACATGGTTGATCACCAAAAGCTCGTCAGTAAACTTTCTCAGTATGGTATAGGGTCCTCGTTGCTCAAATGGTTTGAGTCATATTTAGCGCAGCGATCTCAAACTGTTGTTATCAATGGTTTTGAATCGAAAATATATCTTGCACAGTCTGGGGTACCTCAAGGTTCTCACTTAGGGCCTCTATTATTCTTGGTATTTATTAACGACATTACCACAGAAATCAAAAACTGTTCCTGCTCGTTATTTGCTGATGATTTAAAACTTTACAAACCAGTCGAATCAGCTGATGATATTAAGCTCATACAGGATGACTTGAATAGAATAATCAATTGGTGTAAAGTCAATAGTATGATCCTAAATGCAAACAAATGTTTTCACATAAAATTTACCCGGAAGAAAAAACCGCTTGTCTCTAGTTACTCAATTAATAATGTTCTTGTGCATGAGTTAGTGGAAATTAAGGATTTAGGAGTAACTATTGACAGTAAGTTAACCTTCAAATCACATATAAGCAATGTTGTAAATAAAGCCGCGCAGCTCTTAGGATTTATTAAACGCAACACAAAGACTTTCTCTTCTAGGACTAAAATTCTGTTATTCAATGCGTTGGTAAGAAGCCACCTTGAGTTCGCCAGTGTTATCTGGAATCCATCCTTTAGTGTGCACTCTCAGCGCATTGAAAGCGTACAACGAGCCTTTACTCGACACCTTGCCTTTCATGCTAGCGGTATCTCACACAGACAACCCTATAATCAGCGACTGACTCATTTCAAATTGATATCTCTTCGAAAAAGGCGGGAAATTCTCGATCAGTGCTATCTTCATAAAATTGTACACAATAAAGTAAAGTGCAGCAATATTCTTAATCGCATATCGTTATATGTCCCACGTAGGTATCCCCGTTGTTTCATCTCGAAAACTTTCCATATTCCTTTCGCGAAAACACATCTCGGTCGTCAAGCTCCCATTGCGCGTATTTGTGGCAAATATAATGAATATAATAAAACATTACCGGGCATCGACATATTTCATGACTCATTTACTGCTTTTAAGAAAATACTCCGTGATCATTTAGCATAGAATTTCACTTAAGGTAATATTTTGTTTGTTTATATTTTTATTTTTATTAATTTTATTTTCTCCTATTGTTTCCTACAAAATTATCATAATTAATTAAGTAAGTTTGTAAGTTTTTAATACTTAGTATTTTTTATACCCCAAAACCTACGTTTACCTAAACCTACGTTTAAACCTAAGTTTTTAATACTTAGTATTTTTTGTATTTCAAAACCTTGTTATCTTGTTTGCATGACATTTAAAACCATAAATGCTATGTGCACTTGTAATAGATTTACGTATAAGAAATAGTAATAATGTGAATGTTCTTGTGATTGTCTTATATGTGAATTGTTAGTGTACTTAATAAATAAATAAATAAATAAATAAATAGGTAACACAAATATTTAAAACTCACGTGTTTTGTATATAACATGCCCGTCTAGGCTGCGTGACGCGGGAACAGCCGTGATAAGACCGTATGACGGGTTCCAAACTTAGAGCATATTTCCACAAAATATATGTGGGTTTAAACCATGTAACATGTATGTTTATTGTTTATAATGAATATCACTCGTGATAGTTCGTGAAAATAATACGTTTATGAAAAATCTTATTGTTTGAATACATCGTTCCTGAAACGATATTTACAATTTCCAAATTGATTGTAGTCAAAGCCGATTGCCGTCAGTAATTATCAAACCACTACGTCCAATAAAGCGGGGAATAGCTTACAAATATAAACTGTCACTCTATATTAAATCATGATTAAATCCTGCATTGCATGAACGGATGTTCAAAGCATCAATAGAGTTAAGCTGATTACATATTGTCATTGCCATAGCGTTATGGCCAGTTCCTACGACGCAACAATATCAAATATTAGTTGACCCTTCAAATGACCTACGTGGTCGCATATATAATACTAGCAGACTTGCCCGCGACTTCGTCCGCGTGAAATAAGTTTTTTTTAATTCCCACGGAAACTCCCTAATTTTTCGGCATAATATATAGCTTAGGACACTGACAAATATTGTGGCTTTCTATGGGTATCAGAAATCTCAAAATCGGTTCAGTAGATCCAGAGACTACCCCCTACAACATCACAAACTAAACCTTTTTATAATATTAGTATAGATGTTTGTCATATGCAATAATGCAATAAATGCGTATATGCTATATCGCGTCGCTTTGCTCACCTAGGAAAACGGATATAATGGTACTTCAGAATATATGGTAATTCAGAATTGAAAATTTGAAATATGTTAATCATTAAATATGCGGATGCTGATAGTTTTGCTCGAAAATGAAATATATCTCAAATGCATTATATGCAACATTAAGTATGCATTCAGCTTTGTAATTGTTTTTTTGCAAACTAAATTAACAGTATGTGCCAAGTTACAGCGTGAATTCATGTAGTGACTCCTCGACTCTAAATCCTCAGCATGCAGTGAACCTCCCTTCGCTATTATAGACGATATCTTGCCTGGCAGGCCAAGCCGTAGTTGTAGAAATCGTAGTGTAGAAGTTCGAATCTCGTAACACATGATATTTTAATCTCTGAATCTATTACAGGATATAGTTTACAACGGTCACGTGTTCGTAATACAGGTGAGCCCGTAGTAAAACCTAGCCATTTGCTTTTGCTTACTCTTGACTCTCGCATCTAGCAACTCTTCAAAATTTCTTTAAAAACTCTTTAATTTATCTATTTGATTGTCTATAGTTGAATAAAAAGATTTCAGAATCCGTCGTAGACCGCTGGCAACTTCAAAGCGCCAAGCTGTTTGCTTGCACCACTCAAAGGTTTGACTAGCGCGTACAAATATGGGCCGGAATATCTCTATTTGACTGAGACAGGCGGGACTCGGTTATTAAACTCGTCGATATTAAGGTCTGGCCCCACTTACGATGGGGCTGCAACACTGGCCATAGCTGCACTGCACTAAGCGCGCTTATGCGGATCGGCATTGTGCGTAGTGCGTACGGTGTGGACAGGTGCAAACACGTCTCTGTCCTTTAAAAAGTCGGCAATGAACTTAACTTTTAATATTAAGTTTCGAAATTCAAGAAAAGACAATTGAAATGAATAGCCTATTGCCAAAAACACATCATTTACCTACTTAATTTAAATCGATTCATAAACCACGCCGACTTTAAATTTTTCATAACAACTTGGTTTAGATAACTCGGTTTATGCATATTTTTAACTCAATTAACTCGGTTTCACGTAAACTCGAATTGGCCATCGCTAACGATAGTTCCCCTTTTGATAGGTCACCTCGAGAATCAGTTAGGATATTGAAAGCACTGTCGATAGTATCGATTGTACAGATAGCATAGAATGTGGCAATTAGAATTGGAGTGTGGTAATGTTGTCTTGTAATGTAATGATAAGGGGGATAGTCCCTTTTGTAACAAAAGTTAAAAAATGAAAGTTTTAGTTAATAATTAATGGTAACTTTTGCTAGGAAAAATAAAATAAATTGTATTTATTATTAGACGATGCCCGCGTCTTTGTCCGTGTGGATTAAGTATTTTGACTCAAGTTCCAGTTCAACGCGGGAACTTTTTAATTCTATCTACAACCTACTTGTTCAGTCATAGCGGCGTGAAGGAGTTAAAACCACATCTATAATAAAAAAAAAGGATTATTTATAAACCGCGAGCTCTGACTTCAGAGTAAAACCACTAGTATTCAAGCGGGTAAACCACTTGTTGCTCTTCCACTGTCGGTTATCGGGCACTGGCGCGTTAGTTTTTTAGGCTTAAACCTACTTTCGAGACTATTTTAATTAGTATAAACTATTTAGTTTAGTTTTTAGCAGTTGTATAGTTTTCCTCTCTAAAATAGATTGCATGCAATATTGGTAAATGTTTAGCCTTAATTAAACTAGAATATTCGAAACTTCATTTTATACGATGTTTACTATTTTTTCACATTAGGTATGAGTATATAATGATTTTCCTGTGCACAATACTCCGGCACTATGTAGCCACAAGCCAGGGTATCTTCTCTACAGCCGCCAACCATTGATTGTAAGCCGTTTATTACACAAGAGTAAGCCGTTGATTACACTAGTGTAAGCCGTTGATTACACTAGTGTAAGCCGTTGATTACACTAGTGTAAGCCGTCGATTACACTAGTATAAGCCGTCGATTACACTAGTGTAAGCCATCGATTACACTAGTGTAAGCCGTTGATTACACTAGTGTAAGCCAGTGATTACATTAGTGTAAGCCGTTGATTACACTAGTGTAAGTCGTTGATTACACTAGTGTAAGCAGTTGATTATACTAGTGTAAGCCGTTGATTATACTAGTGTAAGCCGTTGATTATACTAGTGTAAGCCGTTGATTATACTAGTGTAAGCCGTTGATTAAACTAGTTTAAGCCGTTGATTACTCTACTGTAAGCCGATTTGACAGGCTATCTGCTAGACGCTGAGCTACACTACGCTGCAAGGCACAGCCAGAAGGTAAACAACAATATCACTTTATGCGTTGTTCAGATTAATTTCGTGTTGTACCATTAGTCTTTTTCGGTGGTCTTTCACGGGTTCTCGTTTTCATTATATCTTAATATATAAAAGGAAAAGGTAACTGACTGACCGTCTGATCTATCAACGCAGAGCTCAAACCACTGGACGGATCGGGCTGAAATTTGGCATACAGATAGCTATTATAACATACTTAGGCGTCCGCTAAGAAAGAAATTTTGAAAATTCAACCCCCAAAGAGGTAAAATAGGGCTTTGAAATTAGTATGAAAATCGAACCTAACGTGAGCAAAACAACGGGCAAAAGCTAGTCATTCATGGAATTGGAGAGTCAGTTGTTCTTTGCAGGATTCAGGCGTATAACGTCCCACTGCTGAAAACAAACTTCCGTTCTAAAGATATCCCGTTTGAAAAAGGTTCCAACATAGCTCAATGTCATAAATATGTACACGAGGTAATAAATAATGAAGTTATCCTAACCAAGTTCCGGCCATGACCGCCAGTTACAATGCACAAGGGCGTGCGAAAACTGCAATCTCAATTGCCTTAGATACTCTCATGGTCCAATGGGAACTTGTTAAAGGCACGGAAGTTAAAGTTTCAAACACCGTCAACGTCCTAACTCTGCGCTAATTATTCTGAGCATTTTTGTACAACTCTATGGTTAAATATTTTTGACCCGACCCGGGAATCAAATCCACGGCTACATCATCCGCAATTCAATTGGAAGGTAATGTTAGCCAAGTTTTTGACTACGTATTTACTGATATAAACCGGTAAATACTTTGCTAACAACCTGGAGTTTTCCAAGTATACCCTAACTTCACGACGATTGTATTGTAAATCCATCCGTGAGCTCACGTCATTACGTAAACTAGTCACGGAGAGTTTGTAACCAAATATTGTTGAATATCTACTAGTGAAGCGCTGCTCTGGTCTAATGTTACTACTAGTAAACAAATTTCTTGTGATCTCTGTTTACTTGATTGCCTACTCTTACATAAAACAAGTTAATAACTAGGTGAAACTTGCCAGTCGAAAATGTATACCTTTACCAGCCAGTTCGAGGAAGGTTTTAAGTACTTATTAGCAATATTAAGTAAGGCTGGGCTGTATTAGTATTTAAATGAAATTTATTGATAAAAATATAGCACATTGCACAAGCACATTGTTGGGTAAAATGGTATGATAAATGATTGTTTGTTTGTGACACCAGCATTGAATAAATATATTCTTTCTATTAAAAAGAGAACAGAAGTGAGGTAAAAATAATTTATCACCATCATCAGTCGTGCATCTAAATAATAAGTCAATAATTCACCACGCTGGCCAAATGCGGATTAGCAGCTTCATATATCATCGAGAACATTGTGTAGAAGTTTCAGGCGTTCAGATTTCTTCACGACGTTTTTCTTTCATCGTTAACGTAACGTACATATTTATTATAGAAAAAAAAAATATATAGGTTACACAGACCATTAATTTTTTCCTAAAATCTTTTTCTATTTTAAATTTAGTGTTTTTTTTTGGTATTTCTATTTTATTTCATCTCCATCGCTTGTCATTGATAACATTATTATTGCTTTTGTATTAACGTGATACGCCACTTATTTAAAAATTTACATCTTTTTTTGAGAAGCTGCCGTCTGTTCTGGAAAACAAATCTTTTCATTTTATAAACATTCGTAGTAAAGTGTAAAGCGAGCTTAAAAATCAAAGCTCACGACGCAGCACATACAGATATTAAATTCATTCGTTTTTACGGAATTTATCAAACAACGCTTTCCAGACTTTAGCTTTGACTCGCCATCACATAACTTCATGGAGGGCATAATAATAAAAGCATAATAAAAGCATTTTTACGCTTTCAAGCTTCAAGCTTTTCTCTACGATTATTAAAACATTTACAGGACGCTGAATCTATTTAAAACTACTATTCCTTTGAAATAAAATCGCGTTAACTTCTATAAGCGCTATTTCATTTAAAAGTTAGCTCCATTTATTGAAAAGTAGACGAACACGAGTACGCGTTGATTAATGTTTTGTGATTCTCTTTTAATTTTCCATCATAGAAAGTAGCCTATGTCCTTCCCCGGGATGCAACCTAACTCTGTACTTTACGTCAAAAAGGTGGGCCCGGAAAAGCGTATTGCAGACAGACAGACCAACCGACACACTTGCGCATTTTTAATATTAGTATGGATGGATGGATGTGGTGTTTTTTCACTCGACGATTCAAAAGCGCTTGGAAAACTTTATTTTAATTAAAAAACATTTGATTTTGAGTTTTAAAGTCAGTACTCCCCAGGTCACCTATCGCCACGAGATGTAAAACGTATTGACTCAAATAAAATACTGGTATTTTGTTAAGTTAGAGTAACACTGCCAATAAAAGATACTAGGCTCTAGGCTACCGCTGGGACAACCGCGACGCATCTATCATTTCGAATCGTTTTAATAACGCGCTGATCAACGCAAGGTACAGAAGCGTACTTTATAGCTACAAAAAAAAAACGCCGCGCTAAATCGTTACCGCTTCACAGTCATCTCGCAAAGTCATCATAAACTCAAGACTCAGGTCTTCTCCCGATGTTTTCTTTCAGCCAAACGCACATAGCTCGGAAAAGTTAGCCTGTGTGTGCCTGGGATTTGAACCTCGCACCCTTCAATCGGCGCGGCGGTATGAGTGTTAATAAATAACATGCATTTTCAAAGAGATGCATACGAATTGGCCTGTCATCGCCGACGATAACCGTGAGAAGTAAAATACGCGTTGATCTGAATCAGCCCGCATCGCATAGTGACATTTCATTTCTTTTGTTGAACGTGTGTTGCCGTCCCAACTGTTCCGAATTTTTTTCGTTCTCTACTTTTAAGCTTTTCACATTCCGCCAACTTTGGTGCAGAAATGGAGCCTTTTGATCAACTTGTTTAATTTAGGTGCAAACGTTTCACATCCATATCAATTAACTCTCAGGCTACATGCACAACGTTTGATGGTTCAAACGTTCTTGCATGCACATGAAGCCTTAGGCCGCATTGCACTTGTGTTTACGGCAGTATCTTACAAAACTGACTTACGTGAGTAACATTTGCAAACTATACGCGCCTCACAAGATTTTCGTAGGCTACTTAAATAAGCGACTAAACATGAGTAAAACGTATAATCGAGGCCTGACGCTGGCCGCATATCAGCTGAAATAGTCTGACAGAAATAAATGGATGCGCGACGTAAGGCACTCACTGTGCTCATATAATACTATGAAAAGAAAGAAAGAAAAACACTTCACACACTACTATTTCATACCTGCCTGGCTGAGTGACAGAATTTCCTGGATTTGCGGGATAGACATAAGACTGATATTAACGCATATACGCAATGCCCGCGACTTTGTCCATGTGGACTGAGTTGTTTTTAATTCCCACAGGAATTCCTTAATTTTCCAGAATAAAGTATATTTAGCAGTTATAATACTAATCAATGTCACTATCTAGGTCCTCAGCTATAACTATGAAAAAAAATTGGCAGTCATAGAGACTGCCGATAGAAGTAAAACGAATATTTAAATATTTTTTAAGTATTTTAATTTTACTTTTTTTTTAATATTTTGATAATTAATTAAAATATAAACCTTAACACTAAGGTATTAAAGTTTAATTACGACTGTAGTATTTTTATATTTAAGACCTTTTGTCTTCGTAACAACGCGAGCATGTCGCTGTTCACGAGCATGTCGGTCACGCGAATCCACAAGTTTACCCTCTACCAAAAAATGCTCAACGCGGCTAAAGAAATTTTCACTTCAAAAATTACGTCGATCCATTGCACTGTTGCGGCGTGATTGAAAGACAAACCAATAAACAAACTAACACACTTTCGCATTTATAATATTATGTATGGTGTCACCTCTATCCAATATTTATATCTGTGTTGCAGTGCGAAATATGAGGTCTTTGATAAATAATGTTAATGCGAGCGTTTAGTTTAAGCACACAAATCTACTAGATACACGGTTTGCTTATTCCCTGAGCTTATTTTAACCTGAGCGTTGAGATTTACATAATATTATCTAAATACTATGCATTAAAATACTCTAAATCCTACATTAATTTTAGTAGTAAATAATGTTCGCAAAGGGATAAAATTTAGTTGCATAAATTTTGGAGTAGATTTTAGTAGGGAAACACACGGATGTTATTTTTGGCACGTGTTCTATATTTTGATGGGTTAACAAAGAGTTTGAGTTTAAAATCACACTTTTCGTTAACTCCATCTGGCCTCTACGTCTCATTCAGAACAGTTAATCTTTTGCCGTCTTATCGTCCATGTCTTGTCACCATTCTTCATATACTCAATGTTCAGGTCCTTTAAACTTCCGACTTCCGAGTAGATTTAATCACAAGATCTCTTGCATGCAGAATATTCTAAGAAACCAGCGCACAGCTGTCCTCGCTAGCAGCGGCAAACGCGACAACGCGACTCAATACTACCCCGTTGTAGTTACACACCCCTAGGTGAGCCGTTGTCCTAGGTGACAGAAGCGACCCCACGCGACGAGACATGATACGACGCCATAGAAAATATCAGACGTTGCTGCGTAGATTACAACCGCGAGTTAATGACGTTGCTCACCTAGGAAACTGAGTCAAACGAATTTGTTTACGTTTAAAATTCGTTTATTTTGAGATGAATGCATACGAATGCGACATGCACAGAGCTGTGCGCTGGTTTCCGTTTTCGGAGCGAAACTATTTTAGGATCGTTGCGATTTGAAAATTCGACAAACAAACATATTCATAATACGATTGAGCCTGCGAGACAATGAGATGGAATACAAGTTAGAATTATCTCATTCTCTCGTAGGCTACTTTTCTGAAATTTCACTTCTGCCGTGTTTAATGTACACGCACACTTTTTTATTTTTTATTTTTTAGCATAGAGCTGATCTTCTGAAAGAAAGAATTATTTTAGTGATGTTTAAGTAAAATTTTTTAGTAAAAGGATTATCCAACAGTGATGTCACAGACAAAACTAGATACAAATGTAACACTTTCGTCTGTGACACCACCCAGATAAGGTGTACAGCTCAGCGTTTGCCCTGCGTTATATGCCCATAAATGCAGAGACCTATTTTGTGGCACAGGTTTAAATGAGACTTCTGTTCATAGGACGCCGACGAGATTGGCGGGCGTTGGACTGCCCTGCAGCAGATCTCAGTGATGTTCTTCCACACCAACTTCGGCATCAACTTCTTTCTGTACTGCCTGAGCGGGCAGAACTTCCGCCATGCTCTGATACAGGCCATCCCTTGGTTCCGCAACCGTGCACGCCGCTCTGCCGCCGTGCGCCGGCCCAACCTCCACCCAGCCCGTGCAAGCAGCATTTCCAGTAAGTTTTATTTTTTACTGAGTTTACGTGTTTGTACGTTGTTCGTTACTCCTTCGCGCTGACTATTTGGCTGATATTTGGAATGGAGACTGCCATAGGTTATATATTATACTTTTTATTACACTTACTCCTTCGCGCTGACGATTTGGCTGATATTTGGAATGGAGACTGTCATCGGTTATATATTACACTTTGAATTACACTTATTATTAACACAAAACCAGCATTTTATCCCGGAAAATAAAATAGCGCCACAATGACGATTTGGCTGATATTTGAAATGGAGACTGTCATAGGTTATATATTATACATTTTATTACACTTATTATTAACACAAAACCTGCATTATATACCGGAAAATAAAATAGCGCCACAATGACGATTTGGCTGATATTTGGAATGGAGATTACCATAGGTTACATATTATACTTATTAACACAAAACCTGCATTTTATCCCGGAAAATAAAAGAACTCCAGGTATCAATAACCTTAACCTTAAACCACGCGGAAGATGTCTCGGGAATTATCTATCTATCGCGGGTTATTTTTTTCTCTATAAATTCAGTTGTTTCTCAATTGCATTAAATTCAGTTTTACATTTTGTAATGACTCCGTAATTCTCCGTATTTTCTTCAAAATTTATTATTTTCTGGGCCGTAAGCTTTCTTGTCGATGTCATCACACAAAAGCTCCTATTTTTACCCTCCTTAAGGGTAAAATTTTTACAAACCTTGAATGTCGTATTTATTTGTATCAAATCAAAAGCCTAAAGCATAAGTTTCACGCTTCTAGCTTTAAAAATGACGTAATTTCCATACAAATTTTCATCCCCTATTTCAACCCCTTACAGCACTTTTTTCGCATTAAAAAGTAGCCTATGTCGTTTCTCAGGCTCTAGACTATCTCTGTACCAAATTTCATTTAATTCGGTTCAATATTTTATGGTCACGCATGATTTCTCCCTACGGAAAAATGTTTAATGTGTAATGGAGGCAGGAAAATATTAATATACGTAATAGTGATTTCAATGTATGTACTTTGCCATGGGTCGCACCCGTGTTTTCGTTTGCCAACCTCTGACAGCGCGTGTGCTGCTCAATCACCTTACCACAAATATTATAACGGGTTATATTCCAAGTGGGCCAAGGAAATGTTCTACTCAATGATTTATGTTGACTAATTTGACGTACGATAACCATCAAGCATGAACAGCGGTCAAAGTCTGAAGCTCCAGGACACAATAAATGCGAGTGTGTGTTTTTTTGTCGGTTTGCGCTTCAATCACGCCGTAACAGAGCAACGGATCTACGTGATTTTTGCATGGGTATAATTGAGGACCTGGAGAGTGACAGGCTGCTTTTTATCTCGGAAAATTAAGAAGTTCCAGTGAGAATAAAAAAAACTTAATCCACTCTGACGAAGTCGCGGGCATCTGCCAGTATTATTATATTATAAATTAAAGTCTCCCGCCGCGCAAAGTTCGTGTTTGTCCGGGCCAATTTCAGAAAATACTGTACAGATTTTCATGTGGTTTTCACCAATAGAAAGAGGGATTAAGAAATATGTCACGTTTTTAAGGATTCGCACGACAAGACAACAAATCCAGACGTGAAAGTTACGCGTGCAAACGTCCTGCCAGGGCTCTTAGTGTGTTTAGGCTCTTATGGCGTCAAAAAAGTAGATCAAGGTAGTCCGACGAGTGAGACCTTGGAATGGAAGTCCGCATGGGGTTAAAGGTACCCGCCAAGGACATACCTCTCCAGTGTCAGTCCGTTTAAGTTCTGTAAACGATAAGTCTGATAAATCTAATGGCCCGCGTGTGAACTCGATCGCGCTGTCAACCGATACCCCGCGCAAATTTGTCAGAGTTATGCTCATAGTTTATTTTTGATCTTAATTTACTTCGGAACATCGTATGGAAGCCTTTGAAAACTTCATAATAACATGATATCCTATTGAGGGTCGCGTCTGTCGCCATTACGAACTATCTAACTTATCTGTACCCAAATTCTTGCAAATAAATATTATTTATTTATTTTATTTATCGAATTCGTAATTTTATCTAAGCACTAATTAACTACCGACTCTATAAAGACACTATCAAACGAACATTACAAGATTCAGTCCAGTTTTGGCTACGTAAAATTTGACTCAAGCTTTACTTCGGAACCTAATATACACACTAATATTACAAATACAAAAGTGTCTGTCTGCTACGCTTTCACGATCCTTCTTATTAACCGATTTTAGCGAAATCTGGTAAAGGACATAGGCTTTTTTTATCCGGATAAATTAAAGAGTTCCCACAGGATTTACAAAACCTAAAACCACGCGGTCGAATAACAGTCACACATCTATTACAGTAAAAGCACTAATTAATTTGTGGAATGGTCTGTGGTCATATAGAACCTAACATACAACGCTGCCCGCACACTACGCGTTCCCATAAAGCCCCTACTTCGTTTGGAATGAACGTGACGGCTCTCGACAACGACTGACTGCCAGGTTTGTCCGCAGGTTCCTACATCAGTAACTGCACCGAGGGCACCAGTAACTGCGCAACCGGCCTCGACACTCCAGGCACGCGACGCCGCCCGGACCACTTCATCAAGCGCTGGAAATTCGACAACAGCCGTCAGCGCTCCCGGTCCGCACCAGCCAACATCGTCATCTCCACCAACGTGGAAGAGGTGGAGATGCAAACCCTCGGCATATGACCCTGCAAGGCCAAGTCTTCCGCCTTTATCTGCACCACGCAGTTGTAAAACGGGTGTACAATAGAGGAGTTTGTGATGCCTAGTAACAAGTAAGGCGTATTACAGACGCGTGTAAGTTCGAAGTGCTAACCGCTGGTTTACACAAACAACCAAGTTGTCATATTATATTTTTTACACAATGTTTGTTTTAGACATATGTAGTCTTCTCTTGCGTTAGCAAAATAATACATCTAATATATTTTTCTATAGTATTTTAAAGGTCTAAAAGGTCTAGGTCTACAACTCCTGTCAGATCGTAAACAAAAAATTATAATGGTATTTTGTTTCAACCATTCCATTAATACCATTACTATGTTAAGAGAGATCTTACACGAATCTGTCAAACTTCTCCATTACGGCCCCTGCAAGATCCACTAATGTATGCAAATGTATTCTGTTGACACTCGACACTTGGTACGATATGGTGAAAACTGCTACATCGTGCAAGTGCAATGAATTGTTGGTGCAACCAGGACTTCGTAGTAATAGTACGCGTTATTGTTGTGTGTCACTATGTAACCAATGAATATATGTACACTGTTATTATACAACATAGGTATATGCAGAATATCGGGTCTATACTAAAAGCAAATACCGAAGTCGCGATCGTTTGTCAATCTCAAACGAATTCGCGGTTGTTGCCGCTTTGATATTTTAATAATTGTTTCGTTTGATTTCCTTACGGCTTTAAAAACGCAAGTTTAAAGCCAACATTACGTCTTGTTAGTGGTTATTATACAACATTAAGATAATATAAGAAACATTATGAATAGACACTCGACATTTCGCACGCTACGCTTTCACTGCTTATTGGACTTCGTACTATTAGTATGTGTTTGCGGATCAAGAAAAATTGTAAGGCCGTCTTTTATGTTTGGTTTTTGTGAAAATGGAATAGATATGAAATATTTTTTAATATTTAAGAAATTTTAAAATGTAACTATGAAATAGAGTATAGAAAGTCTCAGTATTAAAAAAAAACAAAAAAAAATTGAATAGTTTTGTCTTCTACGTAACTTCTATGTAACTAATAATTAAGTACAGATATCATAATTTAACACGTCGGAAATATAAAATGCCGAAAACGTTTAAAACTTTTGAGGTGTCCTTATTTTTTATTTTTTTTGTAATAAATTAAATTTAAAAAAAAAGCCGACTCCATTAATAACTAAAACTAAAACAGATAAAACAAGCGTTAATATTAAAATAGTATTTTTTGGAGTCAAGTCGGTTATTATTTATTAAAAAAAATTATAGTACAACAAGAAAGATAGTTCAAATTAGCAAAAATATAACTTCCTCTGAGGAATTTAATTTTTTTTATTAAAAACAGTCACATATCAAAAACTAATCTAGTAGATGTGAACACGTATTATAAACAGATCCTATCATGAGCGAGCTTAATATTTTAATAGAATTTCAGTATTTTGTACTATATTAATATATCTGGTTTGTCACATAGAAATTTGGATAAAATCTTGTTGTATGTAGTGAAGTAAGGAGATGTAGTAGATGTCTAACATCTATTTTATCATAATCCATAAACGGATAGTCTGATAAGACAAAAATGGAAAGCACGAGCTTATTGACAGAATTAGATTGTATATGTGCACCTGGATAGTCATACGAGTATACTCATATAGATATTTGGATAAAATCCTGTTGAAGTAAGTACTATTAGTAATTTAAAAATGCTATATTTTTAGAATACAAAATTTGTCTTAGATCAAATTGCGATATGCAGTTATGCGTTATGCGATCAGCCATCCCCTTGGCATGCGTTTTAATAATCACTTCTTTATCTGCATTCTAGCCACAATCGAAATTTTTGTGATGATTCTGTAGGACAGAAAAGGATTAGCCACAATCGAAATTTTTGTGATGATTTTGTAGGAGACGTCTACGAGTCGCGGCTCGGCTTGCGTACGTTAAAATGCTCGAAAGAGTTAGTGACCAAGTCAACTCCTGTTGGTCAAATGCTATAAGAGGTTAGCCATCTTTAGATGAAAAAGCAGAGGATTAATCCTTTTTTAAATACTTATACCGTTAAAAAGTATACCAAAATGTTATCGAAAATGTTGTTACAATTCAAACGTATATATAGAATATTTATATTGATGTTACATATCTCAAAATTCTATTTTCTACCTTTACAATAAAAATACGAAGAATAAATAGATATAAAAAATATTTTATTCAAAAATATTTTTTAATAGAAAATAACATGGTTTATTAGAATAAATATAGGTAACCAGCTTATCTAGAAATAATTTAAACGTTTTCATATTCTTAATACTAAACTCGTTATACTACATAAGTTACTTAACGAAGTGAATTGATATAGTTCCGTCATGTTCATGGGTTATTTTGAAGTTTTCTTCATCTATATGTCGAAGTTATTTAAAGCTTGTTTTTATCGGCTCATGTACACTATTTTTTCTTTTAACTCAAAACTGATATTCCAATAGAAATTGTTCTTTTTATCAACCGAACCCAGAAGTCCTCAGGAGCATATTCGCTTATACCAGTTCGTCTATTCTCGTGTATTATTAGATATTATTTTGTATAATATTCATACGTATTTTATAGTGGCATTATACATATGTAGATAAACTATATGTTTCTAAATAAATTAGGTACTACAAATTAGATTATAAGAACAGAACTCTTAGATATATAACGGAAGAAACAGTACATTTTACTAAAAAGCGTAAACATTCTAAATGAAGCGTTCCTAGTCAATACAAGCCTGGGAACAAGTTATGGAGGGCTGAGAACACACTCTTTGTTTAATATACGACTGCCTGAAAAAAGGAGTATATTGTTTTCAGGCTTCATGTATATATGTATGTATGTATGTGAGTTTGTATATTCCACCATAACTTCTATACACCTGAACCGATTTTGATAAATGAGGTGTCGTTAGAATCCCTAGCTTATTCCAGGTGACTAGTAAAATTTAAAAAAATTATGGGGAAGACCATGGTCCCGCATTAGAGACCAAAGTTGAAAAAAAAAACGAAAATAAGATTAACTATATAATCATCGTCTAAAAAATGATGAGTGGATTCCAAAAATATATAACGCTATAGTTCAATATCCAGTTATTCACATAAAAGTATCACTTAATAAAAATGTGAGAAAGATTCTAATTTAAATAGACTACTTTAGATTTTTAAGTTTTTAGTTCGTTTTTTGCCAGGGCAGTCGTGTTTTTTAATATTTTTTATTATGACTTGTACCACATAAGCAGAGATCCGTACTGAGTGGACTCTACTTGTGCATCAGCTCTTGCTGACACGGACGCTCCCACAGCCGCAAGGCAATTGGTTTGCACCGGCAACAACAGATATCATAATATAGATAGAATATACATAGGTAGACGTTGCGTTGTTAAGAAAATTCTGCTTTGTAAGGATCTTTACTTTGGTTTCCTTTCTCAAATCCCTCCGCACTCCCAAGTGACTAGGGCGTACAGTAGCTGTAAATACTTAGAATTAGAATATAATGTATCAAATAAGTATAGGTATTCTCATCTCATCATCACGGTTAATCTCATCGATCAACAATATCACAGGTAGATCAGCATAAAAAAAATTGGACGGCAAAACCGTGTAAAACATATTTACATTTTACTAAAAATACTAAGGTTTAAGAGAGTACCTATTTCTCGCACGGTCATTAGTTATTACCAACGATGCGTAAGCTGCAAGATGAACAAAAATTTTTGCTCGATCTTGAATGATCGTAGTTTAAGATTGGCTTTGATTAAAACATTATTTAGAGGGATTTTAGAATTTAAACTTTTAACTAAACTAACTCATAAAGTAGTCGGACATATATAATCCGACAAAATAAATATAAAAATTAAAATTTCCATACTTCATTATTTTCTTTATAAATATGTTTCAATATTATATTCTTGTTACTGTATAAATTATGCTTACGTGGATTGGTGCCGATACTGGCTGCATTTACACTCTGAACAACCAGGTTGATTATTTGCGCAAAAAAGAGCAAACCCTTCTGTCATCAGATAAGCCATTTTTAAGAAGTATAATGTGACCTAATGATTTTGTAGCACTAGACTCCTTTACCTTAAGGTATCCGCAGCAAACGGATGTATGAACCGCCTGTAACTTTATCATAATAATAAATAGTAAATAGTAATTTATATTGTAGAACTACAATAAAATTGACAATTTAAATAAGATGAATTTCTTAGCTTGTAATACGTGGAAGACCGATATTAAACGCGTTCGTGCTACCATGCGATTCCTTATGCTATCTAATATCACTGCTTTAATCGACCTTCCACCTATAAATAGAATATATTAGAAGACATATTTGAAAATCTAGATGTTAGGTTTAATATTCGTATATCGATTGAGACAGGAGTAATAACATGTTGTAGCTACTTAATGCGCGCTCTCACAGAGCGTCCGTCGGTCAACCTTTTTTTTTAATCCACTACAAGTTAGCCCTTGACTGCGATCTCACCTGATGGTAAGTGAAGATGCAGCCTAAGATGGTAGCGGGCTAACCTGTTAGGGGCATGGCAGTTATATTACACCCATACCCCTATTCGGTTCTACACGGCATCGTACCGGAACGCTTAATCGCGTGGCGGCACATATTTTACCGGTAGGCCAGACCAGGGAAAATTCAGAAATTATAAATTTCCAAACCCTGCCGGGGATCGAACCCGGGACCTCCGCACGTTAAGGCAACAGCGCTCAACACTGCGCCACGGAGGTCGTCAAAAACTTTTAGTTGAACTAGTAAAATCGAAAACGATTTGCATTTTCACTCTAGATAGTTGGACAGTAGCTTCAAAATGCCGCAATACCAAAACAGGCGAACGTATCATCCGCGAAACAAGGAATATTTCAATTAACAAAAGCTCCTTTTGCCGAAGGCAAAATTAAAAAAAACAATGCAGAGGGTTGATGATTCAAAATAATATAACGAATAAGGAGACTTAAAACGTTGTAACTTTCATGGCGAAGTCATAGAACTGGACGTTTAATTAGTCAAAAGTTGATGAAATCTTATTTTAGTCGCTCAATTTGTAAGTTGACCAATTTTGTTGAAAGAGTGTTACGATTAGCATTCAATTCGTAAACGGCTTTAAGTTGATCATCTAAAATCGTCTCGTGAGAACGCGCCTTAAACGAAAGTTAGTCGTGATTTATATAGAATCTATACTCGTGTCAGTGCACTCTAGTGCAACCATAAAGTACGGCCACGAAGATATTGCGTTTCAGACAGTTGTGATGAAAAGTAAACGACATAATATAATTACTGACACGAAATTCAATTCTAAATATTATAATAACGAAAAACTTCTTATAACGTAATACTTAATAAAATTAGTATCGGCGGTTAATCTGTAATATAATGTAATGTATATAAATTCAAAATATTCTTACTGTTTGATCTCAAGAAGCAGGAAGTGTTTAAAATAGCTGACATAAATACGAGTATTATAACGATGGTAATGATGTTTTCCTCCAGCGTTATAGCAAGTGGAATTTTAAAACCCAAGTCTCTCACAAAGACTCAAACGAGTATTGAATACCTTTGGTGTTTGGAACGTTACTTTGATTAAGAGGTTGTAGTAGCAACTGTGCCCTGATCAAATGATTGTTGTCTCAAAGCTTTAAGCAAGTTTTATGGTAAACTAATTGGATTGAGTCTCTTGTGAAGCCTGTACAGTCTACACGTTGTAACAATTTACTCCTGCAAGTTTCAAGGAGAGTACAAAGTTATTAAAGGTGTTAAATTGGTGCCTACTTCTGGAACGACTCTTATACCAATAACTCTTGATCACTGGCACGATGAGGAGGGAGGGATTGAGGGGAAGACACCGGCAGAGCTTCTACGCTTGCCCAACCACTCGGTGACGCTGTAGCGACTATTATGGCCTAAAAATACACAATCCGAAAAAACTGCAGTGCCTTTAGCACGGCATCTAGTAGAGATATAGCACACCGTGAAGGGAGAAGATATCTCGAGGGAGCTACAATCCTGAAAGATAAAGAACCGACGCGAGAAGAGAAGAATCTGTATTATGCTAATATAATATTGCCAACAGGATATTTCTTTTTCTTTTATATGGCTAACTGACATGTGTCCGGAACGTAATATCTCGGTGGCCTTTAGAGCATTTAACCAACAGGACTATAGAAGAGGTCTTCCTCTAGCTTTGCCAAATATATATTTAAGACGGCGTAAACATCGTTACGCCACCTCTCTGTGTGTGTATTCTGATTGTGTGCATATAATTTAAGGTGTGTTGGGTACGTTGCTTTTCTCCCGCTAATAGTTAACTAAGAAATTAGTGCACAGCCCGACTCCTGTTGGTTAACAGCTCCAAGTGGTGGTCGGACGATAAGGTTTATTTATATAAATATTACTTCAGTTCATAAAAAAAAACAATTATATCATAACCATCAAAATCAAGTTGGCTGTGAAAATATAATTAATTGTACAGTACACGTTGTGATCTTCCTTCGATGCTCAGTCTGCAGGTGATCGTACACCACAAGACGGTCCGCAAGAGGCGCAAAAGCCGCAGCGTCCGCACTTCGAACATTTTTAGAGTTCCGTACCAAAATGGTAAAGGCTCATTTCAGTTATTTCGAATGTTATATAATAATACTTTTAAATAATGCTTGTTCAACTTTTTTTTAAACAAAAAAAATGCAGAAGAAGCTAACAAAACTAAATCAAACAGTATCTCAGCTCGGGACATAGAAAATGCACTTCTTGCATATTCAGATAAAAATAAGAATCAATAAATAATTTTCATTTTGATTTTACAAATCGGCATTTAGCAAATATTTAAGTACAAAAAATATAATTAGTATTGCGGTCTCAATAAATTGAATTAGTTTTTGACTCGGTTGATTAATTCAACTAATTTCAGTCAACCAATTTGGAGGAGAACGCTGAAATCCATGGTGCGTGCACATACAACAAACAGTTAAAAAGAGACAGATTTGTGTGAATGTAAATTTGTATTTGAGAGGGAAAGAGAAAGTAGCTCAAGTATCCACTAGCGAGACGGATCAGTTATAAATGGTCCTGTGAACACTTGTAGCGACAGGAAACGGTCCTGTATTAAAGGACCTTCTATGTGAATGTTCACTTAAGCTGTACGCGGGTGATAGAAGTGTCACCAAAATCGACCAGCGAATTACGAATCGAACTGAATTAGTGCAATATTTCACTTTTAGCGTTATTAATTTATGATCTATGTCTGAGTATCTTACAATAAGTATTGTAAATAGTAGTTATTAATTATAAAATATGAAATTGTATTTAAAGGCCTGTCATAAAGACTAACTTTTTTAGTATAGAGAGATTTTATAGACATTTAAAGTACGCTCCATAGCTCTAAGCCTGACTCTTGCGGCCGTCTGCGATCACCATTACCACTAAACCACTTCACTTTACGCTGATGATAGAGGTTGTCTAATCTAAAGATGTCCGCGCCTCAAATATGTTTACGTTCACATGCTAATGAGGTATATAGCAATACATACAAATAGGACGTCGCCATTGATCATTCAATCGCCTAAGACGGCCGTATCTGTGCGCCAACCAGTGCATACTGCATAAATGACACAAACGTTCAGTGAGATGCGTTCATTTTTAGATCCGACAACTTCTACCAACTAAATAAGCGATCGTCAACAAAAAAAAACAAGTGGATTTATACTCATAAACTGTAAGTGAAGTGAAATGGACAGCTTTATCTGAATTCTTTCAGTAGATTTAGGGGAAAAAAATGTTATGTTAATGTAAACCGACACTTTTCGGTGCGTGTGGCGGAGGCGCCACTGCACTACTATATTTATTATATATTAAAGTACTATATAATATAATATGTTCATCAGAAAATCACAGTACATCAACAAGTAGAATAAGTAGATTATTTAAGCTCCGGATCTCGCTACATGCACAGATAAGTGTTGGTGTGTAGGAACTATTGGTAAAAATATGATCTTACAAAGCGTGACGAAACAGCTAATGTTGAAATTTAGCAGGAGGGCGGATGGGCTAACAGTTTCTGTGTATTTTACGAGGATTATTAGACTCACAAGTTAATTGAGGGACTAATTGCCTCCTGGGATACCAAGAGAAGGCATGTAGTTCACCATTGGTAGCGCGGTGGAAATACCAATCATCACTTTATTTTTTTCTTTTCACGAGAAATTGGTGCCAAGCTTCTCATATTTTCTTCTTCTTATTATTTTAACCAATCCAGTTATGCTACCGTAAACTGACGATAACGGTCCTATGTTTATTAAGATCTAACTACTGTCACTCCTAAAATCATTTTATTAAAATCTATCAGCTCGTTTTGGCAGTGGGAAATAGTATATTGTGTGCTTAGGGGTGAAACAGGACGATTTCAGACGAGGTTAAAAAAGGTGTCTGCCTGAGCGAAGCGAGGGATGGCATCACCCGAATAGTGAAATCGTGTTTCATCCCGAGGCACACACTATTTTTCATATAATCTGAATTAAACGTGCGAGTTTTTTTTAAATTGTATTTCTTATTTATTTTAGTTGCTAGGTTGTTGTTTATAAATATGATATCTGTGATATACAGGGTTACAGGAAAAGTCGACCTAGATCCGTTAAGGACGTGTAGTACACATCATTTCTGAATGATTTCACTATGGAACCCCCCATCCTAAACTTAACCGTTTTCGAGATATTCGAGTTTTAATTTTTTTTATGAAAATGCCCAATTTTTCGGCTATTGAATTGAATATTTTGAATTTTTTTGACTCTTATGATTATTTTTTTGGTTTTTTACATGAAGAATGAGATGCTTAATGGCCTCAATGACTAAAATTGCACGTAAGTTAACTAAATAGGTCATTGTAGACGATCGAAACTTAAGAAAATAAGTACAAATTATAAAAAAATATTTTTCTTTTCTGGATATCTCAAAAAATTATTATGGCACTTGCTCTGCAGATGTGCTTAAAAACATCTACATTTTATCAGCTATCCAACGAGGTATAATAACCTAGGGTTGTATTTAAACTCATAGAAAAAAACATAGTTGAAAAGGTTCAGGTAGTAGGTCTAACGGGTCCCTCGGCTATTGTGGAAAATGGATTGGACGAGGTGGTCCTTTACCCTGGCCAGCCAGATGTCCCGACCTGACCCCCATGGATTTTTATGTATGGGGGCACATGAAGAGCCTCGTTTACAGTGAGCCCAACCCCATATCGTCAGTGGAAGTTCTCAAAGAAAGGATAATTAATGCTGCTAACGACATAAGAAGAACTTTAACCACTGGTGTAGTGAAAAGTGGACTACGTGAAAGAATGAGAAAATGTGTGCGAAATAGAGGTGGACACGTAGAACATGAACTATAAAAATTTATTCAAAAACATTAGGTGAATAAATGTTATTTTGAACTGATTTATTGTTTCATTTAGCTTACTACAATCACCCGTTAGACCTACTACCTGAACCTTTCCAACTATGTTTTTTTCTATGAGTTTAAATACAACCCTAGGTTGTTATACCTCGTTGGATAGCTGATAAAATGTAGATGTTTCTAAGCACATCTGCAGAGCAAGTGCCATAATAATTTTTTGAGATATCCAGAAAAGAAAAATATTTTTTTATAATTTGTACTTATTTTCTTAAGTTTCGATCGTCTACAATGAACTATTTAGTTAACTTACGTGCAATTTTAGTCATTGAGGTCATTAAGCATCTCATTCTTCAT
This sequence comes from Erebia palarica, assembly GCA_964035005.1. Lineage (NCBI taxonomy): Eukaryota > Metazoa > Arthropoda > Insecta > Lepidoptera > Nymphalidae > Erebia > Erebia palarica. Next base: position 35,470,580 of record OZ035986.1, on the reverse strand, counting down.
GTAAAAAACCAAAAAAATAATCATAAGAGTCAAAAAAATTCAAAATATTCAATTCAATAGCCGAAAAATTGGGCATTTTCATAAAAAAAAATAAACTCGAATATCTCGAAAACGGTTAAGTTTAGGATGGGGGGTTCCATAGTGAAATCATTCAGAAATGATGTGTACTACACGCCCTTAACGGATCTAGGTCGACTTTTCCTGTAACCCTGTATATAAATTTAGTGGGGGGGGCTAACAGTTTCTTTGTATTTTAGGAGGCTTATTAGTGTTACAATGTTAATTGACGGACTAATGGCCTCCTGGGATACCAAGGGAAGGCAGTAGCTCACCATTGGTAGCGCGGTGGAGCTACCAATCATCACTTTCTTTCTTTACTTTCACAAGAAAGTGATGCCATACTTCTTATATTTTTTTACCAATCCAGTAATGCTCCCGTAAAGTTACGATAACGATTTTTATTAATTTGGTGTGTATTCTTAGTATTAATTTTCTTGATTTTATCTAACCACTGCCATTCCTAAAATCATTTTATTAAACTCTATCAGCTCCTTTCGGCAGTGGGAAATAGTATATTGTGCGCTTAGGGGTTAAACAAGACGAGTGCAGACAAGGAATACCTCGCTTTGTTCAGGCAGGCATCAACTGAACTCTGAAATCGTCTTGATTCACCTTTAAGCACACAATATACTATTGTTTTCGTTGGAAGGCGTCCGCCATATTTGTCTCTTCGTTATTTGTTGAAATCTGTAAACCTATACAGGCGACGCCGAACAACTTTTCAAAAGGGAAATATAAGTCGTGTCTGAAAAGCATAGCTCATGTTCCCCAAAAACTATAAATATAATATATTAGAATATATTCCTGATATTTTATCAAATTTTACTATATTATAGTCAAAGCTTATTAATCAATCTAATATTATAATCAAAGTTTATTAATCATTAGGTAAAATAGCAAGGCGTAGTATCAATATATTAGAATATATTCCTGATATTTTATCAAATTTTACTATATTATAGTCAAAGTTTATTAATCAATCTAATATTATAATCAAAGTTTATTAATCATAAGGTAAAATAACAAAGCGTAGTATTAATATATTAGAATATATTCCTGATACTTTATCAAATTTTACTATGTTATAATCAAATCTTAATAATCAATCTACTATTATAATCAAAGTTTATTCATCATCAAATCAATTAGGTACTTTGATTGGAATTGATTCGAGAGAATTAATGTGAGCACTATCAAGTACAAGTATAATTATAGCATTTTAAGTACATTTTTCTCGAATTCAGGTTAATTTCGTTTTTGCCAAAAGTATTTTGTCTCCATCATATTTGGTAGCTTTCCTTTTTGACCCCAGTATAATTGACAGTATATCATCTAAATATGTTCATTTCACAGCATCATCTCACTCAGGTAATATGTTTTTATCCAATACACGAAAATGTCATCAAAGATTCTTAGGAACATGATTTTTATTTAGTTAACACAAAACCTGAATTACTACACCTCGGAAGCATATAGTTGCTTTTAGGCCAATTCTTAAAGCTTTATCGTTGCATTTAGATATAATAGAAGTCGCTTCCGGCGAGTCCTATGTTCTAGGACATTAGCGAGGTGTAGTGGAAACGGTGAGCTTAATTGTGTATTAAGTTCGGTCTAGTGCCAGTCACTAATATGAATCAAACGCTTTAACGATTAGTAAACATTATAATCATAGTCATAAGTTACCTTCTTGACCGAGGTCGAAGATTTTACCTTTTTCGATACTTTATGAAATAAGTTGATTTAATTGTGCATTTTATCATTAAGGCTCCACGGGCGAGGGAAATGCAACGGGTCCGAACTACTATCGTCGCATTATCTCTATGGTACGCAACGGAACGCCACGAGAACGCAACATATCTCTTTAAGAGATCTGTTTGTTAGGATTTTTAATAAACACGCGGGGGTGATAGGGTCGCGTCTCGACGGACTCGTAACAAGCACGCCGCGTAACGTGACAATGACTCGCGATTCTCTCATCCATGGAGGTGGCGCCCAAGATTTGATATTTTTTGTATATTATGTTCAAAATTAACGTCTTCGATTAGTTGCATATGTTATCTTTAATTAATAATTTGTATGGATTGATGAAAATCTGTGTATACTCGGCCTTTAGTTAGATGCAGTAAGCTGACGTTCCGAAATGTCATTTCATATAAAGGTTTCAAACTTGAAATAACATTTTGAAATGTCAGTTTAGCCCTGAGTCTCTGTTACAAAACTGATATCAAAGTGAGAGACAAAGCTTGTATTTCATTTGAACTGTCCGACATAACGTCAGCGAAGTTATGACAGCGCAAACATACAGAGGACGGGTGCGTTCACGGCGGGATATATGACACCACGGCAGGTCTAATTGGTTGCATTTTTAATGACGACAACTCACTAAGCCTCGGTTCGGGCTTAGGACGGGATCGTTCAGCGTGCTGTCGTCCATATAAATGCAAGGAATTGACGACCTCCGTGGCGAAGTGTTGAACACTGTTAAATTTCTGTCTTAACGTGCCGAGGTCCCGGGTTCGATCCCCAGCAGGGTCAATTTGGGAATTTATAATTTCTGAATTTTCCCTGGTCTGGCTTCGCTCGTGGCTAGCTACCACCCTACCGGCAAAGACGTGCCGGCAAGCGATTTAGCGTTCCGGCACGATGCAGTGTAAAAACCGATTAAGGTTATCGGTTTATTAATATAACTATATAAAAAGTTAGCCCGCTACCATCTTAGACTGCATCATCACTTATCATCAATTGAGATCGCAGTCAAACTTGGGCTAACTTGTGGTGGATACAAAAAAAAAGACCCGTGCCCGTCCCACACCCGTCCACTGTTTGTGTTGTGCTCTAATGTGTGCGTTAGGATTCGAACGTCATAAGGCCGAGTACTAAAAGGGCATATTAATGAGCGTTCTAAGCGCAGACTTTTTTGGCATTGTAAAGGAAAGAATTACAAAAATCTCACAGTTAATTTTAATAAGGCTTTTTTTCAAATCTACTTAGAATATAATTAGTGTTATAGAATGAAACTTCAAAATATATATCTTCAAAACATTAATCGTTATAAATGTCGTGATTACTATTAGATATCGTATAATTCGAATGAAATAAATGTATGTGTTTAGATTATAATTGTTGGATTAAATGTCTATAATCTACATATTAATGTGAAAAAATGAAACAACATCTAAGGACTAGTATACCTTCAAAACATCATCTTTATGCTTTCGTAGCACTAGTAGGTGTCGTATAATTAGAATGAAATAAATGTATGTGTTTAGATTATAATTGATGGATTAAATGTTTATGTAGTGGAATTTGTTTTTTATTATAGTCTCCAAACTAAAAAATCTTGAAGAATACAACTGAACATGATTTCAACAAATACTATTGACATAAAGCGTGAAATTAAGGTTGTTTTCCGACGGCAGAAAGATTTGCTCTCAGTAGAACAGCTATCGAAAAATTGAGTTAAACTCAAAATAATAAAAGCTTTTGTTTTGAAAAGAACCATTAACTCGAAAGCGTAACACTAGAAGTAATGTAGGAACTACTTAAATCGCAAGCGTTACCGAGCGCTGCCTACGTGATGGGCGATTCATAACTGTTCAGAACACAAGTCGTAATTTAAAAAATTAAAAAACACGACTTCCCATCCAAAATCCGAACTGAAAAAATTAAAATCTAAATTAATCTAGTTAAATTAGAATCTTATTCACATTTTTATTATATGATATTTTTTTGTAAAATATCATATAATATTGAACTATAGTTATATATTTTTGGAATCAACTCATCATTTTCTAGATGATGATTATTATCGTTAATCTTATTTTAGAATATTTTTTTTCAAATTTAGTATTTAATACGGGACCATGGTCGCCCCATCAATTTTTTTTATTTTACTATCCTGTGTCCCCCGGAATAAGCTAGGGATTCTAACGATACCTCATTCATCATAATCGGTTCAGGCGTATAGAAGTTATGGTGGAATATACAAACTCACATACATACATGCACCCTGAAAACAATATACCCCTTTTTTCAGGCAGTCGTCTAAAAAAAAATCTCATGCGTGGTGATACTACAGAATAGGTAATAGTAGTGATAGGACATAAACCAGCCTGTACGCCCACATGCCCGTGAGGTATTTGGTACCTACTTTTGGTTCGAGGTCGCTATCGAGTTTGGTTTTTCTCGATTGTACTACCGAGACTTAATCATTTGGCTGATTCAAATCACTATTTAGATAACGCCCGCTACTTCGTCCGCATGGAGTTCGGTCATAGTTATACGTGAGGAAACTTTTCCATGATAAAATGTATGTGATAATACAGGGTATCAGCAATCACCATTAAAAAAATTTGCCAAAACGGTCAGTCAATTTTAGGTACAACCTTACAAAAATCACGATCACGTTAATAATAATAGTACGAGTAAGATATTGGAAGATTATTATGAGGAATATTTATCATTTCAAAATAACACAATATCTATCACCCTTATTTATCACCACCCTTCCTTTACGTATACCGTCGGTTAATGTAGGTAGGTAGATAATCGTTATGCAGGATTCAATAAACACGGTGAGTGCATTGAATAATATGACGGCTGTAAAGGGAGACCTGTATTTGCTCAGGGCCACGGTTTTGATGCACGAGCGACGTGCTTGTACGGTGTTTGACATCACGTCAGACAACAGAAATTATTTTGCACTATTTGATGCTCGCCACTTCATACACGTGGGTACTTTTAAATTTTCCAGCATAAAATCAATCAATCAATCAATCATTTATTCAATTTAAGTACACTATAGGTACACATATTGACGTCGATAACTTACATATAAAACATGATGGTGATAATTAGTTACGGTATCTTAAAACTAAAGCTACGAGGGTTCCAAACGCGCCCTCGGAGAAGAAGCCCACAACAAACTCAGCCGGTTTTTTTTTTCATTATCACCATCTCACAAATCATCTTAACTAAGGAAATAACAGAGCAATTAGACCAAATCATTGCCAAGGTATTATTGTCAAAAAGTAGCCTTTATCGGTCGCCAAAATGCACCTGTCTGTGGCGCAATTCATCGAAACGGGGTGAATAAAATGGGTCATAAATGGCCCATTTTAATTAATGGGACAGAGTCAAAAAGCAATTACAACTACTACACTCGCTTATAAAGGCGTATTTGTGTTTCTTAGTTAGTCCTTCAATAACGCCGCAACGGATCATCGGTAATTTTTGCATTAATATATTTCGCATCGGAGACCGCAGTCATGGGTTAACTTGTAGTGGAAAAAACCATTCAAATTCCATTAAAATTATAGTAAAACTAAACGCGATCGAATAGGTAAAGAATTTATACTAATATTATAAATATTATAAATGCGTAAGTGTGTCTGCTACACTTTAACGCCCTATATTTTCAAACGATTTTAATTGGTAAAGATGTAGGTAGATGTAGATGTCCCAGGGAAGAACATAGGAAATTTAAGACAATCAAAAAAGCTTAATCCACGTGGACGAAGTCGCGGGCATCTAGTCCACCTATATGCTTACAGATACGTTGTCAGTCATTAACTTCACTAACATCGGCTTCAGGCAAGTCAGAAAATGATTCCACTTTTTTATCCCATGAACTCACATTCCATCGAAAAAAGGTCACGAGTTTCTTTAGAATTTGTTTATTTCACCTATCGCACGGAGCTTCATCCCGCTTCAGTCGTGGCCCGACGGCGGCAGGGGAAGTTTGAGGGGTCGCCCATATATATATCAGATAATATTGACACAGTGATTTCGCATGAACTACTCGTAAACATGATAGTCCTTTACCAACCTGCGGCTATCCAATATCAAATGCACTTCAGGATTAATCATAACAACTAACCAATATACTTACATCGGTAAGTAAAAATCAGTAAGTAGGTATAACCTATTAGAGGAATGAAAACAGCAAATTTTTAAAACGTTGTCGTCATTATGTTTTATTGATCATACACTCATTTAAAACAAATATTATAGGTATATTTGCACAGCGTCAAATATTCGAATAAAAATTATTATACATTAAAGGATGCTCTTAAGTAAATAATTATTTAACCAATTTACAAGGCGAATTGGTAATTGGTATGTAGCGAGAAATTTTGCCTTAATCTATAACGAGTTTTGACATTGAATCTAAGTGAAGTTGCAACATCAGAAGGGTCGATAATTCATTCATACTAATATTATAAATACGAAAGTGTGCGTGTCTGTCTGTCTGCTACGCTTTCACGGCCCAACCGCTTAAACGATTTCGATGAAATTTGGTACATGGATAGGTTGTATCCCGAGAAAGGACATCCGGAAAATTAAGAAGTTCCCGCGGAAATTTAAAAAAATTAATCCACGCAGACGAAGTCTCGGGAATCATATTATAGTTTCTATTTAATTGGTATTTGTTAGCTAGTCAAATCAGCAACTTTATTTAAACGTCAAAACGAGCGCTTAGTAAGGTGTGCTGTATGATAAACTTGCTTGTGACGTCATCAAAATTAAACGCACTTTGACATTTCTTACTTTAATCGATAGTTTAATATGGTTATGATAATAACAGGCAAAAACATAGGCAACACCCCCAATTACAACAAACTTTATGGAAACTTACACTAATAAAATCAGTCAGAATTTAAGTTTATTTTGTTACAATACTTGCATTTTTAAACTTACCTAATATAAATAATAATATAACACGTCAATTTACATACACACAGACCACATAATAACCTCTACTAATCTATATAGTAATACATAGTGCCTATTATTTCTGACATATTAGAAATCTACTACATAGTTTTTGTAATTTTTGCCGATTGCAAGTTTTCTGACAATATTCGCAGATTATATATTTATATATTATAGTATAATAATATAGTAAATAATATAGTATTTAACATATAAGTAAATCGTATTATATAGGCCTAGTGGGTGCTCTTCTTACTAATATTATAAATGCAAAAGTTTGGATGGATGTATGGATGTATGGATGTTTGCATGTTTGTTACTCAATCACGCCCCAACGGCTGAACGGATCTGGACGAAATTTGGCACAGAGATAGATTATAATCTGGAATAGCACATAGGCTACTATTATCCCTGAAAATTAAAGATTTCCCGCAGGAACCGAAAATCCTCAAACCACGCAGACGAAGTCGCGGGCATTCGCTAGTTTACAATATTTACTGTGGTATTGTCAAACGCTTGATGACAGATGACAGGCGGCAATTGTTCAATTCCATATGAATCATAGTTGCATATATGCGATCGAATAGGTTAAAAATCTCCCACTAGGGCCAAAGATCAATGTTTTAATAAAATTCGTTGAAGTTTACTGATGTCTTTATGTTATATTTTACTCGCCATTCACTTAATTTTCGCAATCTAAATAACCATAAATATCATATAATCTCATGATCACTAAAACTAAAACAGTACACTTATGTCTTCCTTGCCCGAATGACACTATTTGCACTACTTTTGTAAAGTCTTTTCTTGCCAATCCCTAAAATTTAAAGGAAGCACATCCGAATTTGGTACTTTTAGAATTAAATACATAAGTATTTGTCGGTGTGTAAGAGTATACTTGTGCGTCACCGTTTTGTGTAAGTGTTGCATCATTCGTGTAATGTTATGAAAAAAATTGTTAGCTGAAAACACTATTAGGCCAAGAACAAATCTAGCCGTCCATAGGATATCCACTCTTAAAATATCGTAAAGCAATATGAAGTTCTATCTATCCGTTGATTCGCGACAGTGGAAACTATACTATAACCACGGCGTAAGTTTCACAATGACGCCCATACAAATTGCAGATCAGACACTTACCTATACCTTCCAACACACCTCCAACCACCACCACTACAGCCCATTAACGTTCCACTGCTGGGCACAGGCCTCCACTCTCATAGGAGAGAGGGAATTAGAGCTTAGACCCACCACGCTGTTCCAATGCGGGTTGGCGGGCTTTAACGACTATTACCATGTTAGTGATAATAGCCGGGACCGACGGCTTAAAGTGCTCTCCGAGGCACGGGGGTGAAACACCGCCAACTTCCTAACTCCGGGCCAGTACTGGGAATTTCTAATGAGAAAAACCCGAGCAACATACTAATTATGTGCTAGAATGACAGAATTTTGTACTGAAAATTTTGCCAACTTGGAGATACCTTCCTCCGTCATGGCTGGCACTCCGCATCATTGGTGTCGAGAATTCACCGTCGGATGACTGGTAGAATATAACCTTAATAAAATCTCCTCAGACTGTGCCATAAATATACAGGTGCGGCGACGACGTCGAGACCTCAAGGGCGTCAGCTCAATTACGTATGAACACAATATGTCCGTTTATATATAGGCAAGAACAGAATCGAAGGAATATCGTCTAAATTTGTCCCAGGCCTTAAATTTAAAAAAATGAGTGCATATCACTCAGTTGAAGTAACACTTCTTTGTGACTAAGACAATAATCTACTCGTTAACTCTGCCGGCAACGGATTTGGCCGGCACCGGTTCCTCCGGTGCTGCAAAAATGCATGAGCACATAACCCTAGTTCGTTTTTGTTTTGGAACGAAGTTCCTTATCGGACGATGCGGAAAAAAAAGTACGTAACATGCAAACGTCACAACACGTCCAAATGCGTGGAGTAAGATTTTATGTAACGTTTATTCGAAATTAAACCTTAAAACTTAGGCATTAAAGTTTAACTGCGAATGTAGTATATTTATATTTAAGACCTTTTGTCTTCGTAAAAAAGCATCCGTATTGAAAATGCGTGGAGTAAGATTATATGTAAAGTTCATTCGAAATTAAACCGTATCATTATAGCAATAAAGTTTAATTTCGAATGTAGTATATTAATTATATTCAAGACCTTTTGTCGTCGTAAGAACGCGAGCATGTCGGCGATATGCATGTCGATGACCCCTACCAAAATGTGTTCAACGCGGCTAAAGAAGTTTGCACTTCAAAAATCATAATAAAAAATTTATAACTGAATAATTATTTTCTATTTACCTAGACTAGAACTTGAAATTAATATATATGTAACTAGCAAACCCGGCGAACTCCGTTTCGCCACCAGATGGCTTCCTTTTCAATTTTTCCTGAATTTTCTTTGCTATAAACCTCACGGAGCCCGAGACCTTTCCAACGAATGCAAAACCGTGGAAATCGGTTCGTGCGTTCTGCAGTTATAGCGTCAGGAAGGAAACCCCGACTTATTTTTATATACTAGATAAGGATACATTCGTTCATTCATTCATTTATGCGTTCATTCAAAGTAGTTATAAAGAAGTGTTACTTCAACGAAATAAAATGGAAAATTTCACTCACTGGAGTCGTCGTCGCTGGGCAGTGGGCCCACGCTGCCGAAGAAGCGCTTGTCCAGCAGCTGGAGGAGTTGCAATGCGCTCTCGTGGACGGGCGCGCGTGGGCAGCCCGTGCACATGAGCGTCACGTTGATGATCGCCGTGTAGTGGTCGCACGGGTACTCCCTGCGGAACACGGGCGTTGTTACCACCACGGTTGTGACGCAGTGTTGAGGCGCTGTTTTAACGTGCGGAGGGTCCGATACCCGGGAGAATCAATTTGGGAATTTGTTATTTCTGAATTGTCCCTGATCTGGCCTGGTGGGAGGCTTGGGCCGTGTCTAGTTACCGCCCTACCCACCACCACGGTTGTGATGTAGTGTTGAGGCGCTGTTTTAACGTGCGGAGGGTCCGATACCCGGGAGAATCAATTTGGGAATTTGTGATTTCTGAATTGTCCCTGATCTGGCCTGGTGGGAGGCTTTGGCCGTGTCTAGTTACCGCCCTACCCACCACCACGGTTGTGACGTAGTGTTGAGGCGCTGTTTTAACGTGCGGAGGGTCCGATACCCGGGAGAATCAATTTGGGAATTTGTGATTTCTGAATTGTCCCTGATCTGGCCTGGTGGGAGGCTTTGGCCGTGTTTAGTTACCGCCCTACCCACCACCACGGTTGTGACGACCTCCCTGGCGCAGTGTTGAGGCGCTGTTTTAACGTGCGGAGGGTTCGTCTTTTTTTTTTTAATTGTTTTTTTATCCAATACAAGTTAGCCCTTGACTACGACCTCACCTGATAGTAAGTGATTATGCAGTCTAAGATGGTAGCGGGCTAACCTGTTAGGGGCAAAGTAGTAAAACCCATACCCCTATTCGGTTTGTACACGGTAGAGTGGTAGAGTCTTAACGTTTCATAAGTGACACAAGCTGTCCTACATGAAATAAATAAATCATTTCATTTCATTTCATTTCACGGCATCGTACCGTAACGCGTAATCACTTGGCGGCACGTCTTTGCCGGTAGGATGGTAACTAGCCACGGCCAAAGCCTCCCACCAGGCCAGACCAGGGAAAATTCAGAAATTATACATTTAATTACCCGATACCCAGGAGAATCAATTTGGGAATTTATAATTTCTGAATTGTAACTACACTAACATGATAATAGTCGTTAAAGCCCGCCAACCCGCATTGGAGCAGCGTGGTGGGTTTAAGCTCTAATTATGAGAGTGGAGGCCCGTGCCCAGTAGTGGGACGTTAATGGGCTATAGTGGTAAATCCCAATAAAAATTAAAAATCTCTTTAATCTATACTAATATATTGAATGCGAAAGTTGGTATGGGACTCAATTACGCCTGAAAGGATCTGGATGAAATTTGACTGGTTTAGTTTAGTCTGGAATAACACATAGGCTTATTTTTAACCCGGAAAAATAAGAGTTCCCGCGGGCACCAAAACCCGCAATCCACGCGGACAAAGTCGCGGGCATCAGCCAGTTACAGAGATACAGTTTGTTCAAATATCCCGTTCAGCTCATTTCAGACACGTAGTATTCATTTCAGTGTGCAATTTCGCTTTTGTATACCTAAGTAAGCCTCCTGGAGTATACACACGTATTAGGATTATGCGTCATTTAATCCATTACGTGACCGATGGCCACTTTACGTAATTCACATCAATTTAAGTGCCCGTTGTCAGAATTTCACATGGCATTACAGGATAGAAATCAATCATTCGATGTACTACGCAACAGGGAGATCGTCGCAAACACGATATGTTAACATTATGGGTGAATTGTTTTATGCTCTTTTTTTATTTTATTTAGATATTATACCCGAAGAGACCTTAGAGTTGCCCAATCCGTCTCTCCGGGCTACAGAATTAGAGTGACAAGAAAAAAAAACTTATAACTTAGTGACGATGAAATATAATGGATTAATTCAGGTGTAATCGGAAACTATTCGCACAAGTGGCAGGAACCAATTTATAGAAAACTAGCCGACTTGTTCGCGGGCAAATAAGGGTGAAATAAGTTTTTTAAATTCCCACGGGAACTCCCTTATTTTTCGGGATAATATATAGCCTATGACACTCACAAATAATGAGGCTTTCTATTGGTACCAGAATTTTCAAAATCAGTTCAGTACATCCAGAGATTACCCCCTACAACGTCACAAACTCACAATTCTTTACCTCTTTATAAAATTTGTATAGATTACTATTTTAGTTATTATTATAGGGTATAATATTTTAGATTTTTTTGTTTACGCTTGAAGCGTATTAGCTTCATGGCATTGTATTCACGAGCTAACACCCGCATTAGCTTATAATTGTCTATGTAATACTATCACGCAATTAAAAAAAAAAAAAAATACATGTGTATTTTTGCAGTGTCACACTTGGGTAAAAATTAACGCATTTGAAAAACAATTTTTTTATAAAACATTCTTTTGACTTGATCTCGTATACTAATATAATAAATGCGAAAGTGTGTTTGTTCATTGGTTTGTCCTTCAGTCACGCCGCAACAAAGCAACAGATCGACATGACTTTTTGCATGGGTATATTTGAGGACCTGCAGAGTGACATAGGCACCCGGCATATGCATTTTATCCCGGTAAACTGAGGAGTTCCCGTGGGAATTTAAAAAAAAAATGAAAAAACTCGCGGGCATCTTCTAGTGTTATTATATACTTTTGGGTCCTCACCTTGCACTGAATATAGTAGCCAGGGCCATGAAACAGCCGTCCGCTACGCGCTCCGGTCCCGTGAAGCACTTGTCCACTGTCCAGTCCAGCAGTGGACCGATGTCCGGATTACAGTCCAGCAGGAGAACGATCGTTTCGCGAGCCAGTTCGTATATCTACGACAAAGTGAGAACTTCACAACCATTTTTCTCCTTCACAGATCTACCAGACAACCTCCGTGGCGCAGTGTGTAGCGTTGTTGTCTTAACTTTCGGAGGTCCCGGGTTCGATCCCCGGCAGGGTCAATTTGGGAATTTATAATTTCTGAATGTTCCCTGGTCTGGCCTGGTGGGAGGCTTCGGCCGTGGCTAGTTACCACCCTACCGGCAAAGACGTGCCGTCAACTTAGTGTTCCGGTACGATGCCGTGTAGAAACCGAATAGGGGTATGGGTTTAATATAACTGTCAGGCCCCTAACAGGTTAGCACGCTACCATCTTAGACTGCATCATCACTTACCATCAGGTGAGATCGCAGTCAAGGTAGGTAGTAACTTGTAGTGGAAAAAAAAATAAAAATAACAGGAAGAAACTCCCTCACAGTACTTCCATAGAACAGCAAGAGACCGTCAGTGTTGGTATCCTTATGAGCTTGCTCTACGTTTGAGTTTTGCTCTACGTTTCTGATGCGGACCGCTAAGGTATGGAATGCTCTAACTTCGGTACCTTCAAGGCAAAAGTGAATAGGCATCTTCTAGACAAGCGTCCTCCTAGTCCCCAATCTAGTCCTCATCATTGCTTGAATTAAGCATGATTGTCATTAAGCGCAAGTGTATTCTGATATTTAAAAAATATTTTAAAAATGTGAGCGTTTGCATCCATGTGGTCACAATGTTATCTACTCGCGCGAAACGTTTTTTATACGAACCTGCGGAGTATCTAAAGTCTTACAAGTATTTCCTTAAAAATACCCACTCCTAGGTTATACGCTCCCCCCCCCCCTTACCCCTTAAAATATCTCCCCGATTGTGTATTTTGTAATTTTCTCATATACTATAAGGCCAGCCATACACGGACAGCTCGAAGCAGTCAGAATGGACTGCTTCAAGCTGCGACTGCATAGTGAACTACAGTCTTCTACGTACACACATACATGGAACCGTTCGAGCGGTTGCGACTGCTACGGGCGGTTGAAAGCGCGGTGAAATTTCACCGTGCGGTCAAGCAGTCGCCAGGCATACACTGACTGCTCGAGCTGTCGACTGCTCTCGCGCAGTTACCACGTCAAGCGCGCCTCCCGCCCGTTCGCTTCTTGTTTTTTTTGTTGAGCAAATTGGACATATTAGGAATTACTGATTTGAATGAAATTGAAATTGTGACTTGTTGAGCAGTTGATACGAACTGCTGCAGTTGGTATCAACTGCAGCAGCAGCAATATCAGCTTCAAGCTATTGGCTATGACTGCAAGAGCAGTCCGTGTATGTTGATCACTGGCTAACTGCTCGAGCCGTCTGTGTATGGCCGGTCTAAAAGCTATTAAAAAATTTACGGTTGTCTGTAAAGTCGGTTTACGGACGATAGTTTTACGTGATAATTAGAAGTTCTGGCGGCGTTCCAGTAGCAGAACTATTCGAACAGCGAGCTGTGACGTCACGCGAGAAGAGACAAATGTGTCACAAGCCAACGCTTAGGCCGATCGCGCCTCTCTATCGCTTGTTCCGCGCTCTCACTCGCACGCTCAGGCTCAGGGGGAACGTGACACTTTTTCGTGCGTGCAGCCGGCGTTTATCGATTTATAACACGTTATCACATCAAAAACTGTCAAAGGAAAAAATGATTTCCCGTACGTATTAATCAATATGGCGGTAACCTTATCATTGGTGGAGCACAGCATCTCGCTGAGCCAGGGGTAAAGCAGCCCGTCTTCAGCGAGAGCGGCGGGTGCGAAGCAAGGGCCACAGCACACCAGAGCACTCATCGCCTGCCAACAACAACTACCTTCAACACTATGCCGATGATATTGAATGAATATACTTTTATTGTACACCAAAAAACAATAATAACAGTAAACTTAGCTAATAACAAAGGAAGTATACAATTTGGCGGCCTTATCGCTTCACAGCGATCTCTTCCAGGAAACCAATGGTTTAAAAGGACATAGCCCCAGAAACAACCGGTAGATGGTGCAGAAATTACAAATTTAATAAAAATATATATATAAAGCTGCCAATTATAATACATATACATATATAATATAATAAATATAACATAAAACCATAAATACTACATATTTATAATATAGATAAATACTATGTAGATATTCATAACACAAATACAAAAACTTTTTACTCAAATAAACTTAAGTTAATTAATTTAAGTTAATTATTATTAGTTAGCTTATTTTTTACTTTATTCTTTATCTTTTCCTCTTTTATTTCTTTTTTTCTCCATATTTGGAGAAAAAAAACATATATTTATATTGACCCATAGTGTGGTTTTAATAGAGAGTTTTAACTAACAATAAAACTTACCTATTATTTTTCCAACGATATCCGGAATCCATCTTGAGTCAAGCACCTGTCTTTTTCGCGTTTTTCGTCCTAGCTACTTCCTCTCTTCGACTTCCGGCGCCACTGTCGCCTCGTTTTATCGGTTAAGATGGCGGCGACCCGCATGGCGCTCGGCTTTTAGCTCATTATACTTACTCACGATGTACCAGGTAGGTATTACCTGGATTCCGGATATCGTTGGAAAAATAATAGGTAAGTTTTATTGTTAGTTAAAACTCTCTATTATTTGTTCCGTGACGATATCCGGAATCCATCTTGAGTGATATGTTTGTTATCTCCTGGTATGCCCATAATTATTACAATAATTATGTAGATGCTATAATGTGCTATGTAAAATAAAAAAAAATAATTATAATAAGTTATTGAAAAGTAAACAATATTTATTCAATGTTATATATGAATCATACAGTCTTAATCATCAAATTAACCAAATCATTGTTATCGCACAGGTTCAAAGAAATTTGACAATGAAACTGACGTCGTAAAATCATCATTTCTGGATTGATTCGCTAGCTCTCTTTGATAGTATGTTCTAAAAGTATGTTCTTGCCGCCAATTTCCAGTCTGAAGAATCTGATCAATAGAAAACTTTTCTAGCCAATTGAGAGAGGCTACGGCAGAGCGTACTGAGCCTGGCGTGGCATCGACACCCGCGTCCTTTAGAACAGATTTGATCCAACCACTGATTACAGTTCTAGAAGCTGGTTTTGGATCACCTCTAGCAGTTATAAAAAGTTCTGACAGCATACCTGATTTCCGACGATCTTGTGAAGTACCGATTAATTGCCGAGTCCAAAATACACAGTCGAGATTTTTGTTCGGATGTGCTTTTAGTTTCCATCCAGATTGCCTGTTGTTAGCGTCATCAGTCTTCGATCCAAAACAAGGCCACATGACAATAGAATTGCCCTCATCTATATATTGGTCGGCATTGATCCTCAGCAGTGTCAGGTCGTGTACTCGTCGTCCTGCCGCTAGCAAAAGTAATATAGCGGCACGTCTGGATACTTGGTACAAATTATCTTCATCTGGTGTATTATTTTCTAAGTATTGTAATACATTCTTTACATTCCAAATAGGTGGTTTCATTTTCTTGTCCTTTGCAACTGAAATAGCTTTTAAAATATGTTTAATAAGAAAGTTAGATGCCAATGTAGTATTACCTGATAATTTGGTAAAAGTAGAAATAACAGATTTATGGACTAGTATAGTTCGATAAGCCAGACCTTCGCTGTAAATACGCCAGGTAACGAGCAACTTGTTCTGGACTCGGATCTCTGTAAGAAGAACTGTTAGAGGAGCACCATACCTTCCATTTGTTCCATGCTGGCATGTAGGTGTTTATTGTAGATCGCCGCCAACTTGACAATAACAGTGATCTTTCTTCTACTGACCATTCTTTGATTTCGTCTGTCCACCCAAAATCAGCCAGGCTTCCAAATGAATGTCTTGAATCTCTGGCGGGTGCATTCCGGTTTTCGTGTCGATCAGAACTTGTGGAAGGAGCGGGATGTGATAAGGTTCTTGAATGGCCCGGGCTTGTAGGTCTGCTTGCCAAAATACCATCTTCCACTTCGGAGCGATCAAGATGTACTGACCGCTCGCTGTGTTCAGGTGAGACAATACTTGGGGTATTAGGTTCGGTGGAGGAAATAGCCACGCAAGTTCGTAGTCCCACTGGTGAAGGAATGCGTTGTGAAACAGAGCCTGCTGGTCTTGCGTGTCCAGCGATACATACCTCATTACTACGTGAGCTGTTTCCGACGCAAATAAGTCTACTTGCGGTGTGCCCCACATCTTGAATATGTTGTTCGTTGCTGTAGAGAGTAGGTGCCACTCGGGGCAGACCTTGCCGCGTGATAGGGCATCCACTTCGCAGTTGAATCGGCCCGGAAAGTACTGAGCCGTCAGTTGTAGATTTAAGTGGTCCATCACCTTCAATAGTTGCCGTGTGAGGTTCAGAAGCTTCTTCGATTTCGTTCCGCCTTCCTTGTTTATGTAAGCTACGACTGTTCGGTTGTCTGTTTGCAGTAAAATGTGAGCATTGTGAAGCATGCTGTTCTCTTGTTGTATTGCCGCGTAGACCGCAAACAGCTCTTTGAGATTGACATGCCATGACTGTTGCCGTTTTGTCCACTGTCCTGACATTTTCGTGTCGCCCAGCTGAGCTCCCCAGCCGAAATCCGATGCATCCGTCGTGAGCAGATGAGAGATCGAGTTTGTATGTATAGGAAGTGAGCCCTGTGCTGCCTTTAACCACCATCGCATTTCGGAGAGTACCGGTTGTGGCAATTTCACTTGTTTGTAGGGGTGTCCCGTGGGAAGGTATCGATTGTGAAATTGCAGGGTTCGACAATGTAACCTCCCTCTGCGTATTACAAAAGAGGCGAAGTTGAGTCTCCCCAGAAGGGACTGGGCCTGTCTGAGGGACCAACTGCCTCTGGACATCTGACTGAGAAGTGCTTTGCGTAGCGTTTCGCACTTCGGTTCCGACAGGGACTTCGTGTTGAGTTTGGTGTCCCATGTAACACCCAGAAACTCCAGGCGTTGTGTCGGAACCAGTACAGACTTGTCCATATTGATAGTCCAGCCGAGGTGTCTCATTAGGTTCACCATAAATGTAATGTGTTCGCGTAAAACTTGACAGGACTGATTCACTACTAAGAAATCGTCTAGGTATACCACGCACCTCATATTTCGCCTTCTCAAGAACTCTGCTACCCAGTTCGTCAAGGATGTGAACGTTCGTGGCGCTGATGAAAGGCCGAAGGGAAGGCACGTCATTTGTAGAAGTTGGCCTTTGTAGCTGAGTCTCAGAAATCGCCTGTGTTCTTCGGCTATGGGAAGGTGAAAATATGCCTGGCTCAGATCTACCTTCACCATCCAATCGTTGCTCTGTAAAAAGCTTGGAATTCGGAAATGACTGAAAAGCTGAAAACCTTTTAGTTTGACGAAACGGTTCAGCCTCTTCAAATTGAAGATTGGGCGAAACGATCCGTCCGTTTTCGGAACTAGAAAAAATTTTGATATGTAGCTGGGATTGATCTCGGCTTTTTCTAGCACATGCGTGTCTATCATATTTTTTATTAGCTGTGTCATATGATAACTCTGCTTTGTCTCGTAATTTATTATGACAGATTGATTTGGATATATAAGGGGCGGCTTCATCACGAAAGGAATACGTATTCCCTTGAGAAGTTTGCATATGTGGTTGGGCGCACCTAAGTTCTCCCATGCATGTATATATTGCTTTAGACAGCCGCCCCGAAATGATCGCGAGTCATGATCGATTGTTTCTATTTGATGAGTTGTAATTTGATTTCTTACCTCTTGACGAATTGTGGTGTTTGTTCTTGCCATTGGAAGTCTTGTTGCCGGATGCCCTCGCGTGACCTTTGAACTTATCTTTCGACGCTGAGGTATTTTTACGAAAAAAGTTTTCACTCTCTTGCTTGCTTGTCGATGGTTTCGACAGGTTATCATACGCACGCCTGTGGCCGGTAGCTGTAGCTGCAGTTTGCTGTGTTGGCTGGAAGCAAGTGGTTAGTTTTTCGGCCCCCCCCAATTTTTTGAAGGTAGGCTGCAAGCATATCGTTGTCAAACAAATGTTCAGCACTGGGTGGAATTTTTTGCAACGCCCCACAGTGATATTCCTCCGAAATTTTCTTAATTAATAAATCCCTGCGCATGCTAATGCAGTCGGCTCGACGGCCGCAAGATATTTGTAAAATATCATCGGTCACTTTTGTATAGCTCGAATCTTTATTAAACATTTGTTCAATCTTATCGAAAAGAGATCGTGGTGTAAGTGTTGTACTCTTATCATTAGACCAATCGACTAAACCTTGCAAAGTTGTGCGCAATTCGTCTTTTTGAGTCAGTATAGCATTGGATAGAGCTGCAAAAGTTCTCTCTATCAAGTACAAACGATCATCGTTAGACCTAGACGCATTGAAACGTCTCAGTTCATCGTTTACATTGAGTTCTATAAAACCCGGAGTAGTGACGTACTTTTTCTGAGCTTCAGAAAAACGAATTGCATGCCAGTCATTGCATTTAAAACGCTGTAATCGGGTTATCTTTTCTAAATGTTTATCATCAGACTTAGGGAATGGCGGATCTTTTAACGTAGTTGAAAGCTCTGACAATTGGAGCTGTTGATTATCCGCATCACTCGTGCTCGGCGGTGGGCGTAAGCCCAACTCGTTTGTTGTATCATTGTTGGGTCCATTTATTACCTCGGCAACCCACGAAGTACTCGTTTGAGGCTCACCGTGTTTTTGCGAAATCAAATTCGTTAGAAAAGCCACTTGTTGAGAAAGGAATTCAAACTGTGCGTCACTTACATGGTTAGACCGCCTTTTTCTCCTTCTATCCGGACTAGACTCCTCCGATGATGTACTGCTCGAACTTGAAGAACGACTTCTCTTCCGTGACACGTGTTCACCATCACTTTGTTCGTTCTCCATTACGAGAGGATTTTTTTTTTTTTTTTACAACGTATTCAATTTACGTAAAATTATTGCTAAGACGTGTTAACGCTACGAAAAACGACGCTATAATGAGCTAAAAGCCGAGCGCCATGCGGGTCGCCGCCATCTTAACCGATAAAACGAGGCGACAGTGGCGCCGGAAGTCGAAGAGAGGAAGTAGCTAGGACGAAAAACGCGAAAAAGACAGGTGCTTGACTCAAGATGGATTCCGGATATCGTCACGGAACAAATAATATAATATTGCAAGGTGGGCAGCCTCTAAGTGGGTTTACAATAATGTATATTGTTCTTTTAACTAGCTTTATCTTTCCTGTTATTCTATTGTAACCTGTTGGATGTCCCTAAAAAAAATAATTTAATTTAATTAAATAAATAAAAATTAAACTTTTACAAGCACTCTGGAGTCGTCAAGTAAAGTAAGTAAAGATTAAACCAAGAAAAGGGTATTATATTCTTGGATACATTGGAATATTTCAAACCTTAATACCTTCAACACTATGCCGATGATATTCATAACACAAATACAAAAACTTTTTACTCAAATAAACTTTTACAAGCACTCTGGAGTATTCGAATAAAGTAAGTAAAGATTAAACCAAGAAAAGGTTATTATATTCTTGGTTACATTGGAATATTTCAAGCCTTAACACCTTCAACGCTATGCCGATGATATTCATAATACAAATACCAAATCTTTTTACTCAAATAAACTTTTACAAGCACTCTGGAGTCTTTGAGTAAAGTAAGTAAAGATTAAACCAAGAAAAGGTTATTATATTCTTGGTTACATTGGAATATTTCAAACCTTAATACCTTCAACACTATGCCGATGATATTCATTATACAAATACCAAATCTTTTTACTCAAATAAACTTTTACAAGCACTCTGGAGTCGTCGAGTAGAGTAAGTAAAGATTAAACCAAGAAAAGGTTATTATTTTCTTGGTTACATTGGAATATTTCAAACCTTAATACCTTCAACACTATGCCGATGATATTCATAACACAAATACAAAAACTTTTTACTCAAATAAACTTTTACAAGCACTCTGGAGTCGTCGAGTAGAGTAAGTAAAGATTAAACCAAGAAAAGGTTAATATATTCTTTATTACATTGGAATATTTCAAACCTTAATACCTTCAACACTATGCCGATGATACTCATAACACAAATACAAAAACTTTTTACTGAAATAAACTTTTACAAGCACTCTGGAGTCTTTGAGTAAAGTAAGTAAAGATTAAACCAAGAAAAGGTTATTATATTCTTTATTACATTGGAATATTTCAAACCTTAATACTTACAGCACTATGCCGATGATATTCATAATACAAATACCAAATACTTTTTACTCGAATAAACTTTTACAAGCACTCTGGAGTCTTCGAGTAGAGTAAGTAAAGATTAAACCAAGAAAAGGTATTATATTCTTTATTACATTGGAATATTTCAAACCTTAAAACTTACAGCACTATGCCGATGATATTCATAATACAAATACCAAATACTTTTTACTCGAATAAACTTTTACAAGCACTCTGGAGTCTTCGAGTAGAGTAAGTAAAGATTAAACCAAGAAAAGGTATTATATTCTTGATTACATTGGAATGCTTCAAACCTTAATGCCCGCGGCTTCGTCCGCGTGGATTAAGGTTTTTTGATTCCCGCGGGAACTTTTTTATTTTCCGGGATAAAAATCCTATGTCCTTTCCCGGGATACAAACTATCCCCATACCAAATTTATCCTGTTTTTTCAGCCTGTTTTGACCCAATCCACGGCAAGGGTCATTTCCTCTTTCCAATCACCACGTTCTATCGAGGCGCTCGCGTTTCAGTAGCGACCCGTACATTATCATTAGCGAGGAGACTGCAGCTGAAGATTACCTTGAGCGCAGCCAGGTTGAGGCGGTCGTCGATCTCGGGCGCCTGCGGCTGCGGCACCAGAGTGCCGAGGTGCTTGCCTAGCGGCCCGCACCAGCCCGCGAATAGGCCGAACAAGCTCTTGCATAGCTCGCGCTTCAGTAGCGACCCGTACATTTCCACTGGTGGAAAAAAATGGATTGCCAAAAAAATCTTTTTACAGAAATCCTACTTATTTGAGTTGCCCTGACTGAATAATTACTGATCAACGCACAGTTAAAACAACTACCATTGATGCACCCCATCAATTTTTTTACAAATTTTACTATACCATGGTCCCGCATTAAAGACCAAAATTGAAAAAAAAAAACGGAAATAAGATTAACTATATAATCATCATCTAGAAAATGATGAGTAGATTCCAAAAATATATAACACAATAGTGAATGAACTAGAAGTTTAATTCGCTATAATCCGCTACAGTAGACAAATCTATGTGGTACAGTGCGTGTCTTTCACCTGCAGCATGCGACACCCACCACCCAGCAATTCGCACAGGCACAACACCACACCACACAAATCCTCCAAATCACTCTCAACGTACGTTTCACTCCGACACCGGAGCATCTTCAGGAGATGTTGACTCGACAATGCACGATTGTGAAGATCCTTCACAATCGTTCACGAATTGCTGGGTGGTGGGTGTCGCATGCTGCAGGTGAAAGACACGAACTGTGCCACACAGATTTGTCTACTGTAGCGGATTATAGCGAATTAAACTTCTAGTTCATTCACTATCATGGACTTCCGCAAAGTAACGCCTGCTTCTATTCAATATATAACACTATAGTTCAATATCCAGTGATTCACAAAAAAATATCATTTAATAAAAAATGTGAATAAGATTCCAAAGGCTATATATGCAAATCGCTTCTTAAGGAGGTAAACTCCAAAAATAATATGTTAAATCAATTTCACTTGTAACATTAGTATGATGTGATGTTGTCACTCACGAGGGAAGCTCTTGATGAGCTCAGTAACGAAGTCCGCGAACGTGAGCCGCTGTTCGCGAGCGGCGGGGGCGTCTTTTTCGCCCTCAACTTCCAGACACTGTCTCACACCGTCCAGGTACTCGGTTATACTGGAGTGGAGTCCGCCGCCTTCGAGGGCGTATGAACTGCGCACAAACATCGTGTGTCACACACCTGACTTAAAGGGTAAATAATGGTGATTTATAAATAAATAAATAAATAAAAGAATAAATAAATAAATAAATAAATAAATAAATAATAAATAAATAAATAAAAGCTTTACTGTATCGTATTGCTAGAATTTACACAGTTAAACACTCATCAACTAAGTCTTACGCCTAAAAAAAAGTTAAATAAAATCTAACAATATACAAAGGGAAGCAAACTCAACATTACTGAGCATTGATAACAATGTTGCGCTGGTTTTCAGTTTGCTCCGGTTCTATTCCATTGTACAAAAAATTGCGCTGCGCCCTTTGCCTTATATTTAGACTATAAATAATATTTTTTTTTACCTTTTAAGACGATATGGGAGGGCGGTTTCCCCATACAATCGTATTAGTATGTTTTCTCCGTGCATAATTACAGTAGAGCAAAATATTTTTGGAGCTAACATCTATGTGTTTAGCTTTTTTCAATAAATTAATCATTTTAAGAATATGGAACCTTCAAATATTGCAAAAACTGGGACATTTTTTGCGTCATCATCAGATATCCCGCAAATAAATTTGACGAATACAATCATTTAAAAAATCATACCGGCATAGCCTGAGTCCTTCTTAAACTACAATTAAAAACAAAATACGGTTATGTTTTGATGGAGGAAACAGAAAAATATGAGAGTAAGAGTACGATTGTTTTTCATAGGCATTATCGGTCCAAGCTGCAGTTGTCCCTATCGGGTGTTATGGCATTCTATTTGAGAAGCAGCGCGACGGCAACATTAAATACCTATTCTCAAAGATTCCCGTTCATGCCATATCCGCTTAAGTCGCGTAAGTGACTAACTGATTAATAATTTAATGCCATTATCAAATAAAGTGTTCCAAAATACCTAAAATTCACATTCTCGGTTAGTTTAAAGTTTGATAACCATTTTAAAATATAGATAAAAGAAAAAAAGTGCGTTGAAATTTGATGACGTCACAATTGCGAATTTCATACAGCTTCCATACTAGAAGTGCGTTTTTAAGTATGATTTGATTGAGTTGTCATCATCCCTATTGCAGTTGTCAAATATGTGATTTCTAGAATTTCTCTGTGCAACTCATTCAGGTAAGGTATTCAGCGCTCATCAATGCACTAGGGAGGTCATCAGAACGGTCGGGTGTGGTACCTGGTGCCCTGGTTACCTGCTAGCGAAGGTCTTCCTCTGCGCAATGAGTAGCAGCATCTTGTTGAGGTGCAAACGGAGCGCATCGCGGCGTCGCCTGCGCCGCATGTTCTCCTGCTTGCGATCCACGGCCTCGCGGAGCAATGGAACTAGCTCCTCGAAGAGATCCCTAGCAACAACGGAGCATGTATCAGCTATCACGCTGGAGATCAGTGACCTTACTGAGTAAAAATTGATTGCTACAGTGTGACGCAATCAACTCTAATCGAGAACCACCACCACCAATACAGCCCATTAACGTCCCACTGCTGGGCACAGGCCTCCACTCTCAGAGGAGAGTTTAGACCCACCACGCTTCTCCAATGCGGGTTGGCGGGCTTTAACGACTATTATCATGTTAGTGATAATAACCGGGACCGACGGCTTAACGTGCTCTCCAAGGCAGGGGCTGAAACACCGCCAAGTTCCTAACTACGGGCTAGTACTGAATTTCTAGTCAGAAAAACCCAACACTTAGTATGGCCCGACCCGGGACTCGAACCCAAGACCTCGTCAGCCGCAGTCAAACATGCTAACCACTAGACCAACGAGGCAGATCGAGAACACTATTGATCAAAATTTTATGTTGAAACTAGGATACCATAGATTTAGGGTATGTTCCGATATACACTGCGAGCACTGTTCAGTAATGACGTCATCTTACTGCGGAGAAATTCGTTCCATTATGGACTGACAGTGTACTGCCGCAGTATCCTAGGGAAATATATGACATCACAAATCGACGCCATTTTTGTACTGTGAGCACTGGCGTTTTTGAGGTAAGGCACTCTCAGTGCTGACTGCATTCCGTTTTAAACAGTGACCAGAATAGCTAACTATAAAGGAACGCCTTCGTAGTAGACTAAATTGACGTCACACCTTACAGTGCTCGCAGTATATATCGGAACATACCCTCAGCGATTCACGAAAAATTAGACTATAACCGTGATTGATGCGGGTTTTACATAAGGCTACAGTTTGTAACACCACCCATTTATTATTACCATAGAGAGGCACAACATACAATATACCTACGCCAGTATATTTCCAGCTTTAGTAGTTTACTAGCCAAGATAAATTTAGCAACATAGAAACACACGGTTCGCGGATTTTAGCGTCTAACATAAATTAAATTAGTAACATTACTAACAAGGTACTCTCAAACGGATGCTAAATACTGCTAACTATTTATATTCAGAGCTAATCAATATTACTTCGCAACAACATACCGCATAGCACCAATCCTAATTTCAATGAAATAATTATAATCATGACGACGGACAGAACGTACCTTTCGGAGGTATAGCCCGGCAAAATTATCTGAACCGGTGGCCAAAATTGGAACTCATGTTTATGCCTGTGTAGTTTTTGTTTTTATTTTATTTTTCATATCTACTAGCGTCTAACTTATTTTTAAACACAACTTCTAAATGGATTGGATACTTGAATAGCAAATGTGAAACAAACGAACATAAGAATTATACAGCTTTTGGCTGATCTCCCAAGATACTCCATGCTTTCTTTACTGTCCGATCTTGTACAAAATATATTTCTAAAAATGGTTGTATTCTATGCGTTTGCGCACCGTTTATCCAATTGACTTGAAACCTTGTTGCTATTGTTGAAATAATCAAATCAAAATAGTAGCACCAGCAACGTTCGTACAACGAGACATTGCCACCGACCAAGCTAGATATTTATAATTAAAAAAATTAAAAACACGACTGACGACAAACGAACTAGAAAGATAAAAATCTAAATTGATTTAGTTAAATAGAATCTTATTCACATTTTTATTAAATGATATTTTTTTGTGAATCACTGGATATTGAACTATGGTGTTACATATTTTTTGAATCTACTCATCATCTGATGATTATATAGTTAATCTTATTTTCGATTTTTTTTTCAACTTTGGTCTTTAATGCGGGACCATGGTCACCCCATCAATTTTTTTAAAAATTTTACTAGCCTATGTCACCCGGGATAAGCTAAGGATTCTAACGATACCTCATTTCTCAAAATCGGTTCAGGTGTATAGAAGTTATGGTGGAATACACAAACTCACATACATACATACAACCATCAACCCTAAAAACAACATACTCCTTTTTTCAGACAGTCGTATAAAAAATGACATGTTATGTATATAATAATAATATGTAATAAAAGTAGATACTTAAAAACACTCTTGTCAGTTACTAAATTTCGTACTTTTTAGCGATAACATAAATATTTTACACACACACACACACACACACACACACACACACACACACACAGTCGTATAATAATTAATCTCCAGTGGGAGCTTACTTGAGCGCGTCCGGGTTGATATGTCCGCACGCAGACACAGCCGCGTCCCTCACTTCGGCCACTTCACAGCGCGCTAGCGGCACTGCTAACTTGTGGAGAGAGCCAGGAGCAGCCACCGCTCCGCGTGCCTCGCCCCCACTCCGCTCGCTCAGCGAGTCCGGAGACGAGCTATGTCAACACCAGTGGGGTCAGTTAACGTTGAAGATATTACGTCTCACCAATTTTGATAGAATTCGATCGTCGTCGCAACGCGTTAAAACAAAACTGGAGAACCCGAACTGCCATTTTTTTAAACCTCAAATCTGTCCATACATTATTGCCAAACTAAAACGCATTGCGAATGATCCTTACATTTTTGCGAAATTAAATGGTGCTAAGTACTGAATGTACTTACCTAATTACTCGTAATAGGACATAAGTATAGACAGAATTAGTTCCATGGAAATGACTTTTAAATACTGTTACAATGACTTAATGATATATAATAACCGCCATGACATGTTTAAATTAAAATTTACCAAAACCGATTCCTATTATGTTAATTAATTTTATGTTAAAGTGAAAGTTTGTTAAATTAAGTTGTCATCGTTTATTAGGTACATATATAAGTTTAATTGATTGTATAGAGTATCATTAACTTAGATTATTCAATATTGCAATGCCCTGACGGGACCTCATGTCTCTGTATTTGCAATAAGAATACTGTAAAAGCAATAGTACATAAATGAATGAATAAATAAAATTGGAAAACCCGAACTGCCATTTGTTTAAAGCTCAAATCTGTCCATACATTATCGCCAAACGAAAACACCTCGTGAAATTAAATAGTGCAAAGTACTAAGATGAATGATCTTTAGATTTTATAAGCTCAGTATTTCGACAATCGAATTTTATCAAGTTCGTTGGTGAGATGTCAAATCTCGTATTAAGTCGAGTTCGTTGTATACCAGTTCCAGCATTTACATGTAAAACAAATATAGCGATAGTGGAGTGTGAAAAAACCAAAATAAACATATAAAAAAACCATAATAGCTTTAGATTTTTTACAGAGTTGAGTTTACGGTATGTAGAGAATATAGCGAAATGTACAACTGCAAATTAATAAAATAGATAAATAGCTTATAACAGATCTCGTCATAAGGGTTCAGAATGTGCATAAATCATTTTAAGATTGATATTAGACTGAGATTTAATATAGAAGCGTACCCTACTTTGCCTAATATTTAGTATAAGAAAAACGAGAAGGTGTATAATTTTTTATTTAAATTTATTCCACTAAACCCTCCGATATTTTTTTGTCGGGGTCCTTAAATTATGTCTCGAATCTCGGTCAAATTAAATTAAATTAAGTAAAAAAAAAATTACAGGCACGTCTAAGAACCTGTAGCTGCACAAAAACCTGTGCTGTAGTTGCAACTCTGCAACTTAGTGACGAGCACTGTGCGTAACCTGTTTATTGCTCCAAATACGTTTGGACAACATGCTGTTTAATTTGGTTGTTTCTACTACATATCCATGATAATATAACATGAAATTATCAATCGAATTCACGAACAGTTACTAGGACATGACACAAATTCCATAGCGCCATGGCAACACATGAGTAACATTTAACCTGCTAATGATAATGCCACACCACACCAGTCCCCGATTGTGTAAGAAAATCGTAACCGTAAACGTTAGTCAAACGGATAATTTTAACTGTTTAAGGAGTACATAAATGCTATGATCAAATACCATGCATAAACTCTCTAAACCGTTACGAGTAATAAGTTTTAAGCTCTCAACACTTTCGAAGACGAAATCTTTGTGAAACAACAGCGGCAGTACAGAATATACAACATCAATAGAAATACTCTGACGAAATAGTAACGAAACTCTAAACGACCAAAGTTATATCTTTTTAAGATGGCGAAACGAAAGTTTGTGATGAAAATGTGGACTCTCTTTCACGGTTCACCATAGTATTACGAAACATGGACCGATTTCTTCAATCTATTAACCAACTTTTTGATGACTTCTTTTAACTATATGCGACAGATATCTAGAAAAAATTACATTGAGATGGCAAAGAATAGGTTTATATTATGGCCTTGGAACATGTAAAGTCGTTATCGTGATTTCAAAGATTACCAGGCGCTTAGAAATAACTTTTAGAGTGAAAAAAAGTAAATTGGGTTACGCTGCCCTTGAAAATGGAATGGATAACATGTTGGTTTATTTAAACTTGTTACATTTTGAATTAAGTGTTGGACAAATCGCGTGGGCACTCTTTGATTTTCAGGCCTATCTCTGACCCCATGATTACGAAAATTATGTAGCAAATTTCGTCAAAATGAGATAAACAAATGGGCCGTAAAAATGTAACAGACAGACTGACGAACTTTCACATTTATAATATTAGTGTTTACTTTAATAAATAATCTTTATCTTTAATAAAGTATCTACCTTTTGCGAAGTATTTTTTGAGTCGCGAGTATATAATAATGTGTACTCTATAATTCAAGGAATATGTTCCAATTTGATAAATAATGATAACCAGCAGGAAGACTTATGTAAAACGCTATATATAATTAAAATAAATAATGGTGTATATTTTCCTTAAGTTTTTCCCCTAAACGTAGATACGAAAACTAGAAATAGTACATGCATTATTAAAGAGTTCGAATTCAATTCTCAAAGTCTGACATGTTTGATAATATTAATTTGTAGGCAATATACAAAATATTATAATATTATCTAGAAAAAAACATTGAAATATCGTATTTTGCAGTGCACTACAAGCTAATTTCAAATCATGATTTATTCAATTAATTTTCTCCTAATGTAAATTTTGTATAGTAATTTATTATATCAATGTTTAGAAGATATATAGAAGGTATCACTACATGCTTATAAAATAAAAGCGAACTAATCTACATAATATAATATATTAATATACTAAATACTAACTAAGTAAGAATCACAATACATTTCATTCGTACGTGATATAAATTGGCTATTATCTAAGTTTCAACTTTGAAGGAAGAAAGTCAATGAAAAGTCTACAAAACAATATTCTTGCAGAGAATCCATTCATTTTAACAATTTTTTCAATAATATTTTATGTTCCAGAACGTGTATGTGTTTCAATTAAATATCCAGAGAGCAAAGCCTATATAGTATTTACAACTAAAATCATCATCACATCACTTCAACCCATTGCCGCCTCACTAATGAGCACAAGTCTCCACTCATAATAAGAAGGGTTGAGCATAGTCCACCAAGATGGCCAAATACGGACTGGCAGACTTTACAAACCTTCGACAACATTATGAAGAACTCTCGATCATGCAGGCTCCCTCACAATGTTTCAATTCACGGAACTAAAACTATAGGTATAAAATATGTATGGCCTCTTCTTTAATAATGTTCTCTGTGGATAAGGATTGCACTGGATTTACCTGTCAATTAATGTATTTCAGGAAAAGAGTATAACAGAATGATCCATCCTATTTGCCAATCATAAAATTTATAAAATTTTATCATTCCGCTTACGGCTACAACAATTAATTTTGGACGGCCTGAACATAGCCACAACCAAAACCCCTGACAACTGGTATCATTAAGCGGAAAATAACGTCACAACATGAACAAGACGTGTAACACAAAATTTAGTTATCCCCACCTTATAAGTTATAATACAATATGATGCTCAGACCCGACCACGGTTCCTTTATTTAAGCAATGTACACGATATTTTATTGGCTGATTTTATTGTATTATTGCTAATTCTGTTGTATACTATTATGGTCAGCCATACTGAGCGGCAAAATGTTCGAGCTATTTTCATTGATAAATCAATCACTCAACCACCATGATCAACTAAACCACAACTAAAATAAAGTTCATAATAGCATGCAAGATATAACAAGGAAAGGAATCACAAGGAATTCCCTCTATTTCAATTGTGATTTGGTTCATTCTGGAGTTGCGTTTTGGGTCCGCAGCGTGCAGTACGCAGTGTGCAGTACCAACGAAGCTTAACTGAGATTTTGAGTACCGAGAAACCCATGACAGCTACTTCACAATGTACGACCTTAGGAGGGACGGAGTATTTAGTAAATGGTCCCAAAAATCCTTAACTTGACTCTAAATTATTTTGAAGAACAACCCTTGCCTCTATATATGTGAGTAACTGTCATAAAGAGCTTTTTTTGGAAACGCAGTAGGTGTTACTGTACAAAACACAAATAGTGGACGCGTTGTATCTAATAATAGCACATACATGGATCGCTAAATCGATCGTTAAAACTAACTTTCGATCCACCGTAGCCGGGTAAAAGTCAGTATATGAGAATGAATGCACACATTAGCCTATTCCCAAAAGTCGCGATGGTTTACAGTAGCAGTGCGTGGCCAGTGCGTGAGGATGACATGGTGTCTACGCAGCCTTCATGTGTCCATGACGATGCATGAACTAGATTGCCTATTCCATCCGCTGTATATTACCGTATTCGTCATAAATTAACGCGTTACAGTAAAACCTATTACCGTATTCGTCATAAATTAACGCGTTACAGTAAAACCTATCAGTGTGGCGTATAAATGGCACTAAGTTTGAACTACGGCCACACCGATTGTATCATTTGATCATCTAATATCACTATTTAACTAAAAAGGAGGTTTCGCGGTAGTGCGTTCCCATCCAATGTATTTTCAATTGTTATATTTTACACATTTTGCTACTAAAAAGTACAAAACTTATAGTTCAATTTTATTAAAGTAAAATTTTTAACCCAATAGCTTAAACTTGTAGATCAGCTTAACGAAATAGTTTTTTAAATTATGGCTCGTTCACTACATAATGTAATTTACAAGCACAACAGATTATGGAACTAATTCTGTTGTACATTGTTCTCCATCAGAAACTTGGTATATTGACTTGGTTTAAAATGTCCGCAATTTTACTGTCAACACATTGAAAATTTAAAATGCGAAAAAAAAGGGAAACTTAGAAGTTTTTTTTTCTATTATTGAATACCAATTAACAGGGGTGCTCAATATAATTACAATCGAGCCAGACTATTTGACTAATAAGTAATTTTTCTTTAACCTAAGCTTACTGGCAGTACATTGAAAATTTAAAATGCGAAAAAAAAAGGGAAACTCAGAAGGTTTTTTTTCTATCATTGAGTACCAATTAACAGGGGTGCTCAATATAATTACAATCGAGCCAGACTATTTGACTAATAAGTAATTTTTCTTTAGCCTAAGCTTACTGGCAGCACATTGAAAATTAAAATGCGAAAGAAAAAAGGGAAACTCAGCAGGTTTTTTTTCTATCATTGAGTACCAATTAACAGGGGCGCTCAATATAATTACAATCGAGCCAGACTATTTGACTAATAAGTAATTTTTCTTTAACCTAAGCTTACTGGCAGCACATTGAAAATTTAAAATGCGAAAAAAAAAGGGAAATTCAGAAGGTCTTTTTTCTATCATTGAGTACCAATTAACAGGGGCGCTCAATATAATTACAATCGAGCCAGACTATTTGACTAATAAGTAATTTTTCTTTAACCTAAGCTTACTGGCAGCACATTGAAAATTGAAAATGCGAAAAAAAAGGGAAACTCAGAAGGTTTTTTTTCTATCATTGAGTACCAATTAACAGGGGCGCTCAATATAATTACAATCGAGCCAGACTATTTGACTAATAAGTAATTTTTCTTTAACCTAAGCTTACTGGCAGCACATTGAAAATTTAAAATGCGAAAAAAAAGGGAAACTTAGGTTTTTTTTCTATCATTGAGTACCAATTAACAGGGGCGCTCAATATAAATACAATCGAGCCAGACTATTTGACTAATAAGTAATTTTTCTTTAACTTCAGCTTACTGGCAGCACATTGAAAATTGAAAATGCGAAAAAAAAAGGGAAACTTAGAAGGTTTTTTTTCTATCATTGAGTACCAATTAACAGGGGCGCTCAATATAAATATAATCGAGCCAGACTATTTGACTAATAAGTAATTTTTCTTTAACCTAAGCTTACTGGCAGCACATTGAAAATTTAAAATGCGAAAAAAAAGGGAAACTTAGGTTTTTTTCTATCATTGAGTACCAATTAACAGGGGCGCTCAATATAAATACAATCGAGCCAGACTATTTGACTAATAAGTAATTTTTCTTTAACTTCAGCTTACTGGCAGCACATTGAAAATTTAAAATGCGAAAAAAAAGGGAAACTTAGGTATTTTTTTTATCATTGAGTACCAATTAACAGGGGCGCTCAATATAAATACAATATATATATAATAATATAAATACAATCGAGCCAGACTATTTGACTAATAAGTAATTTTTCTTTAACTTCAGCTTACTGGCAGCACATTGAAAATTTAAAAGGCGAAAAAAAAAAAAAAAAAAAAACTCAGTTCATTATGGTTATGGTAACTTGTTTCATTATGGCTGAACGACCGGTTGAGCGAGATGGAATCGGCAAAAGCGCAAGGTACTCGTGTCAAATGGGACGTGCACAATGGGCCACCTCGTCCGCTTGTGGTGCTTGTGCGAGCGCGCATAGCTCAGGGGCAGCGTGAAGAAGCCCCCCGGAGTGTTCAGGCTCTCGCTTGACGTGCTGAGCGCCCAGCCTTCCCTCTCCCTCTCCCTCTCGCGCTCGCCCTCGCCCGCGCCCGTACTCGCACCCGCGCTACCAAACGACAGCACACATCACACTACCGCCGCAAACTGGGCGGTACGGTAACACGTCACGGCTGCATCACGTCTTATACGCGAGTGTACGCTTGTATAGTAGAGTAGGTGGTAGAGTCTTAACGTTTCATAAGTGTCACAAGTTGTCCTACATGAAATAAATAAATCATTTATCTTTTTTTTTTTATCCACTACAAGTTAACCCTTGACTGCGATCTTACCTAATGGTAAGTGATGATGCAGTCTAAGGTGGTAGCGAGCTAACCTGTTAGGGGTATGGCAGTTATATTAAACCCATACCCCTATTCGGTTTCTACACGGCATCGTACCGGAACGCTAAATCGCATGGCGGCACGTCTTTGCCGGTAGGGTGGTAACTAGCCTCGGCCGAAGCCTCCCACCAGGCCAGACCAGGGAAATTCAGAAATTATAAATATCCAAACCCTGCCGGGAATCGAACCCGGGACCTGCGCACGTTAAGGCAACAGCGCTCAACACTGCGCCACGGAGGTCGTCAAAAATTTATCATTTAATATGATTTCCTAAGTGTTTCTGGATTCGCCGTTCAGCCGTTCAGCCGTTATGGCATGATTGAGTAACAAACAACCATCCATCCATCCAAACTATCGCATTTATAATATTAGTATAGAAATAGAACCTAGAATTTCTAGCGTGCCAGTGTAAATGTGAAGTCTATCTTTGTGGGGTCGAGTGTACGCTTTTATAATATGGTTCCCAAAGTGTTTCTGGATTTACCGTTACATAGATTTAAAGGCTGTGCTAAACGGCATTTGTTAAGTCGAGGTTATTACACTGTCATGATTTTATTGATGACAAAGTTGCATGGAGGCAACCGGCCTCGCATCCAGTGACCCACAAGTCAGTGTAATACTTGTAACGTATGTGTTGTATTGTAACCTTTTCTTTTCTATGAAAAGAGCAACTGTTGAGTTTCTTGCCGGCTCTTCTCAGTAGAATAAGTTTTCCGAACCGGTGGTTGAGTCTTAACGTTTCATAAGTGACACAAGTTGTCCTACATGAAATGAATAATAAATAAATCATTTATCATTTATATATTGACGTCTAAAAGTGTAGGTAACAATTTTTTTTTTGCCGCGTACGAATCCAATTGTGGCCTGTTCCTGCTTGCCACGCGTCCATATTTAGAATAATTTTCCCATCTTAAGCTGATCTCATATTACGATACGAGCCTTGAGGAACGCATTTACGGTTTACTTTAGAGGTGTACGCGTTGATGATGTTGATTTCTGCATCTTTTTGACAAATAAATAAAACAATAATATTAAATATTTGCATGCGGATTGGCTTTGCTGTAATATGCGATCAGCATTACTAAGATGGGTTAATATAAATTTATATGGGAAATATTTAAAGTCACTAAGACTTTAAATATTTCTCCCTCCCTGTCGCATTATATGGCTGTATTCCCTCGAATAAAAGGCACGACATATCGTGTGGGTCGTGCCTTAAGTGGTATATAGGGACATACCTTTCTTCTTAAAGTCCTTATTTCGTATACATATTCAGCTATTAAACTAAAGTAATATACATTAGTTGTAAGAAATACGAATAATAGTTACTCTTACTACTACATTATACCAAATACCGTAAGTGGCACATTCGTTACATATAAGTTAATGAGGACCATTCCATAAAATTATATTTTTAATAAAAAATATGTGCACGCTATTGTAATAAAAGCTACGTGTTTTGCAATAGAACTTTAAAAAAACATGCTTTCCCCCGAAATTGTATTGCGATAAATATATAATCGACGATTACGCAGCAGTACGACAGCAAAATAATAACTAAACCTACAAAACGATATGATGGCCCTTTTGAAGATTTTAAGCTCTCATGAAGTTTCGTAAAAATTTACAACGAAGGAACAATTGTTGTACTTTATTGTCAATAGTGACGTAGAGCAAAATCGTAAAATCTTAATAATTTATTGTTTTAGGACACCAAAATTATTATTTTTTTTAATATACAATATGAGGTGTATATTATTTTATACGTATACATAAATAACACCCATGACTTGGGTATCTTCTTCCTCTGCGTTTTAAAAATCTAAATCAATGCAAATGGCATTGATTTAGATTTTTAAAACGCAGAGGAAGAAGATAATAAGTTCCCTTTGTCATTTTCCAGGTCTTTGACTATACCCAATAAATCACATCAATCCGTTTCTCTGATACGGCATGATTGAAGGATGCACCAACAAACAAACACATATTACATTTTTATAAATAACCTCATGTTATACGCAAATCATTCATGAACCTTTAAAAGAAAATATAATGAAATCAACCCGATCAGATAATAATATAAAATGTCACTATTATTATTATTCGATACATTCTGGACACGTACAAAAATTGCCATGGGGCAGCTGCAGAAGGGTCGCGAATATCTGGTTGTTCGCAAATTGTTTTTATCCACTACAAGTTAGCCCTTAACTGTTATCTCACCTGATGGTAAGTGATGATGCAGTCTAAGATGGTAGCGGGCTAACCTGTTAGGGGCATGGCAGTTATATTAAACCCATACCCCTATTCGATTTCTACACGGGATCGTACCGGAACGCTACATCGCTTGGCGGCACGTCTTTGCCGGTAGGGTGGTAACTAGCCACGGCTGAAGCTACCCACCAGGTCAGACCAGGGAAAATTCAGATATTATAAATTCCCAAATCGACCGTGCCGGGAATCGAACCCGGGACCTCCGCACATCAAGACAGCGCTACATACTGCGCCACGAAGGTCGTCAAAGATGACAGAAGTGCAGCTGACCCAGGATAAACTTAAGTCCAGTAGGAAAACCTACTTCAGCTCGTATGTCCTTACTTCCTTACTGTTCCGGCTTCGTGCAAAGACGTGTTCCTCAGCTCAGACTTTTGGCCTGAGGGCATAGTTTATCGTAGTTAACCGGGAAGCCAGATCCAGAATCCCAACTGTTTCATAATTATTTTATATATTTTTTATATATTATTGAAGTGAAAACTTCTTTAGACGCGTTGAGCACTTTTGGGTAATTTATATTGAAGTGTAAAACTTCTGTGGGCGCGTTGAGCAATTTTTGGTAGGGGGTAAAAATGTAGATTCGCGTGACCGTGACCGACATGCTCGCGAACATATAAATATACTACATTCGAAATTCAACTTTAATGCCTTAGTGTTAAGGTTTGTTATTGTAACAATTTTAAGTAAAATTATTTACAAAAAAAAATATTCGTTTTCACTTCTATCGGCAGTCCCTATGACTGGCAATTTTTATTGTGTTATATGTTGTATTATGTATTTGTCACCGTAAGATTGTAAAAACCGTTAGATTATAATCTAACTCGCGAAATTGTAAACTGTCGACAGATTGTGAACCGTTCAATGTTCTGAGTGTCAATTTTTGAAATATTAATTGTATTTACGTTTTCTTGTCTGTTTCTTGTAGGCTAGGTTAGGGTTTGACATTAATAATCAGGTAGTGCTATCGGGTTAATATACCTACCAGATTACAATCTACCGAAAAATAATGCGTTAAATTGATATCTTTCGACAATTTGCAATTTCGCGAGTTAGATTTCAATCTAAAGGTTTTTACAATCTTATGGTGACATATATATTTGTATGGGCCTAGTTGCCTGATTTTAAACAAATCAAAAAATTAACTATTCTGAGCTGTCATAAGGGCCATCATATCGTGCCGTAGATATACAAATCGGATCGTAATTAAAATAATATATTTAAACAAGTAC
Source organism: Erebia palarica (assembly GCA_964035005.1). Taxonomy (NCBI): domain Eukaryota; kingdom Metazoa; phylum Arthropoda; class Insecta; order Lepidoptera; family Nymphalidae; genus Erebia; species Erebia palarica. Next base: position 35,434,388 of record OZ035986.1, on the reverse strand, counting down.
ATACTATGTAAGTATATTACTTCGAATAATAAGCCCAATATAAAGTATAACAAAAGGGATAATGTTTGTCCGTGTGACATGTATTCCTATCCACCTAATTTTAATACTATGTGTATTGAATGTGTTGGTCAAACATTTTGTGATATAGTGTGGTGTATTTAGCAGGTTACAAACATAGTATAAAATTACCTCAAACTCAAGTCAGGGCTGGCACATCGCACTATGGGGCTGGGTACGGCTGGTACGACCAAGTATGCCATAGTCATGTAATACTTCCATACTTGCATGTAACCATCTCTCTCTTTCTCAGGCTTTCTCGGCAAAGCGGGACCGCGAGAGAGAAGTGAGGCGCGGTTATCGTTTACGGGCCTGCAATGTAATCGATGTATAACGTTAGATACAGATGGTTTAATTAGACAAAACGCTCGCGGTAAGTTCGTTAACGAATCGCAAAGCATCGATAAGGTCTACACACTTATGCAGTCGAAATTCCGCGGTCTCGTACGAAGCGATTTGCTTCCTCGTTTCGATACAGCGTGTATCCGCGCGCGAACTGTATGTACACTTACGCAGGTTCTATGATGGTGTATAGTGCGTGTATCCGCGCGCGAACTGCATGTACACTTACACAGGTTCTATGATGGTGTACAGTGCGTGTATCCGCGCGCGAACTGTATGTACACTTACACAGGTTCTATGATGGTGTATAGTGCGTGTATCCGCGCGCGAACCGCATGTACACTTACACAGGTTCTATGATGGTGTATAGTGCGGGTATCCGCGCGGGAACTGTATGTACACTTACGCAGGTTCTATGATGGTGTATAGTGCGGGTATCCGCGCGGGAACTGTATGTACACTTACGCAGGTTCTATGATGGTGTATAGTGCGTGTATCCGCGCGCGAACTGTATGTACACTTACGCAGGTTCTATGATGGTGTATAGTGCGGGTATCCGCGCGGGAACTGTATGTACACTTACACAGGTTCTATGATGGTGTATAGTGCGTGTATCCGCGCGCGAACCGCATGTACACTTACACAGGTTCTATGATGGTGTACAGTGCGTGTATCCGCGCGCGGACTGTATGTACACTTACGCAGGTTCTATGATGGTGTATAGTGCGTGTATCCGCGCGCGAACTGTATGTACACTTACGCAGGTTCTATGATGGTGTATAGTGCGGGTATCCGCGCGGGAACTGTATGTACACTTACGCAGGTTCTATGATGGTGAATAGTGCGGGTATCCGCGCGGGAACTGTATGTACACTTACGCAGGTTCTATGATGGTGTATAGTGCGTGTATCCGCGCGCGAACTGTATGTACACTTACGCAGGTTCTATGATGGTGTATAGTGCGGGTATCCGCGCGGGAACTGTATGTACACTTACGCAGGTTCTATGATGGTGTATAGTGCGTGTATCCGCGCGGGAACTGTATGTACACTTACACAGGTTCTATGATGGTGTATAGTGCGTGTATCCGCGCGCGAACCGCATGTACACTTACACAGGTTCTATGATGGTGTATAGTGCGGGTATCCGCGCGGGAACTGTATGTACACTTACGCAGGTTCTATGATGGTGTATAGTGCGGGTATCCGCGCGGGAACTGTATGTACACTTACGCAGGTTCTATGATGGTGTATAGTGCGTGTATCCGCGCGCGAACTGTATGTACACTTACGCAGGTTCTATGATGGTGTATAGTGCGGGTATCCGCGCGGGAACTGTATGTACACTTACACAGGTTCTATGATGGTGTATAGTGCGTGTATCCGCGCGCGAACCGCATGTACACTTACACAGGTTCTATGATGGTGTACAGTGCGTGTATCCGCGCGCGGACTGTATGTACACTTACGCAGGTTCTATGATGGTGTATAGTGCGTGTATCCGCGCGCGAACTGTATGTACACTTACGCAGGTTCTATGATGGTGTATAGTGCGGGTATCCGCGCGGGAACTGTATGTACACTTACGCAGGTTCTATGATGGTGTATAGTGCGGGTATCCGCGCGGGAACTGTATGTACACTTACGCAGGTTCTATGATGGTGTATAGTGCGTGTATCCGCGCGCGAACTGTATGTACACTTACGCAGGTTCTATGATGGTGTATAGTGCGGGTATCCGCGCGGGAACTGTATGTACACTTACGCAGGTTCTATGATGGTGTATAGTGCGGGTATCCGCGCGGGAACTGTATGTACACTTACGCAGGTTCTATGATGGTGTATAGTGCGTGTATCCGCGCGCGAACCGCATGTACACTTACACAGGTTCTATGATGGTGTACAGTGCGTGTATCCGCGCGCGGACTGTATGTACACTTACGCAGGTTCTATGATGGTGTATAGTGCGTGTATCCGCGCGCGAACTGTATGTACACTTACGCAGGTTCTATGATGGTGTATAGTGCGGGTATCCGCGCGGGAACTGTATGTACACTTACGCAGGTTCTATGATGGTGTATAGTGCGGGTATCCGCGCGGGAACTGTATGTACACTTACGCAGGTTCTATGATGGTGTATAGTGCGTGTATCCGCGCGCGAACTGTATGTACACTTACGCAGGTTCTATGATGGTGTATAGTGCGGGTATCCGCGCGGGAACTGTATGTACACTTACGCAGGTTCTATGATGGTGTATAGTGCGGGTATCCGCGCGGGAACTGTATGTACACTTACACAGGTTCTATGATGGTGTATAGTGCGTGTATCCGCGCGCGAACCGCATGTACACTTACACAGGTTCTATGATGGTGTACAGTGCGTGTATCCGCGCGCGGACTGTATGTACACTTACGCAGGTTCTATGATGGTGTATAGTGCGGGTATCCGCGCGGGAACTGTATGTACACTTACGCAGGTTCTATGATGGTGTATAGTGCGGGTATCCGCGCGGGAACTGTATGTACACTTACGCAGGTTCTATGATGGTGTATAGTGCGTGTATCCGCGCGCGAACTGTATGTACACTTACGCAGGTTCTATGATGGTGTATAGTGCGGGTATCCGCGCGGGAACTGTATGTACACTTACGCAGGTTCTATGATGGTGTATAGTGCGGGTATCCGCGCGGGAACTGTATGTACACTTACGCAGGTTCTATGATGGTGTATAGTGCGTGTATCCGCGCGCGAACTGTATGTACACTTACGCAGGTTCTATGATGGTGTATAGTGCGTGTATCCGCGCGCGAACTGTATGTACACTTACGCAGGTTCTATGATGGTGTATAGTGCGGGTATCCGCGCGGGAACTGTATGTACACTTACGCAGGTTCTATGATGGTGTATAGTGCGTGTATCCGCGCGCGAACTGTATGTACACTTACGCAGGTTCTATGATGGTGTATAGTGCGTGTATCCGCGCGCGAACTGTATGTACACTTACGCAGGTTCTATGATGGTGTATAGTGCGGGTATCCGCGCGGGAACTGTATGTACACTTACGCAGGTTCTATGATGGTGTATAGTGCGTGTATCCGCGCGCGAACTGTATGTACACTTACGCAGGTTCTATGATGGTGTATAGTGCGTGTATCCGCGCGCGAACTGTATGTACACTTACGCAGGTTCTATGATGGTGTATAGTGCGGGTATCCGCGCGGGAACTGTATGTACACTTACGCAGGTTCTATGATGGTGTATAGTGCGTGTATCCGCGCGCGAACTGTATGTACACTTACGCAGGTTCTATGATGGTGTATAGTGCGTGTATCCGCGCGCGAACTGTATGTACACTTACGCAGGTTCTATGATGGTGTATAGTGCGGGTATCCGCGCGGGAACTGTATGTACACTTACGCAGGTTCTATGATGGTGTATAGTGCGGGTATCCGCGCGGGAACTGTATGTACACTTACGCAGGTTCTATGATGGTGTATAGTGCGTGTATCCGCGCGCGAACTGTATGTACACTTACGCAGGTTCTATGATGGTGTATAGTGCGTGTATCCGCGCGCGAACTGTATGTACACTTACGCAGGTTCTATGATGGTGTATAGTGCGGGTATCCGCGCGGGAACTGTATGTACACTTACGCAGGTTCTATGATGGTGTATAGTGCGTGTATCCGCGCGCGAACTGTATGTACACTTACGCAGGTTCTATGATGGTGTATAGTGCGTGTATCCGCGCGCGAACTGTATGTACACTTACGCAGGTTCTATGATGGTGTATAGTGCGGGTATCCGCGCGGGAACTGTATGTACACTTACGCAGGTTCTATGATGGTGTATAGTGCGTGTATCCGCGCGCGAACTGTATGTACACTTACGCAGGTTCTATGATGGTGTACAGTGCGTGTATCCGCGCGCGAACTGTATGTACACTTACGCAGGTTCTATGATGGTGTATAGTGCGTGTATCCGCGCGTGGAGGATGGGCCATGCCTGTAACACGGTGGCCGGGCACTGCGCCGGCACGCGATTCCTCTCCAGTAGACCGAACAGCACCACCTGGCAGAGGACGTATACTTATTTGGCATCATATTGTAAATTGAGATGTTAATTACAGGAAAAAAAAATTCAATTTTATCTTACTAATACTATAAATGCGAATATTTGGATGGATGGGTGTTTGTTACGAAATCACGCCAGAACGGCTTAGCTGTATGAAATTTGGCACAGATTATAGTCTGGAATAATCATTAAAACATACTACGTAGGCTGCTTTTTATCCCGGAAAATTAAAGAGTTCCCGCGGGAACCGAAAAATCACACTCCACGCGGACGAGGCCATAAGCTAGTTTGGTATAATGTTGGTTGGATGTTGCTTATTTCAAAATAAATTATTTTTTAGTTATTATTATTAAATACGGCCTTCCAAAAGACGTTCTATCCACTTCAACCGTAGGTTTTATGTTAGATAACCATTTTAAACAATCTCTTATAGTAAAATGTGCGACGAAAGTTCGCGACGTCACAAGTATGTATTTCATACAAACTCTCCTACTAAAGACCGGTTTCCACCGCAAAATAAGCGGGAAATGACTAAGCGGACCGTTCTGCTCTCTGTTTAGACAAAATAGGTTTACACTACCACTAGCAAAGTGTTTAGTCAGTTGCCTATTTCGAATCTTTTTGAACTACTTTTGCTCGCTCAGTCCTTTCCGCCCTTTGAGCTCTTTGTATTGAACCTGCTTGTATGGAGTTTTCATTTGCGAGTTATACGAAGGCCGTACGGAGCTCACTCCGCTCGCAATGGAAACCGCTTAAAAGCAAGTTCTGACCTTTGATAAGGAGTTGCTTTGAGTTTGATTGAGTTGAAATCATCCCTTTTTTAATGAATAAGGAAAGCTAGTAATATGACATAATCAAATAATCTAGGGCTGCTGGAAGAAATCTCTTCAAGAGATAAGTTGTCCTTGTACATGTCCTTTAAATTTTTATGTTTAGTTTTTAAGTTTGATACTAAATATATAAATAAATAAATAAATAAATCTTACCTCCCACGGGTCCGCACCGTTAGTGGCACTCCCGCTCCAGCTATTCTTTGAAGACGTCTCATCGTGCTGAAGGCCTGTACACAAATTATTAGATATGCAAAACAACTTCAGAATCTCCATCTTGCACGTGCACGGACCCCTCTCGAAATGAGAATGGTTTGGCCATAGTCCACCACGCTGGCCAAGTACAGATTGGCAGACTTCACATATTTTCGAGAACAGTGCAGGTTCCCTGGCGATGTTTTCCTTCAACGATTGAAGCAAGTGATATTTAATTTCTTAAAAATCACATAACTCGAAAATTAGAGGTGTGTACCCAGGCATGCGAACCCGCGACCATGCATGTCGAGTTTCTAAACCACTAGGTAAGGTTTTAAGATTAACCATAGTTAATTACCACCATCACGTTCTATATTTTATTGATATTTATAAAGTAGTGTTGGTAACTATTTTGAATAAACATATTTTGAAACTACTAATACTGGAACTAGTCACAAAAACAGAGAACCCATGTCCGCCATCCTGCGGAGAAAAATGTCTTTCTTTGAACATCTGCAAAGGGAGTCTGACGTTTTAAAACAAGTTGCTGATTTGACTAGTTCTCAAATACCCAATTGCGAATGTGGCGCCCCCAATGTGGTGCATTTCGACGGACACTTTATATACAGAGATGTTACTCCTGACCTCTACCCTCCATAGTTATAAAGAAGCCACGCAGCAGTGGCGTGCACAGGGTTTGAAGCTAGGGTAGGCATTAGTTAGTAAGGCAACCTATTTACTTGCTGTTTTGATGAAAAATGAGTTTTGACGTATTTCCGATTGGCTAAGCAGTGCTTTTGTGGCTCTATGAACTGCACGCCACTGCCAAACAGTGATGATATTTATAATGATACAAGCTGAGGAGGTGGCCCGTTGACAACATTTACTATTTATTAAGTATGTACACAGTACAGAGGTACTGCATGTAATGTTTTTTATACGACTGCCTGAAAAAAGGAGTATATTGTTTTCAGGGTTCATGTATGTATGTGAGTTTGTATATTCCACCATAACTTGTATACGCCTCAACCGATTTTGATAAATGAGGTATCGTTAGAATCCTTAGCTTATTCCGGGTGACATAGGCTACTAAAATTTTTAAAAAAATTGATGGGGTGACCATGGTCCCGCATTAAAGACTAAATTTGGAAAAAAACTAAAATAAGCTTAACTATATAATCATCATGTAGAAAATGATGAGTAGATTCCAAAAATATATAACACTATAGTTCAATATCCAGTGACTTACAAAAAAAAAACATTAAATAAAAATATGAATAAGATTCTAATTTAACTGGAATAATTTAGATGTTTTACTTTTTAGAACGTTTTTCAGCAAGGCAGTCGTGTTTTTTAAATTTTTTCAATTAGCTTGTTTGTACTTCTGATTGATTTGATGTAAACTGTTGGTCAATAAAAAATCATTTTTAAGTATGTACACAGTACATAGGTACTACATGTAATGTTTTTTGTTACTATTGATTAATTTGATCTAAACTGATGGTCAATAAAAAATCATTTATTTATTTATTTATGTATGTATGTCAATTTTGACTTTGACGTTGACTGTGACTTAATTATTTATTTATTTATTTTTAATTTGATGCAAACTGTTGGTCAATAAAAATTCATTTATTTATTTATTTATGTGTGCATGTTAATTTTGACTTTGACGTTGACTGTGACTTAATTATTTATTTATTTTTAATTGGATGCAAACTGTTGGTCAATAAGAATTCATTTAATGATTTATTTATTTATGTATATTTTGACTTTGACGTTGACTGTGACTTAATTATTTATTTATTTTTAATTTGATGCATACTGTTAGTCAATAAGAATTCATTTAATTAATTATTTTTTTATTTATGTATTTATTTTTAATTTGATGCAAACCGTTGGTCAATAAAAATTCATATAATTATTCATTTATTTATATATATTTTGACTTTGACGTTGACTGTGACTTAATTATTTATTTATTTTAAATTTGATACAAACTGTTGGTCAATAAAAAAATATTTATTTAATTATTTATTTATTTATTTATTTATGTATGTTTTGACTTTGACTTAATTATTTATTTATTTATGTATATTTCGACTTTGACGTTGACTGTGACTCACCAGCGGTCCAGACAGCGTGGCTCCTCTCGCCCACCCACACTAGGTCTGGCTGGGCGGCGGCCAACACCGCCTGCTTTTCAGTGGGCGGCAGTATGGGCAGACACTTCTCAGTGAAGTGCGCCACGTGTTGGTCCGCCGAGTCTATGAGCGCTGGCTCATCGCGAGTCAGCTGCAACCTCTCTAGCAGGCATTTCGTCTCTCTACAACACACATTAAAGACTTCTCAATACACTTGCTCGAAAAATGTACTCACAGAAGCAGTACAGGGCTTGTTAGTTAAATTTACAGCCCTAGTGCAGTAAATTTGCAGTTTTTGTTTCGCAAGTGAGCTGCAACCTCCCTAGCAGGCATTTCGTCTCTCTACAACACACATTAAAGACTTCTCCAATATACTTGCTCAAGAAATGTACTCACAGAAGCAGTAAACAGGGCTTGTAAGTTAAATTTACGGCTCTCGTGCTTCTTTTTTGGCAGAATTTACTGGCCTCGTGCAGTAAATTTGCAGTTTTTTTTAAACTTAAAAAGTAATTTTAAAAGTCCACTTTACTTCTAAATAAAGTTTCCTTGCAAGAAGGTTTATAGCGATATTGACTTTGTGTGTAGAGAACCAAAAAATTTAGTAACATTTAGATGTGGATTAATGAAATTAATTCATGATATTAAAAAAAATATAATTGTATTTAATACTATTAATTTAAAATGATTTAAGCTTTATAAATCAAAACTGTAAAGGCTGAATAGTTGGGAGCTGGGCGTTAAGAGCTAGAACCTAGAGCCATCAGCCAATTGGGTATTTGACAACTAGTCAAATCAGCAATTTTTTTTTCAAACGCCAAAACGCGTGCTTAGTAAGGATTTTGTATGAAATGTTAAGTTGTGACGTCATCAAAGCTCGAGCCACTTTTTTTACTTTAATCGATAGTTTAAAATGGTTATTCAAAATAATACGAGCAGCGGACGTGGATGTTACGACTTTTGGGAGATTCTCTATTTAATAATCACAAAAAATTTATTTCACTAGTAGTCAAATACCCAATTATACCTGAGTATGTGCACGGCGAGTCTCCGCGGATACGCCTTGCACTGGCACAGCATCACAAGCGCCAGCGCCTCAGTGCCGCGGATGACGGAAGCGAGGGGCTCCGGCTTGGGCGGCGCCGCTTGGCTGCTCGGCTCGCCGCTCTCACTATACCTGAGTATGTGCACGGCGAGTCTCCGCGGATACGCCTTGCACTGGCACAGCATCACAAGCGCCAGCGCCTCAGTGCCGCGGATGACGGAAGCGAGGGGCTCCGGCTTGGGCGGCGCCGCTTGGCTGCTCGGCTCGCCGCTCTCACTATACCTGAGTATGTGCACGGCGAGTCTCCGCGGATACGCCTTGCACTGGCACAGCATCACAAGCGCCAGCGCCTCAGTGCCGCGGATGACGGAAGCGAGGGGCTCCGGCTTGGGCGGCGCCGCTTGGCTGCTCGGCTCGCCGCTCTCACTATACCTGAGTATGTGCACGGCGAGTCTCCGCGGATACGCCTTGCACTGGCACAGCATCACAAGCGCCAGCGCCTCAGTGCCGCGGATGACGGAAGCGAGGGGCTCCGGCTTGGGCGGCGCCGCTTGGCTGCTCGGCTCGCCGCTCTCACTATACCTGAGTATGTGCACGGCGAGTCTCCGCGGATACGCCTTGCACTGGCACAGCATCACAAGCGCCAGCGCCTCAGTGCCGCGGATGACGGAAGCGAGGGGCTCCGGCTTGGGCGGCGCCGCTTGGCTGCTCGGCTCGCCGCTCTCACTATACCTGAGTATGTGCACGGCGAGTCTCCGCGGATACGCCTTGCACTGGCACAGCATCACAAGCGCCAGCGCCTCAGTGCCGCGGATGACGGAAGCGAGGGGCTCCGGCTTGGGCGGCGCCGCTTGGCTGCTCGGCTCGCCGCTCTCACTATACCTGAGTATGTGCACGGCGAGTCTCCGCGGATACGCCTTGCACTGGCACAGCATCACAAGCGCCAGCGCCTCAGTGCCGCGGATGACGGAAGCGAGGGGCTCCGGCTTGGGTGGCGCCGCTTGGCTGCTCGGCTCGCCGTTCTTCCAACTCGTCACCAGTTGAAGCAGCATTCGGAGACCGTTCTCCACCAGTTGAGGAGACGTGTCCTGTAGTTACATCGTCAGATACGTATACGTGCATAAACACATTGATAAATTCAAGAAGAAAAGTGATCTTCATAATGGCATCACAACACATTGATAAATTGTTGAAAATTGTAAGAAAAAAGGTGATCGTCATAATATCAATACTAGATATAAAAATAAACTTGTAATGCCTGGTTCTAGGCTTAGTAAAATTAGCAACGCATTTGTTGGAAACGGTGTCCGCTTCTAGAATAAGCTCCCAGAAGACATGCTGAAGATGTCTCTGAATAAGTTCAAAGTTAATGTAAAACGTAAACTCATTAAAAGTCCTATTACCATGTAAAGGATTACTTAAATGACAAGGAAGATTGGCAATGATTTGATCTAATGGCTCTGATAGTTCCTTAGTTAAGATGATTTGCGAAATGGTGATAATGAAAAAAAACCCTGGCTGAGTTTGTTATGGGCTCTTCTCAGACCAGGGCACGTTTGGAACCCTCATAACTTTAGTTTTAAGATACCGTTACTGATTATCACCATTATATTTTATAAATAACTGGACGTCAATAAGTTTAGTATACTTACCTAAATTAAATAAACAATATTTGAGTTTGAGTTTAATCATATCCAAAGAGCGTAGTATACATAATGTTTGAATAAAAAAACTTTATTTATTTACGACGACCTCCTTGGTGCAGTGTTGAGAGGTATTGTCTTATCGTACGGAGGTCCCGGGTTCGGGCAGGGTCAATTTGAGAATTTATAATTTCTGAATTTTCCCCGGTCTGTCCTGTTGGGGGGATGCGACCGTGGCTAGTTACTACCACCATCTTAGACTGCAGCATCACTTACCATGACGTGAGATCGCAGTCAAGGGCTAACTTTTAGTGGATAACAAGTCATAATTAAAAAATTTAAAATTCGTCTGCCCTGCCAGAAAACGAACTAACAAGTTAAAATCTTAAATTAATCTAGTTAAATTAGAACCTTATTCACATTTTTATTAAATGATATTTTCTTGTGAATAACTGGATATTGAACTATAGTGTTATATATTTATGGAATCTACTCATCATTTTCTAGAAGATGATTATATAGAGAATCTTATTTTCGATTTTTTTTCAACTTTAGTCTTAAATGCGGGACCATGGTCACCCCATAAATTTTTTTTTAATTTTACTAGCCTATGTCACCCAGAGTAAGCTAGGGATTCTAACGATACCTCATTTATCAAAATCGGTTCAAGCGTATAGAAGTTATGGTGGAATATACAAACTCACATACATACATACATACATACCCTGAAAACAATATGCTCCTTTTTTCAGGCAGTCGTATAAAAAAAGAAAAATTTGGTACTGACTTGAACTTCTTTGGCCAAGAACTGCGTGAAGCCGGCCAGAACATCTTGTCTCCACTCCGGGAAGTCCACAATCAAAGTCTGCAGACTCTGGAACGAGAGGCCTCGTAACTCCTCATCCATGTGCACAGTGAGCCGACACAGCAGGTCCACCAGCTCGCTTGGACTCATTCCTTCTGGTATCAACCTGTACAACACGACTGTTTAATTTTATCAATTTTTTTTTTTACTCAAGTTAACCCTTGACTGCGATCTCACTTCATGGTAAGATGTCTAAGATAGTGGTAGTAACTAGCCACGGTCGCAACTCTACCAGGCCAGACCGGAGGAAATTCAGAAATTATAAACTCTCAAATAGGCCCTGAAATGGAAGCGGAAAACCTGTTAGGGGCATTGCAGTTATATTAAACCCATACCCCTACTCAGTTTCTACACGGCATCGTACCGGAACGCTAAATCACTTGGCGGCATGTACTTGCCAGTAGGGTGATAACTAGCCACAGCCGAAGCCTTCCCACCAGGCCAGACCGAGGAAAATTCAGAAATTATAAATTCCTAAATTGACCCTGCCGGGGATCGAACCCGGGACCTCCGCACGTTAAGACAACAGCGCTACACACTGCGCCACGGAGGTAGTCAAATCTGATCTAGTGACGCTGACACTGGGTCAGATAAGTTTGTGGGACTAAATGTCGAATCTCATCAGAGCAAAGGTTAAAGATCGACTTGGGCTCGGTGTTTGCTTCAGACAAGTTTCAATACAAACTTTCGTAATAAAATTCAACAATTTAAAAACGTCTTATAGGTACCTTGAATCAAAATGTATCAGTATCCTTCCACAATACAGTGAATCCTAATATAGAACTCACTGCCCCAACATCTGATGTAATTTCTACATATACTTCATTATAGTAATCTTTATCAAAAAAAAAAAAAGCTGGGTCATGATTGCGATTTAATTTACTGATCGAAAGCAGTTACTCTGGTGTAGTCTATTTTTTTTTTTTATTTATAGACTAGTGTTTGGCTTCAAACTTGCTGGCAAATGGTCATACAGCCTAAGGTAAAGCGCGCTTGCCTAAAAAATGCCTATTCACTCTTGATTTAAAGATACCAATATTAAAAGTGGGGTGGAAAAGGAAGCCGAAAGGGTATATTTGATATCCTAGCAGAATTAAAAACGAAGAAGCTCCGTACGTAAATATAACTGAAGTACCTTCAAGGCAAGAGTGAATATGCATCTTCTAGGCAAGCACGTTCCTACCTAGACCTCATCATTGCTTTATTGTCATCAAGCGCAAGTTTATCATGCAATAAAAAAAAAAAAAAGTTATGGCGATTCAGTATTCATCTTATGCATCTAAGTTTTTTTTTTTTAACTTTTTATCCAGTTTTTTTAAACACTAGTTAAAATGAATGTTATATAATTATTGATAGTTATTTTCATTAACTTTTTATAGTCTTGTATCAGTAATCTTAATTATTTATTAATAATTCCCCAATGTATTCTTGTGTCAGTTATGTACGACTTTTCCTATGTGCATGATGTAACTACCTATAAATTGAATTGCTTGTTACCTATTGCCTAAGCCATTCAACATTTTGTATTCCTACTACTTGTAATTCTGTTGGTAGTTCAAATAAATTGAATGAAATTAAATTAAATTCACTCATCAGTTCTGAAAAAAATCATATTGCAAACTGTACTTGCCTAGGGATAGCTGCAACACACGTCCTGAACAAATCAATCCGTGGTTTCCGCTCTCCAGTATTGATCTCTTGTTCCTTAGTGACATTCTGAGTGTTGGTCAACATCAGCGGCCTTCCATAGTGGGCGTCCAACGCCCTGAGGATCTCCACTAGCACTCGTCTGACGTATGGAAAGTAAGCACTCATGCCGATAGATCTGGCCGTTTCGTCCGTTAACATTTTGTTGAGAAATGTCTTCTTTACTCGTAAAGTGTTTCCTGAAGGGAGAGTCCCAGACGTCCGCGGCATCGGTGGCTCACCCTCCTTTTGCTGTAAACTATCGGCCACTACCAAAAACGCTCGGAGACCGATAGACATTCTTTCGGGCGTCAAAATTATTTTGATCTGCCTCCCGACCATTAGTAGGTCGAAAACGATTTCTCTCATGGCGAAATCGAGCCTTTCTTGGGCAATAAATTGGATGATTTTGACGAAAATATTCAGTGGGGTATCCCGTGGTACTACTCCTTTGGAGCCTTTCGGGAATAGGGAGTTGACTATGCTCTGTAAACGAGACTGTGTCGCTGAATTGCTTTCGCATTTGATGCGTATCATGTACACCCAAAGGAGGCGGTACAGCGATTCTGCAATAGAAATTTGAATCATGAATGGTTTGTTCAAAACAATATCAAAGCCTACAAAGACCTACAAACAAAGTGTGTTTGTTTGTAGGTCTGTCTAATGATCACGCCGCAACAGAGCAACGGATCAAAGTGATTTTTGAAGTTTTTTTTTTTTTTTCATTCACTACAAGTTAGCCCTTGACTGCGATCTCACCTGATGGTAAGTGATGGTGCAGTCTAGATGGTAGCGGGCTAACCTGTTGGGGGCAGTTATATTAAACCCATACCCCTATTCGGTTTCTACACGGCATCGTACCGGAATACGTAATCGCTTGGCGGCACGTCTTTGCCGGTAGGGTGGTAACTAGCCACGGCCGAAACCTCCCACCAGGCCAGACCAGGGAAAATTCCCAAATTCCCAAATTGATAAATAATAAAAAAAAAAAAAGAAATAGAAATAAATTCCCAAATTGACCCCGCCGGTGATCGAACCCGGGACCTCCGGACGTTAAGACAACAGCACTAAGACAACACACTGCGCCACGGAGGTCGTCAAGCGTCGTGAAACTTCTTTAAGCATCAGTATATACCTAGTGCGACCCTGCACATCTTGGGATCTCTGTTCTTGAGGTGAGATAGACACATGGCCAGGAAGCAGTGCCAGTTAGCGAGGAAGAACTGCTTTTGCGATACACAGAGCAGACAGGTGACCAGCGGGAACAGAGCCAGCCGGTGCTTGGACTTGGTGCTGGTGTCCAAAGTGTGGCTGTACAGCATCTCCACGAAGTTCTTCAGACAAGGCACGTTCACCTCATTCTTGACAGTCTGTAACAATAAGATTTCATCAGTGAGTATGTGCTAATGGACGTTTCCCGGGGGCCCATTTACTGAGTGTGCGAGTCACCCCCTGCCATTTTAGTGGTGTAAAATAACATTGGCCCGGCAGGGGCCATAGTACTTCTATAGACCCAGTTCACCAATCCATTATAGCAACCCAAACCCATAGACGTATCATTTATTTCCATGTTTTGCAATAGTCCTGCACTAACTGGGGATTGTCCTTGGGTGCACTCGGATAGTGCATATAGGAATATGCGCTGGTTGGTGTCACATTTCCTTTAGAGTAAAACTGTCTAAAGGGCTGTAAGTTGGTTTCAGCCCCTCGTATGCCTGCCAAAGGTCCGGGACCCCATGGTCCCGAGAGGGAAGAGATATAAATTTCATCAGATTACAAAGCCCTCACTGACAAACAAGGCTTATTTTTTGTCTCACACCGCAATTGTAGTGAAATAAAAGAATGTAGATGGTCTAGTGATATCGCGTCCTCGCTTCTCGTCGTTCTCCGTCCGATTTCGGTTGTCTTGTCTAAGGCTAGACTGCGAAGATTAATTGGGTAATTATTCACATTTTTATTTATAACACACCCAAAACATGGACAAAATTCACTGCCATTGCATAGGCACTCCTCATGTGGAGTTGTGTGTGGTAGATTAGGTAAAAGATAACACGTAGCTTCCATCTTCTGTGTTCCCTCATGATCATATTTTGGGGCTCTTTAAATAGCGAATAAACAAATTTCTCAAAGCCTCCAATGCATTGGCGGGTCCTCCAGTGCTACAAATGTTCATGGGCAGCGGCAATTACTTAACATCAGGTTAAGTGGATGTACCTGCTCGTTTGCTCGCTATATAAATAAAAAAAAGGTATTTAAATAAATAAATAAATCTTAATTTAGGAGTTCACACAAAAAAAGGAAAATAAAACTTATAGACTAGCAATCCGAGTTGCAGAAAATCCCAAAAAGGGTATCAAACCGGGCGTATTTTACTGTAGTTCACCGGATATTGTGACTTACCGCTGCGACGGGGACTAGTATCTCCACAAAGAGTCCAGCCAACGCGTGTCGAATGTCTTTATCCTTCACCTCGAGGAAGTACTGAGCACATTCCTGCAGGAACTGGAAGGACGCCTCAAACTCCTCTATGGGCACCATCTTCACGCGGAAGAACTTCATGCCCATCAGAAGCGAGATGATGCTTTGCGTTGTATGCGGTGATGGCTCACGGCTTTTTAACTCCTGGGATGGAATACAAGTTTTATTAGTCAAGTCAAAGTCAAAGTCAAATAATGTTTATTCAATACTTACTGTAAGCGAACAAAAACATTTATTTATTTAGATATCTTTATTGCACACACAAAATATACAGAATACAGTTTTAAAGTATTAATTACTAGTAAAACTAGATAGAAATGTGCAAAGGCGGTCTTATTGAACAAAAAAACATGCATTGAAACATGTGTAAACATATATTGAATCTTTTTTAATTAATGCCAATGAGAAGAAAAAGTTGTCAGTTGCGTTGTCATGGAAATTGTACTTTAACAAGCTGAGACAAGAATAAAAATTTCTTGAGAACTACAGAGTTTTTCCCTCCCCGTTCGAGCATCCTTTACAACAACACTTATTGACGTCTAGTTATTTATAAAATATAAAGGTGATAATCAGTAACGGTATCTTAAAACTAAAGCTACGAGGGTTCCAAACGTGCCCTGGTCTGAGAAGAGCCCACAACAAACTCAGCCGGGTTTTTTCTTTTCATTATCACCATTTCACAAACAATTCTTAACTAAGGAACTATCAGAGCCATTCGATCAAATCATTGCCAAGCTTCCTTTACATGGTAATAGGATTTTTTAATGAGTTTACGTTTTAGATTAACTTTGAACTTATTCAGAGACATCTTCAGCATGTCTTCTGGGAGCTTATTGTAGAAGCGGACAGTATATACAGACTATATAGAGTAAGGACATTCATACAGTCTGACGATGGAGACATCTAGATAGAGAAATTCTGCGCAGTGACAAGGAAGGATAATGCCAGATCAGAAGTCATAAGAACAAACATTTTTTATTATGCTGGAAATATACTAGGGTATCAGAACGCGTCAGTAATATATCGGTTCCATACATTCACTATGGTTAGAAAGAGATATGACACCACGCGTCTCGAGTGACGACATGCTACTCCTCTAAAGTGTTGAACTAATCGTACCTAATATATCAAACTGCAACGTAATCGTAATAATAATAATGTAATAATTCGTTAATCGTACTTAATATATAGCCCGCCAACCCGCAAATGCTAAATTGGAGCAGCGTGGCGGGTCTAAGCTCTAATTCCCTCTGTCCTATGAGAGTGGAGGCCTGTGCATGTGTGGGACGTTGTAGTTGTGTAGATATATATCAAACTGACATGATAATGACACGCCCAGTTTGTGGCCCAGTCATTTGGGTACATATTATATCTTCTTTCTTCCTACCGGGTAGGTTTCCGCACTTCAACTTCCATTTGGAGGTCTGTTGTACGTGAATTGCTCCTCCCCGCCGGAGTTTTCACTCCAGCCCTCCGAGCTCGCTCCAGAAGCCTAGAAGACCACCCAGGGGTGGGTACACATGCTAAAACCCTGAAGCCGAATCATCCCCAAACATCAAGGTTGTAAAGATGTATCTGTCACCGTAAGATTGTAAAAACCGTTAGATTATAATCTAACTCGCGAAATCGCAAAGTGTCGAAAGATTACAATTTAACGAATTATTTTCCGGTAGATTGTAATCTGTTAGGTTTATTAACCCGATAGAACCTAACCACTATCTGATTATTTATGTCGAACCCTAACCTAACCTACATGAAACAGATATGAAAACGTAAATACAATGAATATTTAAAAAATTGACACTCATAACATTGAACGGTTCACAATATTTCGACATTTTACAATTTCGTGAGTTAGATTATAATCTAACGGTTTTTACAATCTTACGGTGACATATCTACCTTAAGTTCCGCGGTGAAACGTTTCCGTACGGACGCAAACCGCGACTGTGCAAGCACGCCGATAACCTCCGCGTACAAGTCCGCTATGATGTGTACGTTCGCAGCGTTCGGATTGGATTGTAACCTGTAACAAATCACCGTCTGTTAAGATTCTCACTTTCCTAAACTGAGAAAATAAAAATTATATCTTCATAATTTTAACTCTGCCATCATACTCAAAATCTTATGAATTTATGGTAGAACACCGCAACATATAATGTTTATTTTATATGCGGACCAGTTATCACTTGATTGCAATCAAATCTGGTGCCTGGTGATATGTGCTGATGGAGCCGAATAAATGTAATTGATCACACGCATCTACAGAAAACTTAGCCTGAAATTCTTCGCAACTGTGCTCTGTGACTAATTGAAGATGTTGAAATGTCCAACCGAACATAGATGAGGGCAAGGCGGAAAATAATTCCACTGCCACACCTTATGGCTTGGAACTCCTCACATCTGTGCTCCACTTGTGACGAGTGGAACATGCTGAAATGCCTGGTCCCTTTTTATAATTGACCCCCGTTAAAGACGACAGTCTCGATGTACTGCACTAAGTCCTCATGACATAAATAGAATAGGAGCTGCCTTAGCAATTCAATGAGTGTGAGGCAGAAGAGAAACTCCACCACCAGGTCCTACCTACTTTGCTCCATTTGTGATAACTTGAAGGTATTGAAATCTCACCCATCTTTATAGTTGAACCTCTTGAAGGCGACGTTCTCGATGTTTTGGACGAGGTCCTCATGGCCTGGATGGAATGGCAGCTGCCTCAGAACTTCAATAAGAGCGAGGCAGAAGGGGAATTCCACGGCCAGGTCCTACCTATTGGCTTGCTGCTCTTTAGAACTTTGCTCCATTTGTGATAACTTGAACATGTTGAAATCTCACCCATCTTTATAGTTGAACCTCTTGAAGGCGACGTTCTCGATGTATTGGACGAGGTCCTCATGGCCTGGATGGAATGGCAGCTGCCTCAGAACTTCAATAAGAGCGAGGCAGAAGAGGAATTCGACGGCCAGGTCCTACCTATTGGCTTGCTGCTCTTTAGAACTTTGCTCCATTTGTGATAACTTGAAGATGTTGAAGTCTCACCCATCTTTATAGTTGAACCTCTTGAAGGCGACGTTCTCGATGTACTGGACGAGGTCCTCATGGCCTGGATGGAATGGTAGCTGCCTCAGAACTTCAATAAGAGCGAGGCAGAAGGGGAATTCCACGGCCAGGTCCTACCTATTGGCTTGCTGCTCTTTAGAACTTTGCTCCATTTGTGATAACTTGAAGATGTTGAAGTCTTACCCATCTTTATAGTTGAACCTCTTGAAGGCGACGTTCTCGATGTACTGGACGAGGTCCTCATGGCCTGGATGGAATGGCAGCTGCCTCAGAACTTCAATAAGAGCGAGGCAGAAGAGGAATTCCACGGCCAGGTCCCGCCTCTCGGCTTGCAGTTCTTCGCAACTGCGCTCCACTTGTTCAGTGCCAGCGCCGCTGCCCGACACTATGTAGATTATACTGGAACAAGATTATTCCGTTACCACACATAAACTCCACACAGTTTAAACGCAATTAAGCCTTTGTCAAACACAGGGCGAGCCGAATGCGTGGTGAAGCATCGCGTTCAGTTTGCCTTGATTGACGATAGAATTTTTTTAACGATAATGCACGTGTTTTCGGCAGTTCAGCCGATAGACACATTTGATACATTCATTCTGCAGGGTCTGAAGGTTGAGAGAGATACTGATCGCCTGAACTCAACTGCAATTAATTATCTCGCTGCTCTTAGTATTTCTACAGTTTCCTAAGTTCCATCCCATCTAGAAACTCCTCAAGAAAGGTGTACACTCACCTTTTGTTCCTTAGGTCCTGGTGCGGTTTTTTCGCTTGCTCACTGAGTTGGGGCGACTCTGCCATCTGCCGTTCTAGCCATCCGAACAGCGCCCGCAATAGAGACGGCAGGCAATGTTCCGCGACCGTGCCAAACGCGGACAGAATCTGATCGAGTTGGGGGTCCTCCCCTCTCTGAAGTGTCTTGTTTAATGGCTTCTCCTATCAAAGAGCAAACCTCTCATCAGACTCGTATAATCGGTAAATACTGACCATTTGTCAAGAAAAATTAAAGAAGGACATTGGTTATGTCGGTATGTTTTTAAACACATTCGTCAAATTTGTTTCGGGTTGCAGGATTTGGACGTAACACAGACTCTACTTACCAATGGTTCCGCCATAACGGCCTCCATCTTCCTTTCGGCCTGCACAGTGAACTCTGTGAAGAGCAGCCGCATCACGAACTCTCCGGGCCGCAAGTCCGAGTCCGCCATCGGCATTATGGCGCCTTTGTTTGGACCCCAGGGCAACATTGAGCCTGAAAACAAACCAGTTCTTACTGAACTTGAGGATATTGAATGAATCATTCAAAAAAAATCAAAATGCTTTTTATTCAAATAAACTTTTACAAGTACTTTTGAATCGTCGAGTGAATCTACCACTGCTTCGGAATGCCATTCCGACCGAGAAGAACCAGCAAGAAAGTCGGCGGTTGCTCTTTTGAAAAAAATATTACAATTTCAGTAATTTATAGAATACATAAGTAACAGCTGTCCTTAGCATTGCTGGAACGAGTCAAATCCATGCTCCTTTGTCATTTACGTAATCTTAATATAATAAGCTTTTTTCAGGAGCATACTTTTAATGGACTTCTTAAACTTGTTGTGGAATTTTATTATAAAATAAAATGCTCATTCCCAGGAACGACCTTCGGACCTTCTTGAGGCGGAGTAACTAACTTATGGCGGCCTCAAGTTTGCCTATCATGCAGATCGCATATTTTTTTGTAATTGTGAATGTGCTGTTTTACTAAAATTAAATTACTATAAATATATTCCATCATTCTAGGTTCTTTAAACTCTAATAAATGTATTACGGACTTATCACTCTGAGGACTCTACAAGAAGTTAGAAGACAACCCTAACGCTACACGTGCCGCGTCAGAAGCTATGAGACAGAAAAAGATGGGATGAATAAGTAGATAAATAAATGCGAGCTGTATTGCAATTTATTACATCGCATCAACAGCCGCTATCAAAGAACAATAAGAGACAATAAGAGCCGCTATTTATAAAGTCTTCACGGAGAAAATCTTCTATACCTGAAAGGTACTACTAAGTATTATGTGGTTATAGTTACCTCTAGTTGACACCAGGGATGCCAGAGTGCTGCCCACGGCTCTCACGTCAACCAGCGGCTTATCTAGAGGACTCAACGAAGGCTCTCCGGCACTGGTCTCGCTTATGTGACTCAGTGTGCCGTCCAGTACGTCATGGCGCGGGGCCTCTGACATAATACTGCCGTCAGACTCTGTCTCACTTGACACCATCGATGATGGGGCTTCTTCTGTTCCTGATGCTGTGGAAATTCAATTAATATACAGAGTTAACCAATTAACTTGCAAATCTGCTTCAGACCACTGTCATTTTTATTGCCTGAATTTAGAGTCACCCTACAGACCTACCATTTAATTGATACGGTATCAAAGGCGAAGGTAGGGTCACGACGCTTTAAAAGTTACGACGTGACTTTCCTTAATTTTTTCAAATGATAGTTTTGTCAAACGTGGAACCGAACTTGTCGAAAGTTTGTTTCTAACGGTGCATAGATACTTATAGGAACATCATATCCATCCTGCTGAAGAAACGCGAAGTCTCGATGATATTGATATTATTAATATTACCAACTCCTAAGCAAATTTTGTGTCGTTTTCCATGTCGTGGTTTTGTATTTCAACGCAGGTCGTCACTCGTTACTGACCTATATGCTAAAATTATGTAGTCAGCCTGGTTCGGAGTGAACAATTTACACCAATAACAAAACGTAATACATCATCTACAAACTTCGCTCGTAATTTTCCGCGATTCTAACGTGCGATATGAATTAATCACTATAAAGCTCATCGCACATTTTTATCCATTAAAATTTCAATCAAAATAAGGTTAATCAAAATTAGGGTTATCATGTTTTAAAAGCTCCTCGTTACATAGGTGGATGAGGGATCAGCATTTAGCTATGTATCGATGATGAAATGATGACTTAGTGTTACGTGTTAAAACAAAGCTTAAAACAAAAACAAGCGTCTGCTTATTCACTATGTTCGCGCACGTACAGTCGGAGGCGTCACGTACAATACCGGGAATGTGGGACAGCGCGTAAGTATATAATATGGCTGTACTTTTCTACAGCTGAAGAAACGAAAGGTTGACTGAATAACAAACGTATGTCGGGAGACATCCCTACTACTTCGTAACAACAAATGGTCCAATACTTGACCCACTGTCAGGGATGCCAAGTGTTCACTTTATTATCAGACCCGTGTTCGGTTTCAACGGGCTGTTCGGCAAAGGGAAACGGGGAAGGGCTGTTCGGTATTTTTCGAAGTCTATTCATATAACATAAAACTCAGTGTCGATATGGTGAAATCTGTATAAATTAGCTAGGCTAGCTATAATAAATTTTAATGCTTACTGAGTGTTTCACTGAATTCAACCACAGTAAATCCCTTCACCAGAAAACTTTCAGTAACTTTGTCAATCTGGAAACCCTGTCCAATATACAGGCGCAGGTATGAATTGGCATGTGTGACAAACCCACGTAGATGCGCGAACAGAGTTTTTATGGGGCTCACTGGCATCGCTTAAAGCAGGATTATGTCAATCTTGTTGACGCTCTTGTTTCAGAATTATAATGCTTTAGATATGTAGATGCTGGGATATCAAGGTACGTCATAAAGTTGACATTTTAAAACAATATTGTTTTAGGTGATGACAGTTAGCCACAGAAGCGTCTTATTAAACAAACCTGTGGCATCGTCGGGGTGGCCGTCCGAAGGTATGGTGCTAAACGAGTCCGACTCTTCGGATGTCATCATTGTGACAAAACAACTATTATCTGCTAGAATGGAACTATGGTGGGTTGTGATTATGTCACTAAAATAGAAAAAAATACATCACACAGAACTAAAAAAAACATTTTAGCGGAAATAACATGAATGAATATTACTAAGACATAGCCAGACCCGACTTTACTTGTACATTTTGGAAAATGCCACATGGGCTTTTGCTCTAAGAGTGAAAATCCTGCAGATTCCATATGAAAACGCAAATGACTTCATCAGTACGAGGGGCAACGCACAGGAAGCGCGAAAGAGAAGAGTGAAATGACATCTTACATTTATTATGGACATGCAGTTCTGGTGTTGTCATTCAAATTACGGGAATCAGTACGGGCATGAATTGCCTATGCCAGTTGAATTAAAATGCAATCAGCATTATCTAGTAACAGCTAGCTATGTCTTAGTAAATTAGATGAATGACATGATGTGATAATATATTACTGTATTATTATAGCACAAAAACATCAAAACAGTTTGGTTGAGCTGTTGCATAGTTTTAAAAAAGCTGTGATTTTCTAATTGACATAAATACATCAAAATATCCATGGAATTCACCTTTAATAACATTATCAAGGAAAGTCCCAGTCTTCAACATTGTTCCTAAAATATTTCAAATTGATATTTATAATATTCTTACAAAGCAAATAAACAAATGCAAAATATAAGATGGGAATTCAAGTAACATCTATATCATAGTGCCAGGAAAATGACCAGCAATCAGCATGACTAATATATCAACATATAGCTCAAACTGCTGTGTCTAGAAACTTGACTTGGCCAATAAAGCCATTAAAATGCTACTTGACAGCAGTAGCTTGACCCTCTAAACCAGCTTATGTGCTAGTTGGGTTGTATATATATGTCACCGTGAGATTTTAAAAACCGTTAGATTATAATCTAACTCGCGAAATTGCAAACTGTCGAAAGATTACAATTTAACGCATTATTTTTCGGTAGATTGTAATCTGTTAGCTTACACTAACCTGATAGAATCTAAGTGCCCTGGGGCCCTAAGGGCACTACCTGATTATTTATGTCGAACCCTAACCTAACCTATAAGAAACAGATGAGAAAACGTAAATACAATGAATATTTCAGAAATAGACATTCAGAACATTGAACAGTTCACAATCTTTTGACAGTTTACAATTTAGTGAGTTAGATTAAAATCTAACGGTTTTGACAATCTTACGGTGACATATACAACCCAACTAGCACATAAGCTAGGTTCTCTTTATTACAAAAACCATACATAGAAAGGGTTTGAGATATTTCTATCATTTAAACAACAACTTTAGCAGATAATGACATTCGCAAGAAGATAAAATGTAGGTAGTGAAATCAAAATATGTAATAATATTAAATTTACCTTTAAATAGTATACTAATATTATAAATTGTGTCTGCTAGACTTTTACAGCCCATTTGTTCAACCAATTTTGATGTAATTTGGTACAGAGATTCATCTTGGGGCATGACATAATATGCATTTTATCCCTGAAAGAAGAGTTCCCACAGGAATCAAAAACCTACATTCACACAGACAAAGTAGTGGGCATCATCTAATTATTAAGAACAAAATAGTTATTGTTAACATAATATGAATATATTATTGTTAGACATATTATAACATAATTTAAATATTTTATAGAACTAGTGGGCCCAGACATTATTCTGCCTTGAACCTACATATCCGATTGCAGCGCCCCCTACAGGGTCCAATTGTAAATATAAACTATCCCAGGACTTACACAAACTGGTTAAGCCGTTTCTGAGTTTTAGCGAGACAAACGGTCAGCAATTGATTTTTATATATAGAATTAAGATTTCAATAGCTTTTTAGTAATCATATAATACTATTAAAGCAAAGTTTTGTAATTCGCTTGGTTGCAGCAATTAGAAGCATAACTAACATAATTATTTTAACATACTTTTTTATACATGAAATGATTCAGCATGTATGCATTTATTCTGTGATACTTTTAACAATTTAATCTATACTAGTAATCTGTATTAAAAGGCTGAAAGTGTGTGTCTTTCTTTATCTTTGCACAGTAAAATAGCAAAAGCAAATGAAATTTGGCATAGAGATAGCTTGCATCCTAGACAAAGGATAATTTTACTCTTGAAAGGAAAAAAAATTGCCAGTCAGGGACTGCCGATAGAAGTGAAAACGAATATATAATATTTTTTTTATACTACTAAAATTATTAAAATATAACAGTAAGGCATTAAAGTTTAATTTCGAATGTAGTATATTTATATGTTCACAAGCATGTCGATCACGGTCACGCGAATGTTCATTTTTACCCCCTATCAAAAAGTGCTCAAAGCGCCTACAGAAGTTTTACACTTCATAAATTACCAAAAAGTGCTAAACACGCTTAAAGAAGTTTTCACTTCAATAAATTTTAATTTTAAGAACCATTATAGCTGAATACTAAGTATTATTACTTAATTAACATAATTAAGAGTATTCACATATATCAATAGTGTATCAAAACATACATTCGCTGCTTAGAAGCAATATGCATAATATATACTTAACAGAATTCAAAATAAAACATTTGCAAGTATAGCTACACCTCTACATTTTGGACTTAAGGATTTGTCTTGATTATGCTAAAACTAAACAATCTTGTTCAAACAGTATTTTCATAGTCATGTTATAATTTTATAAATGATAACATATCCAGTGTAAGTGGAGGGTTGCAGGCTGTTACAAGTTGATTCTGAACTGAGAAAATTTGATCAGTGCAAATAGATACAAAATGGTTACAGAATCCATTTTACTATAATTTAAGTAGGTATGTATTATCCTTGGGGATGTCCATCCTTGGTACAGCAATGTTATATAACTATAGAAATTAAAACTAGGCTATCAAATAACTGGAAAAATAATCTGCACTTGGTTTAGTATACTAGGAGCATACTAGTATATTTTATAAAGATTATGTTTAACAACTTTCAATAGATGTAAAATTATTATCTTTTATCAACTCATCTTGAACATGCCCCCATACTCTTAAATAAAGCTGCTGGTTGCTTATTGGCAATATGCAATGCACAACAAATAAAATTAATACAGATTAAAAGGCAATTTAACATAAATATTTGAACCTAAACAATTGTTGATAACAGTTTCTGAAACATTGCCCTTTCTATGTATTTGAGGTCTATTGAATTCTATATCCTTGCTACATATTACAAACAAAGGAAATAAGTTATAGCTCTGTAAAGTATATTATATTATCTGTCCACCTAAATTTAGATACGACAAAAGTACGATTATTATTATTTTATTTTGTGAAACAGACGTCCTATTTCCATTGTTTTAAAAAATATATATATATTCAGATCAAATGTATAAATAATGTTATACAAGCAATAAAGAAACAATAAATCATGAGGAATAAAAGTAAATGTACGATACAATAATAGATAAACAAGCTAAAAATACGTTCTAAATACCCAGATCTTTAACTGGTCCTCAGTCCGGCGATCAGTCGCAAATGTAACATTTTGAGCTTCAAAACAATATGAAAAGTTACAGATAATAATTAATTGATCAAACTTTCCACAATCACGTAGGTTTTTGCAATTATTAGCAGGTTTATTCAATTATTAAGAAGTCTACCTTAAAACTGATTTGTGAACTCATCTGTGATCTGACACCTCAATATATGCGACCAAGTTGAATAGACTCACATAGACCGTTATTTGGAACTTTCTCGTTTATACGCTCGCTGGACTATAGAATTAGATCGATTTATATTTTGTCCATGACAACGGTATGACAGTTTTAACCATAGATAAATATGTACAACCCTTTGTGTATATTGAGAAGTTTAAATTGAAGCTTTCGGTAAGTAAAAATGGCGTATGGACGGAGCGTAAGCTGGGGGTTAGGGCTGGTATTATTGATACTTATACTTTCGATATAAAATTATCACAAATAAAATTAATAATTAATGGAAACATAACATTTTGAAAAACACTTGTATTTGTATTTTATAATGAACTAGTTGATGCCCGCGACTCCGTCCGAGTGAATTGAGGTTTTTTGGTTCCCGCAATAATTTTCCGGAAAAAAAAAACTAGCCGATGTGTTATCTTTCTCTTCCATCCATCCATGAATCCAATATTTCGCGTTTATAATATTAAGTAGTATAAATTTATATTATCAGTTAAATTTAAAAAAAAAATTATAGCAGCTATCCTATGTGCTAACAAAGAAACATTAATTAGAACTTTTAAGAAGTATGCATATCTAAAACCAAAATCACCTATAGTTTTAAAAAAAAATGGTAATCATGATCGGAGGGCCTCATGTTGGCCAGCGTAGTGGACTATGGCTGAACCCTTAGCATTCCAACAGGAGGCTCCTACTCAGTAGTGGGCGCTGGCTGGGTGAAATGATGAGTAAAAATATAATCATGCAGCAACGCCCCCGCATTGGCCAGCTTGGTGGACTATGGCCAAACCGTTTTCATTTCGAGAGGAGACTCATGCTTAAATTGGAGCCTGCAATGGGTTGAAGTGTGAAGTATTCTGTTTAGAGAAATATCGTTATTAATTTCTGGACACAGTTTCACACTTAATTTCTGAGGTTCAATTCTTGCAAGGGTTGAATTGCCTGTTGCCCAGGTGGTAAATAGTTAAATTTTATTATTTGGATAAGAGAAAAGCATTTTTGAAAAGTTTACTTTATTGTTTTTATTATTCATCACAAACGAGAATATTGAGTAAAGATTCTTACTGGTATACGACTGGCAGGCATCATGTTTGAGACGCCTGGCTGTTTAGAATGTCATTCCCATTGAAATGATGACGACATATCCTGCTTCCCTTTATAGGCTTGAACTCAGGTCTGTTTATAGCATTCAGCCATCTTAGCCTTACTTCATGATATTTTGGGAATCTGAAACAATTGTAAAACATTAGTTCAAATAAAACACAATAACTGTAATGAAGGGACCAAAAACCACTTAAATAGACACTGTAATTTGCGAATAAGAGACACCATACCGGAGATCGGGTGTCTTAATCACTAGGTTATCATCGCTACAGCCTATGAGTTTGGCAATATTATAAGTAGAAGCTGACTGTTTAATTTCATCTCTCTACCCCTCAGAGTGAGAAACAGTAAGAGTGATATAAAGTTTTAATTTTATCGATATTCAATTCAATTTATTTGTAAACAATACAATCCCTACACTATATATACACTCCAAACAAAAACTAATGAAGTAATCCAAATTTCTGGGGACAGCGCAAAAATTGACGTGTTTTGGATCCAATAAAGAAGAAACTAAGCTATAATTAGACGAAATAACTTAAAATATTCGCCACAAAAAGAAACTAGACGACTTTGTTACTCACCTATGAAATGAAATTCGTGGGCGTTTTACATTATTATTAATATGACAGCCCACAACTGAGCACTTCACCATAGTTGATTACATAAAAGTACAACAAAATACATGAAAATATTTACAAAACAGGTAATTATTCACAACTGAAATACCGGAAGCTGACGTCATCAAATTTAGCTATTGGCTTCAATAGCTAAATTTGATGACGTCATATGACAATTGCGCGACACGTTCACGCAATATTATATACACCTGTCTCGTTCTAATAACGTAGCTTTTAGTAAGTAAGAAATGTCAAAGATTTGCATGTTTTAATAACAAAATGCATCGTATAACTATAATTGAGTAAAATGCAACATATCTTCTCTTATATATATATCACCGTAAGATTGTAAAAATCGTTAGATTATAATCTAACTCGCGAAATTCTAAACTGTCGAAAGATTGTGAACCGTTCAATGTTTTGAGTGTAAATTTTTGAAATATTCATTTTATTTACGTTTTCTTGTCTCTTTCTTGTAGGTTAGGTTAGAGTTCGACATAAATAATCAAGTAGGTTAATCGGTAATCACTTAGGTTTTATCGGGTTTAAATACCTATCAGATTACAATCTACCGGAAAATAATGCGTTAAATTCTAATCTTTCGACAGTATAGAATTTCGCGAGTTAGATTATAATCTAACGGTTTTTACAATCTTACGGTGACATATACTTAACAAAGGTACAACCTGAAAGCTTAAGAGTATGTTCCGATATACACTGCGAGCACTGTTCAGTGCTCTTACTGTGGAGAAATTCGTTCCGTTATGGACTAACAGTATACTGCCACAGATCCTAGGGAAGTAAATGACGTCATAAATCGTTGCAATTTTTTGTACTGTGAGCACTAGCGTTTTTGAGGTAAAGTGCTCTCAGTGCTTTAATCACGCGATCAACAGCTGGATTGTGTTCCGTTTTAAACAGTAACCAGTATAGCTAAATATAAAGGAACAGCATCGCAGTATACTTAACTGACGTCACACCTTACAGTGCTCGCAACGTGTATCGGAACATACCCTTAACGTTTCATTTCAAGCGATGGACGCGATGGACATCGCCAAACGTCGCATCAAGAAAGGCATCAAGTCGTATTTTGTCTAAAGGATTAATACGTTGTCCATTCGAGGCACCTATAACGATTGCAAACCCCTGTTAGACACTATATTATAAAACAACAGGGTGCCTAACAGGGGGTTGAAATCGTATTAAGTGAACAACGTGGTTTCTTATATTATTCTGAAGAAAAATATAAAAAATAGGAGCTTAATACTTTAACGAATTTGAGGTGCCACCTTTTCTACCTGATACCTTCCAAAGCAACCAAGATCCAAACTTCATACTCGGGGATTGTTTATTGTATTATGTACCTCTATTAGGGATATACATAGAAAAATTTTCAGCTTTATTAAAATATCCAGATGTCTCCAGTCCGATTATTTTTTCCCCTTTTTTTCAAGTTCCTTCTTTTGTTATTATTATTGGGAGGTCAATAATTGCACTTGTGATTTTTTTATATATAAATAATCAGTTCATATTTTTTATTATCATGTCGGTAATATCGTAAAATATTATTCACATTTCATCAGTATGTAACTAATTTGTTTTTAAATATAATTTCCAAAAAAACACGATTTACCAAAAAAAATACCGGTCACCCAGATACTTTTTTATTGCACACCAATACAAGAAACACTGTATCCAATACACAATAGAAATAAAGCTATATTACTTTGATTTGATATTTCAAAAATATTCAAATAGTAATTCGAAATTTTGAGAGAATATTCATTGATCGCTCTAGAGTTGAACTAAAGAAGGATAATTTTTCGAAATGCCACCCCAAACGGGTTATATAGGAGGGCGAAAGTTTGTATTGAAGTCCGTTATTTTTCTAGGTATATCCATGAAACTTGGTACTTGTATTTGGGCTTTGTGCTTAACCCCTTTGGAGCTGAAAATGAAAAAACGGTGAAACATACATATATATTTAAACACATATTAAGCCGGAAGCCAAAATTTTAAGTTTCATAGATGAAGGACTTTGTAAAAAAGTTAAAAGTTTAATCCTCTATTTAATTTAAATAATATTTAAATTTTATTACGATTGATTTCAGAGGTGTAATAGGCCTATTACACTGCACTCTTCACAGGGACCCTTACAGTTAAATCAATGTAGTGTATTATGGTTTATATAATAAGGGTCCCTAAATTGATCCTTATAGCCGTGTAATAAGCAACGCTCCAACTCCAGCGCCACGCCCACCCTAGGGTCCTGTGGTAAGTGCAGTGTAATAATCCTATAAGTCCACCCGGTTGGATCCCGCAATTATTTAGATCCAGCGGGACTAATAGGCCAATTACACTGCACTTTCCTCAGGGACCCTTCCTCTGGAATCAGTGTAGTGAATTATGATTTAGGAAGTGAGGGTTCCTAATTTGGACCTTATTGCTGTGTAATAAGCGACGCTCTATCTATCGGCCACGCCCACCCTTACACAAGGCCCTGTGAAAAGTGCTTGTAATAGTAATAGGCCTTTAAGATCGTTCAGTCTCGCAAATACCTGGATTTAAATTATCTTGTGAGATTGCATTCTCTAGTTGCAATATTGTATAAATACACCTACAGTCTAATAAAATAAACACCGACCAGAAAAAGACATAGAATAAAATAGGTTTAAAGATGCCTGCAATTTTACCAATGATATACGACCTTGAAAGTAAATATTGTAAAATCGGACGTCGTGTAGAGAAACGGTTCATGTTTTTACGGTGCGCGTATCCGACTTGTTTGGCATTTGGCATCCCTAAAAAAATAAAGTGACACGTCCACCCACCCTGTCAAAGTTCCACAGCCTCCTAGAATTTGCGTGACAATTTTTCATGTTTTAACAATTAAAAATGGTAAGAATAATGTCGTTATTACGTAGAGAAGTGAGTTAGGTGGCGATTATCGTTAGTTTCATGCGAGCAAAGTTTCGGCCACGTAATTAATGGTTTGTTGGTAGTATGTCATCATTCGTATGTCGGCTTCTCGTTAACCTCGTTTTGCGAATGATTTGGTGTAATTGAGCGTGTTTCTAACGTGGTTCGTAATGTTTCCGAAGCCGTTGCGACTGGACATCAAGAGAAAGCTGACAGCCAGGTCTGACCGCGTCAAGTGCGTGGACCAGCACCCGAGCGAGCCTTGGCTACTTTGTTCGATCTACGGTGGTGACGTGAATATATGGAACTATGAGACACATACGCAGATCAAAAGATTTGAGGTGAGCCAAAACTACTTTCCCTTAACTGAGGGTACCCACATAATTTTCATTACACAAAGTTAAATTTTCTTCATGTAAGTTACTTATTATTTATTTGTATACCGCTACACATAACAAAAAATTCATAAATAAAAAGATCATGACCTACCAGGCAAGTTTAGGATAAGGAAAAGTTAAGTGGGTTGTTAATTAAATAGGTATCGCTATTTATGTTGAATGAAAACATTATGAGGGACTTAGCATGTCTGAGAGTTCTTTGTTCTCTAAAGTGTGCAGTCAGCATGGTGTATGTGGTGAATTATGGCCACACCCTTTTCATTTTCAGAGGAGATCCTCATGCTCAGTAGTGGGCTAGTGGTAGGTTGAAATGGTGGAAATATTGCATCATTGTATTGTAAATCCAGCTCAGGACAACAGGGTGTACAGTTTTGATTTTATGACACAAATCCGCGTATGACCCCATCTCACATTCAAGTAGTTTTTTTTGTATGGGATTTAGAAATGATTAAAAACAGATTTATTTTTCCACTTGAATTTTGTACTCATAGGACCAATCAACCTTAGAATTTTCAAGTAGATTTATGACCTTATTGTTAACCTTAAAATGTATGGTGTAGCAATAACCTAAACCATGTTAATCATAATATTAAATTGTGTCCAATGTAGTTGTTCACAATCTCTAATCTAAAATAACAGGACTCATAATTATTGTATTAATTATCTGATGATACCCATGGGTATAACACACATTTGCCCTCTATATTAATCCACACAGACATGTCTTTGTCATGACAAGTGACTTTGTCTGTGTGTTAAGTTTAAAAAATAATCTGGACCTCATTAATTTTCCCAGATACAAAGTAGTCTTATGTCTTCTAAAGATCACCCCATCTCTGCTCCAAATTTTATCCAAATCTATAAAAACTATCAGCCATGAAAGGGTAGCAGAATCAGACCGCCACTTTTTCACATTTATAAAATTAAGTATGGATTAACATTAAGTTACATGCACATTGAACAGGTATGCGATCTCCCAGTGCGAGCCGCCAAGTTTGTTCCCAGGAAGAACTGGGTGGTCACAGGCTCAGACGACATGCAGATTCGTGTCTTCAACTACAACACCCTGGAAGGAGTTCATTCCTTTGAGGCTCACTCTGATTATGTGCGTTGCATTGTCATCCATCCCACACAGCCTTATATTCTAACATGTAGTGGTAAGTAAAATAATATATTCAATAGATGAATATACCTCAATTGATGACCCTGTTTATAGGGTATATTTTGATTGCTTACAAGGGTATGATAGCTACAGTTAGTTGGATAGCCAGTAGAAGCACTTCTTCTTCTTCATGGTGAGGCGGCTGCGCAGGGCTCCCGGAGACCCAGGTCACTTTGTCTGTTGCCAAACTATTATTTGTCGTCTCCATCTATAGTTCTTGACCAATATCATTTGTCGCTAACAGCAGCAGCTTCTTGGATGGGATTTCCTAAGCCTGCTCTGGGTGTATAAATAGTGAGTGTAGGATTTATTTGTCCTGACATAGGACTAAACATCCACATGACAATGGCAGGCGTCCCTTTAATAATTACATACTATAATGCAATGACATACATTTCAATTAATAAAATTATCAGCAAAGTACCTCAGTATCTCACATCTTAATCAAAACCTGTCAAATCCATAGTTTTTGATTTACTGAATTTTATCCTCATTTTTTAATTGAGGCATTGAGGCCTTGGGCCGACTAGTAGGATAACTGCCCTCACTAAGCAACTGATTGCAGATGATCTACTGATCAAGCTCTGGAACTGGGACCGCAACTGGGCCTGCCAGCAAGTGTTTGAAGGGCACACCCACTATGTAATGCAGATTGTTATCAATCCTAAGGACAACAACACATTTGCTAGTGCCAGTCTTGACACCACTGTCAAGGTATGATATATGAGATTTGCAATTGGGTATTTGACAACTAGCAAACTAAATAATTTTTTAGTGATTATTAAATAGAGGATCTCTCAAAAGACGTAATCCATTGGAAGTTTGTATGAAAGTCTAAGTTTTTAAAGTTAGACTCATGAAAATTGGCAGTTAAGTTTTAAGTTATAAATAATAAAAACCTGTTTAAGCAATTTTACGAAAATCTACCCCAAAAGGGATGCAATGGAGATTGGGAGCTTATTGAGCGTTCCAAGTTTTTGAAGTTAGAGACTTGAAAATCGGGGCAATTTTACGGAAATCTACCCCACAGAGGGTGAAGTAGGAGTTGAAAATTTTTATGAAAGTCCCATGTTTTTGTCTAGCTACAAAGACGATTAAAAATCGGGATTTAGGTAGTTTTAAATAATAATAACCTGTATACGCAATTGTATGTAAATCCATCCCAAAAGGGGTCCAATGAGGGTTGGTAGGTTACATAAAAGTTCTATGATTTTTAATTATAGACATAAAAATCATCAATTAGGTAATAAATTTTAAATAATAAAAATCTGCAAAATCTATATAAAGCCTCTATAGATAAGCTTTTTGCAGCGGAAATATTTGATAATATCATAGGAAATCAGAAATGGTACGCGGACGAAGTCGCGGGCGACCTCTAGTGTTCTATAATTTGGACATGACATCACTGTATTGTAAAATATTTTTATTTAAACCCAAACAGAGCAAACAGCATTGGACAATTGAGACAAAGCTATGAATTCTATTTTTTGCTCATTGTATTGCTCAATAGAAATTTAGAGAAGTATTGATTCAAATAAACTTTAACATTGTTCAATATCTTCTTGAATCTCGTAAAATCTAATAATTATTCTCTGTAAATGGTCTTGTTATTGGGTTCATTGGGAAAATAAACTATACCAAAACTTAAATCACATAAAAACCGCCGAGTTGGACGAGAATCGCATTCCATACCATTGATAGATTTAATTGATGATCCAAAAGTTTACTTGAATAAATTTGAAATGTTTTTAATTTTTATTTGTAAACCAAACAAACATTTGTAACGTAAACAATTAAGTATGTGTCTATCAGGTATGGCAACTGGGCTCGTCAATCTCCAACTTCACTTTGGAGGGCCACGAAAAGGGCGTAAACTGCGTAGACTACTATCACGGCGGAGACAAGCCTTACCTCATCAGCGGCGCAGATGACCGCCTCGTCAAAATATGGGACTACCAGAACAAGACCTGTGTGCAGACACTAGAAGGTATAGTAACAATTAATTTTGGGACTATATAAGTGCGTTGTTCAAGCAACGTTAAAATCATCTTATTTAAAGCTTATATTGCACATCGTTTTACACGCGCAGCCTGTCGGCCAAATATACACAAAAATCCTACAACGCTCTCCGTGTCCAGTAAAATAATGCGTTCAGGGTGCTGATGGGACTGCCCCGTTATTGTAACGCATCAGGGATGTTCACCAGGGTGCATGTTGACTGTTTTTATGCGACTATGCGTAAAAGATGCGGTGCCCCAACAGCATCTTGAAGTTAATTGCCAGTAGACTGGACTGTATATATGTGATTCATTGCTGTGTTATTTCTAACGAAATGGCACAGCGATGACTACCTACTTTTATAAGTATTTTAGGTTAAGTGACTACTAACATAGAAAATAAGTTTTTGTATTACTAACAATTGAGTCAATTGATACTTTAAATACAATTTTATTTATTATTTATTATTATTGCTTTGACCACTATAATGAGGTTGTATAAGATAATGGTAGTGGTCTAAGTTGAAATGAATAAATCTTTTCATTTCATTTCAATTTATTGTAATAACCAGTTTTAACTCTATGAGCAATCTATAACCAGTGTGAAGTTTAGTCATTATAACCAAATACCAATATAAATTGTAGTAGGTTTTGATTGTATTTAGGCAGTTATGGGTAAACTTTCATACCATATCATATCAGTACCCATTATAACCACTGGCTAAACACACAGATACTTAATTCAATCCATCAATAAGGGTTGCACAGGGTTGACAAATTATTAAGAGAATTTGTGTAATAAACTTTAATTATTGTGATCAATGTGAGTATCCACCCTGTGGCTAAGCGCTCTAACAGCACCTAAATCTAGTGAATTATTTTATGCAAAGAGCAGAGGTTGCCAGTTCAGAGGTTCAAAGTATCCACCAATAATTTTAGAGCTGTTAAAAGATTTTTAGATTGATTATTAATTTAATATACTTGGTGTTATACACAGGCCTAGCTGGAGGAGGCCTTTGCCGCGAGGCACACAGATCTAAGGGACTTGTGATTAATTTGTTAAAACTATAATTGTAAAAAGTTCTGTAATGAAAGACTGTTTTATTTATTTATTTATTTAACACACAGGCCACGCACAGAACGTGTCGGCCGTGCGCAAGTTCTGTAATAAAAGGCAATTTTTTTTTTTATACGCAGGCCACGTACAGAACGTGTCGGCAGTGTGCTTCCACCCAGAGCTGCCTGTCCTGCTGACTGGTTCCGAAGATGGTACAGTGCGTATCTGGCACGCGGGTACCTACCGCCTTGAGTCCTCGCTCAACTATGGCTTCGAGCGTGTTTGGACTATCTCCTCTATGCATGGATCCAACAATGTTGCTATTGGGTAAGATCTCTTCATGATTTTATTTTAATTTTAATTTTATTTTTACTTTATTTTAATTTTATTTTTATTTTTATATTTATTTTAATTTTATTTTTATTTTTATAAGCTAAATAGGCTGTTCTGCAGCTGCTGTCCACTGCAGAACAGCCTATTTAGCTTATTAGATCCAAGCTTCCAGCGAAGATACGCGTTGTTTTCCCTGTACAAATCAAATATTTAAAAATAGCGTGTTCTCAGTGTGATGCGTATTTATTGGCAGTTACGACGAGGGAACTATTATGATCAAAGTGGGCAGAGAGGAGCCAGCCATCTCTATGGATGTGAACGGAGGCAAGATCATATGGGCCAAGCATTCCGAGATGCAACAGGTCAACCTAAAAGCCCTGCCAGAAGGTATCTATTTATATAAAAGTGAAAGGTCATTCGCTGATTCATCACGAGATCTCAGGACCTATAAAGCATACAGACTCGTAATTTGGAAGGTAGGTTCCTTCTATGATGAAACGGTTTTGAGAAAATTCACCCCTAAGGGGTTTAAATGGGGGTTGGATGTTTGTATGAAAGTCAGTATTTAGATTATAAGTTTATAATAATAAAAACCTGCATAGTAGGCTTTTTGCAGCGGGAAAATTTCATAATCTCATAGGGAATCAGAAATTGTACGCGGGCGAAGTCGCGGGCGACCGTTAGTGTTCTCTAAAACATCTAAGTTTTAGTTCTTTTTTTGATTCGCAGATAAATGCTGTAGCTCTTTGATTAAACCTACTTAACTTATTAATACTTTAATTTATATTATATTATTTTTATTATATTATTATTTATACTTTAATTAATACTGTTCTTGTACTACAATCGTCACAGATGAAATAATAATTACTGCATAAACAGATCTTCACTTCCTAAAAAAATGTCAAATGCCTAAACTTTA
This sequence comes from Erebia palarica, assembly GCA_964035005.1. Lineage (NCBI taxonomy): Eukaryota > Metazoa > Arthropoda > Insecta > Lepidoptera > Nymphalidae > Erebia > Erebia palarica. The sequence continues at coordinate 35,397,941 of OZ035986.1, read as the reverse complement.
AATTAACCCTTGTAGGGAGTTGTAAGTAAAACTTTCAGGTGAGTAGTAAACTAAACACAATTGCTTTCTAAACACAATTTTACAAAATATAATTATAGCACGTAAACAAATAAATAACGATCCTAAGCGTGAGGTGGAAGAACGGATTGCAGGTAGCTATCGCGTTCGTAACCTCGACTGGTTGTCAGAGTGGGCTGCAGGTAGCTACCGTACTCTTTAACCGGACTAGTCTTAAAGGACTGCAGAAGCTGTCGCTCTAAGGTCGGTCGCTAGGCTAACTGACCATGATCGGATCTTGGACTTTTTTTTTTTGGATTGAGTATGCTGCATAGGCCCTACTGGCCGCTACAGCGTCACCGGGGGGATGGGCGAGCGCTAGGGCTCGATGACAGACATCGGGGGGACACACAACGTCTTCCTAAGGTTCTTCCTATGAGGCTCAGACCACGGCTTAGATGACGTTGGGATGAGTGGGAAGTCGGTTGGACTAGATTAGTCCACACGCCCCCGAGGCCGTGGGTTAAGACCACGTCCGGGAGACGTAAGATATCGGTGTCCTATATATATGATCTTGCACCACCGCGCGGCCGCTTATATATCCGTCGATCCCCGCTCCTGCGTAGGTGATAGGCCTATTACACTGCACTTTTCACAGGGACCCGTACACTTGAATCAGTGTAGATTGTAGTATAATAAGATATAGGGTGAAAGGGTCCCTAAATTGTTCCTTATTGCTGTGTGATAAGCGAGGCTCTAACTAGCGGCCACGCCCACCCTTACCTTAGGGCACTGTAAAAAAGTGCAGTGTAATAGGCCTATGACGACTCGATGACGTAGCGTAGAACGGTACAGGTAGTTGGTGTGTGAGTGAGAAAGTATTCTGCGGGCGCTTTGATGGACGGTTCGTTATTATAAGGCCTATTACACTGCACTTTTCACAGGTGTACGGGAGCAGGTGATATGGCTCGACCGTAACAAAGGATGATCATCCTCCGAGCGGGTGTTGTGCTCGGGGACCACTGGTCCAACCGTTCATCATTGGAGGTCGTAGATATAGCGTAATTCAGAGAACGCTTCGTAATCGTGAGTTGGGCTCTTCGTGGTCGCGTGAATCGTACTAGTAATGCCATCTATTGGATTATGTGCGGACTGCGATGACCGCCACATCACTCCCCTTCGAGTCTGGAGGGCGTCAGCATTCAGTTGAGCGGCGTTGCAAGCATCTGGAGAAGTGGCGTCGATGAACATTCAGGTAAGCGCTGCGTCGGGAAGTACTCAGTGAAGCGGCGTCGTGCAACAACCAGGGTAGTGGCGTTGTAGGCTCATACTACTCTGAGGCTGTGACCCACTTGTGCGGCTGGTACTGGCGTCGACGGGCTGTGGTTCTGATATGCTGTTGCGTATCGACTGTGCTGGCCGCTGGGCGTGTGGCTCTGTGAGCGGCTGTGCCGGAACATCGGTCGGCGTTGCTGCGTTGTGTTGCTGTGCTGCATTGGTTGCTGTGCTGCGTTGGTTGGTGTACTGCGTTGGTTGCTGTGCTGCGTTGGTTGCTGTGCTGCGTTGGTTGCTGTGCTGCGTTGAGTTTTGTCGTGCTGCGTTGGGTTGCTGTGCTGCGTTGTGCTGCTGTGCTGCGTTGTGATGCTGTTGTGTCCCGCTGTGCGTACTGATGATGCTGTCCTCGCTGCGATGACTGCAGGGTTTATATTGTGATGTACTATGTTCCTCAAGTCTGACGAGTGAGGGCGTTACGTTGGCTTGATGTGCGTCAGCGGCGGCTGTGACGTCACGTCGGCTTGGTTTGATAGTCGGCGGCGGCTTGGAGATCACGTTGGCGGCGGCTTGGAGATCCCGTCGGGTTGTTGTGATCGTCGGCGGCGGCATGGACATCACGTCGGCTTGTTTGATCGTCGGCGGCGGTTTGGAGATCACGTCGGCTTGTCTGATCGTCGGCGGCGGCTAGGAGATCACGTCGGCTTGTTTGGTCGTCGGTGGCGGTTTGGAGATCACGTCGGCTTGATTTTTTGATCGTCGGCGGCGGCTTGGAGATCACGTTCGCGGCGGCATGGAGATCACGTCGGGGTCACCAATGTACGGGAGCAGGTGATATGGCTCGACCGTAACAAAGGATGATCATCCTCCGAGCGGGTGTTGTGCTCGGGGACCACTGGTCCGACCGTTCATCATTGGAGGTCGTATATAAAGCGTAATTCAGAGAACGCTTCGTAATCGTGAGTTGGGCTCTTCGTGGTCGCGTGAATCGTACTAGTAATGCCATCTATTGGACTGCGATGACCGCCACACAGGGACCCGTACACTTGAATCAGTGTAGTGTAATAACATTTAGGGTGAAAGGGTCCCTAAATTGGTCCTTATTGCTGTGTAATAGGCCTATATGTTTGTTACACCCTCAAAATGTTATGACTTATACTTATTTATAACAAATTAACGACAGTCACGTGAATCCTTGCGACGTAACATAAGAAAGAGACTATAATATGAAATATTGAGTATTGTCGGAGAAAGTATAGTCCTCTCAAACTTATCAATAATATAATATTAAAAACAAAAACTAAACAGGCTTAAAAATTAGTTCCAATTTGGGCCACCGGGTCAGATAAGTTGGTGGCACTGTATGCGTGATTTATTTTGAACTCCTCCGGGGTCCTAACTCATGGGTACGAATAATTTGTGTACCACCACTACAGCATATTAACGTCCCAACTGCTCGGCACAGGCCTCCACTCTCATGAGAGAGAGGGAGTTTGAGCTTAGACCCACCACGCTGCTCCAATGCGGGTTGGCGGGCTTTAACGACTATTATCATGTTAGTAATAATAACCGGGACTGACGGCTTAACGCGCTCTCCAAGCCACGGGGGTGAAACACCGCCAACTTCCTATCTCCGGGCTAGTACTGAGAATTTCTTGTCAGAAAAACCCAATACTTGTTATGGCCCGACTCGAGACTCGAACCCGGGACCCAGTCTAGGCCAACGAGGCAGTTACGGAATTTTTACGCAATTTGTGTACGCAGGTACGGAAATCAAAGATGGCGAGCGTGTTCCGGTGGTGGCCAAAGACATGGGCTCTTGTGAGATCTACCCGCAGACGATCGCTCACAACCCGAATGGCAGGTTAGAATACATACATACGATAAATCCTTGAATTTTGAATCATTAAATCAATTTTTGGCTTCCTGTTTGCACATTTTATATTATGCAAGCAATTGTAAGACGGTACTTATTAATTGTAATTAAATAAGAGTCTGACGGAATAATATTGAGGAGTTTGTACCTTACTGTTCATTGTGGTTAATCTATACTAATATTATAAATGCGAAAGTTTGGATGGATGTATGGATGTGTATGGATGTTTGTTACTCAAACACGCCCGAACGGCTGAACGGATTTGGATGAAATTTGGCACAGAAGTCTACATCTCCTGAAGATGCTCCGGTGTCGGTGTGAAACGTACGTTGGGAGTGATTTGGACGACTTGTGTGGTGTGGTGTTTCTGTGTGGTGGGCGTCGCATGCCGCAGGTGAAATACACGCACTGTACCACACACATTTGTCTACTGTAGCGGATTATAGCGAATTAAACTTCTAGTTCATTCACTATCATGGACTTCCGCAAAGTAACGCCTGCTTCTATTCAATATTTAAATACAATGAATATTTCAAAAATTTAAACTCAGAACATTGAACGGTTCACAATCTTTCGACAGTTTACAATTTCGCGAGTTAGATTATAATCTAACGGTTTTTACAATCTTACGGTGACATATATAATTTGGGCCATTGTTAATTTATCTTGTGTCCCGCTTTCTCTTATTATACAATCTATCTTCCCGACGTGATTTCCTTCTAACACTATGTACATATAGAACAAATTTAGAGTGGTGGGAGATCGGAAACGGATGTAGTATCAAGTTTTCTCTGGGTTCGAATCGATAATTTAGAAAATGGGCAATATTCGGAGCAATATTTAATCGGAGCGTACCGATTTTTGTTATTACCGATTTTCGCTAGTTACCGGTTTTTACTAAAAAGTAGCCTTAAAAATAGATATAATAGAAAAATAAAAGAAAATTGGAATATAAATAATAAGAATTTTATTTCTTAAGTATTTTTTTTAAAAAGTATTTATAAATTTTAATTCTTAAAATTCAAAGTAACGGCTGCTTCTATTCAATATTATATTAAATTAATTTTACCCTGTGATCTGATGGTCCTTATTGCGGTGGTTTAGGTTTGTGGTGGTGTGCGGCGATGGGGAATACATCATATACACGGCAATGGCTCTGCGCAATAAGGCGTTCGGTGCGGCGCAAGAGTTCGCGTGGGCGCTCGACAGCTCCGAGTACGCCACCTTAGAGAACTCGAGCACCATCAAAGTCTTCAAGAACTTCAAGGAGCGCAAGAGTTTCAAACCCGCGTATGGAGCCGAAGGTCAGTTAAACCCCTTTCTCCCTTGAGTAGAAATTAACAATTGGGTATTTGACTACTATTCAAATAAATTATTTTTATGGACGATCTCCCAAAAGTCGTTAATATCCATGTCCCCTGATAGTTTTATGTTGATTAACTATTTTCAATAATCGATTTAATTAAAAAAGTGCGTCGAACTTTAATGATGTCTCATTTCAGAATATAACTTCCATATGTAGGACGCGTTTTGACGTTTGAAAAAAGTTGCTGATTTGACTGTTAGTCTAATACCCCATTTACTTGTGCACAAATGTGTGCGCAAGCGCAGCTACACACTATTCTTATTATTTTGACGATGTGTCTATGCAGGGCTCTGTAAAGAGACCCGGAATCCGTGTCCTCTGCCGATCTATTGTGAACGCCACCATCTAAAGATCCTGGTCAATACTACTTGCTGTTTGGAGCAGCAGCAAGTAGTATTGACCAGGATAGTTCTTGGCCGGGATCATACCTAGGAGGAGGCTACGTTTGTGCATTAATTATACACTATTACTTTACGTATAACGTTACAGAAGTGGGAGGTGGTAGAATTGAATATGACCAGGAGTATATTTGAGCGAGCGAAGTGAAGGTCTCTGAGTCTACTTGAGTGAATTTGCACTTGTCCGTCCGTCTGTCAGAGCCTTATAACTTCTGAATTACTGAACGTAATTACTTCACATTTAAATATAATATGTATATCGATTGCCTCCAGCCGAATATGGCTTAAAAAGTTATAAAAATATTTATTTCAGGGGGCTCTCATACAAGCGAATGCGAAGTAAAATATTTTTCATTTTACATTTTATTTTATTTTACATTTTTATTCTATTTTACATTTTTATTTTATTTTTTGTTACATATGGTTGCGGTATATCATTTTAAAGATAATTAGGAATAGAGTTCAAAAATATATATTTTTTCCCCTAAAATTGACGAAATGGGGGCTTTCAAAGTAGAGATTTTCTAAAGTCCAAAGTTGACCTCAGAACTCTCAATTTTCTAAAACGTTGAGCCTGAAACTTGATCAATTATTTGAATTATATCCTGCACTTTAACAACAAATACTAAAATTAGATAAATATTATAAGGAAACGAAATTATTAAATTTTCAATGAGCTTCAGTATTTTTAACAGAACTTCACAATTATGTCAATATATGGCGCTCTGTAAAAGTTTATTCGTTTGTGACCCGCTGTACCCGCTCACCGAACGAGCTGCATTTTAGTAAAATATTGTAGGTATTGACGTCATCAGATTCGGCGCGTTTTTATGCGTACGGTGCAGTGAATGGATACTACGAGGTTTCAGTTCGGATCGGACCACTATTTATCTTGGCCAAATAGTTTATTTTCAGGCACGCCAAGATAAAGAGATCATAAGGCGCATAGAAAAGGCCTGGAGAAGCTTTTGGTCATTGAAAGACCAATTGCAGGGTGACCTTCCATTGTGTCTGAAACGAAAGCTCATGGACATGTGCATACCGACTCTCACATATGGTGCTCAGACTTGGTGCCTGACGAAATCTCAAAAGTCCAAATTCAAGGTTTGCCAAAGAGCCATGGAACGTAGCATACTAGGTTTAAAACAAGCAGATCGTGTAAATAATTCAGACATACGATCCAAAACGCTAGTAGCCAAACGCCAAAATCATCAACGCCAGCGTGGTAGGCCAAGGCTACGGTGGAACTAGACAAATTTCATACTCAGTGGCGCTTAGAAGCACAGAATAGAGAGTCATGGAAGGAGGCCTTTGCCCAGTCGTGGGACAGAATAGGCTAAAATTGAATAGAATAGAATTACTTTACGTTCATAGCCCGATAGGACAAAAAAACCGACACGACCGGAGAGACACCAGGAACAGGACAAAATAGTAATAAATAATAGTAAGTATAGTTTCTTGTCGGCTCTTCTAGAAGAATTTCTTCTGAACTGGCGCTGTTAGCAGACTCATGGCATAAGAATCATAAAGCTACATGAAATAATTCATATTTATCGGCAGGCATCTTCGGCGGTTGCATGCTGGGCGTCAAGTCCATTAGTGGGATGGCCTTCTCCTTTTACGATTGGGAAAATCTAGAGTTAATCAGAAGGTAACAACATTGCTTTTTTTAAGGTATACTATAGCAGTGCGAATTGCGAATGATATTTCTAAACGATTCGTAAAACTTCATGTGTAATTCATGGATACTAAACAAATTTAAAATTTAAAATTTAAAATCCACTATTTCACGTAAGCCAAGTTACTATTTCTTAAATTGTTTACTTGCTCTTCCACCGGTTCGGAAAACAAATTCTACTAAGAAGAGCCAACCAGAAATTTAGCAGCTTCCAGCAGCGATGTAATGTGAATACACAGCCGATTGCTTCTACTTAATTTTTGTTTCATTTAAAAATTTTGAAGTTGATGAAAATCTTCAATACTAAACTTGCCGGCATATTTAGCGGAACATAAAAAAAAGGTCCATAATTAAAAAAATATGGTTTTATTTTAAAATCTACTTACTACACTTCTTTTGTTATTTAAAGTTTCATTTGTTTTACTTAAAATGAGATCACATTAAGAACAGATTTTGCGAGTAAAGGCTATTTGTGAAAAATAGTACATTTTTGAACTTTCATGTAACCGGGAAAAGTGAAATTTAATATTAAAATAACAATTAATTAAATTAGAAAAATGGTGATTAATATCGCGTATTTCCTCCACGTGCTCTTATTAAAGTTTCTACCCGTCTAGGCATACTGAGAATGATGTTATCGATGGTCTCCTGGGATAGTCTCCGCCATTCCTCAACTACGGCGATTCGCAGTTCTCCCACGTTGGCAGGAGCTGGAATTCTGGACTTAACTTTTCTTTTCAGCAAGTCCCAAACGTGCTCTATTGGGTTCATATCCGGTGATCTCGCCGGCCACTCCATAACAGTGATATTCATATCATTAAGATAAGCTTGAGTTACCCGAGCGGTATGCGCCATTTTTCTAATTTAATTAATTGTTATTTTAATATTAAATTTCACTTTTCCCGGTTACATGAAAAGTTCAAAAATGTACCATTTTTCACAAATAGCCTTTACTCGCAAAATCTGTTCTTAATGTGATCTCATTTTAAGTAGAACAAATGAAACTTTAAAAAACAAAGGAAGTGTAGTAAGTAGATTTAAAAAAAAAACATATTTTTTTAATTATGGACCTTTTTTTTATGTTCCGCTAAATATGCCGGCGAGTTTAGTTGGTTTAACAGCCTAAACTAAATAAAAAAATATATCTATCGCTGTCAAACGAATGCAATGCGAACGTTTTCGAAAGTATTATCAATATAAGAGTATATGGTTAAGTTAGCAATGCATTTAACAATCAAACAAGTTTTACATTTGCGCATAACCGCCAAGTTTCTTCGTTTACTTTAAAAGTTTGTTGCTTTTTCTTAGAACATTCCGAACCAGCAATAAATTCACTTGGAAGCACTTGTGAAAGTTATTTGAATAAATTTCCTTCACCTTTCTGAATATTGTTCGTGATAGATTTTCCTCGAAAATCAATTTATGAATACACATGGGTTCTTAAATAAATAAATATTTACATAATTATACTATTTTAGGAATGAATTTCATTGCAGTGCATATTTTTGCGAATTTATACAAAACACGTATAACTGTTTACATTTTTTGTCAATAAATTACATTATACGATGTGTGGACTACATTCATGTGAATAAAATATTATTATCATAGCAAATTTTCTGCGAAATCTTACGAGGAAAAGCTTCCTAGTTAATAACTTATGAGATTCACACTTATGATTGCAATGAAATTACTGAACTGTGATTAAATTACTGAGGTAGATCAGCCGCGCGTATCTCTTGCTGGCTCTCCTCGGTAGGAATGCTATTCCGAACCAGTGTTATTTTCGCCTGATAGTTCAAAAGCACTTGTAAAAGTTTATTTCAATAAAAAACTCTTTTTTTTATCCACTACATGTTAGCCCTTGACTGCGATCTCACCTGAGGTAAGTGATGATGCAGTCTAAGTTGGTAGCAGGCAAACCTGTTAGGGGCATGGCAGTTATATTAAACCCATACCCCTATTCGGCTTCTACACGGCATCGTACCGGAACGCTAAATCGCTTAGCGGCACGTCTTTGCCGGTAGGGTGGTAACTAGCCACTGCCGAAGCCTCTCACCAGGCCAGACCAAGGAAAATTCAGAAATTATAAATTTCCAAACCCTGCCGGGGGTTGAACCCGAGACCTCCGCACGTTAAGACAACAGCGCTACACACCGTGCCACGGAGGTCGTCAAATCTTCAATTTGCACTTGGTATACAACCGTAAAGCCGAAAAACATCAATGATTTTTATTCATATAAACTTGTACAAGTGCTTTCGAAATGTCAAGTGAATCTGAACCACTGGTTCGGAATGCCATTCCTATAGTATATCAGTGTTTTGCACACGGTTACACTAATAGGCCTATAACACAGCACTTTCCACAGGGCCCTGTAGGAAGGGTGGGCGTGGCCGCTTGTTACACAGCAATAAGGATCAAATTAGGCACCCTTTCACCCTAAATCATATTACACTACACTGAAGTGTAAGGGTCCCTGTGAAAAGTGCAGTGTAAAAGGCCTATAATATGGTGTTTGCAGGATCGAGATCCAGCCTCGCCATGTATTCTGGTCGGAGAGTGGCAACTTGGTGTGTCTCGCAAGTGATGAAGCCTACTACGTGCTCAAATACAATGCGGACGTTGTGGCGCGTGCGAAAGAGACAAAAGCCAGCGTGACAGAGGACGGCATCGAAGACGCGTTCGAGGTGAGGTCTCATAGACGTGCATGGTCGTTATCCATATACTTAAACGACATGGAAGCTTGGCAATGATTTGCTCTATGGCTCTGATAGTTCCTTAGTTAAGATGATTTGTGAGATGGTGATAATAAAAAGAAAAAAAACCCGGCTGAGTTTGTTGTGGGCTCTTCTCAGACCAGGGCGCGTTTGGAACCCTCGTAGTTTTAGTTTTAGGATACCGTAACCAATTATCACCATCATGTTTTATAAGTAAGTAATTTTTAACGTCAATAAGTGTACCTACAGTGTACCTATATTGAATAAATGATATTGAGTATTGAGTATATTGAGTATTGAGTATAATAGGGATGATGCCTATATCAACAAGTGAAGTTAATTTAACGAATTAAAAAATACGACTGCCCTGCTATATTATTTTTGGAGTTTACCTCCATAAGAAGCGATTTGCATATATAGCCTTTGGAATCTTATTCACATTTTTTATTAAATTATACTTTTTTGTGAATCACTAAATATTAAACTATAGTGTTATATATTTTTGGAATTTAATCTATAGTTAATCTTATTTTCGTTTTTTTTTTCAATTTTGGTCTTTAATGCGGGACCATGGTCACCCCATCATATAAAAAAAAAAAATTACTAGCTTATGTCACCCGGAATAAGCTAGGGATTCTAACGATACCTCATTTATCAAAATCGGTTAAGGCGTATAGAAGTTATGGTGGAATATACAAACTCACATACATACATACATGAACCCTGAAAACAATATACTCCTTTTTTCAGGCAGTCGTATAAAAATAAATTATTTCTTACTGATTATTGAATAGAGGGTCTTCCAAAAGACCTAAAATTCACGTCCTCGGTTAGTTTTAATAGGCCTATTACACTGCACTGTCCACTAGTAAAAGCATTATTTTGCATATTGATATTGATTGCATGTCCACTAGTATAACGCTTTAACTGCTAGTTAAAGCGTCGCTTATTACCCAGCAATAAGGATCAATTTAGGGACCCTTCCTCCCTAAATCCTATTACACTACACTGATTCAAGTGTAAGGGTCTCTGTGAAAAGTGCAGTGTAATAGGCCTATAAGTTTTATAACCATTTTAAAATATAGATTAATTAAAAAAAGTGCGTAGAAATTTGATGACGTCACAACTGTGAATTTCATACAATTTCCATAGAAGTGTGTTTTCAAGTTTGATAAAGAGTTGCTGATTTAATTTGTTGTCATCATCCCTATTTATAAGATGGAATCGTAGCCGAGGTCTTATAGGGATGATGACAACTCAATCAAATCGGCTACTCTTTATTAAACTTAAAAACGCACTTGTATGGAAGTTGTATGAAATTAACAATTGTGACGTCATCAAATTTCAACACACTTTTTTTTCTTTAATCTACTGGATTTGAATTTTAGGTCTTTTTGAAGACCCTCTATTTAGTAATCAGTTAGAAATAATTTATTTTTGATGTAGGCATCATCCCTATTCTGTAATAAATAAAGCCTTCATAAATACAATTATGTTGTTTATTTCTATTGCAGATGAATTTGTAATTAATTTTACTTATTTCTATGTTAAAAAAAATATTAAAATTCATACAGCCTCGACAACCTGTCTGTCTGTTTGCCTTTCGTTTTCGGTTTTGGACCATGTGCCACATGCTATTGCACGAATATCATTAACCCATCTTTGTTGTGGTCAACCCTTTCTCTCTTTCATGACTGTTTTACTAATTTATGTATCTGAATAAAATAAAGGAATTGATAGATATGTTTTAAACTATTAAAATATAAATGTTTGGACTAACTACATCCGGAAAGTTAAAGTACCGACTGATAAGACACGATAACACTACAAAAACGCGACCATGCAATGTTTATCTCTCTTGTGACACATTGCGACACTTATATGGAATTCCTTTTATTTGCTCACAATACAAAAATACACATGGAAGAATCATCTCAATGACCGATTCAGAATATGTAATCTATTCTGTACCTGAAAGATAGGGTACATGTGTAATGAATGCCTATGTTTGATATTAGTCATTCAAAACAACAACACATAAACAGAAATCTTCAGAAATCTTCAGAAATCTAAAGTTTCAAAGTGATTATCCTTTGTCATCACCACCCCATTACATAAACAATGCACATAGGCCTACTGAGTGCCACAACAGCACAACAGCCATATCATGGGTTCCCCCGGCAAGCACATCTATGATAGTTGTTTGCGTTTTAAGAAATTAAAATCACTTGCTTTGAACGGTGAAAGAAAATTTTGCGAAAAACCTGCATGCCCGAGAGTTCTTCATAATGTTCTTGAAGGTGTGCGAAGTCTGCCAATACGCTAAAGTCCACCAAGTGTTGGCCACCTGGTGGACTTAGCTAAACTCTTCTCATTCTGTGAAGAGACTCGAGAGTAGTGGCAGTGGGTTGAAGTGATGATGATGACTGATCTTGATGCTATATAAGTTGAAACTTGGTACTCAGTATTGAGCCGTTAAGTGGTTGAAATGATGATCCTACATACGTACAATACTTATATGTGTTTTTAAATACGTCTTGTTTTGATTCTATTGAGAAAAAAAATATGCTCGCACGAAACGTTTTTGCTCCACGTTTCTGGTACGAACCGCTAAGTTGTGGAACGCCCTCCCAGCGCACGTGTTCCCTGCTACATATAACTTAATTACCTTCAAGGCAAAAGTGAATAACCTTCTAGGCAAGTGCGTTCCAACCTAGACCTCAACATTGCTTTGCACTAAGCATGATTGTCGTTAAGCGCAAGCCTATCCGCATTAGAGCAGCGTGGTGGGTCTAAGCTCTCGTCTATAAGAGTGGAGGCCTGTGTCCAGCTGTGGAACGTTAATAGGCTGTAGTGGTGGTGGTGGTGGCAAACCTATCTCGCATTCCATTCATACATCGTGTTGTTCCTTGTACGGCTCTTGTTGGTTCAGGTGGTAGGCGAGGTGAACGAGACAGTAAAGACTGGGCTGTGGGTGGGAGACTGCTTCATCTACACAAATTCTCTGAACCGGATCAGCTACTACGTTGGTGGAGAGATCGTCACCATATCACACCTTGACCACACCATGTACATTCTAGGCTACGTCTCTAAAGAGAACAGGCAAGTTGTTTTACAGTTTTTTTTATTCATATTGGTAAGGTCTCTTTCAATAAGGCACCTTTTAAGTTTAAGCGTTACTTGGGTCATATTATCACCGCTGACCTCAAGGATGACGCAGATATTGAGCGGGAGAGGAGGGCACTGTCAATAAGAGCAAACATGATAGCTCGCAGGTTTGCACGTTGCTCAGCAAGTGTCAGAGTTACACTTTTTAGAGCGTACTGTACATCCTTGTACACATGCAGCCTGTTGGCTAAGTACACAAAGAAAACGTACAGTGATCTCCGTGTCCTCTATAATAATGTTTTCCGAACGTTGTTGGGGCTGCCCCGATTCTGCAGCGCCTCAGGCATGTTTGCGGATGCACGCACCGTCTTTGGTGCGTAGAGTACAGAGACATCTCCAATGTCGTTATGAAGATGATTGCGGACCGGTTTGACTGTTTCTACCTTCGGCATTGCTCCGATAGGCATGTTGGAGTACCAATGTCGGAGAGGAAATACTAGAGCCTGTCCGCAATCATCAATCACTGTCGCAGAATATGGAGGGCATACGAATTTTATAATATACTAGCTTGATGCCCGCGACATCAACCCGCGTGGATTGAGGACTTTAGTTCCCCCGGGAACTCTTTAATTTTTCGGGATAAATGTAGCCTATGTGTTATTCCAGACTATAATCTATCTCTGTGCGAAATGTCATCAAGATCCGTTCTGGTGTGATTGAATAACAAACATCCATCCATCCATCCATACATACATACATACATTCAAACTTTCACATTTATAATATTAGTAAGTATAGTTATTTTAATGCAATTTGACTTTTTAATTTATACTTTGATTTTGATTTTGATTTTTAAACTAATAATTATATATTTCTAAATTCTAATAATGATATTGACATAAAACTGTAATAAATATGGATTTTTGTTACCTTAAATAAATAAACTGAATTGAATTGTTAAGTTTCCCAATCGCAGATTGAATCAAATGAGATTTAGTCTTAACCAAGTGATACTTAATTACAACGGCAAACAGAATAATCTACTCATGAAACAAACGTTCTGCAATTCTGCATGCTGTGGTAGATGTGCGCTCGATTATATTGCAATTTTCAATAGGCGGTCTTTTTATCTCATTCCATTCAGAGACTGCCACAATGTAATGTTGAACAAGCATCGATAAGTGCAGAGTTTCCCTGGTGGGAGGCTTCGGCCGTGGCTAATTAACACCCTGTCGGCAAAGGCGTACCGCCAAGCGATATAGCGTTCGGGTACGATGCCATCTAGAAACCGAAATGGGGTATGGATTTAATATAACTGCTATGCCTCTAACAGGTTAGCCCGCTACCATCTTAGACTGCTTCATCACTTACCATCAGGTGTGATCGCATCACACGGGTTAACTTGTAGTGGATAAAAAAAATAAGAAAAAAAGAAGAGTTTTGTTGTCAGGCTGTACCTGAACGACAAGGAGCTAAACATCGTGTCCTATTCCCTGCTGCTATCGGTGCTCGAGTACCAAACAGCGGTGATGCGAGGAGACTTCGAGACGGCAGACCGCGTGCTGCCCACTGTACCGCACGAGCATCGCACGCGAGTAGCACACTTCCTGGAGAAACAGGTATTGGCCGCTAAACAGTACAGCTGTTTTGAGGCCGCCATCTTCCTTTCAGCCCAAAATAAGACAAGTCATAATTTTCCTGGAGAAACAGGTATTGGCCGCTAAACAGTACAGCTGTTTTGAGGCCGCCATCTTCCTTTCAGCCCAAAATAAGACAAGTCATAATTTTCCTGGAGAAACAGGTATTGGCCGCTAAACAGTACAGCTGTTTTGAGGCCGCCATCTTCCTTTCAGCCCAAAATAAGACAAGTCATAATTTTCCTGGAGAAACAGGTATTGGCCGCTAAACAGTACAGCTGTTTTGAGGCCGCCATCTTCCTTTCAGCCCAAAATAAGACAAGTCATAATTTTCCTGGAGAAACAGGTATTGGCCGCCATACAGAACAGCTGTTTTGAGGCCGCCATCTTCAATTCAGGCCAAAATAAGAAAAAATTGAAGAATGGAATGAGTAGCCTATGTCACTCTCCAGGTCTTTAACTACATCTGTCACCGTAAGATTGTAATCTAACTAGCGAAATTCTAAACTGTCGACAGATTGTGAACCGGTCAATGTTCTGAGTGTCAATTTTTGAAATATTCATTGTATTTACATGTTCTTGTCTCTTTCTTGTAGGTTAGGTTAGGGTTCGACATAAATAATCAGGTAAGTCAGGAAATTGTAAACTGTCGACAGATTGTGAACCGTTCAATGTTCTGAGTGTGAATTTTTGAAATATTCATTGTATTTACGTTTTCTTGTCACCTTGTTAGGTTAGTTTAGGGTTCGACATAAATAATCAGGTAGTAATAATCGGGTTTATATACCTAACAGATTACAATCTACCGAAAAATAATGTGTTAAATTGTAATCTATTGACACTCAGAACATTGAACAGTTTACAATCTTTCGCCAGTTTAGAATTTCGCGAGTTAGATTATAATCTAACGGTTTTTACAATCTTACGGTGATATATATATAAATATACTAGCTGACCCGGCCACGCGTTGCTGTGGCTAAAGTTTTTGTTATATTACATTATAGTAAACAATTGTGACTGTCAAATAATAACAGACAAATAATTAGCTGAATTATACGGTATTTCGGTCACTACAAAATTTATAGCGTCAACAACACGTGGTAATTATGCTGTTAAAATGTAGCTTATATGACACGTTCGTAGATTTACCATAGCAGCGCCATCTATTGATTACTTACTCAACCCAGTCGAAAGGTATCGACATCTGTTAGAATCATTTGGAGTTAACAGATAATTGTGACTGTCAAATAATAACAGACAAATAATTAGCAATAAATTAAAATTGCGACTATAATTTGAGATTTAACCTATCCTATCTCTCAAGTTGGATCGAACTGCACATGGTGTGCGAATTTTATTATAATCGGTTAAGTGGTTTAGGAGTCCTTCTTCTTCTTGCCCTTTTCCCACGTTATGTGGGGTCGGCACAACATGTTTTCTTCTTCCACTCACTTCTGTTATCCGTCAACCTCTTATTCACCCCTTTTATACGCATATCCTCTTTCACACAATCCATCCATCTTTTCTTTGGTCTCCCTCTACTCTTTTTTCCTTCCACATGCATATCTATCATTCTTCTCGTAATATGCCTTTCTTCCCTCCGCATTACATGCCCATACTATGCTAACCTATTACTCCTCATCTTTAGTTTAGGAGTTTAGGAGTCCAATGAGGGCAAACATTGCGACACGATATATATTAAGACTAGTTTTTCGCTCTGTGCGTGAGCTGCTAAAGCAGCTCACGGGTTGTGATTAAAAAAAAAACAAAATGGCGCTGATTTTTTTCAACTTTTGTATCAGTTTTCTGTTTTGTAATCTCAGGGAGCCCTGAATATCGATTTTGAACGAAATCGCAACAATAACAAAGAATATCAAAATGGCGCTGATTTTTTAAAATTTTGGTACCTTTTTCCTGTGTGGTTATTCCAGGGAACCCTAAATATCGATTTTGAACGAAATCGGTCAGTTAACAAAGAATTTAAAAATGGCACTGTTTTTTTAAAACTTTGGTATAAGTTTCCTGTTTTGTGATTCCAGTGAACCCTAAATATCGATTTTGAACGAAATACGTCAATTAAAAAAGAATTTCAAAATGGCGCTGATTTTTTACAACTTTGGCTGTTTCCTGTTTTTTAATCCGAGGGACCTCTAAATGTTGATTTTGAACTAAATCGGTCAATTGACAAAGAATTTCAAAATGGCGCTGATTTTTTAAAATTTTGGTACCAATTTCCTATTTCGTATTCCCAGGAATCCTCAGATATCGATTTTGAAAGAAATCGGTCAATTAACAAAGAATTTCAAAATGGTGCTGATTTTTTTAAATTTTGGTACCTGTTTCCTGTTTTGTATCCCCAGGGAGTCCTAAATATCGATTTCGAACCAAATCGGTCAATTAACAAAGAATTTCAAAATGGCGCTGATTTTTAAAACTTCGGTATCAGTTTCCTGTTTTGTAATCCCAGGGAGCCTCGTCGTGGGTAAAACGGAACCGTATCAAAATCTTGCTTAATTCTATACTTGCAGTCCCTTCAATATTCGCCATATAATTTGGTATGAAAAAAAAAATCCGCCATCTTGATTTTTTTTTATTTCATCAAATAGACCTCCTCGTCCTGATCATTTCTTGCCATGGAACCACACTTCCATCTCTTATACTCTCCGAGATAGACAATAACGAAATTTGTATGGCAGCCATCTTGAATCCACAATTTTTGAGTTTTTTTTAAACTCATCGCCAATTGGATGAGGTTTCGAGTGACATTTGTTCGAGCACCCTCCACCTATCTTCAATACCCTGGCCGTGCCCTTTACCCGTCTCCGAAATCCTCAATCATCAGCTGTCTCCATATTTTTCATCAAGTTATATTTTCTGACTACCATACGAAGCCAGCAGTGAAAAAAAATTTTTTCATACAAAATTTTACAGGAGGAAGTTTTTAGGGAAAATCTCGAAAACTACCCCGAATATGGCAACACTGTTTTGATTCCGCGATACTGCCCGTCGAGTTACACAATCGATCCATACATGTCAACTTTCCCAAATGTTGCCAACCGCCTCTAAGACGTGATCGAAATTTTCAAAAACACAAAAGGAATACAAAATGGCCGCCACCTCGTTTCACAGAATCATTTGACATAGTTTTATAATTTTCCCGTGAACTACAGGATACACCGCTCCTGATGACGTTTCAATCTTTCATCTCGCTCGCACCCAGCCGACATGATAGCCCCTGAAAAAAGACCATGTCGAAAATCACTTTTTCTTTGATAAATTCCAGTGTTGCCAGACCTCGGCGACGAAATTACCCAAATGTCATTCGTACAAGTGGGACACGTGGTTGCTCGTACTCGAATTTTTAAAAAAGTTCGTATTTCGATTTTTTTATTTTTGGGGTAAATCATGAAATTTTCCCTTGAAATGGGGTAATTTTTAATCCCCAATCCATACCTCGAGTCTGTACACACAATCTCTCCGTAGAAGTCGAAACGCTCCGACGTTGCCAACTGCGAGAAATTTAAATTTTAAAATTGCGTTTTTTCGTAACTCGAGCCGAACGGCCGCCGTGACAGCCGCCATCTTGAATTTTTAAAAACCACCGCCATTCTGTCAAAATACAGGATAATTGTAGGCGGAAATAGGAAAAAAAATTATGCTCAACTACGCCGTTTCGTATCTGTGGCGCCGCGGTTCGAGGTCGAAAAATCAAAAATTTTAAAACACTACAGCCCGGCCGCCATCTTGTTTTCCCAATTTTTTCCACTTTTTCTATAGATCTTTTCCTAATTTCTTCAATCATTGCGAATTGCAACGAAATCGGTTGGAAAACAAAAGAGTTACAAGAATCACGTCGGCCGCCATCTTGTTTTTCCGAAATGTCATAATTTTTCCTTACTCGACTCCCGCACTCGAACACATCTCCCGTACATTATTAAATCATTTTCTGTCTCTTTCTAGGAGAACAATTATGTCAATGAGTGAGTGAGTCAGTGAGTGGTAATCGAGCTATATATAGTATAATAACTAGTTTTTCGCTCTGTGCGTGAGCTGCTAAAGCAGCTCACGGGTTGTGATTAAAAAAAAATACAAAATGGCGCTGATTTTTTAATACTTTGGTATCAGTTTTCTGTTTTGTAATCCCAGGGATCCTCAGATATCGATTTTGAACAAAATCGGTCACTTAAAAAAGAATTACAAAATGGCGCAGATTTTTTTAAAATATCATATCAGTTTCCCGTATTGTATTCCCAGGGAGTCCTAAATATCAATTTTGAACTAAATTGGTCAATTCCCAAAGAATTTCAAAATAACGCTGATTTTTAAAACTTTGGTATCAGTTTCCTGTTTTGTAATCCCAGGAAGCCCTAATTAAGGATTTTGAGCGAAATCGCTACAATAACAAAGGATTTAAAAAAGCGCTGATTTTTTTCAATTTTGGTATCAGTTTCCTGTTTTGAAATCCCAGGGAGTCCTAAACATCGATTTTGAACGAAATCGGTCAATTAACAAAGAATTTAAAAATGGCGCTGATTTTTTAAAACTTTGGTATCGGTTTCCTGTTTTGTAATCCCAGGGATCCTCAGATATCGATTTTGAACTAAATCTGTAAATTAACAAAGATTTTCAAAATGGCGCTGATTTTTTAAAACTTTTGTATCAGTTTCCTGTTTTTTAATCCCAGGGATCCTGATATCGATTTTGAACGAAATCTGTCAATTAACAAAGAATTTCAAAATGGCGCTGGTTTTGTAAAATTTTGGTACCAGTTTCCTGTCTTGTAATCCCATGGAGTACTAAATATCGATTTGGAACGAAATCGATCAATTAACAAAGAATTTCAAAATGGCGCTGATTTTTTAAAACTTTGGTATCGGTTTCCTGTTTTGTAATCCCAGGGATCCTCAGATATCGATTTTGAACTAAATCTGTAAATTAACAAAGATTTTCAAAATGGCGCTGATTATTTAAAACTTTGGCATCAGTTTCCTGTTTTGAAATTCGAAGAAGTCCTAAATATCAATTTTGAACGAAATCGCTACAATAACAAAGAATTTCAAAATGGCGCTGAATTTTTTAAATTTTGGTACCAGTTTCCTGTTTTGCAATGCCATGGAGTCCTAAATATCGATTTTGAACGAAATCTGTCAATTAACAAAGAATTTCAAAATGGCGGTGGTTTTGTAAAATTTTGGTACCAGTTTCCTGTTTTGCAATCCCATGGAGTCCTAAATATCAATTTTGAACGAAATCGGTCAATTGACAAAGAATTTCAAAATGGCGCTGGTTTTTTAAAATTTTGGTACCAGTTTCCGGTTTTGTAATCCCAGGGAGCCCTAAATATTGATTTTGAACGAAATCGCAACAATAACAAAGAATTTCAAAATGGCGCTGATGGGAGCCCCGTCGTGGGTAAAACGGAACCGTATCAAAATCTTGCATAGTTCTACACTAATTGTAGTAAATTCAATATTCGCCATATAATTTGGTATGAAAAAAAAATATTCCGCCATCTTGAATTTTTTTTCATTTTGCTAAATAGACATCCTCGTCCTGATCATCTCTTGCCAAGAAACCACAATTCCATGTCTTATAAATAAATAAATTCCAGTGTTGCCAGACCTCGGCGACGAAATTACCCAAATATCATTCGTACAATGGGGACACGTGGTTGCTCGTACTCGAATTTTGTAGAAAATACGTATTTCGATTTTTTTATTTTTGGGGTAAATCATGAAATTTTCCCGAGAAATGGGGTAATTTTTTTCCCCAATCCATACCTCGAGTCTGTACACACAATCTCCCCGTAGAAGTCGAAACGCTCCGACGTTTCCAACTGCGAGAAATTTGAATTTTAAAATTGCGTTGTTTCGTAACTCAAACCGAACGGCCGCCGCGACAGCCGCCATCTTGAATTTTTTAAAACCACTCCCATTCTGTCAAAATACAGGATAATTGTAGGCGAAAACAGAAAAAAATATTATGCTCGACAACGCCGTTTCAGATGTGTGGCGCCGCGGTTCGGGGTCGAAAAATCAAAAATTTGAAACACTACAGCTCAGCCGCCATCTTGTTTTTCCAACTTTTTCCACTTTTTCTATTAATCGTTTTCTTATTTCTTCAATAATAGCGAGTTGTAACGAAATCGGTTGGAAAACAAAAGAGTTGCAAGAATCACGTCAGCCGCCATTTTTTTTTCCGAAATTTCATAATTTTTCCCTACTTCCATCCCGCACCCGAACACATCTCCCTTACACCATTGTATCGTTTTCTGTTTCTTTCTAGGAGAACAATTTGGTTAATTACTAAACACTACTACAACACTTGTAGTCCCTTCAATATTCGCCATATAATTTGGTATGAAAAAAAAAATTCCGCCATCTTGAATTTTTTTTCATTTCGCTAAATAGACCTCCTCGTCCTGATCATCTCTTGCCAAGAAACCACACTTTCATCTCTCATACTCTCCGAGATAGACACTCACGAAATTTGTATGGCAGCCATCTTGAATCCACAATTTTGAGTTTTTTTTTTACTAATTGCCAATTGGATGAGGTTTCGAGTGACATTTGTTCGAGCACCCCCCACCTATCTTCAATACCCTGGCCGTGCCCTTTACCCGTCTCCGAAATCCTCAATCATCAGCTGTCTCCATATTTTTCTTCAAGTTATATTTTCTGACTTCCATACGAAGCCAGCAGTGAAAAAAAATTTTTTCATACAAAATTTTACAGGAGGAAGTTTTTAGGGAAAATCACGAAAACTACCCCGAATGTGGCAACACTGTTTTGATTTCTCGATACTGCCCGTCGAGTTTCACAATCGATCCATACATGTCAACTTTCCCAAATGTTGCCAACCGCCTCTAAGACGTGATCGAAATTTTCAAAAACACAAAAAGAATACAAAATGGCCGCCACCTCGTTTCACAGAATCATTTGACATAGTTTTATAATTTTCCTGTAAACTATAGGATACACCGCTCCTGATGACGTTTCAATTTTTCATCTCGCTCGCACCCAGCCGAAATGATAGCCCCTGAAAAAAGACCATGTCGAAAATCACTTTTTCTTTGATAAATTCCAGTGTTGCCAGACCTCGGCGACGAAATTACCCAAATGTCATTCGTACAAGTGGAACACGTGGTTGCTAGTACTCGAATTTTGTAAAAAATACGTATTTCGATTTTTTAATTTTTGGGGTAAATCTTGAAATTGTCCCGAGAAATGGGCTAATTTTTTTCCCCCAATCCATACCTCGAGTCTGTACACACAATCTCCCCTTAGAAGTCGAAACGCTCCGACGTTGCCAACTGCGAGAAATTTGAATTTTAAAATTGCGTTTTTTCGTAACTCAAACCGAACGGCCACTGTGACAGCCGCCATCTTGAATTTTTAAAAACCACCGCCATTATGCCAAAATTTTGCATAATTGTGGGCGGAAATAGAAAAATAAATTATGCTCGACCACGCCGTTTCGGATCTGTAGCGCCGCGGTTCGGGGTCGAAAAATCAAAAATTTTAAAACTCTGCAGCTCGGCCGCCATCTTGTTTTTCCAATTTTTTCCACTTTTTCTGTTGACCGTTTCTTAATTTCTTCAATCACTGCGAGTTGTAACGGAATCGGTAGGAAAACAAAAGAGTTACAAAAAGCACGTCAGCCGCCATCTTGTTTTTTCGAAATGTCATAATTTTTCCCTACTCCCATGCCGCATCCGAACACATCTCCCATACATCATTGTGTCGTTTTCTGTCTCTTTCTAGGAGAACAATTCTGTCAATGAGTCAGTGAGTCAGTGAGTCAGTGAGTGGTAATTGAGCTATATATAGTATAATGTCAAAAAAATGATGTGCGTGTGTCAGGGGTTCAAACAACAAGCGCTGGCGGTGTCCACGGAGCCGGAGCACCAGTTCGAGCTGGCGCTGTCGCTGGGCGAGCTGCAGCGGGCCATGCGGCTGGCGGAGGAGGCGGCGGCGGCGGAGGGCGAGGGCGAGGGCGTGTCCCGGTCGGCGGCGGCGCGCTGGTCGCGGCTCGGGGCCGCCGCCGCCGCCGCCGCCGACACCGAGCTCACCAAGACGTGCTACCAGCGCGCGCGGGACTACAGCGCGCTGCTGCTGTTCGCCGTCACCGCAGGTACGATAGGGACAGAGAGCATACAGAACCAGGGGCAGAGGTACAACTCCATGCAACGGGTACCATAGTTCTAAAATAAATTCTAGATGGCGTTACTTCTATTCGTCTCGAATAAGTATATTATGTATTTTGTTGTTTTACTTTATTTTACCTATTTATTTATTAAATTTAATTAACTGTTAAATATAAAATTTTCATAAAATCCGATAACAAAAAGTTTATTTCAAAGCTTTTTTTGTTTTTTTTTTTATCCACTACAAGTTAGCCGTTGACTGCGATCTCACCTGATGGTAAGTGATGATGCAGTCTGAGATGGTAGCGGACTAACCAGTTAGGGCTTTATTTTACCTATTTATTAAAATATAAAATTTTCATATAATCCGATAGCAAAAAGTTTATTTCAAAGCTTTCGTTTTAACGCCATCTTTTTTTTGTTTTTTTTTTATCCACTACAAGTTAGCCGTTGACTGCGATCTCACCTGATGGTAAGTGATGATGCAGTCTGAGATGGTAGCGGACTAACCAGTTAGGGGCATGGAAGTTATATTAAACCCATACCCCTATTCGGTTTCTACACGGCATCGTACCGCTTGGCGGCACGTCTTTGTCGGTAGAGTGGTAACTAGCCACGGCCGAAGCCTCCCACCAGGCCAGACCAGGGAAAATTCAGAAATTATAAATTCCCAAATTGACCCCGCCGGGGATCGAACCCGGGACCTCTGCACGTTAAGACAACAGCGCTACACTGCGTCACGGAGGTCGTCATCTAGAGCTAAGCAGAAGAACTACAGGGTATCAGCGATGATAAGCAGATTTTTGAATGCTTTTTGCTTATGTATGGAGTTGTACCTCCGCCCCTGGTTCTTTATGCTCTTTGAATATGGATGATGCCCAGTCGCGTGCGGTTCTTAGACGCATATGTCAGCTTTGCGTTTAAAGTTGAAATGAATTGTTACAATAGTTAAAAGATTGTTAATTTATTTAGTGATGAAGGTTCGATTGTACTGATATTCGACTCATTCGATGTATTTCACTCAGTCAGTTCGTTCCCAACGCCATATTGGAGTAACTTGTATAAATGCGAATGTTTTACCATCGGTAGGGCAGTCTCTACCGAGACTCAAACGATTATTGAATACCTTCGGTGTTTAGATCGTTACCTTGTTTACGAGCCTGCGGTAGCAACTGCAGCCTGGTCAAATGATTTGATACTGTAGTATTGCAGACTCAGTTAAAGTTTTATAAATTAACTAAATAATTACATTAAATCTCTCGTGGTTAGAGTGCAAATATATTAAAAGTGTTTTATTAATACCTACTTCTGGATTGTTCTCCAACACATAAAAGCACTGCTTACCCGAATAGGAATAATTCTGTAGGTTTAAATAGAGGCAAAATTCCTCGGGCGGCGAAACTTTACAGTGTGATAAAGTATCATGAGTTTAACAATATGGATTACGCCCAATGGCGTGCACTTCTTAGAGGCATAAAAGCACTGCTTACCCGAATGGGAATAATTCTGTAGGTTTAAATAGAGGCAATAACTCGTCGGCCTCAACAATAATTCCTCAGGCGACAAAATTTTACAGTGTGATAAAGTATCATGAGTTAAACATAGGATGATGATTGATGCCTATATTCCTAATATTATATAGATTAAAGAAAAAAATACTTTCTGTATACTTATAAAAGCTTTCTGGCGTGTGTGTGGATTGGTTCCTGTTTGCATAAGTAGGTCCAATTAGTGTAGGCAATAACTCGTCGACCCCAACAATAATTCCTAAGGCGGCAAAACTTTACAGTATGATAAAGTATCATGAGTTTAACAATAGGGATGACGCCCAATGGCGTGCACTTCTTAGAGGCATAAAAGCACTGCTTACCCAAATGGGAATAAATAGTGGCGTTGAAATTTGATGGCGTCACAATTGCAAATTTCATACAACTTCCATACTAGAAGCGCGTTTTTAAGTTTGATAAAGAGTTGCTGATTTGATTGAGTTGTCATCATCCCTATTGGACCTACTTATGCAAACAGGAACCAATCCACACACATGCCAAAATTGTCAGATCATTTTGATCTTTACAGGGTGCATTTTAAAAGCTTTCTGTATACTTATAAAAGCTTTCTGGCGTGTGTGTAGATAAACATAGGATTATTCATAGAGGCGTAAGAGCACGCTTACCCAAATGGGCTAATTTTTTATCAAAACAGCCAGTAATTAGGGATTCTGACTAACTAATGCCTACCCTAGCTTCAAAACCTGTGCACGCCACTGATATCAGGTGCAGGTATAGTTCAACAACAAATATAAATGATAGTTAGATCTAACTAAAAAGCCAAGCTATCATACCAAAAAGCTCAACGCGTCTAAAGAAGTTTTCACATCAGAAAGACTTGAGTGTCGGTTGTATGGCAGGGGACAAGGAGCTGTTGTTGCAAGTGGCCCGCATGTCCGCCGAGGAGGGGGACGACAACATCGCGTTCGTCGCTTACCTCACGCTCAACGAGCTGGACGCGTGCCTTCAGCTACTCATCGGCAGAAACAAGCTGCCCGAGGCCGCTTTCTTCGCCAGGTTAGTAGCCCCCGCTGTGTATAAAGTGAGTACAAGCTGCCCGAGGCCGCTTTCTTCGCCAGGTCAGTAACCCCCGCTGTGTAATAATGTGAGTACAAGCTGCCCGAGGCCGCTTTCTTCGCCAGGTCAGTAACCCCCGCTGTGTAATAATGTGAGTACAAGCTGCCCGAGGCCGCTTTCTTCGCCAGGTTAGTAGCCCCCGCTGTGTAATAATGTGAGTACAAGCTGCCCGAGGCCGCTTTCTTCGCCAGGTACCGATGTACACCGAAGTACTCGATCGAACGTTCCACCTAAGTACAATTCCGCACCGATGTACACCGAAGTATTCGTTCGAACGTTTCACCTAAGTACAATTCCGCACCGATGTACACCGAAGTATTCGTTCGAACGTTTCACCTAAGTACAATTACGCACCTATGTACACCGAAGTATTCGTTCGAACGTTTCACCGAAGTGCAATTCCGCACCGGTGTACACCGAAGTATTCGTTCGAACGTTTCACCGAAGTGCAATTCCGCACCGGTGTACACCGAAGTATTCGTTCGAACGTTTCACCGAAGTGCAATTCCGCACCGGTGTACACCGAAGTATTCGTTCGAACGTTTCACCGAAGTGCAATTCCGCACCGGTGTACACCGAAGTATTCGTTCGAACGTTTCACCGAAGTGCAATTCCGCACCGGTGTACACCGAAGTATTCGTTCGAACGTTTCACCTAAGTACAATTCCGCACCGATGTACACCGAAGTATTCGTTCGAACGTTTCACCTAAGTACAATTCCGCACCTATGTACACCGAAGTATTCGTTCGAACGTTTCACCGAAGTGCAATTCCGCACCGGTGTACACCGAAGTATTCGTTCGAACGTTTCACCGAAGTGCAATTCCGCACCGGTGTACACCGAAGTATTCGTTCGAACGTTTCACCGAAGTGCAATTCCGCACCGGTGTACACCGAAGTACTCGTTCGAACTTTCCAACCTAAGTACAAATCCGCACTGATGTATACCGAAGTACTCGATCGCATTTAAGTTAACTACTATGTATGTGGAATAATTGATCGAGCGCTAGCTGCCCTCTGTCACCAAACCCTATTACATGCAAATCGTTGTTAATGTTGACGCGATCGAATGAAAAGAATATATACAACTGGGCACTCTAATCACGAGTCTCCTCTCGGAATGAGAATAAGGTTTGCAAGTGCGGAGACTTCACACTACTTCGAGAACATTATTTTTCCTCGCGATTTTTGCCTTCAGTATTTAAAGCTAGTGATATTTAATTTCTTAAAACTCCAACTTGTGGGCTGCTGGATTCGAAGTAGATTGCTTCAATCATTCAACCAATGGACGTCCACAGCTGGACATAAGTCTCTTGTAAAACGTCCGCGCCCCGCGTGAATCCAGAGGTTCCCGAAAACGCCTAAAGTCATCGGTCGAGCTAGCCAACGCTACGCTTTCCAAAAAAAACCTTATCCATACTATATATCTGTCACCGTAAGATTGTAAAAACCGTTAGATTATAATCTAAGTCGAGAAATTGCAAACTGTCGAAAGATTACAATTTAACGCATTAATTTTCGGTAGATTGTAATCTATTAGGTATATTAACCGGATAGAACCTCCGGGCACTACCTGATTATATATGTCGAACCCTAACCTAACCTACAAGAAAGACAAGGAAACGTAAATACAATCAATATTTCAAAAATTGACACTCAGAACATTGAACGGTACACAATCTGTCGACAGTTTACAATTTCGCGAATTAGATTATAGTCTAACGGTTTTTACAATCTTACGGTGACATATCCATATCATAAATGCAAAAATGTGTCTGTCTGCCTCGCTTTGACGCTCATCTTTTTAACCGATTTCGATGAAATTTGCTATAGAGATTGCGTCCCGATGTTACATGGGCATGGGCTACGAAGTCACGTTCATCATCTAAATAGTATTAAGTACAAACACTCGATAACTATTTCAATCATACTTTATTAGCAATTTACACACAAACACTGTACAGCCATCTTTTACATTCCATCATAGATTAATATAAGAATAAGAATAATATTTATTTTCATCAATGATTGACATGATTAAATAACGGTCCCAACCCTCTACGCTAGGATAACCTGTATTGCAGAGGGTAGTTCCTTCCAGTGATACATGTGAAAATATAACTAAAAACTAATTACTTATTTACGTGTGGAAAACTGAGGTACACCATTACCTCCCGCTCTCCCTCTCAACCGCTCCAAATCGCCCGTCACGGTCGAGGGCGCTGTAGAGGAAATCAGACCATAGATGGACCATAGATAGATCCGCCAATTTCAGTCTAACAATAGTAATGTTGTATTTTCCTCCATCAGATCGTACATTCCCTCCAGGATGACGGAAGTGGTGAAGCTGTGGCGGGAGTCCGTGAGCGCAACCAACAAGAAGTCCGGACAGTCGCTAGCGGACCCGCACCAATACGAGAACCTGTTCCCTGAATACGCAGTAAGTACTTATACAATACAATACAATACAATGTCCTTATTTGCAGAAATAGTACATAACATCGCGAAACCGGGAAGTACGCGTTTTCTGGTCGAGTGTTAGTTAGACGGCTATATACGAGACCAGAAATGCTCTCCCGGTCGAGGTGTGTATAGTGCTTTTCTAAAAAATTAAACAAGTGACTTTTGTTAAATATATTATATTATGTAATCAAAAGAAAGTAAATAAAAAAGCAACAAAAACCTACTTAAGAAATATTAAAAGTTAAATTAGTTATATTTGAATTACTAATTGAAATTGTAATTGGTTTTCCGGGTACATTTATGTTTGTTTGTACGTCGGAATAGATAATAAAAAACAACAAAGAAAATTATAACAAGTTACAAGATATTCAGGAAGAAAGATTCCAAATTCAAACTTATGATACGAGTATGTAATGAAAATACATACATTCTTTACTGGCCTAGGCCGGGAAGTTTAACTTTCGAACTCATTTACAGGGTATGAAATGTGCACATTTCATATCATTTTTTAGAAATATAAATTTACATTAGATGTTACAAAGTTATAGTCATATGTTTCGCTTAGCAGAAGGCATGCAAAAGTTATAATCAGAATTGACAATTTACATTACAATAATAATTAATTATATAATCATTCAGACAAATTAAGTAACAACAGTCAATTAAGTCTAAAACTAGTGTCAAGAAAAATTTCCAATTTAATCAGTTTATTATTCATCATCAAAGTACTCATTTATAGAATAATAGCATTTTTTTACAAGAAATTCCTTACTGAGAGATCTGTCTGCAA
Organism: Erebia palarica; assembly: GCA_964035005.1. Lineage (NCBI taxonomy): Eukaryota > Metazoa > Arthropoda > Insecta > Lepidoptera > Nymphalidae > Erebia > Erebia palarica. The sequence continues at coordinate 35,369,868 of OZ035986.1, read as the reverse complement.
GCTCTCCTGCTCCCCTATTCTGTAACTCAGTGGCTATCGAAAAATGAAAGCCACTGACATATATATTTTGTCCATTGAAGGTTTACTATGAAAAAATGTAAGAACATTTCATAGTAAATTTCAATGGATAAAAAATATAAGTCAGTGGCTTTCATTTTTTGATAACCACTGAGTTACAGAATCGGGCTGCTGGTAACTTATTATAAATTCTAGGTGCCATATTTATAATACTTTTCCCGAATTTCGCGGATGAGTGCTGAGTAAAGCAAATTTTGTTTTTTCTTCTTTCATTCTCAGAAAATTTAAACATCTACCACGGAGATAGTTTATAGTCTTGAATTCAGAGTTTGAGTATTTGCGTTGTTTTTAACGACCTTCGTGGCGCATTGTGTAGCGCTGTTGTCTTAACGTGCGGAGGTCCCGGGTTCGATCCCCGGCAGGGTCAATTTGGGAATTTATAATTTCTGAATGTTCCCTGGTCTGGCCTGGGAGGCTTCCGGCAAAGACGTGCCGCCAAGCGATTTAGCGTTCCGGTACGATGCCGTGTAGAAACCAAATAGGGGTATGGGTTTAATATAACTGCCATGCCCCTAACAGGTTAGCCCGCTACCATCTTAGACTGCATCATCACATGCCATCAGATGAGATCGCAGTCAAGGGCTAATTTGTAGTGGATAAAACAAAAAGTATAAGATAAAGGACTCTCGAAAATTAAAACAGTTCCCGCGGGAACCACAATATCATTACAATCGTTTATTTGCTAGAAACATTGCACAATTATGATGACGAAACAAAAATAGACCAAACATTTTTTGTCATTGCTGAAGTGCAAAAAATTAATCCATCCATCTAACTTTCGCATTTATATTATAAGTATAGATTGACGGCCTATTACTAAAACAATATAGAGATCGCTTAAAAGCGATAAGGCCGCCAATTGTACCGACTTGTATTTTTTTTTCTTTTTATTATTGCTGATTATTTATGTTATGTGTACAATGAATGAATGAATGAATGAAATACTCTTTGTATTTCATTCATTTCATTCATTCAATATTACCACCAAAATCGTGTGCAGCACATTCGTGCATGAACAAGTTCATCTCAAGTGGATTGACTCCACTGAACGAAACATTTGTGCCGCGCACTGGTGTAATCGTTATAGCTTCAAAACGTACCAAAAAAGTAAGAAATGTAGAAAAAATAAAATAATAGACATGAAGCATTTATCTCTGTAAGAGATTTCTACCAGCCACTGGGTATGGTTGAAATCAAAAAAAAAAATACAAAAAATATGAGTTGGAGTTCATGAAAATCAGTAAATATTATTAATGGCCAAGTTCAGTAGGCCTGGAATTTTTTACGCAGGCGCAACTTAAAATTTAAGGTTTTTCACAAAAATTAGATTCCCATGCTGGTAATCCAAACGTCAAAAGTCATAAAGCTATAACTAGAGCCTAGTGTGAAGTAAATTCTTACTATATGAACTACCGAATCTACCGAAGTCGTGTGTCAAAGGTAGAAATATTATTCAGCTGATAATGAGCACAACTAAACACTTGAACAAACTCGCGTTTACTTTGTCTCGACGCTTTAGCTTATCGTTCGCACTTGTTGTGCGTACGATAAGCTAAAGCGTCGATTAATTCCAACAATTGTCTCAAGTATTCTCTACTAAAAAAACGATATATGAATCTCGATTGTTGCTCTTTGCTACAAGTATTTGTGATGTGACCCAATTTACAATAAATGTTTTGTTTTTAAACGACATCAAGTCCATTACTTGTAAAATAAGTAATTATATCTGAAGTTGCAACAGCGTGGGTACACAGTCAAGGAAAAGGCTCCAGTGATATCTACTTAGTTCACAGCGCAGCCATTACGCTTCGTGTACAGAGTGCCTAGTGGCAGTTTTTTCCCCATTTGATCGTGACATCGTCGTTACAATTTGTATGGAATTTTCAAGCAATTGACAGCTGGCGCTCGATCAATTCCATTTTAATGTTAGTTAACGTTGCATTGTCGCGAATACGTAAAAAGCTCCCACCCACTCGGCCTGCAGATCGGACTATTTATTTTGTAATCTCTATTTCATTTTTAAAAGACGGAGAAATTAAAAGACCCTGTGCCGTAACCGGATCAGCCGTTGAGGAGCTATCGAAAATCTGAAAGGACAAAAGAATCACAAAAAATTCAATGGTTCGTCTGATGAAATGTCTTGTCTTTCCGATTTTTCTATATGCGGCTGAAACATAGGCCCTTAGTCAAATTAACCGGCGAAAAATCGACGCTCTGGAAATGTGGTGCTGGAGATGCCTATTGAGAATAAGCTGGACAGCGCACCGAACAAACGTCTCCATACTCCAAAAGCTTAATATAACTCAAAGGCTTTCGTCGCTTGTACAACTGCGAATCCTTAATTTCTTTGGGCATATCACAAGGAATACTGGTACGGTAGAACACCTCGTTATACAAGGTCGAGTTGAAGGCGCACTTCCACGTGGTTGCTCCCCTACCTGGTCGACGGATTCAATCCTTTCCGCCACAAATTTATCCAACAGAAGTCAACAGAAGTCGATGGAAGGAGACCGCAAGAACTGCTGTGAAGGCCCACTTTTAACCACGACCACTCTGCCACGGGTGAACGAATGAGTAGAAGAATTCCATTTTTGTGGCGACACGACGTGACGTTATATTGAGTCGGTAGAATTTGAACCGATGTCAACAATTGTGATCTTTTAAATAAAAGCTTCTTTAGGCCGACATGAGATCTTTATCCCAAATCTTTTAATCGGACGAAAAGAACCTTCAAAACGCCACTTCTTCCCAAAATGCTCGCCAAGCGAAACACGTGTTTTGAGAGGGGCATTTTTTTTATCGAAGTGGCACCAAGTAGTTCCCGATTCTCGTTGTGTATGTATTCCCGGACGTTGCGTAGAGAAGTGGTTCGCGACAGACACCATACCACTGTCATCTTACTAATATTATAAATGCGAAAGTTTGGATGGATGTATGGATGTATGGATGTATGGATGTTTGTTAAATTTTCAGTTGTTGTTGACTCAATCACGCCCCAATGGCTGAACGGATCAGGCTGAAATTTGGCACAGAGATAGATTATTGTCTGGAATAGCACATATACTACTTTTATCCCGGAAAATTAAAGAGTTCCCGCGGGAACTACAAAATCTCGATCAACGCAGATGAAGTCGCGGGCATTAGCTAGTTTATGATAAGTCTTCGACATCCCCACAGACCCCCCTCCACCCATTTTGGTACCCTTTGCTAACTGTAATAATACTAATAATAATATTTTCTGAATTCTTTCATTTGCAATGTGGTTGGACATGTATTTTATAATATTTTGTCTTGACGGTTTGCAAAACTGCGAGTTTTATAATATTGAAGCATTGCAAAACATCCACATTCCACAGTAAAGTCCGTTCAGTTAGATAGTGTCGTTACACCCGCAGTTGCTGCAGACACTTATTATTTTGCTTTTATTTTGTGGTACTCTTATGGTTATTGTAATAAAATACAAATATAAATAATAAACACACGTTAGGTAGAAAAAAGAATTTGAAATAATGAAAAAGGTATAGAGGCGGCGCTGTCGAAGGCGACCGAATCTAAACGAACAGAATTTACACTGAATGCTGTTTTCGTTTGAGCCTGTAAGCCTCCCATTCGGGGTTATTTTATTGTTATTTTATTGCATGATATACTTGCGCTTGACAACAATCATGCTTAGTGCCAAGCAACGCGCTTGCCTAGATGCCTATTCACTCTTGCCTTGAAGGTACTTAAGTTAATAAGTGTTAATCATAATCATAATCGTAATAGTTTATTGATTGCAGGCACATATATTATAGGTCTTAATTACAACTTTTTACCATCTACAATCCTCCATACGATGAGCGTGCAAAATATTTTTTCTAAAAAATGATATGAAATTTCATACCCTGTAAATGAGTTCGAAAGTTCTAAACTTCCCGGCGTAGGCCAGTAAAGAATGTATTTATTTTCAATACATATCATAAGTTTGAATTTGGAATCTTTCTTCCTTAATATCTTGTAACTTGTTATAATGTTCTTTGGTCTAAATAGTTTAAATTTGGAAATCTACCGTATTACGCGTTCAGCACTCACAACGCAAAAAAATATTTAAAAAAGTCACTTGTTTAATTTTTTAGAAAAGCACTATACACACCTCGACCGGGAGAGCATTTCTGGTCTCGTATATAGCCGTCTAACTAACACTCGACCAAAAAACGCGTACTTCCCGGTCTCGCGATGTAATGTACTATTACCATCACATGATTTCTCCCTTTCCAGGAATCACTAGAGTTAGAGAGTTTCCAGAGGCTCGTGGGCCACGAGTACCACTCGCGCCTCAGTAACGTGCCCGCAGACAGCAAGACTTGTAACATAGACCGCGATCTCGCGCAGGAGATGGCCGAACAGAAGGCGCAGGGGCTTAGCATACCGCCGCCACCTGTAGCCGTTGTGTAAGTGTGCTTTGTCCAATCCCAACTTCTTTCAGGCCGACCGCGATAGCAATTCTCGCCTACACGATAAGTCATTCGACTTAACCATGGACGCCAGCATTTTTTTAAAAATCTTTTATTGTGTTACACTATTGCTCTCGTATGTAAATTGATTATATTAGACTTAAAAAACTAAAAGACAACAAGATACACAATTGGTCGCAAACTCAGCTTTGTGCTGGGCATTGGCAGCAATACCCAGACAATACATTTCAGTTTGCTCCAGACAAGCAAGTCTTAACCTAAAACGCGCCGCCCGACATGCTATTACAATACTATTTGATCAGATATTTGCCCACTCACGGTATCAAACCAAATGTTTTTATAACGAGGACAATTATGAAGACGTAAATAATGAAATTTCTCAAGTCACTAACTGGTTTACTGTAAACAATTTACTTTTAAACGCAAAGAAAACCAAGTGCATTGAATTTGCATTGCCGAATACCAAGTACACAGGAAACATAAATTCAACTGTAAATAATGATATTTTAAAAAAAAATAGAAGAGACCACTGTGTTCCTGGGGGTGACCTTAGATTCAAAGCTTCAATGGGGCACTCTTATATCAATTCTGGCTGGCAAACTCAGCTCTGCTGCTTACGCCGTCAGAAAGATTCGACAGTTTACTGACGTTGAAACTGCAAAAATTGTATATTTTGCTTACTTTCATAGTATTATGTCTTACGAAATCTTAATATGGGGTAAAGCGGCAGATATTTAAAAAAAAAATTGCGTTACAAAAAAGGGCAATACGTGCAATTTATAATTCAAAACCGCGCGAATCTCTTAGAGAGAAATTTAAGGAAATGGGTATTCTTACAGTTGCCTAGCAATATATTTATAGTAATTTAATTTTCGTAAAAAAGCACATTCAAAATTACAAAAAAATATGCGATCTGCATGATAAGCAAACTGGAGCCCGCCATAAGCTCGTGACTCCATCACTCCGCCTCAAGAAGGTCCGAAGGTCGTTCGTGGGAATGAGCATTTTATTTTATACCTAATTCAAAATTCCACAACCTATCTTAAACTTGCGTTTACACAAGTTAAAGAAGTCCATTAAAAGTATGCTCCTGAAAAAATCTTATTATGCTGTTGAAGATTACGTAAATGACAAAAGAGCATGGATTTGACTCGCTCGCTCGACTTTTTTACTTATGTATTCTATAAATTAATGAAATTTTAATAATTTTTTTTCCTCAAAAGAGCGAGTTTCTTGCTGGTTCTTCTCGGTACGAATGGCATTCCTAACCAGTGGTAGATTCACTCGACGATTCAAAAGTAGTTTTTATAAGTTATCTGCGCAGTAATATCTTTTTTGGAATGGCACGAAACTATCTCAGCCAACACTATCCGCTATGGGTTGTTGCCTGCGCGCCATTTTCAGAGTTCGAGCATGTTATATAGATAGCACGAGTTTCTGTTCTCGTGTTTAAAATCTTAACGTCAACCAATGTGTATGTATTTCATTGGTTATCACATTAGTTGGGTTAGGTTGCTTTTTTGCGCAAACGAATTTTGCCGATGCGGCTTGTAACAGTGGTAGTAGGCACTGTACTGTGTTTCTACTATTAAGTACTGAACCAAACAGGGAGTTAAATTACGCAAAAAAATCAAAAACCCGTCATTTCGGATAAGTCACAGCAACGCACACAAAATAATTAGCATACACTTCATCAAATTAGACACACACAGGGCCTTGGTAACACCTGCACACAGTGATATTTCGTCATTTATATCCACAGTTAAACAAGCATCAACAAACAAGTTTTCTACTAGTAACTTATCTATACATTTGGCAGGTCTTTTCCACTGCTAATTATTTGAGTACTTAGTAGTGTTGACGCCGTATTTATAGGATTTTGACTATGTACGTGCGCGTAACGCGGTGATAGGCGACGGCTTAGTGGTTTATACGCTCAACCTCCTTAGGATTAAGAATTTTTATTTCCGCGGGAACTCTTTTTCCGGGATAAAAAGCCTTGTCCTTCCCCGGAATACAACTTACCTCTGTACCAAAATAAATCAAAATTGGTTTAACAGGTGGGTCGCGAACGCGTAGCAGACAGACAGACTTTCGCATTTATAATATTAAGTATGGATGTAATAGCTCTAAATGTTGTCCTCTAGGACTTCTTTCATTTTATTTTTCCTATTATCGAGTACCAATTATTAAGGATGCTAAATATAAATTACAATCTAGCCAGACTATTTGACTAATAAGTAATTTTTCTTTAACCTAAGCTTATAATTATCTTATGTGCTCAGAAATTGTCCATTGACGTCTTAGTCTTCTTTGTTGCTAATAGACACTTTGTTCATGTGTTCTTTCATGCAGTACTATCACTACACTATCACTATCCACCACCACCACCACCACTACATCCCATTATCGTCCCACTGTTGGGCACAGGCCTCCACTCTCTTAAGAGAGAGGGAATTAGAGCTTAGACCCACCACGCTGCTCCAATGCGGGTTGGCGGGCTTTAACGACTATTATCATGTTAGTGATACTAACCGGGACCGACGGCTAAACGTGCTCTCCGAGGCACGGGGGTGAAACACCGCCAACTTCCTAACCCCGGGCTAGTACTGAGAATAGTCAGAAAACCCCAATACTTACCATAACCCGACCCGGGACCTCGTCAGCCGCAGTCAAACCGGCTAGACCAATGAGGCAGTCACTATGCGCTAACTCAAAGGGTTTCGTCCTTTTTACACTTCTTTCATGACACTGAATCTATCTATCTCATGCTACTGTATATTTGACCAGTGTGAGTGCGAGCGAGACAGAAGAGCCGAGCCGGACGCAGACCGACGCCGCGACCTCCCCGATCTCCACCGGTGAGAGGAACCGCAAAGACTCCGTCGACAGCATGGATGAAATCGACCGGGAGATAAACGAAATGGTGCTGGATGGCGAGGATTTGGTGAGAACTCATCCACTCTTGTCCCACTACGAGTCAGCCTAGTTATGGCCTGTTTACATTCGGTCGGCAACCGAATGCGGCGGCGGCGTTCGGTTTATTAACCGGACCGGGCGATAAACGAAATGGTGCTGGATGGCGAGGATTTGGTGAGAACTCATCCACTCTTGTCCCACTACGAGTCAGCCTAGTTATGGTTTGTTTACATTCGGTCGGCAACCGAATGCGGCGGCGGCATTCGGTTTATTAACCGGACCGGGAGATAAACGAAATGGTGCTGGATGGCGAGGATTTGGTGAGAACTCATCCACTCTTGTCCCACTACGAGTCAGCCTAGTTATGGCCTGTTTACATTCGGTCGGCAACCGAATGCGGCGGCGGCATTCGGTTTATTAACCGGACCGGGAGATAAACGAAATGGTGCTGGATGGCGAGGATTTGGTGAGAACTCATCCACTCTTGTCCCACTACGAGTCAGCCTAGTTATGGCCTGTTTACATTCGGTCGGCAACCGAATGCGGCGGCGGCATTCGGTTTATTAACCGGACCGGGAGATAAACGAAATGGTTCTGGATGGCGAGGATTTGGTGAGAACTCATCCACTCTTGTCCCACTACGAGTCAGCCTAGTTATGGCCTGTTTACATTCGGTCGGCAACCGAATGCGGCGGCGGCATTCGGTTTATTAACCGGACCGGGAGATATACGAAATGGTGCTGGATGGCGAGGATTTGGTGAGAACTCATCCACTCTTGTCCCACTACGAGTCAGCCTAGTTATGGCCTGTTTACATTCGGTCGGCAACCGAATGCGGCGGCTGCATTCGGTTTATTAACCGGATTGGGTATTTTACTAGTCAAAAAAAAATGTTTTTTTATACGACTGCCTGAAAAAAGGAGTATATTGTTTTCAGGGTTCATGTATGTATGTATGTATGTGTGTATGTGAGTTTGTATATTCTACCATAACTTCTATACGCCTGAACCGATTTTGATAAATTAGGTATCGTTAGAATCCCTAACTTATTCCGGGTGACATAGGCTAGTAAAATTTTAAAAAAAATTATTTGGTGACAATGGTCCCGCATTAAAGACTAAAGTTGAAAATAAGATTAACTATATAGTCATCATCTAGAAAATGATGAGTAGATTCCAAAAATATATAACACTATAGTTTTAAAAAAAATATCATTTATTGTTTTTAACTTTATAGTACGTTTTTTGGCAGGGCAGTCGTGTTTTTATTTTTTTTAAATTATTGCTTGTTTAGTGATTACTAAATAGAGGATCGCCCAAAAGACCTATTCTCGTCCTCGGTTATTTTTAATAGGCCTATTACACTGCACTTTCCACAGGGCTCTGAAGTAAGGGTGGGCGTGGCCGCTAGTTAGAGCGTCGCTTATTACACAGCAATAAGGATCAAATTAGGGACCCTTAATCCCTAAATGTTATTACACTGCACTGATTCAAGTGTAAGGGCCCTGTAATAAGTGCACTGTAATAGGCCTATAAATTTGATAAACATTATAAACTATAGATTAAAGAAAAAAATAGATGACTGTTCAACAAAGGGATAAAGTGTGTGTGTGTGCAATTCACACGGCAGAAGTGAAACTTCAGGAAAGAAATCCTATTATGAATATTTTTGTCTCTGTTTAGTGTAGCTTTTTCGTTTCATCGAATTCTCAAATCAAAAGGATTCTAAAGAAGTTTCACTTCAAAAAGTCATATATATGTCACCGTAAGATTGTAAAAACCGTTAGATTATAATCTAACCCGCGAAATTGCAAACTGTCGAAAGATTACAATTTAACGCATTATTTTTCGGTAGATTGTAATCTGTTAGGTATTTTAACCCGATAAAACCAACGCTACCTGATTATTTATGTCGAACCCTAACCTAACCTACAAGAAACAGACAAGAAAACGTAAATAGAACTAATATTTCAAAAATTCACATTCAGAACATTGAACGGTTCACAATCTATCGACAGTTTACAATTTCGCGAGTTAGATTTAATCTAACGGTTTTTACAATCTTACGGTGACATATATACTCGTATGTATTTCATACAAACTTCCATACTAGAAGTGCGTTATAAGTTTTAAAGGTTCTTGAGTTGCTTTGATTGAGTTGTCATCATCCTTCTTAAACGTAATTCTGATGAAAACCTGTTAATGTCGTGATCCTAAATGTTTTACATGAGACTAGCACGCGCTCCTGGCTTCGCTCCCACTGACTGTTCTGATTTCAGTCTGCCACTTAAACTTTCGAGCAATCGGGGAAGTAATGAATGTTTTTCTTTTCCAGAACCTGTCTGACGACTTAGAAGCATTAGAATAATATCAACTTTTGTCTAGTTCTTTTTTATTTTATAGTAATATTACGAGTATAAAGTGTGTATTTCCTACAGAGTTACATAGTTACTTTAAGATTATTATAGTATTATATACAGTTTCTTTGAGAGTTTCATTTATCATTTTGGTTCGTCTGATGTCCGAGCGCTTCCAAGAGTCTGCATCTGTGAGGCCCAGCGTACACCTCTGTTCATGACACTGGCCATTGTTGGTATGTCATTTGACTTAAGCCAAACAGCTTAAGTGAAATGGATGGATGCCAACATTTTTGCCCACTAACGGCATCAGTTGAAATGATATCTTTTTTCGATTGACCAAACCTCCTACGAGAGTTCACACACTCATGGTCAAATATAATGACTTGTGGATTAGGGTGGTGTGAATATTTCGTGGTTTGAAATCGCGCCAAAATTTGGCTTACAGATATCACTTTGCAAGATATCATTTTGGGTTAACATAATATATCGTGCCTTAAATCAAATGACTTACCGTTAATGGCGCGCTAAGGGTGTATCTCAATTGCGGGCCTAGTGCGAGATCTTTTACCTATTCAATCGCGTTGAAGTTAACTACTATAAAGTAGAAACACTCGATGACCATTTTAATCATACTTTATTAGCAATTTACACACAAACACTGTACAGCCATCTTTTACATTGCATCATAGATTAATATGTACCACCATTACGTCTCGATCTCTCTCTAAACTCCTCCTACCCTTCGAGGGAATCGGACCATAGATGGAACATAGACAGATCCGTCAATTTCAGTCTAACACTACCAATTGTATGGGATTGATGAAGAGCCAGTTGTCATCAAGCGATCGAATAGGTAAAAAATCTACCTCTCGGCCCTCTAAAGCGATGCGGAGCTAATATGTGTCTATAGATAGAATAATGATGATGCGACGAGTGATAGATAACCATGATCTATCAATAATCCGATAGTTCTATTGAACCCATCTGAGCTCCGCTCCGCATAATATAGGTCGGTGCGTGCGTTCGGTCGGTTTATTTTTGATTGCTAGTATTCTTTTTATAGTTAGTATAGTATAGTATTAGTTCGATTTTGAGCCATCGATTAACACAGTTGTGAATTCGAAGTAATGTTATAACTTATTCAGCGGTTATGAGGTTGATAGAAGGACGGAGAAGTGCAAATGCCCAAGTAGAATCTGAGACCTCCTCCAAACTATCTTTGAATTGGTGGAAATTTTTCTGGGTTCAATAAATAAATAAATAAATTACAATCGTATTTTTAGATTCAGCGTCGTAAACTCGTGTTAATCATGGCTATAAGTAATGAAATATATATTTACAAAATCGGTAAATGAAGTTAATCAACCGACATCGAGATAAGAACAGCCCTCTGATTGCAATTCGATCTGTATAAGGAGTTCATAAATGCCTGCACGTCAAAAAGCATGTGAGAACTCCTTAAACAGTTAAATTAATACGTTTTAAGCTGTCAAATGATTACGATTTGTTTAGACAATTGGGCCTCAGATTCTCAAGTATCGGCCATACATCGTGCTTCAGACTGGTACTTGAGAACCAGTTCTTAGTTGATGTCAGGTTATTAATATAGGCCTTAAAAATTGTGTGGTAGGTATAGTTGTCCGACCGAATAGTAAACCGAACTCTCCAACCAAGCAATAATCTTCGACTTGAAAAGGAACGAACTTATGTCCCAGCCTAATATTATATTATCAGAATAGTTTATTAGATAATTCACAACTTGGGTTAGTATGGATATCCTAACCTAACCTAAAGCTAAGGGTGCACTAGCAATTATCATGCAGAAGTTGCACGCAGTTGCATGCACTAAGAAAACTCGCAGCAATTCAATTGCTGAAAGATTTGACCTGCCTTATTATATCTATACATTGTGTAAAAACTGGAGATAAGAGAGTAACACTACGGTTAAAAATAAGAATAAAATATTTACAGTATTGTATCAAACATTGATACAATACTGTAAATATTTTATTCTTTAAAATATTTACATTATTGTAAAAATATTTACAGTATTGTATCAAACATTGATACAATACTGTAAATATTTTATTCTTTCACTAATGCGTGTATAAGTATAATAATCTAACATTCCATCACTAAAAAGCGCAGCCAATTTTGTCCCACTTTCTCCATTTTAGTGGGACAAATAGAGAAGTTGCATTATTTTTTTTGCCACTAATTTATATATGTCACCGTAAAATTGCAAAAACCGTCAGATAGCAATCTAATGCTTTTTATCTCGACAGATTGTAAACCGTTCAATGTACTGAGTGTCAATTTTTTAAATATTCATTGTATTTACGTTTTCTTGTCTCTTTCTTGTAGGTAAGGGTTCGACATAAATAATCAGGTAGTGTACTTAGCACTTAGGTTCTATCGGGTTACTATACTTAACAGATTACAATCTACCGAAAAATAATGCTTTATATTGTAATCTTTCCACAGTTTACAATCTAACGGTATTCACAATCTAACAAAACAGGCATATACAAATGAAAGAATAATACATTTAAAGTATGTTTAATTCTAATCTATCTAATCTATTAACAATTCAATTGTTTTAGTAATTATTAATAAAAAAAATAGTTAAATTTTTGTTGTTTTGATGTGACTTCTCTAGCACATTATACTTCAATGATTTCTCCCCAGTAAGATAAACACTGCGAGCACTGGACATACCCTAAATAATTTCAAAACATATATAACCTGTATTATGCAATGACAATTTTTTTATTTTGACAACGTAAACTTGAGTGTTTTATCATTTCACCATGCGGTGGCGTTACTAAAGCGATATAATGACCAGAAAAACCATTTTTAATTGCAAAATTACATGAAAAATCAATTGTTAAAAAAACATCCTCATAATTTTTAGTAAACTTTCCAAAAAAATAAATTAAGAAACATGCAACTTCTCTGTTACGTCGAATTAAAACTCAAACTTGACTTTTTTCATTATATTATAAAAAAATGTATAGTATAAATATTTACATATATAAATAAGAAATCATTAAAAGGATTGTACAAAAACTAATAGAAACTACATTGTTAAACATTCGTCTATGAATGTGCAATTGTTTGTTGTGACAATGATTGGTGAGTTTTACACATATTGTATTGTTCTTTTCACTTGTTACTTTCATTCTTGCTATTATTTTCAAGTATCATCAATAAAATATTTGAATTGTATAGATGTTTGCCTTTCTTCATTTCATTCATCCAAGAGTTGTACTGACTTTTAACAAATAGGTAGGTAAGTACCTAATGTTGGGAAAGTTTACATCGTACGGGATTCCGGGAAGCATTGAACCGTACCCTTTAAAACGTGGAATGAAGCCGTTATACGCGGATGGAAAAGTAGAATTATTTTTCTACCTATTTGTGTTACAAAAACAAGATATGAAGTATTAGGAAAATTCCAAATTTCGTCTAGATTACGCCAACACAAGTAGCTCATTGCCATCTTAACGATTACAATAGGGTAAGGTACTCGTACCTAAAGATATGAGAGGGATGCTCTACACACAGTCGGTACGGATTTTCGCACTACCCATACTCCTTTCAATTTCAGACAGACTTCAAGCGAAATTGGGTATTTGCCAACTGGCCAAATCAGTTACTTTTTTAAACGTCAAAACGCGCGCTTAGTATGCAACTTTATATGAAATACCGAATTGTGACGTCATCAAAGTCCGACGCACATGTTGCTTTAATCGATAGTTCAAAATTCAATAAAAAGTTAAATTTATTAATAATTAAATAGTTGTCAAATACCCAAATATGGGTGCCGGGCAGATCCCACTTTTTCAATATCGAATTTTCATGGGAATAGTTGGGGTAGTAGGTAGTCCTGCGTACCAATCCGATTAAGAGGAGTGCTAAAAACTAAACATACCTACTTTGAATAAACCCAGATGAAATTTGCCGATGTCTGAGGCAATTGCTATGCCTCTCGTGCACCTACTTATTGTCAGCACACCCATACTAATATAATAAATGCGAAAGTGTGTTCGTCCGTCTCTGTCTGTTACGCCTTCACGGCCTATATATTCAACCGATTTTGATGAAATTTGGTACAGGGATAGATTGTATCCCGGGGAAGGACATAGGCTACTTTTTATCCCGAAAAATTAGGGAGTTAAAGAACTCCTTCCGGATTCCTCCTTGCGGATTTTCCGGGATAACTTCATGTAGTTGTTGATAAAAAATAAATATTTCCGCAATCCGGACACTGGTATATGAGACAAAGACTCGCGGGCTGCACCCTCTAAAGAGTGGTTTTGAATCGGAGTCGCAATTTCCAAATTGGTTTTGGAATAAGTTCCAGCTCAACGGGAAAGGTGACGGAACCATCGCGCCTTCCCCCGTACCCCTGGTGGTACCTACGGTGGGTCCTAAAATGGTTTATTTGGCGGTATCGTTTTATACCCACCGTATCACGAGATGTACGGACGGTGGTAAGTTGGGTCCACAGCAAGTAAATAGAACTACTCAGCCCAATAGTTAGGTAACTAGGCTTTTATAAGATCAGCTTGTGATCGTACTATGTAGACTACGTATTTTTTGTGGTAGGAGTCATCAGTTACATAAAGTCGTCGGGTCGATTAAGTTGTTCAACAAAAATTGGCACTGAAAATGTGCCAATTTTTGCCGGCCCGACCGTGTGTATAACAGCAGTCCTTACTTGCGGCTAATCTTGAATACTTATCACCCACAATAACATTACCCGTAGAATCGTACGTAAATACGTCAGCTGTAGGTATGACGACTGCAAATTTATGAATTAAAACAACTGTAGCCCTATTACGGAAAGCCAGCATCAATCATTGTTACAATCTCAATTGTTGTGATTCGCTGGCTCTATGGTGATCTTCTTGCGACAATGGATTTTGACCAATAACATAAAATCGTTAACCAATCAGACTCGACTAAAAGATACACTGTAGCAATCGTGTTTACGTAATAAGGTCCATGTTTAGCTAGAAAAACACACTTCGGAAAGCACTTGAAAGGTTAGATAATGAGCGATACGTCGAGATTGGACTTATATGTGTCAACTCTTTAACCAAAGGACACATCACGTTACGTGTGTGATTTTTAGCAAAACCTATGGCTGTATTTCTTTTCACTCTGATCTTCCTGTCGCTTGTGGACCCTACGCCTAACCCTGCAGGGCGACTGTGTAAAACCTGCATCAATCATTGTTACAGTTTCAATTGTTTTGATTGGCTGAATTTTTATTATTTTGGCTGCGTCAATGTATTATGGCCAATAATGGAAGAATGTTACAATTTGTTACAATTGGCAAAAACCCATTGACGCATAAAAAATACCATAAATTTAGCCAATCAAAACTATTGAGACTGCAACAATGATTGATGCATGTTTTACATACAGAGGCCTAACCAGTCAAAATCACAAGACCCGACGTGTCGCTTCATTTAGTAGGAAACATGTTAAGACTCTCTTTGTGTCGTATTCCTCATTGCTGAGGGTCGTGAACCCTTTCCATAATTTCATATTGGCCTTTCCATCACATATTGGCTGAAGATTTTTTGGGATAATGATGTGGTGGATTCCCAGGTCCTTCCGCATACGACTCGATTAAGAGTTTTTCAACTCTTAGGTTTGTAACGATTAATATTAGTTAGTAGTGACAATAAACAGGACCGGCGGCTTAACGTGCTCGCCGAGGCACCGAGGATATGAAAAGGCCAACTTTGGCCTCCATATTCGGTCACCCATCCAGTAACCGACTTGGCTCAGCGTTGCTTAACATTCGCAATCGACTGATATGCCACAACCGTTCGTCCCTCGTGATATCTCACAACACAGACGCAAACACTAGGGACCGAATTTGTAAGACGTATTGCAGCTTTAAGTCAAAACATCCGCGTCTAAGAGGAAATACGTTTTCTCCTGCGTAAAAAGTCGTACGCGCACTTTATGTTTAAATGATTCGATACGCACGTTTAGTTCTTAAAACAAGATTGATAAATAAATAAATAAATCATAATGCTAAAACACGAAAGTCAACAATAATGAAACAATATGGCTGTAAGCGTTGGCAGTATGGCCCCTGTTCTTAAGACTTTCTTCGTCTTCAGACAATGAGTTATTTTAGACGAGCAGGATGTCACAGAGATAACCGAACACTACTCAGCCGAGTTGGAAGAGGTGCGAGAGACCTTTTTCCAGCAGTGGAAGTCCATCTGTTGAGATGACACGACGACGTGGTGTTACTTATTGTATGCAGTCGGCACCTAAAATGGAGCAGGTAGGTATTTTTTTTTAAAGAAATCGATACATATATAGATTCCTACCTTTTTTCATATTTGTGAGTAACTATCTAAAATTACTGCTACACATTTACAATACAAACAGACTGTATTGGAATACGGGACTGAAAACGTGTTTTGAAGATGTCAATGTACATAATTGTATTAAATCCGTCATTATATACAATTTCTGTGAAATGTGGATGTACATTAATACCATAGATTTAGGGTTGGTAAATCTATCGTTAGTACTCAAATACGTTCACTTACATGAGTAACATAAATGGTAGTTTGAGATGGTTGAATCACTGTTTAGTTACGCGATCTGCCTGGAAGACTGTTTTTAATATTAGTATACGTCATGAAGTCTATTAGTCTGACCACCTACCTACTTCATGGTAGAGTGCGATCCGAATTTGATCGTACCAAAAATATCTGTGGATGACCACGTTGATTATAATAAAATAATAAGGGGTCATAGATCAGAGGAACAGATTTAAAGATATCATGACTATTGCAATAGTAAACTTAGTGGTTTGTTTTACCCTGAGATTTTTGTGTCGTGTGGGGGAAAAATGTGTGCGAATCCTGAACACAGGCAAAGCTTTGAAAATATGTACAAAGAGATGCGAGTACTTTCAGATGCCGCGATTGAGACGTACAGGGGCAGTAGTGGAAGGAAGGGTCCGATAGTTGGATGGAATAAGCACGCCCGTGACGCTCGGTCGATAATTGTGGTTGTTAAATAATAAACCGAGGTCTGGAAGGTTTTGGGATGAGATGTATGAGAGCCATAAAGTATTTAGAAGTCGGTTAAGATGGTTTCAAAACCATCAAGACCAAATTAGAATGGACATAACTCAGGTAAGCCGTGATTAAGAACTGCTGAGTTTTTCAACTAAGGAAGTATCAGACTATTCAGAAAATAACCAAAGGAAAATCGCCTGGGTACGACCGCCTCAGCGTCGAGCATTTTAAGTATACGGGTTTCCACTTACCCAGGCTGCTAGCAATGTTTTATTAACTCTGCGTCAGTCATACGTACATCCCGGCTGATATGATGAGGACGATGGTAGTCCCTAATTCTAAAAATAAAACTGGTGATCTCTCTGATAAATCTAACTATAGGCCCATATCACTTGCCACCATTATAGCTAAGGTGTTGGACAGTCACATTGACAGGAAGCTGAGCAAAACATGCTGAGTGATTTCCATGATGCTCAGTTCGGCTTTCGTCCCGGACTGTCAACTGAGACTGCGATATTTTCTTTGAAACAGACTGTACTAGTGGTTCGCCCCGAACTGAGACCTCACGGTATCCATAAGATAGTTTTAACTATATATTGTAATAATAGTTAACTTTTAACATTAGACGCAAAAGAGCTAAAGTGTTATTGGAGAAACGAACAAACTTTTACAGAGCGCCATCTGTTGACATTGTGAATTTCTGTTAAAAATACTAAAGCTCATTAAAAATTAAATGATTTCGTTTCCTCATTATATTTATAATATTTTAGTATTTGTTGTTCAAGTGCAGGATATAATTCAAATAATTGATCAAGTTTCAGGCTCAGCCTTTTAGAAAATTGAGAGTTCTAAGGTCAACTTTGGACGTTAGAAAATTTCCACTTTGAAAGCCCATTTCACAGTCAATTTTAGGGGGAAAAATTTGAAGTCTATGTAACGCTATAAAAAATATTTTACTTCTTATTCGCTTTTATGAGAGCCCCCTAAAATAAAGATTTTTATAACTTTTTAAGACATATTCGGCTGGAGGCCATCGATTTGCATATTATATTTAAATTTGAAGTAATTACGTTCAGTAATTCAGAAGTTATAAGGCACTGACAGAAGGACGGACGGACGGACAAGTGCAAATTCACTCAAGTAGACTCGGAGACCTTTGCTTCGCTCGATCAACACTATTATATGAGCAGAAAAACACCTGTGTACGCCTGTTTCCTTGATCTCTCAAAAGCCTTTGATTTAGTTTGCCTTTGATTTACCCTCTGATATATTATGGCAAAAGATGAAGGAGGCAGGCGTGCAACAGGAGTTACTTAAAGCCATGCAATTCTGGTATGCAAACCAAACAAATAATGTTAGATGGGGGAAGGAGCTCTCTGATTCATACGGGCTGGAGTGCGGGGTGAGGCAGGGGGGGTTGACCTCACCGAAGCACTTCAGCCTGTATGTGAACAGGCTGATCGTGGAACTCAGCAACAAATGATTCGGGTGTTGGATAGACGGAGTCTGTGCAAACAACCTGATATGCCAACAATATGGTGTTGCTGGGTCCAACGGCTGGCTCAATCAGGTAGCTACGTCAAACCTGTTAGGAGTATGCTGCCAGACTTGGTTTAGTTTATAACATGGCTAAAATTCAGTACATGATCTTTAAAACCCCATGGAAACAGGTGCAATACGAGCCAAAAATTGCACTGAACGGAGTTGTGCTCACACGTGTCACAATACAAATACATGGGCCACTACGTAACGGAGGATCTTAAAGATCATGTTGACATTGAGCGAGAAAGAAGGGCCTTGGCAGTAAGGTGTAATATGTTGGCCCGCAGGTTCGCCCGATGTAGTAAAGATGCAAAAATTAGGTACTTTATTCAAAGCATATTGTCAAAACTTTTACTCGGGAAGCCTGTGGGTCAACTATGCGAACAAGGCCATGGACACACTAACAGTTCAATACAACAATGGCTTCAGGATGCTGTTGGGCTTGCCGCGGTTTTGGTCTTAGTATGGGGTAAAGCGGCAGATATTCGAAAAAAATTCGTGTTACAAAAAAGGGCAATACGAGCAATTTATAATTTAAAACCGCGCGAATCTCTTAGAGAGAAATTTAAGGAAATAGGTAATCTTACAGCCTCCCAATATTTTTATAGTAATTTTATTTTCGTAAAACAACACATTCACAATTACATAAAAATATGTGATCTACATTATAGGCAAACTAGAGGCCGCCATACGCTCGTGACTCCATTACTCCGCCTCAAGAAGGTCCGAAGGAATGAGCATTTTATTTTATAACAAAATTCCACAACCTATCTCAAACTTGCCTTTACACAAGTTTGAGAAGTCCATTAAAAATATGCTCCTGAAAAAAGCTTATAAAGCTTATAACCGCCGAGTTTCTTGCTGGTTCTTCTCGGTAGGAATGCCATTCTGATCCAGTGGTAGATTCATTCGTCGATTCAAAAGTACTTGTAAAAGTTTATTTGAATAAAAAGCATTTGAATTTGAATTTGTTCAGCGTAAGGTATGTTTGCGAATGAGCGAACTGTTGACTTCTATGCTATAATGCGGAAGAAGTCATCATCACTGCTAACAAGGCTGCGCTCAGGTAGGTGCCAACAGTATCCTGGACATGTTTGCGAGGAAGATAGACTCAACGATGCTTGAACACCTTATTCAGGTGTTGGTGAGGCTACACTTGGTGAAGTCACAATTTTGATAAATATACATAATAATTTATAATACCTAATTTTGACAATCTGTCTTTTGTGTGACTAACATTAGTTTTTAAGTAAATTGTAATACTAAAAAGTTGAGCCCCAGTTGCTTTAAATAAAGATTATTTATTATTTTATTTGTATTTTTATTTATAAAAATCAAAATCAGCAGGATATAAGAGCACCTACCTAATTACTTAATATTATAAATAGGTAGGTATACATTTTCTAAACAGTAGTAGGTACTAAATGTGTCTCTAGGTCAAGTGCAAAATTATCTGTATTCTAACACATTTCCTTGAATAAGCTCGGCATTGTATGTAATTCCTTGGTTTCACACATTTTCAGTAACAAACATATAGAAATAAAAAAAATATATTGCGGAGAAATTTCTTTTAATATAGCAATAAATTTCAATCCCACAAAAATGCAACATACCTACCTGTATACCAACATACCTACAGACGTACAGAGGGTTTCATGTTTAAATACAGGAACGTAAAAGTAAAAACGTGTTTCTTTATATACGTATTCTGTTATAGTTAGGTCGCCCTTGACTGCGGTGTACGTGGTGATACAGTCTTAGATGGTAACGGGCCAACCTGCCACTGTTATGCTGCCATAACCACTATATTAAACATGAGTTTGCCCCATGTACTGATAACTGATTAGGGGTATGATACCCCTAATCAGTTTCAGCGTCTTTGCCGGCAACGTCGTCACCAACGACGGCCGAAGCCTCCCAGAACCCCACTCCCACCTGTATGTCTGTTTCCTTGATCTCTCAAAAGCCTTTGATTTAGTTTCTTATGATATATTATGGCAAAAGATGGAGGCAGGCGTGCAACAGGAGTTACTTAAAGTCATGCTATTCTGGTATGCAAACCAAACAAATAATGTTAGATGGGGGAAGGAGCTCTCTGATTCATACGGGCTGGAGTGCGGGGTGAGGCAGGGGGGGTTGACCTCACCGAAGCTCTTTAGCCTGTATGTGAACAGGCTGATCGTGGAACTCAGCAACAAATGAGTCGGGTATTGGAAAACAAATCCAGCCATGAATCGAAACCGGGATCTCCCACTTATTTGGCTGCAGCGCTAATCACAGCGCCAAGGAGGTCGTCAAACGGGTTGTGTCGTCAAAATAAGAATTCACCGGAGCCATTTCTTTTATCAGTGTTTCAAACAACAATATAATTCAAACGGAATAAGTATAACTTGTCCTTGTGTGGAAAATCTCGAGTCAGCATCGCAGCGGTTCTCGCGCACCGTGCTACGAAGATCAGTCCACTGCGAACACGCGACAAAGACGCGCAGGTGACTACAACGACAGCCTACATCCAACTTGACTCACGGAGGATACCAATACTATCAATCAACTTTTAAATCAAAGTAAGTATTTTTTTTTTTAAATTAGTTACATATGTTTAATTTTTGGCCTTGCGAATAAAATGTGACAATTTACATAATATTGTGATTTAGCAAGCTGCTATTTTATTACATATTTTTGATGTTTAGCTAATATTATTTAAATACTTAGGCAAGTAAGTGGTTCTTATCGCGAGTTAATACCGTAAAATTAAACGTTCTGCAAAAAGTTAACAAACAATACGTGCGTAACCAGATGAATAAACTGTCTGGTTCTTCACCTAAATAAACAGACATACGAATATTTCAAGTAACAAAAACTTGAAATAAATTCAAATTTTTTTTTTTTAAATTCAAATAAACTTTTACAAGTACTTTTGAATCGTCGAGTGAATCTACCACTGGTTCGGAATGACATTCCTACGGAGAAGAACAAAAGAAACTCGGTGGAAAATAAAAATTTACAATTTCATTAATTTGTAGAGTACAGTAACAGCTGTCCTTAGTATTGCTGGAGTGAGTCAAATCCATGCTCCTTTGTATAAAATAGACTATACTCTTATCCACTACGGCAAGGTTTCTATACCAGCTGGAACTTTACTGAAACAGTGCGGCCATTCCAATAACAGCAGTTGAGTCTGCTGCCTGCCACGATGGATCAACCAACTACCAACGTACTAACAATCTTTAAATTAACACTCTTTCATATTTAATTGAGTGAATAATTGGTATAGATCCCAATGATAGTTAGATCTACCTATCATTTATATTTGTTGTTGAATTAAACTTGCACCTGATATGGAGTAACATCGCCAAAAAAAATGCGCGTCCAATTGAGAACCTTCTCCTTTTTTTGAAGTCGGTTAATATTCTAGCCGCCTATTGTACAGCTTCTTCCCTTAGGTCCGGACTTCACCAAAGAGGAGAAGTGCGGAGATGTCCCAAGCGTAGACGAGAAGAGATGTTTTTCAGCTAGGCGCATTGAAAACTTTTTGTTGTAGGGGGTAAAAATGTGGAATACGCGAGACCGACACAGTTCTTCTTAAGACAAAAGGTCTTAAGTTTAATAATATAGTACATTCGTAATTAAACTTTAATGCCTTAGTTTTAAGGTTTATATTATAAATAAGTGCTGTGTAACCTCTCGTTGTTACGAAGGCAAAAGGTCTAAAATATAAATAAAGTATATTCATAATTAAACTTCCGTACCTATTACGAATGCTAAATTGCTTGGCAGCACGTCTTTGCCGGTCGTGTGGTAACTAGCCACAGCCAAAGCCTCCCACAAGGCCAGACCAGGGAAAATGCGGAAATTATAAATTCCCTATTACCTAAACAAAATAACGCGAGATTGGCGATGGGCCCCGGGCGCAGCGGGTTGTGCGACGCGGCAGGAACTAGCGCCGCTCACAGCATGCCGCTCACATCTCTCGTCTCCGCTTCGCGCCGCCGCCATCTTGCGAGCCACAGCTCACATCTATTTTTTTTTTCTTGGAGGGAGGAAAAATCTCTACGGACTTCTGCCTGCTCACATCTCCGCATCGATGGCGCCATACAAATATGTATATGTCACCGTGAGATTATAAAAACCGTTAGATTATAATCTAACTCGCGAAATTGCAAACTGTCGAAAGATTACAATTTACCGTATTATTTTTCGGTAAATTGTATGTAATCTGTTAAGTATATTAACCCGATAGAACCTACCTAATTATTTATGTCGAACCCTAACCTAACCTACGAGAAACAGGCAAGAACACGTAAATACAATGAATATTTCAAAAATTTATACTCAGAACATTGAGCGGTTCAAAATCTTTCGACAGTTTACAATTTCGCGAGTTAGATTATAATCTAACGGTTTTTACAATCTTACGGTGACATATACATCTCCGCTTAGTGGTATCCACTGAAGCTGTGATCGAAACGAGCTCTACTCTTGACTCGTCTCCGCTCTGGTGGAGTCCGTGCCTTATGTATGTTTCTATATATGTTCTTCTGTTTTTTTGTCTAGTTTGGTGTGCTATAAAGTGTATTTTTGTTCAATGCCAGTATTTCATTAGTTTCTTAAGGGAGGGAAATATTATATCTGTATTTTTTTATAATCTTTCAGCATAAGTGACAAACTAAAGTCGATAAGTGAGTTTTTAAGAAAAAATATATTTTCTGTAGTATTGCTGTTTTGATGATCGTGTTTTTTTTAAATAGTGATCTTTACTACCGGGTGGCATCAGCATTTTTATGAACGCTCACACAAGTAAATTATAAAAAAATATCTACTGTAGGGTATAATATTCTATAAGTTAATGAATTAATTATAAAATGCTTCGTCTTATTGTAAAGTGCCATGCAACTTAACGATGATACAAAAGCCTATGGCAAATTAGATATTCGGTGAAACGCTAACGTTACTGCGCTAAGCCCAAAACGGTATATTCGTAAAATACTCCTTGTGTTTACACTTCACAACAATCGGTCGGTGACCGATTGTTTTACCTACATATATCCGCAGGCCTAACTAATCGTACTATATGAATAAATCAGTCTGAATAATGATAATATGAGCCACTTGAGACAATGTGAAACTGAAACTTGGTCTTCTTTAGTACTATTATTACTTTATTTTATTTTTCTGCATATTCGTTTGGCCACAAAGATTTGTTTAGGTACTACGAGCTGCCTGCACTATACCATCCCGCTTTTATCTCCGAAGATTGCAAAGTGAAAAATCTGAAAAATTTGAGTTGATAGGAGTTTATGTTAACTTTACACGAAAAATATAAATAAGTTTCTAGCCAGGAGAGGTTACAATATTAAAGTGTTGTTATTAAATCGAGTGAGGTATCATAATATTAAAGCGATTTGTTTGCACATTCTAAAATATTTTTTTATTTATTCCTTTTCTATTAGAGGTAGAATAATTAAACCAAATCCTACCAGGGTACGGAACCCTCGGCGCGCGAGTCTGACTCGCACTTGGCTGGTTTTTTATCTGATGGATGGTGATTCTGATATTCTTTTCGCGTGCATAATTTCTTCGAGTACCTATAAAAAAATATTGGTCTGTCGGTCTGATCGTAACTTAGTTACATAAGCAGTACTTAGTCAGTTCGTTTTGGTTTAGGTACCTACTAAAATTCTACTTTCGCACTTTCGTGAAAATTCCTATCTTTACAGAAAGTTTATTTACCTGGAAAGTTTCTCGGGAGTTTTGAAAATTTTATATTTATTTTATAGATTTCGACGTGCTCTTTCTGAATTTCCGATTTGCCACCTCGTATCTTTGCCGCACACGCCGCCATATTGCCGCCACATTAAATTAAACTAGAGAAATTTTTTTACAGTTTATGTAATAACCTCTTTTTTGTAAAATCAATACTTTCATCCTACGAGAGCCGCAAACCAAAACCTAAATTCACCTTCCACAGTTCAAATAAATTTATATTGTGGGTGTTTTACAAGTAATTTAAACTCAATTAGATTGACTTTGCTAAATCTAGTTTAATTTAGTTTAAAGAACTTGTAAAATACCCACAATACAATTTTATTTAAACTATGAAAGGTTAATTTGGGTTTTGGTTTGCGGCTCTCCTACGACGAAAGTATTGAATTTACCAAAAAAGGTGACTACATAAACTGTAGGAAATTTTCTGTAGTTTAATTTAATACCTGTCTATTTTCATTCGAAAAATTCCAAAATGAAAATTTGGAAAGAGCACGTCGAAATCTATAAATTTTCAAACCTCCCGAGAAAATTTTCAGGTATAACTACCAAATGACTGTATTACATGTGAGTCACGTTGCAACGAGTGCCAGGAATAAGTATATTGATGAATAAAATATTGTTATTTATTGTGTTGTTATTACTAAAAAAAAACAAATACCTAACAATTCAATACGAACCAAATTATACCTATGCTGAATAAATAATTGATTATATTAAATATTACTTCTGAGCCCCTTCTTAATATTATTAACAAAAATAAAATTATTGTAAAAAAAATCCGTATCGATTCGGTTTATTTAAAGTTCGATTATTAAAAAACTGGTAAAAAGTGGTTCATAAAATAATAACGTGCTATGCTATATTAAAAAAAAAAAGATAAGTGAGAGTCGGATTCGCATGCGAAGGGTTCATTGTGTTAGCTTTTAATTAATAAATTTATTTTATTTTCATTATTTGTTGATAAAGCAGTTCACTTTTTGAAAATTTCGTGTTGTTAACCATTGCAGTTCAAAAGATTCAGCAAAAAAAACCGAAAATATGGCGAGTCTTGTATTATTATTTTTTATTTCATTTTATTTTTATTATTTATTGTCATAGCGGTAATAGAAATTCACAAAATTTCAACTGTCTAGCTACTGCGGTTTACGAGATACAACTGACTGACAGACAGACGTGAAAAAGTCGAATTTTGTGCAGTTTACCTAATTTATTCAAGTAAGTATAACTTGTTAATTAAAATGATCAAGTTACTTACCAATGTACACAGGGCAAAGCTTTAGTTGTCTAGCTAGGCGATATTGTTTTTGGCCAATTTTTGGCATAGGTATATTATATAAAAGAAATGCTAACCTATATTATGTCTGTATATGTACCTATATAATTGTATTCCAAGGAAAGGAAAATCGATTAACAACAAATAAAGTTTAAGTAGGTATTTAGTACCGAACTCCTTTTTTATTGTAATTATTTCAATGCCAAAATTCGGTAGGTTTTTTACGTGGTGCTAATGTATTGAGTTGAATGCAGTCGTGGCCTGAGGTGACGAGGGCGAGCATCTTCCTCCCCCGTCGCCTCTCACCCCCGCGGATAGTGTTGTCAAGTGCTGTCTTGGACATCTATCGTACGATATACATAAAGTAAAGTAAAGTAAAAGTAAAATATACTTTATTGTACACAAAGAATTGAAAAGACAAAAACAATAATATTAATAGATACGGCACAACAGGCGTACAAGCCTGTTGTATACAGGCATATTACATACGTATACGGAATGCTTCATATGTTACCGTTAAAGTTGTTAGAACCATTGTCGTTTATGTTCACATTAACGCGATGATGTCAACATTAACGTATCAAATCCGTTAGAGTTGGAATAATTGTTTTCTTGCTCATACTACCTAGGTTATGTTACTTGTCATTTCCTAGATAATACGGAGTCTAACGACCAAGCGTTCGATAGAGTTGAGTAAATAGTGGTGGTGTCAGTGGTGGTGATGGTGGACTGTCCCAAAACCGAATCAGCATAACTCGACTCAACGTAGTCTTGTTTGTCCTACCCCTAGTATGTTTTTGTAAAATGTGAACCCAGAAGCTCGCGAAGGAGGTCCTGAATATAACAAGGTGAAGCGAGTCTTCTGGTGTAGCCCATCCTTTTTACTTCTACATTTTTATGGACACCCATCATTAGACGTTTGATCATAATATTATTAATTAATTAGGTGATCAGTCTTGATGAAAGCTATGACCATTCAATGATTTACTTGATTATTTCATGAAATGATCAATTCAGCTATATGATTTAGTGATTTGACAATGGAGTTAATGTTTACTATTCCTAAATAAAGTTTTTAAATCATCTCACTGACGAATTTCAAGCTCTAACGTATCAAAACCGTTTATGTCGACATTTCCTAGGATATTCTTTCATCTAACGCTTGTTGCTTGTTTGTCGCTTAATAATCATGTTGCTTTCGTATATTTTCTTAAATGACTGTTTTGAGAGGTTTAGTAACAAAAAAACGTGTTTTTATTCATCGGAAAGCACGCGAAATGGCGAAAAAAGCTTTGGATATGTGTACTTACCTTTAACGGCAGACCGAGTCAATACACCGGAGTATCAAAATTACCATTATCAGCTGTAATACAAAAAGAAGCTAAAGAAGGACCTCTTCTTTCTCCTTCTAAAAAACATTCAGTCGAATTGAAAACCTCCTCCTTCTTTTTGAAGTCGGTTAAAAAAGATGATTTAAAACGTAGTGTAATTCACAGAACTATAGAAGACTTTTATTTAACTAAAACAATCGTCCCTACTTGTCCTACGAATGATTTTACATTCTTTACTTTAGAAATAAAGTAAACTTTGGACTTTATTATTGTGTTTCAATCAATATTTTAAATGTTTCTTTACGTAATTTATCGATATATGACTGTCAGTAATAAGGTCAAAGCACTAGCACATTCCTAAGCTCTGCATTTAACTCAGGTGCGAACAGTACATTTGTGAGATGAGTCAGACCTTTTTAATATATCCGAAAAAGTGTAAAATGTTTAAATAAAGACCTTCTGTTTTTGTGCTGAAAAATTCACGTGTCAATTTATTAATAGCGGTATTCAAGCATCTGTAGGTACTATATAAATATAGCCAACGAATTACGAATATATATATGTCACCGTAAGATTGTAATAACCGTTAGGTTATAATCTAACTCGCGAAATCGTAAAGTGTCGAAAGGTTACAATTTAACGCATTATTTTCCGGTAGATTGTAATCTGTTAGGTTTATTAACCCGATAGAACCTACCTGATTATTTATGTCGAACCCTAACCTAACCTACATGAAACAGACAAGAAAACGTAAATAAAATTTCAAAAATTGACACTCAGAACATTGAACGGTTCACAATCTTTCGACAGTTTACAATTTCGCGAGTTAGATTATAATCTAACAGTTTTTACAATCTTACGGTGACATATACAACGGGAGCATTGATGTTTTCGGGTGGAGTAAGTAAACAAGTTCATGACTCTAGAAAGTTAATATTTTGTATACCTAGTTTGTGGAGAAAGATATTATAGAAAAAATATATCACATTTTTTTAAAGCTGTTAAATATTTCTACATTTTTTGATTGAAAGAAACCTTTTATCCATAAAGCTAGAATGATGTACAATTAGTATTTATTTAGGATAGATTTGTAACACAGATAAACAAACCTACTAAACGAAAGTTAAGTATTAGGCATTCTTTTACTACGGAACTTTTTTATAATATATAAAACTGTTTATAGAGATCATACCTACCTTAGTTTCCCCAGAAATCGATAGTGGCGAAATATCTGATGTAATTACTAACATTTAATGCCAATCTAAGCGACTGTAGAAATTATTTTTCATCTAATTTTTAGTTTTTTTTAATGTTTTCTACGAAAAACACTGAAATTTTAAAAATGTTTCAATCACAGAAATGAAACACATCACAGAAGTTAATGTAGAACCACAGAATAGGCAAGAGATAGTACACCTGGTATAGGCTCTATCAGGTGTACTATCTATTACCTGCCCCCCAATTGTGTAAGAATTGTCGATCAAATCGTCTAAGTTCGGTGTCAAAATAAAATAAACCATATCATTATTGAGTTAGAGCTCAATTTCGTGTATACATTCTTATACGTTTAGGTATGTCCGATACCATAAACGTATGAGAATGGATACACGAAATTGAGCTCTATTTCAAAGCGATTATGGTTTACTTTACTTTGACGCCAAACTTTTACGATTAGATCGGCAATTCTTACATAATCACACCTCTGTTCTGCCAAGTTTAATAGAGGCTCTACCGTAGAGTCTCTATTAAACTCGGCAAATATTTGCCCGGGGCGTATAATTGTGCAGCTGAAATCTTCCGTGGATCGCATACCTACATTGTATAATGTAACTATCTAGATTATATGATGTATAGAACTTACATTATACAGTGTACACGATCTGCGGGATATTTCTGCTGCACAATTTTATGTCCCGGGCAAATATTTGCCCAATTTTGTTTGTCCGTAGTCCGTACATCAATTCTAAATATATTATACGTAGGTATACATGAGTAGGTATGTCGGTTCATTTTATTATTATCTTCAATTCATTTGGTTTTTTCCCCTTTTCTTCTTTAAGGTACCTTTATTATTTTCCTTGTTTCTGTATTTATTTATAGGGACTTATTAAATAAGATTAATTGGCCCATTGCCGTTTTGAACAATGATCAATAAATAAATTACCTAATAAAAATATAATGAAAAACTAGCTAATGCCCGCGACTTCGTCTGCGTGGATCGAGATATGTGTTGTTCCAGGCTTTCTATAATCTATCTCTGGGCCAACTATTACAATATACAGTTAAAACTACCTTATGGATACCGCGAGGTCTCAGTTCGGGGCGTACCAATAGTATTAGTAAGAAGAAAAATATCGAATAATATATATTATCTCTGGAAAATTTCACCTGCGCCCATCTGGCCATCGTAAAATAGTTGTTAGGGTACAATATCCTGCTGTGAGGTCGGAATTTACATAATATTACGTATCTGCCTCGCTAAGCAAAGAGGTTTAAAATAATAATAAACTCACTTGAATTGTTTTTTTTTTGCAAAGATACATCAGCGTGCCTTACGTACCGGAATTTTCCGAGCGCATGTCCATTTTTCGAAATTCATCTCATAATTATCGTCCGTACAGTGCTTACTGCAGTGTCCACTGTACTTATTCCACATTTTATGTACAATTAGCTGATGCCCGCGACTACGTCCGCGTGGATTGACTTTTTTTAGATTCCTGCGGGAACTCCTTAATATTCCGGGATAAAAAGTAGCCTATGGGTTATTACAGACCATAATTTATCTCTGTGCCAAATTTCATTCAAATCCGTTCAGACGTTCTGGCGGGATTGAGTTACAAACATCCATCCATCCAATCTTTCGCATTTATAATATTAGTATAGATCGTACGAATAACTTAGAGGTATTACCTATAAGGAAAAAAATGAGGAAGAAAACCACCAGTAAGGAAACCTTACAAGGAAAATGACTCCAAAATATGAGACAGTTGACCAAGCCTTGACTTTTATGCCACGAAGCCACTTATGATTGCAATAAAGCCGCTTATCTCATCTTTTCCGGGCGGAAGGAAAGAAGGAAATTTCGGTACTGTTTTCGAAATTTTCGAATAGCTGTAAGTGGTAACCAAGTGGCAAGTACAAAAACCCTCAATCCACGCGGACGAAGTCGCGGGTATCAGCTAATAAGCAATAAACATTACGGCCCTACTGCCGTTGCCACTTCCGCATTCTTTCTTCTTCTTTCATTCTTCTTCGTTGCACTCTTGAGAGAGCGGTCGTGGTCATCACGAAGCGACGACTTCATCATCACATCATCACTTCAGCCCATTAACGTCCCACTGCTGGGCACAGGCCTCCTCGCTGCTCCAATGCGGGTTGGCGGGCTTTAACGACTATTATCATGTTAGTGATAATAACCGCGACCGACGGTTTAACGTGCTCTCCGAGGCACGGGGGTGAAACACCGCCAACTTCCTAACTTCGGGCTAGTACTGGGAATTTCTATCCGAAAAACCCGATAGTTAATTATGGCCCGACCCGGGACTCGAAACCTGGACCTCGTCGGCCGCAGACAAACATGCTAACCTCTAGACCAACGAGGCAGCGACGACTTATTTATTATATATTAGTGGCAGATGTGATACACCTCACGAGCATCCGCAACTTCTCCCTGGTGACCAACAGCCTAGTACACACGTGCCGATGGACTGAGACTGCCCACAGCTGACTTCTAAATTGGGTACGTCCCAGTGGCGTGCAGTATATAGAGGCATAAAAGTACTGCTTACCCAAATGGAACACGTCAATGTTAATATTTCATAAAAACAGCTAATAAATAGGTATTCTGACTATCTAATGCCTACCCTAGCTTCAAACACTGGTAGGTCCATCGCATGGGCGACCTTCCTCGCCCTCTGATGTACCTTTCCCTGCACGAAGGGCGGTCGATTGAGTCATTCTCACGTCGGAAAACGTGTCCGAAAAATTGAACAGCAACCGCATAGAACAGGGAATCAGCTTATGGAAACCGCATAGTCAGATTGGAGGGGACTGGATTTCTGGTAGTAAGGAGGCTATCTGCACGTTGAAAATGTCATTAAAATAAAATCTCAAATATTATCTTTAATAGGATCCAGATCATAACTTACAGCCGCGTCGTATTTTCAAATATTGCGCTCGCTTCGCGTGCATCTACATAATTTATTCCGTACTTACATATGAATTTCAAACGTTTCGTTTTATATCTTACTCTATACTATTATGAAATTGTAAAGTACTTCCTGTTCACTTTCATTAGTCGAAATTGGAAATGTCTTCGTACCCCCTTCCCTCTTCCAACAAAAACGTACAGCTAGGTATATAGGTACCATGGCCGCCACGTCATGGTCATTTTCTGAAAACAAAATAAAATATTAGTCTGGTAGCGCACATCATCTATGAATTCGCACTTACGTCATCTTTTCTTTACATAATATTATTTTAACGAAATGTGTCCACAATATTTATTTAAGTTGGCATCTTGTAAGTAGGTAGGTATAACAGCTATGTAAATGATGAAAACATTCCTAAAAGTTGGAGTTGCTTTCAATATTATTTTATTTTACTCTACCTACATTTTCGGTTTTATTGCTGGACTCGAGAGTCGCTTAATCATTACATAAGAAACTCCTAAGTATAGATTTCGATACAAAATCTATTAAGTTCCTTTTCCTATTTAGTTTTGTACACGGCATCGTATAGTAACGCAATTTTTTTTCGCGATAAGTATTTGGTTATGCTGTTGGTGAAGCTTGGGATCCAGACTACACCATAGACTTTCGAAATTCCAAAATTCAATGCACGGAATCTGACACGTTCACGGTCTCCCATTTGTAAAATAAATGGCAACAAATTAGTTAAAGGGCCCACAAAGCGCATTAGAAATGTAAATGTGCTCCGATTCTTTTATTTTAACAGCAGGCAAAGCCGCGAGCATAAGCGCGTAGATAGCAAGCAATAATTAAACATAAATAAAAAACACGACTGCCCTGCCAAAAAACTAACTAAAAAGTTAAAAACAATAAATGATATTTTTTGTGAATCACTGGATATTGAACTATAGTGTTATATACTTTTGGAATCTACTCATCATTTTCTAGATGATGATTATATATTTAATCTTTCGGTTTTTTTTCAACTTTAGTATTTAATGCCCCCATGGTCACTACATCAATTTCTTTTTAATTTTACTAGCCTATGCCACCCGGAATAAGCTAGGGATTCTAACGATACCTCATTTATAAAAATCGGTTCAGGCGTATAGAAGTTATGGTGGAATATACAAACTCACAACTTACAGCATCAAGGCCGGGAGCCGCAGCAGAAAAGGCTGAAACCGGCAAGCGGCGGAAGTATGCCTCTCTCATAGAGAGTTACATATTTGTTCCGTTTGCCGTGGAGACCCTTGGGCCGTGGAGTCCTAGTGCCAAAAATTTTTTGTGAGATATTTCACCGCGGCTAATTGTCTCATCTGGTGACAGAAGGGCTGGCTCATTTTTTGCGCAAAGGATCAGCCTGGCTGTCCAGCCCGGAAATGCAGCCAGCATTCTTGCCACCATTCCACGTGGGCATGATTTATATAGTAATTAGGTTAGGCTAGCTAGCATTAAGTTCTATTGTATTATTTTCAATAAAAAAAAAAAAAAAACTCACATATATATATACATATATACATACATACATGAACCCTAAAAACAATATACACCTTTTTTCAGGCAGTCGTATAAAAAGGCCTTGGCATTACGCAGACCCAAAAAAGTCGTTTTTGTCGTAAATCATAATATTACACTGGAAGTAACAATGCGTGAAATTGTGCGTTTAAATTAAGTATAGGACTATTGCGACTATTATATATTGGACTATGCGATAGGTGGGTATTTTATACCTACTAATAGTGGCTTGTAAGTTATAATATTTAATATTTGAACATTCTTTGTAAAAATCACCCTCATCCGCATCCCAACACAGACTCTACAAACCCTAGAGCATTATTGAAAACTCTCAGCGTTCAAGTTTCCTTTCGATATTTTCCAACAAGTAATTTTGATTTTGAAGACCAGCTAGGGACTTCAAAATCAAAATTACTTGTTTTATAAGCAGGAGGTATCCGATGCGATCCCCGGCACGGTCAATTTGGGAATATCATACTATACCTACCATAATATTATAAATGCGAAAGTGTGTTTGTTTATTGCTTTGTCCTTCAATCACGCAGCAACTGAGCTACGGATCAACGTGATTTTTAAGGACGAAAAATTAAGGAGTTCCCGCAGGAATCAAAAAAATTTAAACCACGCGGTCGAGGTCGCGGGTATCAGCTAGTATTATATAGATTCTGAATGATCGGTGAACGTGGCCGAGGATGCTGTGCAGGCACTGTTACACTGGTCACTACTTTTTGATATTTTTATTACTTCTTGAATGACTTTAAGTATTATTTTTTCGTCCACCCATTTGAACTATATCTACGTAGGTATCATAATGTTATTATTTGTCTGCGAAAAGTTTTAATTTATATTTTTCTGCATTAATGTAGGTACATAACGTTTCACATACTTGCGTGAAATCTCAATACGCATACTACTCATAATATGTGAATGTTTATCAGGATTAATATAATATTTAATGCAAATTGTTTGTTGCAAAATTCCTGCAACTAATAAGTATTTTGCATTCGTAAACAATGATTAGCATTTTATGACAGACTGAGAGAAGTAAATATTTATTACCTACTTGTTCTGGGAAATATAAAAGATTAAAGAATACTATCATTTATCATTCGAAGTGCAAGGACTTTCATGATTTACAAGTTAACGTATCTAGGTACAAGTACCTACCTATCAATTAGTTTACTATATATTAGGTTGTTCGATAAAAAATAAATTTTGGAAGTGAAACTTCCTTAGAATCGTTGTGATTTGAAAATTCAACGAAACGAAAAAATTAAACGAAAAGTGATACCAAAAAGAGACAAACATGTACAGGATTTAGCCTGCGAGAGAATGATATAGAAACATCCCGGAGAAACTTCTTTATTTTCCAGCATATAAAGCCTATGTTATTCCCTGGGATGTATCCTACCCATATACCAAATTTTATCTTAATCTTTTGGAGAGATGGGCCGTTAAAGCGTAGCAGGCAGACAGACACAGTTTCGAGTTTGTAATATTAGTATGGCTCTAACACTTAACTTCAACAGCGTTGGTTTAGACATCCAGCGTCCTATTCGCGGGCGATCTAAAGGGATTCGATCTCCGGACACACATCTCTAACTTTTTGAGTTACTCGTATGTGCGTTTCGAGAAATTAAATATCACTTTATCAAAAAAAAACAAAATCATAAAATAACATAAAAAAAGAGCTGAAAATTAGCGCTGTTGTGGTGTATCTATAATTCTACACCACAACATCATCACGCTGAGCCGATGTCTTTTTTGGAATATTTTTATGTCTAGTTCTTAACTTTTTTTTTACTAGTAATTTTGTTTTTGTATCTCCACTGTGTCTTTGGTAATTGCAAATAAAGATTTTATTTATTAAAAAAAACTTAGACTTAGCTTATAACTTGCCTTTTTATCTTGGGCCAGCAATCCTACGTATATGGGTTAGTGGGTTTAAATCGTTGAAGTACACGAGTCACGAAAAAGTACGTACATATCTCTACTTTTCTTTACAATAGATAACAATAATATCATGTATTAGTTAAGTATGTACCCATGTAGTAGGTTTTTATTATATTTCGAAACAACATATCTGTGATAATAACAATTATAATCTCATCTTTGTGGAGACGGTGTTGGTTTATGTTTTAGATTAAGCAGTTATGTACAGTCGTGGTCTGAAAAATTTTGCTTGTCCACTTTAAAGTTCTTTTTTTTTCTTTAGGGGCTTTTATAGTTAATTACATTTCAGCCCCATTATAATTTAAAGTTCTTATTTGCATTCACATAAAATCTGTCAGAAGGTCGATACTCGATATACCTATGCACTATGGAACTAGGAATGTGCTAATTACATATGCACAATAATGGTAATGCGCAAAACTTGAAATTAGGAAATGAGTATTATTACAAAACTAGCTGATGCCCGCGACTTCGTCCGCCTGGATTGAGTTTTTAGTTCCCGCGGGACCTCTTTAATTTTCTAAGATAAAAAGTAGCCTATGTGTTCTATCTATATCTGTGAAAATTAATCATCCATAGCCAATGTTCTACCCCGGGATACAATCTACCAATGTACCAAATTTCATCAAAATCGGTTGAGCAGATGGCTCGTGAAGCTTAGCAGGCAGACAGACAGATATCGATGCTTGAAAATGTCTTGATATAGAGTTTTAGACTTTGTGTTATAAAGAATATAATTTGAAAACTGCTAAATATTTTCCGACTGCGACTGTAATGTACTCGAGGCTTTGTAATTTTCGTCTACAAGATAAGGTAATGTGTAATTTGTTAAGGAATAACATATTATTATGACGAGTGATGACGACCCTGGCGGTCTTATAAGTGGGAGGCGGTGAATTCGATTCCCGGCAAGGGCAATTTCGTGATTTAGAATTACTAAATTGCTTATTAAAACTGGTTATAAACTAAAAAACTAAAACTGGTAAAACTGGTTGGTCTAGTGGTCAGCGTGGTTGACGGCCGACGAGGTCCCGGGTTCGGATCCCGGGTCGGGATATAATTAAGTGTCGGATTTTTCTGATTAGATACTCCCGGTACTAGCCCGGAGTTAGGAAGTTGGCGGTGTTTCACCCCCGTGCCTCGGAGAGCACGTTAAGCCGTCGGTCCCGGTTATTATCACTAACATGATAATAGTCGTTAAAGCCCGCCAGCCCGCATTGGAACAGCGTGGTGGGTCTAAGCTCTAATTCCCTCTCTCCTATGAGAGTGGACGCCTGTGCCCAGCAGTGGGACGTTAATGGGCTGTAGTAGTAGCAGTAGTAGTTATTATAACATGTTCTTTAGCTAAGCATGCATTGTACTTTAATAATCTCTACCTATTGCGTACATGACTTCAAAAATTTACGAGATCTGTGGCCCTCCCTTAGTCCCTCTCACAGACAGTGGCGTTATAATCATAGAGGCATAAAAGCACTGCTTACTCAAATTTATCTTCTCATTTTCTCATTTTTTCGTTCTGACTGTCAGTAAATAGGTATTCTGACTAACTAATGCCTACCCTAGCTTCAATTATGCATGTTGAAGTACGATTGTATGATTGTATGAAAGTATGATTTAACAAAAAAAAATCTCATTTTTTCGTTCTGACTGTCAGTAAATAGGTATTCTGACTAACTAATGCCTACCCTAGCTTCAATTATGCATGTTGAAGTACATATTATGATTTAATAAAAAAAATAAAAAATTGCATGGATATTCGATTAAATGACTAATTAATTAATAATTTTACTGACCGAGCACTCAGGTGTCTGAATTCAGGGCCGCTACTCACACTAAAATTAAAAATATATATATATATATATTAGCTATATAATTCATAGATACCACTTCTTACCAAAAAAAAAAAAACACCACCACCACTTTACGACGAATCGTGAGTGGCACCTAATTCAGAGCAAAAGTCGCATTAAAAAGGTCTCTGACATCATGTCAGAGGATAACTGAGTGCGAAACATTAAAAAAAAAATACCCTAGCTTCAAACCCTGTGCACGCCACTGCGTCACAGACCGTAGCACTGGGAGGGCACAGGCCACAGAGTAGCGAGGGCGTACGACTGGGCAGTGGGCACATGCGGATAACAATACTAGCTGACCCGACACACGTTGTACAGTCCAAATTTCAATAAATCGAGTTCACGGTTTAACAAGAAAAGATTAGAAGGTTTAGAAGATAGGATATGTCGACTTTACAATGCAAGATTGTCTAGTATTGTATTGTAAAGTCGACATCTCCTGAAGATGCTCCGGTGTCGGGGCGAAACGTGCGTCGAGAATAGTATAAAAGTCTTGTGTGGTGGTGCATGTGAGTGGTGGTTGCATTGCTTGCTTGGGAACTTGGCTTTCTTGCTTGGTTGGGAAGGCAAACGGTGCTTCGCTTGTAACTGCATGATTGACCATACAGAATTTTTTCTGTTGGCGGTTTATAGCAAAATAATTGTAATCTTTTCTTGTTAAACCATGAACTTCCGCAAAGTAACGCCTGATTCTATCCAAATCGAGTTCATACAACAAACCCGTAGAAAAGACCACTCAGTTTTCCCGAATTTCCCAATTTTCCACGCAGCTATTCCAATTTTCTTTCCCTAAAAACGTTATTTATCAGGAACAAGAAGAGGGTCTCCATACAAGAAACATGGTTCTTTCGGCGTTTTTTGCTGTTTCAAAAGATACCGTAGGTGTTAGCTGTAAATACTATAGCTGATATAATATGGAAATTCATAAAGTTCTAAATTATAAATTAAAGCGGGTCGGGTCCCCCATACAATAAATTTGTGTTTAAAAAATAAATCTAGTGTTAAGTTTTCTACGATGGTACGGAACCCTTCGTGTGCGAGTCCGACTTGCGCTCATTGGCCGATTTTCTTTAATTAATTATATAGAAAAGAAATGAGAAATATGCAGCCAGGCAGGCGGTTTTACATAGTAATTCTTTGTGGCTGTATAAATCAATTTCTGCTTCAATGTCGCGGAATTTAATTACGTCTGGGGATAGTAATTTTATTGATTCAATTTAATTTACTGTTTCGTCAGTCGCCAGCGCTGGAATGTGAATACTTTAGAGTCCAGTTAGGTTTAGTAGTCTGGTCACGTTTTTCCTATAAACTATAAAAAATACGACGCAAGCACCAAAATACTAATTTCTACTTACCTAGAAAATATTAATGGGACGCTGCCATCCGTCACAGTTGCATTTTGTTTTAAAAATAAATATAGTGCCAATCACCCCCACTTATTTTCTGACTCAGTGGGTAGAGTCTGTTCAATAAGTCAATGTACATGGGTAAATTACAGCGTAATTGAAAAATTGCATAAAATAACACTGTTAAAGGATCATCAACGAATCAAACAAATGTGAGAAAAAGTCCAAAACAGTTCAAGTCTTCGAAAGCGCTTGACAGGTGTGGATGGTGTCCGAATTTAATTTCTTAAATTTCTATGTAAACTGACTTAATTAACAAACTATCAAAAAATGAATGCCTAAACTAAAGCTTTTCTGTTACGTAACAGAAAAGCTGTGCCCTGCGTTCTAATAATACTAATAAAATGAATTGGGCTCTTAATCTACATAGCATGTTTCAGTACTTAACAATTTCTCTGCATTTACTTATATTATGTACTGGCTGATGCCCGTGACTTCGTCTGCGTGGAATACTTTAGTTTAAAGTACTTAATTCCCACCGACAAGCTCCTTAATTTTCCGGGATACAAAGCCTAAGTCACTCTCGATGTCTTAAACTATATCCATGCGATAAAATCACGTCGATCTGTTGCTCTGTTGCGGCGTGATCGAAGAACAAACAAATAAAAACACTTTCGCATTTATAATATTAATAACTGATGACTGACTTTTAAATTCTCACAGGAACTCCTTAATTTTCCGGGATAAAAAGAAGCCCATGTCCTTCCCCGGGTGTCTCTCTCTATCTAGTGGGGCGTTGGCGTCTTGGCATGCATCTTGGGACTATTGAGGTCCCATCGTCTGTCGCTTCTTCGAACTATGTGTCACTTAAGCTTGGAGACTCGTCAAGTAATGTCGCAGCAGATTGTCACGTGGGCCTCATTACGTAAACATTGTTCCAACGGTGTAACAATCGCAATCATCTCTGATTGGTTAACAGGCAATACTCTTCCCTCTTCCGCTCTTGGTCGAAGCCCATTGTAGCAGCTGGAATACTGTAATTTCAGCCAATCACAACAATTGAGCTTGCAACTATGTTTTACGTGGCTACGTGTTAAGTGGTTCACACCGAGACCCCTGAAGGCATACTACCATCGCTTATAGCAGTTTTATTAAATAACTTTATTTGCTTGACATGCAGAGCTGTTTTTGAGAATGCAAGCATCGTCTTTGTAGATATTCTTCATAGTTTAGGACAATTCTTGATTTCCACATTTTATGGGCAGTACTTGTACCAATTTGGAGATCCTAGTTTTCATATATTTTACAAAATTATAAAGTTTTGAAAAAAAAAGTTACGAAAACACATCATTAATGAAACTTGCTGACCGAACAATCAGTGATCGATTTTATCTTGATGGCTGCCTTACTGGATCACCAAAGGGTCAAAATAATTTTTATATAATATTCTCGATTTTAATTTTTAAATTTTTCTACAAGGTCTGCACCCTTATGCAGTCGAAATTCCGCGGGCTTGTACGAAGCGATTTGCTTCCTCGTTTCTAATTCGAACCGATAGGATATGGAGTGCCCTTCTGGCTTCCGTTTTCCTCTTCTCGTTTAATTTAAGTAGGTACTTTCAAATTTCAAATCAAGAGAGAAAAGGCATCTTCTGAGCAAGCGCCAGATGGAGCACCTTAGGCTGCAGCTTAAATATCTAACAAGTCAGAATTAAAAATAATTAAAAAACAAGACTGCCTTGCCAAAAAACGAACTAAAAAGTTAAAAATCTAAATTAATCTCGTTAAATTAGAATCTTATTCACATTTTTATTAAATGATATTTTTTTGTGAATCACTGGATATTGAACTATATATTTTTGGAATCTACTCATCAGTTTCTAGATGATGATTATATAGTTAATCTTATTTTCGAACATTTTTTTTCAACTTTAGTTTTTATTGCGGGGCTATGGTCACTCAATCAATTTTTTTTTAAATTTTACTAGCTTATATCACCCGGAATAAGCTAGGGATTGCAACGATACCTCATTTATCAAAATCGGTTCAGGCGTATAGACGTTATGGTGGAATAAACAAACTCACATACATACATACATAAATACATGAACCCTGAAAATAATATACTCCTTTTTTCAGGCATTCGTATAAAAAAAGACCAAGAAAGTTTTAATTCTACAAAATTGTTCAGGAGGACTGATCCATTAGCGCAAGTAGCTTTATATGTTATATAAGTTGTCCTGCCTTGAACTTAGAACCTAACTGCAGCGCCACTTACTGGGTCTAAACCATCATAGTCAGTCCAGCCGTTCTGAAGTGATGCTCTTGCATACATTCGGCAATTGCATTCTATTTACTAGCTCTTGCCCGCGGCTTCACTCACGTTAGGTTTGATTTTCATACGAATTTCAAACCCCTATTTTACCCCCCTAAGGGTTGAATTTTGAAATATTCTTTCTTAGCAGATGTCTACGTCTTAGGTGGTAGGTCCTTTCTTATTTGTATGCCAAACTTCAGCTCGATCCGCCCAGTGGTATGCGCTGTGCGTTGACAGATCAGTCAGTCAGTAATCTTATCTTATACATAAAATTCTCGTGTCACAATGTTAGTTACCATACTCTTCCGAAACGGCTTGACCGATTTTTACGAAATTTTATATGCATATTCAGTAGGTCTAAGAATCGACTGCTATCTATTTTTCATACCCCCTAAAACACCTCAATCGACGCTGACGGAGTCGCGGGCATCAGCTAGTCTTTTTATATATTTAGAAATAGATAACGTACCTCGACGCCCATAAAAAATGGATTATAATTCTCAATCGTCAACAATATTAAAATAATACTGCTAGTGTGCGCCCTGGGACCACTCAGCTGCGGCGGTGTCTGCACTACACAATACAACAATGATAGATAATATGTGATTCTTGTCACGGAGTTACCCCCTCAATTATCAAGTGCTTATTTTGGTTTATGGCACTATTAACTTCTCCAAGTGTGTAAAATATGACGTGAGTAGATAACGCCGGGTGCTCCGTACTAGCCAAAACAACCGCGCGACAATAGCAGCGTACTTAGGTACTTACTAATAATTTCATCAGTATTAGAGACGAGTTGACGAGGTCCATACAAAATATCACTTCATCAATTTTTCACGAATTTTCTAGGAGACTGCAAATTTTTCCACCTTATTGTCCGAAAAAGGTGGAAAGAAAAATTTGCAGAATCACGGACATAAAAATAAAAAAAAGTAATCTGCTTCTCAAGTTATATGCTTAACCATGTACCGATGAACAGCATTTTATTGGAGTTTACCTCCTTTAGAATCGATTTATATAAGCCCGGGATATGAAAATTTACGGGGAATAAAATCAAATTTTCTGTTACGTTAACTTTATGTTTCCATGGTTTCCAAAACTACATATTATGTGATAGTTAATACAAATAAATGTATCAACCATGCTTTCAGTAATATAAAAAATGTGTTCATTTACTAATATATATATTTTATAATCGTTCGCAAAGAGTAAACTCCAGTCGTGCATTGGAGCTGACACACACAATTTTTATTTATTTATTTATGTGGGTGGGATATTTAAGTTAAAAAATAACTACACAGGTAAATATATAAAAAACTTTTTTGAATACAAAATTTTTCTCTAGCCATCAGACATCAGAGCCGTAGACAGAGATCTGCGGTTCAGTAGAACATCACCTATCTCTTGTCAAAATTGAATTTCTGAATTTTCTCTGGCCCGGCCTGATGGGAGGTTTCGGCCGTGTGTAATTACCACCCCACCTGCAAGGACGTACCGTCAATCGATTTAGCGTTCCGGTATGATCAGGACAACAGCTTCCAACCCAATCTATTGTGGGGGCAACAGCTCTTGATTTTTTTAATATTATAATTTATATTACCCCCATACCTATGCTGGGATTACCTTTCCCACCGCCAAGGATCACTGGTAGAATTCTCTTAAAGAGAGAGAGAAGAGAGAGAGTGCCTCTTAAAAAGATAAGTGCTTCCTTGTCCACTATGTTTCTGTTTTTCTACGTATTTTTTTTAACTTTTTGGAAAAAAAAATACTAAAAACTTTGCTACTAATTCCATTCGAGTACCTACCGGCTAACGTGGATCTACCAAATAATTAATTATAGGTATAATTCTGTTATTAAACTGACGGACCAAGACCAAAATCTAAAATTAAAATAAATCAATACTAATATTATAAATGCGAAAGTGTGTCTGTCTCTCGGCGATGCTTTCACGGCTCATCTTTTCTACCGATTTTGATGAAATTTGATACAGGGATGGGTTGTGTCCCGGAAAAGTAAAATTTCCCGCAGGTATAAAGAAACTAATCCACGCGGATGAAGTCGCGGGCATCATCTAATCTAAACTATAAGAGGAAAGATTTGTTTGTTTGTAATGGATAAACTCAAAAACTACTCAACCGATTTTAAAAAATCTTTCACATATAAAAAGCTTCGTAATCAGCGAGTAACGTTAAGGATATATTTTATTTTCAAAAAATTAGAGATCCTTACGAAAATTGTCTCTTCTGAGAGCTTACCTACGTGGCGTACGCTGCGTATATAGTTAAAGTTACACGAAAACAATGTATGGTGGAATTGTTCCTCTGAAAAAGTTCTTAAAAAAGTCCACGATAGCATATATCTATCTTTTAAGGTTGACTCACAGTAATAATTTTTTTGATTTTAAAATTTGGTCTAAAGCAATGCTTTACTTGCGAAGGTGTTTTTACCAACCTAGTATTAATACTTATCAAAATAAATATGTTAGTCATCTCAAGTATATTATTAAAATAAAAAATTTCCTTTACAACATTTAATTTAGACGAATATCTTATGAGATATCATAGAAATAATCTA
Source organism: Erebia palarica (assembly GCA_964035005.1). Lineage (NCBI taxonomy): Eukaryota > Metazoa > Arthropoda > Insecta > Lepidoptera > Nymphalidae > Erebia > Erebia palarica. The sequence continues at coordinate 35,327,331 of OZ035986.1, read as the reverse complement.
ACGTGCAAGGGAAAATGGCGCTACTGCGGCGCGGCGGCTGGTATTTGGTAAGTCAATGGCGCTCAGATTAAATACATAAAATCTAAAGGCTGGCGGAAGTGGCAGATGTAATGAGGGCGGGGCGTACTCTTAGAGTGTTATATTAAAATGTAATTTAAAACCTGCCCACTGGCTATATTGGGCTATATATTGACTATTATGATTATATTACTGCTACCCGTAAGAAGCCGGGCCGGATCGCTAGTCTAATATGAACTAAGTAAAAAATTAATAAAAAAGTGACAGTCTCATTATAGCGAGAAAAAAATTTCGACGATTAAAATCGATGGCATCATGGTGAATACCCTGGTTACCGTAATTACTTTACACAACGCAGAGTACAAGTACCTAAACTATCGCATAGCCGGAAGCAGTTAGCTAACTACTCAACGACCTACGTATCAAATCGGTAATTTAATGGCGCTAGGTAGGATTTATAATGCACAGTACCTACCTACTTTAATTCAATTTCCGCGACGTGGTAAACGAAAAAACATATTTTTTTTATATAACAACTAGATGATGCCTACGACTTCGTCCGCGTGGATTGGGATTTTTGACTCCTATGAACTAATTAATTTTCTGGGATAAACAGTGTTATTCCAGACTATAATCTATCTCTGTGCCAAACATCTTCATCCGATTTAGCTGTAACAAATATCCAACCAAATTTTCGCAATTATAATACGCAATTATAATATTATATAACAACTGATCAGTCCCAGTTTTACACGGGTGAAAATTCTTAAAATCCTTTGTTAAGATACCTTCTATCAATCTTTCCGATAATCCCACCAGTTTCAATAGACATAGAGGTAATTTCATTTGTAGTCAGGCAGGCAAAACGTGGTTTTTATATGTAAAGACTATTGCTCTCTCTCTTATCCAACCCATTGCCGGCTCATCGGCAGAAGTCTCCTCTCGGAAAACGGAATGAGAAGGGTCTGGCTTTATTCCACGACGCTGACTAAGTCCGGATTGGCAGACTTCACACACCTTCGAGAAGACATTATGAAGACATCTTGGGCAGGTTTCCTCAAAAATGAAGAAATGACTTGCTACAAACGGTGAAGGACCGTGAGGAGGAAGGAAGAACGGTGATGCACCGTTTGAGCAAGTAATTTTTAAAACGCTCATAACTTCGAAAAGTTAGAGGTGCATTATCGAGGATAAAACCTGCGACCCCGTACAGGAGGTCAGGTGTCTTAACTAGTTAACCACTAAGCTAATCACCGCTTGACATTTTATCTAGACTTATAGTCTAGACTATTTATCATACCCTATTTATCGCGGATTGTCATTTAACAGGTGGTACCTTGGTAGATCTACTAGTGCGTCTTGTTAGCAAGATAATAAACAGCTGTTTGTTATCTTGCTAACAAGACGTTTCATTCTCATTGCATAATAAAATGTGCACCATTGAATTATTTTAAATTATCTTAATATCTGTTTCAATATCAGAAATATTTGCAAATTAACCTAAGTTCTACCTCAGGTTAATTTCCAGAATTTTCAGGATCTCTCAGGAACCAACGGGCTTGCGTGCTCTCTGAGACACGAGGGATTCACAATACCACCAAAACAAAGTCGGCGTTGGCACTTGGGGAGAATTTTCTTGATAGTAAACTATTTTTCGGGTCATCTAAACCAGGACCTTGTCTTCCGCAAAGTCACAAATTCAGTACCACCGATTTACGATTCTAACGAGCGCTGAGTATGGACGTATGGACGAAAAAGTTCTAAAACAATACAGTTAAGGTAGTCTACTCTAACGCCATTGTGTTTGATGCTCGAATTCATTCATCGTCGGAATTGCTTGAAATCTCGTGGTAAGGGCTACAGGACTACATATATTTAAGGCAATCATGCGGTGACCTTCTTACGCAATACAAAATTTTAGAAATGACACGCAGGAGATGTGGTTTTATTGTGGTTTACGCGCAGTGGCAACATTCATCGGGCTTAATGAAGGAAGTGACCACTTACAGTGGCCACGGAGCCATGCGGCCTCTAATGAGCTCGTGCGAACGTCTGCGACACTGCAGAATTATCCGCTCATTTACTTAAATTGAGATTTTACACCTTTTATAGGCGAGAAAACAAACATTTTTAACCCGAGACGGATTTACTCTTGTACTGATGTCCGCCTAAAACCATACCGACTTATACCTAGATGAAAACAATATAAGAATAAGTAATATTTCTTCTTATGTGGTTTTCATCTAAGTCGGATGTAAAGTACATTTAAAGAAGATGAAAACAACATAAGAAGAAATAATATTTCTTATTTTGTAAATTTTTTGATAAAATAAAATAAAACGCCGGTTACTCTGCATGGGCCACCACGGGTACCGAGGGTACCCTGTAGATTATGTGTGTTAGGATAGAGTATGGGCCGAAAAGTTCGCTAAACACGGGGACTCTTTTTCGCCATAACATTTCATCAACAAAGGTTTGGGTGACCACCATACTTATATTTCTCGTCACTTAACCGAGAAAGTTTCTTAAGGCAGACGCTAGCTAAGTAGAGACTAGAGGCTGGTATGGTACGTGGGTAAACCCACATGACCTTGGGCTGTGATAGTAAATTCCTCAAAAATGCTTTAATGGTAAGAGGAATAAAAAGTTGGTAAGAGCCTCATTTACGCAAGTCGACACCCTTTATGTATTTGATCTGGAGCAATCGTGTCTTTTCGAACGCTGCTGGTGCTGGACGAAGGTCTCCTGCCTGGATCTTGTAACTAACCTGACGGGTTATGGGTCCATCATCCCGGACCGCGTAACCATCTGGATCTTTGTAACCACAAAGATTGAACTTTGTAATTTTTAAAAAAAAATTAGTTTTGCCTGAGAGGAACGTATAGTCACATTGTCAACATAACACGGTCTTGTGCCGCTTGCTTCCGTCCTCATAGTGTGGAGTCTTTCAACACTGCGCTTTCTGGTGCAAAGCTGCCATTCAAGCACCTTGGGACCTTAATCATAGATGGAATAATAGTCTGTGTAATAGTTACTTCCTCAACCCCTATCGGTTCTTCGAACTCAAATCAACTCAAATAGTATTTTGTATGTTAATGGGTACCATACGAATAAATCAATTAAATTTTTTGGTCATTTTATAAATGAATAACAAACCAGCTTCGCGTATAAGGATGTACAGGTATTATAAGGATATTTATATGAGACTTATGCTAATTGAATATGATTAAGAACACGTGAACGTACTTTGTTGGTCGGATTCGTACCTACTGTTTACTTTAATAATGAACACGTCAGTCAAGCAAGCACAATCAGAGCGACAGATATCTCTCGCAGCCTTTGTCGCTCCATGCGGATGATTCGCAAGATACCGTTGTCGTTATGATTGTGCTGGAGCTGTTTCTTGCTTTGCTGAAAATATTTATTTTGTAAAAAAATGCGGCGATTCTAGGAACTAATTTTATCTCGTAAGATCTAATTAAATTTACATTTATAATATTCATATTAGCGCACGGGTAGAGTTATTTAGTGAAAATATTTTATAAATAGCTGTATGTTTCGTATTCGTCGCCGAAGCTGCTGGAAGCAAGCGGCACAGTACCGGATCCTGTCGACGTCTATCGGCTGAGACGATGACAACGCGAATTGCTATTCTGAATATTAGATAAGCGAGATTTGCATTTTTTTTATCCACAAGTTAGATTTGGCTGCAATCTCACTTGATGGTAAGTGATGATGCAGTCTAAGATGGTAGTGAGCTAACCTTTTAGGGGCGCGATTACATTAAACCCATACCCGTAATCGGTTTCTACACGGCATCGTATCAGAACGCTTAATCGCTTTCCGGCACGTTTTTGCCGGCCGGGTAGTAACTAGCCATGGCCAAAGCCTCCTGCCAGGCCAGACTAGGGAAAATTCAGAAATAATAAATTCCCAAATTGACCCTGCCAGGGATCAACCCCCTTGTTAGGATAACGGTCAAAACAGGGAGGTCGTCAAATGAATGTTTGTGTGATCATGAAATTATTTGTACGTAATATTTAACATTTTGCGTTAAATTGTAACCATACATGTAGGATTGGTCTCGCTCGTCTCGTCCGAGACCAAACCTACATCTATGATTGTAACATAGAATTTTTGCTTGATTTTGTCATTAGCATGGCAACTGTGGTAATATTTAACTGAGGTACATTTTTAGGTTAGACTGATTAGCTATAGTTTCATTTTACTTATCTTTTTCCCAGAAAAATGAAGAGCAAGGAAAAGATTGACATCAGCCACATCAGCGGCAGCACAGTCACCGTCGGCGATGACAGGTCGGTAGCTAGGTTTTTTTTATTTATTTATTTATAAGCCTGTATAGGACAATATAAAGCATTTTTTGAACAGTAATTGTTATTATTCTATTCCCTGGTTCTATTTGCTAGTCCGTGTGCCCTTTGGCAAAAGCCTCCTCCAATCCTTTCCAATGATTCCTATTAGCTGCTCGTCTCCTCCATGTTCTTCCTGCTGTAGCCTCAATTTCGTCTTGCCATCTGTTGTTTTGTCGTCCCTTCCTCCTCTTTCCCTCTCTAGGGTACCAAACAGTGACCGCTTCACTCCATTTATCCTCACCCCGTATGGTGTGGCCAGCCCATCGCCATTTAAGTCGCTTTACCTTAAGCGTTACATTTTGGGTTCGAGTAACTTTCCTTATTGTTAGTGTTCCTTAGTGTTGTGTCCAATTTACGCTTACCCAACATGCTTTTTTCCATGCTTCGCTGGCAGGTTCGGAGTTTAGATAAATGAGACTTGGTGAGTGCCCATGTTGTCACCAGTATGTTAGTATGGGGAGGATACAGCATAGACAGTTTTTCTTTCACTATTGCACTCATTTCCTTGAATGACCAATATTGTTTCCAGGCGTTCCCTATTCTTTTTCTTATTCTTACCTGATTATTAAGAATACTCAAAATATTTATATAATATTACCTCTCTGATCAGCCAGGCTGATCCCTTGGGCTAAATAAACGCCATATCTAAATAAAATAAAAAAATTAATTCCACTACAAGTTAGTCCTTGTTACAAGTTACCCCTACAAGTTAGTTAAGGGTCAATCTAGGTCTCGATTCGGTATTTCTAATTTGATAAATATTTGAAGCAACGTGAGAGGCGCCCTCCAACGCGATGGACGGACGAAATTATAAAGAGAGAGGCAGGAAGTGGCTGAAGGCCGACTGACTTTTATTATACAAGCTCTTTTTTATCCACTACGAGTTAGCTCTTGACTGTGATCTCACCTGATGGTAAGTGAAGATGCAGTCTAAGATGGTAGCAAGCTAACCTGTTAGGGGCATGGCAGTTATATTAAACCCATACCCCATTTCGGTTTTGAAACGGCATCTCTTTTACCGGTAGGGTGGTAACTAGCCACGGCCGAAGCCTCCCACCAGGCCAGACCTGGGAAAATTCAGAAATTATAAATTTCCAAACCCTGCCGGGGACCTAACCTGGGACCCCGGGACTCGGGGTTAAGGCAACAGCGCTCAACACTGCGCCACGGAGGTCGTTAACGGTCTAATGCCCGGAAAAGGCAGTCTGGTGATGATGATTATTAAATTACTTTTCTAAATTTTAATAAAAACCAACCCAATCTTGTGATTGAACCCAATGTAATCATTTACGACTATGAAAATGGACGGTATTGTTATTTGAGTCCAAGAACTTCTGACCCGACCCTGACCGTACAACAAATGGTCAATACCAAAGGTGACTGGACTGATAGTAAGTGGATTTCAATGGCACCGGTCTCAGTCACAAGTGAATGCAGTAGCCAGTGCTAAGTAGGTATAAGTGCTGAATATATGATTATTATGTACGTGCTTAGTGCTAGTCACATATCAGTTGAACGTTTTATATCACAAGTAGGTTTAACTACTTGGAATAAATACCTACTAATGCATTTTCTTAAAGTTATCACTATTGTTTTTTTTTATATAAAAAGAAGACGAACTGGGTCATATATAACTGCCGTACCTTACCATCAGGTGAAATCGCAATCAAGGGCTAACTTGTAGTGAAATAAAAAAATCTATACAATTGAAGTTTTCAAAATAACATATATCACCTTTTAGATCGCCTGTGATAAAACTAATAATATAAAAATAAAATCGTAAATACAATCTGAAACAGGAAAATTAATAGTAAGGAGATATTGAAATACTACACACAGATACTAACATAAAATATGGAAACCAAAGGACATGACCAGTAATTGCCCTCCGATTCGGGACAATGTGCAGGATTTCCGTTTTTACAGTAAGGTTTAAAAATTCAAAACGAAATTATTATGGATTTATTATTCCAAATAAGGTCAGGGTTCAAATAACAAAAAAAAACAGTACGTTTATTGTTTAAATCTTGAGCGTCCGCTTTCCTTTTTAAGCACTACTCCATTTTGACGTTCCATTATATCCATGCCTAATAATAATCTTGTAACCCTACATGAATACCATTTAAGTACCTTAGTCATTATATTATGAATGATTTATTTTTGATCAATTATATAGTATTGAAAAGGAAATGTATGTTTTGTTTATAATTATTTTTATTTTTTGACAAGTCTCAAACTAATAGATCAAACAAAGCATTTTGAAATACTGCGTTTAAAGGAACGCCCTTTCACATTGCATATGCTGCCATCTGTGGTCGAATAGTTGAACTTGTTAACCAAAAGCAGTGAGCAATACTTAAAAATATTTTCTAGACTCACCACAATAACTAGCGCCATCTAGTGTGGGAAAGCAGTTTTTGGTGAAACTTTTTTTATTTATTTTCTTGGTTTTCAGAGCCTTCAGACTCCTGAAACTTTTTTATTTGAAGACTATAAAATATAACAATTACAATAATAAAGAAATAATACTTGAAAATATTTTTTTAGACTCGCTCAACACAATAAAGAGCGCCATCTAGTGTGGGAAAGCAGTCTTTTGGTGAAACTTTTTTTGTTCATTTTCGCAGTTTTCCAAGCCTTCAGACTCCTGAAACTTTTTTACCTGAAAACAGTGAAATACTACAATTACAATAATAAAGAAATCATTGCTGCACATTGATTTTTGACACCTAGGCAAGCTGCCATAGTTCCACTGGTCAAGTCCTTTAACATAATTGAACACGTGTAACAAGAATAGGATAGCAATTAATGTTACGCTTCATCATATTTATTAGCAATCAACGCGACGATGCTTGAGCTAGTAGGTGTTTATATTTTGTAAGTTTATCTCGTATTTGACAGGCGATATCTAGTGAACGGCCCGATGAATAGCATCAGTTTTTATACTGTTAACGTAGATACTGCGCATAATTTAATACTCTATATTTGTATCAGCCTTCCTAATTATTGTTAATTTTTGATACCGAACGCATACCATACCATTTGAGCGGCGATAAGCAATCAGTTTCCCAGCCGCATGCGGACAAATTGTCAGTATTCCCACTAGTGGAGAGCCACTAAGTACACCCACCAAATACTGAATCAACCTTCCTAGTGATAGTTACCAAAAGTACAGCTATCTCTCATAATATATGGTAGCCCCTACAAGAGATCTATGTCCAGCAGTGGACGACTTTCGATTGAAAAAGACGACGTTAGATATATAGACGGATAATGTTAGATGGCACGCTCTCTAAAAGTCCAATGTCCAGCTGTGGACTCATACAAGCTGATGCATTATATTGGATTGGATTAGCTATACGACGTCTGAGAGTGGTTTGACTCATAGCGATGCCTGTTGCACATCGCACGGTTGTCATGTCGCCTCTGTTATAAATCGGAAGCCGATTGCTAAGAATTGCCTCCGTAAGGTACAATAAACGACCTTACGACCGGTGCTCTCTTCCTTCCTTTAACTTTACATTGAGGAAAAGATACTAGTAATTCAAAGTATTTACTTAATTACTAGTATAAATACCTACTTACTATCTACTTGTATTTAGTATGTATCGAGTGTGACTTAATGAACAGAATATGTCTTAAATGATATAGTCCGGTCAAATTAGACATAAAAATGACAAAAACTCCGACAAAGCGGAATTTTGCAAGAGATCTTGGCTACGTACACCAGTAGAAATAAAGTTCCAAACGTCCCCATCGAGGACAAAAGGGGACTAAAAAAGTTATTCATAGCCAAAGGTCAAAATTTTCGGTTTTTTGGATTTTTATCGGAACGGTAAGTTTTATCAAAAATATAGCCCAGATCCAAATTGTAGATCATAAAATTATCTACAAAAAAGGTTCTAATATTTTATTTCATTTAATCACCATTCCTAAGAAATCGCGATTCTAAAAGTTGAAGTTGAAAATTTTGACCTTTGACCTTGAATAACTTTTTTAGCACACGTGGGATCGTTGGGACTTTTGGCACTTTATTTCTACTGGTGTACCCAAGGTCTCCAGCAAAATAATTCAGCTCTGTCAGAGTTTCTGTATTTTGACTGGACTATTACTAAATATTTAGTCAAAGCAATAAAGCTAGTTGACCCCAACAATAATTCCTCAGGCGACGAAAGTTTATAGTGTGATAAAGTATCACGAAATAAACGTATATTATAAATATCCAATAAAAAATCAGAAAGGAAGTAAGTTTTTTATGCTATACCCAATTGTTAAAACAGGAAGGTACATTATCGCGTAAACGCAGATTAGATTTGATAATAAAATCGGTTTAAATATCGATGTTCTGCATGATTATTTCATTTCATATTTCGGTTTTGAGTGTAAATATAATACCTACTATTTTAAAAAGAAATCGAGAAAATATTCAGTCATAAATATTTAGTTTTAGGTATGAAAATGTAACTTTCGGATGTTTTTTTGTTGGATATTTTTGTGAAAGTTTTGAATCATCTAACACTAAAACCCAGCCAAGGTTCTTCGACTGAGGATTTAATATCTCTTAGTCCGTTGTATGGGGTCTCCATACAACGGACCACCCCATTGCCTAGACAAATTGATAAAAGAGTAACGTAGTCATGGGCACTAGACACTAGTAGAACTTATGTCTTAAATATCATTAAAATCATTTTTTTTAAACGAGTTTTTACTGTACGGCATATACCTATATAATTTAGTGTGACTCATTAACATTAATTACAAGTCATAATTAAAAAAATTAAAAACACCACTGACCTGCCAACATACATACATACATACATGAACCCTGAAAACAATGTACTCCTTTTTTTAGGCAGTAATAAGTTAAGTTAATTTATCTTTAGCTATAAATATTTTATAATGTCTTTACAAGTGTAAAGTCGATTTTTGAATGGCTCTAAAGGATGGCATTATTAGCGGATGCCAACGTCATAAAAACTATCTATATGCCAAATTTCAGCCCGATCCATCCAGTGGTTTGACCTATGCGTTGTTAGATCAGTTAGTCAGTCAGTAAATTTTTCCTTTTATATATTTAGATATAACCGGGACTGACGGCTTATACGTGGAACACGATTTTAACTATCGTGAAATAGATGGCGCCACACGGCTTTAGCATCGCGCTATGGGTTGGGGTATTTCATGTTATTAGTACCCTACTAATAATATGGTTATCAGTCTTCAATCTTCAGTAGGTAGTATTCACTGATGAAATGAATTTTTGGAAGTGCAACGCCATTGCATACTAAATTCGCCCCAGCTTCGTACGGGTTAGCAAATATCTTTATACTTCTACCATACCTTTACTACTGTTTTAATCATACTTTGGCAGGTCTAAAGTCAGTCTTCATGCCCTAGGGCCGTAATCTAGTCGATCGACCGCCCAACTAGTTGACCAACCCCATACTGTAAATATGCACAACAGAGTCTAGGCTCCAGACTGGTCGACCAAACGATCGTACCATTTGACATAAAAGTTTTTAAACCAAGGAGTATGTGTAGCTGCATAAACACTGGCAGCATGAAAAGCAAAAAGTTTGAAATAAAAAGTTTAATTTGTCTTTTCTTTTTATTATTTACTATAGACCTATGTATCCTACTTACTATGATTTGCAATAAATATCTAACCGTTACAGTTTGTTTTACTGTTATGGTAGAAGTATAAAGTAGAGTATACACCACCGGGATAAAGCAGTTTTTTTCTTGGGTGCTTGAATCCCTCACTGCACTCAGGACTCATAACACCCTCGCAGCGCTCGGGAGTTAAATTTGGAGACCTTCGTTACGTTCAGGATTCAATGTAGCGCCCGTGACATAAAACAGTGCTTTATCCCCTTGGTGTATAATCTACTATTAGGTAGGTACATAACTTAAGCTTGAGAAGCATAAATAAAAGAACCTCTTATATTATCTTGCCCATTTATGACTGGATGCTAGAATCTTGATAATTTCCGCGACTTCGTCTGAAATTCCAACAGGAACTTTTCAGAGATTTAATTTTAAGGGATGAAAAATAAAGCCTACAAGCCTACCTTCCCCTGGATGCAACCTGTCTCTATATCAAATTTCATCAAAATCGGTTAAAAAAAAAATGGGCCGTAAAAGCTTAGCAGACAGACAGACACACTTTCGTATTTGTAATATTAGATTTAATTTGTATTAAATTAATGCAAAGATTAAAAACTCAAATTAAGTAAATAAAACTGAATACATTTTTAATTTAAGAAGCAAGAACCCCTCCATATTTGAGGGTGAAGGCCTCCTCCAGAGAAGACCAACGGTCTCTGTTTTTGCTTTTTTTCCTTTTTGGGGCCAGGTTTTACCGTATTTTGTAATCACATCTGACCACCTCGAAAATGGCCTGCGCACTGTACTCTATCCTGCAGCAGGGCCAGGACATGACGTGTCACAACAAGATTAATCTAAATATATACAAGTCATAATTAAAAAAATTAAAAAATACGACTGCCCTGCCAAAAAACGAACGAAAAAGTTAAAAATCTAAATTAATCTAGTTATATAGAATCTTATTCACATTTTTATTAGATGATATTTTTTTGTGAATCACTGGATATTGAACTATAGTGTTATATTATATTTTTGAAATCTACTCATCATTTTCTAGATGATGATTATATAGTTTAATCTTATTTTCGATTATTTTTTTCCACTTTAGTATTTAATGCGGGACCATGGTCACCCCATCAATTTTTTTTTAATTTTCTAGCCTATGTCACCCGGAATAAGCTAGGGATTCTAACGATACCTCATTTATTAAAATCGGTTCAGGCCGTTCAGGCATATAGAAGTTATGGTGGAATATACAAACTCACATACATACATACATACATGAACCCTGAAAACAATCTACACGCCAATCTACTCTATATTAGATCCAAGTACCTACTTTGTGCCAAGAGATAAAATAAAACTGCACGTGCAAACTCAACAGTTTTCGCCTTCGCTTTTAAAATCCTCGCTAGGTTATTTTATAAATTTCTACACAACGGTAAACGGTCGTCAGAACGTGTTTAAAAAAAAAATTGCTATTTTATCAACTCCAAGGTAGTCTCTTGACTGCAATATCATCTGATGGTAAGTGATGATGCAGTCTAATATCGTAGTGGGCTAACCCTGTTTAGGGGTATAGCAGTTATATTAAACCCATACCCCTAATCGGTTTCTGCATGGCATCATACCGGAACGCTAAATCGCTTGGCGGTACATTTTAGAATAATGTGGCTTTCTATTGGTAACAAAATTTTCGAAATCGGTTCAGTAGATCCAGAGATCACCCTCTACAAACGTCACAAACTCACAAATTTTACCTCTGTATGATATTAGTATAGATTTATCTTTGTGTTGTTATGTAGTTTTTCGTATGTAGAATTACCACAAATTAGCTCCACCTAATCTCTATTAATTATATAAGTACGTAAGTTTATTATAGATCTTTTTGGCCTCATATAACTATGTATTTATTTGGTGCGCGGGTGCGAGAGTTAAGTTTATCTCAGATAATAATTATTAGCTCCTTTCGAATGCATCAACAAAACAAACATTCCCAAACATTTCAAATCCTAGTAAATTATTAATAAATAATCCTTCGGCTTTATTTTAATATTGTATCCTCTATCTTTAGATTTCCCGGAAAATGTGTATGTCCATTGTCCACAGCATTGTTGATTTTGCCCTTAGAAAAGTATACTTTTGTTTAAGTCGATACTAATATTACAAATACGAAAGTTGTGTATGGATGGATGAATGGATCGATGGTTGGATAATAGATGTTTGTTACTCGATCACGCAAGAACGGCCGAACGATCTGGATGAAATTTGGCACAGAGATAAATTATAGTCTAGAAGATAGGCAACTTTTTATCCCTAAAAATTAAAGAGTTCCTGCGGAAACCTAAAACCTCAATCCACGCGGATGAAGTCGCGGGCATCAGCTAGTATTTTATAAAGAATTGCACGGTAACACAACAGTAAATAAATATATGAGCACACAGCGCAGCAGCACAGCCGACGTGTGATTTTGTAATTTAACAATCTGATACCTATCTGCTAAGTAAGTAGGTATGATTTACGAAATAGTATAGGATTAAAGTTATTTTTTATGTGCACATAATGAGACCTTACCAACTTATTGTTGCAAGGGACATTTTGCATATCAATTATCAATACACGTAATAGAGGTGGCCGGGTAAACATCGCGGTGGTTTGAAGACAACAGATATACAGACAACTAAAATCACAACCATTCCTTTTGGATTTGCCGTAGCGTAAGTCGGGTAAAAACAAATTGATCCAATGATCTAGGCTATCGCGCGTCATTGATCATCAAACCTCTTTGTTTGATCTACACTAAGCCGATGTTAATGAAACTTTGTTATTGTTTAAGTACAAACAAATAGCTGTTAGTCTTCTGTGATCTTAAAAAGATACAACACGTTTACCATGATTTGAACCAACCTCACTATTCAATGGGATTATTATAAAACATATTAAGTAAACCTTCCTGAATGTATGAAGATTACTAAGAAAAGTACTCACAAATATTATGTGGGTCGAATACAGAACCTCCATTTAGGTATTGTCGGTTTAAAATCGTTAAAAGTCTGCATGCATGCTCTGCTTATCAAACGCTGGTTTTCCTTAACCTGCTACTTCCTGCTACCTTCTTTAGGATCAGTAGGCACGTCATGTCCGATATTCTACGTATACTGTAAACCAATGCTTGAAGTTGGAACAGATCTGTGTCCTATATACGAGAATGCGAGATGGGTTCCACCGAAAAATACCTATTATCATCACGATAATAGAGCAATGAGTTACTTGATAAGTTACTTGCATTAATGCGGCCGGCGACTTCAGCTGTGTTGTGTACTTTAAATCCCGTGCGGGACTAAAAAGTCATATAGGTACGTCCCCGGAATGAAACCTTAATTACGTCAAAAACAGTGAAATACAGAGCCATATTATGCCCAATCTGCATCAATATCATTCTTGGCTCAATTTATGGTATTTTTGCTTCGTCAATGGATTTTGGCCAATAGTGGAAGACTGTTAACCATTCAGAAATGATCGTTTGATCGATCTTTACACTATAGCGAATATTTTTACCGTGAAAATGTAATAGACAGATAGAGTCTTTCGCATATTTTCAACAGTTCAGAAACAAAAGGGCTTGATATAAGCATTCTGCGAGATCGATCCGCCCCCGTTAGTCCCATAAGTTACCCAATAGGTAATCTCCATACTACCGTCCACGGTGCGTTTTCGTAAACGGTTGCGTTATTGTACAGTGTGTGGTGTAGTTTCGAACCTTTCACTTTCAACATCGGCTTCTCCCAAAATATAGTAACAAGCATCTGCATCAGTCGAATTCGTTCGGCGGACATCTCAGCTGATTTATATTGCGCGGAACGAAATGGTGAGTAATAATTTATTTACGTGTTTTTAATTATGATACCTACTTATTTTAATTTTGATTTTACTAAACTTAAATCTCATTCAGGATCTCTTTGTCGAATTTTTTAAAAGTTCGATTCACAAAATTATTCACAATTTTGATATTTATCTACTAGTGGGATACCTAATAGTGAACTTCTAGACGTATGTTATGAAACTTCGCAAAATTAGGTAGGAACTTTTCTTTTCTACATTTTTGTTCTTCAGTAATAACTAAATCAATCCATAATTACTTATTAAAATAGGAAATAAAGTTAAAAATATAATCCATGTAGAAGAACTTATTGAATGTACTAAAACAAAGCTAACAGGCCATTAATTAATTAGACATGCAGACAGACGGACTTTATGATATTGTATGATAGAGGTGGTAAAGTCAAAGCAAGTCGAAGCATTTAAAGAGACACCTGCACCTATGTTCTATATGAAATAAACAAAATGAGTGTTGCATATCGAAATTGTTTCAGAAAGCCGCACTAATCCTACTTCTCCTGCAATTTTCTGTGTTCCTGGTAACATCAGAGGAGGCGGCCGATAGTAAAGACCTCGCTGACGAGGACTACGACGAGCTCGGACGCAAACACAGAAAGAAGAAGAAGAAGCATCAGAACAACCCCTGTGGAAGGACCTTTGGACTTGGAGAAAAGTTCGGTCCACATGACTACACTTACATCAACGCTCCAGTAACTAATTATTTCTTGGGCTGTGGCGGCGTTCCGGTCGCCCCAGAATACCCAGTGGGAATTCAACATGGGCACGGACACGGTGGCCACGGGGGTCATGGAGGTCACGGTGGTCACGGGGGTCACGGGGGTCACGGGGGTCATGGAAGTCATGGGGGTCATGGAGGATTTGGAAGTCAAGGAGGTTTCGGCGGTTACGGGAGTCAACCTTATTTCGCCCACGACCAAGGATACCAAGGCTATAATCAACACTACCAGAACAGGCCCTTCTCGAATGTGGTTTCGGCTGCAGCTTCAGGGCTAGGCAACGCGGTGGCTAGCTACATTAACCGGCCCAGAAAGTTCAACAAGAAAGTAAATCAGTATCTGAGGCCGTTATATCACCTATTTTGAAACGATACAGTGATAGTTTGGAGACTAAGGATTTCGTTGTGCAAAGGTTGTTATGTAAAGGTTGTTCATGATTCATACAATAGTATAAAGAACAATCACTGTGCAATTATTTTCAAAGATAGGTATTTTAGACAAAAGTATTTTTGTTTCTATACAACTGTTATACCTTTATTACTCGTATTATGCAAATGCAACTTACCTACTCCTATTTTTATACCAAATGCCATCGTTACTAATACTATTTTTATGCGTATTTAGTTCAATTTATTTGTATAAGTATTTACTTTAATTTGATTGCTATATTCAAGTGTACGATTTTAAGTGATAATTGTAATAAAATAAGTATAATAAAAATCAATTTTTTATTGAATTTTAAGAGCAGACAATATATGATTTCTATGATATATATCTACCACAAAAAATATAATTATGCGAATTGGCAATAACTTGAAAACATTGTGGCCGCATGTTACAGTGATTTCTTAAAGCCTTGACCTGCAAATATTTTTTTTTGTAAATCTCCACGACTATCAAAGAGCAGGCGGTGCCTAGGCCCGAAAAAGGCGGTACACTAGCTATTACTTTGTCCTAAAGTGGACTTCAGAACAGATTCAGAAAAATTTAAAATCTAAGGTACAAAAACCATAAAGAAACGTGACGATTCAAAAACAATTAAGTACTTATAAAAGTATATTTGACTCAAAAACATTTCAATTTGAATTCTACATCAGTCCGAAGCCCAGAGTCAACTAAGGCCGAGTTCCGCCTGCTCGACTCGGTGCACATCGACACGCCGCTAATCAACGCATTTTTATAATATGGGTGGCGAATTGTTGCGATTCGATTCGACTACGCTCAGCAAGCCTAATGAGGGTATGTTGAGGGCCCTACTCAGACCGGCGCGTTGGAAACCTAGAAGCTTTAGTTTTAATACACCGTCAAACTCTTTATGCCGCCTATGTGTTATTCCAGACTTTAATCTTTTTCTGTGCCAAACTTCATCCAGATCCTTTCAGCCGTTCTAGCGTGATTGAATGACGCTATGAATAGGTATGATGATATGCCATGAATGAATCCATCCAAACTTTCCCATTTAATCAAACAGTATAGATTGAGGCTCAAAAAGTATAGTGTTAAGTATAGGTATACCTTCATTCAAGGAGGTTAATGTTTAATTTGAATGATTAAACATTGAACCTCCTTGAATCCTGAGTGGTTCTGAATGCATTAATACTCAAAAGTTATTTTTGTTTGTTGAGCAGCATAGCGGAGGGCTACAAGGGCTTCACGTCGCGGCAGCAGATCTTGACACTGGACAGCAAGAGTCAGCTGGATGCGGAGAGCGTCGACAACCATCCCCACCATGCTACACATCCTACCTCGTGAGTGATAGTCTAGGCAATGGGGCGGTTTGTTGTATGGAGACCCCCG
This sequence comes from Erebia palarica, assembly GCA_964035005.1. NCBI lineage: Eukaryota > Metazoa > Arthropoda > Insecta > Lepidoptera > Nymphalidae > Erebia > Erebia palarica. The sequence goes on along the minus strand of OZ035986.1, from coordinate 35,310,920 downwards.
CATTAAATCCTCAGTCGTTGAAACTTGGCAGGGTTGTAGTATGTTATGAACCAATACTTATACAAAAAGATCCAACAAAAATTCCATCCGGAAGTTATGTGTTTATACTTAAAACATAATATTTATGACAGAATATTCTATCGATTTCTTTGTCAATTCAATTTGAAAAATCTTACAAGTGAAAGAGATCGAGCAAGGCTTCTAGCCTTATCTGAAAAATAATCCGGGTATTGGCTTCATGCCATGCCATCGAAAAATCTCGGCACTCTTTTAGATAATGAAAGTTTTCGTGTGGCTCTAGGTCTCAGATTGGGAACACCCCTGTGCTTCGAGCACAGATGTCCGTGTGGAAAAGAGGTCGATAAATTTGGAATTCACGGACTCTCTTGCCAAACGAGCGCTGGTAGGCTTTTTCGGCATGGCTCTCTCAATGATACGATCAAAAGGGCTCTTGCCACCATAGATATTCCTGCGCTCATTGAGCCGGCAGGGATTAGTCGGGATGATGGCAAGAGACCTGATGGATTGACGCTGGTTCCCTGGTAATGGGGACGGGCGCTAATATGGGACGCAACATGCGTAGACACATTGGCCCCGTGTCATATATGGGAGACAGCATCAAGGCCGGGAGCCGCAGCAGAAAAGGCTGAAACCGGCAAGCGGCGGAAGTATGCCTCTCTCATAGAGAGTTACATATTTGTTCCGTTTGCCGTGGAGACCCTTGGGCCGTGGAGTCCTAGTGCCAAAAATTTTTTGTGAGTTATTTCACCGCGGTTAATTGCCTCATCTGGTGACAGAAGGGCTGGCTCATTTTTTGCGCAAAGGATCAGCCTGGCTGTCCAGCGCGGAAATGCAGCCAGCATTCTTGCCACCATTCCACGTGGGCATGATTTATATAGTAATTAGGTTAGGTTAGCTAGCATTAAGTTCTATTGTATTATTTTCAATAAAAAAAAAATAAACAACAATTTAAAATTAGAAAAATAGTAGGTAGTATATATACACTCAAAACCGAATTATCAAACGAAATAATCGTGCAGAACATCAACATTTAAACTGATTTTATTATCAAACGTACTTATCTTCCTGCTTTAACAAATAGCATAAAAAACCTCACTTCCTTTTTGATTTTTTATTGGATATTTATAATATACGTTTACTTAACTCATGATACTTTATCATACTGTAAAGTTTCGTCACCTGATAAATTATTTTTGGGGTTGACTAGCTTTATTGCCTAGACTAGGATACACCATCCAGACAACTTTACAAACAATAGCTGTTTACGTTGATGCTTTTCTTAAAATTCCACTTAAGGTTATCTCTTGACTGCGATCTCAGCTGGTTGTTAGTGATGATGCAGTGTAAGATAGTATATCCATTAGCATTAGTGTAAGGTAATTCCATTTGCTTTCTTATGAATTGACTGCATAAAAGTGTTCAATGAATCTATATAAATAAAAATCAATATTTGTATATTTTTCCTCTATAGGTACGTTCCGAAACCATTGATCAGATTGTGATGAAACTTTGGTCGCATGCCGGATACAGCTAGTGTTAAATAAAATAAGTAGGATATTAAAAAATTCAGGTCAATTTGAAAAAAAAATTTTTTTTAAAATCGGATTCAATCTTACCAATGCTGGTGGCAATGGCAACAAACTCCGAATGTCTGGTGGTGGAACAAAGCCAATTTATGCCTGTCGTTTGTCGGAGTAGTTACAAATTAGACCTTAAGAGAGGATAAACTTGTTGTTACATTTCATTCTATTTACATGAATTTAATTATCAGTTTACGGCTTTAAATACAAAGTAATTGAGTAGTTCCTGATCCTAATTATCTTTAATGAGACTCGTAATTAACAATAAAATTATGCAAGTAGGTATTTATTTATTTTATTAGACATTTAGTACATTATAAAATGTAAATAATATCCCTTAAGTATTACCGTATTGCCCTCTTTCTTTATTTCTATGCTAGATGACGTCCGCGACTTGGTCCACGTGATTTTCCGGGTTAAAAAGTAGAATAGTTAGAAACTCAGCAGTTTTTAAAAAGAGCTGTTGATTTCTTGTCGGTTCTTCTCAGTAGAATCGAACCGGTTTAGTGCTGACATAATATCAATAAATTAAACAAGTTGTCCTACATGAAATAAACATTTCATTTGCTATGTCCTATTTCTAGGATGCAACGTAAGCTATCCTTATCTGTTCCAAATGTCGTCAAAATCGTTTGAATAGATGGTCGTCAAGAGAGATAGAGACGCTTTCACATTTAATTAGTAGATATGGATAGATTGGCGAATCGAAACACCTGAAGAAGCCTGGAGTTGTCGTAACTCGTAATTGATATATTTTATTAGCTACTTGGACACAATGCTGCATTTGTTTCGTGGCAACATCGGCTCCGGGCTTCTGGCGATGGGTGACGCATTCAAAAACGGCGGCATCATCTTTTCGCCCTTCATGACCGCGTTCCTCGGCATCATCTGCGTGCATTCGCAACATTTACTGGTAATTGTCTTACTCTTACTCGTTGGAATGTTTTTTTTTCATTACTTTACAAATGGATGGGGTACATTAACTGGCTCGCTCTTGCACGACTATAAAAAGTGTATTTTTCGGATTGAGCCTGCTGTGAAGGCCGCTGTATGTGTACAGCGTAACTGGGTTGCTGGCGTTAGGCATCGCCTAGAAGTTGGTTGTGACCTTGGGTAAAGACATCGAGCCCGCTGTCTTCCGAAGGGCATTTCCTGTGAGGCTCGAACCTCGGCTTACGATCACGTTAGGATGGGAGGGAAGATGGTTGACCACCACTACTGTCTACTTTCAGAACTACAGGTACTAGGTTGACTCCTGAGTCCTTACGTATCATATTCATAAGTGGCACAAGTTGAAACAAAACATTTCGTCTCTTATAGCTGGACTGTTCCGAGGAAATGTACAGGAAAACCAAGAGAGACAGGCCGCCTGGGTTCGCAGATACGGTGGCGCTGGTGTTTGAGTACGGGCCAGCGCGGATGCGACGACTGGCACCAGCTATGAAGGGGATCGTTAACACCTTCCTCTGTGTCACGCAGCTCGGCTTCTGTTGCGTGTATATCGTCTTCATCGCCAATAACGTCAAGATGGTGAGCGTAACATGATATTTCACTTGTTTCAATTCAAAGCCATTATTCATCGTCGTCTCAACGACAAAGTTCTCCAGCATGAATATCTTTGAGTTTAACCGCCGAGTTTCTTGCTAGTTAACGGCATCTCGAACTAGTGGTAGATTCATTTGACGAAGCACTTTTAGAAGTTTATTAAAATAAAAGACATTTGAATTTTGAATTTTAATCTAAGTGACACGATCTTGTGCCGCTTGCTTCCAGCGGCTTCCAGCCACTCGCTTGTCCGTACATCCAGTGGGAGGTTTTACTATTCGCTTATGCAAAGAGTTACTCTAATAAATTAAAGAACAACATCAAACAATTGCTAGGAGCCCTTACACAATCTGCTTTTCATAAGGGCCATGCTAGTCAACGGAGTCTATAGTAGTTAAATCATACAAAACTAAAAGAATTTCTAGAAAAGAAGAAGATGAAAAGTTATCGCACGCTGTTTGCCTTAAAAAACTACCATATTTTTTTTATTTTCCATGACACTAACGTTTTACTTTCTTTCAGATATGCGACCAATACGATATCCACATAGACATATCAGTTCACATGATGTTCGTATTCGTGCCAATCCTCATAATATGTATGATCCGGAACCTAAAGTACCTGACTCCATTCTCCACTCTCGCCAACGTGCTGATGGCGATAGGTGTCGGCGCGGTAATATACGAAGCTACGCAAGACTTGCCGCCGGTGGAGTCGAGAGTTTATCTGGCCTCCTGGTCCCAGCTGCCGCTGTACTTCGGAACTGCTGTATACGCCTTTGAGGGCATCGGATTGGTGAGCGAAATTACGATGGCAATATTCTTTAACTGGTTCATCATCATAAAAATCGCATGTGGGTTACGGTTTAACTTAACAAAAAATAAGTGACATGAGAGTGATCCACGCTGCGATTTTCAAATGGTTGATTTCCAACACGATCGAAACAGTTCCATATCAGAACCGAATGGTGGCGGTTCTACCAGTTCCACCACCAATAGCCTTCCCAAAAAGGGTTGACCAGGCCAACAGGCCTCGTTCACTTGTAAAACTGAATGCCAACTCATTTACATTGTCTACCACTAAAATAAGTCATGTTGGACCGACCACAGATAGCGTGGGATAAGTACAGGACGAATATCATAGTTGTTTATCCATCATGCTGGATTTCGTTGCAAAAAGGTGCTTAATTATAATCGATAAAAAATGTAGGTATCTGCTTCAATTACTTACTGTCAGATTTTCCGAACTACTAAGGTCAATTTTGCATTCACAGGTTCTCCCTTTGAAAAATGAGATGAGGAATCCACAGCATTTCCAGAAGCCGTTAGGAGTTCTGAACGTGGGCATGGTTGTGGTTGGAAGCATATTCATTACAGTGGGCTTCCTTGGCTACCTCAAGTGGGGCGAGGATGTCTCCGGAAGCCTTACCCTTAACCTCAAGCCTGGATACGTGTAAGGCTTATTTCGTTTTCTCGTTAATCTCGTAAGGAATATATATAATATACGTGTTTGTCTAAAAAGTTCTTTGTTTGTTGAAAGGGGAAACGTTGTTGCGAAACTGTGTCTGTCTGTCTGTCCGTCTGCCAGCCTGCTACGCTTTCATGGCCCATTTGTTCCACTGATTTTGATGAAATTTGTTTCGTTAAATTGAAGAGTTCACGTGGAAATTAAAAAAAAACAAAATCCACGCAGACGAAGTTACGGGCATTATATAGTGCGCTATAATTCGCCAAAACAGACAAATCGACATGAATGTATTCGAATACTGTCTCAACTTACCGACCTACATTTCACGACGACTACTCCGCTCCGAAATGAAACGGCCGAAGATTAATTGTGTTGTGTCGTGTTGGGACGGTGCGTATTGCTTGTTTCCCTGCATGTTAAGAGGCGGTGCATATCCCTTGCCGCACATTGTACCACAAGCATAGGTTTGTCTCTTTTGGCGAAAGCGAATTAAGCCTGTTGTTCCTTGGTAAAAGTGGTTCAACCAATTTTATTTTAAGACCCCTGTTCCCACGGTAACCATGATTTGATGCTTGAAACTCACTGTCGCTTCCAGGCTAAGTATGACGGTGCAGATCCTCATAACGCTAGCGATGCTGCTGACGTACCCGCTGCAATTCTACGTGCCGATGTCGATCACGTGGCCGGCGCTGCGCAAGAAGTACGCTCAGAAGTCGCCCGTCATTAAGGAGTTGTGCTACAGATCCGTCATGGTGCTACTCACTTGTAAGTGCTTATATCCTGTTCTACGCTGAGGCAATTGAGATCGGTTGTCACAATCAGTAAGTTATACAGTGCCACGTGTATAACTTGGCGCGGCTGTGCGCCACTGTCCACTGTGCATAAAGCGAATGAACTTTTATAACTATCTCTCTAGTCTCTAGCAGCCCCGCCTTAGCGAACTTTGTGACCTAGGCGAAAAATATAATATTGTAGCATAAGACGTTTTGGAAAATGTAAAGTCTTATCGGTTATCTCCTATCAATAGAATAAAGTAAAAACGATTAGTTGATTTTGGTTTTGAAATGTTTTTCAAGGAAGGTTTAAACGGTGAGAAGACATGGAAAAATTGCGAGGAAGATATGGCAGCACAACGTCTGCCGGGCCCACTAGTCTTGACATATAAAACAAAGTCGGGTTTGTTCGAACACTTATAACTTTAGAACGATTGAACGGATCTGGATGAAATTTGGCACAGGGATAGATTATAGTCTGGAATAACACATATTTTTTATACCGTAAAATACTAAAGAGTTTTCGCGGGAACTAAAAAACCTCATCCAAGCGGACGAAGTCCCGGGCATCAGGGAGTATTTCATGTTTAACAAAATAAAGGAACGAAATCGGCAAATCACAATGAACTTTCAAGTGTCAAAGTGACTATTCAAGATTGCCGTTTTACAAACTTAAACACTTGTGGCAGTGTAACTTTATACGCATGTGGTTTGTTCCCAGTCGTGCTAGCGGAGTCCATCCCACAGCTGGGGATTTTCATCTCGCTGGTGGGCGCAGTGAGTAGTACGACGCTGGCACTCATGTTTCCGCCCATCATCCAGCTAGTATGCACGTACACGAACAACAACACGATACCGACACCCATGCTCATCAAGAACGTTCTCATCATTTTACTGGGGGTGTTCATCTTCGTCACTGGCACCTACGAGAGTATCGCCTCCATCGCGCGAGCGTTCTAATCCATCATGATATTCGAATCGCTTGTTTTTTTTTAAGAGCACGAGTTCATAAATAAGTTTTTATTTTTATTTTAAAAGTATTAGTATACATGTGTAATAGTAAAGTTATAAGATAAGAAAGTTATGCTACTCATTAATACGGATTACGACTGAGATTTCTATAAAGCGTTATTTTCCGATGTCTTTAGGAGCCAAAGGAATAATTTATGGTTTGGGCAAAGCCGAATTACGCTGTTTAAGTCTCAGCCTAAAGGTTAGCATAGAACATGGTCATAATGTAATTCAATAAAATGGCGATAGATTTTAGATAGCGTACAGCCGTACAGGATAACCTCGACTCCGAAACAGACGAGCAATTTATCGTTTTCAGTAATACGAATTTAAGAGTATTACTGAAAACGATAAATATGTAAAATAATATTCAAATAAATTGCTGCTAGTATCATACAAAATCTTTGGTCTACGTAAACTCTACAATGTATGAAGTAGGTAAGGTAAGTCTAGCATGATAGTGCAAAAGCACTTCTAAGTTATAAGTAAGTAGAATCTAGATTCTCTCAAGACTCAAAGGTTGACGAAACTCGAATAGACGATGACTCGTATAATCGGAAACTAATCATTGTATCTAGGATAGTCCACGTCTTCAACTTGAGAAATGAATGCCTTAATAATTTATGTGTTGTTTATTTACAACATAATCAGATATTTATTACGTAAATTATGAATTTTATTGATAAGTATTAATTTTAGGGAGTAAGAACCTTTGTTTCTTGACCAAATATTGTTTTCGAAACTTCTCTGTAATACATTCTTTTATTTTTCCAATATTTTATGATGGATTTACTAGATATAATTAATTTTAAATAATAGGTAAGGTACTAATGCTGAGTGGTTCCGAAAAAAAATCAAAAACACAATGGACATAAAACAAGAATAATAAATAGTCTTGTGACCAAATTTATTAATTAAATAAATAAATAAAGGCTTTATTGCTGATTAATTTTTTACAATACACATTCATATTAGTCTAAAACTTTGCACTTTAGCGCCGATGCAATTAGCGCACCCTCTGGCGTATTGTAATTAATTAATCTTCATTAAATGTATACGTTTCGATCAACTCAGCGTTAATGAAATATAAATAATATGCAATTATAAATTGGGTATTTATTAACGTGATAGTTTTGTGATGATCTATATAACGTAGATAGGATTAATGAAAATGTGATTATATTTTTGCGAGCGTCGACGTAAGATATAGGTATTTAGAAATATTCAACGTTGTAGCTATCTAAAAGTAAATTATTGTGTATTATATTTATTTTATTTTATGTTTCAATTTATTATATGTTATGTTAGCGTCAAAACTCAAAACCGGTCAAAACCACTTTTAACTGCGTCAAACAGTCAAAACAAGTTTTCACTAAGGAATTTTGATTGTTTTTCGCAGTTAAAAGTAGTTTTAAGCTAAGTGATATTCGATTTTACTCACGAATTCTTTTGAATATCTTACTATAATTAAAATACCACATTCCATATAATTTTGTGATAGCGTAAGTTCCTACATGATACTGTCTTTAATACAAATTTTGCAGCTGTTAATCCCAACTTTATTAAAACAGTCATTGTATACGAACCTTGTGCGTTTTTTATTAAGGATAATTATTGATAGTTAAGTAGGTATAAATTATTTATTAACGATAAAATATTTTCCTATAGAAATTCTAAAATAACTTTATTCAGCTGTTATATGAATACGTGAAACGCAAATATGCACAGCTTCTAGTAAGTGGTCGGATTATATATTTGTAATAAAATTTAAACTATGTACATCACAATTTTTCACTAAAATAATATTTGAAAATAGGTATTTACTACCTAAGATTAAATAGAAAAAATTACGCCCAGGAAATATTACAATAAATTAAGGAAACCTGAAAGACTACTTACTGAAGACTTACTGTGTAAATTAACACAGTAATTTGGTGCTCCAAAAGGGGGTTACCTGGAAAGTTTCTCGGGAGTTTTGAAAATTGGTGTATTTTACAGATTTCGACGTGCTCTTTCCGAATTTCCACTTTTCCACCTCGAATCTTTGCCGCTCGTGCCGCCATATTGGAAAAATGGCGCCCAAATGTAGTTTTTTGACAATAACTCCTTTTCGACTAATTTTACGATGAAAATAGTCATGTAATAAATTAAACTAGAGCAAATTGATTTTACAAAAAAAAATGTTACCTACTACATAAATTGTTGGAAATTTTCTGTGGAAGATTTTTGCACTGTTATTTATAGCAACAATTGGACACTTTTTCAACTTTTCTCCCATAAAAGATGATATTCCTTATCTCTACCCTCTATGGATACGAGGTAGCCAAGTGAAAATTCGGAAAGAGCACGTCGAAATCTATAAAATACACCAATTTTCAAAACTGCCGAGAAACTTTCCAGGTAAAACTACTAAATGACCGTGTTAAATTGTCGACTTCTAGTACGCGTATTAATTATTTCCTATCTTCAGTCTGCGACGATATATATGTAAACTTATTGTCCATTAGCAAAAGAGTTTGCAGAAATCAGCTCTGACAGGTCATTGTACTGTGAAAACACAAAGTAGAAAGTCAATCCCTCATACTTGCAGAAATCGACGTTAAAAATTTAACAATGACAGTGGGAAGCTGTCTATGCAAGTTTTAATGCTAGTGGCTAGAGCAAACTTATCTTTAGGTACTACGCAATGTACAATTAGCTCATAAAACCAGAAACCGTTGCAAAATTGGATTGTTACCAACAGTTTTTGATGGAGATATTTTTGGATATACTTATGAATAAAGTATTATTTTAAATATTTGTTTGATTTTTATTCGCTAAAGTAGAAAAAATACACAAAATACAAACCGCTAGTTTTATTTTGTGTCCCGGTTTATAAATAATTTTTCCACTCAAATAATGCAACCTTTCATACTTCTTACAATCAAGTCGACAGTTCAGCACATACATTTATGTAAGGATTGGAAGTTAGTTTTTTTTATTTCCGTTTATTTTATATTCAAAAACTAAAATAAAATAACCTAAAAGGGAGTTTTCAGATAAACAAAAGAAAGTAGAGAATTCTAGAAAGTTTATTGAAGGACTTTTAAACCATCCCACTATAATAAATTTGAATAAAGTAAGTTTACAAAAAATGCGTAAGGCAACCCGGAGAAACAGAAACACTGTATTTTTCGAACTTGCAAAATAAATAATATAATCTATAATATTTATGTAACAGCTTAAAAACTCACGTATTTTGTTAGGATAGGCCCGACTAGTTCCGACTTTCGAACTCTTCTTTATTCGAGGAATAGGAACCATCCTTTTCACATCGAGGCGATTTCTGTCAGTCTTTATCGACAGGGGCAGTATATAAAAAAATACATGAGTTTTTAACCGGTTACATATTACATGTTTATTATGAATATCACTCCCGATAGTTTAAACGTTAGATAAATATCATATAAGTCTACAAAAATAATACAAGAGAGTCCCAATACTGCCAATACAGTAACTTTGTACTCAAAATAAATACTTGGAGCCCTAATACTAAGTACACACGTCAAACAGGCTGATCGGCGTACCATTAGTACACATCTTTTACGTGACTGCAGGCTAGTTTGTTTCTGAATAACGATTTTGGAAACAAAGATTTATTTTTACACAATAATAAATGTTTACATACGAGTTCGATGAACTCATATTCGTGCATGTTTGTAAAAAATCAAAACAAAAGTGGCTTTGTTGTAAGCAACCTCTAAAATAAACTAAGATGTCTAATTTAATTATTGTCGTTTTCATGATGCTCCCTGCGGAAAGGGACAGCACTAGATTAATGCATGGCTATTTAGTGTAATTTAGAGATTGTTAACAATACAATTAGCCACAATGTTAAGTTTTCATCGCTGTAGCCGCGCTATTAATTGCAGCTAATTTGAATGTGCGCTTACATGACATAACAACTGCGTTAAAAAGCCCCCTTAAACGACAAAGATAACATTATTATAGTTTACTACTAACATCATACACAAAATATTATTTCAATCACATTTAGAACAATTTTAAAGATTAATATCGTGATGTTCGTTTCCACGTAAAAAAATTGCTGTATTCTAATGGCATACCGCATACGGAACTCCCCTACAGTTAGGGCCCCCGCAAAAACACAAACTATAGGTCCCGTAACGTTTGACGACCACCGTGGAGCAGTGTGCAGCGCTGTTGTCTTAACGTGCGGAGGTCTCGGGTTCGATCTTCGGCTGGGTCAATTTGGGAATTTATAATTTCTGAATATTCCCTGGTCTGGCCTGGTGGGAGGTTTCGGCCGTGACTAGTTACCACCCTACAGGCAAAGACGTGCCGCCAAGCGATTTAGCGTTCCGGTACGATGCCGTGTAGAAACCGAATAGGGGTATGGGTTTAATATAACTGCCATGCCTCTAACAGGTTAGCCCGATACCATCTTAGACTGCATCATCACTTAACATCAGGTGAGATCGCAGTCTAGGGCTAACTTGCAGTGAATAACAAGTCATAATTAAAAAAATTAAAAAATACGACTGCCCTGCCAAAAAACGAACTAAAAAGTTAAAAATCTAAATTAATCTAGTTAAATTAGAATCTTATTCACATTTTTATTAAATGATATTTTTTTGTGAATCACTGGATATTGAACTACAGTTTTTGGAATCTACTTATCATTTTCTAGATGATGATAATATAGTTAAGCTTATTTTCGTTTTTTTTTCAACTTTATTCTTTAATGCGGGACTATGGTCACATCATTTCTTTTTAAATTCTAACTTATGTCACCCGGAATAAGCTAGGGATTCTAACGATACCTCATTTATCAAAATCGGCTCAGGCGTATAGAAGTTATGGTGGAATATACGAACTCACATACATACACACATGAACCCTGAAAACAATATACTCATTTTTTCAGGCAGTCGTATAAAAATAAACGAACGCTGGCCGTATACTTGCGCACTGTGCTATCGATCATATAGGTGGTATAAAGGGAGGGCGACGGGGGAACGCCCCGTCGGTATTCCTCTGCTCGTGAGCTATTGTTTCGCCTTGAGATTACGCTAAAATCAATGATCCACTGTCCCTCAGCGTTCTTTTTACGTGACGGGACCTATACTAATATCGACTTTAACCGATGACCTTGATGTTCATTTTACTCTGATTTTATAGTTTCGGTCACCATCAAAACGATGTGCAATGATCCACTGTCCCTCAGCGTTCTTTTTACGTGACGGGACCTATACTAATATCGACTTTAACCGATGACCTTGATGTTCTTTTTAATCTGATTTTATAGTTTCGGTCACCATCAAAACGATGTGCAATGATCCACTGTCCCTCAGCGTTCTTTTTACGTGACGGGACCTATACTAATATCGACTTTAACCGATGACCTTGATGTTCTTTTAACTCTGATTTTATAGTTTCGGTCACCATCAAAACGATGTGCAATGATCCACTGTCCCTCAGCGTTCTTATAACGTGACGGGACCTATACTAATATCGACTTTAACCGATGACCTTGATGTTCATTTTACTCTGATTTTATAGTTTCGGTCACCATCAAAACGATGTGCAATGATCCACTGTCCCTCAGCGTTCTTATTACGTGACGGGACCTATACTAATATCGACTTTAACCGATGACCTTGATGTTCTTTTTACTCTGATTTTATAGTTTCGGTCACCATCAAAACGATGTGCAATGATCCACTGTCCCTCAGCGTTCTTTTTACGTGACGGGACCTATACTAATATCGACTTTAACCGATGACCTTGATGTTCTTTTAACTCTGATTTTATAGTTTCGGTCACCATAAAAACGATGTGCAATGATCCACTGTCCCTCAGCGTTCTTATAACGTGACGGGACCTATACTAATATCGACTTTAACCGATGACCTTGATGTTCATTTTACTCTGATTTTATAGTTTCGGTCACCATCAAAACGATGTGCAATGATCCACTGTCCCTCAGCGTTCTTATTACGTGACGGGACCTATACTAATATCGACTTTAACCGATGACCTTGATGTTCTTTTTACTCTGATTTTATAGTTCGGTCACCATCAAAACGATGTGCAATGATCCACTGTCCCTCAGCGTTCTTTTTACGTGACGGGACCTATACTAATATCGACTTTAACCGATGACCTTGATGTTCATTTTACTCTGATTTTATAGTTTCGGTCAGCATCGAAAAGATGTGCAAGGTAGTACAGATGCAGACACGAAAGAGTGAGCGGGGGCGGTAACTCCTTTAGGCCGAGATCTATAGAGTTCTCACTTTACTCAGAATTAAGACAGATTTTTGTATATATGTCACCGTAAGATTGTAAAAACCGATAGATTATAATCTTACTCGCGAAATTGTAAACTGTCGACAGATTGTGAACCGTTCAATGTTCTGAGTGTCAATTTTTGAAATATTCATTGTATTTACGTTTTCTTGTCTGTTTCTTGTAGGTTAGGTTAGGGTTCGACACAAATAATCAGGTAGTGCCAGGTAATCTTAGGTTTTATCGGGTTAATATACCTAACAAATTACAATTTACCGAAAAATAATGCGTTAAATTGTAATCTTTCGACAGTTTGCAATATCGCGAGATGATAATCTAAGGGTTTTTACAATCTTACGGTGACATATATGTGTCATCGGAAATATATGATAATTACTATTCCTAGGATACGCATACAATGACGAGCCAAATTTAGGAAATTTGTTAAATTATTTGTCTATAGCCTAGGATATGACGTGTAAAATTGCACCCAGAAATGCTAACTGTTGGGTAAGGTTAGGAGGCTTCATGTTTTCAGAAATAGATTGCATACATATCCACGTGATTACTCGTTTAATCTGTGTCTAAACTTCTGAAGTCAAAAATGCTCTATAGATCTCAGCGTGTCTTACAAATTATACCATATGAAGCCTAACTTACAATAATACTGTTAATCCAAACGACTGTCGCTCGCCAGCAGTATGTAGTATTTAACCAGCTCCTTGACTATCGTCAGATAGAGAACAGGATTTTTAATTATTTCTACTGTGTATATTGAAAGTATTCTGCAATATACACTATTCCAAGCTGGTTCTCAGCAGGAAGGGCGTTCTGAACCAGTATTCTTTGTACGATTCTGGTTACGCAGCACAAGTTAATTGGTATCATACATAGAATTAAATGTATTCGCAGTAAGACAAAATATTCTTTGCACGAAAGTAGTTACGTAGCACTGGTTAAGTAGAACGTCGGAGGGGACCATTTAAAACAACTTCTTAAAGTTAATAACAATATAAAACTATTTGGCTTGATTAATGCCGCTTCGTTTCACGTCGTCTCACTCACATACCATACACGGTTATACTGTGTGAGTGGGATCGAATGATTAAAAACACTGTTTTCTTTCTTTTGATTAGTTTAGGAATATTTACACGTGAACATGACACGTCAGTTCCAATATTACAAGTCAATGTCACAAGAAGGCCCAGCAGACCGATTCTGTAACGCAGTGGTTATCAAAAAATTAAAGCCACTGACTAATATTTTTTATCCATTGAAGATTTGCTATGAAATATTCTTTCATTTTCCATAGTAAACCTTCAGTGGACACAATATATATGTCAGTGGCTTTCATTTTTCGATAGCCACTAAGTTACAGAATAGGGGGGCTGCAGTTCCTTCTTATGACATATCATATGAGTATTTGTTTGTTGTTAGAAATTGCTTTGTATACAAACTCCACTGGGAAGCACAGTCGTTCACAATAAATAGAAATGTATAAAGTTCAATAAAAAATATACTTTCACAGCTGTGAGAATACACATATCATTAGTCCGTCAATTATTGCGGGTGTAACAGCTCTCTGACTCGAAGCTTACGCTACTGCTACCGTCAGGTAAAAAATACTCTGGATGACAATATATACACATACAACGCGGATAGCTTGAATGATGAGCTTAAAGCTTTGAGGCATAAGTTACAACTGGTAGTAACTTTGAGGCGATCGCGTGTCTCTGACAGCTACAGTGTAACGATCACAATCACCTCTGATTGGATAACACTCTTCCACTATTGGACGAAATCCATTGACGCAGCAAGAATACCATAAATTCAGCCAATCACAACAATTGATACTGTAACAATGATTGATGCAGGAGATACGCGGTCTTCCTGCTGGCATTAACACGGGTAACGAATGGTACAAACATTCCCTCGCGCCTCACTTTATTCCACAAATCAAAGTGTAAGAAAGTCGTAATCAGTTACTTTGAAGATGTTCATAGAACTGATGCTTCTATATCGAAAAGCATAATATTTGATCTCCTTAAACAGTTCGAATTAGTCTTTTGACAAACTTAACCATACGCTCAAATGATTTAGATTTTCTTAATAAATCGGGCTGCTGAGCTTTTTGACCTGACGGCACGTATACTAAAGTTTGGGCCAATACATAATATATACCTACAATACAAATTAAGGCGTATATTGCTACCATACACTCATTGAAACAAGTATCTGCCGACGATTCTCGCACGTCTTCGAGAACTTTACTCCGACAAAAGGCACATTTTCTTGTACTAACAAATGGGTACAGTCCGACTCAAACTTTACGACTTCTCATCGACATCATCGAACATTGTGCGTTTCGATTCGCAGAATACTATCATACTATAATATATATATTTATAATAGTATAATATGGTTCCCAAAGAGTTTCTGGATTTGCCATTACATAGATTTAAAGACTGTGTCAAACTGCATTTGTGAAGTCGAGGTTATTACACTATCGATGATTTTATTAACGACAAAGTTGCATGGAAGCAACCGGCCTCGCATCCAGTGACCCACAAGTCAGTGTAATACTTGTAACGTATGTGTTGTGTTGTCTACATATTGTAACCTTTTCTTTTCTATGAAAAGAGCAACTGCTGAGTTTCTTGCCGGTTCTTCTCAGTAGAATCAGCTTTCCGAACCGGTGGTAGAGTCTTAACGTTTCATAAGTGACACAAGTTGTCCTACATGAAATAAATAAATCATTTCATTTCAATATTAGGTATGAGTGGGACGGTTCAGTTGACTGTACCTGAGCGAACCTACACTCGCGACTAACTTCCGAGACGTCATAAAGATTGAATCTGACTGTAATTGTCAAGACAAACGCAAGCCCATTACATCGAGATGTGAATGGGAAGAAAATCTCCCACTAGGCATACAGGCTAGTGCACAAGCGTCAATAATTATTATTATAAGACATTGTAACATTGTAACGTACACCAATAAAAGTATCACATAAAGCAATTTCTGGAAAAACTCAGAAAAGATATATAAACGCAAAGGCAGTGAAAAGATATAACAATTAAATACATAAACCAGGCACTTAACATATACTTTACAGTTTAGCCCATGGATTTATCTCTCAAGAAGAGTCCATGACTTAGGGCCGGTTGCAACGTCGATGGTTATGGTTGACGTTAAATTTCACCACTAAAAGCGATTTTTACCGTAACTATGGTCAAGTCAAATTTTAGTAAAACGAATAAACTCTGACTTTATCACCCAAAGTTGTATTTTATGTGGTAAAATTAACATTAACTGTAACCATTGATGGCATCGACCTACACTTTACGGCAGCCAATTCTATTGGCGCTGGCACATGCGGTAGGTAGTATACTAAGTTATTCCATACCATCTTGTAAGCCTATAACGGCTGGATTTAGGAGTCAATCTACATGGAATCACGACAAATAGAATTGAATGAGGTTACTATTTCAATAAATATTCACTTTAATTTCATAGAAAACCGCGATCGAAAACTTCAAAATCTCCCACTAGGCCTACGGGTGTTGAGTTAAACCGAAAACTGTTGTATGTGGCACATACAGTTTCTGCCCCTAAAGCTGCGAGCTTCTGAATGTTCGTATACACAAAAATAAATAATTTAACTTAAAATAACAACCGTCGAAAAAATCACATTTACTTTAGGCTGCTTTTCTAGCGGCAACCAAAATTATCACTTCGTATTTTGGAGCATTGAAGAGTTGGCTCATTAAACCGAGAGTATAAAGGCAGTCCAAAGTTATAACACCTAGCAGTACGCAACATCAGAATTCCAAGTTCAGTGCCCCTAGTTAGAGATTTTACATCGCATCAACATTCAACAACTCTAGTGTCGCAGCCCTTTAGCGTTAAGGTAAAATGAACTTTGCATACCTTATTTTAACGTTCAAGTTTGTCCACGCGCCAACACTTTAAGGTGTTTTTTTTATCCACTACAAGTTAGCCCTTGCCTGCGATCTCACCTAATGGTAAGTGATGATGCAGTCTAAGATGGTAGCGGGCTAACCTGTTAGGGGCATGGCAGTTATATTAAACCCATACCCTTATTTGGTTTCTACACGGCATCGTACCGGAACGCGTAATCGCTTAGCGGCACGTCTTTGCCGGTAGAGTGATAACTAGCCACGGCCGAAGCCTCCCACCAGGCCAGACTTCGGAAAATTCAGAAATTATAAATTCCCAAATTGACCCAGCCGGGGATCGAACGTCGTCGGAGGCGTTTGTTTCATCCAAGGCTTTCAGCGGGAGGAACGAGCGTTACTCAATTTTCGACTTTAGGTCGACCAAATTAGGTCTATTTCACTCTGACGTTATTGAATCTCAAATTATCGATGTAAAATCGTACTGTATGAGTACTGAACTACGAATGTCTTTTGCGCCTACTGCTACGTGCGATCAGCTAAAAAACATTCAATGGTACATATTCATATACTAAAATAATTAATTCAGTTATTATCACTGGAATACGAATACTTATTTTGTGATTTAAGTACTTTTCCAATAAACCTATCACACTTGCTGTCACAAGTTCCCTGTGATAATGCATTCTATTGCTTTTCTTATAACTATAAAGCCTCTTTTATGCATATTTGCCATTTCAAATATTATATAACGGGGTAAGCTACTGTAGCTTTTTTCCAATCAAAATTCTGACACTTTGAAACGCATAATAATCAAGATATGTTTTTTTTTTGTCTATTGGATGAAATACTAAGACAAATCGAATATCAACGTTCTTTAGAAGTTAGAGCGTCGCTAATTACACATCAATAAGGATCAAATTAGGGACCCTTTCTCCTTAAATCAAGTGTAAGGGTCCCTGTGAAAAGTGCAGTGTAATAGGCCTATAAGCACTCAGGAGGCTTGTTTTCTATTGCCCGTGATCGTGAGGTACCCTCGGTGTCCTATCTCCAGATGACAGCGACGTTAGGGTCTTCGGTGTCCTATCTCCAGATGACAGCGACGTAAGGGTCTTCGGTGTCCTATCTCCAGATGACAGCGACGTTAGGGTCCTCGTCTATGATCTGGTCGAGCGTGGGAAGGTCCACACGCGCTATGCAGCAGATCTCGTCCGCACTGTGGCGCCCTGTGAAGAGTCGCCGCACACTGCTCGCCGCACCCGCGTTTGCGGAGATGGCCGCACCTGCGCGCAGCCCGTGCGGTCGGCTCGGGTTCCGCACGTACACCGGATATCTGCCAACAAGTCCACGACTTGAGCGAACCGAACCCGAACAAACAATGAATGAATGCACGTACACCGGATACCTGACCAACAAGTCCAAGACTTGAGCGAACCCGAACCGAACCCGAAAAAACAATGAATGAATGCACGTACACCGGATACCTGACCAACAAGTCCACGACTTGATCGAACCGAACCCGAAAAAACAAAGAATGAATGCACGTACACCGGATACCTGACCAACAAGTCCACGACTTGAGCGAACCGAACCCGAACAAACAATGAATGAATGCACGTACACCGGATACCTGACCAACAAGTCCACGACTTGAGCGAACCGAACCCGATAAAACAATGAATGAATTGCACGTACACCGGATATCTGACCAACAAGTCCACGACTTGAGCGAACCGAACCCGAACAAACAATGAATGAATGCACGTACACCGGATACCTGACCAACAAGTCCACGACTTGAGCGAACCGAACCCGAAAAAACAATGAATGAATGCACGTAAACCGGATACCTGACCAACAAGTCCACGACTTGAGCGAACCGAACCCGAACAAACAATGAATGAATGCACGTACACCGGATACCTGGCCAACAAGTCCACGACTTGAGCGAACCGAACCCGATAAAACAATGAATGAATTGCACGTACACCGGATACCTGACCAACAAGTTCACGACTTGAGCGAACCAAACCCGAACAAACAATGAATGAATGCACGTACACCGGATACCTGACCAACAAGTCCACGACTTGAGCGAACCGAACCCGAAAAAACAACGTATGAATGCACGTACACCTACACCGGATACATGACCAACAAGTCCACGACATGAGCGAACCGAACCCGAAAAAACAACGAATGAATGCACGTACACCGGATACCTGACCAACAAGTCCACGACTTGAGCGAACCGAACCCGAAAAAACAACGTATGAATGCACGTACACCGGATACATGACCAACAAGTCCACGACATGAGCGAACCGAACCCGAAAAAACAACGAATGAATGCACGTACACCGGATACCTGACCAACAAGTCCACGACTTGAGCGAACCGAACCCGAAAAAACAATATTGGCGGGTTTAAGAGAGTAAATTAAATTAAAAAAAACTATATTATATAGTATATCCAAACGTTGGGGTTTGCTCAAGTATTTTAAACTAATCACCGTAAGATTGTAAAAACCGTTAGAATATAATATAACTCGCGAAATTCTAAACTGTCGAAAGATTGTAAACTGTTCAATGTTCTGGGTGTAAGTTTGAAGGTCAATTTTTTTAATATTAATTGTATTTACGTTTTCTTGTCTGTTTCTTGTAGGTTAGGTTAGGGTTCGACATAAACAATCAGGTAGTGGCCGGCCGCAGGCCGGACGCTCTGGTTCTATCGGGTTAATATACCTAACTGATTACAATCTATCGAAAAATAATGCGTTAAATTGTAATCTTTCGGACAGTTTGCAATTTCGCGAGTTATATTATAATATGTCACCGTAAGATTATAAAAACCGTTAGATAATCTAACTCGCGATTTTGTAAACTGTAGAAAGATTGTGAACCGTTCAATGTTCTGAGTGTCAATTTTTGAAATATTTATTGTATTTACGTTTTCTTGTCTCTTTTATGTAGGTTAGGTTAGGGTTCGACATAAATAATCAAGTAGGTTAGTTTTTATCGGGTTCATAAACCTAACAGATTACAATCTACCGGAAAATAATGCGTTAAATTGTAATCTTTCGACACTTTGCGATTTCACGAGTTATATTATAATCTAACAGTTTTTACAATCTTACGGTGACATATAAGCGAAAGGTCACTCGCTGATTCAACACTATATCTCAGGAACTATAACGCAAACTTGAAATTTGGAAGATAGATTCCTTCTATGGTGTAGACGGCCGCTAAGAAACGGTTTTGAGAAAATTCATCCCTAAGGGGTTGAAATGGGGGTTGGAAGTTGGTGTGAAAGTCCTTTGTTTTTGAAGTTAGAGACATGAAAATTGGCAATTAAGTTAATAACTATAAATAATAAAAACCTGTATAAGCAGTTTTACGAAAATCTACCCCAATAGGGGTGAAATAGGGGTTGGAAGCTTACATAGTAGCTTTCAAGTTTTTGAAGTTAGAGACTTCAACTTGGATGGATGGATGGATGGATGGCTAATGGTAAGTGGCACTTGAGCAAACCCGAACGTTTGGATATAGAACTGTATTGGGATGTTTCTTTTGCTTCATAACATATTGATTGATTACTTATATTGAATATAGAATACAATTAAAGAGGAATATTAAAAAAAATGTTATTTGTAAACAACTTATCGATAGATTACAAATCGATTGAATATAGAAAACGGACGTCAGTTTGACGTATCAAGGTCGCTTATTATGAACAAATTAGAAACTGCGAATGCCACGGGTAAGGTCAAGTACTGATTAAATTTCGCACCAGCTATTCAAATTATCAATGATATTCAAATTATACATAATTTGAATATCATTATACGTATAAATAATTCAAATTATAATGACATGATATACCTATATGAATCAAGTTTTCTTGAAAATAATGATGACATGATTATAATAAAAGCACGATATTTTAAGTTTAAAACATTGGTAAAACATGTTACTCTAATTTAAAAACCTAATTTGCAAAAAAATATACTTTTATACATACCTACTAAAAATGTATAAAATAATCTCAAGCAAGTATTATATTCCAGCAATATAATCCATACTTAATACATATTAGTAATGCAAAAGCGTGTCTGTCTGATAGTTGAATGTCTGATAGGTTTTCACGGCCCATCCAGCCGAATTTTGAGGAAATTTGGTACAGAGATACCTCGCATTTGGAGATGGATAATATAGTTAATTTGTATCCTGAAAAAACTTCAATCCACACACGAAGTCGCAAGCATAATCTAGTAATAAATGCCAAAACGAGTACATAATAATATTAAAATATGAAACTTCGCAAAACTAAATAGCGGGAGCAGTCGCAATTTTTTTTTTATTCGCCATGACGTCATAAAATTTCAACGCACTTTTTTTCTTCAATCTATATTTTAAAGTGGTTATCATACCTAAAAGGGAATTTTAGGTCTTTTAACAGACCAGATATAGCCATCATTCCTATTGTAATTTCAAAGACGTCAAAAGAAAAAGATGGAGTGAGTGGCGAAGATTCGTTTCGTTGCCGACACGATTTATAGATATAGTCCCACTAACTTATCTGGCCAAGTGGCCTTAAATTGAAACAAATTTTTATACTTGTTAGTTTTTGTTTATTAATTTAGGGTATGTTCCGATATACAGTGCGAGCACTGTTTAGTGCACTTACTGGAGAGAAATTCGTTCCGTTATGGTCTGACGGTGTACTGCCGCAGTATTCTAAGGAACTATACGACGTAATAAATCGTCGCCATTTTTGAATTGTGAGCACTGGCGTTTTCGAGGTAAGGTGCTGAGTGCTGACTGTGTTCCGTTTTAAACAGTAACCAGTATAGCTAACTATAAAGGAACGGCCTCGCAGTATACTAAATTGACGTCACACCTTACAGTGCTCACAGTGTATATCGGAACATAAATTGTTACTAGCGATGCTGTCACTGGGTCGATAAAATTGTGGGACTATACACAGTGCCTATAGTCCCACAATTGACTCGTTGGTCTAGTGGTTGACATGTCCGACAGCCGCCGACGAGGTCCTGGGTTCGAGTCCCGGGTCGGCCCATAATTGAGTTTTGGGTTTTTCTGACTAGAAATTCTCAGTACTAGCCTTGAGTATTGAAAAAAAAATTGATTGAAAGCAGTGGGACGTTAATGGGCTGCAGTGATGTTACAGGTATTGAAAAAATGATATTGAGTATTGAAAAAAAAAATTAAAAAATTGTTTGAAAGCAGTGGGACGTTAATGGGCTGCAGTGATGTGACAGGTATTGAATAAATGATATTGGGTATTGAAAAAAAAATTAAAAAATTGTTTGAAAGCAGTGGGACGTTAATGGGCTGCAGTGATGTGACAGGTATTGAATAAATGATATTAAGTATTGGAAAAGAAAAAATTTAAAAAAAAATTGATTGAAAGCAGTGGGACGTTAATGGGCTGCAGTGATGTGACAGGTATTGAATAAATGATATTGAGTATTGAAAAAAAAAAGAAATTGTTTGAAAGCAGTGGGACGTTAATGGGCTGCAGTAATTGTGACTGGTATTGAATAAATAATATAGAGTATTGAAAAAAAAAAAATTATTGAAAGCAGTGGGGCGTTAATGGGCTGCAGTGATGTGACAGGTATTGAATAAATGATATTGAGTATTGAAAAAAAAATTAAAAAATTGTTTGAAAGCAGTGGGACGTTAATGGGCTGCAGTGATGTGACAGGTATTGAATAAATGATATTAAGTATTGGAAAAGAAAAAATTTAAAAAAAAAATTGATTGAAAGCAGTGGGACGTTAATGGGCTGCAGTGATGTGACAGGTATTGAATAAATGATATTGAGTATTGAAAAAAAAAAGAAATTGTTTGAAAGCAGTGGGACGTTAATGGGCTGCAGTAATTGTGACTGGTATTGAATAAATAATATTGAGTATTGAAAAAAAAAATTATTGAAAGCAGTGGGACGTTAATGGGATGCAGTGATGTGAAAGGTATTGAATAAATGATATTGAGTATAGAAAAAAAAAATTGTTTGAAAGCAGTGGGACGTTAATGGGCTGCAGTGATGTGACAGGTATTGAATAAATGATATTGAGTATTGAAAAAAAAAAATTGAAAGCAGTGGGACGTTAATGGGCTGCAGTGATGTGACAGGTATTGAATAAATAATATTGAGTATTGAAAAAAAAAAATTGAAAGCAGTGGGACGTTAATGGGCTGCAGTGATGTGACAGGTATTGAATAAATGATATTGAGTATTGAAAAAAAAATAAAAAACTTGTTTGAAAGCAGTGGGACGTTAATGGGCTGTAGTAATTGTGACTGGTATTGAATAAATAATATTGAGTATTGAAAAAAAAAAATTGAAACCAGTGGGACGTTAATGGGCTGCAGTGATGTGACAGGTATTGAATAAATGATATCAAGTATTGAAAAAAAAAAAAAAAAATTGTTTGAAAGCAGTGGGACGTGAATGGGCTGTAGTAATTGTGACTGGTATTGAATAAATAATATTGAGTATTGAGAAAAAAAAAATTGAAAGCAGTGGGACGTTAATGGGCTGCAGTGATGTGACAGGTATTGAATAAATGATATTAAGTATTGAAAAAAAAAAAAAAAAATTGTTTGAAAGCAGTGGGACGTGAATGGGCTGTAGTAATTGTGACTGGTATTGAATAAATGATATTGAGACTTGAAAAAAAAAAAATTGAAACCAGTGGGACGTTAATGGGCTGCAGTGATGTGAAATGTATTGAATAAATTATATTGAGTATTGAAAAAAAAAAAAATTTGTTTGAAAGCAGTGGGACGTTAATGGGCTGTAGTAATTGTGACTGGTATTGAACAAATGATATTGAGACTAGAAAAAAAAAATTGAAACCAGTGGGACGTTAAAGGGAGGCGAGTCTTACCGGCGCAGGCACTTGACGAGGCCGTGGATCTGCGCGAACACGACGAGCCGGCGCACGTCGAACTGCGCGCTGCCCGCCACGCGCTCGCACACCGCGCGCAGCGTTGAGCCCTGCTGCAGCGCGCACAGCATTCCCGCCACCAGCGATATGCTCGGCTGCGAGCATTACAGTACAATCTCACTAATCCGGCACCTCAATACACCAATGACAACAACAACATCTTACCTTCCTAACATCTTTGTATTTTATTTTTCTAGTACTAACTCGTCCGAACGTCCGACGTCACACCTTACAGTGCTCACAGTGTATATCGGAACATAAATTGTTACTATCGATGCTGTCACTGGGTCAGATGAAATTGTGGGACTATAGGTACACAGTGCCTATAGTCCCACAATTGCCTCGTTGGTCTAGTGGTTAGAACGTTTGACTGCGGCCGACGAGGTCCCGGGTTCGAGCCCCGGGGCGGGCCATAATTAAGTATCGGGTTTTTCGGATTAGAAATTCCCAGTACTAGCCCGGAGTTAGGAAGTTGGCGGTGTTTCACCCCCGTGCCTCGGAGAGCACGTTAAGCCGTCGGTCCCGGTTGTTATCACTAACATGGTAATAGTCGTTAAAGCCGCCAACCCGCATTGGAGCAGCGTGGTGGGTCTAAGCTCTAATTCCCTCTCTCCTATGAGAGTGGAGGCCTGTGTCCAGCAGTGGGACGTTAATGGGCTGTAGTGAACTCGTCCGAATCTTGTGGATCCACGGAAGACCAGCGCTGTGTCTGTCCTCGAACCACATAATGCTGAGTGGAGTCCATTTTGGGATCGCAGAACTAATATTTCTGTCTCATATCATTCTACTATTATTATTGTATTGTGGTTCCAAATAAACGCTTTTTCTTTCTTTCTTTCAATACGTCCAATAATAGGCATGATGACAGTAACCAAGAATCAATGAAATTATGAATTTATCTAATGCAATAGAATTCATGGATTATAAAAACCGTATTTATTTTTCTATTTCGAGCGAGATTGCCATTTATTTTGATAAAATAAAACTATAAAATACAGCAATCCGCCAAATGGATTAAACACCAAGAAGCGAATGACGTCACAATTGTTTGTTTTCGAGCTTTGACAATCGTACTATTGTTTACTGCACACTGCACAGAGTACATTGGTAAAAACAATAGTGACGTCACAAACGACGCCATGACACCGGCGAGCGTTTTGGCGTGAATTTTAAAATTTAAATTTCAAATGCCAATTGTATCTACCAAACCATATTTTTCTGTTGAAATAAGATATTTTTTCCACATAGTAGATACTTCCGAACATAATCTGATCATTCTTCAAAATCAGTCCGCCCACGCCTCCTTCGCCCCTCCCTACGCCACGTACAACGCGCTCTGTAGTCATCGAGCAGTCTAACCTCCAAACTTATCACTTGCACGTGCGTACATAATTATTTACTTTTTTTTTTTCGAGGGGAAAAAATCTTCCTAGAATACCCAACTTCTGGTGGAGAAGTCGGGTTATGTAAGATTTGTACCTACTAAAACCCCCTCAGTGGCCACTTTCTGCATATAGGGAGGCTCCGAGATCTCTACAAAGAACGCATCGGTGCCTCCCTTGCGCAATGCCCGTTGGACTCATCCCGGTGCTCACACCCTAGACTACTCTGCTCTCGCTGTGAGATATGGCTGCTTGAGCCACAGCAAGCAGCCATCTTCCCAAGGCCTTTATTTACCTGCTGTTTTCAGGTGAGAATTTATCATATTCTCTTTATGAAATATTTATTATTTATGAATTTTTCTATATAGTCCAATAATCCGGCTCTGGTTTTTAATAGTGCCGGATTAGTGAGATTCTTTGGTACTTGTACAGAGTGAGGCAGGCACTTCAAAATACTATGGATATCGGCTGCTCTGCCTCACAATATAATCCTGTACGACCGTCGATATATGTGTAGGTACTAGATGGGCCCTTTCATAGAAAAAAGTTGGGCGTCCGACTTGTAGACATATAGAGAGCGGGGACAAAGACAGGCTTATGACAATAAGCCTGTCTGTTCTGAGTGTCAATTTTTGAAATATTAATTGTATTTACGTTTTCTTGTGTCTTTCTTGTAGGTTAGGTTAGGGTTCGACATATGCCGAGGGTCCGCTTGGGCGGACGTCGCTGGCTGGGTCGCGGATGATTGCGCAAGTGTTCCCGTAACCCAGCCTTAAGGCGATGCGCAGGAGCGCCGCTGGGTTTTAGTGGGTATTCTGGAGTGCCAGTGAGTCCCACATACCCTCTCGGAAGCATCGCAGTTTCACACTGCCTGCTTCCGAGGGGGATGCCTAAACGCATTTCCGAGCGTTCAAAAAAAAAAAAAAAAGGGTTCGACATATGCCTTCGTTAGGGTTCGGCCTGCGGCCGGGCACTTAGGATCTATGGGGTTAATATATCTAACAGATTACAATCCACCGAAAAATAATGCGTTAAATTGTAATCTTTCGACAGTTTGCAATTTCGCGAGTTAGATTATAATCTAACGGTTTTTACAAAAAATCTACAATCTTACAGTGACATATATATAGTACTATCTATGACCGAGTCATACGTTTTCAAGCTGTCATTCAAGATGACGCATATGTTGCAAGCAAGTTCCCGCTGTTCAGACTAGATGGCGTTACTAAAAAAATAAGTCCACATTCTTTGTTTGACAGGGCGGCATTATGTAAATTGAGGTCGTTGAGCGCCCCATTGAAGCTAAGTAAGGCAGGCACTTAAGTATAGTTTAGGTATGTAAATGTGCCACACGACATAACACTGGAATTTGGCAAAGTTCACAAGCCCAGCTGTTTCAATATTGGTAAATTGACAGATATTACTGACGGCAAAATCAACCGAGCAATCTGTGGACACCATTGTGTGTTTTCCCATTAAAAATTATTGTTTTATCATTATTCTTTCCCATGGGTAGTACTCTAACCATAAGCACTTTTTTTCTTTGCATTTAATAACAAATGATGATTATGTTGATATTGCATACTTCACATCATCAAAATTGTTCTTACTTCGTGTGTGATGTGTTGTCCCCAATACAATGTCACAAGCAATGTTTACTCGGCATGGTATATGAAGGTGTAAATATGTGTAGTATGTGATCCTGTGGTCTGCAAATTGTATGGTCAATTTGCACAGTACGCACCTTCTCCTTACTATCGCAGCCATTGTGTATGAACGATATGCAGGATTTCTGTAACTCGAGGTCACTGAAGAGTCTGCTGAGTTTGGGTGTGGCGCGGTACATATTGCTGAACTTCAGCACGGGGAGTAGAGTTACCTAGAACCCATCAATCTTAATCTATCATACTCATTTAATAGCAGCAAAAGTAATCATCACTTCACATCAATTTTTAGTTTTATTTCCGTATTATGTTGTATTTCTTTTTTTTTCATTATTTTTTTTTTAGCTTTGTAACAAATTAATTATATGTTGTGTTTACTTTTAAGTGGTTAACATTTAACTTTTTTTATAACATTATCTTTGAATGTTTTAATGTAAGTGTCCATTAGTGGACCTTCAAAAAATCACTTCAACCTATGCATTGGTTAACTATACTAAGCACAAGTCCTCTTTGAAAATGAGAAGGGTTTGGCACAGCCTGCTGCGCAAGTGCGGCTTGGCAGACTCCACACACTTTTGAGAACATTATATAGAACTCTTGAGGTTGCGTTTCCTCACACTGCACTGTTAAAGCAAGTGATATTTAAATGCTTAAAACGTAAGATAAGGGAAGAAGAGGTAGGGTGGTTCCAAAGAAGTGGGATTTACCCCTCTAACTGATCAGATCTCAACGACAATTTTGCTCAGATATAACTGGATATGGAGAAAGATTTCTGAAATACTGTTCTGACTACTTTTTTATATCAGGAGTATTAAGATTAACACACTAAAAACAGGAAAATTGAAACTTCCATAACTTATGTTAGGGTAGACTACATGTCACTTACCACTCCATAATACACTAAGTTTTGTATACAGGACTTCACAAGAGTTTTCTCAACGTTGGCATCAGAAGCAATCTTTGAGACGTGGTTGTAACCATTAATGTGCGGCAGCAGCTGTAACAATGTTTCACTATTGAGAATTGCGACACCAATTATTATAAGCTCTATGTCTGCAACAGAATGTTGCACAATTATACATAGTTTAAAGTATTTTAAAACAATTTGTTGCTTAAATAAATTTAACCTGAATTACTTGTAACAAATCATCTTCATAAAAAAAACGTCGCCATCCTGAATTTCATAGTGGACATCAGGCCGACGGTATTTTGCATGGAATGGGGCACACTCCATCTTAGCGGGATGTCAGAGGTAGAATTAAAAAAAAGTCACAGTTGTGTAACGCCGTTGCATATACAACCAATCGTTTTGTTTCCAATATAGTGAACACAAAATACCTGTCTGGTTGTGAGATCCCAGTCAGCATCCAGGTCCACTTCGAAGGGCTCTTCATCCTCTACATCCAAATGCTCTTGACTCTTTGTGGTCTCCCCCTCGCCTGGCTCCACACGTGGCGGACGACCGGGGCGCGGCAACCCTACTGACGCGACCAGTACAGGCACGTCACAGTCGTGTACTGGGGCCGGGTCCTTGCGAACCTCTAATACTTTCAGGTGCATCACTGTGTCACCCTCTGAGGACAAAATATTGATGCATTTGTTGAGCTCCAGGTCACCCAAAGAGATTATGTGCTCCGCTGCCAATGCAGACAAAACAGAGTAGAGAGAAAACAAGACATTACAATTACATCATAAGACCTATATGTCCTGCACAATTTGCAACTTAATATCATAATCAACATCAAGAACCCATCACCCATACTGCAATATATTATCGATTCTTTTTTACACACTACATAAAAAAATATCTGAAGGGTGTAAACTTAACCGGAAGGAAGATAAATTAGATTGGTAGAATTTTTGATATGTATATATGTCACCGTAAGATTGTAAAAACCGTTAGATGATAATCTAACTCGCGAAACTGCAAAGTGTCGAAAGATTACAATTTAATAATGTATTTTTTGGTACATTGTAATCTGTTGGGTATATAAACCCGATAAAACCTAAGTGCCCGGCCTGGGGCCGGGTACTACTTGATTATTTATGTCGAACCCTAACCTAACCCACAAGAAACAGACATGAAAACGTAAATACAATGAATATTTCAACAATTGACACTCAAAACATTGAACGGTTCACGATCTTTCGACAGTTTACAATTTCGCGAGTTAGATTATAATCTAACGGTTTTTACAATCTTATGGTGACATATATAAGTAAATTTAGACTGGTAGATTCAAACAAACGTATATGATAAAAGACACATATTGTGTGTTGTATATGAAGTAAACAAATTGAATATAAATAAAGACTAAATACATGAGTTGAAGTAAAGAGCCCTTTACTGTAGTACTGAGTACTCACCAACCAGTGTTGCTTTGCGGAAGGTGTTAAGGTCGTGCAGTAAATGTGCCAGCAGTGTGGGCAGCTTGCTGGAGCCGCGCGATACGAAGCCTGTCTCCTCCTCCATCAGAGTCTGTACAACACAGAGTTCCTTCAATGTAATCTCTTCCAAACAACCTTATTATAAGTAAGAGGTTAAATAACTAGTTATTGAAAGGGGTAAAATAAATTAATAAATCGAGGATAAATAAAATTTAGTCCACTTCTAGGGCAAGAGGAAAAAATATGGACCATAACAGCTATTCAACAAACTTTGGAAGACAGAAAGTTGCTGCTCTCTGCTGTAAGCAAAATTTTTTCAAAATTCATTTTATTAGAAAAATATGGTGAAACTATAATTTAGAAAGAAAAATATAGATGAAATATAATTTCATCTATATTTATATTTCATCTATATTATATTTCATCTATATTTTTCTTTCTAAATTATAGTTTCACCATATTTTTCTAATAAAATGCGACATAATACTACCATGTCTGTGACTGGATTTCCACCTGCTTCAATTTAATAATGCTATTCTTTTATTATATTAATGTCCTCACCAAATGCTCCCCAAGCTTCTTAACAACTGGCTCATACTGCACAGTCTTGGACCAGCTGTCGCACACAAAGCAGAGGTTGAACAGGTACATGTTGCGCTCGTAACGAGAGCTGTCGATGCGGATGGGGTAGCCCACTATCTTGTGGCCAAGCGCATTGCTGCAATACCATTAGTGGCATTTGACAGAAATGTTTGATAAGTTATAACACAAGGGGGGAATAAACCACTCCCTTAAATTTATAGATATCTGAGAAAATATATACAACTAACTAATGTCAGCAACTTTGTAACATGGATAAGTTTTTTAATTGCTACAAGATAATTCCTCCTTAATATTCTGGCCCAAAAGCCCCGAGACACAACCTAAGCCCATACCAAATTTCATCAAAATCCATTGAAAATGTGGGCCAGGAAAGTGTAACAAACAAACTCACATTCAAAATTTTAAATATAGCATACTATTGGCCATGTCGCAACAAGACACTTGAGATAAAAGTTGAATGAATGTAAAAGTTGTTTTTAATGGTAGCACCCTATTTTACTTCTATTGACTTTCATGGTGCTATGTTACAGGCACCATAAACTTTAACTACTTGATATTACACTACCACAACAATGGGCACAACTTACAACTGAACCTCAGTAAATTCATAGTTTAAACACTTACATTGTCATAGTACATTTCTGTATTTGAGGTTTTGGAATGATGTATGCACTGATGCCATCAAACAGCTCTTTGGATACATAGTCTTCAGGAAACTGAAACAAGAACATACCTTGTAACTACTCTAGAGTACTACGCCATTGCAAATGCTCCATTTGGTGGAGAGCGTATATAAACACACAGAGGTCAATAAAAACTGTAATTTTACAGCAACACTTGATGTGATCTTTTTGACAGCTAAGAACAACAAACTCAAATTCACAAGAACATTCTGGATTACTGCTATTTGGGTGACTGTTTGTTATCAATAGTTTAGTGTGAATTGCATTTACATCTGATCAACCCACTGGTGAAAATTATTTATTGGCTAGCTTTAGCACTTAGAGGTTGAATTTTCAAAAATCGTTTCTTAGCAGAGGCCAATGTCTTAATAGCTATCTGCATGCCTTTCAGCTCAATTCTGACCAGTGCTTTGAGCTATGCATTGATAGATCAGTCAGTCACCTTTTCCTTTTGTATATTTAGAAGAGATACAGTAAGAATTCCATAAATTCAGCCAGTCGTGATTCACAACAAGTATTGTGTTATATGTTGATATTATTGCAATGTGATAATCGTAACATTTGCCATACACCTGCATCTCAATCTATTCAGTTGACGAAGAAACGTTGGATCACCAATACCACAGCATGATTCATAAAGGAAACTACCATGCACACGATTGAAGTACGTTTCACAGTCAATCAACAAGTAGGTAATTGAGCGATAAGTGTGGATTGTTAGCTCGGGCGATTGTGCAAACACGATCGAAAGTTTCAAAATAAAAAAGTTGGTAGGGTAGGTACCTGGCATGCGATTTTTGGGCCCGCGATCGGGTGGAATTCGCCCAGGAAAATGCAGCGTATGGGTCCTTCTCTGCCGCAGCCCTCATAGTAGCGCGTTTCCATTATCTTACAAGTCATAAAGGGGAACTTAGACTGAACCTCTTTGCCATGCTCGCGCCTCGACCCCGAGTCAACATCTACTTGCATCGGATACGGCTAATATGCCATTATTTACGAACTACAAAGATATTATCACTGGTCTGAACAAAGCGATATTCTAATTCATATATATAACAGGATATGAGAGAGTATCGCGTGACCTAAGAAACATGAATTTCCAAGAAAAAAATATTGCGAAAAAACGGTTTCGAAGAACTTGCACAAAATCACAGACAAGGCCACAATCAGAGACAAGTTATACCAGAGACCACAATGCCTTGCCACAAATCAAGTTGTCAATGCCAAATGTCAATTGTCATCATTTTAAATTTTTGTGATGGCTTTACTGCTCTGGGTTCTAGTTTTTTGGTCATGGTTATACTAGTGGTTCGCCCAGAACTGAGACCTCGCGGATAGTATTAACTATGTATTGTAATTTTAACTTTTAACATTAGACTCAAAAGAGCTAAAGAGTTATTGGAGAAACGAATAAACTTTTACAGAGCGCCATCTATTGACATCATTGTGAAATTCTGTTAAAAAACCCTGAGGCTCATTAAAAATTAAATAAGTTCGTTTCCTTAGAATATTTATTTTATTTTAGTATTTTTTGTTCAAGTACAGGATATAATTCAAATAATTGATCAAGTTTCAGGCTCAGCCTTTCAGAGTTTACATAGTATCTTTACCCTCCATACTTTCATAAACGTTACATCTTTCCGGTGGCCAAAATTAGAACTATTTTAAATATGCCTATTTCCCTCGAAGGCCTTACCCCCACTTGGCCCTCAGAGGCCAACCGAGAAGACCCCTGCTGCTATTACGATGCGGGTAGGTACTTGAACGCGCGAATCGAATGCATTCGGGCCATGGGTTCAATCAGTGAGAACTTTGGTTCGTCTTTTCCGAAAGCTGCCGAGAATTACTTTTTATCGAAAATAATTTAGGTATCTGTCACCGTAAGATTGTAAAAACTGTTAGATCATAATCTAACTCGCGAAATTGCAAACTGTCGAAAGATTGCAATTAAACGCATTATTTTTCGGTAGATTGTAATCAGATAAGTATATTAACCCGATAGAACCTAAGTGCCGGGCCTGCGGCCGGTCACTACCTACCTGATTATTTATGTCGAACCCTAACCTAACCTACAAGAAAACGTAAATACACAATCTTTCGACAGTTTACAATTTCGCGAGTTAGATTATAATCTAACGGTTTTTACAATCTTACGGTGACATATCCAAGACATCTGCAGAATTCTCTCAATTCGCGCGCGTACGTGGTCGAGAAGTTAGTTAAGTAGTGCGTAATAAACTTTTCTGGTTGCAGCAATATTCCAATATCTCGATAGTTACCTCCTTCTCGTGTATAGTCCTTAGGGGCCCTTAGAGCTCGTTGATATTGCTTTGTTATCTAGATTTTAGCTAATGCCTACAGTGAACGCCGTCTGATGTTTTTGCCCAACCCAGAAATCGAACCCAGATCCATGCTATTCGCGCTAGATGAATGATGTTACGACGACCTCCCTGTTACAGTGATGAGCGTTGTTGCCTTATATACGGAAGGCATCGGGTTCAAGCCCAGGCACGGTCACTTTGTGAATTTATGATATTACTAGCTGATGCCCGCGAATTCATCCGCGTCGATTGAGGTTTTGTGGTTCCCGCGGGATTTCTTCAATTTTCCGGGATAAAAATTAACCTATGTGTTATTCCATATCTATCTCTGTGCCAAATTTCACCTAGATCCGTCCAGCCGTTCTGGCGTGATTGAGTAACAAATATGCATTTGAGGTCTATTGGTTCCCGCGGGAACTCACCACCCGGGATCTAGATTTTCTCTTGACCGATCTAGTGGGATACTTCTAGGGATACTGGGCGTAGCTAGCTACAACAGTAAAGACGTGAGGCCAAAGATGTAACGACATGCCAAATTGAATCTCAAGCTTCTGCCAAATACGACGGCTCCATGGAACTCAATAATTGGTTTGCCAAAGAGTTTGAACGTACTATATTAAGCAGAAGCTAATTTCACGAATGCCTTAACTAACGTACCGGACTAAGCTTGTGTCCATGCCGCACCATCATCTAAAGGACAATTTAGAATTTTGGATAGTCAGAGTACTTTTAATTAAATATCGAAGTCACTCGATATTACTAACAAGTACATAATATTATTAGACTAGCGAATGCCTTTGGTTGCCTTTGGTGAAATTTGGTTCCCGTGGGAACTCTCTAATTTGCCGGGATAAAAAATAGCCTAAGTATGTGCTATTCCAGACTATAATCTATCTCTGTGCCAAGCCAGCCATTTTAGCCAGATCCGTTCAGCCGTTGGGGCGTGATTGAGTAACAAACATCCATATATCCATACATCCATATATCCATACATCCATACATCCATACATCCATACATCCACACAAACTTTCATTCAAACATCCATACAAACTTTCGCATTTGTAATATTAGTAAGATGTAAGATTTCAATGACCATAGTCATACATATCATCACTCACATGACACATCGTCAATTGTCTCGTCTCGTCATGCATATTGCACAGGCGCTTCCATGCCTGCACCAATTAGCTGCAATGTTACTAGCTCTTGCACTTTGGCCTCCAAATCCAGACCGTATGGAAAGAACCCTAATAAAATCGATAAAAATCTCAAGCATATTACACAGGCGCTTCCATGCCTGCACCAATTAACTGCAATGTTACTAGCTCTTGCACTTTGGCCTCCAAATCCAGACCGTATGGAAAGAACCCTAATAAAATCGATAAAAATCTCAAGCATATTGCACAGGCGCTTCCATGCCTGCACCAATTAACTGCAATGTTACTAGCTCTTGCACTTTGGCCTCCAAATCCAGGCCGTATGGAAAGAACCCTAATAAAATCGATAAAAATCTCAATCATAGTTGTCTAGCTATGATATTTATCGTCTTCATGTAGCAGCAATAGGCTAAATAGACAATCGCCTGACGCTTGAGTTCGTACGGGGCGTCAGGAATGGGTTTCGTTGGGGTAGACACTGAAACACATTGACCTAGAACGCAGTGTGACAGAGTTTCTGCCCGTGAACCGGGAAGTGCTTTCAAGGTTAAATCCACGCCTGCGCGCGAGGGGTTGATCAACACGCGCTGACATTGTACCGACGACGTCTTCACGTGTCCTCGATATTACATTTATTCGATATTAAAAATTTTACTGGCCTATGTCACCCGGAATAAGCTAGGGATTCTAACGATACCTCATTTAACAAAATCGGTTCAGGCGTATAGAAGTTATGGTGGAATATACAAACTCACATACATACATACATACATACATACATACATACATACATACATACATACATACATACATACATACATACATACATACATACATACATACATACATACATACATACATACATACATACATACATACATACATACATACATGAACCCTGAAAACAATATACTCCTTTTTTCAGGCAGTCGTATAAAAAACTAGCGGTCCGCCCCGGCTTCGCACGGGTAGCATCATATGTGTCCATACCCAATAATAGCTTGTTTGTCTTGTTTTAAATTATTTATTGCACATAAGAAGATTACAATGCACAAAGGCGAACTTAATACCTAGAGGTATTAAGTATAATAATAGCCAGTCGGCACTGGGCGGTACATCAGGTTTTGCACTGCAATATCTTTTCTATTGCGCGTTACATTATTTGTATGATATAAAGGACGAATTTGGTGTACACCTATTAAATATTTGAGATGACAAACAATTTTATTTTGCTAAGGATCAATACAATGTCAGTAAAAGCACCTTTGAAAGTAAAGCTTTATTTTAGACCAAATTTTAAAATCATAAAAATGGTTATTGTAAGACAACCTTAAAAGATAGTTAAGTCCTATCGCAGATTTTTTTTTAAACTTTTTAAGAGGCACAATTCCACCATATATTGTTTTCGTGTACCTTTTACTATTTACGCAGCGCACGCCACGGAAACTCTCAGATGAGACGATTATTTCCGACTTAATTCTCATTATTGCAATTTTCATAGCGATCTCTAATTTTATTGAAAATAAAATATAGCCTATGTTACTCGCCGATAAAGTAGCTTTCTATAAGTGAAAGAATTTTTAAAATTAGTTAAGTAGTGAGTTTATCCATTACTAACAAACAAACAAATCTTTCCTCTTTATAATATTAGTTTAGACAATTTAAGACAAAATACTATATCTTTTTGCAGCAAATAAAGAGTTTGAGTCAAATCAAACCAATGTAAAACTTGCTTTCACCAGATGTTCCTATTATAAAGGTAGAAAACCTAAAAAAAAATAATTAGCAAAGGATCTGTGGTTCTATCCACAGTATAAGTACTATCTAACTATATAAGATAACAATTTTCACGGGAGCCTTTTTCGTTGACTCGCTAAACTAACGACGTACTTTTATAAAAATCCAAAAAGAAAATAATAACCATGAGCATCTGAGATTTTTTTCCAATCCGTTTTCTACATCCTAGTGTTTTTGTACTTTCAGCCTATTATTGAAAAAAGAACTGAAAATGGGTATTAAAGACGAAAGTGTTGAGATACAAGAAAGAAGTGTGATTTTCGATTAATCAAAAAAATGTTAGTCTGCCATCTCGGATTTAAACTAGAATATTTTTTTAATAATTTGAGCTCTCCCAAAATCACTGTATTTATTATTATCAGTATGTATCAGTTGAGCGTTGGCAATTCTTTGATTTTTTGGGACATGATAGAGCCTACATGTCCTGTGCGCATTTTTAAAAATACTTATTTTGAATATAGATGATATAATATACAAGTAGTGACATTTGAAAGACGTCCTGAAAAGGTTACCCCGTACTACGTCTAGGTACCCTAGGCAGACGATTTTGATTCCAATCCGAAAACGCGCTAAGCTGTTCTGACATTTAATGTTTTCTTCCGTGTCTTAAGTAGTCCCATGTGTCACTACCATCAGAGCGCGCGTTCGAAGCGATGGCTCCTTAGGTGCTACGATCTATTATCAAGTGATACAAACTGCAGGAATGAGCTGTTCGGTTTTGGTGGAAACTGCCTCGACCAGCGTCGCCGACGATCTTTACGCGTAAGTGACAATTGAAAACCGATAATACTCCATTGGTACATAAATACAGAGCTGGTAGCCTTACAGTGCAACCCCTATTTAATACCTATCCCATATTATGTTTGAAAGATAGTTCGTGACTAGGGGTAGGCATTGCCAAAGGTATTTGACAGCACAACCTACCGTATTGTGTACAAAGAACAGTATTGTCGTGACTGGCTGTCAATAATTATTGTTATTGATTTGTAACGCCGCTACCTACGGCGCTACGATCCTACTACGATCACCAGCATCTACGAATAATTGGCGGGAGATTTAAAGCATCATATTTATATTAATTATGTGAATAGGTAGGCGGTACAGGTATTCCGGAACATTACTGAGTAGTGCATATTATTAGAAGAAGGCCTGGTAGTCCGTATCCACATGATATTTTGCGGATGCATCCGACACAAGTGGTCGATAGAGGCATCAGCTGGCGCGCGGCCTTGGGAACGTCCTTGGGTTTCACAACGAGCCCGTAACAACAGCTACTGACAGTTGGCGTCGCTCGGAGGTCACTGTCAAGCACACTGCTCTTATGTTGACCGTCCTTGGCGATAATGATCCCTTTCTTGAGTTATTGCCTTAAGTTATCACTACAAACGTAACTTAGAAAGTACCCTACCATACTAACTAAGTATTTCTTAGGTAACTAATTAGTATGTTATTGTTGCCTTAGTTGTTGCTAAGTGCCTTGTTGGACTCATACTGCGGTTACTGATGTTCCGTCTTCAAGTTCCGAGTAAGACTCAAAAAAGCCAACTATTATATTGTCTATTGTCAATATAACTATTATAATTAACTCTTATAACTATTTATATATATTATTTTAATCAACTATTATAACTATTGTCTATGCCTACCTACCTACTTGATCAACGTGATTTTTGGCATGGGATTAGTTGAAGAGGAGAGTGACATAGGCTACTTATTATCCGGGATAATCAAAGAGTAACCGCGGGAACCAGAAAACCTAAATCCACACGGACGAAGTCGTGGGCATCAGCTAGTATCTATTTATTAATCACTCCATCCACCAACCTTTATGCGTCCACCTTCCTCGTTCCTCGTCCATTCGATTCCGCCACCTTCTTCAGCGTAGGACAACCTCCAGCAACCTAATCAAACCTTTTTAAGTTAAAAAGTACCAAGAAAACAGCATTTTGTAAGCGATATTAACATAAAATTAAATCTATCCAGCGGTCAAAGATACAGCTCAGATGTTATTACCTCTTAAATGGCCGGCAGCCTTCGTGCCCGGAGTACTTTTACCGAATTATGCACATTACGACGACGGCGGCAGTAGACAGTAACTCAATTCCGTGCGACGCGGACGTACCTACAACTTATGCGTTTAACTATCACTTTGTAATGTACAAACTACAATCTAATTTGTTTAGATTGTCGTACGAAACTGCAACTCGATTTACTGCTAAACGAATTGGACCTTGGTGGTCTAACCTCTGTCAATAATAGCATCAAAGGAGCTTCCCAGCACACGTAACGGGACGTTATCTAATACCTTTAAACGAGCAACTCTTGTATCGAGCAATCTGAATCTAGGAAACGGCTCCAACGATTTTCATGAAATTAAGTACCTATGCGGCGGGTTTCGGGGGCGATAAATCGATCTTAGGAGTTAGGATTCATTTTTAAAAAATGTCGTTTTATCCGTGTTTTCAGGCAATGATTTTTCAGGCGATGAAAAACTGCTGCAAGATCATAAATGCGAAAGTGTGTCTGTCTGTCTCTACGCTTTCACGGCTCACCTGTTCATCCGATTTTGCTGAAGTTTGGTACAGGGATAGTTTGTATCCCGGGGAAGGACATTTTTTATCCCGGAAAATTAAGGAGTTCCCGCGGGAATTGAAAAGCTTAATCCACACGGACGAAGTCGCGGACATCATCTAGTAGGTGATTAAAGTTTATGGTACAAATAATAACGATACATCTTTGTCGTATAGTTTTCAGACTTTGGGTGAAGAATAAAATAATTTTACTCTCATGGTACATACTCTCGGGGTTCTATTCCCGTAGTCAATTTGGGAATTTAGACTTTCTAAAACTGTACTTGTCAAATGCGAGCGTCGTCTAGGTTTCCATTTTAGATCATATTATCGGAAGCCTCAATAGTCGAACATATCTCGGCCCGGTTAAATTTTAGCCTGTGTCTAGATTAGTGGACTAGATATGCCATTCATTTTAATAATTCATTCTTAATGCCTCGGCTAGTCGTTATGGGAACTACCGCTACGGTGTATATATAAACGTTCTAAATCAGTTACCCTACCTTGTTCCAGTTTCTCAGGAGCTAAGCCCAATCTGTTTAGTTTTGTTAGAATAATAGATATATATATACTCGTATAACTGGAACGGGAACTTGCTGTGCATAACTTATCAGCAAGATTCAATAAAATTATTCATTTATGTAACCTTACTCAGTCGTCAACCGATAAACATCGGCTGCTGGACATACATATAGGTCTCTTGTAGGGACTCCATCCCGTCACGACGAGATCTTGCGCCTTCTGAATCTAGTGACACCCTGTGTCTCGCTTCATGTCGCCCCTCCACTTAGTGGGATCATTCCAATACTGCAATTCTGGTTCACAATTTAAGCACTTGCGATCCTAACGTCTATCGGTTTTTTTTCGGATTGAGTATGCTGCATAGGCCCTACTGGCCGCTACAGCGTCACCGGGGGGATGGGCGAGCGCTAGGTGTCACTGTGAAAAGAGCCCTAGGGCTCGATGATATCGGGGTGGAGCAACGTCTTCCTAAGGTTTTTCCTATGAGGCTCGGACCACGGCTTAGGATGACATTGGGACGAAAGGGAGGTTGGTTGGACTAGATTAGTCCATACGCCTCCGAGGCCGTGGGTTAAAACCACGTCCGGGTGACGTAAAGTATCGGGGTCCTCGTCTTCGCCGGCGAAGACGCTGTGTTTGGTTGATGTTTGTGTGTAGCCCTAAGTAGGGAGCATTGTCGGTAGTGAATACGTCTATCGGTCCTTAAAACTATATTTCATATGCCTTCGCCCTACCCATTCAAACTTCAGCTTTGCAATTCGCAACCTGTTGAGCCCTGTCGGTTTTTTCGGGTCTCCTCTTTTCTGATTTATCTCCGTATTAGGTACTATACTTTTTGTCAATAAATAAAGGGACTTTCTCCAAAACTAGAAACGGATATGACACAAACTCTGGTAACTATTACATATAACGCTAATTCACGACCATTATTTAAATAATATTATTACCTGTATGAAGCCAATTATGTATAGGTAGACACAGCGATCACGTCAAACGGTTTTTCAATCGGATGTTGTATCTGTGGGCGAGGAATTTGTTAATCTAATTCGGAAGCGGGCCCGAAATATCGACACCGGGTTTTAATGCAGAAACGATTTTGGTCAACTCTGTTTACAATTCAAATACGACAATGGCGGCTCGCCGCGGCTGTCGGCAAAGTCACAAAAACTGATGTCCTTGATGGTCCAGGCTCCCCAATAACCTACTGGCCGTGTTTATACGCCTTTGAAAAAGTATTCAAGGTGCCAAAACAATATATGCGTTTTTATTACGCATCCGATTCCATCTATTAAATGGATTACTGTATTCGTGTTATCCTACAAATAAATATAATTCCCCAGCTTTTTCCGAAGCAGAATTAATATACATTACATTTGCTTGTAATTGGATTGGAGGTTTTTGTACAAATTGTGCCCTGGCATGGAATGGAGGTTACAATTCTGGCTGAATTTCCACACTGAACAGGCAGTCTGATCCCTTGCTCAAAAAATGAGCCAGCACCTTTCTCCCCTGATGAAGTCTCCTCTGATAAGTCTTCATTTGAATAGGGTCTTTAATCAATTAAGAGCGAGCAGAACTTACTAATTTTTGGCGAATTTTCGCATTATATTGTTTTGATTTAATTTTGCTGTATTGTAAATTAAACATAGGCGTTACCTATGATCCTATATAGGTAATAATCAAAGGATTTAGAATCGTGATAATCATTGAGCATATAGTTAATTTGCAATACTGATAGATCGCGCTAATTTTATAAAAGAAGGTTTAAATACTATTCATCTTCAACAACTTTAGTCGTCATCTTTGTAGTCAATTTTAACTTACATATTTTGATGGTTGACGCAACATTATTTTTATGTTGACGCTCCAAAATTTTGACTAGGTACTTGCAAACTAGAGAGAAGGCGTTCTAGATGGAATTACATATTTTATTATAGTCATTAAACTCATCGTTCGGTTTTTATTTTGATTTTGTGAAGCCTCTTACATATGTTGGCTCTAAGTGGATACTTGAATAAATTCTAATTAGTTTATTTTTTTCCGCAACGCTGTCTTATTATTGAACTCAGAAAAGTCGTATTTCATTCCTACTTATAATAAAACAAGATGATGTGCCCGCGTAGGCTAAGTTTTTTCGATTCCCGCGGTAGTCTTTAATTTTTCGGGATAAAAAGTCTGTCTGATACGCTTTCACAGCCCATGTGCTCAACCGATTTCGATGAAATTTGGTGCAGGGGTAGATTGTATCCCAGGGAAGGACATAGGCTACTTTTTATCAAGGAAATTTGAAGAGTTCCCGCGGGAATCATAAATCTTAATCCACGCGGACGAAGTCACGGGAATCATCTAGTTTATAATATTAGTATAGATTTAGATCTATCTATAGGTTTATATAAAATCGTATGTCTTGAATGACTGACTGGTCTATCAACGCACAGCCTAAGCCGATGGGGTTAGAAACAAGGTATTTAGGCTCTTGGTAAAAATAAAGAACGTGTGTCACAGTTGTTCAAAATTCCATTACTTTTAACCCTATTATACCCAAGAGGGGTATAATAGCGGTTAAAAGTTTGTATGAAACACGTTTAACCATTTTTGAAAGTTCAACCCCCAAATGGATGAAATGTAAGTTTGCATGAAAGTCCTTAATTTCTTTAGGTATTTTTCAAATTATATCCATGAAACTGGGTTTTTAGAATTTTAATTCCACGCGGACGAAGTCGCATGCAAAAGTTTGTAAAGTATAGTCCCACAATCTTGTCAGACCCGGTGACAGTGTCGCTAGTTTTCACTGCCTAAATTTCGAGATGAAAACAACGAACTCTAAAAATTATGAAAATAAGATTTAACTTATTCATTGTATTGAATTTAAATTTGAACTCGCGTCAATACTTGATTTGCTTCAGACGCCAATGAAATTGAGAGGAATATACATAGACCTACCTTTAAATTCTATTAAATAAGAAATATAATGTCCTCCTGACCGAACTTCGGCCACGACAGCCTATCTCCAAAGAGGTTAGCCATTTAAGCGAGAAATATTATAATGCACAAGTGTGAGCCCAAACACAGGTGCACTATTTGTTCCTCTACTCTCATAGCCCGATAGAACGGAATATCAGACACGATCGGAGAGAGATCAGGTGCAGGACCGATGGCTTTACGCTTGCTAACTGAGAACTAAGTCGTACTGATAATTTAGTGTAGTATTGGATACTTACTTAATTATGGCCCGACACTGGACTCGTACTCGAGACCTCACCAGCCGCAGGTGAACATGCTAACCACTAGACCAACGAGGCAGATATGTCTTTCCTGTAAAGATAGGCAATTACTATGAATATTAAATCTTTTCAAGAGTAAACAATGGTAGGTACCTTAATGACACCTTACCATCAACCTGTCTGTCTGCCTGCTAAGTTTTCACGGACCAGCGGATCAGTCAATTTCGTTGAAAAGTGGTAGGTAGGTACACTTATATAATAAAAGGTCAGTGTTTAGGTATTCGACGAAATGATAAACTATGTATAATGGGTACTTTAAAAGGTCAGTGTTAAGGTAAATAATTAAATTTTTGCCATTATATTATATCGACGACCTCCGTGGCGCAGGTTGAGCGCTGTTGTCT
The DNA here is from genome assembly GCA_964035005.1 of Erebia palarica. NCBI lineage: Eukaryota > Metazoa > Arthropoda > Insecta > Lepidoptera > Nymphalidae > Erebia > Erebia palarica. The sequence goes on along the minus strand of OZ035986.1, from coordinate 35,268,620 downwards.
TAACGTGCGGAGGTTCCGGGTTCGATCCCCGGCAAGGACTGAGATTTTATAATTACTGAATTTTCCCTAGTCTGGCCTGGGCCGTGGCTAGTTACCAGTTACCACCCTTCCGGCAAAGACGTGCCGCCAAGCGATTTATCGTACCGGTGCGATGCCGTGTAGAAAACGAATATAGGGGTATTCCCATGCCCCTAACAGATTAGTCATAAGATGGTAGCATCATCACTTACCATCAGGTGAGATCGCAGTCAAGGGCTCTCTTGTAGTTTAACAAGAGAGCCCTTGACTGCGATCTCACCTGATTACATACTACCACGAAAAAAAATTAAATACTAAAACGTTGACTGCGATCTCACCTGATTACATATTACCATGAAAAAAAAATAAAAACTACCACGTTCACGCGGACGGCGGAAGTTTGGTTCGTTGTCTTCTATGGCCTAGGTATAGCACACAATAGCGTCGGCTGTCGTGTGTCAAGTGTCAACCCTGGCTGTCACAGCCTACGGCAGCTGACCTACAAAGCCAGCAGTAGGATAATTAGCCCTTCCATTTGTGGAACGGCGGGAGATGAATTCGGTTAGTTAATTTAGGTGTTTGTATATTTCTGTTGTATTACATGTACGAACCCCTATTGTTAGCAGGCACGAATATTTGTATTTGATTACTGATAGGAAACAACTAAGTACGGGCAAAAATTCCACACGCACTCAAATCTATACTTTTTAAAATTATAAATGCGAAAGTTTTGATGAATGGATGGATGTCATGTTTATTACTCAATCACGCCCTACGGCTTAACGGATCTGCATAAAATTTGGCACAGAGAAAGATTATAGTATGGAATAGCACATAGGCTACTTTTATCCCAGAAAATTTAAGAGATCCCGCGGGAACGAAAAAACCTCAAACGGATGTTTGTTACTATTCACGCCAGATAGGCTGAACGGATCTGGATAAAATTTGGCACAGAGATAGATTATAGTCTGGTAATAACACATAGTAACACATAGTAATACAATGGTAGTAACGCAATAGGATACTTTTTGTCTCGGAAAATTGAGGAGTTCCCACGGGAACATGTGATGTTTCACAGACTACGGCGGCAGAATGAATTGTGTTTTCGAAGAGACGTTTACTGTGGTCCACCCGTCTAGTGGGGGGTCTGACAACGCTGCATTGTCCGGTACGGAGTCCCCATTGCAAACACTAAGCTGAAGTTCGAAGAACCGATAATAAGGTTATTGATGAATGTTATTCTATTTGTAGGTTCAGAGAAGATCCGGAATCGCCTGTGTCGGGAAGCTCTCCAGGTACGTCAATTTTTTAAGATTCCATTAAACATTAAATTTGTTTGGTAGCGTCTAATTTAATATTCATTAAGTAGTAAGTTGAAATCGGAAAAGTCATATTAGAGGCTCTAGCAACATGCTGTGTGAAGGAAAACATCATGTGGAAATCTGTATTGCGAGAGCTTGGACGAAGGCCGACAGCTCTTCATAATGTTCTCAAAGGTGTGTGAAGTCTATCAATCCGCACTTGGTCAGCGTGGTGGACTATGCCCAAAACCCTTCTCATTCTGAGAGGAGTACTAGTGAGCCGGCAATGGCTTGAAATCATGAAGTTTTTATACGGTGTGAACAAGTAGGTGCATGAGTGGTATGTAACTATCTATAATAGAGTTCAACCACCATTTACCAGGCAATAGAAAAACGAGCCTCCAGATAAGGTAGACTGATCCTCTCATAAATATAGCCCTTGTGCTCTTGTGGAAGCTATAATTAGCTTAGAACTTTTGCTAACTATATAGTACTGTATATACAGTGGTCAATTTAACTCGGGTAAATTAATTCAAAATATACATATTCGTAAGTGGGTATCTAACCCTCTTAATCTTTGTTTGTAATCCTTTCCACCTGATTATGGAGCTACCGTAGGAACTCTGTTAGGAAACTGCATACAAGCAGTATCACCAACAAAGAGTCTAGATGAAACGGCTGAGCGAACAAAAAACATCATGCATTCAAAAAATTAGGAGTTCATACACAGTTAACGGAACAAAGTTCATAGATGCCTGCATGTATAAACCGACATCATCTTAGAACAGGTTCTTAAGTATTGGTCCATCTAGTCTTCAGATCGGTCTTTACCTTAAATTGACCGATACTTGAGTATTATTATATCGACATAAATTTAGCTCTCACGCCCGCATACAAAATAAATACGTATAAAGTTATAATAAATTTATAGAATTTAATAAACTTACATATACAAACAAATAGTTGTATCGGGCGGAGGATTATACCCCGGCAGGGGAGACCAGACGTGCGGGGGTCAGGGGGACAGGTTGAGAAACTGGCGGACTATCCTAGCTGAGTCTAGCAACACCGCTCTCTTCATCCTGGCTGCGAACAAACTGCCACGGAACCCCAGTCACCTCAGATGGTGTGCGAGACTGACTGGGATTAACCCATTCGCAGATATGATAATTGGGATGGTTACAGTGGACTCCACATGCCACATGGTGGAAACCTCGTGAGCCAGATTAGGACACTTACCTTTCTTCTCCGTCTCAGCTATCACAAGGTTCTCGTCATATGGAATGGTGATGTCCACCAAAAACACCCGCGACTGTGCCCGGTCCAACAACACGATGTCAGGCTTATTCGCTAGAATAGTCCTGTCCGTGGTGATGGCCAAGTGAGTAACCTGCACTCTCACCACATGCAAAACCGGATACTTGTCCAGCCCAAGCTCCATCCTGATAGAATTACTGAACTCATTGGTGATATTCAACAATTCTTGCAGGCGGGCATTGGGTGCCAGTAGTTCGAGATCATCCATGTAGAAAAGGTGAGGCACTCTTGTCCCTCCTCTCCGAAACTGAAAGCCTGTTCCTGAACTCTCCAGCAGCGAGCTGAGTGGGTTCAGTGACAGGCAAAACCAAAGTGGGCTCAGACAGTCACCCTGGAAGATCCCCTGCCGTATCCTCATCCGGTCATCGGCACCCGCCAACCGCTCACCGTGGAATCGTACTCCATTGCCCCATGCATTTCCTGAGGAACTCTCGATCTGTACCATGTACTTTGTACAACCTCTCGCGACCACACACTCCGCCAGAAAGCGACGAGATCTGCTGAGCTCGGCCATTGAAAGGTAGAGCAGACTGCTCTATTATTATTATTATTAAATCTTTATTGCACACACGAGCACGGAAATAAAAAAGACATTAAAACTATGAACTAGGACTAAACAGCATGCAAAGGCGATCTTATCGCCTAAGCCGATCTCATCCAGACAACCTTTGAAGCAGGAGAAGAGGAATACAAACGGGATGGTGCGCAAACTGCAAGTAGATATAATATATTATAATTAATATTAACTACAAAACAATACTACCTACTTAAATACGTTCCTAAATAAATATACTATAAATATAAATAATATATATCAATTTATATGAATAAATAAATAATAACAGAATGACTGACTATGGATGTGTTTTAGCTGTTGATACCAATAATACGATTGTTTAAATCGTGCCTCTGATTATCCCCCTTGAACTTCTTGCTCCTTGCACTTGAAAACCGGCAAAATAATTATATATTTAAACCTGATAATGGGGAAATTATGACCCAAGGAAAAAGGTCGACATTGAGATTATCGATTTCCGATAAATGAACGATTATCTAGTCCGTAGAACAAACAAAAGGAATCTACGTACTTACATCATACATAATAAATTAGTATAACTACAATGTACACATATTTGCAGCCCACACTTCACATGATTTAATTTTTGTCATTATATTTGAAACGAAACACGAAAACGAGTGATAATGCTAGTATCGAAGACGATATTATGTAGAATTTGACGACCTCCCTGGCGCAGTAGTAAGCACCGTGGTCTTATAAGGGGAGTTCCCGGTTTCGATCCCTGGCAGGGTCAATTTGGGAACTAATAATTTCGGAATTAACTCTTGCCTGGTCTGTTGGGAGGCTTTGGGGTCGTGGCTAGTTACCGCCCAGCAAAGGCGTACCGCCGAGCAATTAAGCGGTTCGGTAAGTATGATATGTAGAAAACGATTTGGCTATAGCCCTAACAAGATAGCCCGCTACCATATTTATAACTTCCCACCTGATGAAATCGCAGTCGAGGCTTTAACTTGTAGTGGAAAAAAACAGACACAGGTCTCCTTCATAATATACGAACTAACTACCAAGGAGCATACTACCCTCCTGTTTATGTTTAAGTATAATATTATATATCTTTAGTGTTTAGATGTCACACTATTCCCGCTTGATGTTCCCGTTTAGATGTTCCCGCGTTCTCTTATCTCTTTGATAATCTCTCTCCTCAAAGGTTGCCTGGAAGAGATTGCTTTAGCAATAAGACCGCCTTTGCACCCTTCTGTATTATCTTTTTAGTAAAAAGATATTTAACAAAAACAATAAACATAAAGGTAAAAAGATTTTAAAAGGTTTCTGTTTAAAGTGTGTGCAATATGTAGTTGTATTTATCTATCTATCTAACCCTCTAGCTAAACCTAATATAAATTATGTACAGTACTAGGCGCATGTCAGTGAAATTGGCTATAAGCTGTACCATTATTTATTTAAAATGTAGGTTGCCAATGGGTCATCAATTAATAGTTATACTCAATCGATATACTTAGTGCATTTGACTTTCTATTTATTGAATATCATATCCTAGGGCAAGCCTATCGATTTTATATATGCCGGTAGGTTAATCATTTATGAAAAAGGTTAAATGGGTCGAGAATTTACCAACCTATGTAATCAGTAGTATTTATCCATTCCTTTCGCTCTATTGAGGTTTGGAATAAAGAAAACTTAATGCATTTTTTAAGTTATTTATGGCAGAATAAAACGCAGTGTACATGTATTTTTCTCATATTTTATTCATGACTACTGACTTTTTTTCTTTATATCTCTTTTTTTTTGCGTGTAATTTCTTTTTATTTCTCGTACTATATTTATCAAATATTAATCATAATAACAAATTAAAAACTAAACATTAAAATATCATCTATGCCGCTGTAATAAGCCAATGTGCCCAGAACACTGGCTGCGTTACCCAGTAATTATGAATTGAATGTAAATGAATTTGAAGACATCAACGTTCTAGCCAGACGGTACAGAAGTTCGACCGTTCGGAACAGAAAATCGTTAGCAAGATGTCACAGGTTTGAATCCATCTCACGATATTCGCGAATTTAGCTAATAAAGGTACAAAGAAAACAGATAATAAACAAAGGGCGACGTCACTTACGCGATCTCTTCCAGGCAAAACATCACTCAAAAACTGAGAAGAATTTATAAAAGAGCAGCGATTAGAACTTATGTTATAACAGTGTCCAACGACACCAAATGGCTTGTTTTTATGGCTTACACATTTATATGTATTAGTATATATATCACCGTAAGATTGTAAAAACCGTTAGATTATAATCTAACTCGCGAAATTGCAAACTGTCGAAAGATTACAATTTAACGCATTATTTTTCGGTAGATTGTAATCTGTTAGGTATATTAACTCGATAGAACCTAAGTGCCTTGATTGTTTATGTCGAACCCTAGCCTAACCTACAAGAAGCAGACAAGAAAACGTAAAAACAATGAATATTTCAAAAATTGATACTCAGAACATTGAACGGTTCACAATCTGTCGACATTTAGATTATAATCTAACGGTTTTTACAATCTTACGGTGACATATATATATTGTACATAGCTAACACATATCTCACGCCTTGGATACCTTGCGGTAGAGTGCAGGCTTTACCATGCCAGGGAACACCGGAGCGATGCACCGTGTGTGTGTACTTGCAATTGTGCGTTAGCGAAAGCACTTAACCGTCAATTATACGAATAATATAAATGCGAAAGTCTGTTTATTTGTCGGTTCGCCCTTCAATCATGCCGCAACAGAGCAACGGATCGACGTGATTTTTTTCATGAGTTTAGTCGAGGACTTTTTGTACCGAAAAATTAATGAGTTCCTGTGGCAATAAAAAAAGCTTAATCCTCGCGGGCATCAATCAGCTTTTATAAATAAGTAACTGAGTACTATTTTGACGCGCTTTTATTAGCTGTATCTGTAACTAAATAACTTTATCATTTGAATTTTCAACCCATTGCCAGTCCATCACGCTAACCAATGCTGGTCGCCTTCGAGTACTGGTTAGAAGCAGGCGTTACTTTGCGGAAGTCCATCAAATCCCGCACCCACATTCACCACACCACAGAAATCCCCCAAAACTACCCTCAACGTACGTTTCACTCCGACACCGGAACATCTTCAGGAGATTTTGCCTCCACAATGCAGGATTACGAAGTCTTCACACTCATCACGATCTTCATACACTGTACCACATAGATTTTCCTTTTGTCGCGGATTATAGGCGAATTAAACTTCTAGTTCCTTCACCTTCGAGAGCTTTATGAAGAACTCTCGGGCTTGCAGGTTTCCTCTCGTTGTTTTCCTTCACCGTTTGAAGAAAGTGATGCTTCATATTTTTTTAATGCACACAACTTTGAAAAGTTAGATGTGCGTGCCCCAGGATCGAGCCCGCGACCCTGTCTAAGGAATTTGGATGTCTAAACCACTGGGCTATCACCACTTCACAATACTAATTTACTAATAGTAGTAACTTACTATGTATCTACCTACTTATAAAGAGATCTTAAAAGTCGAATGTTACAATTTCTAATATTGTCGGTAACAACTACCGTTATAGTGACTACGGAAACAACTACCTTGTGCGTATGTACGCGCACTTAGGCCAAATCATCAATAAAATCACCTACGAATGCCTGAAAAAAGGAGAATATTAATTTCAGGGTTCATGTATGTATGTGTGTGAGTTCGTATATTCCACCATAACTTCTATACACCTGAACCGATTTTGATAAATGAGGTATCGTTAGAATCCCTAGCTTATTCCGTGTGACATAGGCTAATAAAATTAAAAAAAAAATTGATGGGATGACCGTGGTCCCGCATTAAAGACTATAGTTGAAAAAAAATATCGAAAATTAACTAAGATTAACTATATAATCATCATCTAGAAAATGATGAGTAGATTCCAAAAATATATCTAGTAATTCACAAAAAATAATCATCTATTATTTTTAACTTTTTAGTTCGTTTTTAGACAGGGCAGTCGTGTTTTTTAATTTTTTTACTATCGGCATCTATGGCTATAAGAAACTATCACACTATTCATATCTGACGCACAGCGCGCAACGAAGCCACCTCCAGCACTAATTCTAAACTTAATCTTTGTTATCAGCAAATCTTATGAGACAGCCCGGCCTATCCACTAATGGCACTGCTTTGCAAAACCTTCACCATACCCGCACATTCTATTTTCAACTCTAAACGTAACATAATCCAGTTCAAATTAAACCAGCGAGTGTTCACAACACGTTTGATTAGATGCTAACATACGGACTGACTCGATTCCAATGAAAATGTACCTTGATTGTAATAGTAAAAGGTGTAATTTGGGTTGCTCGCAATTCTCTAACAGCAATGCCGGGTTCGCTGACCTGTGCAAAGCTTCGTTTCCTGCGCAAACGCCATGGCGACTGGGCTTTTTACATGACACATGTACGTAGGCTGCGTACGACTCCCGCTCATTAGGCTTCACGCGGAAACCGGGAACTGAGTTATGACAGCGACTCCCATTTCATTCCATGTCTTCCGCATGATAATAGGCCCCGGCCTACTTGCACTACGGCCCGGTCTACTAAGGCACTACTAAACTTACTTCAAACCACATTCATGTTAAGTATACATAGTTACAGATGATGCCCCTTTACTTCATCCGCGCGGATTAACGTTTTTGATTCCTGAAAGTCTTTAATTTTCCGGGATAAAAACTAGCCTATGTCCTTCTACTAAACTTAATTCAAACCACATTCATGTTAAGCATATATAGTTATAGATGATGCCCCTTTACTTCGTCCGCGTGGATTAACGTTTTTGATTCCTGAAAGTCTTTAATTTTCCGGGATAATTCTTTCTCGGGATGCAAACTATCTACCAAATTTCTGCTAAATTGAATGAACATAATATGTGATATGAACATAATATTACCTTAGACGCAATGGTTCAATGGGGCACCCATATATCAACACCTGCTGGCAAGCTTAGTTCTGCTGCTTACGCTGTCAGAAAGATTCGACAGTTAACTGGCATCGAAACTGCCAGGATTGTATATTTTGATTATTTTCATAGCATTATGTCGTACGGAATCATACAGTGGGATAAAGCGGCAGATATTCAAAAATAAGTTGTACTACAAAAAAGGGCATACGTGCAATTTATAATTTAAAACCGCGTGATTCCCTCAGAGAGAAATTTAAAGAAATTGGTATTCTAAGTGTAGCCTCGCAATATATTTACAGTAATATAATTATTGTTCAACCGCACATCCATATTTACAAAAAAATGCGATGTGCACGACAGGCAAACTAGAGGCCGTAATAGGCTCGTGACTCCATCGCTCCGCCGCAAAAAAGTCAGCAGGTCATTCGTGGGAATGAGCATTCTTTTCTATAACAAAATTCCACTACCTATTTTAAACTTGCCTGTACACAAATTTAAGAAATCCATTAAAAGAATGCTCGTTAAAACAGCTTATTATACTGTTGAAGATTATGTAAATGATAGAGGAGCATGGATTTGATCACTCCAGCAATGCTAAGGACAGCGGTTACTTAAGTATACATTGATAAAACAATTGTAAATGAAATATTTATTTAAAAAGAGTAACCACAGAGTTTCTTGCTGGTTCTTCTCGGTAGGAATGGCATTCCGAACCTACCACCGATCAAAAGTACTTGTAAAAGTTTATTTGAATAAAAATAAACATTTATGGACCGTGAAAGCGTAACAGACGGACAGATACACTTTCGCATTTATAATATTAGTATGGATTAAGATAGAACTTAAACTTAAATGAATTTTTATTTTTTGCATCCCTTTATTGTTATAAGGCGAAAAATTTCCGTTTCTTCCATTTCATAAAAACATGTTTCTTGCAAATAAATGAATTGTATTGAATTTTTAATTGTATTATCCAACACAAAAAGGGGGAAGAGGGGTGTCATAATTAAGTTTTAAATGAGTTGAACCGATTTTGATTCAGTTTGTTTTGTTTGAATGATAACTTAGGTAATCAAGGGCGTTCTTAGCCATGATTTAAGGAAAATCGGATCAGTTGTTTGAAGATCACCAGCAACTGCCACAGGTCTGATTTGGAATCCTTTCACTTGAACAAATCGCATGAACATGGTTACATTGAATGGATGCTGCAGAGTTACCTGAATCTGCCGGATACCCATTTCCTGACCCTACCGGGAATCGAACTCGGGACAGCTCACTTGTAAGACCACTGCGTCAGGGTAGTCGACTTCAAATACGTATGAAGATAACAAGCCGAGGTTGTTATGGCAAACCTATACAATAGTTATATTTTGTTATTTTGTACAGAGACGCGTGTATAAAAAGGGAATTAGCCAGGTCTGCTCGAATACAAAATCAATATCTCAAAAATATCAAAATGTCTGTAACATTTATAAGAGCAATATTTCCATTAGAAGTAGCAACATATAATTTATAAAAATACTCACTAACGAGCATTAAGTATACAGCTTATTTTTAACGATTTCTTCATTCTTATATTCCACTACAAGTAAGCCCTTTAATGATGTAGTCTACGATGTTGTGTCTGGTGTCTGATATATAATATCAAACCCACACATCGCAGTACCGAGAAGAGCGGTCAGAGAAGGCAGGAGGTTTTAGTCCGTAGGTCACCGGGAGCATCCCAGTGAAGTCGGGCATGTCAGAAATCCATGAGGATTTCCTCCTGCCTAGAAAAAAAAAATGTTATATTAAACCCATACCCATAGTCGGTTTCTACACGGCCTCGTACTGTCAGGACGACCGCGTATCTTCTACATTAGTCACTGTTACAGTATCAATTGTTGTAATTGGCGGAATTTATGGTATTCTTGCTGCGTCAATGGTTTTTGTCCAATAGTGGAAGAGTGTTAACCAATCAGAGGTGATTGCGATCGTTACACTGTAGCTGTCAGAGATACGCGGTCGTCCAGCGGAACGCTAAATTGCTTGGCGGTACGTCTTTACCGGTAGGGTAACTAGCCACGGCCGAAGCCTCACACCAGACCAGACCAGAGAAAATTTCGAAATTATAAATTCCCAAATTGACCCTGCCAGGAACTGAACCCGGGGCCTTCCACGTTAAGACAACATCGCCCAGTGCTGCGCCAGGGAGTTCATGAAATCCTTATAATTAATAAAATAAATTAATAAAATTATTTAATGGTTTAGATACGTCTAAAGACTGAAACAGTAACCGTAACACTTATTTAGTGTTTTAAACACTGTTTTTTACCCGACTACGGCAAAGCCAAGGAATTGTTGTGATTTTAGCAGTCTATAGTATAGAAGTTTCAGCAGTATGCATGTATTTATTTATGTTCCACCTTAGCGCCTAAACTATTGAGTCAATTTTCATGATTGAGGTGTCAATCGATTCGTATAAAATGTAGCCTATATCAACTGGACCATACCAAACATACAGCAGGACGATTGGCTAAAAACACAATAGCTACAGCTGCAGTGTAACGATCGCAATCAACTCTGATTGGTTAATATTTTTCCACTATTGGCCACAATCCATTGATGCACCAAAATACCATAAATTCAGCCAATTATAACAATTTAGACTTTAGCAATGATTGATGCAGGTTTTTCACTATCGCCCTGATAGTGACAGGCTACATTTTATACAAACAAAATTGATCTATATCAATTTTGTTTGTATAAAATGTAGGATAGGATATAACTATTTATATCCAAAACCCGTGAGCGCCTCTGAATTTTCCGTAGCCGTTAAGTTTTTTAATTAATACTTCCTACTGCTATTGATCACTCTACTATTCTTTGTCCAACATTTTTTTTTAATTTTTTTTATTAGATTTACTCTTAATTAAAATCTAAATAAAACTAAATTAATAACTAAACATTAAAAATATCATCTATGCCACTGCAATGAGGCAATGTGCCCAGAACACAGGCTGCGTTTGCGCTGAATAGCCAAACTTATATGTTGGCCGAGGTAACTGCCAGCCCTCCGGTCACCTGTGGACTTTGTGAGACGAGAAAATAGATCCTTAGAAAAGGATCTATCTTCTCGTTATCCATCTTATTATTATTTCTTATCTATCTTATTCAATAACTGTCAATATGTATCATAATTATTCACTGTGAGCGGTCCTACTGCTAGTATTTATATAGATTAGGTATTTACCTAATGGCCGCCCTCGCGCCGCGTTGGGTGGAGCCTTCGAAAACACCGTGTTCTTGAATTTATTGAATTTAAAGCTGCAATTTGTAATTCTTATCGACGGAGCGCGTGACGTGCGACACAAGCGCCTTCAAATAACCAAATTTTTTTATTTATTTATTTATTTAGTACCAAAATGTTATAAAATAAGAAGAAAAACATACGTAGTGGACAAGGAAGCACTTATCTCTATAAGAGATCTCTACCAGTGACCCTTGGCAGTGAGAAAGGTTGTGGAGGAAGAATAGATACAACAAGACATGAGAGAGAATGAAATAAGATATTATATCATAAACTTACATAAACACACAAAAAATACATACCAACATACATAGGATATATTATATAATATATCATGATATAACAGATACTATAAATATAAATAAATATCCAAATATATACTTAACTTTTTATCAATTACTTATGTTTACAGACACCGTTTGTCGTTTATTACTTAACTGCCGCACTCATGAGTAGCTTAAGTCATTACTTATGGGATTTCTTAGTATAGATTTTGTATTGAGTTTGTATGAGATCCTTGAGTAATGGTTAAGCTTCTTAATCATCACTTAAGGAACGCCTTAGTATAGATTTCAATGCAAAATCTATATCAGTATGATTTGAGTGCGGCAGTAAGTAAACTGTGCTGATTTTCAGACAGGCATGTTTAATGCCCGAATAATTTGCGGTTAGTCTAAGCATTGAAGTCAGAATACACCGCACCTGTTAACTTGCTCTAGGATATACGAGTAGCGTTCAATAGTTCATCGGGGTTTTCGGGTTCGAATCCCGAACCAGCCACTGAATTCGGTTAGAACACGTAACCTTCTGCTAACCCTTCATAAAGCTAGATACGACTTAGGTTTTTATTTTATCCACTACAAGTTAGCCTTAAAGTAATGCGTTCTAGTCCATTGATGTATAATTTTAGGACCAATTTATGTATCAATGGTCCTAGTATACGAATCGAATCCAATGTGATTGCTTCCTATTGTTTTGCGAAGTTTGAAATGCTAATCCTTGCATATATACTATGTACTAAAAGTAATGCGTCCCAGTCATTGATGTATAATTTTAGGACCAATTTATATTTCAATGGTCCTAGTATACTAATTGAATCCAATTTTATTTTATTTAGACATCTTTATTGCACACACAAAATATACAGAATACAGTTTTAAAGCAGTAATTACTAGTAAAACTAGATAGAAATGTGCAAAGGCGGTCTTATTGCTAAAGCAATCTCTTACAGACAACCTTTGGTGAAAGGATAAATAAACAGGAGCGTGGGATGATGCTGTATTAAAAAAAAATAGATAAGAAATGCTTACATAATAAAGTACATAAATTTTAGACCAATAAATAGATGTACATAAATACCACTACTACACAACTACATATATAAATATACCTATATAAATAAATATAGCTGTATATATATATTTTTTTAATTTGCCTCATCTGGTGACAGAAGGGCTGGCTCATTTTTTGCGCAAAGGATCAGCTTGGCTGTCCGGCGCGGAAATGCAGCCAGCATTCTTGCCACCATCCCACGTGGGCATGATTTATATAGTAATTAGGTTAGGCTAGTTAGCATTAAGTTCTATTGTATTATTTTCAATAAAAAAAATCTAATAAATATAATATATCATTAATATATTGTAAGTTCTATAGTATTATTTTCAATAAAAAAAAACTAACAAATATATATCATACCCGGCGTCATTGTGGTACAAAATTGTTACACGGATGTTATGGTGGGTCAATATAACCCATGTATATAATGTACGATATTTTCATGTTTTATTGAATATATTCATAATCCTTGTCATTATAATGTATATTTACACTCTGATCTTAGGAATAAACGAAAAAAGATATGAATCACAGAACATTTATTCAAAATATTTAAACTTTTACTGAAACTCCCAAAATATTAACAAAATTGAGATCCCTTAGAGTTTCATCACCTTACTACGCTAAAATATAGTATTTTCAGTCATATATGGAACCTAAATTATAAAATCAAAAACATGAACATAAAACCATAAGAAAGAACTTGAATAAACACCAAAAAAAAAACACAGTACAAAAATCATACAAAAGAAGGCGCGAAATTTTGTGACGTTAATTGTGAGTATGAGTCATATTGACCCTTTTGACAAATAAGCACGTTTAGCTTCCAGCGCGGTCACCGTTGGACTCATTTCTTTTCAGAAACGTTTAGAATACAGCGTTGGCTCCAGCTACTGAGCAGCTCAGCGTACGTAAAAAAAAATTTGCATTCTTAAATACACTGGGTCATTCTGACCCAACCTCAATGACGCCGGGCTAATATATTGTGATTATGTGATTGCTTTGCAAAGTTTGAAATGCGAGCTTCTAGTCCAAGGCTCGAAGCTTGCATAACAGCAGCGCCTGAGCTGGCCTACGGGTTGCGCAGAAGCGTTAGAGCTTCGGAGTTCAGACGTGTCGCGACCCCTGCGCTGCAGTCTCGCGGCATCGGCGCTGGCACAGCGGTGGGGGTGTCGGCTGCGGCAGTCGGCAGTGCCCGTCGCGACTCGGAGCGCGGTGGACGTGTGCCGGCATGCTGGCGCAATGGACGTATGGAGCGGCCTTCAGCCGTGCGTGCGCGCAACCCCGCCGCGGCACCTAGAGCCCGCTGGCGACTTCGCGCTCGCCTTCTACGACAAGGACGCCCAAACACCCAAGCAGGGTGAGTTTTGCTCGTATTCGCTGAGGGCTGTGACCCTTTCCATTGATCGTCGCCCGAAGAAATCGCCGAAAAGCCATTTTAACCGCCGTTATCGTATTGCGTTGATATACGTCGTATTTGCTGCGGGTTGTGACCCTTTCAGAAGAAAGAAATCACCGAAAAGTCATTTTAACCGCCGTTATCGTGTTGCGTTGATATAGGTCGTATTTGCTGCGGGTTGTGACCCTTTCCATTGATCGTCGCCCGAAGAAATCGCCGAAAAGCCATTTTAACCGCCGTTATCGTGTTGCGTTGATATACGTCGTATTTGCTGCGGGTTGTGACCCTTTCAGAAGAAAGAAATCACCGAAAAGTCATTTTAACCGCCGTTATCGTGTTGCGTTGATATAGGTCGTATTTGCTGCGGGTTGTGACCCTTTCCATTGATCGTCGACCGAAGAAATCGCCGAAAAGCCATTTTAACCGCCGTTATCGTGTTGCGTTGATATACGTCGTATTTGCTGCGGGTTGTGACCCTTTCAGAAGAAAGAAATTACCGAAAAGTCATTTTAACCGCCGTTATCGTGTTGCGTTGATATACGTCGTATTTGCTGCGGGCTGTGCCCCTTTCCATTGATCGTCGCCCGAAGAAATCACCGAAAAGTCAATTTAACCGCCGTTATCGTGTTGCGTTGATATAGGTCGTATTTGCTGCGGGTTGTGACCCTTTCCATTGATCGTCGACCGAAGAAATCGCCGAAAAGCCATTTTAACCGCCGTTATCGTGTTGCGTTGATATACGTCGTATTTGCTGCGGGCTGTGCCCCTTTCCATTGATCGTCGCCCGAAGAAATCACCGAAAAGTCAATTTAACCGCCGTTATCGTATTGCGTTGATATACGTCGTATTTGCTGCGGGTTGTGACCCTTTCCATTGATCGTCGCCCGAAGAAATCACTGAAAAGTCAATTTAACCGCCGTTATCGTGTTGCGTTGATATAGGTCGTATTTGCTGCGGGTTGTGACCCTTTCCATTGATCGTCGACCGAAGAAATCGCCGAAAAGCCATTTTAACCGCCGTTATCGTGTTGCGTTGATATACGTCGTATTTGCTGCGGGCTGTGCCCCTTTCCATTGATCGTCGCCCGAAGAAATCGCCGAAAAGCCATTTTAACCGTCGTTATCGTGTTGCGTTGATATACGTCGTATTTGCTGCGGGCTGTGCCCCTTTCCATTGATCGTCGCCCGAAGAAATCACCGAAAAGCCATTTTAACTACCATTATTGTGTTGCGTTGTTCCTATATACGTTGTATTTTCTGAGGGTTGCGAACCTTTCCATTGATCGTCGACCGAAGAAATCGCCGAAAAGCTATTTTAACCGCCGTTATCGTGTTGCGCTGTTCCTATATACGTCGTATTTGCTGAGGGTTCCATTGATCATCACCCGTAGAAATCGCTGTTAAGCCATTTTAACCACCATTATCGTGTTGCGTTGATATACGTCATATTTGCTGAGGGTTGCGACCCTTTCCATTGATCGTCGCCCGAAGAAATCACCGAAAAGCCATTTTAACCGCCGTTATCGTGTTGCGTTGTTCCTATATACGTCGTATTTGCTGAGGGTTGCGACCCTTTCCATTGATCATCGCCCGAAGAAATCACCGAAAAGCCATTTTGACCACCACTATCGTGTTGCGCCAAGTCACCCTTATGCTGACCCTTTCCATTAATCATCACACGAAAATCTACATACTATAAGCAGGGGTATTCTCGGGATAATAATGGCATAATAACAATATGTTACCAAATACTTCCGCAAATGATGTGGCGTCGTATTCCTCATAGTAGAGGGCCGTGGCCCTTTCCATCAATCATCACCACAGAGTACATTGAATATAGGGATCATCACCCAATAAAGTCCCCGAAAAACGTATATTATATATGAAGAAAGTATTCCCGGAGGGATATTAATGCCATAATAGTAGGTTCCCAAATACGCCCGCAAATACTTAGTGTGGCGTTGTATTCCTCATAGTAGAGGTATGTGGCCCTTTCCATTAATCATCACCCAAGAAAGTCCTCGAAAAGCCATTATAGGCCCCTGCCTAACCCCTGTTACTTCGAATACCATAGTAGGCTCTCAATCCCTTCTGCTGTGCGTCTTACTCCTCATATTTGAGAGTCGTCAGTTTCACTCTTTCCATGATTTTTTTGTAATATTGTAATGTTTTATTATAATAAGGTTGGCTGGAATAATATTGTGGTGAGTTCTCAAATCCTTCCGCAAATGGTTATGCGTCGTATTCCTCATTGCCAATAATGTTTTATTAACATTCGGTCGTCAACCTTTTCATTAAGTTTATGCCCGCGACTTCGTCCGCGTGGCTTAAGTTTTTTCATATAAACTTTCATCCCTTAATTCACCCCTTTGGGAGTCGAATTAAAAAAATTGTGAATTATGTACTTCTTCATATTTAACTGAAAGTCCAAGTGCTGAGTTTCATGGCTATAACTTGAAAAATGAAGAACTTTCATAAAAACTTTCAACCCTCTGGGGGTGGAATTTTGAAAAACTGCGAGACATGATATTCTTTATTTATTAACGATAGCCAAAATACAAAGTTTCGTTGATATAATTTGAAAAACTTTTATACAAACTTTCATCCCCTACTTCCCCTTTGAGAAGTTTCAAAAATGTTGAAACACGTACTTCTTATTTAACCAAAAGCCCAAATGCTAAGTTTCAAAGCTATAACTTGATAAATGAAGGACTGTCATACAAAGATTCAACCCCTATTTAACCCCACTGGAGGTGGAATTTGGAAAAATTGTGACACACGTACATATTTATTTTTACCGCTATCCAAAATAGCAAGTTTCGTTGATATAACATAAGAAGTGAAGGAATGTCATACAAACTTTTATCCCTTATTTCACCCCTTTGGAAGTCGAATTTTCAAAAATGTAGAAATACGTGTTTCTTCATTTTTAAATGGTAGCTCATATACCAAGTTTCATGGATATAACTTGAGAAATGACGGACTTTCATAAAAATTTTCACCTCCTATTTCACCACCTTAGGGGTGGAATTTTGAAAAATCCTTCCTCAGTGAGCGCCTACGTCACAAAAGAAACCTACTGTCAAAATTTCAAGTTTTTAACCCCAGTGGTTTAGGCTGTGCCTCGATATATAAGTCAGTCAGTCAGTCAGTCTTTGAATTTTATATTTATGTATAGAGGATTTTAAAGTTTCCTTATGGTGGTTGGGTCTAGTGCGATGGTTTTCTTAAACCCTTCCGCAAATGATGTTGCATTTGGAAAATTGCAAACCGGGCACTGGTGCAGTTGGACGCTTCTGTGATCTGACTGCGTCATCCGTTCTGGGGCCATACTACCAACGCTTAAAGCAATACTTAAGCAAAACTCACTCAAAATTACAGTTTGTTGTTATGTACCTTGACGTTCCTAAAATAAGGATTCTAATTCTAAAACACGAAAGTCAACAATAATGAATCAATATGGCACTAAGCGTTGGTAGTATCGCCGCTGTACTACTATTAAGCCTTGTTGGCGTGACAGACCAGGACCACTTTTATACTATTATACAAACTAGGGTACTATTACACTAACCCCTCGCAGGTATGCACCAACTAAAAAGTTGTGATATTAGTTTTCAACATACAATAATATGTGTTTCTCAGTGCGGACTTTTGGACTAAGGGCAAGGGTTGTGTACCATATCTTAAGGGAAGCGAGGGAAAAATATATACAATATATATATTTTTAATATTTTAATATTTTGTTTTTTTGTACGATATTGTATTGTTTTATTTGTAAAGCATTGTATTTTAATTATGTGTCTTATGGCGCCAAAAGGTTATAATTTACTTCTCATGTAAACTAAAGTTAGGATATTGCATGTTTTAAGGCCCTGGGTGTCAAGAATAATATAGTTGCGCATACTTTGAATTATCCAACTAACGCAAACGCAAGTTTAGTATAAATAAATTACAAGTAGACACATCAAGTTGTTTTTGAGACATGAAACGGCTTTGACAGACAGTTGTACAACATGATTGATGTATAATTTAAGTACCTATTTCTTTTCCGATGTACAACATAGTGGATAACTAAAAAACTTTACTAATAGAATACTTTTTGACTCCCGCTAATTAGTCCGCGTGGAATAAGTTTTTTTAATTTCCGCGGGAACTCCTTAAGTTTTCGTGATAAAAAGTATATAGTACCTATGACCCTCTCCAGGTTCACAACTATGCAAAAACTTACGTCGATCCATTGATTGCTTTTATGAGCGCGTGATTGGACAAACAAACAGACTTTCGCATTTATAATACTTACTAGCTAATGCCCGCGACTTCACCCGCGTAGAATGAGGATTTCGGTTCCCATGGGAACTCTTTAATTTTCCGGGATAAAAGTAGCCTAAGTGTTATTCCAGACTATAATCTGTCTCTGTGCCAAATTTCATCCAGATCCGTTTTGCCGTTCTGGCGTGATTGAGTAACAAACATCCATCCATCCAGCAAAACTTTCGCATTTATAATATTAATTTCAGTTTCACATTTTGTAATGACTCCCTAATTCTCTGTATTTTCTTCTATTTTTTTATTTTCTGGGCCGTAAGTTTTTTGCCGACGTCGTTACACAAAAACTTTCATGCCCTATTTATTTATAGGAGTGATTGCGTAACACACAGACATACAAAGTTACTTTCGCTTGTTTGTGTTAACGTGTTTTGATTCCCGCGGGAATTATAAAATTACTACATTCAAATGTGTGTGAATAAAAAACATGTGACTAAAATTGTTTTTAAAAGTCTCTGATATTCTCTGATATGATCTTATTTTTTGATTCGTTGGTTCCAGCGGTAACCCTTTCCTCAGCTTTCTAGTCTGTCTGAACATTTACTTTCAAACATTACAATTCACAATGAATTCCGATCAGTCGGCTTTATTTTATCTATTGTTTGTAATAAAGTACCGATATCTTTTAACATTCGACGACAATCGACTCAGCCAACTAAATCTGCGTGAGTGCTGAGTCATCCATTACAATCCGTTCTGTGCTTTCTGATATTAGGGATTTAAAACAGAGAAATGCAGCTGCCGGATTTCGAATTCAATAATTACAATGTCCTATCCACCGAATTTTGGCCATAATGCGCTGGCCTTTAGATTTTTCTATCAGATTTCAAACTCTCCATGTCTGTCGCCCGGAAGCTTTAAAAGGATCTACTAATACCTACCCCAACTTTACTGCCTTCTAGGGATCACATCTACTTCTAGTTATCACATCAATGTCGCTTTTATAACTCCACGTTTCCATAGGCTTCCATTCATATGCAAATCACAACATGTTTTGTTTTGGGTCACAAAATGCTCTGTGAAGCGTGTGCGAAGGCACCTATAACTAGTTCCATTTTCAATCATAGGGTCTCTTAAGGGGATCATTAAAGATCTAGACGTAAATTATAGTTCCTACTTCCTTTTACCGGTTTATATCCTAACTACAAGTCCGTCCCGACTTTGCACGGGTAGCACTACTCATCATAATAGTCCATACCCAATGTGGCACATCAGGTTTTACATTAGCGCTGCGATATCCCCGCACTCCGCACTGCCGGCCAAGATATTCATCTGTATTAAATGGTGTTAAGGGCGAATTTGGTCTATATTAAATACTTGAGATGACCAGCTATTTTATTTAGATAAGGATTTATACAATGTCAGGAAAAAGAACTTCGAAAGTAAAGCTTTGTTATAGACCAAATTTGAAAATCATAAAAATGGTTATTGTGAGACAACCTTAAATGATAGATTAATTATGCTATCGCAGATATATTTTTACAACTTTTTGAGAGGAACATACATTGTTTTTGTGTAACTTTTACTATTAAGGCAACGCACGCCAATCGGTTGAGTAGTTTTTGAGTTTATCCATTACAAATAAAGAAACAAACAAACAAATCTTTCCTCTTTATAATATTAGTTTAGATAGTTACTAAAGAATAGTTACTAAAGTTAGGCAAATCCGAGTATGTAGGTATTATATATGTAGGTTTTGTACAAAAATCTGCAGTCTGCATATATTTAATACCTAAGACCATAATATTGTTTTCCAATTAGGCTGATATCATTAGCGATTGTATTATTTGGCTGACGATAAAATTTCGACTTTCGAAATTTTGTTCGAAGATTTTTAAAGAATAAGTGAGTGTTGACATTAAAGTAAACAACTATTGTACCTACTGTGTACCTTATACCTACGCAAGTAAATGATGAGAAAACTTTTGAGAGAACATAATATCGACGAAAATATATTAAAGTTTTCCGCGACTCAAGGTTTCGAGATTTATATTTTTATCTGAAACTTTCTGTCTACAGATTTTAGCTCGTTTGTTTTAGCTATTGCCTACCCCTACCTCTATCTCCTGCCTCTCTGACGCTCACTGCTTAGCACGAGTCTCCTCTCAGAATGAGAAAGGATTGGCAGTCTTTTACTTCTTTTTCTGTGGGTTACTTACATAACTCGTAGGTATTTAATAAATATATCAAGAAACAGCTACTATTATATTTCGTTCAATCTTGTGAATGTGATGATGGCGCCATTTAGCTTGCTACACCCTTGAATTTAAATATATAATATAATACGATCATTTAGTAGTTTTTTGGGCGCCATTATTCCAATATGGCGGCGCGAGCGCCCAAGATTCGAGGTGGCAAATTGAAAATTCAGAAAGAGCACGTCCAAATCTATAAATTACACCATTTAATTTTCAAAACTCCCGAGAAACTTTCTAGGTAACCCCCTTTTTGAGCACCAAACGGCCGAAACACGTCCTTATAAGCGTATGTAGAGCAAATTTGTTAAGACTAAAATGGTGAGCTGCGTCTTCGACTCTTCGTGGATTCTACTATATGCATGTTTATGTTTACGACAGTGCATACGGGTTGTGCAGTGCATCATAACATAAAGAGAGCCCGGCGTGACCCTCAGCATAATTTCTCAGATAGAAGATATTTTTAGTACTCGATGCGTCGTAGGGTCGTCTGGAGGAATGAATTTTGTATGAACCTATGCTAATTCCTTGGATTTTAAAATCAATATACCAATGTTCAAAATAAGGGAGACTGCTTGTGTGAAGATAACGTTAAAAGTTCTTTCACTGAAACTAAATGCGTCAAAATCTTAAACACGGAAGCTAAGATGCGAATGTTAGTGCCAACGCTTCTCCACAATGCGACATGCGAAATACACTGTGTCTTTCTGTCTGTCTGTTAACATTTCGTGGCCTTTCCCCCGCACCAATCTTGACGAATTTTGACAAACTTGCCATTCCAAAAAAAATTTTAGTCCAAGTTTTAGTAAAAATATAAATCTATGATTTTACAGCATTCCAGCAAAGGGTTTAATAAAGCTTATCTCCTACTTTCAAATTTCAATCTCACAAATCTCATAGTTAAATTTTTTTGAAATTAGTTCTGCAGTTAGGCGTGAAATGTAACAAACTTGCAAACAGTTACGTACCTTTTTTTTTAGATGGGGAAATCTAAAAGATAGGTTTTTATTCTCGCATCGTTCCCTTAGCTCCAAAGATTGCAAAATAAAAATCTGATATAATTTGAGTTGATAGAAGTTAATGTTAACTTTACCCGAAAAATATAACGAAGTTTCTAGCCAGGATAGTTTTTGAGAAATCAGCGAGAACTGTGGGGACCAAAATTTAAAAGTGGGGTCATTAACACATTCAAAAAAAAATTTTTCTTTTTCAGTTTCTTACTTTTTGACTTATGGTGAAAAATTACCAAATTTCTACCGTTTCCCCACTCTTAGCTCCAAAGATCGCAAAGTTAAAAATCTGAAATAATTTGAGTTGATAGAAGTCACTCGTAATATAACGAAGTTTCCATTCAGGATAGTTTTTGAAAAATCACCTTTACAAATAACTCAGTTTTGCGATCAGAAATAAAAGTAATTTTTTCAGATATTTTTGTAAACTTTACGGGAAAAATAAAAGGAAGTTAGGACAGTTTTTTTTATAAATCAGCGGTAAACCGTAGCATAGTGCTGTAAACTATTTTTTTAACATCATTAATTGTAAATTTTTAGCACCGTCTTAATTATTTAGAGGTCTAATTTAAACCAAATCCTTCCAAGGTACGCACGCCTCGGTGCGCGAGTCCAATTCACAAAATTGGTACCTAAACATACAGTAAACGTTTCTAAATGTCACGTTTACAAAGTATATGACGTAATGGTGATAATTAACCGGTATCTCAAAGCTAAAGCTACGAGGGTTCCAAACGCGCTTTGGTCTGAAAGCCCACAAAAAAAATTATATATATGTCACCATAAGATTGTAAAAACCGTTAGATTATAATCTGAGTCGCGTAATTGCAAACTGTCGAAAGATTACAATTTAACGCATTATTTTCCGGTACATTGTAATCTGATAGGTATTTAAACCCGATAAAGCCTAAGTGCCCGACCGCATTTATGTCGAACCCTAACCTAACCTACAAGAAAGAGACAAGAAAACGTAAATACAATGAATATTTCAAAAATTGACACTCAGAACATTGAACGGTTCACAATCTTCCGACAGTTTACAATTTCGCGAGTTAGATTATAATCTAACGGTTTTTACAATCGTACGGTGACATATATACCATATAATATTTAGAAAGGAAGTATAGAGTAGAGTACAAATGAGCAACATCGCCGCATACGCGCAGCCCAAAGTATTGAAAGAATACTAAACAATGGAGTGGAGTTTGTTTAGTTCAAGACTATTTACATTACTATTATTTACGAGGTTTTATACAAAATTAATCGCTCGAATTTCTCGTCTAAAGGCTCGCAAACTCGTGGTGGTAGGCGGTAAGGTGCGGGAGGGGGACGGGTCAGTGACCGCATGTTATGCAAGCCTCCGCTTGATAAAGACATGTTTGCTGTTTAAACCAGAGCCAACTTTCACGTTAACTTAGGTTAGGGATTTGAAAATAGTCGTACCTTTCATTTTGATGTAATAATGTCTGATGGCTTCGGCCGTGGCTGTTTACCACCCTAAAGACGTACCGCCAAGCGATTAAGCTCTTCCGGTACGATGCCGTGAAGAAACCGATTAAGGGTTTGGGCACAGTTAGAATAGAATAGAATAGAATAGAATAGAATAGAATAATTTATTTGCAAGAATGTGGTACAATTATTAGGTCTTAAAATTATTTTGCGCTGACACATTCAACCTTCAACATTAAAGTTGGTTCTTTAACCCTAACATATTTATTAGTCCGCTACCATATTATCGCTATGCATCATCCTTAGTCCTTACTATCCAGGTGAAAACGCAATCAAGAGCTTATAATTAAAAACCCGAATGCGGAATTCCGCAGTCCGAATTTTCTATGCTAACATGACATATTATCCATGTTCTTCGTTAGTTTTTCTCAACTTTTAGCCATCTATATCACTTCTTCGTGATTTCACGGTTATGACGACCTCCGTGGCGCAGTGTGTAGCACTGTTGTCTTAACTTGCGGAAGTCCCGGGTTCGATCCCCGGCAGGGTCTATTTGGGAATTTATAATTTCTGAATTTTCCCTGGTCTGGCCTGGTGGGAGGCTTCAGCCGTGGCTAGTTACCACCCCACCGGCAAAGACGTGCCGCCAAGCGATTTAGCGTTCCGGTGTGATGCCGTGTAGAAACCGAATAGGGGTGCGGGTTTAATACAACTGCCATGCCCCTAACAGGTTAGCTCGCTACCATCTTAGACTGCATCATCACTTACCATCAGGTGAGATCGCAGTCAAGGGTTAAGTTGTAGTGGATAAAAAAAAAAAACCTCCGCGGCTACCATACCATACATTGAATCGTACCGGAATGCTGAATCTGAAGCGGAGTGGAAGCGAATCCGCAGTTGCGTTACGCTCCATACATAAATGTATGAAATGTTTTCGGGGGTAATGGTATTTTTATTTCTTTGTTGAAAATAAATTATAACAGTTAAATTACAATTACATCAATGTTTCGGGGGTAATGGACCAGCAAGTGTCATTTGCGGATCCGCGGAATCGCAATTACGATTGTTTTCCGCTCATGTAGGTATATTAAAAGTAATAAGTCATAATTAAAATAATTAAAAAACACGACTGTCCTGCCAAAATACGAACTAAAAAGTTAAAAATCAAAAATTAATCTAGTTAAATTAGAATCTTATTCACATTTTTATTAAATGATATTTTTTGTGAATCACTGGATATTGAACTATAGTGTTATATATTTTTGGAATCTACTCATCATTTTCTAGATGATGATTATATAGGTAATCTTATTTTCGAATTTATTTTTTCAACTTTAGTCTTTAATGCGGGACCACGGTCACCCCATCATTTTTTTTTAAATTTTACTAGCCTATGTCACCCGGAGTAAGCTAGGGATTCTAGCGGTATCTCATTTATCAAAATCGGTTCAGGCGTATAGAAGTTATGGTGGAATATACAAACTCACATACATACATACATGAACACTGAAAACATTAAACTCCTTTTTTCAGCCAGTCGTATAAAAACTTATCTGACACGGAGACAGCGTTGCGCCGCTGGTGTATATGAGCAATAAAATAAAAACAAAAACTAAACAGGCACAAAAATCACTTCCAATTTTGGCCACCGGGCCAGATAACTTTGTCGGACTGTAGGACAGTGGGTGGGTCGGCGTGTTCCGCTGACCGTCACCGAATACATAACTGCGGAAATGCAAATGCGGGGTAACTAGCCACGGCCGAAGTCACCAGATCAAACCAAATTCCTAAATTAACCCTGCCGGGAATCGAACCCGTGACCTTACACTTGCAAGACTACAGCGCTCACCACTGCGACAGAAAGTTCGTCTTTAGTTCTATGAATCTTCTTCACTTCTACTTAAATATTATAGGCATAGAATCTAGTAAGGATCTAGTAATGTTAATATAATTGCCTTGTTGGTCGGCTGCGGACAACGAGGTCCCGGGTCCAATTCTCGGGTCGGGTCATAATTAATTATTGGACTTTTGTGTCAAGAAATTCTCAACACAAAACACTAGCCAGGAGTTGGAAATTGGTGGTGTTTTTACCCCCGTGCCTCAGAGAGCACATACAACCATTCTATACGAATAATGGCGAGGCTAAGCGTCGTAAAGAAAACTGCATGCCCAAGGGTTCTTCAAAGTGTTCTCGAAGGTGATGTGGAGTCTGCTTATCCACATTCCACACAGTTTAGCCACCATGGTGGCTACAGTCGTAACGTGACATAGACAATCTAAATAATAGTTAGTATTCGGTGCCCAAAGTCAATTACTAATCTCAACAATTCTAAAAGTGACCATTATAATGACTATTATAATGTTATGTGACTGCTCATTGTGCCGGATGCCGGTCGTACGAGCTGTGTGATATCAAAGCTCCTTAGCAACCTTTGTATCTGCTAATCTGTATTATTGTCATCTTAGACTGCATCATCACTTACTATCACGTGTGATCGCAGTCAAGGGCTAACTGGTAGTTGATTAAAAAAAATGTACAGCATAAGTAGGTACTGCTGCCTACTCAATACATTAGATACATTAGAAAGATATCAAATTATCTGAGTGAGGAAATAAAGATGGCACCTGCGTTTGCAAAGTAAAAACACCCTGCACTTTTACCACCGTGTTTAAAATGATATTTCAGTTTTTCATTTTATTTACTTCCTCTGTTTATTACACTCTGTCTTTTTGGGAGCCGCTCCAAGCAGCCCAAGACCGTCTTCTGTGGAGATCCATGCATTAGAACTTCGTCCAGCAGTGGACGTCTATTAGTTTAAAATTCAGGGTTCCCGACAAAACTGTGGGACTACGAATATTTCTATCAATAATTTCACTTTTAATTTTTCAATTCATTTTCATTACTCGAGAAACTCTATTATATTAATAACTAAGTACTCGTACGAAACTTGTGGATCCACGGTAGACAAGCGCTGAGCCTATGCTCCCAGTTCCCACCACAGGCAGCTTATATAATATAATGCAGAGCTGAGATGCTGAGCTGACAAAGCATATAAAAAACACTTTTTCTTTCAATTTCGATGGAGGACATAAGTATCTAGCTACTGGTACACTCAAATATAATCCTGTAGTGTATTGCCCGTGGCACATTATCTTTGTATAGCCCGCAGTTATAGCCTGTAACGTTTAAATCTAGGTTGAGAACCAAAACTTATATATAAAATTCTCGTGTCACAATGTTAGTTACCGTACTCCTCCGAAACGGCTTGGCCGATTTTTATGAAATTTTATATGCATATTCAGTAGGTCTGAGGATCGCCTACTATCTATTTTTCATACCCCTAAAACACCTCAATCCACGCGGACGGAGACGCGGGCAGCAGCTAGTAATATATTGTCAATCCAGAATGGCTGAACGGATCTGTATAAAATTCGGCACACAGATGTCTGTTATAGTCTAGAGACTAGATTAGCACATAGGCTACTTCTTATCCCAGAAAATTAAGGAGTTCGCACGGGAACCAAAAACCTCAATTCACGCGGACAATATCGCGGGCATCAGCTAGTAATATTAAAGACGTGCTTTTCTAAAGTTAAAGAAATTCTATTGAGTATCGTAGGAGCATATAACGACGTGGGCGACGTAATCACCCCCTCAGTGCAGCCAATTAGACGAGTTGAACTGCGAGGATCAAAGCATTGGCGCACATCGATGTTCGATGCTACCTTGTTAACCTATTTTAAATTATTTTATTCATATTATGAATACGAAACCACCCACCCAGCATCGATGTTAGGTATTTTTCTTTCCTTCAGTATGCGTCCCGGCTTCCAAGCGAGTACAAGGCGTCAGTGGCGTCCTTGTGTTTAATATATATTTAATTGAAGTGGCTCTAAATTCGAGAGAAAAAAACATTATTTCTTAGCGTTTTTCATCCAACATGTCGAAAGTTCGCCGCAAGCGGCTCACCAGTAAGTTTCATACAAGCTGATATATATGTCACCGTAAGACTGTAAAAACCGTTAGATTATAATCTAACTCGCGAAATTCTAAACCGTCGAAAGATTGTAAACTGTTCAATGTTCTGAGTTTCAATTTTTGAAATATTCATTTTATTTACGTTTTCTTGCCTCTTTCCTGTAGGTTAGGTTAGGGCTTGACTTAAATAATCAAGTAGTGCCCGGCCGCAGGCGGGGCACTTAGGTTTTATCGGGTTTAAATACCTATCAGATTACAATCTACCGGAAAATAATGCGTTAAATTGTAGCTCTCGGGTGTAAAACGCTGGCAGGTTGTCCGTTGAAATGATACACCAAGATTCTGCTTCGTGACGTATAATACTGCGTATACTTACTTTATGTGTTTAATTACTTATTTAACCATATAGGCATTTTCCACCAGCGTGCCGACTTACAACTTTAAAACTAAACTTGTTTTTACACAACCACTAGCGGAAAAAGACTAAATCAATACCATCAAAAAGTTCTTATTTTAAAGACAATAAGGACAATAAGACGTTGACTTTTATATTTGAACAATAAATTATATTTTTTAAATCCATATTTAAGTCAATTTAATTACATCTAATTTTTAATAAATGCTAACACAACAAAAATCATGACACTAGCGCTAATTCTAAACGAAACTAAATGACAGCGTTAAAAAGATTGCTAACCCTTTCATTATACTCATCCTCCTATTATACTTCTTCCAGTACTTCAGCACAGTGGTTGGGAGTCGA
The DNA here is from genome assembly GCA_964035005.1 of Erebia palarica. Lineage (NCBI taxonomy): Eukaryota > Metazoa > Arthropoda > Insecta > Lepidoptera > Nymphalidae > Erebia > Erebia palarica. Next base: position 35,240,739 of record OZ035986.1, on the reverse strand, counting down.
GGTCCAACTAGTCTTGATAACATTTTAATTTGCATATGTCACCGTAAGATTGTAAAAATCGTTAGATTATAATCAAACTCGCGAAATTCTAAACCGTCGAAAGATTGTAAACAGTTCAATGTTCTGAGTTTCAATTTTTGAAATATTCATTTTATTTACGTTTTCTTGTCTCTTTCTTGTAGGTTAGGTTAGGGCTCGACATAAATAATCAGGTAGTGCCCGGCCGGAGGCGGGGCACTTCGGTTTTATCGGGTTTAAATACCTATCAGATTACAATCTACCGGAAAATAATGCGTTAAATTGTAGCTCTCGGGTGTAAAACGCTGGCAGGTTGTCCGTTGAAATGATACACCAATATTTTGCTTCGTGACGTATAATACTGCGTTTACTTACTTTATGTGTTTAATTACTTATTTAACCATATAGGCATTTTCCACCAGCGTGCCGACTTTAAAACTAAACTTGTTTTTACACAACCACTAGCGGAAAAATACTAAATCAATACCATCAAAAAGTTCTTATTTTAAAGACAATAAGGACAATAAGACGTTGACTTTTATATTTAAACCATAAATTATATTTTTTAAATCCATATTTAAGTCAATTTAATGACATCTAATTTTTAATAAATGCTAACACAACAAAAATCATGACACTGGCGCTAATTCTAAACGAAACTGAATGACAGCGTTAAAAAGATTGCTAACCCTTTCATTATACTCCTCCTATTATACTTCTTCCAGTACTTCAGCACAGTGGTTGGGAGTCGAGGTCCAACTAGTCTTGATAACATTTTAATTTCCATATGTCACCGTAAGATTGTAAAAATCGTTAGATTATAATCAAACTCGCGAAATTCTAAACTGTCGAAAGAATGTAAGCAGTTCAATGTTCTGAGTTTCAATTTTTGAAATATTCATTTTATTTACGTTTTCTTGTCTCTTTCTTGTAGGTTAGGTTAGGGCTCGACATAAATAATCAAGTAGTGCCCGGCCGCAGGCACTTAGGTTTTATCGGGTTTAAATATCTATCAGATTACAATGTACCGGAAAATAATGCGTTAAATTGTAATCTTTCTACAGTTTAGAATTTCGCGAGTTTGATTATAATCTAACGGTTTTTACAATCTTACGGTGACATATATAAATTAAAATGTTATCAAGACTAGTTGGACCTCGACTTCCAAGTACTGGAAGAAGTGACTTGAACTTGACGCCGACACGGGTTACTTTAGTTTTGGAACAGTTCGCAACAGTTTCGACCCTGTTAAGGTGGAAGCGAGTTTAGTTTAATTAAAAACAATTAAGGTCTATAAAATCGCCTTATATGAATTTAATTATGTAGTATTTAATTGCTACTTGTAAGAAAGTGTACAGAAGAATGCTCGCGACTTTTTTCTTGTTTATTTGATACACCCAGTAAACTTTGTATTAGAAAGAGCTTTGAATAAAACATACATTGCGCGGACCCAATGCGCCTGAGAATTCGCCATAGAACCATACCGTCGATGGACAGGACGATGGTCCCCAAGTGATATTTCAGAAAGAGATAGGTGTCGAAGATGTAGCGCGTGCGAGCAAGATGCAGGAACTGTTAGTGCAGGTTCAATGCTCGACTCGCGCGCAGTTTGTTGAACTGCAATCATTCCTTTGGAAAATTGTCAGGGTTGTTCCACAATTACATAATACTTGATCTGAAATTTTGTTTGTAAAACTTGAAAGTTTTCAAGAAGCTAGGTACTTGCACAAATAATTTAATTAGAACTTAAGAAAGTAACGCCAGCGGCATCCATACAACTTAATTATATTTAGCGAAGCCATACTTGCAAAAGTTACACTGTTTGGCTTTTACACAAAGTTACGTTTCCTTTTTTTTTAAATGCCCGAACCCAAAATAATCCTGGAAAACACAAGAGTTTTTACGTAATTGTCTCGAAACCTAAACCCATGCGGATGAAATCGCAAGCACCTAGTTACTTTATGATTTAGTAAATATTATATACTCATGTTATTTTAGAATCTTAATAGAACTGCGCGTGTTCGGTCGTCGCCTCCTCTTCTATTGTATTTAATTGTAAACAGGCAAAAGCTCTCGGGTGTAAAACGCTGGCAGGTTGTCCGTTGAAATGATACACGAAGATTCTGCTTCGTGACGTATAATACTGCGTTTACTTACTATAATATGTGTTTAATTACTTATATAACCATATATAGGTATTTTCGACCAGCGTGCTGACTTACAACTTTAAAACTAAACTTGATTTTACACAACCACTAGCGGAAAAAGACTAAATCAAATATCATCAAAAACTTCTTATTTTAAAGACAATAAGGACAATAAGAGGTTGACTTTTATATTTGAACCATTTGAACCATACAATTATATTTTTTAAATCCATATTTAAGTCAATTTAATGACATCTAATTTTTAATAAATGCTAACACAACAAAAATCATGACACTGGCGCTAATTCTAAACGAAACTAAATGACAGCGTTAAAAAGATTGCTAACCCTTTCATTATACTCATCCTCCTATTATACTCCTTGCGAAATGGGGCAGAACTAAATTTAGAGCTGTCATTTTAGTTTAGAGATCGTGTTATACAGAATTGGCCACATTATATTTCTTAAATCAACATTTAAGTCAAATGGGCTAATATTTTTCATAAATGCTAACAGTTGTTGTGTCCCGACATGCCCCCCCCTTCGGTGGCAGACGCTCTCTGTATCGTATTCACCATTGTTAAGGATCGTGACCCCTGATCGTGGCCCTTACCATTACTTTAAGGATAATAGAAGAATATAAGATAATAGAAGATTTTTTAGTTGATTAAAATACGGTGGCTTTCCACACTCTTAACATTATATTAACCATCCTTCCAGTGACGGTAAATAAGCTGTACTATAGGTTCCAGCATTTATATTTTAATACTTACTTACGAAACAAGTTGTTAAATCTCTTCCTATATCCATCAGTTATCTATTCTAACATTAAGATGAATATTAACAGTATTCAATTGAGATCAATGGTAGCTAACAGCGGTCCTTGCTAGATTTTTAAAGATCTAACTATGTCAAGGACAACCAGCCCTCTCCCTCGTATACTACAAACTATATTATTATTAATAGGAACGTATCTTTGTTTACAGCAACAGTGCAATGTATTTTTTTTGGTTAATCGTGTTTTTTGGAAATTATATTTAAATACTAATTACATACTGAAGAAATATGAATAATACATTTCGATCTTACCGACATAATAATAAAAAAATATGAACTGGGTATTTAAATAAAAATCACATGTGCAATTAGGCTTCCAATAATAGTTTTCTCACAAAAGAAATAAATTATCGATTAATGAGCTACTATAACGGCGAAATTTACGTTCGTATTCTCATGATATTGTAGCAATTTTCACTGAAAATACGGATAAAAATGAATTCTTTCACATTTTTTATTTTCTAAACAATAATCCTAGCTAGATCGATTTATCGCCCTCGAAATCCCCTGCATACAAAATTTCATGAAAATCGTTTTAGCCATTTATATATATATATATATAATCTGAATCTCGGAAATTCGAGAAATTCTTGTATATATATATACAAGAATTTCTCGTTTAAAGGTATTAGATTCTAAATTACAAGTTAGCCCTTGACTGCGATTTCACTTGGTGTTTGATAAGCAATCCATGGTGTTAGAAGGCTGAACCAAGTTTATTTTAATTTAATTTATTTATTTAATAATTTGCACAAACAAATGTTTGTTGGCGATTTCACGCTCAATTAATACTATGCCATGCATTTATTATTTAGACACAAAAACTATTATACCTAGTTATTATAAATATAATAAACTAGTGGGCCCGGCAGACGTTGTACTATCCGGAACCTAGAACGATTGCAGCGCTCCTTTTCGTGTCCAATTAAGAATATACACCATCCCTTGACCCACTCTAATACAGACAAAAAAATCCATCTAAATTGGTCAAGCCGTGTCTGAGTTTTAGCGAGACTAACGAACAGCAATTCATTTTTATATATAAGATAAGATAATTACAATTAAGGTACTAATATTTATTTATTTGCTTAAATATAGCATGTTTTAGTTAAGTAGTGGTATGGCAGTTATGTTGAAGCGCTTTAATTCTTAGCGGTCTTTATGGGTAGGGTGGTAACTAGCCCCGGCCGAAGCCTCCCTCCAGATAAAAGAACATACAAAGAAATTATAATGAATTCACAGCCCTGAGTACTCATGAATAGCAATCTCCGGCATCGCGCGGGCGTCTCTCTCTCTCGCGGGCGGTTCGAGAGGGACGGCGCATTCGCGGAAGAAAGTAACGCGACAAGTTATGTAACGAGATACACACGGATCGTGCGCCACTTATCACTTCTCCAGCTTCCTTGAAGTTTATAAGGGCGGCATTAGCTTCCCAACTCCGAAAACTCTGTATTAATTAATGCTACTATAAATAAATAAATAATCCTTTATTTAGCCAAAAAAAGTAGGTACAAGTAAAAATGAAAACATATTACATGGAGTAACCACAGCTCTCATGGAACCAAGGTGCCAACCAAGAACTATCTCTATTGTTGGATGTATTTATGGTCATACTCCCTCACTTCAGGGCGAGACTCTTCTCAGAATAAGAAGTGTTTGGCCATACCCAATACTCAGTCTGTTTATTTCATACAGGCCATGCAAGTGTCTCCTATACTAGGTACGTTATGTTTTGACTCCACCACCGGTTCGGAGCTGGCAAGAAAATCAGTCTACCACACCTGCCAAGTGCTGATAGCCAAACTTAACACACCGTTTATTATTATTGACAACCTCCCTGGCGCAGTGGTGAGCGCTGTGATCTTAGAAATGGGAGGGCCTGGGCTCAATCACCGAAAGGGTCAATCATGAAATTTGTAATTTCAGAATTTTCTCTGGAAAAACGTGCCGTCAAGTGACTAAGTGTCCCGGTACCATACCGAATGCCGTGTATAACAAACTTGGGGTATAGGTTTAAAAAAACTGTCATACCCTGAACAGGTTAGGTTAAGTTACTAACAACCAGGTGAGATCGCAATTAAGAGTTAACTTGTATCTTGTAGTGTCATAAAAATATGGAGACCATCACCTGTCAAGCTAAATGCATATTAATAAATAAAATCTTTATTTGGGATTTAAAATACACAGAAAACAAACAAAATTACAAGATACAGAAAAAATTTATGGGCTAACTATAAACTTATATACTAAACCCTAATGCTATAAACACTAATGTGTGTAAAATAAAATCCCAAAAAGGGCATCGACTCAGCGTAATGCTCATATATTAGTTAATATTTAATTGCTTAAAACTTAGATAACTCCGAGGTGCGTGCCCAAGGGTTGAACCCCGTGCCCCCAAATAGGAGGCTCAGAGGCCCAATTGTGTAAGCCAAACGTATTCATTTGACAGCTCATAACGTATAACTCGAACATTTTAAGGAGTACATACATGCGTTTTGACGTGCAAGCATTAATGACCTCCTTGAACAGGTCGAATTACACGTTTGACAGACTATTACGAATACGATTTCCTTACATAATCGGGGGGCTGGTCTTATCCATAAGCCATTAGAGCTTGGATGTCATAACAGCAGCAACAAGTGTCAAATCAGAGAATTATTTTTATGGACCGTGTGTAGGGCAGTAAGCCTCGTGGTTTCTCCGATCGTTCATACTGACTACTGGCTATACCAGTTGGTATTATACTCCTTTAAATACCTAACTATATGATGCCCGCGATCGCGTCCACGTGAATTAAGGTGTTTTTATTCCCGTGAGAACTCTTAAATTTTCCGAGATAAAAAGCAGCCGTCCCCGGGATACAACCTATCCCAGTACCAAATACATCAAAATCGGTTGAACAGATAGACCGTGAAAGCGTAGCAGACAGACACACTCTCGCATTTATAAAATTTGTATGGATCTAAGGTATAATATAAGGTACCTGTAGCCTGCATTATACCAGAATGCATCAATATTATGCTTACCTACCTAATTGTGATTCATCAGCTGTAGCACCGCTGCTGCCTAAACGTTTCAAGTTCGTTCTGCGTTATACCTAGAGATTCGAACTTATTTATACCTTGAATAAAATAATTAATACTTACCGTGTAAACCTGTAGCCCGCCAACCCGCATTGGAGCAGCGTGGTGGGTCTAAGCTCCTACTTCCCTCTCTCCTATGAGAGTGGAGGCCTGTGCCCAGCAGTGAGACGTTAATAGGCTGTAGTGGTAGTGTAAACCTGATAATTAACTGATGTGTATGGTTATATCACCATATGTACTAATATAATAAATGCGAAAGTGTGTCTGCCTGCTTCGCTTTTACGGTTCATCTGTTCAACCGATTTTGACGATATTTGGTACAGACATAGTTTTATCCCGGAAAATAAAGAGTTCACTCAGAATTTTAAAAAACTTAAAATCGCGAACTTCAGCTAGTAGGTTACATAAATAATTTTTTTTTTAATTTATTTATTAGAGCTTATCAAATAAAATATTGCTTACGGGCTCGGTCAACGCTTTAAATTGAATAATTAAATTTCACGCAAATTTGATGTCAGACTTGCACTCAAGAACTAACACAAGGATTGCTAAAATAGTCAATTTAAAAAAATGGTGGTGCTTTAGGTCAGAGGAGCTTTAAAATAGTCTACCATCCACTATAGCCCATTAACGTCCCACTGCTGGGCACAAGCCTCCAATCTCATAGGAGAGAGGGAATTAAAGCTTAGACCCACCACGCTTTTCCAGTGCGAGCTAGCGAGCTCTATCGACTACTATCATGTGAGTAACAATAACCGGGACCGACGCCTTAAAGTGCTCTCCGAGGCACGGGGCTGACTCACCAACTTCCAACTTCGGAATTTCGTAACCGAAAAACCCAATCCCTAACAATTTTTACGAGTCGAACACAGACCGGGAATCGAACACCCGCAGTCAACCATGCTAACCGCTAGACCAACGAGACAGTATCGTCGTCGTCAACCGATGGACGTCCACTACTGGACATAGGTCTCCTCTTGCGCCGCCTGGATCCAGCGACTCCTTGCGACTCTCTTGATGTTATCAGTCCACCGTGTGGGGTCCACCTTCCAGCGCGAAGTCACCATTCCAGCACCTTGGGACCCCAACGTCTATCGGTTCTTCGAACTATGTGCCCCGCCCACTGCCACTTCAGCTTCGCAACTCTTCGGGCTATATCGGTGACTCTGGTTCTCCTACTGTCTCTTCATTCCTGATTTAATCACGTAGGGACACTCCCAGCATAGCCCGCTCCATCGCCCGCTGAGTGAAGCTGAGCCTTCTTATCAGGCCCATAGTCATTGACCATGTCTCGGATCCGTAAGTCATCACTGGCAACACACACTGTTCGAAGACTTTGGTCTTCAGACAGTGAGGGATTTTCGACGAGAAGACATCTCGAAGCTTCCCGAACGCAGCCCAGCCGAGTTGGATTCACTTCGTACGAGGCAGTGTAGGATCATCTTATCGTAAATACATGTACCTAATGTACAATTCCTTAGTATTCCATTTAACAAAATGTATAGAACGTCTATTCCGAACAATAATCGTGTTCTGCTGAGTTGCAGCTAACCAAATTGCAAGAGCTAATACGCAGTGCATAGAGATCGTTGTTACGGGGGAGATTGCCAATTATGAAAAGCAATTTCATAGTTAGCGTAGGAGAGCGTCGCCTGCCAGCTTAACAGCATCGTTAGACTTTGATCCACTTGTCTACACTCCGCTCTGCATATAGCCTCGAGCGTGCTGTCGTTGTTCTTGCAACGTAAACACATTATCCGGAGCGCTAAGTCCGCAGAAATCACGCCTCGCTGTCGGAGAGGCTTTGCTGTGTACACCCGACACTCGACAGTACCGCGCAAGGATATCCTTTTAACCGCCTAGCCTCCTCCAGAACCGAGGGCAGGGTAAATTTTGCAGCCAAATAAGTTCAACACTTTATCAACGAGGTTACGAGGCTATAAACTTAGGTTTAAATACTATAGGTATTATAAATCTGCAGATAGTGCTCAGATGATGGCCAGGTGACCAGCAAGCTTGATATTCTGAGACTAACGTAAAAGTTAAATAAAAAGAAATAGGAGAAATTATTATCATTTTTGAGAAATCATCTCATAACGATATCTACTGTAATTTGATTTGTACAACTGCAGTGCAACCGTAGAAAAAAGGAGCGCGTTGAAATCTTTTAGACCGCGCATGACTCATTGTTCGCAAGACTTCGTGCTGCGTGCGTTTTTGCGCACATATTACTTAAGATATAATTATAAGGAATGTCATGTTAAACTGTGGTATAGTTTTAAATATTCGTAGACAATAATAATTACTTGAAGTAACATGACCATATCCCTCACCCATCACCTCAACCCATTGCCTAACTAACCCATTACATAACTGAGCACGAGTCTCATGTTAGAATTAGAGGGTTTAGCCGTAGTCCACCATGTTAGGTAGGTGATTGGTGGAATTCATCCCATCTTTACAGTGGCCTTCCAGGTCTTCCTTACAAATTCAAAAGATACCAGTTTGTTATTGTGTTGCTCTTGGTCTATCTTTCGTCATGCCAACTCTGAATATGATCCGCCCATCTCCATTTAAGTTATAAGATTTGTTTGATAACTTCCCTTGCCTGTAGTCTGTCGCCTTATGTTAGGGCTTAAGTGCACTTCACGTTTAATCCAAAGAAGGCTGTCTCTGACATTTTCTTATCTTTTTTAACACTCTAATGGAGAGGGGCCGAGTCTGACATGCGTAGGAAAGACATGGTAGTAGTCAGATCTCCCAGGGCTTTAGTTTTAATTTTTGTCGGAAGATTTCCTCTGAAAACTATTTTCAAACAATATTTATTATGTTCTTATTAAAATTCAGCAATTATATCATTAAAATTTAGCAAGCAATTAACTCATGCAACAGTTCTGAAAAAACTGTTTATTTTCGCAGAGACACAGTCGGAGGCGGCGGGCGGCGCAGGAAGCGTCGCGGGCGGTGGCAAGGCTGCGGCGCCTTGCAAGGTGTGCGGTGACAAGGCCTCGGGCTACCACTACGGCGTCACTTCCTGCGAAGGCTGCAAGGTAGGTTTATTCTTTCTACTAGGTATAGACCATCTCTAGCAACAGTCGGAGGCGGCGCAAGGCAGCGGCGTCAAGACCTTGGGCTACCACTACGGCGTCACTTCCTGCGAAGGCTCCAAGGTAGGTATATTCTTTCTACTATGTATAGACCATCTCTAGCAACAGTCGGAGGCGGCGCAAGGCAGCGGCGTCAAGACCTTGGGCTACCACTACGGCGTCACTTCCTGCGAAGGCTGCAAGGTAGGTATATTCTTTCTACTATGTATAGACCATCTCTAGCAACAGTCGGAGGCGGCGCAAGGCAGCGGCGTCAAGACCTTGGGCTACCACTACGGCGTCACTTCCTGCGAAGGCTGCAAGGTAGGTATATTCTTTCTACTATGTATAGACCATCTCTAGCAACAGTCGGAGGCGGCGCAAGGCAGCGGCGTCAAGACCTTGGGCTACCACTACGGCGTCACTTCCTGCGAAGGCTGCAAGGTAGGTATATTCTTTCTACTATGTATAGACCATCTCTAGCAACAGTCGGAGGCGGCGCAAGGCAGCGGCGTCAAGACCTTGGGCTACCACTACGGCGTCACTTCCTGCGAAGGCTGCAAGGTAGGTATATTCTTTCTACTATGTATAGACCATCTCTAGCAACAGTCGGAGGCGGCGCAAGGCAGCGGCGTCAAGACCTTGGGCTACCACTACGGCGTCACTTCCTGCGAAGGCTGCAAGGTAGGTTTATTCTTTTCTACTAGGTATAGTCCATCTCTAGCAACAGTCGGAGGCGGCACAAGGCAGCGGCGACAAGGCCTCGGGCTACCACTACGGCGTCACTTCCTGCGAAGACTGCAAGGTAGGTTTATTCTTTCTACTAGATATAGTCCGTCTCTAGCAACAGTCGGAGGCGGCGCAAGGCAGCGGCGATGAGGCCTTGGGCTACCACTACAGCGTCACCTCTTGCGAAGTCTGCAAGGTAGGTTTATTCCTTTCTACTAGGTATAATCCGTCTCTAGTAACAGTCGGAGGCGGTGCAAGGCAGCGGCGACGAGGCCTTGGGCTACCACTACGGCGTCACTTCCTGCGAAGGCTGCAAGGTAGGTTTATTCTTTCTACTAGATATAGTCCGTCTCTAGCAACAGTCGGAGGCGGCGCAAGGCAGCGGCGATGAGGCCTTGGGCTACCACTACAGCGTCACCTCTTGCGAAGGCTGCAAGGTAGGTTTATTCCTTTCTACTAGGTATAATCCGTCTCTAGTAACAGTCGGAGGCGGTGCAAGGCAGCGGCGACGAGGCCTTGGGCTACCACAACAGCGTCACCTCTTGCGAAGGCTGCAGGGTTAACTCGTTACCCCTTCAGCTACGATAGTTCGTCTCTAGCAACGCTCTCCAATACGGCGTCACCTCGTACACCTCGTACGGACGTTTCATAAAAGTGTTTGGCTGTAATAGTTGTCGATTTAATGACAACAAAAAGTTGAATCTATACTTTATAAGTGATACTCACAACCGATGTACTAGAAACCGCCATAAGCTTGTAACAGCGACGTATCGTGTGCGCAAAGTGCAGAAATCCTTTGTGGGGTCGAGTGTACGCTTTTATAACATGGTTTCCAAAGAGTTTCTAGATTTGCCATTATATAATTTTAAAGACAGTGTTAAACAGCATCTGATAAGTCGAGGTTATTACACAGTCGATGATTTTCTGAATGACAAAGTTGCATGGAAGCAACCGGCCTCGCATCCAGTGACCCACAAGTCAGTGTAATACTAGTTGTAACGTAATGTATGTGTTGTATTGTTTACTTTTGTAACCTTTTCCCTTTTTAAGAAAAGAGCAATTGCTGAGTTTCTTGCCGGCTCTTCTCAGTAGAAACAGTTTTCCGAACCGGTGGTAGAGTCTTAACGTATCATAAGTGAAACAAGTTGTCCTACATAAAATAAATAAATCATTTATCATTTATCATTTATACTAATAGTATAAATACGAAAGATTGGATGGATGGATGTATGGATGGATGAATGTTTGTTACTCAATCATGCCAAAACAGCTGGACGGATTTGGATGAAATTTGGCATAAAGATCAAATAAATATTATAAATGTGAATTTTGGATGGGTGGATGGATGGATGGATGTTTGTTACTCAATCACGCCCAAACGGCTGAACGGATCTGGATGAAAGGCAAAGAGATTATAGTCTGAAATAACATCACCATCACCATCACTACAGCCCATTAACGTCCCACTGCTGGGCACAGGCCTCCACTCTCATAGGAGAGAGGGAATTAGAGCTTAGACCCACTACGCGGCTCCAATGCAGGTTGGCGGGCTTTAACGACTATTATCATGTTAGTGCTAGTAACAGGGACCGACGGCTCAACGTACTCTCCGAGGCACGGGGGTGTAACACCGCCAACTTCCTAACTCCGGGCTAGTACTGAGAATTTATAGTCAGAAAAACCCAACACTTATTATGGCCCGACCCGGGACTAGAACCCGGCACCTCTTCAGCCGCAGTCAAACATGCTAACCACTAGACCAACGAGGCAGTTACCCCTTCCCCTAGTAGCAGTTACCCATTCCCCGAGGAATAACACATAACCTACTTTTATCTCGGAAAACTAAGGAGTTCCCGCGGGAACCAAAAAACCTCAATCCACGCGGACGTATCCGCGGGCATCAGCTAGTAGACTATAAATTTAAAATTCAAATATATTTTACTCAATAAAACTTTTACAAGTGCTTTTGAATCTTATTATAGTCTGGAATATCGTTTTTTATCCCGAAAAGCCTCAATCCACGCGGACGTAGTCGCGGGCATCAGCTCGTAGATTATAAATTTAAAATTCAAATATTTTTTACTCGAAAAAACTGTTACAAGTGCTTTTGAATCTTATTATAGTCTGGAATATCGTTTTTTATCCCGAAAAGCCTCAATCCACACGGATGAAGTCGCAGGCATCAGCTAGTATATAGCTAATATATAGGTATGGAAAGACCGTAAGCTGTGTAGCTCTCACTCATTCTACCAGTACTTTAGGTGTAGGTATAATTCCTGGATGTGAACGCGCACTAATTGGTACTAATTCAGGGTAAATAGCTAGTGCGTATAGTCGGGATGAGTACCGGACGAAAAGGCACCTGGTAGGCTGGCAACGCGGCGGCCCGTTAGGAGCTATAAATAGCCCGCAACAATGTCTCTAAGGATGTCTGTCTGTCGCTAAGGATGCCTAATTGCCACCAAAGATGTGCTTGTTAACATCTATTGATCTTGACAATTGAGCGCTACAATTCTTACTACTTTTTTGGTGGTAGGTTTCGACACAATGAAGTAGAATTTTAGTAGCACGTCTATAATGAAAAGGTATCGTAAAGGCGCGCCACCGCTGCACGTGTCGCCTGTCGGCTTTTGTTCGTTAGCTAGAGCTCAAATAGATGCATTTCTAAAGCCATAAGGAAAATGTATACTATTTACAGCTTCACATAAAGGGGTGATAGATACACGAGTAAGCACGCCTACTCTCGCGTACAATACTAAACCTACGTATTAAAGCGGGAGTGCTGTAAATCTGGCGTCAATTGTTAGATATATTGTCACCTTTTCCTTTGTTACCCTATTTTTGCTGGAGTATTAGTATATAAACTACTTTATGATTAATAAATACATTATTATTTTATTTAATACTCAGCAAGCTTTTTCACCGGATCGTGTCAACCTATTATAGGTACTTATACTGACACATGCGAAAAAGCGTTAAGTATGCGTTCTTACTCCTTTGTCAATCACAATTAATTAATTAATCAATCACAATTAATTAATTAATTAATTAGTATTTTTTAAAGCGGAAAGCGAGATGCGAGTCTTTGTATAGGACAAGCGGCTAAGATTTAAACAAACTACTGTACTGTAATGTACTATACTGTCCTTCCATTTTCAGTATAGTTCATGTTTTCAGTTTTAAAAGTAGTTTTGAACACATGTCTGACTATTATTTATTTCATATGTATGATTATGAGCCGCCCTAACCATACATAATACATTACTGAACGGAATATGCATTTGGGGTGAGAGGTTATTTATTGTATGTTTCTATTTTCCAAGCGAAGCGAATGATTGAAGCGGCAATAGCCTAGAGGTTCGATCTCCGGGCACGCAACCCCAACTTTTCGAATTTGCGTTTGAAGAATTAAATAACATCAGACTAGAGGTCAGAAGTGAGCAAGCAATGTGTTGATAAAATAGATTTTTCAAATACTTTTGGATTGATTTAACCCTCACTTTCATAGCCTGATAGAACATCTTATATATATTGTATTGTAAATTCGACTTTCTTGACAGCCAAAACAAAGACTCTATATAACTCCTTTTGAATGGACATGGGGCTAAAACCTAGGACGCAAATAAGCTAGCCACACAGTGGAATTCATAAACCATCTAAGCTGATCTCGGTCTACAAAAAATAATATCTCTAAATGTAACAAAACTTATTTAGAAAAAAAATAAGAAAAGCTAAAATAAGAGAGAAGTTAATAATTGATAAGCTCCAGCTTGTCTGGCCCTCGTGTTGCGGTTGGATTTAACCTATTAGTATATAAATACATAACTAGGACGTCCTGGGGAATTGGGTTTCTACTCTAGGTATATATAAAAGATCGCTGGCGAATCGGGTATAAATGCAAGTGCACGGATGGTGCATGGCAGTGGCTCGCGATTTTCTACGGCGTTCAGTGATCATTCACGTCGCGACTACGAGCTACGCCGCGTATCGTAGGCTCTACGATCGTCCGCCGCCCTCCGTAGAGCTTTCAGCTGAATTTGTTTAAACAGTCTATATATTTTTTTATTCAAATAGACTTTTATCAAGTGCTAGACTAGACAATTCATAAACTAGTCGGGTATCGAAGGCGGGCTCACTTAAGAAACGGCTTCACAGGTATTTAAAACACTGATTATTCTGTTATTACAAAGGTATTTCCATTGAGTTCTTGTAATTGATATGCAAGTATTAAAAGAATTAAACAATTCGTTTGTATTGCAGCAACAAACAATCTTAACTTAATATGTAACTTTTCAGTTTTCGGCTTACCCAGGAAGACTTGTGAAATAATGGTTGCAAATAAATACGACGAAACATCTTTTTAAGTTTTATTATTGTTACTTTAAATATGCAAAGTATTTCTTCATAGTAACAAACTTTTCTGGGACAGTAAAGGAATAAAAACTTCAAATTTAACCAAGAGTTCACAAGGCTTCCTTATAAGTATTGCTCAAAGACAGTGAAGTCCTATAATTTTTATTAGAGTTTACCAACGCTGCTTTGCTTTGTTAATGTTCGTTTGGAAAAGTATATTTATATACTTTTATTATAAGGCTACATTAAAATAATACAAATGTTTTGTTCTCTTACGGAACTTTAGGAGTAGAATATATGAAAGATTTATTTAGGGTCAATTGCACCGTCGACTAACTAACGTGGTTTATGTTAAATTTGACCACCTAATCTTCTCCTTCTTTCGGTAGATATTTTTAACAATATTTTTTTATGAATGTAAGAATAATGCTAAGCTTTTGGTGGTCAGTTTTAAAGTTAACCCATCACAAGTTAACCAATTGGTCCTCTGATTATTATTAACTGACTTATTATCCCTGCTCATCTCTTGCGCGTGATGGTCCGTGGACTGAATGAAATAACAATTACAATGTCGAACTGTTATATATTTCTTTTCACGCTATTTGTAAACTTAAGCAATTTTTATTAAAAACGAGTGACTCTACTTATAGATAACTAGCTGATGCCCGCGACTCCGTCCGCATGGATTGAGGTGTTTTAGGGGTATAAAAAATAGATAGTAGTAGATTCTACTGAATATGCATATAAAATTTCATAAAAATCGGTCAAGCCGTTTCGGAGGAGTATGGTAACGAACATTTTGACACTAGACTTTTATATACATATAAGAAGGTTTTTACCAAAGTTAGTTTGGCTGGCTAGAGTTTTTTTTGTATCTTGTTATTCTCCTACCTTGACTGCGATCTCACCTGGTGGTTACAAGTCATGATGCAGTCTAAGATGATAGCAGGCTAAAGTGTTAGGGGTATGGCATTTATATTAAACCTATAACCCTAATCGATTTCTAAACGGCATCTTACCGGAACGTTCAATCGCTTAGGGACATGCCTTTGCCTGTAAGGTGACAACTAGCCACGGCTGAAACCTCCTACCAGGCCAGACCACTAAGGTGGAGCCTAGAAGATGCCTATTCACTCTTATTTCGAAGATACCAATACTATACGCGGATGAAAAAACGGAAGCTGGAAGGGCGTTCCATATCCTAGCGATTCGAATTAGAAAGGAGGAAGCAAATCGCTCCGTACGCGGAATTTCAACTATAAATGCAACAAAACTGTGAGAAATTCATTACAAACGAGTACAAGGGTCAAACTTGGTTGCAGGGCTTCTTCCGGAGGAGTATCCAGAAGCAGATCGAATACCGCTGCCTCCGCGACGGGAAGTGTCTCGTCATCCGACTGAACCGGAACCGGTGCCAGTTCTGCAGGTTCAAAAAGTGCCTGGCCGTCGGCATGAGCCGAGACTGTGAGTATCCATAATGCGAAAGTGTGTCTGTCTATCCGTCTATCCGTCTGTCTCTTGGTGTGCTCGTGACGTCAGCCCCAGAAAGGCGAGAATGATAAATAGGACAAGGAAGCAGAAAGAAAAGAATTTGTAGGGAGTCAAGAATGCGTTCCGGGAACACTGTTTGTCTGTCTGTCGCTACGCTTTCACGGTCTTGTACGAATTTGGTATAGGGAAAGATTGTATATCGAGGAAGGACTTAGGCTAATTTTTATCTCGGTGAATTAAAAAGTTCCCGAGGGAATTTAAAAAACTTAATCCACGCGGACAAAGTCGCGGGCATCATATAGAATTGTACTCAGTGCACATGGCTCCAGCGGCTGAATAAATCAATCAGCCTAAACATAGAACTTATGTATTGTAATTTTTGAAGTCGGTGCCGAATCAGGCATTGGAAAAACTAGAGTTCAAATCGACGATTTTCGACGATTTTCGATGATTGACGACGTCTTTTAGATTATAATTAAACCTTGAATTCATATAATGGTGATGACGACAACCTGTGTCCACTGCTGGATATAACTCATAAGTTTCTTGCCTTCCACAACTGAATTCAACGGCTCCCTGAGACTTCCTTGCGCTCGATGCCGTCCCATAGTACTTTTATAGTGATACCTAGATACTTTGCACTTGCATTTTTGAATATTTTCCACAGCACAGCAATAGCAGAAAATTAAAAAAAAATCTTTATTACGGACTAGATGAGGCCCGCGACTTCGTCCGCGTGGATTACGCTTTTCAATTCCCCTTAGGAACTCCTTAATTTTCCGGGATAAAAAGTAGCCTATGTCCTTCTCCGGGATGCAAACTGTACCAAATTTCATCAAAATTTTTTGAACAGGTGGGCCGTGAAAGCGTAGCAGACAGACAGATGGACAGACAAACAGAAACACTTTCACATTTGTAATATTAGTACCTATGGATCTATTTTAATCGAATAATCCCGAGTGAAATAGAAACGTAGTGTTCTTGATCTTTTCGACAGCTACCTATAGTACGCACTCGCGTTGAATGCAGTCGGGGTCTGAGGTGACGGGGGGGGGGGAAGCATCTCCCTCCCCCATCCGCCCTCACCCCCGCGGAAAGTGTTGTCAAGTGCTTTGTGTCTTTGACATCTATCGTACGATTTACATACGTATACGGAGTGCTTTATATGTTTAAGTTGTTAAAACCGTTTATGTTTACATTAACACTATGGGCTGGCTCATGTTTTGCGCAAAGGATCAGCCTGGCTGTCCAGCGCGAAAATGCAGCCAGCATTCTTGCCACCATTCCATGTGGGCATGATTTATATAGTAGGTAATTAGGTTAAGCTAGCTAGCATTAAGTTCTATTGTATTATTTTCAATAAAAAAAAAACACTATGATGTCAACATTAACGTATCAAATCCGTTGGAATAATTCTTTATTGCTCATACTACCTAGGTTATGTAAGTTGACATTTCCTAGATAATACGGAGTAAACGGATACAGATAATACGTAGTACGGGAATACGTGCCGCTAGCGGGGCTTGGCCTTGGCCTGTTACACTGCACTTTTCAAAGGACCCTGTGGAAACTGTAGAGTGGTGGCGCTATTTAGAGCGCAATTAGCATTTTTACACAGCAATAAGAACCAAATTAGGGACCCTTTGTCCCTAAAGCTTATTACACTACACTGATTCAAGTGTCCCTTCCAAAGTATAGTGTAATAAGCCTATTAAGTGGAGCACGGGAGCGTTGCACCGGAGCGATACGTCAGCGTCACACATATGTACCTAATTTAACTAGATTAATTTAGATTATTAACTTCTTAATTTTTTGGCAGGGCAGTCGTGTTGTTTATTTTTTTTAATTATTACTTGTTGCTCATACTACCTAGGTTACTTAACTTGACATTCCCTAGATAATACGGGGTAAACGGATACAGATGATACGTGGTACGGGAATAAGTGCTGCTAGCGGGGCTAGGCCTTGGGCCTGTTACACTGCACTCTTCAAAGGACCCTGGTGGCGCTATTTAGAGCGCAATTAGCGTTATTACACAACAATAAAGACAAAATTAGGGACCCTTTGTCCCTAAAGCTTGTTACACTATACTGATTCAAGTGTCCCTTGCAAAAGTATAGTGTAATAAGCCTGTTAAGTGGAGCACGGGAGCGTTGCACCGAAGCGATACGTCAGCGTCACACATATGTACCTAATTTAACTAGATTAATTTAGATTATTAACTTCTTAATTTTTTGGCAGGGCAGTCGTGTTTTTTAATTTTTTAAATTATTACTTGTTGCTCATACTACCTAGGTTATGTAACTTGACATTCCCTAGATAATACGGGGTAAACGGATACAGTTAATACGTAGTACGGGAATACGTGCCGCTAGCGGGGCTAGGCCTTGGGCCTGTTACACTGCACTTTTCAAAGGACCCCGGTGGCGCTATTTAGAACGCAATTAGCGTTATTACACAGCAATAAGGACCAAATTAGGGACCCTTTGTTCCTAAAGCTTGTTACACTACACTGATTCAAGTGTCCCTTGCAAAAGTATAGTGTAATAAGCCTATTAAGTGGAGCACGGGAGCGTTGCACCGAAGCGATACGTCAGCGTCACACATATGTACCTAATTTAACTAGATTAATTTAGATTATTAACTTCTTAATTTTTTGGCAGGGCAGTCGTGTTTTTTAATTTTTTCAATTATTACTTGTTGCTCATACTACCTAGGTTACTTAACTTGACATTCCCTAGATAATACGGGGTAAACGGATACAGATGATACGTGGTACGGGAATAAGTGCTGCTAGCGGGGCTAGGCCTTGGGCCTGTTACACTGCACTTTTCAAAGGACCCCGGTGGCGCTATTTAGAGCGCAATTAGCGTTATTACACAGCAATAAGGACCAAATTAGGGACCCTTTGTCCCTAAAGCTTGTTACACTACACTGATTCAAGTGTCCCTTGCAAAAGTATAGTGTAATAAGCCTATTAAGTGGAGCACGGGAGCGTTGCACCGAAGCGATACGTCAGCGTCACACATATGTACCTAATTTAACTAGATTAATTTAGATTATTAACTTCTTAATTTTTTGGCAGGGCAGTCGTGTTTTTTAATTTTTTCAATTATTACTTGTTGCTCATACTACCTAGGTTATGTAACTTGACATTCCCTAGATAATACGGGGTAAACGGATACAGTTAATACGTAGTACGGGAATACGTGCCGCTAGCGGGGCTAGGCCTTGGGCCTGTTACACTGCACTTTTCAAAGGACCCCGGTGGCGCTATTTAGAGCGCAATTAGCGTTATTACACAGCAATAAGGACCAAATTAGGGACCCTTTGTCCCTAAAGCTTGTTACACTACACTGATTCAAGTGTCCCTTGCAAAAGTATAGTGTAATAAGCCTATTAAGTGGAGCACGGGAGCGTTGCACCGAAGCGATACGTCAGCGTCACACATATGTACCTAATATTTTCCAATTTATCGAGTCCCAGCGGGGAGCGCATCGCCGGTCGCAGTTCCGCGTTTGCAACCGTCTGATTTGATCGCCTAAACTTTTCAATTCAAATCTTCTTATATAATATAGTACATTACATCGCGGGACCGGGAAGTACGCGTTTTCTGGTCGAGTGTTAGTTAGACCGGCTATATACGCAGTGGCGTGCAGTTCATAGAGGCATAAAATCACTGCTTACCCAAATGGAAACACGTCAATGCTAATATTTCATCAGAACAGCTAGTAAATAGGTATTCTGACTATCTAATGCCTACCCTAGCTTCAAAACCTGTGCACGCCACTGTATATACGAGACCAGAAATGCTCTCCCGGTCGAGGTGTGTATAGTGATTTTCTAAAAAATGAAACAAGTGACTTTTTTTTTAATATATTTTTTTGCGCTGTGAGTGCTGAACGCGTAATACGGTAGAGTACCAAATTTAAACTATTTAGGCCAAAGAACATTATAACAAGTTACAAGATGTTCAGGACGAAAGATTCCAAATTCTTATGATATGTAATGAAAATACATACATTCTTTACTGGCCTAGGCCGGGAAGTTTAACTTTCGAACTCATTTACAGGGTATGAAATGTGCACAGTTCATATCATTTTTTAGAAATATATATTTATATATTTAGGTCACCGTAAGATTGTAAAAACCGTTAGATTTTAATCTAGCTCGCGAAATTGTAAACTGTCGATAGATTGTGAACTGTTCAATGTTCTGTGTGTCAAATTTTGAAATATTCATTGTATTTACGTTTTTTTGTATCTTTCTTGTTAGGTTAGGTTAGGGTTCGACATAAATAATCAGGTAGTTTTTTTTTATCCACTACTATCTCACCTGATGGTAAGTGATGATGCAGTCTAAGATGGTAGCGGGCTAACCTGTTAGGGGCATGGCAGTTATAATAAACCCATACCCCTATTCGGTTTCTACACGACATCGTACCGGAAGGCTAAATCGCTTGGCGGCACGTCTTTGCCGGTAGGGTGGTAACTAGCCACGGCTGAAGCCTCCTACCAGGCCAGACCAGGGAAAATTCAGAAATTATAAATTCCCAAATTGACCCTGCCGGGGATCGAACCCGGGACCTCCGCAAGTTAAGACAACAGCGCTACACACTGCGCCACAGAGGTTATAATCTAACGGTTTTTACAATCTTACTGTGACATATTATATGATCGCTGTTCTTCTCGCTAAAACTCGAGAACTGCTGGACGGATTTAGATGGAATTTTTTCTGTTTGTTTGAGTGGATCCAGAACTGGTTTATATTCATAATTTGACCCGGTAATTTGACTAGGTTCAGGGCAGGACAACGTCTGCCGGGCCCACTAGTGTTTTATAAACAAATAAACGTTTACAAGTGCTTTTGAATAGTCAAGTGAATCAATCTACCGCTGGTTCGGAATGCCAAATGAAAATTGAGAGCGCTCGGCGGTTGTGCTCTTTAAAAAAATACAGTAGATAATAACTTCATTATTAAAGTTCATTATTAAAGTAAATAGATAGGTTTTACTATTTATTATGTGAGTATACCTATAAGTAAATACGTAATCCCAAGCATAGCTGGAGAGAGTCAACTCCAGGCCCTTTTATCATATTTTATCTTTGATAACTTCAATTAACATTTTTCAGCGGTCGGTTGCTTTAAAAAAAAAACCTTAAATGAAAATAACAATTAATAGGTATAGTCTTTACTATAATATAATTACTTATCTACCTTTATAGATAAGTAATTGCAGTAATTGCAATAGTATACCGAGCTGGAGCAACTCAAATCCACGCTCAAGTTATAGTAAGTTGTAAAATAGTTAGAGGTATAAGTATTCATATCCGTTGGCTGTGACGTCACCCGGGTCACAGCTGAAAATCAGCGTCCGGCAACATGCATGCATTTGTATGTATAATCCCGGACAGACGGCTGAGCTGTACACCCATTCCGGGTGGTGTCATAGACAAACATACATTTGTGTGTACAGATAGATAGATAGATGAACTCTTTATTGCACACACTTAAAAACAGTAACAATAAAGAAAAGTTTAAAAGATAAGACAGAAGGATGCAAAGGCGGTCTTATTGCTAAAGCAATCTCTTCCAGACAACCTTTGGGGAGAGGAGATTATAAAACAAGAGCGCGGGATAGTGCAACAACTAAAAATTAAAATATGTAATATACATGTACATACATGCATACATCCATCCATAAATACAAAGATACATATAAACATAAATACTAAATAATTCGAAATAAAATATAGGACTAGCTATGTATGACAGATGTTTGTCTATAACACCATTTGTGAATAAATATGTTTTCTTTCTTTCTTTCTTTCTCATTTTACATAATCTACAACAATATGAAAATGTTTTCCAGGAGTTATAGTATAGTGTATTTTTTATACTTCTTTAAAGGTTTCTGTTTTCCAGCTGTTAGATACGGACGCGTGCCGAAGCGACCCCGCGAAGTTGTCAGCGCTGAAAGTGTGCAAGATCTGGCTAAGAAGCTAGATTCTGTATCCGGCCCGGGCCCTGGGGTCGGCGGTGCGGCGACGGAGACGCGGCTGGACGGGGACGCGATGCGTGGCGAGCTTGCGCGCGAGCTTGCGCGGGCTGTGGCGGCCGCGCACCGAGCGCACAACACCTACACAGACGAGCTCGAGCGTACCCTACAGGCCAAGAGCATTACGCCGCCGCGCGCGGACGAAGACGACAACGAAGGTGACGCACGCTATGCTATAGTCCGTGACACGCTATGCTATAGTCCGTGACACGCTATGCTATAGTCCATGGCACGCTATGCTATAGTCCTTGACACGCTATGCTATAGTCCGTGTCACGCTATGCTATAGTCCGTGACACGCTATGCTATAGTCCGTGTCACGAAATAATGCGGAGTAGTCCTCTAGAGGCGGCGCTAATACTCATATGTTCTTGCAATTATTGTAAAACTAGCGACTATAGTCCGTGTCACGAAAGAAGGTGAAGTGGTCCTCTAGAGGCGGCGCTAATACTCATATGTTCTTGCAATTATTGTAAAACTAGCGACTATAGTCCGTGTCACGAAATAATGCGGAGTTGTCCTCTAGAGGCGGCGCTAATACTCATATGTTCTTGCAATTATTGTAAAACTAGCGACTATAGTCCGTGTCACGAAAGAAGGTGAAGTGGTCCTCTAGAGGCGGCGCTAATACTCATATGTTCTTGCAATTATTGTAAAACTAGCGACTATAGTCCGTGTCACGAAAGAAGGCGAAGTTATCCTCTAGAGGCGGCGCTAATACTCATATGTTCTTGCAATTATTGTAAAACTAGCGACTATAGTCCGTGTCACGAAAGAAGGTGAAGTTATCATCTAGAGGCGGCGCTAATACTCATATGTTCTTGCAATTATTGTAAAACTAGCGACTATAGTCCGTGTCACGAAAGAAGGCGAAGTTGTCCTCTAGAGGCGGCGCTAATACTCATATGTTCTTGCAATTATTGTAAAACTAGCGACTATAGTCCGTGTCACGAAAGAAGGTGAAGTTATCATCTAGAGGCGGCGCTAATACTCATATGTTCTTGCAATTATTGTAAAACTAGCGACTATAGTCCGTGTCACGAAAGAAGGCGAAGTTATCATCTAGAGGCGGCGCTAATACTCATATGTTCTTGCAATTATTGTAAAACTAGCGACTATAGTCCGTGTCACGAAAGAAGGTGAAGTTATCATCTAGAGGCGGCGCTAATACTCATATGTTCTTGCAATTAGTGTAAAACTAGCGACTATAGTCCGTGTCACGAATGAAAGTGAAGTGGTCCTCTAGAGGCGGCGCTAATACTCATATGTCCTTGCAATTATTGTAAAACTAGCGACTATAGTCCGTGTCACGAAAGAAGGCGAAGTTATCATCTAGAGGCGGCGCTAATACTCATATGTTCTTGCAATTATTGTAAAACTAGCGACTATAGTCCGTGTCACGAAAGAAGGCGAAGTTATCATCTAGAGGCGGCGCTAATACTCATATGTTCTTGCAATTATTGTAAAACTAGCGACTATAGTCCGTGTCACGAAAGAAGGCGAAGTTATCACCTAGAGGCGGCGCTAATACTCATATGTTCTTGCAATTATTGTAAAACTAGCGACTATAGTCCGTGTCACGAAAGAAGGCGAAGTTATCATCTAGAGGCGGCGCTAATACTCATATGTTCTTGCAATTATTGTAAAACTAGCGACTATAGTCCGTGTCACGAAAGAAGGCGAAGTTATCATCTAGAGGCGGCGCTAATACTCATATGTTCTTGCAATTATTGTAAAACTAGCGACTATAGTCCGCACGAAAGAAGGCGAAGTTATCCTCTAGAGGCGGCGCTAATACTCATATGTTCTTGCAATTATTGTAAAACTAGCCGTCTGCGTGGTTTAAGGTTTTTTTGGTTCCCGCGGCAACTCATTAATTTTCCGGGATAAAAAGTAGCCTATGTGCTTATTCCAGACTATAATCTATCTCTGTGCCAAATTTCAGCCAAATCCGTTCAGCTATTGGGGCGTGATTGAGTAACAAACATCCATACATCCATCAAAACTTTCACATTTATCATATTAGTAAGAAGTAAGACGTATTCCACTAATTGCTGCGGGACTTCTTCCATGAGACGAACTATACAGTGCCTTGGCGCGGCTGAGCGCTACTTTTCACTAGCTTTCTGAGATGTACTATTTAACACTGCTTTTAATTTTACTTCAAGCTACAGATGTGTGCCAAACCAACCAATACGAGCGCTTAATCTAACACCTAGCGATCTAAGCCATGAAAATCGAACTTTGCTATTGGTGGTTTTAACACCCATCCGTCGCTCAGTAACGAGTACATATCTCACGGCACACACGTCGCTACGAGCATTAAAGCACGTAGCACAAAAGCGTAGCACGCTTTTTTCCATAGCACGGACAGCATGCTATCCGAGGAGCCTCTATGTTGCTACGGTACTATGACGCGCGAGCGCGTGCGCTGCTTCGTAGTTCGTTTCGTAGTACTAGTAGCGTCCGTAGCGGCGCACGCGTGTCTGTAGCGCGCTGGCCGACCATAAGTCTCGCGTAATGCGCTGCTGTGAGCGTACGTCGTATGCTTCTATGCGTGCAATAGCATAGCATAATTAAAAGCATGCTAAAAGTATATATTTTGTAGCCTGTAGCGTGCTATCGTTTAATAGCAGTTTTTTTTCTCCACTACAAGTCAGACCTTGACTACGATGTCACTTGATGGTAAGTGATGATGCAGTCTAATATAGTAACGGGGCTGTTAGGGGCATGGCAGTTATATTAAACCCATACCCCTATTTGGTTTCTACACGGCATCGTACCGGAACACTTAATCGCTTGGCGGCACGTCTTTGCCGGTAGGGTGGTAACTAGCCACGTTAGTAGCGCGCTGGCCGACCGTTAGTCTCGCGTAACGCGCTGCTGTGAACGTACGTCGTATGCTTTCATGCGTGCTATCGCATAGCATATCTAAAAGCATGCTAAAAGTTTATAGCCTGTAGCGTGCTATGGTTTTATAGCAGTTTTAAACAACTCTAACGGGCATGCGTCTCGTCTGCTGTGTTGCAGGCAGCGGCGGCGATGAGGCGGGTGGGTCCGCTAACCGCTCGCTTGCCGTGGTCGCGAGCCTGTGGTACAACGTGGCCTGTCGCATGACGCCGCAAGTGCAGCAAGTGGTCGAGTTCGCGAAACGCGTCCCCGGCTTCAACGTGCTGCCGCAAGACGACCAGCTCATACTCATCAAGGTAACTAACACTATATATAGGTACCTAATCGAGTACTCGCCTATGTAACTACTGTGGTCTGTGGGCCAGAGGTGCGATTATGTAAGAATTGCCGATCAAATCGTCAAAGTTCGGCGTCATAGTAAAATAAACCTTAAGAGCATTGAATTAGAGCTCAATTTCGTGTATCCGTTCTCATACGTTTAGGTATGTACGATACCATAATAAGTAAGTAATATTTAACGTCAATAAGTGTAGCTACAGTGTACCTATATTGAATAAATGATATTGAGTATTGAGTATAAGTTACTTACGTAAAAAGTTACTTGTGTAATCGTGGCTTAAAGCTGCATTTTCGTTGAGCACGGGGAAACGGCGACACGCTCGCTACATACCTACATTTTATATGAAACGTTTTGAGTGAGGATCGGAAATAATGGAGCTATTTTAGGCTCGCGTTGACGCATGCAGACTCCTGGCTATAGATAGAAAGATTAAAAGGCTACTAAGGCTATAAAGCTATAAAGTATTCCGCTACCAGTCACTGCTAGTTACTGGAAAAATCCGCAGTTGTTTTTCCACCTCTCACCATCGAAAATGCAGAATTATACTCAATACTCAATATCATTTAATCAATATAGGTAAACTGTAGGTACACTTATTGACGTTAAAAATTACTTACATATAAAACCTTATGGTGATAATCGGTTACGGTATCTTAAAACTAAAGCTACGAGGGTTCCAAACGCGCCCTGGTATGAGAAGAGCTCAAAACAAACTCAAGTAATGAAGTATAACACTGCTTTTAATTTTAATTTATGATAGTGAGTAGACGCTGTGCGAATTATTTTTAATTAATTCCGAAAATCTCCCCGATGATCAATTATATATTGAGGTGTCCTTTTAAAAAAATATTCCACCACCGATGCAAGCTCCGCGAATTACTGTATTTTTTGCGAAAGTGTTATCGCTCGCGAACCCTAGGTGAAATATTTGGCTTTGCGATTTTTGACAATGTTTTTATGTGCTATATAATTAGTGTGTGTGTGTGTGTGTGTGTGTGTGTGTGTATGTGTGTGTGTGTGTGTGTGTAGATCGCGTCAGTGAGTGTGTGCGTTGTGTCCGCAGCTAGGCTTCTTCGAGGTGTGGGCGTCCCGTGCGGCCCGGCTCGCCTCTGCAGACAGCATCGTGTTCGACGACGGAGCCGCTGTGAGCCGCGTGCAACTCGAGCTCATGTACGATGTAAGTGCCTCCCCTTATCACCTAGGTCCATTTTTGTAGTTAATTAGGATTTTTTTAAGCAGTTTTTTAGTCCATTTCTATTCATTTTATAGACTTTGATCTTTCAATTAATACTTATATCTATATGTAACCGTAAGATTGTAAAAACCGTTAGATTATAATCTAACTCGCGAATTGCAAACTGACGAAAGATCACAATTTAACGCATTATTTTTCGGTAGATTGTAATCTGTTAGGTTTATTAACCCGATAGAACCTTACACACACTACCTGATTATTTATGTCGAACCCTAACCTAACCTACAAAACTCGCGATACTCAGAACATTGAACGGTTCACAATATTTCGACAGTTTACAATTTCCCGAGTTAGATTATAATCTAACGGTTGTTACAATCTTACGGTGACATATAGATATATTAATAGAAAGATCAAAATCTATAAAATGAATAGGAATGGACTAAAAACCTGCTTAAAAAATTCCTAATTAACTATAATTATGAAGATCCAGAAAGAATTATAACTACAAATTTAGTTCAAAATATTGTATGAGTGCATTGATATGTATGGCAGTACACAAACAGACACACACACACACACACACACACATACACACACACACTTACACTCAACCTAATGATAAACTAAAACGTAAAAAAACTAAAAATTGTTACCATTTTAGAAATCACTGCACATTTTGAAAAATGTTGGGAAGGAACTGGCCCCTACGACACGGGCCCTCCTAGTTTAGGGGCCAGGAATTCATTTGTACTTAAGTCAATTTCTTTAATAAAGAATTCTATTTCTATTTCTACTAAGTTATGAACGTGCGAATAAAGTTGGATTCGTCTTTACGCAAACATTACAATGCATTTTCGCAGATTCACTCCCGCTGTTCATTAACAAACGGAATGTTCGTGTTTCAGAGCGAATTCGCGAACTCGTTGCTGGGCTACGCGTGCCGCGTGTCGCAGCTGCAGCTGAGCGAAGAGGAGCTCGCGTTATACACTGCGGGGCTGCTACTGAGCTCAGCGCGCGCCGGCCTCAGCGACCGCGACCGCATCGCCGCGCTGCACGCTGCCATCTACGACGCGCTGCACGTCGTGGTCAGTACCTTTGCCACACCCCCGACTTTACAGGAGACCTGGTTTCATAGCCTACTACTACTCTGAGCGAAGAGGAGCTCGCGTTATACACTGCGGGGCTGCTACTGAGCTCAGCGCGCGCCGGCCTCAGCGACCACGACCGCATCGCCGCCCTGCACGCTGCCATCCACGACGCGCTGCACGTCGTGGTCAGTACCTTTGCCACACCCCCGACATTACAGGAGACCTGGTTTCATTGGCTACTTCTACTCTGAGCGAAGAGGAGCTCGCGTTATACACTGCGGGGCTGCTACTGAGCTCAGCGCGCGCCGGCCTCAGCGACCACGACCGCATCGCCGCCCTGCACGCTGCCATCCACGACGCGCTGCACGTCGTGGTCAGTACCTTTGCCACACCCCCGACATTACAGGAGACCTGGTTTCATTGGCTACTTCTACTCTGAGCGAAGAGGAGCTCGCGTTATACACTGCGGGGCTGCTACTGAGCTCAGCGCGCGCCGGCCTCATCGACCGCGACCGCATCGCCGCCCTGCACGCTGCCATCTACGACGCGCTGCACGTCGTGGTCAGTACCTTTGCCACACCCCCGACTTTACAGGAGAACTGGTTTCATTGACTACTACTTCTTCTTCTTCGTCGTAACACTCTTGACAGACTGGTCGTGGTCATCATGAAGTGACGGCTTTAAAGGCAGATGTAATGCGCCTCACGAGCATCCACCACCTCTCCCTGCTGGCCGACGGTGCACTCGTGCAATGAACCGCCAACAGCCGACTTAATTTGGTCAGTCCATCGCATGGGCGACCTTTCTCGCTCTCTGGTGCCCTCCACCTTGCCCTGCACGACGAGGTGCTTAATGGAGTCTTTCTCACGACGGGAGACGTGTCCAAAAATTTTAGTATGCGACTCTGTACCAGCGATGAAAGCCGTTGCTTAATTCCGAGTTCTTGGAGAATAGAGACGTTGGTGCGGAATTCGGTCCATGAGACCCTAACATTCGTCTCCAGCACCACATCTCCAGAGCATCGATCTTTTTCTTCTCGACTTGTCGCAAAGTCCACGTTTCCGCAGCGTATAAAAATATGGGGAAAACAAGCGTTTTAACGAGCCGGGTCTTCGTAGCTTTTGTTACGTTCCTGTTCCTCCATATTTTCTTCAGCCTATCGATCACTACCTACCTATGCCTACTACTACTCTGAGCGAAGAGTGGCGATCTTAGGGGGCGGCAAGCAGGGCAAACGCCCGGAGTCTCGCTCTTGCAGGGGCCTCGCGTCCTCGCGCGTAGAAATAGTCATTAGGTTCTAAATGTGTATTTGAATGCAAGCGTGTAGTTAATACTAAATGGCCACAATTCTTCGGCCTGCGAATCGTAAGCTCCAGAGTTCAAATCCCGGGCTCGTAGTTTTCTGAGTTTATACGTGTTTTAACCATTTAAATACCTCTCCTTGACGGAAAATATCGAGAGGACCACCATCAGGTGTAAAAACTCTCCCATTGTTCTCCGTAATGATTTTGAAATATACCTATGTGAAGGCTGTCAAGCAATTGTCCTGCAGTGTGTTCTGACCCTTATTCTACAGCTTATAGGCCTATTACACTGCACTTTTCACAGGGACCCTTACACTTGAATCAGTGTGGTGTAATACTTATTGCTATGTAATAAGCGACGCTCTATCAGTCAGTCATACAGGGCCCTGTGGAAAGTGTAATAGCAGCAGTGTAATAGGCCTATGATCTCCGGTCTAGTCCTTGTCATTCTATTGCATGGGCCGGTAAAGGGAATTTGAAATGATGATGATCAAACGTTGCTGGTCGCCAGGTGCGGTCCTCGGGAGCGGAGAGTAGCGCGCGCCTCGAGGCGCTGGCCGCGGTGGCTCGCGAGGCACACGCTCTCGGCGCGAGGCATGACACGCTGCTGGGCTGGTGCCGCGCCCACTGGCCGCGCCTCGTCCTGCCCGCACTCTTCGCTGAGATCTTCGACATCCCGAAAGCGGATGAGGACGACTCCGCTGAGTCAGAGCGAGCAGAGGCGCCCGTCTCGCATCACAACCTCTAGACTCTACCATCTGGTCGAGAGTGCGATGAGGATGAGAAAAAGCCTTTTACAGTCTAGCTCGGTCTGTCTCACAATTATGCAATTAGGTATTTGACAACTAGTCAAATCAGCCCCCCGATTATGTAAAGAAATCGTAATCGTAATCATATGTCAAACGTATGTTTCGACCTGTTTAAGAAGTTCATAGATGCCTGCGCGTCAAAAAGCATGTGTGAACTCCTTAAAAAGCTCGAGTTGCACATTATGAACTGTCAAAAGATTACGATTGGCTTACATAATTGGGCATTATTGGGCATAATTGTCTAAGCCAATCGTATTCATTTGACAGTTCATAACGTATAACTCGAACTGTTTAAGGAGTACATACATGCGTTTTGAGATGCAAGCATCTATGACCTCTATAAACAGGTCGAATTGTACGTTTGACAAACGTTTACGATTACGATTTCCTTACATAATTAGGGGGCAGCTATATGTCCTACGTGAGCGATAAACGCGCCTACGCGGCTCGATACGACGCGACGGGACAGTATCAAACAGTAGCTGACCCTTGTAACATTTCTACTTTTAAAAAGAGCAACTGCTGAGTTGAGTTTCTCGCCGGCTTTTCTCAGTATAGCCTGCTATCCGCTGGGCGACCGCGTATCTCTGACAGCTACAGTGTAACGATCGCAATCACCTCTGATTGGATAACACTCTTCCACTAATGGATAAAATCCATTGACGCAGCAAGAATACTATAAATTCAGCCAATCACAGCAATTGTTACTGTAACAATGATTGATGCAGAAGATACGCGGTCGCCCTGCAGCAACTTTTCTCCAACGTCAAAACGCGCGTCTAGTATGGGATGTTGTATGAAATACCTGCTGAAAATTTTAATACACAAACAAGGGGCGTGGAAATTACGTCATTTGGGAGATCTTCTATTTAATTGTACAATGTTTCTTGACACTAACAGGGGGCGTGGAAATTACGTCTTTTGGGAGATCTTCCTTAGATTATTTCTTGAAAATAAAGGATTGATTGATGGAATAATGACTAAAAAGTTATTTATTTTGAACATAGGCAACATGCCAATTCATTGTGTGTTAAATGTGAGATAGACTGAGCTAGATGTACGTACTATAATAGCGCACGGCGCATCCCTTAAGGCTCACGGAAGTGCAATCGATAGTTAGAGACTTATTTGTGGACAGTGGGCTCGAAAAGCTGATATCAATATTACATAGTGTTTTATTTAAAGTCACAAATATGTAACCTTGTACTGGTGTTACATCATAGGTTAATGTAGTAACATTTGGTATACCCATACGTAAATAAAAGTGTACCTATGTGTATATGACATAGTCTACGCACTGTAGAACTATTTTTCACGTTGGTGTTACAGCGAGAAGAGTAACTTAATTATTGTGTAGCTATACTGTATGTGATATCTGGTAAGTAAATAGATTCTAAAGGTGCTTTCGTTTGGAGGCTTTTTTCTTGGGCTGTACTATTTTATTCGCGTTCCTATGATGATTCATGAAACAAGAGTTTGCACATTATTTGCCACCTGAATCAGAATATTATGTAGCATTGATTCTTTATGTACAAAAAGTACTTACTATTAGCAAAGTGAAAGACTATTATTTAACTGGTTTAACGGCTCTGGATTCTGGTCCTTCTGAGCCAACGACTATTACTTTGCTGTTTGGGAATGAAGGGTAAAAAATATTCTTGTAGACTTTTTTTTAGAAGTGAAACTTCTTTATCGGCGTTAGAAAAACAAATTTTAGGTACATAAGCGAACACGGGAGTAAAATTTTAAATAATTGGGTGCTATGTAGATGTAACCCGTGTCTAGGGCAAATGTTTCGTTAAAAAAAAAGGTACGACAATTTAAGTCCTAACAAATTATTTTGAACTTTCCAAACTGACTGACTGAATTATTGAGCAAAAACAATCATCCGTTTTTACCATAAGCAGATTCCTCAATCTGAATTTTACTGCACTAGAAAAATCAGAATTTTTGTAGGTCCAATTATCGAGCCAACTTTTATCACCGACTTTTGACCGTCACAACGTCCGAACCTTTAATTTTTTACCGACAATCGGATCGGCCGGAATGCACCGATTTTGTAGCACGTGCGTGTGTTTCAATATTGCAATTAAACACAATAATGCTTCATTTTTTGTTGACAAAGAATCTGTCACCGATGGTTTGACGTGGGCGGAGTCCCTTAGATGGAAGTAACGTTATATTATTATTGTATATCATAGATTTATTTTGGTTTTCGCTTCGGAAGCGAAAACCAAAATAAATCTATGTATTAAATCAAGAAAAGTCTGAAGTTTAAATAAATTTCCTCGCTCACTACTGATGATTGTGGCCGTTTTTTTTAAGTTTTTTATTTAGTTTTAAGACTGAACAATGAATTTGCATAGGTTAGTAGGTAGTTATCTTTATTTCTAAAGTTTAATATCATATTTTTATTACGATTTTCGTAACGCATTTAGCAATTTCATTTTTATTTATTTCTCGACATAAGGCAAAAACAGGCTGCTCACAGGAGAGGATAAAACGTTAACGCGGCCATTTTTATATGGAGCTGCACAGGCTTGCGCGACACGACGAAACTTGTTTCGCATAAGACGCGGGCGCGCCGATGTTTTGTCATGTCCTGCGAGTAGTATGTTTTCGCTTTTAAAGATCTTTTATCAAATTAGGTAGATAATTTAGTAAATAAGTTGTTATCCATTGAAAATATTATATTCTTGCAGTGTCGTAGGTATATTTTGTTTGTTTCTGTTCCTATTTGTACAAATTTTATTTATGTACCTACCTTATGTACCTAGGTAGGTAAAGTCCATGAGGTGTAGCTTAGATTTGAATTTGGCGAAAGAGCTCCTCAATGAACCGCTATCGGACCCCCTATAATCCAAGTTTCCGCGGTATTTTGTAAACGGCCTTGAATATTCATTGTACTAGGCATTTTTCAATCTTGAGGGCATACTTTGTAAAATGCTACCGCCATTTGTAAACGGCGGTATTTGTACTGTATATCATTTGCCTGCAATCCTGCAACACACAAGTTTTGACAATATACACGTAATAATAATCGTGTTCGTAGTAAGATTATTTTTACTACAGCTATAAGATACATGTTGCCTGTTGGATATTAGATTGAATCCACTTCTGCTACTAACTTCACATCAATTTAATTATATAGAATACGCAAATGGTACCGTATTTTATCACCTAAAATTGTCATGAGATAATGCATAAGAATATAAGAAATCTTTATCAGAAATCTATCTATGTAATTATTATTGTACTTCCTAATTATCTTTGCAATTTAGATTGCGTCGGTTTGGGAATTAGACAGCTAAGAACAGCTGGGCGACCGCGTATCTCTGACAGCTGCAGTGTAACGATCGCAATCACCTCTGATTGGATAACACTCTTCCACTTTTGGACAAAATCCATTGACGCAGCAAGAATACCATAAATTCAGCCAATCACAACAATTGATACTGCAACAATGATCGATGCAGAAGATACGCGGTCACCCTGCAGGTTCATAAGTATCGGTCAATCTATGGCATAAGATTGACTAATAAGTAGGTCTACTAACCATTGACTAATAAGTTCGCGCGCGAGCTCTGAGGAATCCTATAGAATGTTAAATTAATGACCTAGAGGTGTTTAAAGTGCAAAACAATACTGCTATCACAAAATTACACGCGTCAAGCTCGAAACTATAGTGCTGGGAGCGAGTTGGATATGGATCGACGATCGGGGGTACAGCCGTCGTTTTTTCAGACCCCGATTCCTCGGAGCTCGCTCGCGTACTATAGATAGGTACTACAATACGGGCCTAGAATGCAATGCGTGATGACCGGACACTCGCATTAACCTATTATTTTACTATATATTTTATCAATTACTATTATGATTTATAACTTAATTTCACTGTTAAAACATAAGTTATATTATATTATTATTATGATAGATAAAATGGTTATATTATTTTGTTATCCTTACGCTGAGTTTATTACTTTTTATGTATTAGGTAATGCTGCTCGCGATCCGAGCAGTTCTTTATTTGCTAAACTTGAAATATAAAAATTATTATTATAACGAGTGAAGTCTTTTTTTCTCCACCATTAACTACATCCAGCACTTCAGTTTACCTAATATTGGAAACTTTTGATCTACGACATTTAATTCTGGTTAAAATATTTTTTAATACCATAATCAAAAAGCTAAATTTTTGTTTAAATGAGAAAAATCTTTTCAACAAGTAGAGAGGCTATTAGTGTTTTAAACCCTCTTTAATAAGTCCCTTAATTGTCCCTACGGTGAGTCTAATCCGGGAGCTCCCTACCGCTTATAAGACCAAAGCGCCGGGGTGGTCGTCAATAACATCGCATTATGAGGAGGGACAGAAATAATAAAATATGTATTAATTTCATATAGCTTTATTTGTATTGCCACTTTCTTAAATCGCATGGAAGAAACGATAATATAGTAATAACTAAAACAAAATATTTTTTAAAAAATCTTATAATTTAGGAAATTAAATAAACATAGTTTTTTTTTAATTTTCTATAACAATAACAAAGCGAATAGCTAAAATAATGGAAAGACGGGGCCGCGGCTTACTGCTGCTAGCATGCGAACGAGCGACGCGACTGTCGGTGATCGCGTTGTGTCGGACATTGTCCTACGTGAGCGATAAACGCGACTACGCGACTCAATACGACGCGACGGGACAGTATCAAACAGTAGCTGACCCTTGTAACATTTCTACTTATAAAAAGAGCAACTGCTGAGTTGAGTTTCTCGCCGGCTTTTCTCAGTATAGCCTGCTATCCGCTGGGCGACCGCGTATCTCTGACAGCTACAGTGTAACGATCGCAATCACCTCTGATTGGATAACACTCTTCCACTAATGGATAAAATCCATTGACGCAGCAAGAATACCATAAATTCAGCCAATCACAGCAATTGTTACTGTAACAATGATTGATGCAGAAGATACGCGGTCGACCTGCTGAATACGTGGTAGAGTCCTGCTGCCCTATTCTGTAACTCAGTGGTTATCAAAAAATGAAAGCCACTGACTTATTTTTTTTGTCCTTTGAAGATTTACTATGAAATGTTCTTTCATTTTTTCATAGTAAACCTTCAATGGACAAAATATATATAATTCTCTTCTTCGTAATCGGGCTGCTGGACTTGTCATATCATTAGTGAACATTTCTTACTCCCGTAACGTAAAGTTGTCTGTTGGAATCAATGCTACTCGTCCAACGTTTTGGATTGAGAAATAGTACCACGCGTTGGACGAGGGACATTGGGGCCAACGTTGGTGCCAAAGTGCATACCGGCCTAGAAAAAGTATCCACATCAACGCAAGCTAGTCAGCGGTAGTTCGGCACACGTCGACTAAAGTTCTTCGCCTATTTAACGCCTCAGCATCATGTACTTATGCACTCTTCGTTTGAAGGTTATAACAATATAGGTAGGACGTGTAACGGAAATAGGGAAGGTATTCCATATTATTCCGGGGGATATCGACTATATAGGGGTGACTATATACCTTTGCCTTCCGCATTCCGTTAATAAAATGACGATGGAACTAGATCCAATAACTCTTTAATCAATTATAATTAAGGATTTAGTTACTGAAAACCTAATTCTTATCTGTGTGGGACACAGTATATTTTAGAGTATCGCAAATTTTTTGCTTGTCTTGAGCTGAAGCGTTAAATGAACGACAACCTTAAACCGCCTCCGTTCCACAAATTCAATAATTTAACGATAAATCATTAGGTCTAAATAATACAATGATTACAATAAAAAGAAACTATACAATACGATCCTTTCATTTCATACTATCAGTAAGCTACGGGGAATCGTGAGAGCAAAATATCCGAGTCATCGAAGCAGGAGTAAGGGCAATATCACGCACTATAATAATGCAATAGTTCAGCTTATCTTTTTATTATTGTGTTAACACTGTAAAAGTTTAGCGTTAAAAGTTCCTTATTTTAATTTCAAGCTATTTGTTGTTTTTTTTACATACGTAATTATTTATTTTAATTTTAATTCGAGCAACACACTGTATTTCAAAATTAATATAAACTATCAAAGTTATCGAACGGTTAACCCGCATAAAATAATTTATTTAATATACAAGTTTTATGTATAATCGACTGGTTTTCGTTTGTGTGTGCACAAAAATAGTACTTATAAGCTTAAATAAAATATAATTTGTGATATTAGTTCGCAGCGTAGTACTTTTCAGTTTAGTGAAGTGTCACGTACTACATTATTAAAAAGACTAAGAATGTTTCTATTTTTGAAAAACAATTTAATTTATTATAATGCCAGCGCGTGAAACCAGAAATGCTCGCCTCTTATAATATTATAGGGCTTCTTCACCGATCAACAGGAAGTTAATAATTTAATGTCATAAGCTAAATAATTGTTGCACTTATATTCTTTAATGCGCAAGTTAAATAGATAAACTACGATTCGATAGTAACTCAAATTATGGACGGATTGCTATCGCGAAAATATTTTTAAATATTCGCCGCTTGTAATACAAAACGTTTGGAATACTACGCGTATTTTTATATTTTTTCTAATATTAATATACCATTAAAAAGATACCAACGCTGAGATCTAGTGTGTACTTTGACTTTGCTTAGACAGTTGAAACGAAGTCACGTCGCTACTACGCTTCTACGAGTTATTGTAGTAGACAGTCAAGTTTTTCTACTACAATTTACGAATTATTGTAGTAGATAAGCAAGTATGTCTACTACAATTTACGAGTTATTGTAGTAGATAGGCAAGTCTGTCTACTACAATTTACGAGTTATTGTAGTAGATAGGCAAGTCTGTCTACTACCATAACTCTTAGAATCTAGACAAAGTCTGCTTTCTATAAATCTCAGTCCGAAACACGATGTCGACTATAGTCGAAGTGCGTCTAGTCGAATCGAGTTGCATATGTTCCGTATGGGCATACTAGGGTCGGCACACTTCATCACGCCGCTATTCGACGCAGTTTCGTAAACATACGAGTATAGACAGCGGCAGGCGAATTAATGTGATTTGATTCGACTCGACTCAACGAGCCTAGATGTCAGCCTTTCGGCTGGAATGCATCAACATAATATTTGACAAACATGTAACCTCTAAATATGGTGTTAACTTAAGCTTTAATTCACATTTTTTTAATTCTCGAAGCAACTCTAGCAATATTAAAAAGTGTGTGCAATTCACACACGGCAGAAATGAAAATTAAGAAAGTAGCCTACAAGATAATGAAATAAATATAACTTGTTTTCTACCTCATTCGCTCGCAGGCTTAATCCTATTATGAGTATGTTTGTCTCTTTTTGGTGTTGCTCTTTCGTTTAATCGAATTTTCAAATCACAACGAT
This sequence comes from Erebia palarica, assembly GCA_964035005.1. Classification (NCBI taxonomy): domain Eukaryota; kingdom Metazoa; phylum Arthropoda; class Insecta; order Lepidoptera; family Nymphalidae; genus Erebia; species Erebia palarica. The sequence goes on along the minus strand of OZ035986.1, from coordinate 35,203,904 downwards.
TCTACAGGAGTTTCATTTCAAAATTATTGGTTGTTAAATTTTAACGAAAATAAGTTACGATGACCAATGGTTTGAATAAACAGAGGCCCAATTGTCTAAGCAAATCGTAATCATTTGACAGCGTAAAACATAATACATGCTTTTTGACGTGCAGGCACCTATGAACTCCTTAAATAGGTCGAAATGTACGTTTGACACGACGAGAACGATAACGATTTCTTTACACAATCGGGGGGCATGCCCTAAATAAGCTGTCTTCTAACCCAGTTTATGGGTGACGCGATAAAGAACGTAACGTTTTACATTACAAGCGATCCCATGTACTATTTACATAAATATCGATATTATTACGAAGCGACAAACATGATTGAGCGGAATAGAGACGAGCATTTCTGGTTTACAGACTGGCATCTACCAGGGTTTACATAATATATAATCTGTGTTTCCTTAACTGACTTAAGCCCGTTTTAAATCAATTCTGTTAGGAATTAAAATAAATAATTCTGAAAATTAAAAAAAAAACATACAAGGCCTGTAAGTTTATTATATTATATTATGTTTTAGTATGTTTGTTTGTAGGATTATTGTATCTATGGTTTTAGACTCTACTGGTAACACTGGCCGGGGACGCCTGGATATATATCACTGTTTAATGGCGTCAAGTCTGTGTAAATTGCTAATAAAAGTTTATTAATATGTGGTTTTTTGTTTGTCCTTCAATCACACCACAGCAGCGCTTCGGATCGTGACTTTGCATAGACATAGTTGAGGACCTGGTGAGTTAAGCTACTCTTCATCACGGAAAATCAAGGTCCCATTAGATTTTTGAAACCTTAAATCGACGCGGAGTGTATAGTTGTGTGTTTATTTGTTTTCCTTCAATCACGCCGCAACGGATCGACATGATTGTTTCTCTTACTAAACTAAATTCTAAATTATATTTAAATGATCTAGATTCTAGACACTAATTTCTGTATTCGGTTTGTCGCATCCATACAAAATATGCATATGGTTCCAAAGCTCGATGGGATTAAAGGTTTGTAAGTAAATCCTTAGAAAGCGCGTCTGACCTGGTGTCCTAGTTGAGCGACAGAAGCGACGCGACGCGATGCAACGCCATAGAAGTTACAGACGTTATCGCATAGATACTTCTGTTTTCTATTCTCACCAGTCAACTAGGACAACGGGTCAATATCATACTCCTGATAAGTCAGCTAAGGAAATCTCGATTATAGCTATCTTCGAGGGCGACTAACTTCGTATATTCTTGTCATCTTTATAATGTTGTTTACATAGCTAGTACGCTATGTATCTTCTAATAAAATCATTTATTAAAAGCACGATCCGACACACCTTTGCGAACCGCGCTCGTTGAATAAATTATATTTTACATAACCGACACTCTTAACACTTAAAATACAATCATAACTATACTTTTTAATCGGCAAAATACTTCGTAACTCGCATAATTATTGTCGGACACGTACAGCGAGCGACAAAAACTTAACTGTAATCAAATATTACTGTATTTGTTTTTAAAGCGAACTCTCGCGTGCTTCTTTGATTGACAGCCGTTGCGACTGTGAATTGTGGTACGTGTAAGCAGTGACGTGCACAGGGATTAAGCCTAGGGTAGGCATTGGTAAGTCAGAATACCTATTTATTGAACGTCTCCATAGAAAATGAGGATTGATTTTCTTTTTCCATTTGGGTAAGCAGCGCTTGTATGCCTCTATGAACTGCACGCCACTGCGTGTAAGGTAGCATTTTTGGAGCATAGCGGGACGGAGGCAGATCCGAGGTTGCTATACACTAACGCCATACATTTTGTGTGAAATGTTACCTGTAGCGTTTAGCGTTTATAACTCATATAATATAACTAATATTATAAATGCGAAAGTTTGGATGGATGTATGGATGTCTGGACGTATGGATGTATGGATGTTTGTTTCCCAATCACGCCCCAACAGCCGAACGGATCTGGCTGAAGTTTGGCATTGAGATAGTTTACAGTCTGGAATAGCACATAGGCTACTTTTTATCGCGGAAAATTAGAGTTCCCGCGGGAACCACAAAACCTCGATCCACGCGTATGAAGTCGCGGGCATTCGCTAGTAACTCATATAGGGTACTTTATATGAGCGGGAGGGCGTTATCCGCTACGGGTCACGTAAAACGCGAATTCGGAATTCCGCTTCCGCTCAATGCTGCCCACCAAAAATACAGCCTTAGTGAAACTTTTGCATACAATATAGTGGCCGGCGATATTATTGGCGTATTTTGTGGCTCGTCTCGAAGGAACCTAACGCAATACGTTGACGAACTCTGAACTGAAGTAACGGGTTCAAATTGATACAATCATATGAATATCCTAATATCAATATTAGAGGTTACTCTCCTGTAAACACCGGCCCGAATGCGAGGCGAAAAACTTCGGCAAGATGGCGTATATAACCCGTGCCAATAAAGAAACTTATGAAAAGAGCGACGTTTATCATTCTGTCTCACTTACACACTACACTCTTGTATAGTGTGTGAGTGAGGTGTAAATAGCACTGTTACGTTTCAATTCGGTTTTTAAAAAATAGCGACGGCGATATCAATATTTTTCACTCACACGTATGGAGGGTAGAGTAGAAGGAGTAACATTTGGAACTGGACATTTTTCACACCCCACCGCTACAACTAATTAAATAAATAAAGCCTTTTTTAGAAATAATTTAATGGTAATTTTTTATTGTCATGGTTTCAATTATATTTCTACTGTAATTTTTTTTGTAAACATTCAGTTAAGTAAACATATATTTTTTTTTGTAAAGATTTTTGTTAAGTATTTACCGTATTTTAGTTATGTATAAGTTGTAATTGTAGTTGTAGGTAATTTTGTAGCCAGGGAAGATGAATTGGGCGACTGTATAGTCTTCCCTGGCATGTTTTTATAAATAATAGAGAATAAAGAATAATATCTGTATATAAAAAGTGTCCGTCGAAATGCATTAAATCGGGGGGCTCCACATTGGCATCAAGGAAAATTTAAAAGGAAGCGCCAAATATTATTAGTTTGAGAAATAAACAAGGAAAGAAAACATTCAATGTAAATTGTTGAAAATTTCAATAATTAATTATTTTAGTCACCAATAATATTAAATTTATTAACTCGGCATACTTCACTTCAATCTACAATTGCTACATTCATACCCTTTGCTACACCAGCGCCACTTTGGAAGGTTTTTTATACGACTGCCTGAAAAAATGTATGTATGTATGTATGTATGTATGTATGTATGTGAGTTTGTATATTCCACCATTACTTCTATACGCCTGAACCGATTTTGATAAATGAGGTATCGTTAGAATCCCTAGCTTATTCCGGGTGACATAGGCTAGTAAAATTTTTAAAAAAATTATGGGGTGACCATGGTCCCGCATTAAAGACCAAAATTGAAAAAAAATATTCGAAAATAAGATTAACTATATAATCATCATCTAGAAAATGATGAGTAGATTCCAAAAATATATAACACTATAGTTCAATATTTAGTGATTCACAAAAAAATATCATTTAATAAAAAATGTGAACAAGATTCCAAAGGCTATATTATATAAATCGCTTTTTATGGAGGTAAACTCCAAAAATAATATGGCAGGGCAGTCGTATTTTTTAATTCGTTAAATTAATTTTGAACGGTTATTTATAACAACCACTGGACAGTTTTTGAACTTTTCTCCCATAAGAGATGTTACTCCTTCTACTCTACCCTCCATACTCACACGGTACACTAGTGTAATGTGTGAGTGAGAACGCATGATTAGCGTTGCTACATTTCAATTAATTTTTTTAATGACACGCGTTATACCACAATAAACGCATAGCGCACATTCTCCTAAACGAAACATTCGAACCAACTTCGAAAGATATCATAACTTACCAAAGAAAAATGCGATGTGTCATGTGATGTAATGCTATACCTACATACAGTAGGGGAGCTCAAGGGGGGAATTTTGGATTTACTCCAGCGCGGCAGATTAATATAAAGGGACTTTATAAAGGGACTCTTTGGACCCTGTAGAGTACCTTCACCATATGTGAGCCCTGTATATTGGTGGGTCTGTCTGTAGGTCTCGCTTAAATCATCAGAGTATTTGAATGTACACTTTTCAGCATGTAATTAACTCACTCTACCTTAACTGCCTCGTTGGTCAAGTGGTTAGCACGTTTGACTGCGGCCGACGAGGTCCCGGGTTCGAGACCCGGGTCGGGCCATAATTAAGTGTCGGGTTTTTCGGATTAGAAATTCCCAGTACTAGCCCGGAGTTAGGAAGTTGGCGGTGTTTCACCCCCGTGCCTCGGAGAGCACGTTAAGCCGTCGGTCCCGGTTGTTATCACTAACATGATAATAGTCGTTGCTGCCCGCCAACCCGCATTGGAGCAGTTATTTAAAGCAGATTATATTTTAGCAGATCAAAATATTTATTTTGATCTGCTGAGGAGAGCAGATTTGTGGCTGGAGAGTGGTGGGTCTGTCTAGGAAGACAGACCCACCAATACAGGTATACAGGGCTTCATATACGGTGAAGGTACTCTACAGGGTCCAAAGAATCCCCCTTTATATTAATCTGCCGCGCTGGAGTAAATCCAAAAATCCCCTCTTGCGGCTCCCCTACTAATATTACTACAAATTAGAGAAACAATTTTGGATAGTTTGGATGAGCAAATGACCCTTATTATAGTCGTTGGTCGGTCAGCCGAGCGCCCGTTAAGTTACACCTTCACACATTCCTAAATGTGTGTATTTTGCTAATGTCACAGAACTCCAGAGACCATATTACGTATTTATGTATGTACTACGATCAACAGTGTAACGATCGCAATCATCTGAGATCAGCCCCACGATTGTGTAAGAATTGCCGATCAGATCGACAAAGATCGCCGTCAAAGTAAAATAAACCATAACATCATTGAATTAGAGCTCAATTTCGTATATCCATTCTCATCCGTTTAAGTATGTACGATACCCTAAACGGATGAGAATTGACGATTTGATCGGCAACTTTTAGACAATCGGGGGGCAATAGTTAGTGGTTTCATAAGTGGCACAAGTTGTTTTAAGTGAAATAAATAAATCATTCCATTTCATTATCATTTCACTGTTTTCAAAAGTCTGTGGCAGCGACAATATTACAGCTAATCATAATTGAGATTGTTATAATGATTGATGCAGTTTGTACATGATAAGGCTACTAGGGGTCTGGTGGGAGATTTTTCACCTATAGTTTAAGCAATAAGGCGGTCCGTTGTATGGAGACCCCCGCATTAAATCCTCAGTCGATGAAACTTGGCAGGATTAGTATTGGATGATTCAAAACTTACACAAAAATATCCAACAAAAAAAAACATCCGGAAGTTAGGTATTTATACCTAAAACTTAATATTTATGATTGAATATTTTCTCGATTTCTTTTTAAAATAATAGCAGGTCGTATATTTACACTGAAAACCGAAATATCAAATGAAATAATCATGCAGAACATCGATATTTAAACCGATTTTATTATCAAATCCAAACTGCGTTTACGCGATAATGTACCTTCCCGCTTTAACAATTGGGTATAGCATAAAAAACCTTACTTCCTTTCTGATTTTTTATTGGATATTTACAATATAAGTTTGACTCGTGATACTATATCAAACTATAAAGTTTCGTCGCCTGAGGAATTATTGTTGGGGTCAACTAGCTTTATTGCCTAGACTAAAGGTTAAGTGCTTGATGACAGATGACAGCTAGCGCTCGATCAATGTCAGCGCTGTTTTTTCAGGCATGTTTTTAACCAAAAGGCGCAAGCATAACTAAACGCGACACACGTCACTGCGCGAGTGGAATAATAGGCCTATTACACTGAACTTTCCACAGGGACGACCTCCGTGGCGCAGTGTGTAGCGCTGTTGTCTTAACATGCTGAGGTCCCGGGTTCAATCCCCGGCAGGGTCAATTTGGGAATTTATAATTTCTGAATTTTCCCTGGTCTAGCCTGGTGGGAGGCTTCGGCCGTGGCTAGTTACCACCCTACCGGCCAGACCGCCAAGCGATTTAGCGTTCCGGTACGTTGCCGTGTAGAAACCGAATAGGGGTATGGGTTAAATATAACTGCCATGCCCCTAACCGGTTAGCCCACTACCCTCTTAGACTGCATCATCACTTACCATCAGGTTAGATCGCAGTCAAGGGCTAACTTGTAGTTGATTTTTAAAAAAAAAGGGACCCTTAATCTGGAATTAGTGTAGTGTAAAAAAATTTAGGGAGTAAGGGTCCCTAATTTGATCCTTATTGCAACGTAATAAGCGACGCTCTAATTTGTGGCCACGCCCACCCTTACCACAGGGCCCTGTGGAAAGTGCAGTGTAATAGGCCTATAAGTCCCTAACGGCGGACCGCGCGCGAGGCCACCCTAATAGGAAACTCTCAAACCGTAAACTCTGCTATATTTTTCGTGTAGACAATCTAAAAATATGAAGTTTTAATATAGATTTTAATTTCAAAACTTTAAATATATTATGTTTTCAAATGAACTGTGCGGCTCGGTTTCATCGCAACCTAAGCGCGCCTTATTACGTAAAAAATATTGCTACAATGTAACGATCGCAATTGGTTAACACTGTTCCGCTATTGGCCAAAATATATTATCATAGTAAGAATACCATAAATAGGGATGATGACAACTGAATCAAATCAGCAACTCTCATTCTCGGGGTGCTAGTTGCACTTTAATTTTTTTTTTATTTAAAATATTGAGTTGTGTATATGTCACCGTAATATTATAAAAAAACCGTTAGATTATAATCTAACTCGCGAAATTGCAAACCGTCGAAAGATTACAATTAAGGGCAGGTTGTATGAAATTCACAATTGTGACGTCATCCAATTTCAACACACTTTCTTCCTTTGATCTATATTTTAAAATGGTTATCAAACTTAAAACTAGCCTAACTAAATTTTAGGTCTTTCGGAAGACCCTCTATTTGATGATCAGTTACAAATAATTTATTTTTGATATATGCATCATCCCTATTCAGCCAATCACAACTATTGAGACTGTAACAATGATCGATGCTCATTTTACATAATAAGGCTATAGCTATCGGTCTAGGCCAGTGGTCGGCAAAGTGGCTCTTTGACACCTTAAGTGCGGCGTTTGCTGTTTTTTCCTTTTTCGGTTCTACATATTTATGCGAACAAACTTTTTAAAGCATGAACATTATCGAGAGTAAACCGAGAAGTCTTATTGATGAGAACTTGGAATCCTAAAATTAAAAACAAACAACATACAAACCTGACTTACTCAAACTTTCCAAGGAGATGCGAGCACATTGTTCGCATCAATAAATATTTATTAAGTATGAAATTTAGTTTAATTTAGTGCACTACTTTAGTGTAATAAGAGTTTACTAAAGCAGATTTGGCTCCCAATTTTTTTTTAAATAGGCATGATGACTGATTTTGAAAAATGGACAATTTATGTTCGAAAGTATCTAATATTTCGAAAAAATATCTTATTTTAGCAGAAAAATAAGGTTTTCTATATTAAATTGGCATTTGAAATTTAAATTTTAAAATTCACGCCGAAACGCTCGCGAGTGTCATGGCGTCGTTTGTGACGTCACCATTGTTTTTACCAATATACTCTGTGCAGTGTGCAGTAAGCAATAACGTGACTGTCAAAGCCCGAAAACAAACAATTGTGACGTCATTCGCTCTTTGGTGTTTAATCCATTATGGCGGATTGGTGTATTTCATAGTTTTATTTCATCAAAATAAATAGCAATCTCACTCGAAATAGAAAAATAAATACGTTTTTTATAATCCATGAATCCTATTTCATTAGATAAATTCATAATTTCATTGATTCTTGGTAACTGTCATCATGCCTATTGTGTGTAATGTTCATATTTGGCTCTTTGGCTAATAAGTTTGCCGACCACTGGTCTAGGCGGTGACGTCACGCGCGTATTTCGCGGGCGCTTCCGATCGAAATAAGTATTGTATAGTTAACCGACTTCCAAAAAGAAGGTTCACAAATCGGCGCGTATTTTTTTTTTTTAATAACAGTTCCGTTCCCGCTCGCTCCGGGCGATGGTTAACTGTGGAGGTGTTAGTATTTACAATCACTAGAGGTGCGGCCGCGTCACAGCAGCTCACAGCACGAGCGGGCTCGCGTCGGCGGCGGCGGCGTCGGCGGCTGCGTCGGCGGCGGCTTCGTCGGCGGCGGCGGCGGCGGCTGTGTCGGCGGCGGCGGCGGCGGCGGCGGCGGCGACGCTCACTTCTTGTTAGGCGTGCCGCGCTGTGTGAGACCCTCGAAGCGCTTGAACGTGTAGTTGATAAACACCCAGTCCTTGTACGCCACTTCGCCTTCGCCGGAGATGGGCGCTGACGCTGCAACATATTTCAAATTTATAACAAACTGGACATAAATATAAAAAAGCTACCGACAAAGACATTTTTCATCTTTCTCTCCCTAAGTATAAGGTGAGTATTAAATATAGTTTGGCAAAAACCAACTAGCTCATTATTTTTTCATTTATAATCAATATGTTTTTCTTTTTCTCTATTCTAATTTAAAGTAAGTATAATAGCAAATTTTGTTTTCGTCTAGCGACTATACCCAACTATTCATTTGGAAAATGTTTAGACAATACGTGCAAAAATACGTTGAAAACTGTTATGGTATAAGTGTAATGCTATATTTGTTTTATCTACTCCCATGCTATAAATCCTCTATAACAGGTTCTGAAACAGTTAGCTTATTACCAACATTAAAACACCCAATGTCCTAATAACCATAACATCATCCAAACGGGTGATGTAATGTTGTACTGAATTTCATAACAACACTCCTTTTCCTCATTTTTTTTTTCGATCCCCTTTGCACTAAGGGTTTACTCAACAGACAGCCACATCTGCTCGATGCGTGGTATCTGTATGAATTACAAAAAAAGAATATCTATACGAATTTCAAAAAAAGAACATTGTCATACACGCGCGTTTTAATACCAGAACGCCGCGCGCTGTAAAAAAACAGTAGGTAATTAGAATTTTCCCCGCCATTTTTCTTAGTTTTTTTAATTGTTTTGTTAATATAAATATTCCGCCGAGTACATCGGGATCAGGACCTTCCAACATTAAAGAACATCAAGTGAATTTTAATAATTGCACTGTACAAAATGTTAATTACTACTACAAAAAATAATTCTTTCATTAATACTTAGTTTATTTGTATATACTCAGTAATGGAAGATATTAGGTGACTAAAACTGGATGTTTTAATGTTAGCAGTAATCTAACTATTTCAGAATCTGTTATAGAGGATTCATAGCACGGGAGTAGATAAAGTCTTGTATGCAACTGTTGATAATTAGGTATTAAAACACTCATATGATACTATTATCACACTCCGCTTCGCGTCGTGCGATAAACCCACATTCGTGTTTTAATACCCCTTATTACACAACTGTTGCATAAATAACTATTACCTATTGTATTTTAGGTTACTGTATGTTTTCAGAATAAAGTAAAATAAAAATAAAAAACACTTTAAAAGGGAGCTCTTTATGAGGTCGTGCAATAAATCATTTTACTCCGTTTCAGGTTACATACATTAGAACTTCAGAATTTTAGAATTTCATAACTTTATATAATTAAATAATTGACATTTTATAATATACCTACACACTCTCTTGTAATTGTGTGTTACAAATATTTGCATACTGAAGTGTCAGTAAAATATGCAGAAAAGAACTTTGTTAACCCATATTTAGCAAATAAACTTCTTTCATTTCAGAAAGCGCAGTGAGCGCGTGACACGCTTGGCTACGCAGACTATTGCAGTTTGCGAACATTTTAAATCTGTAGGCCTAATAGGCCTATTGCACTGCACTTTTCACAGGGACCCTTACACTTGAATCAGTGTAATGTAATAAATGTTAGGGAGTAAGGGTCCCTAAATTGATTTTTATTGCTGTGTAATAAGCGACGCTCTCAATAAACACGCAAATAAACTTTTACAAGTACTTTTGAATCGTCAAGTGAATCTTTCACTGTTTCGGAATGCCGTTCCTACCGAGAAGAACCAGCAAGAAACTCGGTGGTTGTTCTTTTTAAGGTGATTACTACTTGATTATTTATTAGGTTTTATTGGGTTAATATACTTAACAGATTACAATCTACCAAAAATAATGCGTTAAATTGTAATCTTTCGACAGTTTACAATTTCGCGACTTAGATTATAATCTAACGGTTTTTACAATCTTACGGTGACATATACATAACTAACTGTCCTAAGCATTGCTGGAGTGATCAAATCCATGCTCCTCTATCATTTACATAATCTTCAACAGTATAATAAGCTTTTTTCAAGAGCATACTATTAATGGATTTCTTAAATTGGTGTATAGGCAAGTTTAAAATAGGTTGTGGAATTTTGTTATAAAAAAGAATGCTCATTCCCACGAATGATTCCCACATGATGGTGATAATTGCCGACTGCCACGTTGGTCTAGTGGTTGGCATGTTCGACTGCGGCCGACGAGGTCCCGGGTTCGAGTCCCGGGTCGGGCCATAATTGAGTATTGGGTTTTTCTGACTAGAAATTCTCAGTACTAGCCCGGAGTTAGGAAGATGGCGGTGTTACACCCCCGTGCCACGGAGAGCACGTTAAGCCGTCGGTCCTGGCTATTATCACTAACAATGTTAATAGTCGTTAAAGCCCGCCAACCCGCATTGGAGCAGCGTGGTGGGTCTAAGCTCCAATTCCCTCTCTCCTATGAGTGGAGGCCTGTGCCCAGCAGTGGGACGTTAATGGGATGTAGTGGCAGTGGTGGTGATAATTGGTTACGGTATCTTAAAACTAAAGCTACGAGGGCTCCAAACGCGCCCCGGTCTGAGAAGAGCCCACAACAAACTCAGCCGGGTAAAGTAGTGTGAACTCACGTATCTCGAGCTTGACGTCGGGGAAGTCGTCAAAGTTGGACGTGTCGTCGATGGAGCGCACGTCCACGCAAATGGCGGCGGGGCGCTCGCGGACGTGGTTCCAGTCCACGCCGCGGAAGAAGCTCACGGACTTCACGTCCTCGATGCCGCGCTGCGACCCCAGCCTGCGGGTAACGCAACGTCATTCATTTGATGTCATATCCATGTCGAAAGGATAGAGGAAGTTCTGCGAGCTCTTCGGAGCTGCTGCTGGCCATTTGAAGCCTCAAAATATTTGTTAGGAAAAGACCCCAGCCTGCCACACGCAGATGAGGCGATATCATTCATAAATACATCGACACATTCAACGACAAGCGCTTGAATGTGTCGATGTATTTTCGTGACAAACATTTTGAGGCTTTAAATGGCCAGCAGCAGCTCCGAAGAGCTCGCAGAACTTCCTCTATCCCCAGCCTGCCACACGCGGATAACGCAACGTCATTCATTAATTTGATGAGAAATCGATGTCGAAAGGATAGAGGAAGTTCTGCGAGCTCTTCGGAGCTGCTGCTGGCCATTTGAAGCCTCAAAATATTTGTTAAGTAAAGACCCCAGCCTGCCATACGCGGATAACGCAAGGTCATTCGTTAATTTGATGATAGATCGATGTCGAAAGGATAGAGGAAGTTCTGCGAGCTCTTCGGAGCTGCTGCTGGCCATTTGAAGCCTCAAAATATTTGTTAAGTAAAGACCCCAGCCTGCCAGACGCGGATAACGCAAGGTCATTCGTAAATTTGATGATAGATCGATGTCGAAAGGATAGAGGAAGTTCTGCGAGCTCTTCGGAGCTGCTGCTGGCCATTTGAAGCCTCAAAATATTTGTTAAGTAAAGACCCCAGCCTGCCACACGCAGATAAGGCGATGTCATTCATTTGATGTCATATAGATGTCGAAAGGATAGAGGATGTTCTGCGAGCTCTTCGGAGCTGCTGCTGGCCATTTGAAGCCTCAAAATATTTGTTAAGTAAACACCCCAGCCTGCCACACGCGGATAACGCAACGTCATTCATTAATTTGATGAGAGATCGATGTCGAAAGGATAGAGGAAGTTCTGCGAGCTCTTCGGAGCTGCTGCTGGCCATTTGAAGCCTCAAAATATTTGTTAAGTAAAGACCCCAGCCTGCCAGACGCGGATAACGCAAGGTCATTCGTAAATTTGATGATAGATCGATGTCGAAAGGATAGAGGAAGTTCTGCGAGCTCTTCGGAGCTGCTGCTGGCCATTTGAAGCCTCAAAATATTTGTTAAGTAAAGACCCCAGCCTGCCACACGCAGATAAGGCGATGTCATTCATTTGATGTCATATAGATGTCGAAAGGATAGAGGATGTTCTGCGAGCTCTTCGGAGCTGCTGCTGGCCATTTAAAGCCTCAAAATATTTGTTAAGAAAAGACCCCAGCCTGCCACACGCGGATAACGCAACGTCATTCATTTGATGTTATACCTGTCACCGTAATAGGCCTATTACACTGCACTTTTCACAGGAACCCTTTCACTTGAATCAGTGTAGTGTGATAAGATTTAGGTAGAAAGGGTCCCTAATTTGATCCTTATTGCTGTGTGATAAGCGACGCTCTGTTTAGCGGCCACACCCACCCTAATCACAGGACCCTGTGGAAAGTGCAGTGTTATAGGCCTATTATAATTCAATTAAGTCACGTTAAGTCCATTTCTTTCTTTTATTCAGCTTTATAAAGTCGGTTGATAGGGTCCGTAGGACCGCATTTGCAAGTGCAACTTTAAAGTTCCATAACATTTGTTGAGATATTTTAATGATTCTTTCGTATTTTTGTTTTATATTGTCTTAATTTTCATACTAAATCATTAAAAAGCTTGGTAAACACCTAGGTGACAATGGAGAAGTTCTGTTTGCCTTGTTCTGTTTAGCTTTTAATGTTTTGTGTGGCACTAAAGTATTTATCTATCTATCTATGTAGGTGAGTCGTTGCTAGGAGAAGTTCTGTTTGCCTTGTTCTGTTTCTTTTTTAATGTTTTGTGTGGCACTAAAGTATTTATCTATCTATCTATGTAGGTGAGTCGTTGCTAGCTGTAATAAAGCGCGAGTTTACCGGCGGTCGGGCTCGGAGCAGAAGCGCAGGATCGTTTCACGAGCCTCTTCGCTGATGGGGATCTCGGGCGGGAAGGTGAGAGACTCCCGCCACGACATCACTTTGCGGTACGTCTCCTGAGGCGACTCGGAGCAGAACGGCGGGTAGCCGATCAGCATCTCGTACCTGACGCATACACCAAGCTCAAGCATTGTAAAAACATACGTCCTCCACGGGAAACCAATCGGATTTATTTTGTTTTTACCCGACTGCGGAACGCACAGGGTTATGTGTTCATCTATACTAATATTATAAATGTGAAAGTTTGTATGGATTTATGGATGTCTGGATGTTTGTTCACGCCCCAACGGCTGAACGGATCTGGCTGGAACTTGGCACAGAGATAGATTATAGTCTGGAATAGCACATAGGCTACTTTTTATCTCTAAAAATTAAAGAGTTCCCGCGGGAACCAAAAAACCTCAAACCACGCAGACGAAGTCGCGGGCATTCGCTAGTCAGCCTATATATGTTTGTTTGTTCCTTGCAGGGCAGCTACATCCTAAACGCGTGGACCCGATTTTGATGATTCTGCATTCTGCACCAGTTTATGCCGAGTATATCATTAGTGTCACTGTGGAAGCCGAATTTGAGAAAAAACAAAATGAGTCCCTCTAGAAGCCATAATGTAACAAATAAAAAAATTGGTCGTGCAAAATCATAGTTAGGTTCCCTTGATCAATTCTCATTTTAACGATCATTTAGGATTTACGAGGTTTCAAAGGTTCGTTTTTAGTGTATTCCTTTGTGTCGCACTACAGACAAAAAGACTGAACCTTTTTGATAATACTTGCACCACTAGATTCATTTGAATAAGGGGATATGTCACCGTATAATTGCAAAAACCGTTAGATTGTAATCTAACTAGCGAAATTGTAAACTGTCGACAGATTACAATTTAACGCATTATTTTTCGGTAGGTTGTAATATTTTAGGTATATTAACCCGGTAAAACTTAAGTGGTAACAGTAACACTACCTGGTTATTTATGTCGAACCCTAACCTTACCAGAAAGAGACAAGAAAACGTAAATACAATGAATATTTCAAAAATTGACACCCAGAACATTGAACGGTTCACAATCTGTCGACAGTTTACAGTTTCGCTAGTTGCATTACAATATAACGGTTTTTGCAATCTTACGGTGACAGATATATAGCGTGATACTCACATGATAACGCCGAGGCTCCACCAGTCAGCCTGTGGGCCGTAGCCGGTTTGCAGGAACACCTCTGGGGCGATGTAATCAGGCGTGCCCACAGTGGAGTAGGCGAGCGCGCGTCTGTTGCGCTTCCACGACTCAGCGCGCCGTTTAGAGTCCAACGCAGAAGACGACGTGGACACAGAGAAGAAGTTGAAGTCTGAGGGTGTGGCCCGGGATAGGTCGCGGTAGAAGTCCGTGCGGTGGCTCTTCTTGAGGCCCGTGCACAAGCCAAAGTCGCTCAGCTTGATGTGTCCACGCGCGTCCAGTAACAGATTGTCTGGCTTTATGTCCCTACGGAATTAGGAACGCCGGGTTAGATTGGCACAACTGCTATTTGCGCCAGTGCTGAATAGAAGCAGGTGTTATTTTGCGGGACTATGATAACCAAGGAACGAGATGCTTAATTCGCTACAATTCGAGTGCAATATAATAATACTTTGAGGGCTTTGATAGGGCTGTCTTGGGACAGCGCATTAGGCATGGTTGCTAACGCCAGAATAGATTGTTTATTTACAACCATGCGCAAAATATGCGCGCATCCCTGCTGCGTTGGATGCGTGCCAACGCCAACGGATTCCTAAGCATAATAGCCAGGCTGGACTGATGTTATGTGAAGCATTTCTGCAAGGTCAGTTGGTCTGTAGTAACGGCTTATTAAGTTACTTACTTCATTTAAGAATTTTAGTCTAATCTAGTTTAGTATATAAGTATGAGTTATTTATTCATAATCCACCAAAACAGGCATGCGATATACTCAAAACTGCATATGTTACATTATTGTAAAATTGTGTTTTTCATCAGTGTGCACACTTGAGTTAACATCTGAGGATGCTCCGGTGTCGGAGTGTAATGTACGTTGAGATTGCTTTGGAAGATTTGTGTGACGTCAGTGCCATTGCTTGCTTGGTTGTTTGCTTTTCCTGCATGTTCAAATGTGGGAGGGCAGTCAGTGTACGCTGCACATTGTATCACAACAGTCTAAGACGATACGTTCTTTACTATCAGTCGTTCGACGGAGGCGTTTAGACAGATCAACGCTGCGGGGTGACAGGGACGTAATTCGTGACGGAGGAAACTGGTAGAATTTTCATTACAGTTGCCTCCTACTATATCTCTCTCAACCATAGGTTGATACCGTACCTCTCGATACCCATACAAGCCGGGTCTGCCTTGTATGGGCGTCCACCCACTGTATGTGCACCCATTTACGATGTGGTACCATATAGATTTGTCTGTTTTGGCGGATTATAGCGAAATAGCTTTTCGTCCGTTGGCAACACTACTGCAGCGTATTGCAGTAGGGTTGCCAACGTGAGTTACACACACTCACCTATGAATGAAGCCCAGCCGGTGGATACTGTCGATGGCCAGCGCCGTCTCAGCTACGTAGAACTGCGCGCACTCCTCACTAAGCGTGTCCTTTTTCATAAGCAGCGTCATCATATCGCCGCCGGGCAGGAACTCCATAATGAGATACAAGTTCATGGGATCCTGGAAGCTGTAGTACATCTTGACTACCCACTGGTGGTCGGCTTCTACTAGCACGTCGCGTTCCGCTCGCACGTGCGCTACCTGCTCTTTCTCTAACATGTCTGCTTTGCGCAGGATCTTCATCGCGTACACATGACCCGTGTCTTTCTTTTGCACGAGGCGTACTTCACCGAACGCGCCTCGACCTATCACTTTGAGCGGCTCAAAGTCCTCGACGCCGAGACGCGAGCGCTTGAGCCGCAGGAATTCGGTCTCCTTTTGCGCATGGAGTTGCCGCTTCTCCGCTCGCTGGGCCTCGCTTAACGCCTCATCTTTAAGCGACTCCTCGAGCTTGTGCAAGCGCTGTTGTCGCTCGAGATGTTGCGCGATGAGGTTAGTGTAGAAGTTCTCGAGCGTCACCTTAGCCTTGGTGGCCTTATCCAGCGTGTGGCCACTGAAGCGCACGCTATCCGCGCCCGTCATCTCCAGCGCCCCTGCAACCACATCTGTTCCGCCATAACACAAACTATCCACCACAAGTATTATTACTATAACAGCTACATATTACTATAACAGCTGTATTATTACTATAACAGCTATAAGAAGGTGCCAATATCGAGAAAAGAAAAGACGACCAAAGGCCGATTTTTCCACCTCTGAATAAGGCTACGTTCGCACTGCGAAAAAATTTCTTGCGAATTTTATTCTCCTGATTTATTTCGCTTGCGGATTTCACCTACTCCGCACTGAAAATGCGGTGAGCGTCATACAACTCCGCTCGAATATTATTCTTACCGCACCGCGTGAAAATTGTAACAAACCAGAGAATTTTATTCGCAAGAAATTTTCACAGAATCTTATGAATCTGCCAAAACAGTTAAAATAAATTAAGTAGTATGGCCTTAACGAATTTGCTATATAATTTTGTTTGACTTCAAGAAATGAGAATCCCCAAATACTTGCTACTTTGTATTACAAAGGGCATTCAATCAGACTCGAGTGTTACTCGTATTATTACATCAACAGCTTCATTCTTTTACTAAAATTAATCTCATGTTAATTATTTTATGTAGCAATAAATGATTGTGATACAAACTGAGGTATCGTTCAAGATTTACGATGAGACTGAAACAATGACATCATAGATTTGGGTACTTGTTTGCCGAGTTGTTTGTCCATCCAATCAACACAAATAATCAGAAGCGGGTGACGCGACGTCGATTCGTCCATGGATTGATTTGTAAGTCTTATAGACGATACAAACCGCCGGAACAATGTATTATTACTGATTGAACTGATCGCTTCGCACCAATTGTAGATTAGACTGACTGATTGATTGGCCATTAGGCCAGGCTCCATACTAAAGTATTCAAAGAAATTAGATACCGTTTAGATAGATAGATGATTTATTGTTCACGAAAATAATTATACTTACCGAAGTGAGTAAATTGTTAATTAATTATTGTCTATTACAATCATTCGTGAACAAATAACAGTTACTTAAGCAAATGTTATATATGTTCACGAATGATCAAATCAATGATGAATCACGGCGGTGAAGGAAAACATCGCGAGGAAACCCGCATGGCCGTTCTATATAATGTCCTCAAAGGTGTGTGAAGTCTGTCAATACACACTTGGCCAGCGCAGCCAAAAATTTTCTTAATTTGAGAAGACTCAGTAGTGTGCAGGCAATGGGTTGTAATCAGTGAGTAGCACAGCCGCCAGGTTTCCGCCGGTCAGATGAGTTGGTGGAGTTATTCGCGTCTTCTTTGAGTTAAGCGAAAAGCAAGCAACTTACCCGGGGGCTGGGGCGCTTGCGCGGGCGTGTCAGGGGCCACCGTAGTGCCCGGGTTGCTGTTCCCCCAAGACACGGCTCACTCTGCGAACAGATGCGGGGCTTGTGAAACTTGCGTTAAGCTCAACGTTGGCAGTAAGTACTTAATTTAACTTAAGTCACGATAAAAAAGCCAGATCGTGAGAGTGAAATCTGCAATCCCATTTCTTGCTGATTTCTAAAAACTGTCAAGAAACTTCGTTAAATTGTTCGTGTAAAATGAGCATAAACTTCTACCAACTCAAATTATTTCAGAAATTCCACTTTGCAATCTTCGGAGATAAAATTGATTTTAGAATGTGTAAAGCCCTTTCAAAAGATACATCACTCGATATCGTAAGCCAACTTTAAAAAAAATTTAATTATTTCATTTGCTAATTGTAGCTAAAATACGCAAATTTGACCTGACCGACTAGTCGCACCATAAGGGTTGCAAAATTACCTTTAGTACGCAACCCTAAAACTTATGCTTGTCTGGCCTCACACTGAGTTTCCACTCGATATAGTCTGTAGCCTATACTATGCCAAAGAATCTGCAACCTACCAAGACAGTACCGTTAACGAACAATACAATTATACCGCGGCTGCGAGGTACAGAAGTCCTCGCACGGCCCGCTTCCGCACACGGTCCAGTGCGCGTACGCGTCGGTGAGTCGAGATTTGAGCGGAGTTGGATCCCAGAGCTTGAGGCCAGAGGCCACTAGAGTGGCGGTTGCAGCTGCGGTCACGCTAGGTAGACGCGCAATGAACGCTTATGACCTCGGACTGGCTGAGCAAAATGGAAAGTGATATTGTCGCGTACATCTACATTGATCGAAATGCTAGAGCGTCGATCCCACAGGCATCTACTTTTGTAAGAGATCCAAGTCATCACAGATTACAGTGACCGCTGGAAGCTGAAAATAGTATACTAGCATTTAGATAGCTAGAAGTTTAATTTGTTTTCGCAACATTACATTGCATGCTTACAAAAGTACTTAAGTAAATAAATATATTTCCGATTCAACTGCAAAAAACCAATACAACAAATAAGTGTTGTGATGTGTCAAGAAGCATATATTATGTATATAGTATAATATATGTCACCGTAAGATTGTCAAAACCGTTAGATTATAATCTAACTCGCGAAATTCTAAACTGTCGAGAGATTAGAATTTAACGCATTTTAGAGATTAGAATTTAACGCATTATTTTCCGGTAGATTGTAATCTGATAGGTATTTAAACCTGATAAAACCTAAGTGCACTACTTGATTATTTATGTCGAACCCTAACCTAACCTACATAAAAGAGACAAGAAAACGTAAATAAAATGAATATTTCAAAAATTTACACTCTGAACATTGAACAGTTTACAATCTTTCGACAGTTTAGAATTTCGCGAGTTAGATTATAGTCTAACGGTTTTTACAATCTTACGGTGACATATATATTTCAAACATTTATTATGATTAGAGAGACAGATGCGACACAATGCATTAGTATAGTGTGTCTCTAGTCTCAAAATGTATGAAAACAATATGATTCTGATGCAGCACAACACAACACTAGTATATTTCCAGCTGAAAACACAGTTGTTCTGCCCCAATCCCAACTCCAACTCCCTAAATTACACATTTCCAGTAGATGTTGTCTGTGACTTTGTTCAGGTGGATTTGGCCTATATTGAATATGTTTGTTTTAGTCCAATATAAAGTGAGTACTTTTACTTATTATGTTTTAATATGCAACCTACCTTGGCGGTTAAGCAGATATTGATTGACAGACAGACACTTTCCTATTCATAGTATTGGTATGGAAGTAGCTATCGATGTAGACTCTTTCAAGCTTCAGCTCCACTCTCTTATTTAAATTTTGGAAATTGTTTGCAAGCCCTGAAGAGCTTGGGAAACCACAAGCTAGTTCTATTTTGGATTCCAGGGAATGCAGTTATCGTAATGGGAAAGCTAACAAACTCACTAAGCTGCCAAGGACTGTTTGTTGTAAAGTCTAACCTTGTGGTAACAAAAAAAATTTACGTGGCCAAGCTTGTAGTGAGCTCTTCTCACAAAAGGGAGTTTTGTGGACCATAATAGCTTTTAAGATACTGTGATTATCAAATTCATGTCTTCATTATATAACTGTTAAGTAATTTGACCCTTATTATAAACTAGAATATGCTGGTGCCTTCTTATTTTTAGATTCCTGTCGGAACTCTTTAATATTATGGAATAAAACATAGCTTAAAATTAGTCAAAAGTGGCTGAAAAGATGGGCCATGAAAGCATAGCAGACAAACGCTGGTAAGTTATACTAATTACCTTACACCTTAGATGGATTTTATTGAAGTTCAAAAAGTGTACAGTGCTATTAACAATGAATAAATTTCTTTACTTCCTTGACTTTGAAGCTAGCACTGTTTATCCTGTCAAAGTATTGTACTAAATTAAGTAACTACGACAAAATATTCGAACAATTTACAAGGAAAGACATTTCCATGGACAAATAAACCAATGTATATGAGGCACACCTCTGAGGTATAGCATGGAACAGCTAACAAGCTGTGTGCTGAACAAGTACAATGTGATCAAACTTATGGATATTAATTGGAGACTTTGCTAATAGGCTATGGGAACATGTTTACACATCATTTGAATGGACGTATTATATGCACACTGTGTCATGCAAGATTTGGATGCAAGATATGCAAAATTTGGCCCTATTTTGGATTATGTTTTCCTACATGTAAACCATTCATTCATTAAGGGGGCACCCTCAACTAAGTTTCCCTATCTCTCAGACATAACATTTTCAAACCATGTTACAAACATTGTAGTCTCAGTATATGTTAGCATTTGTGAGAGAGGAAAACTAAGGAGTAAAAACTTATAACAAAAGTGACCAGCATTGCTCTGAGGATTAGAAAGCTGAAGTGGCAGTGGGCAGGTAATATCTGTTGCAGAAAAGATGGCCGATGAGCATGAGGAAGGCGGAGGGCCGTGTTTGGTGGTACGCTTTTGAAAAGGCCTATGTCCAACAGTGGACACATTCAGGCTGATGGAATGGAATTATAAATGCTTGTGTCTGTCTGTCTGTAGGGATTTCTACAAAGAGAACACAGATATCTTGTATCCTGGAGGCAATCATAAGATTTTTTATACCAAAACAACAGAGAATTTTTACAGGTAAACCAAACATAAATTTACACTGATGAAGTCACAGGCATCAGCTAGGAGCCTTGATGCTAGTACCAAAATCAAAGAAAATTGTAATCATAATAATTGAAACATAAGAATGTTTTTATACCTGTCCAGAAGAGATGTTTGTGTAATTACTTACTATAAACATCTGATAACTGTAGTACCAGCAAAAAGACCTTTGCCAATACTAATACAAATATTAAGAGTACCTAAAGCTTCTCAATTACAATGCAAGGGTGACAAATGACAATGGATTTTATAAACTTACATTAAGTGGCAAAAGCATAAAGCAGATAAAAGCGAACGTTATACAGTCGTATGTTACTCGAACGACACTGATAATTGTTCTCGGAAATCTCAGAACGCACAACACAGTGCTGCTAATGAGTGACTCATGACCCAAAATAGTGTCCCGTTCTATCATGATTTACCTGGAAGTAAATCTCTTCCCGACGGATCGATTGATCGAATTCTCGGGTGTCGGTACACGTCGTTGGTACACTGAATGTCGCAAGCACTCACCTTGTAAGAGTCCTCCGTGCGAAATTGGCCCCGCGAGCTCGCCAGTTGCCCGACCGAACTAATAAATAAACAGCATAAAAACAATGTGTTGCACAATAAGGTTAAAATCAATAAAATCCGATCACAATATAACGAGATCGATGTCACTGCACTCCTTCGCGCTCGACGCGATGGTTCCCGACACGAGCCTTGCCGCAAGCACAACGAGCCGTCGCTAATGGATCTAGACCTTTGTTATACGAATTACGAAAGTGAAGTTAGAAGTAACGGGATTTTAAATGAGCGACCTCAAGCAGCACAGCACAAAGAAATTGTCAAGTGAACAAAGATGAAAAAAAATACAATTTATTTTTACGCCACACCACAGACTGTGTACTTTTGCCCCTGCCTACATTTTTTAAATGGCTCTGGCTTCTTACCCACAGACTTTACCACACAATTTCGTTATATAAAGGTTTTATGTGATTTCTACCGTCTATGATTACGCTGTGGAGATCTTTGTAACGTATGAGAGGATATGAAATATCAAATTTAAATTGAAGCTTCCGGTAACTAAAAATGGCGTATGGGCGGAGCTAAATGTGAACTTCATAGAAAATATAATCCCTTTAATTTGGATATCGCAGATCGCGTAGTCTTATCAGGGCCTCGTTGTCTGGAATGGTCTGGGACTGGTCTGTACTCTGGGATATCATGTTTGTCAGAGAAGGTACTAATTTCCTTCCTCCATCTGTTTGATTCTATCTGTTTATTCTATAGTTTCAGAGGAGCTTAAACCCAGAGCCGTAAGAGCCGTAAAGCCTACAAAAAAAACTTTTTAGTCTTTGTTAATATCAGAGACACAGACAAGCTAAGATAATATTTACAAATGGACAACTGATGGACAAATTCTGAAAATTGCTCCTTTGTTGAGATAAAACTTTCCTCATGCACTTGTCATAAATCTTTAAACAAGAAAATTATTAGCATGCAAGAGATCACAAATTGCCTTGTTTTTATAACATACACTAACCTCTTTGATTATTACCTGAAAGGCTCAGAAGTCAGAATAAATACTTAGTCTAATAATTTCACAGTTTTGTAAAATCTTAATTCTCAGCTATATTTCTAAAATTTTTAAAAATTTCGTACAAAAATGATAATAAACGGATATTTTGAAAAATCAAGATAATGTATCACATACTTCGAGTATTATTGTACAGGCTATGGGTTGTGACCACATTTACTATATTTTCGAGTTTTATATTTTTTTGGTTCTACGGTGTATTCGTAGCTTTCATGGTTTTCACGTTTGGAATTACGGGTACGTATTATTTTCGTTATCACTATTTTATATTGTATGTTTGTAATTTTAGTAGGTGTTGTCCCAGTAATTAGTGAAATTTGATGTTAAATACGTTTGTAAGTTGGTCTACACCTCAGTAAAGCAGACTCAGTAAAGCAGAGCAGCAGTACATAATGTGCATCTGCAGACACAGCGGTCTCCTAACATAGCCTGCAGCTGTATGTACCTTAAGATTATACATGTGTCTGTAGTCCCAACCCATTTAAGCTCACACTATCATGATAGTCGGTAATGTCCTCACTGTCATGTCTGTAGTTATGTGTGAATATGCTTATTTTGTGATAAAATGGAGTATACAGTCATATCAGGGTACTTAAGCGAAGCTAACTAGGACTCAAATGTCTATCAGTTCTAAACTATGTTCACCTCCCATTGCCACTTCAGCTTCGCAACACTATGTCAGTTATCTATGTTCTCCAAATCTCATTTCTGATTTTATTGCATAGATAAACTGCTAGGATAGCTTGCTGAATCACCTACGAGTGACACTAAGCTTTCTTATGATCCTAGTAGCTAGACCATGTCCTGGAACCGTCATACCTACAGTTACTCTATAGTAATTGGCATAAAATAATGAATAGTGAGGTTATTCTAATTAAACCTAGTAAATTAACTAGTTTATTTTTATTTTTATATATCACAAAGAATTAACAACAGTTAACACCCCACTAAAGTTATGATCTAGCCTATGAGTAAATAAAGCTAATGCACATTATATTAACCTAAACTTATACTATAAATCTAAGAATTGATCCATTGACTTATCTTAGTTTATGCTAGATTTTATTATGAGACACTGTGTTCTTGTGTTCTTTGCATTGCACTTAGCACTACACTTTCACTTCACTACACTAACTCCTTTAGTCCTTTTAAGTCTACACACTAAATCTGTATTGTCGAGGAGCTGGATGGCCTGGATGGTTTACAATCAATCAATTAATCATTTATTCAATTTAGGTACACTATAGGTACACATATTGACGTCCATTACTTACATATATATAAAACATGATGGTGATAATTAGTTACGGTATCTTAAAACTAAAGCTATAAGGGTTCTAAACGCGCCCTAATCTGAGAAGAGCCCACAGCAAACTCAGCCAGGGTTTTTTTTTATCATTATCACCATCTCACAAATCATCTTAACTAAGGAACTATCAGAGCCATTACAGCAAATTATTGCCAAGCCTCCTTGTCATTTAAGCAATCTTTTACATGGTAATAAGATACATGATGAAGCCTGTTTGCGTGGGATTTCACCTGTCTCCTTTTATATGATTATATCTACGAAGACCATTTGCAGATCGCGATGAATATCTTCGTTTCAGACATACCAGGGTGCACTGACAATACTTTTACGCCCCCTGAGTGTTTTATTTTGGAATCGTTGAATTAAAATTAACTAGTGATAAAATTTTATTGCCCCGCCAGGGATCCTGTACAATGCGCAGGACTTGCTGCTATACTATCCTAATGACCCACCGGATTCGCGCGTCTTTGTGCTCCAGCCTAGCAACTACAAGCTACCGTATGAGAGCATAAAGCTCAAGACCAAGGATGGCCTCAAGATTCACATGTTCCTCATACTGCAAGCCACTGACAGCCACCGCAAGCCCACAATGTTATTCTTTCATGGCAATGCCGGCAATATGGGACAGAGGTTAGCTATCAAACAACTCTATTTTGCACTAGATGTAATTGTTTCATGTGAATGTTAATTCTAGACTGTGCAATGTACTGGCTAACAAACAAGTACTTCGCCCAGCGGTGCCCCAGGGTTGTTGTTTTACCAGGTTGAAAAATATGAGCTGATGAACATAATATCATCATATTTTTGTATTCCAATTTCTTTATTTTTACCGTTTATAATGGCTTAGTAATTAATTAATAAATAATAAGGCTTGAATATTAATACTAGACAATACATGCAGATGTTTTATAAAATGTAGTCGACTTGTGTGAACTCTTTTATTTAGAAAGTAGCCCATGTCTGCCAGTGCCATAGAAAAGCTAGACTATCTCTGTGCCAAATTTTGTGCACATTTTTTTAAGCATATGGGCCATGAAAAACTTTTACAGATAGATATAGTCACCTTCACATTGTGCGTAACTAGACGATGCCTGCAACTTTTTCAGTGTGGATTGAAGTTTATTTGATTCCCATCGAAACCCTTCATAAGATGTCACACCTAACAAAAGGTAATTAGCGGTGATATGACTGACTTACATGTGCTAAACTGATAGTGCTTGACAACAACAATTCGACACCCTATCGGGAATTAAGAAAAACTTAAATCACACAGGCGAAGTCGCGAGTTTCAGCTAGTTTATAATATTAATATGGGCAGTCTTTAGGTGTACGAAGTTATTATAAAATTGCGTTGTTATTATTATGGTGTCAAAAATGTTATGGAATGAAGTTGGTAGGTTTAAGAGCTGCCTGTTAATACATACAGTTACATACAGTTATAAACAGTTTAGCCTGCCAAACTGTTTATGTATTATATTTCTGTTTTACCTAGGTTAGTAGGACTAGGTTATACTCTATCTATATAAAATTTATTAAATAATAAAGACATATTTAAAACGAAACAAAACAAGTCTTTGGGTGTTGTTTTTTTAATGAATATTCTATCACAATTCTGACCAAAAACCCTTCCTTTTGTTTGATATTAATAACTTCATTTATCTTTCTTATTGCAGATTGGCCAATGTCTCCGGTTTCTATCACAAACTGAACATAAACATCCTTCTAGTGGAGTATAGAGGCTATGGATTATCGGAAGGCTCTCCGTCCGAGCAGGGACTGTATATCGATGCCCAGAGTGCTTTTGAATACATCATGCAAAGAAGTGACATTGATCACTCGCAAATTATTGTGTTCGGCAGATCACTGGGTGAGCTTTTCATTTTTTTTATTTATTTATTTAGATCTTTATTGCACACACAAAATATACAGAATACAGTTTTAAAGTATTAATTACTAGTAAAACTAGATAGAAATGTGCAAAGGCGGTCTTATTGCTAAAGCAATCTCTTACAGACAACCTTTGGTGAAAGGATAAATAAACGGAAGCGCGGGATGGTGCTGTATTTAAAAAAAAAAAAAAAATAGATAAGAAATGCATACATACATAATAAAGTACATACATTTTAGACCAATACATAGATGTAAATATATACTACTACTACACAACTACATATATAAATATACCTATATAAATAAATATATATCACTATATTCTCCATTAAAGAATAAAGTAAACACTAATAATTACAAAGAGATAAATAATGATTATACAAACGACTTTTGAAAATTGAGAGCGATTTGGAATGGCGGATTTCAGAAGGCAGGCTATTCCACAGTATTACAGACTTGCACGTAAAGGAGTTGTCATAGTACCGCGTGTGATGGGCGGGAATGTGCAAACGGTTGTCCTTGCACGACCGCAGGTGTTGGCGTTCAATGTTCGAGCCAAGGTAGGAAAAGCGCTGCTTTAAGTACGAAGGAGTTTGTGGATTGTAAAGGATGGAGTAGAGAAGAGAGAGCAGGTGTAGATTACGGCGGAGTCTGATAGGTAGCCACTTCAAGCGGGCTCGGAATTCCGACACATGGTCATACTTACGAAGCCCGAAGATAAATCTAATGAACAGATTCTGGAGACGCTCGAGCTTATTGAGTTGTTCCTCAGTTAAGTCGGGATAGGAGGAGTCAGCATAATCTAAGATTGGAAAGAGAATGGAATGAGCCAAAGAGATTTTAGTTTTGATGGGAATTGCCATTTGAGGAACCCAGGAAAAGGAACTGTCAATGTATATGCCAAGGTTTTTAACACGGGGGCTGAGGTCTAAATTTGCTGTGCCAAGCCGGATTGGGGGTAATTCTTCTAGTACGATCCTATTGAGTTGCTTTGTCCCACCTACCAAAATTACTTGGGTCTTTTTCGGATTCACATGCAACCCATAAGATTCGCTCCAGGAGTTTATGCAGTCCAGATCACGATTTAGGCGCTCGATAGCTGAGTTGATTTGGTGAAAGGGAGCAGCAGTATAAATTTGGAGATCTTCAGCGTAAAGGTGATAGGAACACGAAAGAAGATCAGTAACAGTATTAATATAAATAGCGAAAAGAAGGGGGGATAGGACACCACCTTGTGGCACGCCTGCAGTGATTGGACTGATTGGAGTGATTTCATTTATGTAGTGTACTTATTGGTGTCCGTTACTTCACCTATTTAGGTTTCTATCGCAAGCATTAGAAGGGCGTAACAGTTCCTGCAAAGCAAAATTGAAGTGATGATAGTGATAGCTAGTGGTTTGGACACCCGACCTCCTTTCTTTTTACTGGTCTATACATTCCGCACTGGCTTGGCATTAGACGGGCGTAACAATTCCTGGAAATAAAGTTGAAGTGATGATAGCCAGTGGTTTGTACACCCGACCTTCTTTCTTTCTACGGGGCTATACATTCCGCACTGGCTTGGCATTAGAAGCGCGTAACAATTCCTTGGAATAAAGTTGAAGTGATGATAGCCAGTGGTTTGGACACCAACCTCCTTTCTTTCTACTGGTTTCATTTCAGCACTTCTCTTTGAAAGTCTGTTGTTTGTGTGTTGCCCCTCCCCGCTGGACTGCTCACTCCGGTCATCCGAGCTAGCTCTAGAAGCCTAAAAGACCACAATACGGTGTCTCTGGTTCGTCTCCGCGCGCACCTCTTAACTTTTTGGAGATATCTGTGTTTTAAGGGAAAATATTGTGAGGAAAACCTGAACCTGCATTCCAAAGAGTTCAATCAATGCACACACCAAAAGAACCAAAATCATACACCTGCCAATCTACACGTGAACTCTTCCCATTCCAAGTGCGAGACGGGTGCAATAGTGAGTCGGCAATGGGTTGTAAATTGTAATGATGAACAATTTTGTATTTGACTACTAGTCAAATTAATTATTGTTTGTGCCCATTAATTAAATATGGGAACTCCCAAAAGTCGTAATATCCTCCACATCCCCTGTTAGTGTTAAGTTGAATAATCATTTTAAACCATCGATAAAAGTAACGAGTGCGTCGAACTTTGATGACGTCACATTTTTTTAAAATCCATACAAGTTAGCCCTTGACTGCGATCTCACCTGATGATGAAGTGATGATGCAGTCTAAGATGGTAGCGGGTTAACGTGTTAGAGTTATGGCAGTTATATTAAACTCATACCCCTATTCGGTTTCTGGTGCATGATGTTCGCTGACGACATTGTACTTGTCGGGGGAGGCTCCCGAGGTCCAGAGCAGACTGGGAAAATGGCAAGAGAAATTGGAGAGTGTTGGCCTGAGGATCAGCCGAACGAAGACAGAATATCTGTTCTGTGACTTCGGTGGCCCCTCTCGTTTCTCTGAAATTGCCTTAGACGGTGTATCCCTACCGGTCTGTTCCGATTTCCGGTACCTCGGTTCACTCTTTCAAAACGACGGCAATATTGAACGAGATGTGAACAAAAGAATGAATGCGGGATGGATGAAATGGCGACAGGTCTCAGGAGTTATATGCGACCCACGAATGCCCCTTAAATTAAAAGGGAAAATATACAAGACAGTCGTCAGACCTGTCGTATTATATGGTTCAGAATATTGGGCGGTGAAAGGGATGGATGAAAGAAAAGTACATGCGACCGAAATGCGAATGTTGAGATGGATGTGTGGTGTGACTAGAATGAATAAGATTAGGAATGAATATATAAGGGGAAGTTTGAAAGTAGCGCCAGTGATAGAAAAGATGAGGAGTAATAGGCTAGCATAGTATGGGCATGTAATGCGGAGGGAAGAAAGGCATATTACGAGAAGAATTATAGATATGCATGTGGAAGGAAAAAAGAGTAGAGGGAGACCAAAGAAAAGATGGATA
Organism: Erebia palarica; assembly: GCA_964035005.1. Taxonomy (NCBI): domain Eukaryota; kingdom Metazoa; phylum Arthropoda; class Insecta; order Lepidoptera; family Nymphalidae; genus Erebia; species Erebia palarica. Next base: position 35,175,320 of record OZ035986.1, on the reverse strand, counting down.
GACTGTGTGAAAGAGGATATGCGTATAAAAGGGGTGAATACGAGGTTGACGGATAACAGAAGTGAGTGGAAGAAGAAAACATATTGTGCCGACCCCACATGGCGTGGGAAAAGGGCAAGAAGAAGAAGTCCACGTCTTTGCCGCCAAGCGATTCAGTATTTCCTACAAAATACCTTAGTAAACACGCGTTTTGACGTTTGAAGTTGCTGATTTAACTATTTGTCAAATGCTCAATTCCTGTGTATGGCAGGCGGGGCGGTCGCCATAGACCTGGCATCTCGGCCGGAGTACCGCGAGCGTGTGTGGGCCCTCATCGTGGAGAACACCTTTACCAGTATACCAGATATGGCGCGCGTTATCCTCAAGTGGCGGTGCTTGAACTGGCTGCCAATGTTCTGCCACAAAAACAAGGTACTTATCCACCACCACTGCAGCCCATTAACGTCCCACTGCTGGGCACAGGCCTCCACTCTAATGAGAGGGAATTAAAGCTTAGACCCACCACGCAGCTCCGAGGCGGGCTTTAACTCCTATTATCATGTTAGTGATAATAACTGGGAACGACGGCTTAACGTGCTCTCCGAGACACGGGAGTGTAACACCGACAACATCCTAACTCCGGGCTAGTACTGAGAATTTCTAGTCAGAAAAACCCGATACTTATTATGGCCCGACCCGGAACTCGAACCCGGGACCTCGTCAGCCGCAGTCAAACATGCTGCCCACTAGACCAATGAGGCAGGTGCTTATCTATTTTTATTTAATTTTTATACTAGTTGATGCCCGCTACTAAGTCCGCGATTTAGTTTCCATCTCCAGGTCTTAAACTACACCCATACATAAAATCACGTTGATCAGTTGCTTTGTGGCATTCTATGGTGATATTGATATTTATGATACCTTAAAATTAAACCTACTAGTGTTCCTAAAGTCTGGGAGGAGCGTACATTAGACTCACATGGGTATTTTAAGGGTCTTTATTTAATAATAAAATTGTGTATTTTTATTAAATGATATTTTTTTGTGAATCACTGGATATTGAACTATAGTGTTAAATATTTTTGGAATCTACTCATCATTTTCTAGATGATGATTATATAGTTAATCTTATTTTCGAATATTTTTTTCAACTCTAGTCTTTAATGCGGGACCATGGTCACCCCATATTTTTTTTTTAAATTTTACTAGCCTATGTCACCCGGAATAAGCTAGCGATTCCAACTATAACTCATTTATCAAAATCGGTTCAGGCGTATAGAAGTTATGGTGGCATATACAAACTCACATACATACATACATACATACATACATACATACATACATACATACATACATACTATTAAGTACAAACACTCGATAACTATAATCATACTTTATTAGCAATTTACACACAAACACTGTACAGCCATCGCTTGACATTCCATCATAGATTAATATGTACCACCATTACATCTCGATCCCCTTCTAAACGCCTCCATTCGTCCGTCACGGTCGAGAGCGCTGTAGAGGGAATCAAACCATAGATGGACCATAGATAGATCCGTCAATTTCAGTCTAACAATACATACATACATATATGAACCCTGAAAACAATATGCTCCGATTTTCAGGCAGTCGTATACTAATGAAAACGGTGGTCGTGTGTTGCAGTACATGTCAGTGAGTAAGATGCGCAGCGTGCGATGCAGTACGCTGGTAGTTTGCGGGTCACACGGAATAAGCTAGGGATTCTAACGATACCTCGTTTATCAAAATCGGTTCGGAATATACAAACTCACATACATACATACATACATACATACATACATACATACATACATGAACCCTGAAAACAATATGCTCCGATTTTCAGGCAGTCGTATACTAATGAAAACGGTGGTCGTGTGTTGCAGTACATGTCAGTGAGTAAGATGCGCAGCGTGCGATGCAGTACGCTGGCGGTGGGCGGATCACTCGGAATAAGCTAGGGATTCTAACGATACCTCGTTTATCAAAATCGGTTCGGAATATACAAACTCACATACATACATACATACATACATACATACATACATACATACATACATACATACATACATACATACATACATACATGAACCCTGAAAACAATATGCTCCGATTTTCAGGCAGTCGTATACTAATGAAAACGGTGGTCGTGTGTTGCAGTACATGTCAGTGAGTAAGATGCGCAGCGTGCGATGCAGTACGCTGGTAGTTTGCGGGTCACACGGAATAAGCTAGGGATTCTAACGATACCTCATTTATCAAAATCGGTTCAGGCGTATAAAAGTTATGGTGGAATATACAAACTCACATACATACATTACATACATACATACATACATACATACATACATACATACATACATGAACCCTGAAAACAATATGCTCCGATTTTCAGGCAGTCGTATACTAATGAAAACGGTGGTCGTGTGTTGCAGTACATGTCAGTGAGTAAGATGCGCAGCGTGCGATGCAGTACGCTGGTAGTTTGCGGGTCACACGGAATAAGCTAGGGATTCTAACGATACCTCATTTATCAAAATCGGTTCAGGCGTATAGAAGTTATGGTGGAATATACAAACTCACATACATACATTACATACATACATACATACATAAATACATACATACATGAACCCTGAAAACAATATGCTCCGATTTTCAGGCAGTCGTATACTAATGAAAACGGTGGTCGTATGTTTGCAGTACATGTCAGTGAGTAAGATGCGCAGCGTGCGATGCAGTACGCTGGTGGTGTGCGGATCACTCGGAATAAGCTAGGGATTCTAACGATACCTCATTTATCAAAATCGGTTCAGGCGTATAGAAGTTATGGTGGAATATACAAACTCACATACATACATACATATTTACATACATACATACATACATACATACATACATACATACATACATGAACCCTGAAAACAATATGCTCCGATTTTCAGGCAGTCGTATACTAATGAAAACGGTGGTCGTGTGTTGCAGTACATGTCAGTGAGTAAGATGCGCAGCGTGCGATGCAGTACGCTGGTAGTTTGCGGGTCACACGGAATAAGCTAGGGATTCTAACGATACCTCGTTTATCAAAATCGGTTCGGAATATACAAACTCACATACATACATACATACATACATACATACATACATACATACATGAACCCTGAAAACAATATGCTCCGATTTTCAGGCAGTCGTATACTAATGAAAACGGTGGTCGTGTGTTGCAGTACATGTCAGTGAGTAAGATGCGCAGCGTGCGATGCAGTACGCTGGTAGTTTGCGGGTCACACGGAATAAGCTAGGGATTCTAACGATACCTCATTTATCAAAATCGGTTCAGGCGTATAGAAGTTATGGTGGAATATACAAACTCACATACATACATTACATACATACATACATACATAAATACATACATACATGAACCCTGAAAACAATATGCTCCGATTTTCAGGCAGTCGTATACTAATGAAAACGGTGGTCGTATGTTTGCAGTACATGTCAGTGAGTAAGATGCGCAGCGTGCGATGCAGTACGCTGGTGGTGTGCGGATCACTCGGAATAAGCTAGGGATTCTAACGATACCTCATTTATCAAAATCGGTTCAGGCGTATAGAAGTTATGGTGGAATATACAAACTCACATACATACATACATATTTACATACATACATACATACATACATACATACATACATACATACATACATACATACATACATACATGAACCCTGAAAACAATATGCTCCGATTTTCAGGCAGTCGTATACTAATGAAAACGGTGGTCGTATGTTTGCAGTACATGTCAGTGAGTAAGATGCGCAGCGTGCGATGCAGTACGCTGGTGGTGTGCGGATCACTCGGAATAAGCTAGGGATTCTAACGATACCTCGTTTATCAAAATCGGTTCGGAATATACAAACTCACATACATACATACATACATACATACATACATACATACATACATACATGAACCCTGAAAACAATATGCTCCGATTTAAAGGCAGTCGTATACTAATGAAAACGGTGGTCGTGTGTTGCAGTACATGTCAGTGAGTAAGATGCGCAGCGTGCGATGCAGTACGCTGGTGGTTTGCGGGTCACACGGAATAAGCTAGGGATTCTAACGATACCTCGTTTATCAAAATCGGTTCGGAATATACAAACTCACATACATACATACATACATACATACATACATACATACATGAACCCTGAAAACAATATGCTCCGATTTTCAGGCAGTCGTATACTAATGAAAACGGTGGTCGTGTGTTGCAGTACATGTCAGTGAGTAAGATGCGCAGCGTGCGATGCAGTACGCTGGTAGTTTGCGGGTCACACGGAATAAGCTAGGGATTCTAACGATACCTCGTTTATCAAAATCGGTTCGGAATATACAAAGTCACATACATACATACATACATACATACATAAATACATACATACATGAACCCTGAAAACAATATGCTCCGATTTTCAGGCAGTCGTATACTAATGAAAACGGTGGTCGTGTGTTTGCAGTACATGTCAGTGAGTAAGATGCGCAGCGTGCGATGCAGTACGCTGGTGGTGTGCGGATCACTGGACGCGTTGGTCCCGCCGCGGATGGCGCGCGTTTTGCTCGCACGCTGCGGCGCGACTGTACGCCGTCACGCGGCGTTGCCCGGGGCCCATGACGACACGTGGACGTGCGTGGATTACTACCCCGAGCTGCAGCGCTTTCTCGCGGTGCTGCCACCCCTGCCGCCGGAAACGCCCGCGCTGGCTACCAGCGATGTGCACACTGTGTGACACAGCCCGGGGTTCACGTGGGCATTCTGAGTTCAAAATCTTAAGTATATTTTTTTTTTTTTTTACCTATATTATTTATTATTTTATTTAGTACAGAAAATTTACTTTAAAAAAAAATGTTAATCGCTGATAAATTAGCTTTCTATAAGTGAAAGAATTTTTAGTATCGGTTTAGTAGTTTTTGCGTTTATCCATTACACAGAAAGATACAAACAAATCTTTCCTCTTTATAATATTTGCAACAAACAAGCATCAAAAATTTGTTCCAATTTTGGCCACAGGGCCAGATAAGTTGGTGGGACAATATAATAATTGGACAATTGCCACAAACACGCAGTACAAATTCAGTAAGGGTGACACTTGCTTACAAATTAAGTACAGGTTAGCACGAGATTGTAAGTCTCCCCAACATGCTTGTTATCCCAAACTGCAGCATTACTAGAGAGCGTTTACGATCTCCCTGACGCAGTGTTGAGTGCTGTTGTCTTAACGTGGGAAATCCCGGGTTCGATCCCCGGCGGAGTCACTTTGGGAATATATAATTTCAGAATTTTCTCTAGTCTGAACTGGTGCGGGAGGCTTCGGCCGTTTCTAGTTGCCACCCTACCGGCGAAGATGTGCCGCCAAGCGATTTAGCGTTTCGGTACGATGCCGTGTAGAAACCGATATTGGGGGGTATGGGTTTAATATAACTGCCATACCCCTAACAGGTTAGCCCGCTACCATCTTAGACTGCATCGTCACTTACCATCTCGGTCAAGGGCATCATCTAGGGAATGTGCATGTTTAAATTAGGTTCAGATTTCTTTTTCCGTAATCTATTTAAGCAGGATTAAACCATATTTATATGAGTACTTTTTTACTACTGTACGTGATTTTATAAAAATTAAGTATTTACTTATACTGTTAATGATTATTGTTTAAGTCAGCTAAATTATGCGCTATTTTATCAGTTTTATACGAAAATGACTATAAGAAAATTAATTATGTGCGTTAAACTTTACAATATTCATAGTCAATTATTTTACAGTTATAAATTATCATAATGACTTGACAGTTATTATTATTTTTAATAAAAGATAATTAATAAATAGATGAACTTGTTAATCCACACAAAACATTATTTATCAAACATTAATCAACAATTAGATAGATAAAATCTTTATTACGACATAAAATATGACATCCATAGATAAATAACAATTAATACAGAACACGGACGAACGGAATGCTTTCGGCCTTTTTGTTACCCGACTACGGCAATGGCAAATGGAAGGGTTATGATTTTAGCAGTTTATGTATATATGTTTGTATTTATGTAATATGTTCCACTGTAGCGCCTTAACTACTGTTATGATCCGAGTTACTCAGGCTACATTTTTCAAGAACAAAATCGATATGACGGATTTTAGATCCAAAAAAGGTGGGATTTTGGAATGTTTTTCCCTAGTCGGGTTACTGTTTTTTAAATAATACTTACTTATTGTTTGTTTATTCAAAAATACATATTATAGAAACCATTACAATAGGGATATGTCAAAAATAAATTATTTTTTACTGATGAGTTAGAGTATCTTCCAAAAGACCTAAGATCCACATCCTCGTTTAGTTTCAAGTCTGACTTTAAACTATAGATTAACGCAAATTCGTTGAAATTTGATGATGTCACAACAATGTATGTAAATAAATTAATTAAAGTTTCATACAAATAAATACAAATTTCATACAAACTTCCATACTAATAGCGCGCTTTTAACTTTGATAAAGAGTATCTGATTTGATTGAGCTGTCATCATCCCTATTAACGCGTAAAGTGACGGGGACCTCCTCGTCCATTGTAACTACTATTTTTATCGATAAGCGTGCGAAAGGATGTCATCAATTTGCACTCACTTATTGAATGCATTCGGAACGTTGGCTCGAATGCATATTTAACTTGCACGCGTACTGTAGAATAGGGATGATGGATATATCAAAAATCAATAATTTCTAACTAATTATTAAAAAGAGGGTCTTCCAAAAGACCTAAAATTCACATATAGGCCTATATCAAAAATAAAATATTTCTAACTGATTATTAAATAGAGGGTCTTCCAAAAGACCTCAAGTTCACATCCTCGGTTAGTTTTAAGTTTGATAACCATTTTAAAATGTAGATTAAAGAAAAAAAGTTCGTTGAAATTTGATGACGTCACTATTGTGAATTTCATACACCTTCAATACTAGAAGCGCTTTTTTAAGTTTGATAAAGAGTTGCTGATTGGATTGAGTTGTCATCATCCCTATTGTAAACAGTTATATATTACAACCTGATGCCCGCGACTAGGTCAGCGTGGATTGAGGTTTTTTGGTTCCCGCGGGAACTCCATAATTTTCCGGGATAAAAGTAACCTATGTTTTATTCCAGACAATAATCTATCTCTGTGCCAAATTTCATCCAAATCCGTTCAGCTGTTGGGCGTGATTGAGTAACAAACATCCATCCATACATCCATCCAAACTTTCGCATTTATCGCATAATATTAAGTATAGATTATTTATATACATCTACTACAAAACTGGCAGTTCAGTAATTGTCTTCTTTTTCTAACTAACTTACTACTAACGACTAATCCCGATATCTCAGTACCTGTAAAGTATACAAACTTGAAATTTGTTAGGTAGATTTCTTCTATAGTGTAGACATCAGCTAAGAAACGGTTTTGAGATTTTCCTCTAAGGAGATGACATGGGGGCTGGAAGTACATTTAATGGATAGTAAAAACCCATATAAGCTATATCTCTATAGGCTCTATAGATAAGCTTTTTGCAGCGGGAAATTTCATAATAGGAAAAATAGGAAATCAATTGTGCGCGGACGAAGTCGCGGGCAACCACTAGTATAGTATACATTTAATTAACTGCCAGTTTTGCACGCCAATGAGTAGTTCAATATTTTCCACCTTTTTCGTAAAGAAACATTAGTTTTCACAGTGAATTTGAAATATTTAAAAATACATTACATGCAAATACCCTACACTCCGTTCACTTATTTCCTAGTAGCCTTTTTAATGACATGTTAACTACTCGCTTTACTAATGAAAAACTAGGTATAAATGCATCTATTTTTATAAATAGGGAGTTAGGTGATAGGTCCTATGTACAAAATAAAATAATTCAATTAATTATGTGCTGACCCGGCGTACCTCTTTTATAGACTAATATTAAATATTAATGCCAATGTTTTAATAAATTAACTTCGTTCGTGAATATTTTTATTTAAGTAATAGTAAAAGCCGGTACCGAATCGCGTCGGATCGGATCGCATTTTATCAGTGTTTAAAAAAGTATACATGGAAAAACAAACCAAAATAATTATGAAAAATTGTTTGAATACGGTTTAACTAAACTAAGAAAACTTGATAATGATGAGATTTATGTTCAGCTGTGTAACAAGTGACTTTTGGCCGCCTTATTACGAAAAAACGATTGCTACATTGTAATGATTGCAATCAACTCTGATTGGATAACACTTCAATATTGTGCAAAATCCATTTTCGCAGCAAGAGTACCATAAATTCAGCCTATCACAATATATGAGACTGTAGCAATGATTGATGCAGCTTTTACGTAATAGGGCTACTGGTGTGTCTTGATACTTGGTGTTTATGTTTGGGTGTGAGTGCACGGGCACGAAATGAGCGGCGGCGGGGCGACGGCGGCAGCGGGGCGATGCGATTAGTCGGAGAGCTGGCGACGAATTTCGCCGCATTTTTGTCGTACTCATTTGAAAACTATTCAATTCAATATTATTGAAATTACTTTATAAATACGTGATTAAAATTTCAGATTGTCAAAAGTATATTTTTTGGGAATTTAAATAGAGTATTTTTTAAGAGAAATAACCGCAAACGCTCTACAGGACTGGCAGGACTGGATTTGCCAGTTGACGAAATTATATTTTTTTACAATTTCAGTTTGCCTAAAGGGCCTTCCCGAAATTCGTCGCTAGCTCTCGTGCCCCGCTGTCGTCGTCGCTCGGCCATCGCTTGTTTCGTGTTTGACGCCTAATAGGCTTATTACAGTGCACTTTCCACAGGGCCCTGTGGTACGGGTGGGCGTGGCCGCTAGGTCGAGCATCGCTTATTACAGAGCAATAAGGATCAAATTAGGGACCCTTTCTCCCTAAATCTTATTACACTACACTGATTCAAGTGGAAGGGTCCCTGTGAAAAGTGCAGTGTAATAGGCCTATTAGGGATTTAAGAAGCGACAACACGTTAATGCTTATGATATTATGATATTTCTTATTTCAATTATAATTGTCTGAGATTAAATATTGTAATGAAATTAATTATGTAAAATTAAACAAATAATATTTTTCTAAAACGACTCTCTATTATTTACTTAATACCTATAATGTTTAGCAGATATATGTCCACACTTATGTGATAGCGTACTTACACATTGTTCAGTCGTTGAAATGAGGCTGAAATCTAGTGTACAGTCGCGTTCTGAAAATGTTTACCACTACGGCTCATAATTGCACGCACTCATCACTCACTCATCAGAAGGTGATATTGTGATTTGATTAGGCATATTTAGATCATAAATTTTTTAACATGCGACTAGAGAAGATAGATGTACAAAATCTTTTTCAATGTTTTGTATTTTTAATGTAAAAATACTCTTTTTGTAATTACCCTTTTTTTAATGTGATAATACTTGCAGGTTACTGTAATAATAACTATGCAGGTTTTATGAAAAACTATTTTCGTATAATGGCTCAATGCCTGTTGAGCCACCCGATACTACGAATTGCAGACGAATGCGGCTGTTGTTATAGACCGCGCACTAGCTCCGAGGAATCGGGGTGTGAAGAAATGACGGCTGTACGCCACCCCCGAGCGTTGCTCCATTACCAGCTCGCTTCCAGCACTAGTTTCGAGCTTGACGCGTGTAATTTTGCGATAGCAGTATTGTTTTGCACTTTAAACAACTCTAGGTCATTGCTTTAAAATTCCATAGGATTCCTCAGAGCTCGCGCGCGGACTATACTTAACTATACCCATGCAAAAATTCACGTCGATCTGTTGCTTTCTTGCAGCGTGATTGAAGGATAAACCAACAAACATCACATTTTCGAATTCAAAATACCTATTAGTATGATTAAATGGCTCAGCCGATATTCGAACTCGGGCCTTTCCACTGATAAATCTACTGTGCAACTGCAGTTACCAAATTAGTATAACGAGAGTCGACATAAAGTCGCTTTTAACTGCGCTGCCAATTATTTTAAATCGTTTATTGGTTCAAGCTTAGTTTCAATGGAAGGAGAACAACAACACAATGTGGTCCGTATCGTGTCTATTACTGGTTGCTGGGGTTTCAAAACATGCTAAGGTATGTTTGTTTGAAAGACTATATATAGATGATTTAGGTTTTTTAAATTCCCGTGCGAATTCCGATTTTCCACAATAAAATAGCCTAATAACCGTCCCTGGCGTACACATATAGTCCGTCAAACTTATCTGGTCCGGTGGCCAAAATTGGAATAAATATGCCTGTTTAGTTTTTGTTTATATTTAGTTTTTTATATGTACTAACGACGCTGGCACCTGGTCATATAAATCTGGGGGACTATAGATACGGAACGTTTAGTACCTCGGAAATGCTAGGTATCTCTGTAGGTACCAAATTATGTCAAAATGTGTTGGACGAATGGACCATGAAGAGGCAGGAAGTGAAGAGACTTACAGACACTATTGAAATAATTATAGATTTATTATATTTCAAGGATTCAATAGGTTCCGATCAGACGCCAGAGCACTGGCGTCTGATCGGATTCTCTGAGATGCTAATCGTTGACGGCAGTACCGATGACGATCTTGCCTCAACTCTGTAAGTTTATTGCTCTGGGTCGTACTAACATCGCATAAAACCGTATTATTTCAATATTGTTGACGTTCGTGTTTAGAAATTATAATCGTTATTTTATGGACGTTTACATAATTATCATTTTGAAATAATACTGCTTTAAGCGATGGCAGAACCCACCAATTATTTCGTCCACAAAGCCCGCCATTGACGGTAAGTCAATTCAACGTTAGTGCGAAATCTATAAATCAGTCAAATAATCCACAGCTTAGTCATTTGTCGTTATGAAATTTGAAATGCAAAGTCAAATGACTTAGCGTCAATGGCGAGCTTAACAGGGCAAATACCTCCTCCATAGTGACGGTCTTGTGACGTGCTAGGCGTAGGAACTTTAAAGCGTCAGCGGGGCGATGAGGTCCGAGAACTGTCGACGACTTTCGGGAAGGTCCTTTAGGCAATCTGAAAATGTGATTATTATTATTGATTGATACAATATAATTCCGTCAATTGGCGAATCCAGTCCTGCTAGTATGGTAAAGCGTTAACAGTAATTTTGCTACTGCGCAGCAAATAACATTTGCAAAAAGAAAACCAAAAAATATATTTTGTTTTTGTTTCTTTATCTTTAATAGGCCTATTACACTGCACTTTTCACAGGGACCCTTACACTTCAATCAATGTAGTGTAATGAGATTTAGGGAGTAAGAGTACCTAATTTGATCCTTATTGCTGTGTAATAAGCGACGCTATAACTAGCGGCCACGCCCAACCTTACCACAGGGGCCTGTGGAAAGTACAGTGTAATTGGTCTATAAATTTAGTACCTAAAGAATTCGAAAATAAAAACACCAGAAGTATAACCAGTAAAGTATAACCAGACCTCTTGTCGGTTATAAAGTATAACCAGACCTCTTCAAAAATATATTATTAAAATTCAGCCAGCTCTCCGACTAATCGCGTCGCCCCGCTGTCGCCGTCGCTCAGCCGTCGCTGTCGCTAATTTCGTGCCCGTACACTAAGTCTGACTCGTTGGTCTAATTCTATTATTTTGTATGGTAATGTGGACAGGGTGCCGGGTCCCGCGCGCACTACAGCAATATGTCGCACGAGTTCACCACCCCAGCTGATGAGATCGGGCCCATGTTGCCAGACGACGGTATGCAAGCGTCCACTGTGGTCGCCGGCCTCATGCCAGACTCCTTCGCCGAGATGTTCAATATCCTCGATGGCGACAGCTTCGGCATTGGTACGAGTCCACTGTATCTTTCGGACGTAGGTATTACGAGGTTTTTGGCGCTGAAGTTGGAGTGAGGACCCATGCGCATTTTTGACGACCGCCGTGACGCAGTGTGTAGCGCTGTCTTAACGTGCGGAGGTCCAGGGTTCGATCCCCGGCAGGGTCATTTGGGAATTTATAATTTCTGAATTTTCTCAGGTCTGGCCTGGTGGGAGGCTTCGGCCGTGGCTAGTTACCACCCTACCGGCACAGACGTACCGCCAAGCCATTACGCGTTCCGGTACGATGCCGTGTAAAAACCAAATAGAGGTATGGGTTTAATATAACTGGTATGCCCCTAACAGGTTAGCCCGCTACCATCTTAGACTGCATCCTCACTTACCATCAGTTGAGATCGCAGTCAAGGGCTAACTTGTAGTAGAAAAAAAAAATGCGCACTACCTACAGTAATATGCCGCACCAGTTCAACTAACCTAATTTGTCCGGATAACCTTAGGATCTTCACTCCCAAAACCGGTCAACAATAGCTTAGTCAAAGCCGAGGAACCGTCTAAGCTGGCTTGCATTTGCCTTTCCACTATTCATACATTCTTCCGCACAAGACCCCAATTGAGTCATTTTTCGTCATGATATTAGGTTTTTTGAAAGACCCTCTATGTAATAATCAGTCAGAAATAATTTATTTTTGACAACGACCTCAATTTACATAGACGGGCCCTGTCAAACAAAGAATGTGGACCTATTTTACTAATGCCATCTAGTCTGCAAAGCGGGACAGCGCTATGGTGGGGACAAGGACAGGGCTATACAGGTTAGGAGCGTGCTCTAAAGGTTGGACGCCCAATTTTTTTCTATGAAAGCGCCCATCTAGTACCTACATATATATCGATGATGATATAGGCATCATCCCTATTAACGTGTCGGTTGTCCCTCGCAGGTCCAATGCACGAGTTCGTGTACGGGTGGCAGGCGATCGCGAACACAATGAGCATGAAGAACAACGTGGAGGTTCGCAAGCGCGCCGGCCTTCAGCGGTTCGCGTTGGCCGGCATCAACGGAATCGCGCTCGTGGCCCACGGCGGCGCCACTGAGATCATGATCAATGGCACTCGCAGCTATTGCTTCGGTGGCGTCGCACGGCCGCCCGGCCGCCGCAGCGTCATCTGCAAGGTAAGTAATGATAAAAATCGACTCTGAGTGGGCAAGGACACAATTGTAACATGAAATACTTATAAGACCTCAATTGCATGACAGCGCTGTTCCTTAGACTAAGAATTGACTGTGTGTATTAAATTGATTATATTTTTATTATTATTATCATTTTGGCATTGTATTACTTATATTATTAATTTGACTACATAACTGACATGACATGGCCCATGACATATCTATTAAAATTTGACTTTAAATTATATTCGTAATAGTTAAAAAATACTAACTAATATTCGAATTCAACATAACTTGTGAGATTAGACATTCTTTTTATTTTAATTTTAATTATTACATGTAAGGGTCGATAAATTAAAATGTAAAGTGTAAGACTTACTGGAATTGTTAATAGGTATAAGTTTGTTTAATAGTACTAATATACATATTGCAATGCCCTGACGGGGCCTCATGTTCTTATAATTAATTAATTATATTATATTGTATGTACATGAATGCAATGAATAAATGAAATGAAATGAAATGAAAGGAAGAGTATTAATTCAACTTACACATGCAATTACACACACGCACACACACACACACACACACGCACACACACTCACACGCGCGCGCGCTCAGTCTTCACTCCGTGAATAATTAATTCGTTTTTATAGGCCTATTAAACTGCACCTTTTACAGGGCCCGGTGGTAAGGGTAGGCGTGGCCGCTAGTTAGACATACACTCGCTTATTACACAGCAATAAGGACCAATTTAGGGACCTTTTCTTGCTAAATATTATTACACTACACCGAATCAAGTGTAACGGTCCCTGTGAAAAGTGCAGTGTTATAGGCCTACACACACACACACACACACACACACACGCGAATAAGAAAATTTCAAGTTCAGTTTTCCATAGAAGCACAAGATAGGGAGACATGGAAGAATCGGAGGGAGGCCTTTGTCCAGTCGTGGGACAGCATAGGCTAGATTAGATTAGAATAAGTAATTACTTTTTAGTTATAATTTCATGTATCACTGGAAGGAACTACCTTCTGCCATACAGGTTATCCTAGCGTAGAGGGTAGGGACCGCTATTGAATTATGTCACTCTTTTATGAAAATAAATATTATTCTTATTCTTAATTCTTAGGTTTATAATGATTATTAGGTATCAGATTTAAAGATTATATTTTTTGAATACGAAATGATTCCATCCAGTAAATAGGGAAGCAACTCGTGATATTTTGGTCTATTGGTTTCTGTGTCTTTGCTGCTCTACTGTAGCAGGTGATATGTGGAGATATCTTGCCGGTCTAGTGTTACACCCTGGGAATCGTACTTAGAACCAATAAATCTCTTCTTCGTTTGCTACCACCAGAACTATCTATCACCTGTTGTCCTACGTGAGTGACAAGCGAGACACCGTATCAAACAACCCTTCACGTAGCCTACATTTTCGCGTTTGTCATATTCTATGGCGTCGTACCTATCGCGTCGTTTCTGTCGCTCACCCAGGACAACGGGTTAGTCGGTAACGGGATGTCGCCACAAAGCCACCACTAACCATGCTCTATTAAACGTCTTCTTCCGCTTTTAGGGCGCTATGTACCAAGAGGGACGCTTCTCCTGCAAGGTACCCTACCTTCGTTACCCGACGGTTCTGGGCTATCGGTACTGTATCGATCGGTACGCCTCCGTCGCCACTTTCGACGGAACCTACAAGAGTAAGTTCTAATCTAACATTATTTAAGATGCACTCTTCTGAGTTCTGATGCACCTACATAGTAAACCAACCCAATCGAACCCTTGAGCAAGGTGGCCAATCTCTACAGAGATAAGTCGACAGCGGGAGAGATACTGCCCATGCGTGTGCGCAAATAGTCCCGTAGCATGACAAACTCTCGAAGAGAGATCATGCGCTTATGCGCGACCGTTTTACGTAAATAAATTATTTATTTACGTGCTCTCTGTTCTCTCTGTCGTGTCGTGCAATTACTGCAATCTTGGCAACAAACTTAACACCTGCCTAACCGTTTTTGGTCTGACCAGAGGATTGAATCCAAGACAAACATTTCCTTGGTCATACAACGCCATAGAAAATGACAGACGTATCTACGCGAAAACGTAGACCACGTGAAGGGCCAGCTACTGTTTGATACCGTTGCGTCGCGTGACAAGAAAATGCGAGAGAGTACGCGGCACTCTCTCTCATTTTCTCGTAAATTCTTATCGAGTTCTTCAGCAGTGCAGTGCGCTCTTGTAAATGGAGTTCCTTTACTTCGCAGCCACGTACTGTTCCCGAGGAGAATCGATTCCGAAGTTCCATTACGACTACATCTGCGAGCGAAGGGACGTGAAGATCAAGCGTGTCAACCTCACCGACCCCAATGAGCGCTTCAACATCCGCAACCCGATCGTCCGCCGCGCCGAGTATTACCGAGCGCCCTACGACATCTTGAAAGCGTGTCCAGACTGGTATAACCCTTGCATATAAAATAACTAGCTTTTTCCCGCGGTTTGTCTGCCTAATTATGTCGTCCATCCACTTCCTCATCTGTTTTTCAGGTGCTCTTTTTCCGAAAACCTTGCCTCAATCTTGAGAACTCGTACTGGGATTCTCTTTGAAGGTGCCCGAAAAAAGGCACCGTTATCTGTACGACGTTCGTCATTAAACCTCGGTTACAATGAGCTCGTTATATTATAGGAGATAGCCGTACTTATGATAACTATCGCTAGGAAGGCTGATCCAGTATTTGGTAGGTGTTGGGCTCTGAGCTAGAGACATTAGGTCATGAGGTCAGGTGCAATTGGCCCAGGGACGAGCCCAGCATGGGCGCAAGGAAGATTCCGGAGCCTTTCATCATGCGCTGAGGATGGTCACCGGGCGGGTTTTAGTGGATACAAACAGTACATATTGCAATAGGGATGATGCCTATATCAAAAAAAAAATCTAACTGATTATTAAATAGAGGGTCTTCCAATCCATCCATCCTCGGGTAGTTTAAGGTGTGATAACTATTTTAAAATATAGATTAAAGAAAAAAAGTGCGTTGAAATATTATGACGTCACAATGGTCAGTTTCATACAACTCCCATACTAGACGTGCGTTTTTAAGTTTGATAAAAAGTAGCTGATTTGATTGAGTTGTCATCATCTCTATATAACTATTTCAAAATATAGATTATAGAAACAAAGTGCGTTGAAATATTATGACGTCACAATGGTGAGTTTCATACAACTCCCATACTAGAAACGCGTTTTTAAGTTTGACAACAAGTGAAATTAATGTAACGAATTAAAAAATACGACTGCCCTGCCATATTATTCTTGGAGTTTACCTCCATAAGAAGCGATTTGCATAATATATAGCCTTTGGAATCTACTCATCATTTTCTAGATGATGATTATATAGTTAATCTTATTTTCGATTTTTTTTTTCATTTTTGGTCTTTAATGCGCGACCATGGTCACACCATAATTAAAAAAAAAAAAATTACTAGCCTATGTCACCCGGAATAAGCTAGGGATTCTAATGATACCTCATTTATCAAAATCGGTTCAGGCGTATAGAAGTTATGGTGGAATATACAAACTCACACACATACATACATACATACATGAACCCTGATTTTTGATGAACCCATTTTATTGATGATTTGGCCTAAATGCGCGTACATACGCACAAGGTAGTTGTTGCCGACAATATTATAGAAATATAGAAATTGTAACATTCAACTTTCAAGATTTGTTTATAAGTAGGTAGATACATAGTAAGTTACTACTATTAGTAGTAGTATTAGTATAGTTTGTATATTCCACTATACAAACTCACATAAATACATACATACATACATACATACATACATACATACATACATACATGAATACATGAACCCTGAAAACAATATGCTCCTTTTTTCAGGCAGTCGTAGGTATAAAAAGTGGCTGATTTGATTGAGTTGTCATCATCATCGTCCCTATAACAGGTATGGCTGTAACCTGCGCATCTCGCCGGAGCTCGCGCACCAGCCATTGCCCGCGCTGCTGGACGTCAACGAGACGGCTTTCGTCGGCCACGGGGGCAAATACTGGCTCGCGCTTTACTATACACAGGTGACACACGGCTCAATAGGTGATACTCACAATCGATATGTCACCGTAAGATTGTAAAAACCGTTAGATTAGAATCTAACTCGCGAAATTGCAAACTGTCGAAAGATTACAATTTAACGCATTATTTTTCGGTAGATTGCAATCTGATAGGTATATAACCCGATAAAACCTAAGTGCCCGGCCTGCGGGCGGGCACTGCATGCTTATTTATGTCGAACACTAAGCACTACCTCATTGTTTATGTCGAACCCTAACCTAACCTACAAGAAAGAGACAAGAAAACGTAAATACAATGAATATTTTAAAAATTGACACTCAGAGCATTGAACGGTTCACAATCTGTCGACATTTTACAATTTCGTGAGTTAGATTATAATCTAACAGTTTTTACAATCTTATGGTGACATATATAAAAGCGAAAGGTCACTCACTGATTCATCACGATATCTCAGGAACTATAAAGAATACAGACGGTAGGTTTCTTCTATGGTGTAGACGTCAGCTAAGAAACGGTTTTGCGAAAATTCATCCCTAAAGCGTTGAAATGGGGGATGGAAGTTTGTATGAAAATCCTTTGTTTTTGACGTTAGAGACATAAAAATTTGGCAATTAAGTTAATAAAAACTTATATAAGCAATTTTACGAAAATTCACCCCAAAGAGGGTGAAATGGGGGTTGTGAATTTATATGAAAGTCTTATTTTTTTAAGTTAGAGACTTGAAAATTGGGATTTATGTTATTCGTTTTAAATTATATTAATAACCTGTATAATCAATTTTACGAAAATTCACCTAAAAAATTTGGTGAAATGGGGGTTGTAAGTTTATATGAAAATCCAATGTGATTGAAATTAGAGACTTGAAAATTGAGATTTAGTTTATTAGTTTTAAATTAAAAAAAAACTGCCAATGCTATAGCCGCTATAAGTTGGCCTTTTGCAGCGCGAAAATCTCAGGAAATTAGAAATTGTACGCGGACAACCAATAAAATCAATACTTATATTATAAATGCGAACGTGTGTCTGTTAGAGGTGTTACATATCGCTGTGGAGATTACACTTTTGGACGTGTCCATCGATACTTCCATACTAATGATATAAATGCAGAATCATGTCTGCCTGTCTGCTACGCTTTCACGGCCCATCTATTCAACCGATTTTGATGAAATTTGCTACAGGGATCGGTATTATTCCCGGGAAGGAATCCATGCAGACGAAGTCGCGGGCATCAGCTAGTAAGATCGTAAAAGTTTGTGGGGATTTTTTTAGTTTTTATTTTTTTTTTCTCTTTGCATTCGTTTCCAGCTCTCGACGTACGCTATCTACTTCCAAGCGCACGGAGAATATCCGTGGCAGTCGAACAGACCGATTGTGTCCATCGACAAGGGTGCGTCCTCTCGTTTATTTATATATCATACGACTGTCTGAAAAAGGAGTATATTGTTTTCAGGGTTCATGTATGTATGTATGTATGCATGTATGTATGTATGTATGTGAGTTTGTATATTCCACCATAAGTTCTATACGCCTGAACCGATTTTGATAAATTAGGTATCGTTAGAATCCCTAGCTTATTCCGGGTGACATGGGCTAGTAAAATTAAAAAAAAATGAATGGGGTGACAATGGTCCCGCATTAAAGACTAAAGTTAAAAAAAAAACGAAAATAAGATTAACTATATAATCATCATCTAGAAAATGTTCAATAGATTCCAAAAATATATAACACTATAGTTCATTATCCAGTGATTCACAAAAAAAATATTTTTGTGATTAAGATTCTAATTATTCTAATAAACTAATATAGATTTTTAATTTTTTAGTTCGTTTTTTGGCAGGGCAGTCGTGTTTTTTAATTTTTTTAATTATGACTTGTTTATTTAATCTTACACTTTATTATTTTGAACGACTTCCAAAAAAGGAGGAGGTTCTCAATATGGCGCGTATTTTTTTTAATGTATGTCGTTGCATATCTCCGTGGTTTCTAAACCAATTTAATTTTTTTTTCAGTCTTTAGAGGTGGTCCCATAAAAAATTCAGACTCCAAATCCTCAACCCTGACACTAAAATGTTAAAAATAAAAATTGTTTCCAAAAATTACGTTTTATCGGGTCAATATACCTAACAGATTACAATCTACCGAAAAATAATGCGTTGAATTGTAATCTTTCGACAGTGTGCAATTTCGCGAGTTAGCTTATAATCTAACGGTTTTTACAATCTTACGGTGACATATAGATCGGACGGATATAGAACTCTAAGCTATGTAATAAATATATGGTGATTTTTTTTTCAGGTGGTATTTGGGAACAGCTCCTCAAAGCGAATATCGGGCCGGACATGAATTTGCACTACAACTTGAACGGGATCTACAACAGATATCCCGGAGGAGCCGGCATGCCTGACCTGATGCGGAATGACGGACAGGTTAGTGCCTTATATGACCCAGTCATTTGCTGCTCAAAAAGGGGGTTACCTGGAAAGTTTTTTTTTAATCCACTTTAGCGGGCTAACCTGTTAGGGGCATGGCAGTTATATTAAACCCATACCCCTAGTCGGTTTCTACACGGCATCGTACCGGAACGCTAAATCGCTTGGCGTCACATCTTCAAGGCAAGTGCCTCGGGGGTTTTGAATATTAGTGTATTTTATTGATTTCGGCGTGTTCTTTCCGAATTACCCCTTTCCCACCTCGTGTTTTTGCCGCTCGCGCCGCCATATTGGGAAAATGGCGCCCAAATACTGTTTTTTGACAATAACTCCTTTCGGTCTAATTTTACGATGAAAACAGATAAGTAATAAATTAATCTAGGGAAAATTTCCTATAATTTATTAAGTAACCTTTTTTTCTGTAAAACCAATAGTTTCGTCGTACGAGAGCCGCAAACCAAAACCTAAATTCACCTTCCACAGTTCAAATAAATTTGTAATGTGGGTGTTTTACAAGAAGAAAAAGATAGCATCACTGGATTTAGCCATGTCAATCTGATACAGTTTAAAGATCTTTTAAAACTACCTAATGACTGGATTAATAAGTTTAGCATGCAAACGAATATTTATTTATTTTACAAATAAAATGCAAATGTAATCAATCAATATCTACTTAATTAAACTAGGTACACTGTAGGTATACCTACTTATTGACGTCAAAAAAACGTGATGGTGATAATCAGTTACGGTATCTTAAAACTAAAGCTACGAGGGTTCTAAACGCACGCTGGTTTGCGAAGACCCCACAACAAACTCAGCCGGGTGTTATATATGTCACCGTAAGATTGTAAAAACCGTTAGATTATAATCTAACTTGCGAAATTGTAAGCTGTCGAAAGATTGTGAACCGTTCAATGTTCTGAGTGTCAATTTTTGAAATACTCATTGTATTTACGTTTTCTTGTCTGTTTCATGTAGGTTAGGTTAGGTTTCGACATGAACAATTAGGTATTGCCCGGCCGGGCATTTAGGTTCTATCGGGTTAATAAACCTAACAGATTACAATCTACCGAAAAATAATGCGTTAAATTGTAATCTTTCGACACTTTGCGATTTGGCTAGTTAGATTACAATCTAACGGTTACGGTAACATATATAATGTATATCTTCGTGCTTGTACTCGTGTGGTTTTGTCTAAGCACTGCACATTCCTCCATGGTTCATATCTTAATATGTAGGTGCTAAACGGTAGTAAATATATAATGTAATCCATGGTGCTAAGTATAATTTAAAATCCATATCATCTGCTCCCGTACACGTTTAATCGAACGTTGCCGGCTTTCAAACTTTACACACTTTCTTCATCATCATCTCAACCCATCTCTGGCCCACCAGTGACTAATGAGCAGGCTCTTCTCTCAGAATGGAAAGGTTTTAGGTTATAGTTAATAAAAAATTAAAAAACACGACTGCACTGCCAAAAAACGAACTAATAAGTAAAAAATTTAAATTAATCTAGTTAAATTAGAATCTCATTGACATTTTTATTAAATGATATTTTTTGTTGAATCACTGCATATTGAACTATAGTGTTATATATTTTTTGGAATCTACTCATCATTTTCTAGATGATTTTTTTTCAACTTTAGTCTTGACCATGGTCACCCCATCAATTTTTTTCAATATTTTACTAGTCTATGCCACCCGGAATAAGCGAGGGATTTTAACGATACCTCACTTATCAAAATCGGTTCAGGCTATAGAAGTTATGGAGGAATATACAAACTCACATTCATACATACATACATACATACATACATACACACATACATACATGCATGCATACATACATGAACCCTGAAAACCTACAGGAAGACACTTATTTTATCAAATTACCAGCTCGTGTCAGCGACTTCGCCCGCGTGGAATAAGTTTTTTTTAATTCCCACGGAAATTAGCCTATGTCACTCTCCAGATCCTCAACTATACCCATGCAAACAATCACGTCGATCCGTTGCTCTGTTGTGGCGTGATTGAAGGACAAACCAACAAAAAACACACTTTCGCATTTATATAATATGTAAATGACTAGTTGATGCCCGCGGCTTCGTCCGCGTGGTTTAAGTTTCGTCGTTTTTTTTATTCTCGCGGGAACTCCTTAATTTTCCGGGATAAAAAGTAGCCTATGTCACTCTCCAGGTGCTCAACTGTGCCTATGTCGTTCCGTTGCTCCGTTACGGCGTGATTGAAGGACAAACCAATAAACCAACAAACAAACACACTTTCGCATTTATAATATTAGTATGATATTAAACCTATGGCGGAAAAGTAATGCCGTCCAATTATGAAACGCTTTGAGTGCTTTTGCGATGAAATTTTGATTATTTGAAACAGGTTCAACCATCGAACTTCAGAACTGAAGTCCGCGATGGCGGCTCGGAGGACATCGTGATTGGTAACGCGCACGCGGGGGCGGACCCCCCAGGTGGATATCTTTTTTATTTTTGGGGTTCCGTACCAAAATCATTAAAGAGACAATCTTATGATGCAACTATCTTCGTCCTTCTGTCTGTCTGTCTGTCGAACCGGTGGTAGAGTCTTAACGTTTCATAAGTGACACAAGTTGTCCTACATGAAATAAATAAATCATTTATCATTTTATCATTTCTATAACACTAGTATTTTCATATCTCAGTAACAGCTAATTCTCAATATAAAAAAAAATTCAATAAAAAAAAGCAGTAAAAACTAATTATATAGCATAGATTTTAAATTTGGTAACCCTAGTCATATATAATGCTTGCCCAAATATTGAACATTATTTAAAACTAGCTGACCCGACAGACGTTGTCCTGTCCAAATGGCATGAACAGAGACTGCCCTCCGATTCGGGACAACGTGCAGAATTTCCGTTTTTACAGTAAGGTCATCAAGAATAAGGTCAAGGTTAAAATGTCTAAAAATACGATGCGTTTATTGTTTAAATCTTGAGCTTTCTTGAGATTTCCTCTTTTAGGCACTACTCCATTTTGACGTTCCATTTTACCCATGCCTAATAGTAATCTTGTAATCCTACATGAATACCATTTATGTACCTCTGTTACTATATTACGAAATGGAAACGTATGTTTTGTTAATAATTATTTTTATTTGTTGACAAGCCTCAATAAAACGTGTAATTGATCGTACAAAGCATTTTTAAATAACCATTTTAATGGAACGCTATTTGACATGGCATCTGTCTGCCATCTGTGGTCGAATAGTTGAACTCGCTAGCCAAAACGTATAGCGTCATCTTGTGTGAAACTCACCTGTATGTCCTACATCTTAAAAATAAATTGAGTATTGAGCATTAATTTTATAAAGATGATGCAAATAAAGCCTATAATAATAATACTCGTATCTGCGATATTTGCAAAGGCTTGGTAGAGGTTTCAAATTTAACAGGAAATAAAATAATTTTTTTTTAGGAATCAACTTAATTCAGCAATCTCATTTAAATTTGTTCTAAATAACTATTTAAATGTTAAGGTACGGAACCCTCGGTGAGCGAGTCTGACCCGCACTTGATCGGTTTTTTATTAATAATTCTTTTTTTATATTGACAGGCGGTGACGTCAACTCCGGAAACTACAAGTTCATACACGACTCACAAATACAGGGCAATTTCGAACATGGGAAGAATTTATCCTAAATACATCCTTAATAATTGATTATAAAAATGTTTTGATATTTTTTTTCCTAAGGTATAGCTCGCGCCAATCATTTAGTCGCGTCTGAAGTTTTCCGCAAGACGCGTTGCCATAGCATATTTTCGCGCGTAACATGGAACGGACTTTGACGTACTTTCCGAAAAGGTGGTAGAGTCAAAACATGATGTAACATAAGCGTCACCTATATATCCTACATGAATAAATAAATTGAGTATTGAGTACTCGACAAATGAAGAACAACCTTTTGCATAAAAAGTTTATTCAGTGTCAAGATCACAAGCGATAGCTTCTTTTTTGTTGTAAACTTAGACCAGGGTCGATAATTTTATAACCAAAAAAAATAATAGTAAGAGGAACCCATTGGAAAAGGAAGAGAATGTAACAAAAATGAACGGAAAAATAATTTACGGGCGATCTAAAGTCGGGAAGTGGGAGGGGGTGAATTTTTAAGGGTAAAAAACGGTTTATCTCGATCTCCGGCAAAACTAAAAGTCCTATGGCAAAAAGTTAAAGGGCAAAGTTGTAGATAATAAGAAGATCTACAACTTTTGTATTTACACTTTTTTCACAAAACCTCAAAATTTATGTGAAAAATTCAAATAACCAAGTTTTTGGTCTTTAATTTTTTTCTTATACAAAAACAATTTTTTCCCACGAAATTTGGTGAAAACTTACCTCTTTATGTCCCAAACACACTGTAATTTTTTTGATTTAAAATATTTATTTTTTTCACCTTATTTTGACCTAATATCGAAAAAGCACCTTATTTTCTATCGAAAATTCGCCCGTCAACATATCTGCTTTTTTAAAAAAGTCAGTGGACTTTTTGTTTGTGGAAATCACTATTTTTTGTTGGTGTAAAAAAAATACATTACTATAGGAAATTTTCTCAGAAAATGCCAAGAAACGAAATAAACTCGAATCCGAAAATATTTTTTTAAATCATTATGTATAATTTTGAGCTTTTTATTAAAATTTACACTTTTACTCAAAAAATTAAAAATTCCATGATTTGTAATTTTTCTGTTTATCAATGTAACATGGAATCTTACGTTCGTAAGATTCCATGTTACGTTCGTAAGATTCCATGTTACATTGGTTTGCTGAGAAAATTTCCCATAGTAATGTATTTTTTTTTACACCAACAAAAAATAGTGATTTCCACAAACAAAAAGTCCACTGACTTTTTTAAAAAAGCAGATATTTTGACGGGCGAATTTTCTATAGAAAATAAGTTGCTTTTTCGATATTAGGTCAACATAAGGTGAAAAAATAAATATTTTAAATCAAAAAAATTACAGTGTGTTTGGGACATAAAGAGGCAAGTTTTCACCAAATTTCGTGAATAAAAATTGTTTTTGTATAAGAAAAAAATAAAAGACCAAAAACTTGGTTATTTGAATTTTTCACATAAATTTTGAGGTTATTTAAAAAAAGTGTAAATACAAAAGTTGTAGATCTTTTTATTACCTATAACTTTGACATTTAACTTTTTCCCATAGGACTTGTAGCTTTGCCGGAAATCTAGACAAACCGTTTTTTACCCTTAAAAACTCACCCCCTTCCACTTTCCGGCCTCAGATCGCTCGTAAATTATTTTTCCTTTCATTTTTGTTACATTGTTATAGTGGGTTTCATCCTACTATTATTTTTTTCACTTTTTACCATTTTCAAAGGGAAAACTTAAAAGCTGTTTAAATTTTTAGCCCCACCACCACCACCCACCAGATGACTCAGTAGTAGTCATATCATGGCGAATGGTAGACACAGATTCTGAGCTAGTGGTAGCGGTGGTAGTAGTGGTAGAAGTTGTGGTAGAAGATTTGCAATCGGCTTGTTCAGGCCGGTCGCATACATGCTTTTTAGGGTTGAAATGCAATCCGGAAGGGCACTGTCGGCATATCGGTGGTAGTTCGGCGCTCAAGCAATAGTAGAAGAGCTGGCAATCATCGGGATGCGGCACCAAGTTGTCAGTGATGTTAGCGCTTTGGCAAGAGACTTGGGTCACATTATGGGTGATGCAGCGTACCGGGATATCCCTGTTGGGGAAAATATATTTAGAGCTAGACGATGCCCGCGACTTCCTTTGGATTCCCGCGGGAACTTATTCATTTTGCAGGATAAAATGTAGCATATGCAAGCTACTAGGTGATGCCCACGACTTCGTCCGCGTGGATTGAGGTTTTCGGTTCTCGCGGGAACTCAAATTTTCCGGGATGAAAAGTAGAGTATGAGTTATTCCAGACTATACTATATATATATATATATATATATATATATATATATATATACTATACTATACTATACTATACTATACTTATCTATCTCTGTGTCATCGGTTCTGGCTTGATTGACTAACATACATCCATCAATCCATCCAAACTTTCGCATTTATAATATTAATTAACTCTATAGTTACAAGTATAGATATCAAACTTGGACGAATTAAGATAACAAATAATATTATCATACACTCGTAAATAAGCGGTGTTAGCGTAGTGGTTGAGACGCACAGCTCCATTTTCGGGCGGGGGGTTCCATCCCCTGACACGCCTGGCCTGGCAACACTAACTTTTTAGGAGCTAATTATGTGCTTTTGTAATAACTGTGAATGAAAACATCCTGAGGATATTCGTGTGTGTGAAGTCGGCATATTGAACTTGGCTAGCGTGTTTTAACGACCGTCCTGGCGCAGTGGTGAGCTCAATGGTCTTTTGAGTGGGAGGTTTCAAATTCGATCCCCGGCAGGGTTAATTTGTTATTTTATAATTTCTGAAATTTCTCTGGTCAGAACTGGAGGGAGGTCTCGGCCGTGGCTACAGTTTACCACCCTAACGGCAAAGACGTGCCCTCAAGCGATATAGTATTCCTGTAAAATGCAGTATAGGTAGAGACAGATTAGGGTGTAAAATAACTGCCGTACCCATAGATTAACTTGGGTGTACCCCTAAGATGTTAGCTCACTATAGTCTGGGACTGCATCATCACTGACTGTCACGTGAGGTCGTAGTCAAGAGGTAACTTCTGTGTTGGGCTCTCTTGAGCTCTCTCTATCAACCCAAATATGTTGCTGGCTTACTACTGGAGCACGACTCTCCTCTCGGAATGAAAAGACTAAAGTCCATTACGCCGACCAAGGGCGGATTGGCAGACTTCATTCACCTTCGAGAACATGCATGCCCGGGGATCAAATCCGAGACCCCGCACAGGTCGGTCGGGTGTTTTAACCACTAGGCTATCACAGCTGTAGTTCAGCTAACGATTTAATTAATTGAACATTTTAATCTTACCTCAATACGTCATTGGTAGATCGGGCTTCAGTGTGCATATAGCCCATGGCAAAAGCCAAGGCAAATAATGCACAGGTGTTACCTAAGTACCCCATTGTAGCGCGTAACAACGTAGAATGCAGACAGACACCAATGGCTTCTGGCTTGATAATACAATAGGTACTAAGATTTCGACCAGTGCTTTTATATAACGCCATAGACTCAAGTGGATGATTTCATAAGTGTTTATTGTCAGAAAGTAGGTACTCAAACCAAGTATTTACAGGAACTTTGCAACCAAGTTGTTGTTGGTAGATTATTGTGTAGGTACTTATTTATTATCAAAGTGTCTAATTATGGCAATTTCCTACTTCACAGATATGAGGTCTTCGTAACAGTGATCTATGTACCTGGTAGAATTAAATGTGTGCAAGTAAACTTCTTAGTACAATTTTTTAATTAGTACTTTTAAAAAGTAAAAGCAGAAAAAAGTAAAATATACTTTATTGTACACCACACAAAAAATGAAATACAATAGATATAATAATATAATGGACATGGCATGAACAGGCGAACTTATCGCTCAAACAGCGACCTCTTCTAGGCAACCTTAGGGCAAAGGATACGTCATATTGCAATAGAAAGCGGAAGGGGTGTACTAAAGAGAATAAATTATGAAATATACAAAAAGATACAGAAATGAGTAGGTAATATAAAAATATAATTATAAGTATCTATAAATAGATATAATAGAAAGAAAGATTGTATAGTAAAATCTATAGATTATAGACGACTAAATAGATACATAAATACATTAAGAAGATAAATAATGTTGTTTCAGCTTAGTTTTGAAGATAGGAAGCGATTAAGATAGTCTAATATCCAAGGGGAGAGAATTCCAAAGCCGTATAGCAGTAACAGTAAAAGATTTTTATAGAAGGAAGAAGAATGTCTAGGAGTACCTACCTACTTAGCAATAGATTATTTTGGGAACGGAGAATATAAGCATGTGTATTAAATATGTACCTAATCGATCTTTTACATAATGAAGAGTGGTGGGAATGGAATTGAACAGAATGCAGTAAAGAAGGTGAAGAGTATGAGAATTCCTGCGAAGGCGAAGGGAGCCACTTGAGCTTACGGCGAAACTCTGAAACGTGGTCATACTTTCGTAACCCAAATATGAACCTTATACAATCATTTTGAAGCCGCTGAAGTTTATTTAGCTGCCCCTCAGTGACATTAAGATAACAAGTGTCCGCTTAATCAAGGATAGGTAGAAGAACAGACTGAGCCAACTTAATTTTAGTAGGAAAATAGGAAGGACATTGCGCAATCTACGAAGAGAGCCAATGGCGCCAAACATCTTTCAGCTTAGCGTGAGCTACCGCAACTACCACAAATAAATTTGGGTACCGCAAATTACTAATAATTTGCGGTATGCAAGATAAAGTTTGGTCAAACATAATGCCCAAATTTTTTACTTTATCACTGTAGGGGATAATAGTCCCATCGAGTACTATAGACGGGAGCTGCGACAGAGTATGACGAGAAACTAATTTAGAACTCCCAATTATAATAGCTTGGGTCTTCTTAGGATTAGTTTAATTACGGATGTAGTATATTTATATATATGAGCTTTTGTCTTCGTACCAACGCGAGCAAGTCGGTAACGGTCACGCGGTCCCGCGAATCCACAAGTCAACCCTCTACCAAAAATTCCTCAACGCGGCTAAAGAAGTTTTCACTTCAAAAATGCATGCTTTCTGCTTATTATTATTTATGTAGTTATGCCTTCTGGAACAAAACATTACTATTCTGTTCAGCCTTCAAATGATTTAGCTGCAGCTAGGTACAGTGTTCTGTTCTGTCCTTTCCTTGGATGAAACGGCCAGTACATCGAATGATAGATCTGAATAATCTATTCATATTTTAACTACGGATTAGGGTGGGTAGCAGATAAGGAGTAACATCTCTCTATATAAAAAGTGTCTGTCGAAATGCATTAAATCGGAGGCGCCACATTAAGATCAGGGTAAATTTAAAAGGAAGCGCCAAATATTATGAGAGTAGGTTTTAGAAATAAACAAGGAAAGAAAACATTGATCATGTTGTTGTCAATAATTACCAGAGACAAGTAACATATAGATAATTATACAGTTGCTACTTGCTACATAATAAATACCATACCCTGTGCTACACCAGCGCCACTGTGAAAGGTTTTTGAACTGTTATTTATAGCAACCACGGACACTTTTTCAACTTTTCTCCCTCTAAGAGATGTTACTCCTAATCTCTACCTTCCATACTACGGATT
This sequence comes from Erebia palarica, assembly GCA_964035005.1. Classification (NCBI taxonomy): domain Eukaryota; kingdom Metazoa; phylum Arthropoda; class Insecta; order Lepidoptera; family Nymphalidae; genus Erebia; species Erebia palarica. The sequence goes on along the minus strand of OZ035986.1, from coordinate 35,146,433 downwards.
TAGGTATATATAACAATGCCGAGATACAAGCACAGAATACGTTAGGTTCATTTATCACATGATTTCAAGAACTAGACGTATCCCAAAATAATTGGGAACGGCCTAGCACGTTCTGCTTCAGTAGTTACCACCGACCGAAGAAGGTAGTTACATATTTATACCAGAGACAAGTAACATAAAGATTTATACTTAATTAAAGGCAGTTAGGAGGTCTAGAACAGGATTTGTGCTCCATTTAGTAAATTATTGATTTTCTTTAATAGGTATTTATAAAAGCTGAAAATCCTAGCACATAATTATCACATATTTAAAGATCATTGGCCTATAAAAATGAAAGCTTCCATCCTAAAATCCTAATTAGTTAATTATTATATCTATTTTTTTCATTGGCAATACCTTGCAAGAAAGCGTTTAAAAAATAGTAACACTTGCAAAGCATCTGTATTGATTTTGTTCTTCTTTCTTTGTATTCTGCAAAATTAGGTATTTAGTTGCAAGTTATTACATTTAATTATCTTTAGAGTACAATCTACAAAATTTACAGTAAAAACAGATATTTTGTGTAAACTTAAGTTCGAGCTTCGATGAACAATCCTGCAGTTAAGGTAAGCACTATTTTAGCCTAATAATTACAACCCCCGTTTTATTGCGAAGGTTTTACATAATCTTTATTTTGGTAGGTAAAATTATACTTTTTATTTCATAAGATCGGTACATATGTATTAGGTATTCTATACAATAAAAATATGGACACGGTCATAATCAATGGTATCTTACAATTTTACATATTCTTATTCCCATTGATAAAAATGGACCTAAAAACTAGTACGTATTTTTACGTAGATGTACCTACCCGTGATTTTGCGTGAGAATCTAGATTCCTGAAACCTGTGGGGAAATTATTGATTTTCAAAAGTAGAATATGTCCTACTTCAGGGTGCAATTTCTCCTGTACCTACCAAAATATCGTACCGTGAGAACTTAGCAAACAACAAACAGGCAGACACACTTTCGCATTTTTGCATATTTTAATATTACGTGGTAGGTATATTTATTATTTTTGTATGTTACATACATTTTTTAAATTAGATCATGCTTGACATGCATTCGCATTGGGCAATGCCAAGTTTAAAATATCTTAGGAGTAATAAAATAGGTACAAACAACAAGGTTGTACGAACACACAAATATGATTTTTTAAAGATTTTGACGCTTATCGTCATCATTTTATATTATTTCTTAAACAATATTATTTTTGCCGCTTTTCTAAAGTTATCCACATCAACAGAATAGTACATCTCTATGTGTCTATGAACAAAATTTTATGCTGGCAACACAAATTTTGGTATTGATTTTAGCGTGCTGTCATTTTTGATTTTGTTTGACATATTATTTGAAAGAAACTGTCATTTCTTCATAATTTTTTATCATTTTGTGTTGTTATGATTAATTCGCATTTCGTTTGATTTCTGTTTTGTTGCGCATTATTTTTAATTTAATTATCCTTTATTTTACAACGTGAAAGTGAAATACTTGGGAAAAGTTGAGTGGCAAGATACATTTTTAATATGAACAGTTCGGCGGCCAAAGTAAGCATTTTTACCTTTATCTTCGCTTTTAAAGTAGGTCGGGACTTAATATCATTGCATAATATGTGAGAAATATTAAAGTAGATATTTATATACTCAGAGCATCATACAAAAGATTAGGTAGGTACATAATCTAGATGATGCCCTCGACTATGTTTTCCGCGTGGGTTATGGATTGTAAACCTCTAAGTGTCTCTTATTTTCAAAGAAAAAAAATAGCTTATGTCCGTATCTGGGATCTATTTATGTTCTAAATTTCGTCAAAATAGGTTATATGGGAAGGCCACAGTAACACAGCAGACACACAGGCATTTAGAGTTCTAGTTGATACCTACTTACATAATAAATATCTACTTTGATTTAGATTTGTAATACTTAGGAATATTTTTGCTTGAGAACTTTTTCATTTTCTAAAATAAAAAGTATATCAACTATATCTATACTATAAATCATATCAATCTGTTGTGGTGTGATTGACAGATAAACAAACTCACTATCACACTCATAATATTATTTTGCCTTTAAACTTAATCATTGGCAAACTCATATTTAAACTACTATATTGTATCCTAACAAGCCCATCTGAGCCATCATGAAACTCAGTATCATGTTTGTTTTATACAATGAAAAGCATACATAATTACATAAATGTAAGGTGATTGTGGTAATATAAAGAAAACAAAGAGCCAGCAACAAATTCAACTGGGAGTTTGTTGTGGGCTTTTCTCGGTCCATCACATGTAAATTCTAATATCTATTCTGATTTTGATTCATTGTTGTATTATTATGTACTTATTATATTTTGATTAAGTAATCAAAAATTCTCTTATGCCTATACTATGTACAAACAGAATATATGTACATCTCTTTGTGCTGTAGTTTTCATGAGCTATTGATTTTCTGAGTTGGCAGCACTGTGCAACCTATGCTCAGTAACAGTGTATTGATTTCGTCTACCATTATTCATTTTGGGTTGAGCTTTCGTTGCTTTTGGTTGTGTTCATGTCTCTTTTAATTTAAAATGTGATTCTTGGCCTATTTGGCTTTACTTTAATTTAGCTTACTCTATTTTGTTGCTGTGTGAGTGTTTGTGATAATCAGGAAACAAGAAATAATTAATTGCCTTTGTAAGTATATTAGTATAAGAACTTAGTATATTTAATTATATAAATATAATTATATGTACTTATAAGTTACCTTAATTACTATCACTATATTACCATTCTATGCGATTTCATTACTGCAATAATAATTAGATTGAGCGAATTTTTTCAATATTTAAGAACTTTAGAATTAATTTAATTATACATTATAATATTATTTATTGCTGAGCTATTTTTAGAATAATAACTTAATCTGGTTTTAGAATTTATTCTATTGCTTTATGTAGCATTGTGTACACACCCTATTTTAGCTTAGCTTGCCCGGGCATTTCACACACATGCGCAGAATCAACTTATTGAATTTCCCCTACATTTCATACATACATATACATAGTATGAACATTACACATACACATATTCAACAGGATTTTAAGGGCAGTAACAGTAAGCTTAGGGAGATAACTAAAAAGGGCTTGTTTTTTTTAAGACCTTCAAAGACTATCAGGCTTACGAGTGGTTAATAATCACATAATATTCTTTTAAAATGTTACATGTGTCAAGAAGTACTTAGCATTAACTGCTACTTTACTTGTCCAAAATATCAAGCAGATTTAGTTGTCTAAAATACATAAAGTGATCCTACTATGAGCAAAAAATGTATAAATCCTATAAAAAAAACAATAGTCAAAAAATTTGTTCTCAATAATATATCTATTTAATATATGTTCTATTTAATCAATTCTAGACTTGCAAAGTCTGTACACACCCTAAGTGTGCCTGGATGACCCGGCCAAACAAGCGAGCTAGTGCGCACTGCGCGCAGACAACTTATTGATTTCCCCCTGTACCTGGGATAGATGCAGCTCGCTTATTAAATCCTAGGGATGCACAGTTAGGGTTGGCAGTTTCAAAGATTATTTTATTACAATTCTTAACTACTTAAATATATTACATACTAAGTAATTATTATTATCATTTATAACATGCTATATAATAGATATCTCTTACTAATAATTATTATAATAAGTATTTTGTTGTTTATTGTGTCTTAAAATTTTACTTTTAGTTACTACTTCCAGCCAAATTTTATTTTAACATCTGAACTTTAAAAATACTATCTAGAGCAGAATAGAATGTCTGTTACTGAGACATCTAAAAAGCAACACATCCTCAAGTCAGCACATTTTTTTTTACTTTACTGATTTTAGTTGTCTGATGTCTAAACTTTTACTATAATTTTGGTTACGTTATATGTAATGTGTTTTATTCAAATTGCAGAAGCAATAAAATTTAACTGTAAAAATTACAAATGTTGGCAGCCCTAATAATCCTGTCTGGCGGCCGCTACAGGTGGGCAGGAGGGGGGTGGTTGAAAGGGGGATGGCAAGAGACAGGGTAGACAGTGTATTGATTTACCACCCCATTCTGGAATATTCCATTTGATGTACATAGTAGTGTTCAGGAATATTCTAGATTGGGTGTGGGGGTGAGGATTGAGTGGGTGGCTTATGTAGGTAGAACTAGATAGTCTATTGATTTACAGTCCTTACTGGAATATTCTACTGGGTGGGGCACTTGTAAGAGTTAAAAATAAATGCATAGCCGTGTACCATCTTCTTGCAGACTCAAACACAGCTTCATTAAATTGTTATAGTATGGATGAAAATAAAATATGAAGTAGATTAATGAGTACATACAGAATGGAGTATAGCCGATGCGCAGGGTTTTAACAAATTGAAATTGGGGATGCTTGCAGGTGTGCATTGCGCTTTCGACTTGGACTTCAACTTCCAAAACTATGGAACATGTGAATAAAATATAAAACATATTTATAAAATATGTTAGTTTTTGTCTGTGATATTGACAGTTCAACTTTTTTTTTCAGGTGGGAGAAATATTTCGGGAGGCAGGCACCGCATTCAACAAGCTGTCAGAGATGACGATGTTACTACATCCTATGGCAGATACTCAACCTGGGTATGTATGTTTTCATTGTCCTATCATACAAAATGCTTAAATAATAATAAGAGGTGTTTATTGGTGAACAGGGTTCTGGTAACGTGCCTACAACTATACCAAAGCTATGTTGACATGTTAATTAACATTTCAATCAATTAATGTATAAGCTTTTGCTAGCTCCCATTAATTTTAATAAAGTAACTATTTAGTCTTGTGCAACGACATTTCAAGTTCACGTTTCTTATTTCAGAGGTAAATGGACTGAAGAAGAGATTGACATGCTGCGGTCGTGTGTACATCGTTTCGCCGTGGACCTTAACAAGCTTAGTCACCATATCAAAAGCAGGACAGTGTGAGTATAACAGCTGTAACCCTTTGTAGAGTCCCATCCCAGTTTGCCCACCTTTACAAAATAAAACTAAAACCAGTGTTCCTATTCATCAAATATTAATATAATAATCCAGGGTCTCATGATGGAGAGAACTCCTTAAGTTCTCACTTTCCACGTAACTTTTTTGTGGTTAGACTCTTTTGATTTGTCTTGACAAGCGCTTTGTACCTAGATGCTGTCCAGGGTCTCATCTCCTGGTGGAGTCAGAAGGTGACCAGGAAACTCTCATCGTAAACCCGTCGTGTTTGGACTCTTCATTTGTCTTGACAAGCACTTTGTACCTAGATGGTGCCCAGGGTATCATGATGGAGTCAGGAGGCGATCATGGGAACACCTTAAGTTCTCACTTCTCACGTAACACCGTCGTGTTTAGGCTCTTTTGATTTGTCTTGGCAAGCGCTTTGTACCTAGATGCTGTCCAGGGTCTCATGATGGAGCCAGGAGGTGGTCATGGGAACTCCTTAAATTCTCATCGCAAACCCATCGTGGTTGGACTCTTGATTTATCTTGTCAAGCACTTTGTACCTAGATGCTGCCCAGGGCTTCGTGATGGAGCCAGGGGGTGGTCATAGGAACTCCTTAAGTTCTCATCGTAACACCGTCGTGTTAAGATTCTTTTGATTTGTCTTGCCTAGCACTTTGTACCTAGATGCTGTCCAGGGTCTCATGATGGAGCCAGGAGGTGGTCATGGGAACTCCTTAAGTTCTCATCGTAACACCGTCGTGTTTGGACTCTTTTGATTTGTCTTGACAAGCACTTTGTACCTAGATGCTGCTCAGGATCTCATGATGGAGTCAGGAGGCGATCATGGGAACTCCTTAAGTTCTCACTTCTCACGTAACACCGTCGTGTTTAGGCTCTTTTGATTTGTCTTGGCAAGTGCTTTGTACCTAGATGCTGTCCAGGGTCTCATGATGGAGCCAGGAGGTAGTCGTGGGAACTCCTTAAATTCTCATCATAACACCGTCGTGTTTGGGCTCTTTTGATTTGTCTGGACAAGCACTTTGTACCTAGATGCTGCACAGGGTCTCATGATGGAGCCAGGAGGTGGTCATAAGAACTCCTTAAGTTCTCACGTAACACTGTCGTGTTTAGACTCTTTTGATTTGTCTAGACAAGCGTTTTGTACCTAGATTCTGTCCAGGATCTCATCGCCTGGTGGAGTCAGGAGGTGATCATGGGAACTCCTTAAACTCTCATCGTAAACCCGTCGTGTTTGGACTCTTTTGATTTGTCTTGACAAGCACTTTGTACCTAGATGATTCCCAGGGTCTCATGATGGAGCCAGGAGGTGTTCATGGGAACTCCTTAAATTCTCATCGCAAACCCATCGTGTTTGGACTCTTGATTTATCTTGTCAAGCGCTTTGAACCTAGATGCTGTCCAGGGTCTCATGATTGAGCCAGGAGGTGGTCATGGGAACTCCTTAAGTTCTCATCGTAACACCGTCGTGTTTGGACTCTTTTGATTTGTCTTGACAAGCACTTTGTACCTAGATGCTGTTCAGGGTTTCATGATGGAGCCAGGAGGTGGGCATGGGAACTCCTTAAGTTCTCATCGTAACACCGTCGTGTTTGTACTCTTTTGATTTGTCTTGGCAAGCGCTTTGTACCTAAATGCTGTCCAGGGTCAGGGTCAGGGATATTTTTTTAACAATTATTTATCAAAATATTAAAATTTAACACTATTTGACGCCTCTACTTATGACTAAGCACAAGTCTTATCTCGGAATGAGAAGTGTTTGGCCATAGTCCACCACGCTGGTCAAAAAAATTACTGAGCCGTCAAAGATGCAGTTTTGTGTTTTAGATATTATGTTATATACTTTTGCTACGTTCCAATTGTTGTTTCAAAGTTCATAATGGAGCTCTGCAGTTCGTTTTAGATATTTTTTTAATTTTAATTTTATGACTTGTTACTAGTGCTTTTCGGTAAGAATGGATTTGATTCTGAACAAGTAGTAGATTCATTTGTCGATTCAAAAGATGATAAAAATAAAAATAAATAAAATATGCGACTGAAATGCGAAGGTGAATGAAAAGATATTACATATACATATATGAGATTTCTAAGGAAACTGACAAGTGTAAATTGTAAGTTTATTATGTAAACTAGCTAGGATTAATTAAAATTTACGACTGCTCTACCAAAAAAATAAAAACATTAAACATGCCTGAAAACATTGAACTCCTTTTTTGGGCAGTTGTCTAAAAATTTGTTTAGTTGGTGACGTCTAAGCCTATGAGGTCTAAAATGTCCATACTTCATAATTCCAGATCCCAAATCCGAACAACGCTTAAGAAGAAGGCGTTCGAAGACGCGGGTATACCTGTGCGGCAGGTAAGCAGCACCGTAACCAGCGCGCCGCAGCCGACCACCCAGGTAGTCTCGCCACTGACGGTCATCCAGGGGGTGTTGGGGAATAATGCCGAGGTTCAAACCTTCACTAACTAATGCAAACCGATCACTGTTTTTTTTTTTTTTTTTTTAATACATATGGGGTATATGCATGTATTTATTTTTTATTCAAGTGTTGATGCTGTTACGAGTTTGATAAACTAGTTAATGCCTGATAGATCGAGTATAGGCAAGCGCGCTCCAACCTATGTCTATATAGTTCTGTGTCACAATAAAAAAAAAGATAGACACGCATTCATAACTTTATTAGTTGCAATGCCAACAGGCGCGTTAAGTATAGTAAATTATTTAACGTAAGTGGTAACAATAATTAGAAGAATTAGTACGATGCGCAAACGTATAGAAATCGAACACAAACAAAAAAAAAGTTATTTGCGACATGCATATTTCCCGTTGATTTTTGTGCTATTCTTTGTTTTTTTATTATATTATTATTGAGTTAGTGAAGTTTGAATTTATTTTACATTGAGCTTTATTTCGCACTCGGCATGTATTTGTAGATATTAAATTTAAAAAGACTATGTAGAATTTAGTGCGAAGGGGTTTGAAAATTTTTTGTGTGCACGTTGACATAGGGAATGATTCGACGTTTTGAGTATTTTTTTAAATCGTGCCCTACAATATAAAAATTTCATTTAGCATAATGTCACATTATCGAGATAATTTAACTGCAGTTAAGCATTCAAAAATTATTGCAGTCATTTTGCAATCCTTAATGCAATATTTGGAGGGATTAATAGAGGGATCATTACCTGTGGCAAAAGTTTTCAAACTTATTTCATGTAGGCTAATTTCTGATTTTATAGAGAATCCAATGCGTCCGCACCACAGAAGTCTTAATAAGTTGAGTAATAGAAATGATATCTGTTGGTACATGTTACTAATTTTGAATAATACGCTCGTATAAAAATACACAAAATCTTCCGAAAAGTGACATATTTTGCTAAAAAAAATGAAAGTAGTTTTCTACATCTATCCTATCTAGTTGCCACATCTTATATGACGACCTTCTGACACAGATGGGTCCATGCAATCATTAGCCTTAAGGTGGTAAACTCTTACTGACCGCGACTGTACACAATCTCTAAACTAAACTACACATTGTACAGTAGTGTTACAATAATGCACTATGATGGGTCACTGCCCATCTGCTCTGCGACAATATTACGTTTCTTTAACACTTCCAAGTTCTAATTAGAGGTGTTAACATATCGCTAAACGGTTAAACGGTTAACGGCTAATGGTTGAAAAACAACCATGTTCTTTTAACTGCCGTTTGTTAAACGTTTAGCTGTTAACGTAGTAAACGATCTGTACTCATGTGAAAAGAAAATATTGTTTTTTTTACTACCGTTTATAGCCGTTAACCGTTTAACCGTTTAGCGATATGTTAACACCTCTAGTTGTAATACACCTGATTTCTGTGGTTCGAGCAATTTAAGTATTTAGCCTTGTAGTAGATTTTTATTTTGAGGATACTATAATTATTAGAAACGTAATTTATAAGTTAGTTTAAGGACAAGCGCAGACGACAGACGACTGCTAAATTGTCAACGGATTATTCCGATGTTCTGTTATGGCTAACTAAATAACCTATCACTATTAAAACCATTTAGTCTACCATGTGCGCTATGATGCTACGCCATGAGTAAGAGATTTATTGTGACGAAAAAAAATACGCCAAAGTCCTTCATCTGCGTTTGCCCCAATAGCTGTTTGTTTAAAAATGACAAAAAAAAACATACTGAAACATATTTTCTAGTCAAAGTCTGAGTCAAAAGTAATTTTTATCAAAGTAGGTGAGTGAGAGTGTCATTTAATAAAACTCGGCTCTTTTTTGACTAAACTCGATAAGGGGTTCTGTCCACGTCATATAATACGACCTATTCCTATCGGCAAAGAATGAAACATAGAGATTACGATATTGAAACGCTCACGTCCAACAAAATGACGGTCAAATACAAAATCGGCTTTCCGAAGCTTTCATTTCAAAAAAATTAAAGGTTCGGACATCGAGTCAGTCACAAGATCGTGATAAAAGTCGGCCCGATTATCGGACCTACAAAAAGTGTGACGTGGACGGAGGCCCCAAAATTACGATTAATTGACGACCTCCGACCCGAAGGTCCCGGGTTCGATCCCCGGCAGGGTCAATTTGGGTATTTACAATTCCTGAATATTCCCTGGTCTGGACTGGTAGGAGGCTTCGGCCTTGGCTTACCACCCTACCGGCAAAGACGTGCCGCCGAGCGATTTACCGTTCCGGTGCAATGCCGTAGAAACCGACTAGGGGTACGGGTTTAATATAACTGCCATGCCCCTAACAGGTTAGCCCGCTACCATCTTGACTGCATCTTCACTTACTGGCGAGATCGCAGTCAAGGGCTAACTTGTAGTGGATATAAAAAACATCTAAATCCGATACGCGAAACTGACCCGTATATGTACATATAATAAAGTCGATTTTTCTTTGATAGGTGACATTGAATATGTTGAATGCATCAGAGAACGAGGTCGACGTGGAAGGACTGACGGGCGACGTGAAACTAGAGTTCGACGGGAGCACCGAGGAAGTGGCCACCTGAAACATGTACAACTTTTCTTACTGTTAAAGGGACTGCAGTCCGTGAGGTGTGAGTTGAGCTTTACATTTGTGTTGTTAGGGGGTATTTTTTTTTTTTTTTTTTTTTCCACTACATTTTAACCAAATAGGGGTATGAGTTTAGTATAACTGGCGTGCCCCTAACAGGTTAGCCCGCTACCATCTTGCAACTGCATCATCACTTACCATCAGGTGAGATCGCAGTCAAGGGCTAACTTGTAGAGGATAAAAAATAAATAAACGACATGTTTTTACTTAAATATACCTAGATTTAAATGGGGAAAAATACTAGAAGTTTTCGACATTTTTCTCTACTATTACTTGTTACTTGTAGTGTATAAAAAACAGAAGCATTTATCACTATATGCGTATTCACTGTATAGTCTGTTTTGCCTTAACTACAAAAAAGGTATATATGTAACTTAACAAGTGATTCATGCTGATACAAGTAAGAGACGCGCTTTGTACTGCGGATAAGACGTTAACGCGATCTAATGAAATACTTACGCGTTTCGCTAATAATGTTTTTGCGATCTGTTTTATCTTTTCTATACTCTAAGGATAACTATACAATAACAGACTAATCGGTGTGCACACTCACACAAATGCAGAACTTAGCTTATACCTCGCGAACTATATATATGTCACCGTAAGATTGTAAAAACCGTTAGATTATAATCTAACTCGCGAAATTCTAAACTGTCTAAAGATTAGAATTTAACGCATTATTTTCCGGTAGATTGTAATCTGATAGGTATTTAAACCTGATAAAACCTAAGTGCCACTACACTGGCACTACTCGATTATTTATGTCGAACCCTAACCTAACGTACAAGAAAGAGACAAGAAAACGTAAATAAAATGAATATTTCAAAAATTGACACTCAGAACATTGAACAGTTTACAATCTTTTGACAGTTTAGAATTTCGCGAGTTACATTATAATCTAACGGTTTTTACAATCTTACGGTGACATGCACACTCACACAAATGCAGAACTTAGCTTAGACCTCGCGAACTATATATACCCAGTGCTGCAGAATAATCGTTTAGTCGATTCGTGTTCGGTACAAATGACTAATAAAATCGTTAGCACAATTGATTTTATTAGAAATTTGGGCAAAACTAGTACCAACGGGACGCGCACAATACTTTTTGTATATATATGTCACCGTAAGATTGTAAAAACCGTTAGATTATAATCTAACTCGCGAAATTGCGAACTGTCGAAAGATTGTGTGAACCGTGGTTTTTACGATGTTATAGTGACATATATATATATCAACCAGGCCTTGCCTTAAACATTATGAAGATGGTAAGAGAAAATCTCAATTTTTTGCTGCTAACTGCACTGTTTGTTGCAGTTAGCAGTAGGAAAAGTTATCAAATTTCTCTATTCGATATTTTCGTTTACTGAACTAAGGGATTGGTAATCGTTTAAACAAAATGCTTTAATATGCGAATATGACATTGCGTAATCTTACTTTCGTCTATGGCTACGGTACACATTGACCAATACGCGTTCGGCAAGTGTTGGCCAATGTGCAAAATCTATTTGCGAATTGCGAGAAGACCCTGTATGTTTGAAAACCCACAATATTCGTTAACCTAACGTGTACTAGCTTCTTCATATTAATATTCTTTAAGGAGGACGGGTCAACCCAAGTTTCCCTTTCTCTCGCTTATTCTAACATTTTCAACGATCTTAAAAATCTCAGTATACTTTTGACAAAAGTGGCCAAATCCAAGTCTTAAAAATAATTTGGCGACCCCCGTGCCGCAGTGTGTAGCGCTGTTGTCTTAACGTGCGGAGGTCCCGGTTTCGATCCCCGGCAGGGTCTCAATTTGGGCATTTATAATTTCTGAATTTTCACTGGTCTGGCCTGGTGGGAGGCTTCGGCCGTGGCTAGTTACCACCCTACCGGCAAAGACGTGCCGCCAAGCGATTTAGCGTTCCGGTACGATGCCGTGTAGAAACCGAATAGGGGTATGGGTTTAATATAACTGCCATGCCCCTAACAGGTTAGCCCGCTACCATCTTAGACTGCATCACTTACCATCAGGTGAGGTCGCAGTCAAGGGCTAACTTGTAGAGGATAAAAAAAAATAAAGGACATGTTTTTATTTGAATATACCTAGATTTAAATAGGGAAAAATACTAGAAGTTTTCGACATTTTTCTCTATCAAAAACTACGTATATCACCCGTTGTCCGGTAAGTGAAGGAAGCGACGCCATAGAAAACGACAAACTTGTCTACACGACACCGTAGACCACGTGAAGGGTCATCTAATGTCGCGTTGACGCGTTTGTCGCTCACCTAGGACAACAGGTTTAAAAAAAAAAACGTGTCTAAAATTGGTTGTTGATGACTTGTGTTGGGCACATTTGACAAAAGTATACTTACTGAGAGTTTTACGGTGAAAGTGTGGTAAGGTGAAAATGTTAATATGTGTGTGATGGACAGAAACTTAGGTGCCGCAAGTCGTTACTGACGTCCTTCTTTTCATGCTACAAACAGAACTTCTGTGTTCCCTTATGATTACATTATGGGGCTCTTCAAAGGGCAGATAAACACATTTCTCTATAGCTGACAACGCATTGGTTCCTCTGGTGCTGCAAATGTTTACTTTATATCGGTTTATCCTGCTCGTTTGCGCGCTGTATTTATTAAAAAATTGCTTGGAACTTTTCAAACAATTTTTCTTTACAAATTTACAGCTAATGACACTCTAAAATGTCGCGGTTGTTTTATATACATACAAAAATGTGAAAACAATAAATGGATGATTACGTATGATCGCTAGATTTTCCACAGGTTTTAAAGTATAATACAGTGTGATCCTCCATGAGGTACTTACTATATCAACCTGGGTAAGAAGTAAGCCTAATTACATCGACGGAAAAAAGCCACATGTCTTGTACTAAGTGGCGTACCGATTTAGAACATAAACAGTAACGACAACCAAAAAAAAAGCAACATCAATTGAAAATGATAAAAAATTAAGAACTAAACTTTTTTCGGATTTATTATCTATTTTTTTTTGAGAATTAAAACGGTTCTAGTTTAACCCAGTTTGATAATATGTGCGCTAATGAATCACACTGTTGGGTAATAGATTGTTGCGGACACCGTTTCGCTTACTTTTGGAATTTTCACTCATAAATAACTATATTTCATAGGCACATAATATCTATTGCGACATCGATTAACCTATAATCCTATGCTATTACCCTTTGTTTTACATTAACACTGATGTTACTAGAAAACTGCGTGACGTCAAGCTCATAAATTGAATAACTATTAAACTTTCAATGCCCTTTGTTTTACATTAACACCGATGTTTCTAGAAAACTGCGTGACGTCAAACTCATAAAATGAAATACACTTTGTTTTACATTAACACTGATGTTTCTAGAAAACTGCGTGACGTCAAGCGCATAAATTGAATAACCATTAAACTTTCAATACCCTTAGTTTTACATTAACACTGATGTTTCTAGAAAACTGCGTGACGTCAAGCGCATAAATTGAATAACCATTAAACTTTCAATACCCTTAGTTTTACATTAACACTGATGTTTCTAGAAAACTGCGTGACGTCAAGCGCATAAATTGAATAACTATTAAACTTTCAATACCCTTAGTTTTACATTAACACTGATGTTTCTAGAAAACTGCGTGACGTCAAGCGCATAAATTGAATAACTATTAAACTTTCAATACCCTTTGTTTTACATTAACACCGATGTTTCTAGAAAACTGCGTGACGTCAAGCGCATAAATTGAATAACTATTAAACTTTCAATACACTTTGTTTTACATTAACACCGATGTTTCTAGAAAACTGCGTGACGTCAAGCTCATACATTGAATAACCATTAAACTTTCAATACCCTTAGTTTTACATTAACACTAATGTTTCTAGAAAACTGCGTGACGTCAAGCGCATAAATTGAATAACCATTAAACTTTCAATACCCTTAGTTTTACATTAACACTGATGTTTCTAGAAAACTGCGTGACGTCAAGCGCATAAATTGAATAACTATTAAACTTTCAATACCCTTTGTTTTACATTAACACTGATGTTTCTAGAAAACTGCGTGACGTCAAGCGCATAAATTGAATAACTATTAAACTTTCAATACCCTTAGTTTTACATTAACACTGATGTTTCTAGAAAACTGCGTGACGTCAAGCGCATAAATTGAATAACTATTAAACTTTCTATACAATTTATTTCGATTTATCTTGTCATTTTGCTTCTGAGGGCTCGTGCAGGGTGCCGGAGATATTGCGCGATGGTCGTAGGTACTTCAGACGACGTATTACAGTGCAGTGGGTACTACCCTCGCACTGTGATTCTTTGTGAGACCGTGCCAATTGGGTATTTCAAAACTAGTCAAATCAGCAACTTTTTTTTTCAAACGTCAAAACCCGTGCTTAGTATGGATTTTGTATGAAATTTTAAGTTGTGACGTCATCAAAGTTCGACGCACTTTTTTTTTACTTTAATCGATAGTTTACAATGGTTATTCAAAATAAAACTAGCAGGGGACGTGGATATTACAACCTTTGGCAGAACCTTTATTTAATAATCACCAAAAAAATAATTTATTTCACTAGTAGTCAAATACCCAATTCTCTTTTCGTTTTTTACAAGTAGTCGTTTTAATTAGGGAAACTTACTGCCGAATTCTCCCGCTAGAAAGACTTTACTTAAACCTAAATCGAATATGATGTTTAGTGTTCTTAAATTTTGCCTGTGTTTTTCCACTTACACTGTTTTATTGAGACCTGGCGTACTCCGATTGATTTGGACACGAGGCATTTTTTTCCAATTATTTTTGTAATAATAATAAAAGAAATACATTTTACATCATCCCAGCGTTGATAGAATTGCAGACGGAACACAATAACGTCAGTGTGAAATCGTCTTAAGAGTCCTTGATTTAGGCCCACTTGCATAAACTCTTAACTTGATTTAGTTAAATATATTAATGCTATCCCTTTTTGGCAACTGCAATATGAAGTTGCAAAAAAGTGACAGCATTACAAAATTTAACTATACAGTTTAATGTCCTTGTGCAAGCGGCCCTTATTTAAAAAAATCAGCACCACCGATTTTAATTATTGAAGATTTCCGCTTGGGGCGCTATTACCACTAACACTTATTTTACCTACAGGCAATTTATTTTATAGGAACATTTTGTGTGTTAAAAATAGGAATTTTCAATAGACAAAGTGCGAATCGATGCTGATAAATGTGATTCAGGCCTTAAGTACATATTCATATTGCTTTTATTGGAGTAAGAGGACATTCCTTGTGATCAATCAGTTGGAGTAACCAGAGAGCCTGAAGAAAGTCTAAAACCAGGACATTACTTTATAATTTGATTACATTATCGTAAACTAATAAAATAAAAGTATTGAACTTGAATTAATCACAGATCACAGTTAATCTTGGCTTCCGAGTAGTATTTAATTTTGCGTGCATTTCCATTAGGAGCGTATTATTTTCAGAGATAACATCTATTGGTGGTCCTATTGGTGGGTTTGATATCTTTGGTGGATGATAGTCCGTCAAATAGCTCATGTTCGCGTAGAGTGAATGTGTAAAACCGTTGGCCATTAATCGTTAAAAATTTCACTTGTAACATTAGTGTTTTTCAGTAGTGAAAAGGCATTATATCAAAAGGTTGCTTTGCAATTTATTAATTGTTTGATGTATTTAGTTTTATGTACAACAATTTTAACGTAGTTGCGTGTGGTTGGGACGAAATGTTATATTATTAGTTCCTTTCATAATTTACTATTGTTTAATGGTGATGTTTGAATATTGCCAGACGTAGCGTTCCAGCTGAAAGAGTATGATTGAAATAATATCTGTTTTTGTTAACTGAATTTGAATAATTTTTTTAATTAGTGATGATTTAAAACCATATTATGTTCTAACTTACAAACATCAGCAGCACTAGCTTAAGCTATCAGTAGGATTCTTGCTGTGGATACTATCGAATCCCGGGTCCCGCGTGAAATATTTCTCAGTGGTTATATTATAATATTGATGCAAAAAAGAAATAATTTGATTAATTTCAAAAATAAATAATAAGTTGTACATGTTTTTCGTTTTATAAATTAGTTGATTAATTTGAGTTATTGTAATAATTTGATTTTTTAAATAAATTATTTTTCAAAACACTGGTGGTTCACTTGGTATGTATTTTTTTTTATTATATTCCTCCGCACGTTACCTTTTTTACCATTATTTATTTATATTTTTACCATGCTTTTATTATTTTATTTATTTATATTAATTTCGATTTTATTGAAATTTTATTTGATCTAATTTGTTCGGTCGATTTTTATAATAATTAACTATTTTAACTTATGGCACAACCAACAAGATGTTTATCTGGCAGACAACCTTCGCAAGGTGCGGTGAAACTGTTGTGAAAGGCGTCTTGGGGATTAGCCCAAAAGCAAGCATCGTTAGTCGCTATTCATTGTAATGCTAGGTTAAAAATATTTCGTACGTTTCGTTTTCGTTGGTTGGTTAATTGTTGTTATAAGATGATATACATACTTTACTAATATTATAAATGCGAAAGTGTCTGTCTGTCTTTTCAACCGATTTTGATGAAATTTGGAATAGAGATACGTTGAATCTAAATAAAGGGATAGGCTGATTCCCGGGAAATTAAGGAGTTAAATAATAATAAAAAACTTAATTAACGCGGACGCAGTTGCGGGCATCATCTAGTTTGTAATCATTTGAAATCCTCCTGAGTCATGCATATACATATTTTCGTCAAGTTTAGCTGTAAGAGGATTCAGTTAGTTTTTAACAGTCTTAGGACAGTTTTATTAGGTAAAGGATAGTAGGTAAGTAAGGATTCAAATGTAAATGAGTATGATAAAATTCTACTTAGCGGCCGGTATCTTTCGAACTACTAAATTAAAAGAGTTAAGTACCTATTTGTGCATAAATATACTTAATTCGTAGTTTTGTATATGCGATAGTTTCTAATCAGATTAATATTTTAATATTTGAATTATTAATTTTAGTTGAAACAAATTCTATCATTATCTTTTTATGCAATAAAACATTTGTACGCTTTTATGTTTAGTATTGTTGGGTTTATTTTTCAAAAGCTGTTTATTTTATTTATTGAACTATGAATAACGTTTCTTCATTTCATTATTCAAATAATTTTCAACTTATCTATTAATTAATTATACTATATTTTGAGAGTCAAAAAATCGGTTTCTCGTAGTCGTGAATTAATATTACAAGTAATATTGTGTAGTAGAAAAGTAGATATAAGTAAGTATTTTTCGATTGACACTATAGTCGACTATTATTAGTATATATGCACAAGTAACTATAGTTTGAAAGTAATTAGCTATAGGTGTAGAATGTAGGATTATAAAGCATAAATAACATAAATCAACAATAATCCATTATCAATGTGTGAACGTGATCACGATGACACAATTATTTGGTATAAAACGAGTAGCCTGTACAGTTAGTTATAAAAAATACTTACCTAAGATATTAGAATGAGAAGGTGTTTTATCCGGGATATAAGTAGAGCATAATATTATAAATATCAAGTCTTTGATCTTAGACGTAGATAATTATTGTATAATTCTATGAAATCTATAATATTCTATTCTTAGTAACCATCACATGCTTTTTCTATATTGCAATACTTAATTGAAACATCTGAACTAAGTATATCTACCTGATTAACATACGCCAACATAATTCGACCTTGTAGTATATCGTGGCCTTTTTAAAATGACTTAGATATTATATCGGCCGAAATTATCTAAAATCAATAACTTTCACCTTTGTCCTGAGTGACTGAGAAATATCCTGCAGCCCGACTGGCTGAACGTAAATTAATTTCGAGATTAAAAGCGCTAGATTGCAATCTGACGTTTTTGCAATTTTACGTTGACTTAGACAAACCACTGTAACTTATCTAACGTAGATAAGTTATAGGCCTATTATACTACACTTTCGCAAGGGACCCTTCCACTTGAATCAGTGTAGTGTAATAAAATGTAGGAAGTAAGGGTCCCTAATTTGATCTTTATTGCTGTGTAATAAGCGATGACAGGGCCGTTTGAAAGGTGCAGTGCAATAGCCCTGTAGATTGGTATGTCACGAATCTAATATCTTTGACGAGTTCACTTCCCAGGCCACTCCTACAATCCTACAACAATCGGACAAACATTATTCACGTTGATGCGAATGTTATAGATAAAATTAAACAAGAAAAGGGGAACAATCACTATACAAATGTACATCGACTTTAATTTCCGTTAAATTATTATTAAAAATATAAATATTCTGCAGTGAAAAAAAGATTGTATCAAGCGAGGGATCCAAAGGCGAAAGGTTATACCTTAAGAATTACAAGCATAGGATCAACATTTATTATCTACGACTTTTTTCTAGACTTTGTGAACTGAAGTAAATATTTGATCAAATAGTATTAGGTTGCACATTGGATTCCCAATTGCGTGCATTTGTTGTAAGTCAGTGGAATTTTCTTGAGCGAATCTAGATTGGGCAAAGAAATTTGACCAATGAAATAATATCACACCCTAGCAAAGACTTAAAGTTGCGTGTTTTAACCTAAAAATGTAAAGAATCAGTAGGTAAAAGGCCAAAGGTTATACCATAAGAATTACAAGCATAGGATCAACATTTATTATCTACGACTTTTTTCTAGCCTTTGTGAACTGAAGTAAATATTTGATCAAATAGTATTAGGTTGCACATTGGATTCCCAATTGCGTGCATTTGTTGTAAGTCAGTGGAATTTTCTTGAGCGAATCTAGATTGGGCAAAGAAATTTGACCAATGAAATAATATCACACCCTAGCAAAGACTTAAAGTTGCGTGTTTTAACCTAAAAATGTAAAGACAACTGTAATCAGTAGGTAAAAGGCCAAAGGTTATACCATAAGAATTACAAGCATAGGATCAACATTTATTATCTACGACTTTTTTCTAGCCTTTGTGAACTGAAGTAAATATTTGATCAAATAGTATTAGGTTGCACATTGGATTCCCAATTGCGTGCATTTGTTGTAAGTCAGTGGAATTTTCTTGAGCGAATCTAGATTGGGCAAAGAAATTTGACCAATGAAATAATATCACACCCTAGCAAAGACTTAAAGTTGCGTGTTTTAACCTAAAAATGTAAAGACAACTGTAATCAGTAGGTTAAAAAAGATGAAAGAGTGTCGCTATCCATAATAGCATACCTATATCAGTAGATATTGAAAAAATCCTTTCGGTATCAAGCGAAATAATATATTTAATTTAGATAAGAATAAGTATCTACTAGTTATAAGCACTGTGTGACTTTCCAGCGAAATAAGGGCGTACATACTTAAATAAACGAAAATATTTAGAACGAAATAGTTTTAAGAAAAGTCGGTTCGATGTAAATATTAATCATAGCTGAATCGTAGTAACTATAAATAAAATTCTGGGGCCGTGTTGGCTTAGCGGTTTCGAGTTCGCGGATTCCTACCATAGGATTTGCGAGGTTCAACTGCTGGCGGGCACCTCTTAGTATCCCCTTGATGACTAATGTGCCTGATTGATTCAATTCAACACGAGCTCTTCGGTGATGGGAGAGCTATGTCAGGAGGAGGGAAGAAGAGGGCGTGTGCGTAAGGGTGTCCCCAAATCTGTCGACACGAAAAAGCAGAACGAAATACCTCTGCCGACGCGACTATGGCTACCGGCTCGACGTCGTTTTCACACTTAATACCGTAATCATAAACGTACCGTAAGCTTTTTCTGACCGGCTCAAGCCGTTCTCGCGTCGATAGATTTGGGGAGACTTATACGTCAATCCTACGAGGAGGTGTGTGGTAACCAAGAGCTTTAGGCTCGTTAAGTTCTCTGTATTTCCCAGTAGTCAGATTGGTTGTTAAGACTAGTCTGACACCCAACGTCAATTGTTGTTAACAATGTGTTTTGGTACACTTTTTTCGTACGCACTACTAACTTTTCAGAGTTATGTGCGTTTTAAACAATTAAATATCACCTGTGTAGTAAAAAAAGATTTAAACTATTAGATGATGCCTGCGACTTCGTGGAGGTGGATTAAGATTTATGATTTCCGCGGAACTCATTATTTTTTCGGGATAAAAGCTATGGGCCTATGTCCCTCCTGGGTATACAACCTACCCCGTTACCAAATTTCATCAAAATCGGTTGAACGGATGAGCCGTGAAAGCGTTGCAGACAAACACACTTTCGCATTTATAATATTAGTATGGATATAAACCATTTTTTGCACATCACTCTGCTATACCTGATATCGACAGTAGGTATCTGACCACTGGGAAGTACTGTTAAAATCTACTTTTACACTCCGTGGGAGGACCCTGTGATGAACAGGAGATTAGAATTATTATTTTAAATGGAACTCTCAGCTGTCGCAGAACAGAAAGTTACTTGTACTTTTGTGTGGTGTTGGAGCTGTAGCGCGTAAAGCGCTGGCGACAGATTTCCGTACAAAGTGCAACGTGATTATTACGTTAATGTGGCAAAGAGCCGTATTGGGAGTTCCGAAAAGGTTCTGTAGTCGTTTAAAATAAAAATCGCGTTAAAATCAGAAAATGGCAACATAATAGTGTACAAACAAACAAACAACCTCTTAGTGGGTTTCGAACATTATTACAATCAGATGCTCCAATAGCGAGCGACGTTAGAAAGGGGACCTTGACCAGCCAGTACACTGAGAACATACTCAGAACTACAGATACTGTCATAGTAAAGTT
The DNA here is from genome assembly GCA_964035005.1 of Erebia palarica. Classification (NCBI taxonomy): domain Eukaryota; kingdom Metazoa; phylum Arthropoda; class Insecta; order Lepidoptera; family Nymphalidae; genus Erebia; species Erebia palarica. Next base: position 35,125,549 of record OZ035986.1, on the reverse strand, counting down.
CTGCGTATTATGGCTCTGAAAGAACATAACAACACCTGGGCACCTGGTGATGATGGCATTAATTACGTCAGAGCACCTGCCTGGAGTTGCCTACCTCTAACCTGGCATAGCTTAAAGAGCTTAATTGTCGTCATCACGAACAAAACAACGCCGAAAGAATGGAGTAAGATTTAATGGATGCTTTTTTAAATACGTAGGTAGTTTTGGAACTAATTACCGATACCAATGTTGAGCAATGTTTGTATCTCTTATCTATCCGTTTTAGACTCTGACTAATCATCTCTGCCTCTATAGGTTTCTAAAAGTGCACCTGCACGTTTTGAAGCAGATGAGAAAAGCAATTATGGGTTTCGAAAATTGAACTTTCTGGGAACTACTTTTTGATTTATGAGACTTGTCGTCAACACCGCTGCATACAATGCAGACAAGGTGGTAGATTCTTACGACTTATCATAAGTGGCACAAGTTGTTCTACGTGAATTAAATCATTTCATTTTCATTTTCGATCCGCTGCATGGACGCAAGACTTTGCTTGACTAATCTGAGAATGGCGGAGCATGCATGAAGCATAACAGTGGAGTGAGTGAAGCTCAACCGCCAACTGTTGTCAATATGACCTAACAGTCTGCCCTGGCTGGAAAATCTGCACGAAGGTCAAGAAAAGATTTGGTACGGCACTGATCAGGAAAGTGGCAAATAACGGCTATGCCTGACGTCACTACAAAACAAAACTGTCTGGCTGCCGATCACTGTCTCGGGAAACAAACTATCAACTCGTGAAGATCTAATATCCCCAATACTATTAGTGTATTCGTAGAGCTTTCTTAAGGGTCCTTATACAATCAGGCCGCAGCCAACTTTAGGTATTTAACTCGCCACACTACAGCATATATCTGTACGCATATATAGCACTACGCTCTACGCTCGATTTTATAGCCAACTAATCAATTTTGTAACTTGAAATATTTGATTATTTATTTACTACATATTATTATCTATGCCTCCGCGCCACATTATTATAGTAAATACTAGCAGACGCACCCCTGCTTCGCTCGGGTGAAATTTTTAAAAATTCCTTGGAGGTCGAATTTCCAAAAATCCTGAAACACGTGTTTCTTAAATCCCTATAGTAAAAATCTGTAGGTATTTAACTCGCCACAATACAAAATATTTCTGCAAGCACGTATACTCTACGCTAGACCACAGTAAACGGATGAAACTATCTAGAAACGTTCGAAACATTCGACATTGCCGTCAGTAGTGATTGCCGCGTCATGACGAGTGGTCACGTATAAATCTATTTCCGCGATCTTTTTAAAAATGCAAGGAGTGTATTGCGTAGTATACGGCTGTTTGAACTCTGCTTCAACAAAACCGGAACTATCGTTTTTTAAATTCATTCTAAATCGATATTTGGGGCTCCCTGGGAACAAAAAACAGGAAACTGGTAACAAATTTAAAAAAAATCTCTGTTATTGTACCGATTTCGTACAAAATCGATATATGAGGATCCCTAAGATCACAAGACAGGAAACTGTTACCAAAATTTAAAAAAATCAGCGCCATTTTGAAATGTTTGTTACTGGACCGATTTCAGTCAGCGCCGTTTTGAAATTCTCTGTTATTGTACCGATTTCGTTCAAAATCGATATCTGACGATCCCTGGGATCACAAAACAGGAAACTGGTACCAAAATTTAAAAAAAGTCAGCGCCATTTTGAAATTCTTTATTATCGTACTGATTTCGTTCAAAATCGATATCTGACGATCCCTGGGATCACAAAACAGGAAACTGGTACCAAAATTTAAAAAAAGTCAGCGCCATTTTGAAATTCTTTATTATCGTACCGATTTCGTTCAAAATCGATATCTGGGGTTCTCTGGGATCACAAAACCGGAAACTGGTACCAAACTTTAAAAAAGTCAGCGCCATTTTGAAATTCTTTGTTATCGTACCGATTTCGTTCAAAATCGATATCTGGGGTTCCCTAGGATCACAAAATATGAAAATTTTACCAGAATTAAAAAAAGTCAGCGCCATTTTGAAATTCTCTGTTATTGTACCGATTTCGTTCAAAATCGATATCTGAGGATCCCTAAGATCACAAAACAGGAAACTGGTACCAAAATTTTAAAAAATTAGCGCCATTTTGAAATTCTTTGTTATTGTACCGACTTTGTTCCAAATCGATATCAGGGGTTCCCTAGGACCACAAAACAGGCAACTGGTATTTAAATTTAAAAAAATTAACGCCATTTTGAATTTGTGTTTTGTGATCCCAGGGACCGTCAGATATCGCTTTTGAACGAAATCGGTACAATAACAAAGAATTTCAAAATGGCGCTGAGTTTTTAAAATTTTGGTAACAGTTTCCTGTTTTGTGGTCTAAGGGATCCTCAGATATCGATTTTGAACGAAATCGGTACAATAACAGAGAATTTCAAAATGGCGCTGACTTTTTTTAAATTTTGGTACCAGTTTCCTGCTTTGTAATCCCAGGGACCGTCAGATATCGCTTTTGAACGAAATCGGTACAATAACAAAGAATTTCAAAATGGCGCTGAGTTTTTAAAATTTTGGTAACAGTTTCCTGTTTTGTGATCCCAGAGAACCCCAGATATCGATTTTGAACGAAATCGGTACGATAACAAAGAATTTCAAAATGGCGCTGACTTTTTTTAAATTTTGGTACCAGTTTCCTGCTTTGTGATCCCAGGAATCGTCAGATATCGTTTTTGAACGAAATCGGTACAATAACAGAGAATTTCAAAATGGCGCTGACTTTTTTATAATTCTGGTAAAAGTTTCAAAATTTGTGATCCTAGGGAACCCCAGATATCGATTTTGAACGAAATCGGTACAATAACAGAGAATTTCAAAATGGCGCTGACTTTTTTTTAATTCTGGTAAAAGTTTCATAATTTGTGATCCTAGGGAACCCCAGATATCGATTTTGAACGAAATCGGTACAATGACAGACAATTTCAAAATGGCGCTCACTTTTTTAAAATTCTGGTAAAAGTTTCCTGTTTTGTGATCCCAGAGAACCCCAGATATCGATTTTAAACGAAATCGGTACGATAACAAAGAATTTCAAAATGGCGCTGACTTTTTTAAAATTTTGGTACCAGTTTCCTGCTTTGTGATCCCAGGGACCGTCAGATATCGCTTTTGAACGAAATCGGTACAATAACAAAGAATTTCAAAATGGCGCTGAGTTTTAAAAATTTTGGTAACAGTTTCCTGTTTTGTGGTCTAAGGGATCCTCAGATATCGATTTTGAACGAAATCGGTACAATAACAGAGAATTTCAAAATGGCGCTGACTTTTTTTTCATTCTGGTAAAAGTTTCATAATTTGTGATCCTAGGGAACCCCAGATATCGATTTTGAACGAAATCGGTACAATAACAGAGAATTTCAAAATGGCGCTCACTTTTTTAAAATTCTGGTAAAAGTTTCCTGTTTTGTGATCCCAGAGAACCCCAGATATCGATTTTGAACGAAATCGGTACGATAACAAAGAATTTCAAAATGGCGCTGACTTTTTTTAAATTTTGGTACCAGTTTCCTGCTTTGTGATCCCAGGAATCGTCAGATATCGTTTTTGAACGAAATCGGTACAATAACAAAGAATTTCAAAATGGCGCTGATTTTTTAAAATTTTGGTAACAGTTTTCTGTTTTGTGGTCTTAGGGATCCTCAGATATCGATTTTGAACGAAATCGGTACAATAACAGAGAATTTCAAAATGGCGCTGACTTTTTTTTAATTCTGGTAAATTTTTCATATTTTGTGATCCTAGGGGACCCAGATATCGATTTTGAACGAAATCGGTACAGTAACAGAGAATTTCAAAATGGCGCTGAATTTTTTAAAATTCTGGTAAAAGTTTCCTATTTTGTGATCCCAGGGAACCCCAGATATCGATTTTGAACGAAATCGGTACGATAACAAAGAATTTCAAAATGGCGCTGACTTTTTTTAAATTTTGGTACCAGTTTCCTGTTTTGTGATCCCAGGGATCGTCAGATATCGATTTTGAACGAAATCGGTACAATAACAAAGAATTTCAAAATGGCGCTGATTTTTTAAAATTTTGGTAACAGTTTCCTGTTTTGTGGTCTAAGGGATCCTCAGATATCGATTTTGAACGAAATCGGTACAATAACAGAGAATTTCAAAATGGTGCTGACTTTTTTTTAATTCTGGTAAGTTTCCTATTTTGTGATCCCAGGGAACCCCAGATATCGATTTTGAACGAAATCGGTACGATAACAAAGAATTTCAAAATGGCGCTGACTTTTTTTTTAATTTTGGGTAAAGTTTTCAGTTCAGTGATCCCAGGGAACACCAGATATCGATTTTGAACGAAATCAGGACGATAAAAAAGAATTTCATAATGGCGCTTACCGTACTAAAATTATTGGGAAAAAGTTTGTTAGTAGGATTGTTCTTCAATCACGCCGTAACAGACTAACGTATTGACCTAATTTTTTGCATAGGTATAGTTGGCTATAATAATAATTGAGTGTAGTTAAGGGCTCTGGAGTGTCATAGACTTCAATTAATACATTCTTACATACATCCAACATACATACACACTCACACACACACACGCATAGGCATACATAGACTCCTAATCTCGTACCCTTTCCTTTTGGCTTTGCTGTAATCGGGTAAAAAAAAGGGTAATTGAGAACTTTCTTCTTTGTGTCGTAAACAATATCAAGTTTTATCAAGCGCAGTATACAACACGGTGTTAATTTTGTCGTAATAAATTTCATGCAAAAAAGCGATACACCCACCCGTTCACGAGCGCATCTCAGCGCGTACTGAGCGCCAAACGCCAAGCGGCCGGCTTCTTTCCATAGAAAATGTATGAAGAATTTTTTGTGTTGACACATAAATGACAAAGTATTTATTTGTATGCATAATGTTCCAGCATTTGGGTAGAGGACTATATAAGCCCCACTCTTTTGTTATTTTCAAGTTAAAATATGTAGCTGATCTAGCTTTATGGGTTCCTATCCAGACCCCATTTTTCGTCATTTTCAGCAGTTCTTGCGTTCGTAGAAACGTATTTATTCCGAAAATTTGTATGGGAGTGTGCATTTTTTATGGGGTCTAACTAGAGATGAATACATTACCTTTAATTTAATACCATAATATCCCAACAGCTGTTATTCCATTTATCTATAAATGGTACTTGAAAAAGTATGATATCTGTATAAGGGGCCTTAAATGCTAAGGCTTCAACCTAAGTATAGAACGTACCTACTTGCTCAAACATTAGTAGAATAAAACTGAAAAAGAAATCTTTATCAGAGCCATAACTTAGTCTAAAAAGATCTCGTTCCTAGGCCATACTTTAAGACACACGAGGTACTCCCTCTTGCAAATAATAATGATGGGTAAAATCACTGGTAAAAGAAGGTAGAAGTCATGCCTACGAAATTCAAGCGAGCGGACTAGAATAAAAACAGTCTGAGAACTGTTCCGCCTAGCCATGGACTGGGAGATGTTTAGAAAACAGACTGCTGATCTTCAGTAATGAAGAAGCACGCGAAGAAGCGAAGAAGAACTGTCTCATATTTAAGTAAGAGCTGAGATCCCTACTCAGATCAGCCTTAGATGAATTTAAGATACTTATGGGGAAATCACGAGTTAGTCCATTTAACCCTTGTTACGAGACCTCAGGCATATGCCACTCGTGCCGAATGTCCTCGACTCTTCAAGCTGAAATTAAACGGTTTCGAGATAAACGTGGTTGGTTAACGGTCTCCTCAGTCTGTAATATTTATTTTTTATGACTACAGAGCCTTTATAACGTAAAGCCTTTTCACGCCAGAGCAATAGTGCAACAAAGCGGCATGCTATAGGGCCGCATCGTAAAATAATTTTAAATGTAGCCAGCCTCTCATGCCGTAATTCTACATCTTGATCACGGTATACAAGTTTAACTGAAGAATTTAAAAACCCCGATACATTAAACCGTTAAATTCTCAAATACCTCTTCATTGTCATCATTTCAATAAGCCCACGCGTGGTACCTCTGCTGTAACTTGGTGAGGATTGGATATCCTGCAGATTTCAAATTTCGAATAGATCACAGTGTGGAAGTTGCTCACATCCCTTCATCAACTAGAAAATGGCTGATGATCGACAAACGGTTGAACAGATTTTCTTAAATCCTAACGAAGAACATACCTATTCGATCAATTAGACACCTTTCAAACAAAACACTTAACTCAAAATCGGCTAATCCGTTTTGGAAATGCGACGTCGAAGACAGAAAGACACAGACACATGTTAATCCGTATACTTATAACAACCCTCTGTTTGTGTCAGAGGCTAGAAATGGATTGCCGAATGCTGATTATTCTGGCAGCAAAGCAAACTTAGTGTTTCCATTTTTAGCATGCTCATTGTTGCATGTCGTTGCTCTGATGTAAAACTGGCTCTTACTTAAGCTATTATTTTGGCCTTATATTCTTTAATATAAGGTGAAGCAAAGGCACAATGAACGTGTAGGATTAATTTAAAGGTTACAAGTTACAGTCAAGCGTGGTACCTAATTCAGGAGATGGAAGTAAGGTCTAGTTCTGTGACGGCCAGTGGTTAAAAGTTGGAAACGCGTCCTTACATTTTGTTGTTATAAATTTTATTTAGACTGCGAATCGACTCCATTGGCAGGCACCTCTATGTGTAACAGCTTATGTGCCTAATTTAGGAATTCGTCACGTTCTTCACCTGAGGGTAGTTTTGCCTAAATAGCTTAGAACACATATCTGTGGGCTGACTACCATCGCTTAGAGCATATTATTTTAAAATTTCATTTTTTAATGACATGCCTTCATTATGCAAAATTTATTTTCCACTCACTAGCTCAAGCAAGCCTGCCTAAAACCAGTCGTGTTTGTACACCCCAGTGAGAAAAATAATTTTGAATTTAGAACGCTCTGGATTTACATATCTCCAGTTCACTGTGTCATGAAATGTTCGGAAATTTACTATTGTATACCCAAGAATTTATATCATAATTTTTTGAAACTCTTTATTTTATTATTAAAACTATTGACTAAGACTTTTTTATTTTGAAAAATGACATGAAAATTAATAATTTTAACTTTCTTTATGTTACATAGTTACATATTTAATTTATGAAAGAAATGAAAAATATTACAGGGAAACAAAAAAGAAACTAGTCAATCAAACGAATTTGAAAAATAACCAAATGAGTGAATCTAGTGATAATTTAACACCATCAGAATTAAAGGAATAAGTGTCTAACGCTGATAATTTAAACTAACTTCCGGAAAAGTCGCGTGAAAATGAAACGTGTACATGAAAGCCTATGAATTATTTAATGTTTGGAGGCTTGCTACAGGCGCTAAGACCCGTTCAGAGACTGGTTTTATCGTATTTCATGGAATTCTACATTGGAGTATTTTCTCGTATGTTAAAAGCTGCAATCAAATCAAAATGCGACGTCCACATTGAAACCTATACGAAACTGATTGCATTTTTAAAAAGAAAATAGGAGGGACACAAATATAAAAAATCTAGTTTTCCCTCTCATGGTGTTGAAAAGTACTTCTAGATAAGAAATATTAAAACAATACTGGTTTAAGCGATGGTCGTAAGCTCCTGTGTAGATTAGGTGTAAAAATACTGCTACAGTGTGACGATCGTTGACAACTATGATTGGCCGACATCCTTTCATTATTGACTGCAATGCATGAAGATAATACAGCTCTTGCAGCAACAATACCAGAAACCTAATCAAAGTTAATAATCGTTTATTCAATGCTGTACGCTTTTTGAAACGTCAATAAAACATTTAAATTTTTACTTCTAAATACGGACGTGATAACGATTTACGATAATGGTATCTTAAAAGCGCTCTGGTCTGAGAAGAGCCCACAACAAACACAGCCGGGATGCGTTCCCGGTTGTGTTATGATATTTTCCGTAATCGACCAGGTAGGTACTTATTTAATTCACATTGATTGCGAAAATCCTGCATGACTCGATGCCACAATTTTGATCAGTATAATTGGCTGAATATTTGGTATTCTTACAGCAATAATATTTTTTTAGGAACGAGAAGCGGGTTATAATAAAGGATAAAAGCAATTAACAATTTAGCCTGTATTCTACTGCATAATTTGAACAATTTCAAATAGAAAGGAACACACTTTAATCTGAACGCCAATTTGAGTGATATGACTCAATACAAATGGCGTGGTATTTACCTCTCGGAAGACGATACGAGACTGACTCATTTACTCGAACAACGGCCGTTACATTTATAGCAATGTTCCTCAAGTGTTGATTTTTAATAGCTGCGTTGGAGGGTACCGGAATTCCGCTATTATTATCTCAGCCAATCGTGAGAGACTGTCAGCAAGTCAAGTTGATTGCGAACATCACACTGTTAGTAGCTAAACAGTGGTCGGCCCCCTTAGCTGTTACATACACCTAACTCTAAGCTTATTAGGTATGAAGTATGTTATTCTAAGATAGTAAGTAAAGGAAAACAAGAAAAATACAAAAAAATATACTTCGGTAAACCTTATTATTATATTATGTAACCTTTATAATATAGGAACAGTAAGTATTTAATTATTGTACATTTTAATTGAGAGCGACACCATGCACTCTGATAGAATCGATATTTTAGAATATAAGATTTTCAATTGAATCTAGGAATTACTTACGTGAATTATTAGTAGATAAGTGCCCAAAAAAGTTCTCACTAAAGTTAATAGTTATAGTTCGCGGTAATTGTATTTCTCGTAAGATATTATCAGCCTTTTAGATTTAAGAAACATAATACAAAAATATTTCGTTTTAGTAGCTAAACAGTCCCAACTGCGTGCATTTGTTGCAAGCCAGTGGAATTTTCTTGAGCGAATCTAGATTGGGCAAAGATATTTGACCAATGAAATAATATCACCCCCTAGCAAAGACATGAAGTTGCGTGTTTTAATTTAAAAATGTAAAGACAACTGTAAACTGTAGGTAAAAGATCAAAGAGTGTCGCTATCCATAATAGCATACCTATATCAGTAGATATTGAAAAAATCCTTTCGGTATCAAGCGAAATAATATATTTAATTTAGATAAGAATAAGTATCTACTAGGTATAAGCACTGTGTGACTTTCCAGCGAAATAAGGGCGTACATACTTAAATAAACGAAAATATTTAGAACGAAATAGTTTTAAGAAAAGTCGGTTCGATGTAAATATTAATCATAGCTGAATGGTAGTAACTATAAATAAAATTCTGGGGCCGTGTTGGCTTAGCGGTTTCGAGCTCGCGGATTCCTACCATAGGATTTGCGAGGTTCAACTGCTGGCGGGCACCTCTTAGTATCCCCTTGATGACTAATGTGCCTGATTGATTCAATTCAACACGAGCTCTTCGGTGATGGGAGAGCTATGTCAGGAGGAGGGAAGGAGAGGGGTTGTGCGTAAGGGTGTCCCCGAATCTGTCGACACGAAAAAGCAGAACGAAATACCTCTGCCGACGCGACTATGGCTACCGGCTCGACGTCGTTTTCACACTTAATACCGTAATCATAAACGTACCGTAAGCTTTTTCTGACCGGCTCAAGCCGTTCTCGCGTCGATAAATTTGGGGAGACTCTAATACGTCAATCCTACGAGGAGGTGTGTGGTAACCAAGAGCTTTAGGCTCGTTAAGTTCTCTGTATTTCCCAGTAGTCAGATTGGTTGTTAAGACTAGTCTGACACCCAACGTCAATTGTTGTTAACAATGTGTTTTGGTACACTTTTTTCGTACGCACTACTAACTTTTCAGAGTTATGTGCGTTTTAAACAATTAAATATCACCTGTGTAGTAAAAAAAGATTTAAACTATTAGATGATGCCTGCGACTTCGTGGAGGTGGATTAAGATTTATGATTTCCGCGGAACTCATTATTTTTTCGGGATAAAAGCTATGGGCCTATGTCCCTCCTGGGTATACAACCTACCCCGTTACCAAATTTCATCAAAATCGGTTGAACGGATGAGCCGTGAAAGCGTTGCAGACAAACACACTTTCGCATTTATAATATTAGTATGGATATAAACCATTTTTTGCACATCACTCTGCTATACCTGATATCGACAGTAGGTATCTGACCACTGGGAAGTACTGTTAAAATCTACTTTTACACTCCGTGGGAGGACCCTGTGATGAACAGGAGATTAGAATTATTATTTTAAATGGAACTCTCAGCTGTCGCAGAACAGAAAGTTACTTGTACTTTTGTGTGGTGTTGGAGCTGTAGCGCGTAAAGCGCTGGCGACAGATTTCCGTACAAAGTGCAACGTGATTATTACGTTAATGTGGCAAAGAGCCGTATTGGGAGTTCCGAAAAGGTTCTGTAGTCGTTTAAAATAAAAATCGCGTTAAAATCAGAAAATGGCAACATAATAGTGTACAAACAAACAAACAACCTCTTAGTGGGTTTCGAACATTATTACAATCAGATGCTCCAATAGCGAGCGACGTTAGAAAGGGGACCTTGACCAGCCAGTACACTGAGAACATACTCAGAACTACAGATACTGTCATAGTAAAGTTCTGCGTATTATGGCTCTGAAAGAACATAACAACACCTGGGCACCTGGTGATGATGGCATTAATTACGTCAGAGCACCTGCCTGGAGTTGCCTACCTCTAACCTGGCATAGCTTAAAGAGCTTAATTGTCGTCATCACGAACAAAACAACACCGAAAGAATGGAGTAAGATTTAATGGATGCTTTTTTTAAATACGTAGGTAGTTTTGGAACTTATTACCGATACCAATGTTGAGCAATGTTTGTATCTCTTATCTATCCGTTTTAGACTCTGACTAATCATCTCTGCCTCTATAGGTTTCTAAAAGTGCACCTGCACGTTTTGAAGCAGATGAGAAAAGCAATTATGGGTTTCGAAAATTGAACTTTCTGGGAACTACTTTTTGATTTATGAGACTTGTCGTCAACACCGCTGCATACAATGCAGACAAGGTGGTAGATTCTTACGACTTATCATAAGTGGCACAAGTTGTTCTACGTGAATTAAATCATTTCATTTTCATTTTCGATCCGCTGCATGGACGCAAGACTTTGCTTGACTAATCTGAGAATGGCGGAGCATGCATGAAGCATAACAGTGGAGTGAGTGAAGCTCAACCGCCAACTGTTGTTAATATGACCTAACAGTCTGCCCTGGCTGGAAAATCTGCACGAAGGTCAAGAAAAGATTTAGTACGGAACTGATCAGGAAAGTGACAAATAACGGCTATGCCTGACGTCACTACAAAACAAAACTGTCTGGCTGCCGATCACTGTCTCGGGAAACAAACTATCAACTCGTGAAGATCTAATATCCCCAATACTATTAGTGTATTCGTAGAGCTTTCTTAAATGCTAAGGCTTCAACCTAAGTATAGAACGTACCTACTTGCTCAAACATTAGTAGAATAAAACTGAAAAAGAAATCTTTATCAGAGCCATAACTTAGTCTAAAAAGATCTCGTTCCTAGGCCATACTTTAAGACACACGAGGTACTCCCTCTTGCAAATAATAATGATGGGTAAAATCACTGGTAAAAGAAGGTTCTGAAGAAGGTAGAAGTCATGCCTACGAAATTCAAGCGAGCGGACTAGAATAAAAACAGTCTGAGAACTGTTCCGCCTAGCCATGGACCGGGAGATGTTTAGAAAACAGACTGCTGATCTTCAGTAATGAAGAAGCACGCGAAGAAGCGAAGAAGAACTGTCTCATATTTAAGTAAGAGCTGAGATCCCTACTCAGATCAGCCTTAGATGAATTTAAGATATTTCTGGGGAAATCACGAGTTAGTCCATTTAACCCTTGTTACAAGACCTCTAAGCATATGCCGAATGACCTCGGCTCTTCAAGCCGAAATTAAACGGTTTCGAGATAAACGTGGATGGTTAACGGTCTCCTCAGTCTGTAATATTTATTTTTTATGACTACAGAGCCTTTATAACGTAAAGCCTTTTCACGCCAGAGCAATAGTGCAACAAAGCGGCATGCTATAGGGCCGCATGGTACAATAATATTAAATGTAGCCAGCCTCTCATGCCGTAATTCTACATCTTGATCTCGGTATACAAGTTTAACTGAAGAATTTAAAAAACCCGATACATTAAACCGTTAAATTCTCAAATACCTCTTCATTGACATCATTTCAATAAGCCCACGCGTGGTACCTCTGCTGTAACTTGGTGAGGATTGGATATCCTGTAGAGTTCAAATTTCGAATAGATCACAGTGTGAAAGTTGCTCACATCCCTTCATCAACTAGAAAATGGCTGATGATCGACAAACGGTTGAACAGATTTTCTTGAATCCTAAACGAGGAACATACCTATTCGATCAATTAGACACCTTTCAAACAAAACACTTAACTCAAAATCGGCTAATCCGTTTTGGAAATGCGACGTCGAAGACACAGACACATGTTAAACCGTATACTTATAACAACCCACTGTTTGTGTCAGAGGCTAGAAATGGATTGCCGAATGCTGATTATTCTGGCTGCAAAGCAAAATTAATGTTTCCATTTTTAGCATGCTCATTGTTGCATGTCGTTGCTCTGATGTAAAACTGGCTCTTACTTAAGCTATTATTTTGGCCTTATATTCTTTAATATAAGGTGAAGTAAAAGCACAATGAACATGTAGGATTAATTTTAAGGTTACAGTTACAGTCAAGCGTGGTACCTAATTCTGGAGATGGAAGTAAGGTCTAGATCTGTGACGGCCAGTGGTTAAAAGTTGGAAACGCGTCCTTACATTTTGTTGTTAAGTATAAATTTTATTTTGACTGCGAATCGACTCCATTGGCAGGCACCTCTATGTGTAACAGCTTATGTGCCTAATTTAAGAATTCGTCACGTTCTTCACCTGAGGGTAGTTTTGCCTAAATAGCTTAGAACACAGATATCTGTGGGCTGACTACCATCGCTTGAAGCATATTATTTTAAAATTTCATTTTTTTATGACATGCCTTCATTAAGAAAAATATATTTTCCACTCACTAGTTCAAGCATGCCTGCCTAAACCCAGTCGTGTTTGTACACCCCAGTGAGAAAAATAATTTTGAATTTAGAACGCTCTGGATTTACATATCTCCAGTTCACTGTGTCATGAAATATTCGGAAATTTATTATTGTATACCCAAGAATTTATATCATAATTTTTTGAAACTCTTTATTTTATTATTAAAACTATTGACTAAGACTTTTTTATTTTGTAAAATGACATGAAAATTAATAATTTTAACTTTCTTTATGTTACATAGTTACATATTTAATTTATGAAAGAAATGAAAAATATTACAGGAAAACAAAAAAGAAACTAGTCAATCAAACGAATTTGAAAAATAACCAAATGAGTGAATCTAGTGATAATTTAACACCATCAGAATTAAAGGAATAAGTGTCTAACGCTGATAATTTAAACTAACTTCCGGAAAAGTCGCGTGAAAATGAAACGCGTACATGAAAGCCTATGAATTATTTAATGTTTGGAGGCTTGCTACAGGCGCTAAGACCCGTTCAGAGACTGGTTTTATCGTATTTCATGGAATTCTACATTGGAGTATTTACTCGTATGTTAAAAGCTGCAATCAAATCAAAATGCGACGTCCACATTGAAACCTATACGAAACTGATTGCATTTTTAAAAAGAAAATAGGAGGGACACAAATATAAACAATCTAGTTTTCCGTTTCATGGTGTTGAAAAATACTTCTAGATAAGAAATATTAAAACAATCCTGGTTTAAGCGATGGTCGTAAGCCCCTGTGTAGATTAGGTGTAAAAATACTGCTACAGTGTGACGATCGTTGACAACTCTGATTGGCCGACATCCTTTCATTATTGACTGCAATGCATGAAGCTAATACAGCTCTTGCAGCAACAATACCAGAAACCTAATCAAAGTTAATAATCGTTTATTCAATGCTGTACGCTTTTTGAAACTTCAATAAAACATTAAAATTTTTACTAATAAATACGGACGTGATAACGATTTACGATAATGGTATCTTAAAAGCGCTCTGGTCTGAGAAGAGCCCACAACAAACACAGCAGGGATGCGTTCCCGGTTGTGTTATGATAAGTATTTTCCGTAATCTACCAGGTACTTATTTAATTCACGTTGATTGCGAAAATCCTGCATGACTCGATGCCACAATTTTGATCAGTATAATTGGCTGAATATTTGATAATATATTATCTCAGCCAATCGTGAGAGAATGTCAGCAAGTCAAGTTGATTGCGAACATCACACTGTTAGTAGCTAAACAGTGGTCGGCCCCCTTAGCTGTTACATACACCTAACTCTAAGCTTATTAGGTATGAAGTATGTTATTCTAAGATAGTAAGTAAAGGAAAAAAAGAAAAATACAAAAAAAAAAAACTTCGGTAAACCTTATTATTATATTATGTCACCTTGATAATATAGGAACAGTAAGTATTTAATTATTGTACATTTTAATTGAGAGCGACACCATACACTCTGATAGAATCGATATTTTAGAATGTAAGATTTTCAATTGGATCTAGAAATTACTTACTTGAATTATTAGTAAGTGCCCTAAAAAGTTCTCACTAAAGTTTATAGTCATAATTCGCGGTAATTGTATTTCTCGTAAGATATTATCAGCCTTTCAGATGTAAGAAACATAATACATGAATATTTCGTTTAAGTACGTATTGAAGCTAAGTACCTTATACCTACTTGTAAGTCTTATAATATTTAACCCATTATTAATTAGGTACTTAGGTTACCTTTGTAAAAATGAAGGCAACAAAAAAATACGTTTTTCATTTCAAATTACAATTTCTTAATTCATTACAATTACTTAAAACTTAAAAAAACCATAGGTGAATAATAATAGTTACTTCGTTAGCTATAACAAATTAGGTAACTACAATTTTAAATAAAATCTGAAACAGGGATGCGCGCGCCTTTCTGTCGTTTTATCTCTGCTTGAATTTGTGTGCCTATTATGCCGTGGGGATAATGGTGAATATTGGATCGAACTTATGGTCGCGTTGTTTTCGCGAAGGTCGCGCGGTCACCGCGGTAAACGAATTACGAAGTATAAACTTTCAAGCCGTATGGTCCCGGCAGAGTAGAATAGAACCACTTCCTCTCTTCCTGTGGATGAAGGCGACTAAACCATAATAGCTGTTCAACAACATTGCCTCTTGGAAAGCCAAAGAAAGACATATTTCGAAGTGATTCTAAGCGTCAATCTGAATTTGACACAACATTCTCATACGGTCGCTACAATGAACTATAGCAAATTACGATTAGGCGCGCATTCCACAGAACCAGTTCGAAGGCGTGAGTCTTTTTTCCTCGGTAGAAATTTGTCCAAGTTGTGGATATATATGTATTATACATAGTAGAACAGGTAGTAGAGAAGTAGATATATATAGGTAGGCACTAGGACACTATATAGTCAACTATTAAAAGTATTTATGTACGAGTAAGGCTCTGCGCAAACGGGCCACTGACCAATGCCACCGGTGGCTGTCGCGCTACTTACACTACTTTAACGTGTAGCCGCCACCGATTTGCGGCGAGTCTACAAAAAGTATGAACAATAATATTAACTACCTGCTTGTCACCTAGCCACCGGTGACGGTGGTCGGTGGCCCATTTGCGCCGAGCCTTACAATAAGTTTGAAAGTAATTACCTAATTAGGTGTTGAATGTAGGAGTAGATATCAGACGGATTATATTGTGTGAAAAAATAGGGATTGAATATTATATTTTTTAATAGGTAGGTACTTTGTTTCAACCTAACGTGTAGGTTTATTATATAATAATATAGGTACATGATCACGATGAGACAACCATGAGGCATAAAACGAGTAGTCTGTACAGTTATTTTAAAATACTTACCTAAGATAGTAGAATGAGAAGGTGTTTTATCCGGGTTATAAGTAGAGCATAATATTATAAATATCAAGTCTTTGATCTTAAATGTAGAAAGTTATTGTATAATTAGGTATATTTATATAAAATCTATACTATTCTATTCTTAGTAACCATCACTTTCTTTTTCTTTGCAATACTTAATTGAAACATCTGAAATAAGTATATACCTACCTATTTAACATAAGTCAAAATAATTCGACCTTGTATTAGATATATCGTGGCCTTTTTAAAACGACATAAATATCGGGCGAAATTATCTGAAATCAATAACTTTAAAAGACTGTCCTGAGTGACTAACACTCGACTCACACGTAATTCTTTACGAGTGACTTAGCGGTCTATGGATGACCCTCGACTCAGAGATATAACTGGATGACATAGATACTTGGTGTTGTGGCAATATTGCTATTTGGTCATTATCTGTGCATGGATCCTGCCTGATGCCGGAACTGAATGGATTGGCTAGCGCAACAATTGGCCTAACTTGGGCAATGGTTCTCTGTTGGTCGGACATAATTCTCGGATAAAACATTGGTTAATTAATTGCTTCGGAAATTGCAAGTATTTCGGATTATGAAAAACAAGAAGAAATATCCCTGTAGATAGATGAGTTGTATTAAGTAAGGTATATTTAAATTTTTATGTTTCTCGGACTGAAACAAAAAAGTAGATCGTTGTAGCGGTACTTGTTATTGATTGCAGTATAACTTGAAAATTGCTGACTGACAAAGATAGTTGTAAATTGATACGTAGATAAGTTAGAGTGATATGCCACAAATAAAATATCTTTGACTATTATTCTTTAAAGGGTTCACAAAGAGAGTCGCTATTACATTCGGGCATCCAAGCATACGCATAAGCATAGGTAGAGTATATTGACGCAAAACCATATCGGTATCAAGCGTACTAATATGTTTAATTTAGATTATAATAATTATCTGCTAGGTATAAGCACTGTGTGAATTTCCAGCGAAATAAGCGCGTCCTAATTACATTAATAGGCGAAGATATTTTAAACGAAATAGTTTTAAGAAAACTCTGGTAATTCGGTTCGATGCAAATATTAATCATAGCTTAACTATAAATAAAATTCTGGGGCCGTGTTGGCTTAGCGGTTTCGAGCTCGCGGATTCCTACCATAGGATTTGCGAGGTTCAACTGCTGGCAGGCACCTCTTAGTATCCCCTTGATGACTAATGTGCCTGATTGATTCAATTCAACACGAGCTCTTCGATGATGGGAGAGCTATGTCAGGAGGAGGGAAGGAGAGGGGTTGTTCGTAAGGGTCTTCCCGAATCTGTCGAAGAGAAAAAACAGAAAGAAAGACTTCGGCCGACGCGACTCGACGGCTACCGACGTGGCTCGACGTCGTTTTCACACTTAACACCGTAATTTTAAATAATTTTCTGACCGGCTCAAGCCGTTTTCGCGTCGATAGGTTTGGGGAGACTCTAATACGCCAATCCTACGAGGAGGTGTGTGGCGACCAAGAGCTTTAGGCTCTTAAGTTCTCTGTATTTTCCAGTAGTCAGATTGGTTGTTAAGACTAGTGTGACACTCAACGTCAATTGTTGTTAACAATGTATTTTGGTAAACTTTTTCCGTACGCACTACTAAATTTTCAGAGTAATGTACTTTTTAAACAATTAAATATCACCTGTGTAGTGAAAAAAAGATATTAACTACTAGATGACGCCCGCGACTTCGTCCACGTGGATTAAGATTTTTGATTCCCGCGGGAACTCTTTACTTTTTCGGGATAAATACCGAAATTGGGTAATAAGGTAGGCCTATGTTCTTCCTCGGGATATAACTAACCGGGATACCGGGATCCTGGTCTTTTTTCGTCCGTTTTCAATACCATTACTGAAATGTCTAATACCGGGATATCGGTACTGGTGACACCATAAACGAAACAGTGACTATTGCATATATTTCTTGGTACATGCCATTGTTTTTATTCGGCTAAGTTTAAAACTTGTATCCTAAGCGCATTAGCACAATAAGAGCACATTTATTGCTTAAAACCAATGAAAAAAAGACATTTTTGAACACTCAAAGGAAAACAGTTGTATCCGTAGGTAGAACCCTGTGGCTTGGCATTTCTATTTCATTGACTCACGAAACGTTCAGAAATCTGTTTTATGACCAATGAAATATTTTATTTTGATTTATTTTCTTTTAAAAAATAACTTTTTAATTTTTTATTTATTTCTGTTTTTACTAAACTATGTATTTTTACTTGTGTAAAATTGTAATTTCTTCATTGAATTTAAGCAGAAAATTGCTCTTTTGGAGTTAATGAGGTGAACAAATATTTTGATGGAAAAACTGTTTATGCTGGAGTTTCCTTCAAAAAAGACTAGCTTTAAGTTTAAAACAATCTATCCAATTTTAAGTTTTTCTTAATAACAAATAAAAAAATCTTTCCGATATTAATACCGGTATTGAAAAAAACCGGTATTTGAAAGCCCTAGATATAACCTACCCCGGTACCATCATAATCGGTTGAACGGATAAGCCGTGAAAGCGTAGCGGACAGGCACACTTTCGCATTTATAATGGATATAAAATATTTTTTGCACATCACTGTCCTATACTTGATATCGACAGTATCTGACCACTGGGAAATACTGTTAAAATCTACTTTTACACTCCGAGGGAGGACCCTGTGATGAACAGGAGATTAGAATTATTATTTTAAATGGAACTCTCAGCTGTCGCAGAACAGAAAGTTACTTGTACTTTTGTGTGGTGTTGGAGCTGTAGCGCGTAAAGCGCTGGCGACAGATTTCCGTACAAAGTGCTACGTGATTATTACGTTAATGTGGCAAAGAGCCCCATTGGGAGTTCCGAAAAGGTTCTGTAGTCGTTTAAAATAAAAATCGCGTTAAAATCAGAAAATGGCAACATAATAGTGTACAAACAAATAAACAACCTCTTAATGGGCTTCGAACATTATTACAATCAGATGCTCATATAGCGAGCGACGTTAGCAAGGGGACCTTGACCAGCCAGTACACTGAGAACATACTCAGAACTACGGATACTGTCTTAGTAAAGATCTGCGTATTATGGCTCTGAAAGAACATAACAACACCTGGGCACCTGGTGATGATGGCATTAATTACGTCAGAGCTCCTGCCTGGAGTTGCCTACCACTACTCTGGCATAGCTAAAAGAGCTTAATTGTCGCCATCACGAACAGAACAACGCCGAAAGAATGGAGCAAGATTTAATGGATGCATTTTTTTAAATATGTAGGTAGTTTTGGAACTAATTACCGATACCAATGTTGAGCCATGTTTGTATCTCTTATCTTTTCTGTCTGTTTTAGACTGACTAATCACCTCTGCTTCTCTAGGTTTCTTAAAGTCCATCTGCACGTTTTAAATCAGATGAGAAAAGCATTTATGGGTTTCGAAGATGGAACTCTCTGGGAACTACTTTTTGATTTATGAGACTTGTCATCAACACCACTGCATACAATGCAGACAAGGTGGTAGATTCTTACGACATCATAAGTAGCACGTGAATTCTACGTGAATTAAATCATTTCATTTTCGATCCGCTGCATAGACGCAAGACTTTGCTTGACTAATCTGACGACGGCGGAGCATGAATGATGCATAACAGTGGACTGAGTAAAGCTCAACCGCCAACTGTTGTCAATAAGAGCTAACGGCCTGTCCTGGATGAAAAATCTGCACGAAGGTCAAGAAAAGATTTGGTACGGAATTGATCAGGAAAGTGACAAATAACGGCTATGCCGGACGTCACTACGAAACAAATCTGTCTGGCTGCCGATCACTGTCTCGGGAAACAAACTATCAACTCGTGAAGATCTAATATCCCCAACACTTTAATCGTTTTTACTTTAATCGAAGTATAGAACTTACTTGCTCAAACACTAGTAGAATAAAACTGAAAAAGATTTATATCAGAGCCATAACTCAGTCTCAAAAGATCTCGTTCCTAGGCCATACTTTACGACACGCGAGGTGCAAGAGCGATCTTGCAAATAATAATGATGGGTAAAATCATTGGTAATAGAAGGTTTTGAAGAAGGTTGAAGTCATGCCTACGAAATACGAGCGAGCGGAATAGAATAAAAACAGTCTGAGAACTGTTCCGCCTAGCCATGGGCCAGGAGATGTTTCGAAAACAGACTGCTGATCTTCAGTAATGAAGAAGCACGTGAAGAAGAACTGTCTCATATTTAAGTAAGAGCTGAGATCCCTACTCAGATCAGCAGATTAGATGAACTTAAGATACCTATGGGGAAATCACGAGTTAGTCCATTTAACTCTTGGTAAAAGACCTCAAGCCGAATGTGCTCGGCTCTTCAAGCCGAAATTAAACGGTTTCGAGATAAACGTGGATGGTTAACGGTCTCCTCTGTCTGTAATATTTATTTTTTATGACTACAGAGCCTTTATAACGTAAAGCCTTTTCACGCCAGAGCAATAGTGCAACAAAGCGGCATGCTATAGGGCCGCATGGTACAATAATTTTAAATGTAGCTATGTTTTAAATGATCTCGGTATACAAGTTTAACTGAAGAATTTAAAAAACCCGATACATTAAACCGTTAAATTCTCAAATACCTCTTCATTGACATCATTTCAATAAGCCCACGCGTGGTACCTCTGCTGTAAGTTGGTGAGGATTGGATATCCTGTAGAGTTCAAATTTCGAATAGATCACAGTGTGAAAGTTGCTCACATCCCTTCATCAACTAGAAAATGGCTGATGATCGACAAACGGTTGAACAGATTTTCTTGAATCCTAAACGAGGAACATACCTATTCGATCAATTAGACACCTTTCAAACAAAACACATTAACTCAAGATCGGCTAATGCGTTTTGGAAATGCGACGTCGAAGACAGAAAGACACAGACACATGTTGAACCGTATACTTATAACAACCCTCTATTTGTATCAGAGGCTAGAAATGGATTGTCGAATGCTGATTATTCTGGCTGCAAAGCAAAATTAATGTTTCCATTTTTAGCATGCTCATTGCTGCATGTCGTTGCTCTGATGTAAAACTGGCTCTTACTTAAGCTATTATTTTGGCCTTATATTCTTTAATATGAGGTGAAGTAAAAGCACAATGAACATATTGGATTAATTTTAAGGTTACAAGCGTGGTACCTAATTCTGGAGATGGAAGTAAGGTCTAGATCTGTGACGGCCAGTGGTTAAAAGTTGGAAACGCGTCCTTACATTTTGTTGTTATAAATTTTATTTTGACTGCGAATCGACTCCATTGGCAGGCACCTCTATGTGTAACAGCTTATGTGCCTAATTTAAGAATTCGTCACGTTCTTCACCTGAGGGTAGTTTTGCCTAAATAGCTTAGAACACAGATATCTGTGGGCTGACTACCATCGCTTAAAGCATATTATTTTAAAATTTTATTTTTTTATGACATGCCTTCATTAAGAAAAATATATTTCCCACTCACTAGCTCAAGCAAGCCTGCCTAAAACCAGTCGTGTTTGCTGGGGTATCCCAGTGAGAAAAATAATTTTGATTTTAGAACGCTCTGGATTGACATATCTCCAGTTCACTGTGTCATGAAACGTTCGGAAATTTATTATTGTATACCCAAGAATTTATATCATAATTTTTTGAAACTCTTTATTTTATTTTTAGACCTATTGCCTAAGACTTTTTTATTTTGAAAAATGACATGAAAATTAATAATTTTAATTTTCTTTGTGTTACATAGTTACATAATTAATTTATGAAAGAAATGAAAAAAATTATAGGAAAACAAAAAAAAAAACTGGTCAATTAAACGATTTTGAAAAATAACCAAATGAGTGAATTTAGTGATAATTTAACACCATCAAAATTAAAGGAATAAGTGTCTAACGCTGATAATTTAAACTAACTTCCGGAAAATTTCGTGTCAAAATATATGTACATGAAAGCCTATGAATTATTTAATGTTCGGAGCCTTGCTGCAGGCGCTAAGACCCGTTCAGAGACTGGTTATCATATTTCATGGAATTCTACATTGGAGTATTTACTCTATGTTAAAATCTGCAATCAAATCAAAATGCGACGTCCACATTGAAACCTATACGAAACTGATTGCATTTTTAAAAAGAAAATAGGAGGGACACAAATGTAAAAAATCTAGTTTTCCCTCTCATGGTGTTGAAAAGTACTTCTAGATAAGAAATATTAAAACAATACTGGTTTAAGCGATGGTCGTAAGCTCCTGTGTAGATTAGGTGTAAAAATACTGCTACAGTGTGACGATCGTTGACAACTCTGTTTGGCCGACATCCTTTCATTATTGACTGCAATGCACGAAGCTAATACAGCTCTTGCAGCAACAATACCAGAAACCTAATCAAAGTTAATAATCGTTTATTCAATGCTGTACGCTTTTTGAAACGTCAATAAAACATTAAAATTTAAGTTCCTAAATATATATTTAGGAACGAGAAGCGGGGTAAAATAAAAGATAAAAGCAATTAACAATTTAGCCTCTATTCTACTGCATATTTTTAACAATTTCAAATAGAAAGGAACACACTTTAATCTGAACGCCAATTTGAGTGATATGGTTCAATACAAATGGCGTGGTATTTACCTCTCGGAAGACGATACGAGACTGACTCATTTACTCGAACAACGGCCGCTACATTTATAGCAATGTGCCTCATGTGTTGATTTTTAATAGCTGCGTTGGAGGGTACCGGAATTCCGCTATTATTATCTCAGCCAATCATGAGAGACTGTCAGCAAGTCAAGTTGATTGCGAACATCACACTGTTAGTATCTAAACAGTGGTCGGCCCCCTTAGCTGTTGCATACACCTAACTCTAAGCTTATTAGGTATGAAGTATGTAATTCTAAGATAGTAAGTAAAGGAAAAAAAGAAAAATACAAAAAAAAAATACTTCGGTAAACCTTATTATTACATTATGTAACGTTGATAATGTAGAAACAGTAAGTATTTAATTATTGTACATTTTAATTGAGAGCGACACCATACACTCAGATAGAATCGATATTTTAGAATATAAGATTTTCAATTGGATCTAGAAATTACTTACTCGAATTATTAGTAAGTGCCCAAAGAAGTTCTCACTAAAGTTAGTAGTTATAGTTCGCGGTAATTGTATTTCTCGTAAGATATTATCAGCCTTTTAGATGTAAGAAACATAATACATAAATATTTCGTTTTAGTAGCTAAACAGTGGTCGGCCCCCTTAGCTGTTAAATACATTTAGCTCTAAGCTTATTAGGTATGAAGTATGTAGGTCTAAGATAGTAAGTAAAGGAATAAAAGAAAAAAACAAAAAAAATTACTTCGGTAAACCTTATTATTACATTATGTAATCTTGATAATATAGGAACAGTAAGTAAATAATTATTGTACATTTTAATTGAGAGCGACACCATACACTCTGACAGAATCGATATTTTAGAATATAAGATTTTCAATTGGATCTAGAAATTACTCGAATTATTAGTAAGTGCCCAAAAAAGTTCTCACTAAAGTTAATAGTCATAGTTCGCGGTAATTGTATTTCTCGTAAGATATTATCAGCCTTTCAGATGTAAGAAACATAATACATGAATATTTCGTTTAAGTACGTATCGAAGCTAACTACCTTATACCTACTTGTAAGTCTTATAATATTTAACCTATTATTAATTTGGTACTTAGGTTACCTTTGTAAAAATGAAGGCAACAAAAAAATTCAAATTACGATTTCTTAATTCATTACAATTACTTAAAACTTAAATGAACTATAGGTGAATAATAATAGTTACTTCGTTAGCTATAACAGATTAGGTAGGTAACAACAATTTTAAATACAATCTGAAACCGGGATGTGCGCGCCTTTCGGTAGTTTTTTCTCTGTGTGAATTTGTGTATTATGCTGTGGGGATATCGGTGAATATTTTATAGACAATTTTGGATTGAAGTTTCGATTTGTTCGACGTATGGATCGAAGTTAGGGTCACGTTGTTTTCGCGAAGGTCGCGCGGTCGCCGCTGTATACGAATTACGAACTATAAACTTTCAAGCCGTGTGGCCCCGGCAGAGCTAATAGGACCACTCCTTCTCTTCCTGTGGGTGAAGAGGCGACTAAAGCATAATAGCTGTTCAACAATATTGCCTCCTGGTAAACCAAAGAAAACCATATTTCGAAGTGAATCTTAGCGGAAATCTGAATTTGACACAGCATTCTCAATCGGTCGCTACAACGAATTATAGCATATTACGATAAGGCGCGCATTCCACAGGTTCTGTGGAGCGATAAATATAGGACGAATTATAATTACCTATGTGAAAAAATAGGTATGGAATATAATATATTTGAATGCGTAGGAACTTTGTATCAACCTAATATCACAGTAAACAGATACAAACAGTACTGAAACTACCTAGAAAACCGGAACTATCGTTTTTTAAATTCGTTCAAAATCGATATTTGGGGCGGGGCTCCCTGGGATCACAAAACAGGAAACTGGTACCAAAATTTAAAAAAGTCAGCGCCATTTTGATATTCTTTGTTATTGAACCGATTTCGTTCAAAATCGATATCTGATAATCCCTAGGATCACAAAACAGGAAACTGGTACCAAAATAAAAAAAAATCTGCGCCATTTTGAAATTCTTTAAAATTGTACCGATTTTGTTCAAAATCGATATCTGACTATCCCTAAGATCACAAAACAGTTAGAAAATGATGCATATTTGGAATACCAGTTTTAAAAAAAATCGTATTAATCATGGATTAAGAGATAAAAAGAGTAAACACTGCATTTAATTACAGAGGAACTTATCTTTTATTCAAATAAAAATAATTAACAACTTTTGCTTATTATAAGTAGGATAATTTTTGGTTTAATCATGAACTCACAGATTGGCATAGTTTAACCAAAGTGAATCTAATTTGGAATAGGGTATTCCAAATTACAATCACCTTCATAATTAACTAAAATTAACTATTTATTTAGCTGTAAACATAAATATCTCAATTATAAAATTTAAAAATCTTGGTTTAGCTTATATCTATCGAAATCAATTATATTTTTTTCTAGTCTTTGCAGTAATCACAAACGTAGCAACCCGAGTCATAGCCAGCACATTCGCTGTGCACCCAGCCATTGCACATAAAACATTGCACCCATTGCTCTCCCCTTTGATCTTCGGTAAATTTTCCATTACAGAAAAAACAAACACAATCATTTCCCGTAGGTCGTGTTACGTTAACGCAAGTGGGTATATCTTCTGATTTATCAGATGTGAATGTAGCATCACTATCAGACTCTGTGATTTGTTCTTGAAATATCTTTCTTATGGTCGATTTGCAACTTTGCCCTTTTCCCTTACCTTTCCCTTTCACATCTCTCTTCATTACCTTTTCTTTTTTTCTGTTCTTATCCTTATTTTCAGTTGGTATTTTCAGTTTTCTTTTGTTTTTCGCTTCTTCTAAGTCCTTTTTGTAGGGTGAACTAGAAATTATTTCTGATTTACCTAGCTTACGATTAGATGACCGTTTTTTGGACGTAGGAACTGGCGAGAATTGAAACGGTGTTATGATGGGGTCACTACGAGAAGGCCCTGGACGATTTTCTTTTTCTTGTTCATCTCGCATGACAATATCAAGAAGATTTACTCGTAGCGGATCTGTTTCCTGCATTAATTTATTTTTCTGTTGTCTGTTATCTGGCGAAACATCAAAAGCATTCTGTGTCTGTAATAGGGCTGGTGAATGATTTTCTGCTTCACTTACGACTTGTGGACTACCTACGGCAGGATTACCTGGTTCTGAGGTCGTCGGCCTTATTTGATACGATGGTTCCCCAATATTCCGTACATCCTGTTCATTTTCACCAACATCGTCCGCTGACTCTTGAGCTGCTGCAAGATAGTCAGACTCAGTGAAAATATTTTTATTGAATGGGTAAATGCCACCAACACTAAAGCCTTTCGCTGCAATTTCACCAGTCTGGCACTTTCGATAGGCTCTGCCAAATAACTCAGAAATGTCGTAGGCAGTAAGTGGTCTATTGTTTTCGCGCAAGTACATGCGAATTTCCTCACTGTAATAAGTTTTCAGTGGGCCCATAAATGCTCTATCCATGGGCTGGATCTTATGTGTGCAATGTGGGAGCAGGGAAATCAAAGTCACATGATTTTTTCTAGCTTTATCTACGAGCTCGATATTCTTTGTATGACTGAAATGACCGTCAAATAAGAGAAGAACCGGTGAGGCTTCGGATGGCTTTACATAATCGATGAAATGTTCGAACCACTGCGTGAACTAATGTTTCTGTATCCAGCCAGAAGGATGTGCTCGGCCAACAGACCCTACAGGAGCACCTTTCATCAAAATTTCGCTCATATTTTTGCACGGAAAAATCATCATTAGTGGTACAAATACGCCAGCTGGACTCATACAGGTCACTACTGTTATGAGAGATCCTCTTTTAGCAGACGACATGGCTCCAATTTGTTTTTTTCCTCGGCGACCAATCACTTTGGGATATTTGCTTTGTACAATAGACAACCCCGTTTCATCCACATTGAAAATCCTATTCGCCGCGAACCTTTTTTCTTCATAAACTTTTTCAAAATTTTTATAAAACTCATCCATTCTTTCCTTTGTAAATCCATTGGCTCTAGCAAAAGATGTACCAGTAGGCTTGCGTATTGATAAAATTTGCTTGTGCCTTGCAAGAAATCCCTTGAGCCAGTATCTGCCAGCTCTTTCATCATGAAATGGATGAGGAACATTATTTTTAACTGCAAGTTGATATGCTAGCCTTCCCATATCCATTCGAGTCAAACCATATAATTTTTGTTCCATAACAAGGGCATATTTCACGAGTATATCCTCAAAAACTTTATCAAATACTGGTCTACGACCTATCTTTTTCATCAGAGTTTCTTCTAGCAAAGTCTCTTTCTCTTTAGCAAGTCGAAATAATGTGGTTCTGGGTACATTATAAATCTGCACTGCCTTTAAATAGCCCATTTCATTATCTCGGACAGCTAATACCGCAGCAGCCATATCATCTTGATTCCACTTCTTACGCTTTTTATATTTACGGGCAAATTTGGTAGCAGTTGTAGACATTTCTAAAATAAAATTAAAATATATTGATTAAAAAGACTACCAAAAGAAATTACGTTTCAGAATCCTTTCAATTAGAAATAGAAACAGGAGGGCATACTAATGTGCACATAATTTGGAATATTCCAAATTACCTTCACATATCGTATTCAAAATTCGAAACTTAACCATTTCTAACCTAAAATATTTTGATGAATTTGTGTTAAGAATAATTTCTAAAATAAGCGCTGATTTCTACAGCTGATACACTAAACTGTGGATTTGTACAAATATAAACATATTAATATAAGTCACACTCAAGATGCAAGCCGACTTATTACTTACTTGGAAACTTTTCTCGTTAGCACTTTCACTCCGATGCAGTTTGTCACGGAACTGTCAATATGGCTGCTTCTAAGCCACCTCCAAAAAATCAGCGCCATTTTGAAATTCTTTGTTATCATAATCATCGATAGTGTAATAACCTTGACGAATGCTGTTTAACACAGTCTTTAAATCTATGTAATAGCAAATCCAGAAACTCTTTGGGAACCATATTATAAAAGCGTACACTCGACCCCACAAAGGATTTCTGCACTTTGCGCACACGATACGACGCTGTTACTAGCTTATGGCGGTTTCTAGTGTATCGATTGTGAGTATCACCTATTTGCTTGTAAAGATTAATGTTCTGCCTAATAAAGACTATATTATTGTATATGTATTGCGAAGGCAGCGTAAGAACACCAATCTCTTTAAATTTTTTACGTATTGATACGCGTAATCCGAGTTTATAAATAGAACGGATGGCTCTTTTCTGCAATATCAAAATGGATTGGATATCAGCTGCTTTTCTCCACATTAAAATGCCGTACGACATGACACTGTGGTAGTAAGCAAAGTAAACTAGGATCATAAAACAGGAAACTGGTACCAAATTAAAAAAAAATGAGCGCCAGTTTGAAATTCTTTGTTATTGAACCGATTTCGTTCAAAATCGATATCTGACGATCCCTAGGATCACAAAACAGGAAACTGGAACCAAAATTTATAAAATCAGCGTCATTTTAAAAGTCTTTGTTATTGAACAGATTTCGTTCAAAATCGATATCTGAGGATCCCTAGGATCACAAAACAGGAAACTGTTACAATAATTTTAAAACATCAGTGCCATTTTGAAATTCTAAAATTTCTTTAATTATGGAATTACAGACCGCTTTAAATAAACAGTCACAATGTTTACATACAAAGTTGTAAACAAAACTTAGAACTTAACTTAACTTAACTTAAAATTAATTATTCACTCAGACCGCATACCACAAACAGAACACCGAGGCAGATATAATGCTCCAACTGTATTCTATCTACTAGTCTATCTATCTGAACGTGCGAAGCCGATATATATTGGGGTGGGTCAGCTATCAAAAACTGCTGGACCGATTTTAATAATTCCTACCTATTTATTATCCCGATATCCTCACGGGATCAAGATCTACGCGAGTGATTAGTTATAATATTCTATCTGTTTTAAATGCGCAATTCTGTAAAAACAGGTGTAGTAATGAAAACTTTGATAATGATTACTAAAAATACTTACTTACATTATAGCCGCTAGTCAAGAAAAAAGGTATTTTTTATGTAATGATTTTTTTTAGTTACTAGGTATCAGACTTTTATTCGTAAACTAGCTATTTCAATTCGATTAATTGATCACTACGGAACATAGAACGTTTTAATTAACGAAAAAAAAATTAAACCATAGAACATTAAAAGAGACAACCCTATTGCTTCAATGGAGCTTAGGTAATAATTTTATTATCAACTATAGGCTTAGTTTCCATACCGGTTGTATGTGTTTACTGTGCTAATATGTAGGTATATTATATCATGTATATATCACGATGAGACATTCATGACCGCATAATATAAAACGAGTAGTCTGTACAGTAATGTATTAAGAAAACTTACTTATATAGTAGAATGAAAAGGCGTTTTATCGAGGATATAAGTAGAGCATATTATTATATAAATATCAAGTCTTTGATCTTAGATTGTATAATTAGGTATATTTCTATAAAATCTATAGTATTTTATTGGAGATTAAACGAACTTACCTGAAGTGAAGTTCTATCCTAATTATTCGAGTTGCTTCGTCCTTTGAGATTAGGTATACATTGTAGTAATACGTCTACGGTATACGGTATCGCCTTTCTACCACATACTTGAAAGCAGAGAAACTGCAGATTTTTATTTTTTATATTGAAGGTAGGTTCGCTGGTCTACCCGCTCTGGGCGCCTGTAGTGTGACTCATTTAGTTGAAAGCCTGCCTGGAACTTTAATATTTCACTTAGCAGGGGATTTTAGGGCTGGGAGGGAACTAAAAAACTAAACTACGCCCGCCGTCGCCAGGCGGGTGATCGGGGTCCATTAATTGAACCATTCCACCCATTTCCCCGTGTTAGGACACAGGTTAC
The DNA here is from genome assembly GCA_964035005.1 of Erebia palarica. Classification (NCBI taxonomy): domain Eukaryota; kingdom Metazoa; phylum Arthropoda; class Insecta; order Lepidoptera; family Nymphalidae; genus Erebia; species Erebia palarica. The sequence continues at coordinate 35,095,983 of OZ035986.1, read as the reverse complement.
TGGTGTCCCGGCAGCCTCCCCCCCCCCCCCTCTCCCCCCCCCCCCCCAGCTACCTGTAGCTTTAGTGAATCTTACGATATCCCCTATGGAGAGATGTGTTAGATCTTCTTCACAGATCCTGTCCTTGCCTATTAATTCTCACCTTATCAATGAGTACATGGGGCACTCAGCTATAAAGTGAAAGCTGGTTTCTTCCTCGCCGCACTCTGGACATGATGGGTCATCTTCGATTCTCCTTATTGTGAGATGTCTATTTAGCAGGCAGTGTCCCGTTGTTATGCCTGCTATAAGTGCTATGTTGTTTCTACTTAGTGACATAAGTTGTTTTGTCTTCTTTTTATCGAATTATTTCAAGAACAACTTCGATTGCCTATATTGTGTAGAGTTGTTCCATCTTGAATTCGATTCTCTTTCTATAATTCCTTCGATCACTTTCTTAGTGATCGAGTATGGAATGGGTAAGCAAGGTTCGGGGCCACAGAAAGGAGTGCTTGCTCCCATTCTTGCTGATTCATCTACTTTTTCATTTCCTTCGTTTCCTTGGTGTCCAGGAACCCAAGCAATTGTGACTTTTGTCCTCTCAGCTAGTGAGTTCAAGATGCGTTTGCATTCCTTCACTAGAGCTGATGTGGTATCCTTCCTTTCTAATGCTCTGAGAGCAGCCTGACTATGACTATATATGATAACTTCTTCGGTTTCTTTGCTTAAAGTATCCATCAGGCCGAAAGCATACTCCATGATCGCATACGTTTCGGCCTAAAATATACTTGCAAATTTACCTAGGGAAATTACTTGGTCTTTATCAGGATTGGTGCTGTAGAAGATTCCAGCACCACTGAGCTTAGTTGATTCCCGCCTTGATCCATCCGTGTAACAGATAATCGTATCTTCATTGGCGGTTTCGATCTTCCATGTCTCCTTTGAACCTATGTGCACTCTGTATTTCTTATCGAAGATACGCTGCCTTTTGATAAGGTCATTGTGTGTGATTAACATTGACAGCTTATCTCCATATATGCTCTCCACGTCAGTATGTCCTTTATCCATAAAATTGCCTTTCCACTGCTTAGACATTTTCATTCTATACCAGTGTTCCAGTGCGTTTTTCTTGGCCTCGAGGTCCAAAGGATATAGTCCTAGAAGAACCTCTAGAGCCGCGGATGGAGTGGTCCGTATGGCCCCAGAGATCATCAGCATAGCCATCCTTTGGACTCTCGTCAGCACATTGCTAATAGATTTTGTTGTTGCTTTATGCCACCAAACAATTGCTCCGTACAGAATTCTGGGTAGTATGATGGCCGTATATATCCATTTTACAACGTACGGTTTCATGCCCCATGTTCTGCCCACCGCTCTTTTGCATTGAAGTAGGGCTATTTTTGCTCTGGAGCATTGTTCTACTATGTGGGTTATAAATGTAAGTTTGCTGTCTAGCACAATACCTAAATATTTTATTTCTTTGATCACTTCCATCTCAACACCTTCAAATACAATTGGTATCAGACGTGTTGTTTTCTTTTTCTTGGTAAAAAGAACTAGTTTGGTTTTCGAGGGATTCAGGTTAAGTCCTCTCCCTCGACACCATTTAATTGTAGTTTTAATACCAGTGCTCATAATGTTTCTAACTGTGCTCAGATCCTTTCCAGTTACTAGGAGCACACTATCGTCGGAATATGCTTGCATGTAGATCTTCATGTCATTGATTTTTGCTACCGACGAATCTAATAGGAGACACCATAACAGTGGTGATAGGCATCCTCCTTGTGGGAAGCCTCTGGTAGATTTTATGGTGTATTCCTCTCCACCTAGTTCCGATGATATCGAGCGGTGTTGTAGCATGTTCATAATCCAATTCTCTACAGCACGCCCTATACCGTCCCTATGTAGTGCTGCAGCTATTGCTTCTCGATTCGCTTTATCGAATGCCCCTTCAACATCAAAGAAACATCCGACAGCGAATTCCTTATTGCTAATTGATCTTTCAATCCTTACCACCAGATTATGAAGGGCAGATTCTGTAGACTTGCCTGTCATGTATGCGTGTTGGTTAAAAGACTCTTAGGGCGGATTCGACCAAACTAGCATTTATGCTCGAATAACTAAACGAGGAATAAATTTATTCCACATTTTTAATTTGGAGTAACGTCAAAGTCGTTTTTCCATGCAATCTATGGTTTAACTATACTTCGATTAACTAAGCCCGACTAGCGGAACGAATGAGTGAAAGACGTATAACCCGGAAAAAAAATGTTGCTCCAAAAGTGTATGGCATGAAGGCTTATATTCTGGCTCTAATTTTTGGCGGTTTATAATGTTGGAATATGGAGGGATTAGGGACTGTCATCTGTCGCCTGACCCATTTGGGTTGAATTGGTAGCATAATATCTCAAAGTGCCCAACATTTGATTAATAGGTGAGATAGAAAAGTTGCTGTAAAAGAACAAACAAAATCTTTAGGTAAGACATAAAAATTGAGTTTTTTATTAGGTAAGTAATTATCAGGAGCACTTATTTTAGTACATAGGTTATATTACTAGATTTTACCCACCGGTCGGAAACATATTCCAAGCTGTGCTCAATTTTCGCTAGCAATGATAAAGTTGCTTCTTTGCTCAAACGAAACCTGATCGCGAAATCATGATCATCGTAGTAGTGAAACAAATCCATTCTTTCTTTTATCCACCTTGGACGTCTTATTATTACTTCTTCGTCACTATCACTTTCTTCAATCATATTTAATAAACGTTGCATTTTTTTACTTATAAAATGTTAGGTTATCCACAGAATAAGTTCCTTTACTCCACGCTAAATGGCGGTGTAACAATTTACTCTAGAATAGGCGCACTAATCGTAGAATAGTCTATGGTAAAACGTAAATTAGATTTACTCTCCGGTAACTTAGCTACTAATCTGAGTATAAAATTTACTCGCGTTTGGTCGAATCCGCCCTTAGTTTGATAATAATATTGTAATTGTCTAACAAAAGGAAATAACTAAAGAGACAATGATTTTCACATGATATAACGGTTACTTCATCCGTATTTAAATAAATTAGGTATTTGTTAGTATATAAATTAATATAACATCAAATTTGTAACACCTTTACATTTTAATCCCCTTCAGTGTTAAGGATAGATAAAGCAAACTGATTAGATTGATCACACTGAACATCTCTACGGTAAAATCTGGCAAACACCATAGAGTTGCCACTCCACCCAGCTGTATTTCGTATTGTATCTATACTAGTACCATTTCTGTAAGCTGCAGAGGTCGCTGCATGCCTAACAGAATGAGTGAAAAATATAGAGGTGTCAACTCCACTAATTGATAGTGTGTCCTTTATCCACCGACTGATAGTATTTGTAGATACAGATTTATGAGGCCTCTTAAAACTGATGAATAGTTCATTCTCATTATTTCTTAGAGGTTTAGTCCTATCAATATAATATGCTACTAGCGTTTTTGCTGGACAAATTTCAAACAACAGTAAACACATCACCGGCTTCATTAGTTTTGTAAAAACGAGTGGGGCTATATTCAGACCAAATGGTAAAACATTAAATTCGTAAATTTTTTCCCCAAATTTAAATCGTAGGTACCTTCTATAGTTCGGATTTATAGCAACTAAGAAATAGGCATCCTTTAAATCCAGAGTGGCCATGCAACTATTATTTGATATTAGCTTCAATGTTGTTCTCAAATCTTCTATTTTAAAGTGATCCGTAGTGATGTGCTTGTTTAAGGACTTCAAATTTAAAATAAATCAATTTTTTCCATTGGGTTATTTTAATAAGAAGAAAACTAGAAAGAAACTGTCCTTCGCACGGTTCACATTGTGGTATAGCTCCGCTATTTATTAGATCGGTGATGTCCACCCTGTATTGAAGGCATTCCGATGATGATAAGACGGGCGAGCTAGGTTCGTGAGATTGAGAAACCGGTTTAGAAAATGGAATCTCGTAACCTCTCACCCATGATAATATGACTGGGTCATTAGTTATTAATAGCCACTGGGAGAGGGAGTTTTTCGTACGGGTGGGTTTATTTTTAGCTCGGCGCCTGATTTTGATATCGCTTTTGCAGCCTTAAGTGTGTCGGCCAACTTTTCACTGAATGGAAAACCATCTATTTCTGTATTGAACAGCTGGTCTTTAATGTCCTTCTTAATCGCGGAGCATATGAGGCTCCTCCTTTTCCTGGATTCGCTATGCTGCGAATCACAGATTAGTTGACCCGCTTCGATCAATAATTTTATTACAGACTGGTCTCTGTGTTCTAACGAAAACAAACGAGTGAAAGCTTCACTGATGCAAGATATACTTGCAGCGACCTACTTTTGCTTAGTCTCTAACGCCTTATCTTTTTTAATGAGGATATCCGATAAAGCATTCTTTATCTCGGGATTTAGCATTTGTGCATCAATTTTTTTGCAATTCTTTGGCACAAGATGTCTTTCCAATAAATCCTTTTTGGAATCCTTTGATAAACCCGTTGCAGCGATGTGCTCCCAGCGCACCGCTAACTCACCTCGAATGTCTGGTCCGTATTTTTTATCCTTGGAAGGCGTTTCTCCTAATAGAATTAGAATCTCCTCATCCAGTTCCGGAGGATCAGCTGCAGATACTGATTCGGCGGGCAGTTCTGTCTGCAGTGTGTCCCCGACGGCGCCTTCTGCAGTTGCAGTAGACGTACCCGGTTGGGTCTCGTCAACACTCCTTGGTACTAACTCGGGTACGAGTTGTGATTCGTCTGAAAAGGGACATAAAACGTGTAGGTACTTGAGACCCTCTACGCTTTATTTTCATGACGAAAGTGAAGGGTCTCATCCCTAGTAGATGGCCACAACACAATTTTAAAAGATATCATACGATATATTCGATAATTAATTAAGAGCGGCGATAGTCCTTCAAAACTATGCACAACATTTGATTATCGTACGATCCATTCGGGAATTTAAAAAAAAAAATACAAAAATGTGAAGGTAACATTCCTTTCAAATGTACACAATCACGACAAATGTAAAATATCTACTTAGATAAGATTTACGGGATTCCAATGATGCGAAGGTAACATCCCCGTGAGATATACACAACACTAATTGGAAGGTGACGTCATATCACCAGTTCGATACGGAAATAGTGCTTGCAACTATTCACAGGGTAAAAATTCACTGTAAATACCTTCATGCTCCGGTTCGGAGTCCAGAAGCACCGGCTCGAGTGAGTCATTCACCGACACGCTGCTACTATGGGAAGAATCGTGCAAATGTTTTTTACGTTTTTCCAGCTTCTTCTCAATTTTCCTTAGCTTTCTTTTCAAATAATTAGTTTCGTCTTTGTGACTACGTTTCGGAATTATAAAAATTGCGTGGAGATCGGCGAGGCACTAAAACGCGAATGAGTGACACTACAGGAGCCCAGAGCGGATAGGCCGGCGTACCTACCTTCAATATAAAAAATAAAAATCTGCAGTTTCTTTGCTTTCAAGTATGTGGTAGAAAGGCGATACCTAGACGTATTACTACAATGTATACCTAATCTCAAAGGACGAAGCAAGGAAGTATAATTCTTAGTAACCATCACTTCCTTTTTCTTTGCAATACTTAATTGAAACATCTGAAATAAGTATATACCTATTTAAGGCAAGTCAAAATATCTCGACCTTGTATTAGGTATATCGTGGCCTTTTTAAAACGACATAATTATTATATCGGGCGAAATTATCTGAACTCAATAACTTTAAAAGACTGTCCTGAGTAAAACATTGCTGTCGGATAAAACATTGCTTCAGAAATTGCTAGTATTTCGGATTGAGCAAAATCAAGAAGAAATATGCCAGCAGCGCTCGCATCCGGAGAGGCCTCAACAAATCAAATTTCCTTTCTGAAGCTCTGTGTTTCTGACGAAAACAATCTAAACCTTCAAAAAATACTTTGATGTTGGCTTTTCTACCCCCTCTTTTTTAACGTACTTCCAAAATGGAGGAGATTCTCAGTTGGGCACGTATCATTTTAAAACTTTGAATCAAGAAATCTTTTTTTGGTACTAAGTATTTCTTATTAAATTGCAGTATTCTGTATCTTCAAAGTTTCAACCAAACGATATCAGTTTCGTGGGTCCCAAGGATTAAGATTAACTAATTTTTTGTCTTCCAAGGGCGTTAATTGGATAGTTTTATGAAAAAAAGCTTTCCAAAAAACCGACTTCCAAAACCACTGTAAAGTAAAAAATTATTTTGATTCCTACACACTATGTTATAGTAGGGCGAGCCTGACGCGTCAACTTTGCCTATTCTTGATATACCCGCCCGACTTCAACATAGTGTGTAGAAATCAATATTATTTTTTACTTTAAAGTGGTTTTGGAAGTCGGTTGTTTGGAAATAATTTTTATTTTTAACTTTTTAGTATCAGGATTGAGGATTTGGAGTCAGAATTTTTTATTGGACCACCTAAAAAAGAGCCTTTTTAACAAAAAAAAATCAAATCGGTTCAGAAACAACGGCGATATGGACCGACATACATTTAAAAAAAACACGCGCTGAATTGAGAACCTCCTCCTTTTTTGGAAGCCGGTTAAAAATTATAGAACGTTTTAGATGTTAAAAATGATTTATAAATTATTTTGCTGGCCCTCCCGTAGTAGGGATCTGATTTATCTGTCCAAACAATAGACACGAAACTTAGCTAAACTAGCCGCCGAACCAAATATAACGGCGCGCCGTTAATTTATATAGTTATATTTGGTAGGTATAATCAAATTTTTGTGTGTTTCTCGGACTAAAACAAAAAGCTAGATCGTTGTTGCGGTACCTAATATTGATTACAGTATAACTTGAAAATTGCAGACTCACGACGATAGTTGTAAATAGATACGTAGATAAGTTAGAGTGTACTAATTATAAATAAAATTTTGGGGCCGTGTTGGCTTAGCGGTTTCGAGCTCGCGGATTCCTACCATAGGATTTGCGAGGTTCAACTGCTGGCAGGCACCTCTTAGTATCTCCTTGATGACTAATGTGCCTGATTGATTCAATTCAACATGAGCTCTTCGATAGATTTGGAGAGACCATAATACGCCGATCCCACCAGGTGTGTGGTAACCAAGAGTTTTAGGCTCTTAAGTCCTCTGTATTTCTCAGTAGACAGATTGCTTGTTAGACTAGTCTGACAATTGACGTCGATTATCAATATAGCAATGTATTTTTAACCGACTTTAAAAAAGAAGGAGGTTCTCAATTCGACATTACGTTTTTATTTGTAAGTTTGTTACGCGATCATCCGCCAATTATGAATCAATTTTGATCATTCTTTATTTTTTTGGTAGATCATACTTCAGAGGTGGTGATATTTGTGGTTCCAAACCAAAACATTATCAGTAAAAATGTTGATGAGGACTTTCAATTTCTGTTTTAACTGTTATCTTAGAAACATTAGCCAAGAACAAAGATACGTATGAACAATTGTACGAATTTGTAAGGAGCCGTCATGATTTATTATTATACGTTAATACCTATTCTTAATAAAGGAGAAAAAGCACCGAGTTGTTGGAAAGATTACGCAACCGTATCATTTCTGTTAAAGCTTTCTCATCCTGGGGAGGATTTAATCAGTTTTCAGTTCTTCTAAAGGCGGTTCCTTTTTTTAAAAAAAGTAAATGATGGTACACTTTTTCCGATTTATGTAACACTAACTTTTCTGATTTATGTGCGTTTTAAGCAATAGTAAGCAATTTTAAGCAATGTCACTTGTGTAGTAAAAAAAATTATAAACTATTTTTTGCACATAACTATGCTATACTTGATATCGACAGGATCTGACCACTGGGAAATACTGTTAAAATCTACTTTTATACTCTGTCCGAGGGAGGACCCTGTGATGAACAGGAGATTTAAAATTATTATTTTAAATGGAACTCTCAGTTGTCGCATTACAGAAAGTTGCTTGTAACTTTGTGTGGTGTTGGAGCTGTAGCGCGTAAAGCGCTGGCGACATATTTCCATACAAAGTGGAACGTGATCATTACGTTAATGTGGCAAAGAGTCCCGATTGGGAGTTCCGAAAAGGTTCTGTAGTCGTTAAAAATAAAAATCGTGTTATAATCAGAATATGGAAACATAAAAGTGATATAACATAAAACAAAAAACCTGTCAGTGCAAATAGGTACATATATTATGAGCCTACCGTCTTTGTTCCATCGAGGGTAAAATAAACGGATTGCTAACAGGCGAGTTATAGAAACGTTATAGCCAGTAGCCACTAGGATTTCATAAAAGTACATACTACTACTCATACTCCGTTGATGTCGTCCGTGAATAAGAACGCAAACACTTTCATGATGAAAAATGAATCATAAATCTCCATTAATACCGGAAATGGAAAGACATACTTCCTCACCATACCTGAGTGCATAAAATGAACATAAGTGCGTCAAATAGCGAATAAGATACGAACTCAGGAACTGCTATCTGGAACTCTGATATACTTTTACCAGACTAGGTCAACGCAACTTGCTCTAGATGACAAAGTTATATGAAGGTCAAGAAAATATTTAGTACTCAACTGATCAGGAAAGTGAAAAGCCTCGGCTCTTCAAGACGAACATAAACGATCTCGAGATAAATTTGGATGGTTAACGGTCTTCTCAGTCTGTAATATTTATTTTTATGACTACAGAACCTTTATAACGTAAAGTCTTTTCACGCCAGAGTAACAGTGCAACAAAGCGGCATGCCATAGGGCCGCATGGTACAATAATTTTAAATGTAACCAGCCTCTCATGCCGTAATTCTACAACTTAATCTCAGTATACAAGTTTAAATGAAGAAATAAAAAAAAACCCGATACATTAAATCGTTAAATTCTTAAATACCTCTTCATTGACATAATTTCAGTAAGCCCACGTGTCGTACCTCTGCTATAAGTTGGTGAGGATTGGATATCCTGCAGATTCCAGATGCTGCAGCATCCGGTCAAAGAACCATTGAAGTACCAAATTTCGAATAATACAATACAATACAATACAATACAATAGGTATCCTTTATTTGCATGAATACAGGTACAGTGGGTGATACTTATATTCTATTATGATCGAATGTAATCAGCCATTTCTGGCATGCAAATGTTAAATTTAATTCTTTTAGAATAGATCACACGTCTGAAAGTTTCTCACATCCCTTCATCAACTAGCAAAGCAAACTAGATGATCGACAAACGGTTGAACAGATTTTCTTGAATCCTAGCAAAGAACATACCTGTTCGATCAATTAGACACTTTTCAAACAAAGCACTAAACTCTAAATCGGCTTATTCGTGTGGGAAATGCGATGTCGCAGACAGAATATATTCTGGCTGCAAAGCAAAATTAATGTTTCCATTTTTGGCATGCTCGTTGTTGCATGTCGTTGCTCTGATGTTAAAACTGGCTCTTACTTAATCTATAATTTTAAAATAAGATGAAGCGAAATCAATGAATATGTAGGGTTAATTTAAGGTTACAACTTCCAGTCAAGCGTGGTACCTAATTCAAGAGATGAAAGTAAGGTCTAGATCTGTGACGGCCAGTGGTTAAAACTTGGAAACGCGTCCTAACATTTTGTTATTATTAATTTTATTTAGACTGCGAATCGACTCCATTGGCAGGCACCTCTATGTGTTAAAGCTTATGTGCCTAATTTAAGAATTCGTCACGTTCTTCACCTGAGGGTAGTTTTGCCTAAATAGCTTAGAACACAGATATCTGTGGGATTACTACCATTGCTTAAGCATATTTTTTTTATTTCATCTTTTTAATCACATGCCTTCATTAAGAAAAATATCACTAGCTAGCTCAAAAAAGCCTTTGCTACCTAAAACCAGTGAGCAAGGGTCGTTTTTGCTCACCCGAGTGAGAAAAATTGTTTTGAATTTAGAACTCTCTGGATTGAAATTTCTTCAGTACACTGTGTCACGAAACGTTCGGAAAACTCGTTATTTTATTATTAAAACTATTGACTCTTGATTCAAAAAATGTGTTTTTAAGAAGACTTTTTAACTTTGTAAAACGACATGAAAGTTACATATTTATTTTATGAAACAAATAAAAAAATGAGAGGAAAGAAAAGAACCTGGTCATTCAAACGGTATTTACTTTTAAATTGTTGCAAAAGTTTGTTAACTAAACAAATGAATGATCTAGTGATAATTTAACACCATTAAAGTTAAATGAATAGCTGTCGAATGCTGATAATTTAAACTTACTTCCAGAAACGTCGCGTGAAAATATACTTGAAAGGCTATGATCTTTTTTTACAGATTGGAGGCTTGCTATAGACGCTAAGATCTGTTCAGAGACTGTGGTTTTTTCATATTTCATGGAATTGTCGAACACAAGGCAATCACTACATTGGAGTATTTACTCCCATGTTAAAAGCTACAATCAAATCAAAATGCGTCGTCCACATATACGAAACTGATTGCAAAAAGAAAGTCGGACGGGCACATATCTAAAAAATTTAGTTTTCCCCTCTCATGATATTGAAAGGTACCTACTTTAGTAAAACATTCTAGATAACAAATATTAAAATAATTCTGCTTTAAGCGATGGTCGTAAGCCCCCTGTGTAGATTAGGTGTAAATCTACTGCAATAGTGTGACGATCGTTGACAATTCTGATAGGCTGACATCCGTTCATTATTGACTGCAATTCATGAAGCTAATACAGCTCTTACAGCAAATATACCAGAAATCTATTTAAAGATAATAATCATTTAACAAAAAGAGAACAGTGCTCTCACAACATTTCAATGTACTCTTTTTGAAAGGTCAATAAAATATTTAAATTTTGACTTCTAAATACGGACGTGATAACGATTGACGATAATGGTACCTTAAATGGTATCTGCTCTGAGAGCCCACAACAAAACACAGCCGGGAACGCATGATAATGATATTCTCCGTAATCGACCAGGTATTAAATCGTAAATCCTGCATGAATTATTGCCACAATTTGATCATTATAATTGGCTGAATGTTTGGTATTCTTACAGCATTAATATACTATCTCAGCCAATCGTGAGAGACTGTCAGCAAGTCAAGTTGATTGCGAACGTCATACTGTTAGTAGCTTAACAGTGGTCGGCCCCCTTAGCTGTTAAATACACCTAACTCTAAGCTTATTAGGTATGAAGCGTGTAAGTCTAAGATAGTAAGTAAAGGAAAAAATAAAAATACAAAAAAAAACTATTATTATAATAGGTAACCTTGATAATATAGGAACAGTAAGTACTTAATAGGTGTACATATTATTTGAAAGGAGCATCATAACCTCATAAATTCTATATCTAATTCGATATTTTAACATATAGGTAAGTGTTTCAATTAGATCTAGAAATTACTCGAATAATTAACGTAATTTTGTCCCATAATTCGGTATATTAAGGCTCCTAAGTTTGAAAGGTTTTGTGTGTTGAATATTGGCCAATTATTTAATGCATGACTTATGTCGTTTTGTTTCGTAGTTTTTTTTTTTAATATTAATTTATTTGTGGACCTCTTGTTTGAACCCTATTTCGAGATAAAATTTTGCTCTGCTTCCAAGTTCGTGAATTCGTGGCCCCTATTTCGGGATAAAGTTTTTACACCTAGTTATGATTATTTATTTATAAAATCATACCTCATTATTTAAAAGGTTATTAAGAACAGGATAAAGAAATTTTTTACAAAAATAATCAATAAAAACGTTGTGAGAGTGAGATTCAGTCTAATGGCAGTAAATACATTTTTTGTTAGGTTAGGTACTTACCTACTTGAAACTAAAAATTAAAACAAAGCTCATCTGTTTTGTTTGAAACTTTAGTTTAATAAAGAATATAATTAATATATTAATATATTGCGTTACAAGTTGTATGTGCTTTACGTACTAGCCTACCACTATAGATTTATCTGTCACGAACTTAGGGAAAAGTTTAAGAAAATAGACTGTCCCTTGGTTCGTGATATTCACTTAGGGTCGCGTTGTTTTCGCGTCGTTCTGAGTTTGACACGGCATAATATCGACTCATTCGGTCGCTACAATGAACTATCACAAATAACGATAAGGCGCGCATTCCACAGAACAAGAGCGAAGTCGTGAATCTTTTTTTCCTCGGTAGAAATTTGTTCAAGTTAAGGATATGTAGGTATTATACTTAGTAGAGCAGGTAGTACATAAGTATATATATATATATATAATAGATTTTTCGATTGACTGTTATGAGTATTTATGTAGGTACGAGTAAGGCTCGGCGCAAACGGGCTACCGACCACAACCACCGGTGTATTGTGTGAAAAATTAGGTATTGAATATAATATTTATGAATAGGTAGGTATTTTGTATCAATCTAATATTATACGTAGGTATATTATAAACAAAATCACGATGACCCAATCATGTTAAACGAGTAGTCTGTATTGTTAGTTATTAAAATACCTAAGATGGTAGAATGAAAAGGTGTTTTATCCGGGATATTAGTAGAGCATAATATTATAAATATCAAATCTTAGGTGTAGAAAATTATTGTATAATTAGGTATATTTCTATAAAATCTCTAGTATTTTATTCTTAGTAACCATCACTTCCTTTTTCTTTGCAATATTTAATAGAAACATCTGAAATAAGTATAGGTATACCTACCTATTTAACATAAGCCAAAATAACTCGACGTAAATTTTAAAAAGGCCACGAGCAAGATTACCTGTAGTGTGACAATTTTAAAATGACATAAATATTATATCGGGCGAAATTATCTAAAATCAATAACCTTAAAAGACTGTCCTGAGTGACTGACAAACAACCTGCAGCCCGAATGGCTGATCGTAGAATTTTAGAGACAATATTTCTTGAGCACCCTAAAGGTTTTATCGAAGGGTGACTTGTAAGGCGTGACCTCGAAATGCACGAAGCTTCACAACACAACACGTAAGTTTCCTTACGAGTTACTTAGCAGTCTGTGCGTGACCCTCGACATTGAGAATAACTGGATGACATAGATACTTGGTGTTCTGGCAATATTGCTATTTGTGTTAACTGTGCATGGATCCTGCCTGATGCCGGTACTGAACGGATTGGCCAGCGCAACAATTGGCCTAACTTGGGCAATGGTTGTCGGTCGGTCGGACATAATTTTCGGATATAACATTGGTTAATCAATTGCTTCGGAAATTGCAAGTATTTCAGATTACGAAAAACAAGAAGAAATATCCCAGTAGATAGATAAGTTATATTATGTAGGTATATTTAAATTTTTGTGTGTTTCTCGGACTAAAACAAAAAGGTAGATCGTTGTAGCGGTATTGATTATAGTAAAACTTGAAAATTGCAGACTCACGTAGATATTTGTAAATAGATACGTAGTTAAGTTAGAGTGGCATGCCACAAATCAAATATCTTTTACTATTTATTATTCTTTGATCGATTCACAAAGAGTCGCTATTCCATTGGTGCATCCAAGCATACTTTAATAGATTATAGACGCAAAACCAATTTGGTATAAATTGTACTAATAGATTAGAATAAGTATCTGCTAGGTATAAGCACTGTGTGACTTGCCAGCGAAATAAGGGCGTCCTAATTACATTATTAGAAGATATTGAAAACGAAATAATTTTAAGAATACTGCTAATTCGGTTCAATGGAAATATGTAGTAACTACTTATAAATAAAATTCTGGGGCCGTGTTGGCTTAGCGGTTTCGAGCTCGCGGATTCCTACCATAGGATTTGCGAGGTTCAACTGCTGGCAGGCACCTCTTAGTATCCCCTTGATGACTAATGTGCCTGATTGATTCAATTCAACACGAGCTCTTTGATGATGTATTTCCCAGTAGTCAGATTGGTTGTTAAGACTAGTCTGACACTCAACGTCAATTGTTGTTAACAATGTATTTGGTACAATTTTTCCGGACGCACTACTAACTTCTCAGAGTTATGTAGTTATGTGCGTTTTAAACAATTAAATATCACCTGTGTAGTAAAACGAGATATTAACTACTAGATGATGCCCGCGACTTCATCCAAGTGGATTAAAATTTTTGTTTCCCGTGGGAAATCTAAAATTTTTGGGCATAAAAATCCCGAAATAGTGTAGCCTATGTCCTTCCCCGGGACACAATCTACTCCTGTACCAAATTTCATCAAAATCGGTTGAGCAGGTGGGCCGTGATAGCGTAGCAGATAGACAGACTCACTTTCGCATTTATAAAATATTAACTAGATGATGCCCGCGACTTCGTCCGCGTGGATTGAGATTTTGTGATTCCCGCGGGAACTCTTTAATTTTCCGGGATGAATACCGAAATTGGGTAATAAATTGGCCTATGTTCTTCCTCGGGATACAACCTACCCCAGTACCAAATTTCATCAAAATCGGTCGAACGGATGAGCCTTGAAACCAGACGGACACACTTTCGCATTCATAATAAGTATGGATATAAACTATTTTTTCTCATCACTGTCCTATACCTGGTATCGACAGTATCTGACCACTGGGAAATACTGTTAAAATCTACTCTTACACTTCGAGGGCGGACCCTGTGATGAACAGGAGATTAGAATTATTATTTTAAATGGAACTCTCAGCTGACACAGTACAGAAAGTTGCTAGTACTTTTGTGTGGTGTTGGAGCTGAGCTTTTGAAACTTCAATAAAACATTTGAATTTTTACATATTTACAACAAAACATTTCCAAATACGGATGTGATAAAACGTTAATGGTATCTTAACAGCACTCTGGTCTGAGAAGAGCCCACAACAAACACAGCCGGGATGCGTTACCTGTTGGTATTTTCCGTAATCGACCAGGTACTTATTTAATTCACGTTAATTGCGAAAATCCTGCATGAATCGATGCCACAATTTTGATCAGTATAATTGGCTGAATATTTGGTATTCTTACTGCAGCAATAATATACTATCTCAGCCAATCGTGAGAGAATGTCAGCAAGTCAAGTTGATTGCGAACATCACACTGTTAGTAGCTAAACAGTGGTCGGCCCCCTATTAAATACACCTAACTCTAAGCTTATTAGGTATGAAGCATGTAAGTCTAAGATAGTAAGTAAAGGAAAAAAGAAAAATACAAAAAAAAATACTTTGGTAAACCTTATTATTATAATAGGTAACCTAGGTAGGTTAATTATTGTTCATGTTATTTGAGAGCGGCAGCATACACTGATAAAATCGATATTTCAAAATATAAGATTTTCAATTGGATCTAGAAATTACATGAATTATTAGTAAGTGCCCAAAATCGTTCACTAAAGTTAATAGTTGTTCTATCCCATTATTAATTAGGTACTTAGATTACCTATGTAAAAATGAAGCCAACAAAGAAATACGTTTTCCATTACAAAACACGATTTCTTTATTCATTACAATTAACATAAAAACTCTTAGTCTATTAAAGCTTTGTTTTGAATGCGCGTCGTTTTTCTCTGTATAGATTTGGACATTATGCTGTGGAGACAAGGTGGATATTCTATGGACAATTTAGATTGACGTTTCGATTCGTTCGACGTATGGATCGAACTTAGAGTTATATTGTTTTCGCAAAGGTCGCGCGGTCGCGACATTATACGAATTACGAACTATAAACTTTCAAGCCATGTGGTACCGGCAGAGTAGAATAAGACCACCCCCTCTCTTTCTGTGGGTGAAGAAGCGACTAAAGCATAATATTATAAGAGATAGCTGCACTTTTGGGAACTATCGCCAGAAAGGCTGATTGTTGTACAGTATTAAAGTATGCGCAGTAACTATGTAAACAGTATAAAAACTGGCGCTATTCAGGCCTGTCACTAGATATGACCTCTCAAAGACGTTATAAATTTACATACTATAATTAATTACACACATGACGACGACATGTATGGTTCATAAACCGTCTTTGAGCGGCCATATCTAGTGAAAAGCCTAGCTGCATGCGGGCAGACTTTGTTATCGTCATCAGCGGAGATCCCTAGACCCACATAACACTGAATCAGCCTTTCTAGCGATAGTTACCAAAACTGCAGCTATTTCTTAGTCTACAATAGTTGTTCAACAACGGTGCCTCCTGGCTTTTTTCCTTGGTAGAAATTTACTATTATATACTTAGTAAAACCGGTAGTAGAGAAGTAGATAATATATATAGGTAGGTAATTAATATATTGTTCGGTTGACACTATAATATAGTCGACTATTAAGAATATATATGTACGAGTAAGGCTCGGCGCAAATGGACCACCGAGCGCAGCCAACGGTGGCTGTCGCGCTACTTACACTACTTTAACGTGTAGCCGCCACCGACCACACGTTTGCGGCGAGTCTATCAAAAAGTATGAACAATAATATTAACTACCTGCTTGTCACATAGCCACCGGTGGCGGTGGTTGGTGGTCTATTTGCGCCGAGCCTTACAATATAGTTTGAAAATAACTAGCTGTACCTACGTGTTGAATGTAGGAATACTGACAAAAAATATTGTGTGAAAAAGTAGGTATTGTATATAATATATTTAAATAGGTAGGGTATTTTATATCAACCTTATATGTAGGTTTATCATGTAGTATAGTAAGGCTCGGCGCAAATGGGCCACCGAGCGCAGCCAACGGTGGCTGTCGCGCTACTTACACTACTTTAACGTGTAGCCGCCACCGACCACACGTTTGCGGCGAGTCTATCAAAAAGTATGAACAATAATATTAACTACCTGCTTGTCACCTAGCCACCAGTGACGGTGGTCGGTGGCCCATTTGCGCCGAGCCTTACAATATAGTTTGAAAATAACTAGCTGTACCTACGTGTTGAATGTAGGAATACTGACAAAAAATATTGTGTGAAAAAGTAGGTATTGTATATAATATATTTGAATATGTAGGGTATTTTATATCAACCTAATATGTAGGTTTATTATGTAGTATGTACATGATCACGGTGAGACAATCACAAGGCATAAAACTGTACAGTTAGTTTTTAAAATACTTACCTAAGATAGTAGAATGAACAGGTGTTTTATCCGGGATGAATAAAATGCTATACATATTATGAAAGACTGACAAAGCCTGTGAAGGATAGTAGGTAGGTACGTTGAAGAGGAAGAGAGAGTCTATAGGATACTATTAAAACTTTCTTATAATGGTCAACAATACTATATTTAAATATGTGAATGCAGACTGTATATAAAAAGTAAGAAGTGATGTGCACAGTTGCCGCGTATGATTGAAAATTCGCAAGTGCCGGAGTCACGATGCCCCGCACGCGGTGCCCGAGCCCCGATTGTGCTAAAAAAACCAGTTGTGAAGCGTAGTCTCCAACAGAGCCTGAGTGACTGACAAACAACCTGCAGCCCAAATGGCTGAACGTACAATTTTTGAGAGAATATTTCTTGAACACCCTAAAGGTGTACTAAGAAAGGATTTATATTTGAGGGTGACTTGAATGAAGACGACATCCACCTTCGCAAGGCCGACAATGACGTGGAGGAGTTGGTGAGGGGCAACCTTAAAATATCGCGTGCCAAATCCAGGAAGCTTCAAACGTACTCCCTTTCGAGTTACTTAGCAGTCTGTGGATGACCCTCGACTTAAAGATTAACTGGATGACATGGATACTTGATGTAGTGGCAATATTGCTATTTGGTTATTAACTGTGCATGGATCCTGCCTGATGCCGGTACTAAATGGATTAGCCAGCGTATCGGCCTAACTTGGGTTATGGTTGTTTGTCGGTCGGACTTAATTTTCGAATAAAACATTGGTTAATTAATTGCTTCGGAAATTGCAAGTATTTCGGATTGTGCAAAATCAAGAAGAAATATCCCAGCAGCACTCGCATCTGGAGATACCTCAACAAATCAAATTTCCTTCCTGAAGCTCTGTTTCTGGGGACAACAATCTAAATCCTCAAACAATTTTGACTTTCCTGCCCCCTCTCTTTTAACCGTTTTCCAAAAAGGAGCAGGTTCTTAGTTGGGCACGTATGGTTCTAAATCTATGAATCAAAAACTCTTCTTTTGGTACTATTTCTTTTTAAATTGCAATATTACTTTTCTTCAAAAGTTTAAAACCAACGATATCAGTGTCGTGGGTCCCAAAGATTAAGATTTAACTAATTTTCTGTCTTCCAAGTGCGTTAATTGATTAGTTTTATGAAACGTTTATAGAACGTTATAATAGATGTTAAATATGATATATAAATTATTTTGCTGGCCCTCCCGTTATACAGCTTTTTTGCTTTTTTGTACAGCTTTTTTAGGTATGCAATAAGTAGGTATCTGACGTATCTCTCCAAACAAGAGACACGAAACTTAGATAGACTATCCGCAGTTATTTTATTATAGTTATCTTAGGTAGGTATATTAAAATTTTTGTGTGTTTCTCGGACTAAAACAAAAGAGATACCTAATATTGATTAAGTATAACTTGAAAATTGCTGACTGACAAAGGTAGTTGTAAATAGTTAGATAAGTTAGAGTGGCATGCCACAAATCAAATATCTTTTACTATTTATTATTCTTTGATGGATTCACAAAGAATCGCTATTCCATTGGCGCATCCAAGCGAACTTTAATAGATAATTGATTTCGACGCACAACCAATGTGGTATAAATTGTACTAATAGATTAGAATACGTATATGCTAGGCATAAGCACTGTGTGACTTTCTAGCGAAATTAGGGCGTAATTACATTATTAGAAGAAGATATTTAAAACGAAATAGTTTTAAGAAAACTCTAGTAATTCGATTCAATGCAAATATGTAGTAACTATATAAATCAAATTCTGGGGCCGTGTTGGCTTAGCGGTTTCAAGGTCGCGGATTCCTACCATAGGATTTGCGAGGTTCAACTGCTGGCAGGCACCTCTTAGTATCTCCTTGATGACTAATGTGCCTGATTGATTCAATTCAACACGAGCTCTTCGGTGATGGGAGAGCTATGTCAGGAGGAGGGAAGGAGAGGGGTTGTGCGTAAGGGTGTCCCCGAATCTGTCGACACGAAAAAGCAGAACGAAATACCTCTGCCGACGCGACTATGGCTACCGGCTCGACGTCGTTTTCACACTTAATACCGTAATCATAAATCTTTTTCTGACCGGCTCAAGCCGTTCTCGCGTCGATAGATAAGGGGAGACCCCAATACGCCAATCCTACGAGGAGGTGTGTGGTAACAAACAGCTTAAGGCTCTTAAGTCCTCTGTATTTCCCAGTAGTCAGATTGGTTGTTAGACTAGTCTGACACCCAACGTGCACCATGGCATGACGATAGAATCGATATTTGAAAATATAAGATTTTCAATTAGATCTAGAAAATACTCGAATAACTAGTAAGTGCTCAAAAAAGTTCCACTGTAGTATAATGGTCATAGTTCGCGGTAATTGTATATCTCGTAAGATATTATCAGCGTCTTAGATGTAAGTAAATTTATAAGTACTTATTGAGGCTAAGAACTTTAACTGAGGTTAAGAACATTATAGGTCTTAGGCTGAGATTCATACAGCGTAACTACTTTGACTTGAGTTAAAACGAGATGGACTTATGTGAGTAATGTACATCTATCTCGTTTTAACAATGTCTTAAGTCGAAGCAAAGTCAAAGTTCGCTGTAATAAGGGTGAGCCTTAGTGTAGGATCTATAGAGCGAACTTTGACTTTGCTTAGACTTAGCTTAGACTCAGCTAGGTTAACTAAGTATGTGAAAATAATGACAACAAAACTTACGTTTTCCAGTTCAAATTACGATTTATTATTTCAATTAAAACTTAACAAAACCTTAACTATATGGAATAATAATTACTTCGTTAATTATAGATTGACATAATTACCTAGATACACCTACATTTTTCGACAAAAGAATTCAATTGGAAACGTAAAGATTTGTGCTGACTAATCATTAAAAACTTATTTTCTTTATAGTTTCCCTTGCAACTTAGGGAGAAAATTTAGTTTACACTACACCCGCTGGGAAAGTACCTTCTAATTTTTTCAAAACGAGGAAGAAAGTACGTCATTGCTACCAACCAAATATGCGGGCGGAAAAAATGTATGAAATTTCATTGTTAAGTGGGCAAAAAACGTGTACGAAATGTTATTGTTAACGCGCTGTTATTTTAAAATTTTGATTTATGTCGTTATTTTATTTAGAAAAAATTGGTAATTGAATCGCGCGCGAGATCTTTTGTTTTATTTGAATTTGTAATTTATGAAACAGATCCTCAAAATGTAGTCTAGCAGTGATAGTGAAGCTTCAAAGTATTATCCTTATGTATTTTCCTCGCAGGTGTAGTTTAGAGCACTGTGTATTACTCGGGGGAAAGTACGATTCCTCTCACTAGTTATCCGTCACTTTCTTCCTTCAGTGGACAATGTACTATTGTTTCCCTAAAAGCTGTGTCTATGTCTGACTGTCAGTCTATCCATCCGTGACCTTTATCGGTCTGTCCATCCGATCTTAACGCGTCTTTAACACATCTATAAGCGATTCATCATGAACTGGACGAGACTATTGGGTTTAATGATTTAACTATAGAATCCTAAAACTTTATATTATATTCAACTCTATCTAAAAACTAGTCTATAAAATGTAGGTACGTCTAAATGTGGTCAGTGTGAGTCGACTCTTTTAAGGGTGCGTTGGGTTTTCGCGTAGCTACACAAAGTGGTCGCAACGAAAGCTCTCGAGGCGATCGCGTGCGCGTCTATAGGTACGGACTATTAGTGGCAGGCCGTGTGGTCCCGACAGACTAGAATGTGAACATTCCTTCCCTTCCTCTGGGTGTCGTAAGAGCCCTCATTCGGTCACTATAGTGTTATACACAAATATTTACTGTTACGAAATGACGCAATTGACAAATCGAGCCCAAAGGCGTGAGTCTTTTTCATCTACGGTAGTTTGTGTAGTGCATTGTGAATATTTACTATCCGGCGATATAATATGTCAGTATGCTTCTTCAAGCCGTGTGGTTACGGCAGAGTAGAATATGACTAGTAACCACCCCCTATCTTCCTGTGGGTGTCGTAAGAGGCGACTAAAGGATAATAGCTGTTTAACAACGGTGCCCCCTGGTGATGCAGCAAGCTGATTTGAAATGCCTTTAAGCTGCCCAAACATCGGTCGTCTCACCGCGGTTAAAATAGCACCGAAAAACGCGATCGAATAACATCTAGAAACGTAGTAGAAGCGATTATACGCGTCAATCTTAAATTCATTTTTGATATTATTTAACAAAAGTTATTGTTGTGGAAGCGGCTTTGTTTGTAAGTATAGGGATCGATTCACGCTGCCGCATATTGGACGCGATCTAAGCACCCATCTGACATTTATGTACATTGCATATTGACTTCAATCGGCCTCTACAATGTTTGGCGCAAATTTCTACTGTGCAATCTGAAGTTCACACAGTATATTGACCTTACTCAGTTTCTATAACGTTATGCACAAACTTCTAATAAAAAGCAAAAACCTTTAGGGTGAAGGACACATTAAAATAGTAAGCGGAAGAGGTGTACTAAAGAGAAGAAATTAAGTAATATATAAAAAAATATACAGAAATGAGTACTATAAAAATATAATTATACGTATTTAAATAGAAATAATAGAGAAAAAAAATAAAAAATAAAAAAAAAATTTCGTCATGTAGGATTATACATATATATAATCTTCTTAAATATATGATTAGTATTGTAACTTTTCCATGTCTTTTGCGAAGCTACACATGTATCTTAGTTAGTTAACTCTGTAACACCTAATGTACTTATAAGTATAAAATTAAAAAATAACGAATTGGGCAAGTTGTGCGCCATACTTTAAATCACATAAACACTAAAACACTTCCCAAATCAGTAGTCTACCACTCTAATCTAAGAAGAATCAAAAAATGAAATAGATATTAGCCTATGAGTCCACTAGCATCGACCCATTATACCACATACTTAATATTATAAGTACGAAACTGTGTTTGTTGGTTTGTCCTTAAATCACGCCGCAACAGAGCAACGGATCGACGTGTATTTTTGCAAGAATATGTTTGATGACGCTACATTTATCACGGAAAATTAAGGAGTTTCCGTGGGAATTAACAAGAACTTTATTAACAAGGACAAAGTTGCGGGAAAAAGTGGCGGGCACGGGACGGGCGCGCTGCGAGGTAAGGAATACCCGTCGTACACCCGTCCCAAATCGCTGCCGACCCACCCCCGTCCGGCATCCCCTGGGATAGAATATCCCAATCCTTGTACTTAATTTTTTTATCAAAATCGGTTGAACATATATGCCGTGCAAGCAAAGCAGACAGACAGCCATACTTTCGCATTTATAATTTTAGAATGTTTGGATGTTTCTTACTTCTTAACGCCGCAATGACTTCCGATTTGGCTGAAATTTGGAATGAATTATAGCAACCTGACTGAATACATAGGCTACATTTACGAAAGTTGTTAATTATTTAGTAAGAAAGTTATTTAAAGTAATTATTTTGTCTTCGTGCCTGTTGGTATTTGAAGTAGGTACTTTAAAAAAGAAAGTGATTTATTGCGATAATGCGTTTATTGCAATAAAATAAATAATCACTTTCTTTTTTAATCAAATAAAAGAATATGTTCAGATGACCATACTAAAAATAATTATAACGAATTAGTCTTGAATTATTGAAAATAAAAAATAAATTAAGTAATGATTTTAGCTTGTGTAGTATTTATTAGGTAAGAATAATGTACATTTAAAAAAAATATCTTTACCGTTGCCTTAGTATCTGTAGTGAAATATGTTAAGGATTGTACAATTTGTCATTTTTCAATATAGGGATTAAAAATTAGACTTACCTGTAGTAGGTATTTAGGTCTTGAACTATCAGAGTTAATATATAATAATAACATAAACGGTGAAGACTAACCACAGAATGTCATGGATTGATCAATTAGTTTAATTTAAAGGTTACAGTCAAGCGTGGTACCTAATTCAGGAGACGGAAGTAAGGTCTAGAACTGTGACAGCTAATGGTTAGAACTTGGAACATCTTTACATTTTGTTATAAGAAATAATAACAAAATGTTATTTCAGACTGCGAATCGACTCCATTGGTAGGCACTTCTATGTGTAAAAGCTTATGTGCCTAATTTTTTAATTCGTCACGTTCTTTACCTGAGGGTAGTTTTGCCTAAATAGTTTAGAACACCTGCACCTGTAATACCTGTGGGGTTACTACCATCGCTTAGAGCATATTATTTTAAAATTGCAGGTTTAAATGAAGTGCTCTTACATGCCCTACATTACATTAAGAAATTATATAATTCCTTAATAAGAGCGTTAACAATATTATAATAATACTGCTTTAAACGATGGTCTTAAGGCCCTGTGTAGATAAGGTGTAAAACTATTGCTTCAGTGTGCCGATCGAAGAGAACGCTGATTGGCTGACATCCGTTCATTATTGACTGCAATGCATGAAGCTAATACAGCTCTTGCAGCAACAATACCAGAAACCTATTCAAAGTTAATAATCTTTTATTCAATGTTGTGATAGCACCGTACGCGTTTTGAAACGTCAATAAAACATTTAAATTTTTACTTCTAAATACGGACGTGATAACTATGACGTGTTGATAATGGTATCTTAAAAGCGCTCTGGTGTGAGCAGAGCCCACAACAAACACAGCCGGGAACGCATGATTATGATCTTTTCCGTAATCGACAAGTACTCAGTTAGGTAATTCACGTTAATTGCGTAAATCCTGCATGAATCATTGCTACAATTTTGATCTAAATGGCAAAATGTTTGGTATTCTTACAGCATTAATATATTATCTCAGCCAATCGTGAGAGAATGTCAGCAAGTCAAGTTGGTTGCGAACATCACACTGTTAATAGCTAAACAGTGATCGGCCCCCTTAGCTGTTAAATACACCTAACTCTAAGCTTATTAGGTATGAAGTATGTAAGTCTACGATAGTAAGTAAAGAAAAAAAAGAAAAATACAAAAAAAAATTGTAGGTAAACCTTATTATTATATTAGGTAAGTACTTAATTATTGTACATTTTATTTCAGAGCGGCTACCTAAACTCATAAATTCTATGGTATTGATTGTATCGATATTTTAAAATATAAGATTTCAATTAGGTCTAGAAATTACTCAAATAACTAGTAAGTGTTCAAGAAAGTTCCACTATAGTTTAATGGTCATAGTTCGCGGTAATTGTATATCTCGTAAGATATTATCAGCGTCTTAGATGTAAGGAAATTTAGTTTAAGTTCTAGACCTAGGAACCTAAGTCTTAGACATCTCATTATTAAGTAGGTAATAACTATGTAAAACTAATGCCAACAAAAGATACGTTTTCCATTTCAAATTACGATTTCAATTAAACTTAACTAAAGCATACCTATGTGGAATAATAGTTACTTCGTTAATTATAGATTAACATAACAATTACCTAGATATACCTAAATTTTTCGACAAAAGAGTTCAATTGGAAAGGTAAAGATTTGTGCTGACAAATCATTAAAAACTTATTTTCTTTATAGTTTCCCTCGCAACTTAGGAAGACAATATAGTTTACACTTTACACTACATCCGCCCGGAAAGTACCTTCTTAATTTTTCAAAACGAGTAAGAAAGTACTTCTAGGCTACCAACCAAATACGCGGGCTGAAAAAATGTATGATATTTTATTGTTAGCGTGCTAACAGGGCAAAAAAAGTGTATACAATTTTACTGTTAACGCGCTTTTATTTTTATACGACTGCCTGAAAAAAAGGAGTTTATTGTTTTCAGGGTTCATGTATGTATGTATGTATGTGAGTTTGTATATTCCACCATAACTTCTATACGCCTGAACCGATTTTGACAAATGAGGTATCGTTAGAATCCCTAGCTTTTTCCGGGTGACATAGACTAGTAAAATTAAAAAAAAAATTGGTGGGCTGACCATGGTCCCGAATTAAAGAATAAAGTTGAAAAGAAAAATCGAAAATAAAATTAACTATATAATCATCATCCAGAAAATGGTGAGTAGATTCCAACAATATGTAACACTATACTTCAATATCCAGTGATTCACAAAAAAATATCATTTAATATAAATGCGAATAAGATTCTATATAACTAGATTAATTAATTTATTAATTATTAATTAATTTTTTGGATTAATTTAGATTTTGACTTTTTAGTTCGTTTTTTGGCAGGGCAGTCGTGTTTTTTAATTTTTTTTATTGAATTTTGATTTATCTCGTTATTTTATTAAATAAAAGAAATAGGTGATATGAGCGCGCGCGAGATCTTTGGTTTTCTTAATAATTATTATCCGTATGTATTTTCCTCGCAGGTGTAGTATAAAGCATTGTGAGAAAGCACAAACACTCGGGAGAAAGTACGATTCATCTAACTAGTAATCGGTCACATTCTTCCCTCAGTGAACAATGTACTATTGTTTCCCTAAAAGCTGTATGTCTGACTGTCCATCCTTCAGTCAGTCTATCCACCCATGATTTTTATCGGTCCGTCTGTCCATCCGATTTTAACGCGTTATTGATACATCTATAAGCGATTCATCATGAACTGGACGAGACTATTTTGGGTTTAATGATTTAACTATAGAATCCTAAAACTTTATATTATATTCAACTCTATCTAAAAACTAGTCTATAAAATGTAGGTACGTCTAAATGTGGTCAGTGTGAGTCGACCCTTTTAAGAGTGCGTCGGGTTTTTGCGTAGCTACACAAAGTGGTCGCAACGAAAGCTCTCGAGGCGATCGCGTGCGCGTCTATAGGTACGGACTATTAGTGGTAGGCCGTGTGGTCCCGACAGCCTAGAATGTGAACATTCCTTCCCTTCCTCTGGGTGTCGTAAGAGCCCTCATTCGGTCACTATAGTGCTATACACAAATATTTACTATTACGAAATTACGCAATTGACAAATCGAGCCCAAAGGCGTGAGTCTTTTTCATCTTCGGTAGTTTGTGCAGTGCATTGTGAATATTTACTATCCGGAGATATAATATGTCAGTATGCTTCTTCAAGCCGTGTGGTTACGGCAGAGTAGAATATGACTAGTAACCACCCCCTATCTTCCTGTGGGTGTCGTAAGAGGCGACTAAAGGATAATAGCTTTTTAACAACGGTGCCCCCTGGTGATGCAGCAAGCTGATTTGAAATGCCTTTAAGCTGCCCAAACATCGGTCGTCTCACCGCGGTTAAAATAGCACCGAAAAACGCGATCGAATAACATCTAGAAACGTAGTAGAAGCGATTATACGCGTCAATCTTAAATTCATTTTTGATATTATTTAACAACAGTTATTGTTGTGGAAGCGGCTTTATGTTTGTAAGTATAGGGATCGATTCACGCTGCCGCATATTGGACGCGATCTAAGCACCCATCTGACATTTATGTACATTGCATATTGACTTCAATCGGCCTCTACAATGTTTGGCACAAATTTCTACTGTGCAATCTGAAGTTCATACAGTATATTGACCTTACTCAGTTTCTATAACGTTATGCACAAACTTCTAATAAAAAGCAAAAACCTTTAGGATGAAGGACACATTAAAATAGTAAGCGGAAGAGGTGTACTAAAGAGAAGAAATTAAGTAATATTATACAAAAATATATATGTACAGAAATGAGTAATATAAAAATATTATTATAAGTATCTTAATATATACAATAGAGAATAAAAAGAAAAAAACAAAAAAAAATTGTAGTCATGTAACACATATATAATCTTCTTAAATATATGATTAGTATTGTAACTATTCCATGTCTTTTGCGAGAAATGAGTACTATAAAAATATAATTATACGTATTTAAATAGAAATAATAGAGAAAAAAAAAAAAAAAAATTTCGTCATGTAGGATTATACATATATATAATCTTCTTAAATATATGATTAGTATTGTAACTTTTCCATGTCTTTTGCGAAGCTACACATGTATCCTTAGTTAGATAACTCTGTAACACCTAATGTACTTATAAGTATAAAATTAAAAAATAACGAATTAAGCAAGTTGTGCGCCATACTTTAAATCACATAAACACTAAAACACTTCCCAAATCAGTAGTCTACCACTCAAATCTAAGAAGAATCAAAAAATGAAATAGATATTAGCCTATGAGTCCACTAGCATCGACCTATTATACCACATACTTAATATTATAAATACGAAACTGTGTTTGTTGGTTTGTCCTTCAATCCGCCGCAACAGAGCAACGGATCGACGTGATTTTTTGCATGGATATGTTTGATGACGCTACATTTATCACGGAAAATTAAGGAGTTTCGGTGGGAATTAACAAGAACTTTATTAACAAGGACAAAGTTGCGGGAAAAAGTTATCAGTTATTAGCTAGTACACTCATGAACATAAAGGCGGTGCTTTCTTATTATTAAAGCACAAAACACACAGGAGACGGGCACGGATCGGGAATCGGGACGGGTGTACCTACAGTGCTTGTAATATCTTGTATTTTATGGACTTCAACACATGGCGGGCACGGGACGGGCGCGCTGCGAGGTAAGGAATACCCGTCGTACACCCGTCCCAAATCGCTGCCGACCCACCCCCGTCCGGCATCCCCTGGGATAGAATATCCCAATCCCTGTACTTAATTTTTTTAATCAAAATCGGTTGAACATATAAGCCGTGCAAGCAAAGCAGACAGACAGCCATACTTTCGCATTTATAATTTTAGAATGTTTGGATGTTTCTTACTTCTTAACGCCGCAATGACTTGCGATTTGGCTGAAATTTGGAATGAATTATAGCAACCTGACTGAATACATAGGCTACATTTACGAAAGTTGTTAATTATTTAGTAAGAAAGTTATTTAAAGTAATTATTTTGTCTTCGTGCCTGTTGGTATTTGAAGTAGGTACTTTAAAAAAGAAAGTGATTTATTGCGATAATGCGTTTATTGCAATAAAATAAATAATCACTTTCTTTTTTAATCAAATAAAAGAACATGTTCTGATGACCATACTAAAAATAATTATAATGAATTAGTCTTGAATTATTGAAAATAAAAAATAAATTAAGTAATGATTTTAGCTTGTGTAGTATTTATTAGGTAAGAATAATGTACATTAAAAAAAATATCTTTACCGTTGCCTTAGTATCTGTAGTGAAATATGTTAAGGATTGTACAATTTGTCATTTTTCAATATAGGGATTAAAAATTAGACAACATGTAGTAGGTATTTAGGTCTTGAACTATCAGAGTTAATATATAATAATAACATAAACGGTGAATACTGACCATATTTGTAAATAATAAATTATAAGTAAAATATTTTTAATGAATGAGAATTATTTAGGCATAATGAATTAAAAGAAAAACTAAGACACAGGCACTTGTTAAATTGTGTATTATAACACCCCTCTGTTTGTGTCGGGGGCTAGACATGGATTGCCGAATGCTGATTATTATGGCTGCAAAGCAAAATTAATGTGTCCATTTTGAGCATGCTCATTGTTGCACGTCGTTGCTCTGATGTAGACTGGCTCTTTCTTAAACTATAATTTTAAAATACAGAGAGAATGTCATGGATCGATCAATTAGTTTAATTTAAAGGTTACAGTCAAGCGTGGTACCTAATTCAGGAGACGGAAGTAAGGTCTAGAACTGTGACAGCTAATGGTTAGAACTTGGAACATCTTTACATTTTGTTATAAGAAATAATAACAAAATTATTTTTAGACTGCGAATCGACTCCATTGGTAGGCACTTCTATGTGTAAAAGCTTATGTGCCTAATGACTGACGCATGATTATGATCTTTTCCGTAATCGACAAGTACTCAGTTAGGTAATTCACGTTAATTGCGTAAATCCTGCATGAATCATTGCTACAATTTTGATCAGTATAATTGGCTAAATGTTTGGTATTCTTACAGCATTAATATATTATCTCAGCCAATCGTGAGAGAATGTCAGCAAGTCAAGTTGGTTGCGAACATCACACTGTTAATAGCTAAACAGTGATCGGCCCCCTTAGCTGTTAAATACACCTAACTCTAAGCTTAGGTATGAAGTATGTAAGTCTACGATAGTAAGTAAAGAAAAAAAAGAAAAATACAAAAAAAATTGTAGGTAAACCTTATTACTATATTAGGTAAGTACTTAATTATTGTACATTTTATTCCAGAGCGGCTTCCTAAACTCATAAATTCTATGGTATTGATTGTATCGATATTTTAAAATATAAGATTTCAATTAGGTCTAGAAATTACTCGAATAACTAGTAAGTGTTCAAGAAAGTTCCACTATAGTTTAATGGTCATAGTTCGCGGTAATTGTATATCTCGTAAGATATTATCAGCGTCTTAGATGTAAGGAAATTTAGTTTAAGTTCTTAGTTAGGCTAAGAACTTAGGAACCTAAGTCTTAGACATCTCATTATTAAGTAGGTAATAACTATGTAAAACTAATGCCAACAAAACATACGCTTTCCATTTCAAATTACGATTTCAATTAAACTTAACTAAAGCATACCTATGTGGAATAATAGTTACTTCGTTAATTATAGATTAACATAACAATTACCTAGATATACCTAAATTTTTCGACAAAAGAGTTCAATTGGAAAGGTAAAGATTTGTGCTGACAAATCATTAAAAACTTATTTTCTTTATAGTTTCCCTCGCAACTTAGGGAGACAATATAGTTTACACTTTACACTACACCCGCCCGGAAAGTACCTTCTTAATTTTTCAAAACGAGTAAGAAAGTACTTCTAGGCTACCAACCAAATACGCGGGCTGAAAAAATGTATGATATTTTATTGTTAGCGTGCTAACAGGGCAAAAAAAGTGTATACAATTTTACTGTTAACGCGCTTTTATTTTTGTACGACTGCCTGAAAAAAAGGAGTTTATTGTTTTCAGGGTTCATGTATGTATGTATGTATGTGAGTTTGTATATTCCACCATAACTTCTATACGCCTGAACCGATTTTGACAAATGAGGTATCGTTAGAATCCCTAGCTTATTCCGGGTGACATAGGCTAGTAAAATTTAAAAAAAAATTGGTGGGCTGACCATAGTCCCGCATTAAAGACTAAAGTTGAAAAAAAAAATCGAAAATAAAATTAACTATATAATCATCATCCAGAAAATGATGAGTAGATTCCAACTATATGTAACACTATAGTTCAATATCCAGTGATTCACAAAAAAATATCATTTAATATAAATGCGAATAAGATTCTATATAACTAGATTAATTTAGATTTTAACTTTTTAGTTCGTTGTCAGGGCAGTCGTGTTTTTTAATTTTTTTAATTGAATTTTGATTTATCTCGTTATTTTATTAAATAAAAGAAATAGGTGATATGAGCGCGCGCGAGATCTTTGGTTTTCTTAATAAGTATTATCCGTATGTATTTTCCTCGCAGGTGTAGTATAAAGCATTGTGAGAAAGCACAAGCACTCGGGAGAAAGTACGATTCATCTAACTAGTAATCGGTCACATTCTTCCCTCAGTGAACAATGTACTATTGTTTCCCTAAAAGCTGTATGTCTGACTGTCCATCCTTCAGTCAGTCTATCCACCCATGATTTTTATCGGTCCGTCTGTCCATCCGATTTTAACGCGTTATTGATACATCTATAAGCGATTCATCATGAACTGGACGAGACTATTTTGGGTTTAATGATTTGACTATAGAATCCTAAAACTTTATATTATATTCAACTCTATCTAAAAACTAGTCTATAAAATGTAGGTACGTCTAAATGTGGTCAGTGTGAGTCGACTCTTTTAAGAGTGCGTCGGGTTTTGCGTAGCTACACAAAGTGGTCGCAACGAAAGCTCTCGAGGCGATCGCGTGCGCGTCTATAGGTACGGACTATTAGTGGCAGGCCGTGTGGTCCCGACAGACTAGAATGTGAACATTCCTTCCCTTCCTCTGGGTGTCGTAAGAGCCCTCATTCGGTCACTATAGTGTTATACACAAATATTTACTGTTACGAAATGACGCAATTGACAAATCGAGCCCAAAGGCGTGAGTCTTTTTCATCTACGGTAGTTTGTGTAGTGCATTGTGAATATTTACTATCCGGCGATATAATATGTTAGTATGCTTCTTCAAGCCGTGTGGTTACGGCAGAGTAGAATATGACTAGTAACCACCCCCTATCTTCCTGTGGGTGTCGTAAGAGGCGACTAAAGGATAATAGATGTTTAACAACGGTGCCCCCTGGTGATGCAGCAAGGTAATGTGAAATGCCTTTAAGCTGCCCAAACATCGGTCGTCTCACCGCGGTTAAAATAGCACCGAAAAACGCGATCGAATAACATCTAGAAACGTAGTAAAAGCGATTATACGCGTCAATCTTAAATTCATTTTTGATATTATTTAACAAAAGTTATTGTTGTGGAAGCGGCTTCATGTTTGTAAGTATAGGGATCGATTCACGCTGCCGCATATTGGACGCGATCTAAGCACCCATCTGACATTTATGTACATTGAATATTGACTTCAATCGGCCTCTACAATGTTTGGCGCAAATTTCTACTGTGCAATCTGAAGTTCACACAGTATATTGACCTTACTCAGTTTCTATAACGTTATGCACAAACTTCAAATAAATAGCAAAAACCTTTAGGGTGAAGGACACATTAAAATAGTAAGCGGAAGAGGTGTACTAAAGAGAAGAAATTAAGTAATATATACAAAAATTACAGAAATGAGTACTATAAAAATATAATTATAAGTATTTAAATAGATGTAATAGAGAAATATAAAAAAAAAAAAAAAAACAACAAAAAAATTAAAAACAAAAAAAAAAAGTTTTTTTAGTAATGTAAGATATAATATTAGTTATATAATCTTCTCAAATATTTGATTAGTATTGTAACTTTTCCATACCTTTTGCTAGGCTATACATATATTTACAGTTAACTCTGTTACATCTAATGTAAGAATAAAATTTTAAAAAAAATTACTTGCAGGGCAAGTTGTGTGCCACACTGTTAAGTCACTTTTAAGTTTGCAAATCAGTGTTCTACCACTCTTATCTAAGTTTATCTTTTAACTTGAAGAATCAAATAAATTAAAATAGACACTAGGCTTTGAGACCTTGCATCGACCTCATATTTATTATAAATGCGAAATCGTGTTTTTTGGTTTGTCCTTCAATCACGCCGCGACAGAGCATCGACTTCGTCTGCATGGTTAAAGTTTTTTTTTATTCCCACGGGAACTCCTTAATTTTCCGGGATAAATGTAGCCTGTCACTCTCCAGGTCCTCAACTATACCCTTGCCAAAAATCATGTCCATACGTATGCCAACTAACACATTTCATATTTATAATATTAAGTATGGTGGCTCGATTCAAGCGGACTAAAAGCCAAGTGTTCATTTCAGTTTTTTGATTATTCAAGTTAATCTATCACTGACTTAAAATCCGTCAGTCAAATTTTACACAGCACGCTTTGAATGGGTGGAAAAGATTAACTATACTTTTGTATTGATAAGCATTCAAAAAAGCAAGCAAACAAAAAAGATGAACATAAAAAAAATTTTCCTTCTCAAGTAGGCATCTTAAATGATGAGTGGGTAACTATCTCCATATTAGATATTATCATCCCCTTCGCCGGTCAACTGCTGAGCACAGGTCTCTCTTAGAATTGAGGTAAAAACAGCCTTCAGTGGGATAGAATATCCCAATCCCTGTATTTACAAAATTTCATCAAAATTGGTTGAACAGATAGGCCGTGCAAACAAAGCAGATCGACAGACAGGCACACTTTCGCATTTATAATTATAGACTTTGCTTGGATGGAGTTGGAATGTTTCTTACATCTTTAAACCGCAAGGACTTCAGATTTGGCTGAAATTTGGAATGAATTATAGCTTATAACCTTACTTAATACATAGGCTACACTTTAGAAAGTTCAAGTGTTCACGCGGTATCTAAAAAACTAATCCAGATGGACGAAGATGTGGGGGTGAAAATAATTAAAAAAAAAATTAAACATCAACGGTCATAAATTCTTTATTATTTTGTCTTCGTGCGTACTGGTATTTGGACTAGGAAGCATTATTGCAATACATCACTTTCTTTTTTAACAAAATAAAATAACATGTTCTGATATTAATAAAAATAAGCATCTCGTAGCATTAAAATTCAGAAAACAAACAAACAAACAAACAATAATTAAGTAATGATTTTAATTTGTGTAGTATTTATTAGGGAAGTATAATGTACATTAAAAAAAAATCTCTGCCGTTGCCTTAGTATCTGTAGTAAAAATATGTTAAGGATTGTACAATTTGAAATTTTTTCAATATAGAGATAAAAAATTAGACTAATCTGCAGTAGGTATTTAGGTCTTGAACGGGTACTGTTCATGTATAATAACAACATAGTGGCGACATTGACCATATTAATATTAATAAATCATAGTATTTATTAGGTATACCTAACTTCTCATATGTACATATAAAAAAATGAGCTAAATGAGGTGTGCCTTTTTGTGTTTATAGTAAAAATATGTTAAGGATTGTACAATTTGTCATTTTTTATAAATAATCTATACTTAATATTATAACTGCGAAAGTTTGGATGGATGTATGGATGGATGTTTGTTACTCAATCACGCCAGAACGGTTAGACGGATCTGGATGAAATTTGGCACAGAGATAGATTAGGGTCTGGAATAACACTTACACACATAGGCTACTTTTTATCCCGGAAAATTAAACCAAAACACCTCAATCCACGCAGACCAAGTCGCGGGCATCAACTAGTAAATTATATAAAGATTTTTTTTTTAGTTAGTATTTATTAGGTAAGTATAATGTAAAAAAAATAAAAATATCATCCAAGCTGCCTTTATGTCTGTAGTGAAAATATGTTTAGGATTGTACAGTTTGATATTTTCTCAATTCAGATGTTATAAATTAGACTAAGCATGCAGTAGGTATTTAGGTCTTGAAGGTAGTGTTCATATCTGGTATTCCTTGGCAGGTCTGACCACATTCCTGTCTTAGGTCCCTTATACTATGCATTCACAATGTAACTTCATATTGACTTCATATTGACAGTGTTAAGCGCTGTTGTTTTAACGTGCGGAGGTCGCGGGTTCAGTTCCAGGCAGGGTCCATTTGGGAATTTATAATTTCTGAATTTTCTCTGGTCTGGTGGGAGGCTTCGGCCGTGGCTAGTAGACCGCCTTACCGGTAAAGACGTGCCGCCAAGCGATTTAGCGTTCCGGCACGATGCCGTGTGGAAACCGATTTGGGGTATGGGTTTAATATAACTGCCATGTCCCTAACAGGTTAGCCCGCTACCATCTTAGACTGCATAATCACTTACTATCAGGTGAGATCGCAGTCAAGGGCTAACTTGTAGTAGATTAAAAAAACTAAGAAATTACATTGTATCATTAATATTACATTACATAATTTAAATCGTTACAATACATAGTAAGTAAAATAATGTAGGCTAAATCCATACTAATATTATAAGTGCGAATGTGTGTCTGTCTGTCTGTCTACCTATCTGTCTGTCTGTCTCTGACGCTTTAACGGCCCATCTTTTCAACAGATTTTGAAATTTGGTATAGAGGTAGGTTATATCCCGGGAAAGGACAAAGGCTACATTTTATCCAGGAAAATTTAGGAGTTCAACGGGAATAAAAAAAAAATCACGCGGTCGAAGTCGCGGGCATCATCTAGTAATTAATAAATGATAAATTATATTGGTACATAATTTTAATTTGTGTACTTAGTAAATATTTATTAGACCTACTTATATTAAAAAAAAAAACTGAGCGTTATGAGGTGTGCCTTTGTGTGTATAGTAAAAACTATTTGTAATTTTCTCAACATAGAGTTTGCAAATCAGTTTTGCAAATTAGTATTACATTCAGTATGTATTTAGGTCTTGAACGGTCTTAAATCTGTTCATACTATGCAAACATCCACAATGTAACTAAGAAATTAGTTACATTATATAAGAATCTAGAAGTCGTCCACGACTTTGTCGGCGTGCAATTTCTGATTGCCTATGGGATTATGTAATTTTCCCGCAGCAAAAAACCTATCTATAGAGGCTTAATAGCTTATGCAGATTTTTATTATTTAAAACTACTAACCTAAATGCTGATTTTCATGTCTATACCTACTTCAAAATCATTGAACTTTTATGCAACCTGCCGACAGCCATTTTACCCTTTTTGGGGGATTTTCGTAAAGTTGCTTAAGTAGGTTACTATTATTTAAAACTAATAATCCCGATTTTTAAGTCTCTAACTACAAAAAACTACATTTCACCCTCTGTGGGGTGAATTTTCTTGAAATTGCTTAGGTATACATTTTATTATAATTTAAAACTTATAAATTAAACCCTGATTTACAAGTCTCTTACGTCTAAGAACTAAGAACCTTCATGCAAGATTCTAACCCTCCTTTTACCCCCTTAGGGGTGAATTTTCTCAAAAAAAAAAAACTATAATGCCCGCGGACAAAGTCGCGGGCATTAGCTAATTGATAAATAATTTTAATTGGTGTAGTATTTATTAGGTATACCTATAAAAATGTACATATAGAAAAACTGAATTGACAAGATGAGCCTTTGAGATGTATATAGTAAAAATATGTTAAGGATTGTACAATTTGACATTTTAAATATGTACGTTGAGAGCGAAAGCCTCCGTACTGAACATGTTATACACAAGTAATGCCCGCTACTAACAGTAGAATGTAAATAATTAAAATATAAGTCCTTCTTAGTTTAAATAGTAATAAGTACAGTAGTTACGTAGATTCGTGAAGAATACTGTAGATATGTAAGCATTCACACTGCGAGATGCAATCTTTCTATTACTCTAGCCTTTTGGTGTAAGTGATTTATTTTGGTCGGTTCAATGACTAAGATAAATAAGTCAGTTTACTGACTAAAATACTTGTACTATTTTAGTCAGTATACTCACTAAAATACTTACTATCCTAGGATAGGAGGAGATAATTAATTTCATAATATTACAGTGAATTAGCATACATTTTAGTTAAGGATATGTATTATGTAACATGTGTATGCATGACTCAAGCTAAAATAGGAGGTTCGTATATTACGCATATTATTATGAGTTTGATATTTTAGCTAAGTCTTACTTAAGTTTCGTGGTCACACTGGCTAATGCCCGTGACTTCGTCGGCAGGGGATACGTTTTTTAATTCCCGCGGGAACTCCTTATTTTTCTGGGTAAAAAAGTAGCCTATGTAACTCTCCAGGGTTTCGACTATACCCATGAAAAAAATCACGTCGATCCGTTGCTCTGTTGAGCCGTGATTGAAGGATAAACCAACAAACAAACACACTTTCGCATTTATAATATTAATATGATGACGTTTTTTGACATGGCCTAAATGCAATGTGAATGCCATTATATGTATTATGAATTTCATATTTTAGTTATGGCATGTTTGTGATAATATGACCTAACTAAAATATGCATACCATAATAGTATTGTGAAGTTCATATTTTACTTAAGTCATATTTAAGTTCTATAGTCACATGTTTGTGACGTGATCTAAGTAAAATATGAATACCATAAATATTGTGAAGTTCATATTTTAAATAAGTCATATTTAATTTCTATAGTCACATGTTTGTGACGTGATCTAAGTAAAATATGAATACCATAAATATTGTGAAGTTCATATTTTACATAAGTCATATTTAAGTTCTATAGTCACATGTCTGTGACGTGATCTAAGTAAAATATGAGTACCATAAATATTGTGAAGTTCATATTTTACTTAAGTCATATTTAAGTTCTATGGTCACATGTTTGTGACGTGATCTAAGTAAAATATGAATACCATAAATATTGTGAAGTTCATATTTTACTTAAGTCATATTTAAGTTCTATAGTCACATGTTTGTGACGTGATCTAAGTAAAATATGAATACCATAAATATTGTGAAGTTCATATTTTACTTAAGTCATATTTAAGTTCTATAGTCACATGTTTGTGACGTGATCTAAGTAAAATATGAATACCATAAATATTGTGAAGTTCATATTTTACATAAGTCATATTTAAGTTCTATAGTCACACGTTTGTGACGTGATCGAAGTAAAATATGAATACCATAAATATTGTGAAGTTCATATTTTACTTAAGTCATATTTAAGTTCTATAGTCACATGTTTGTGACGTGATCTAAGTAAAATATGAATACCATAAATATTGTGAAGTTCATATTTTACATAAGTCATATTTAAGTTCTATAGTCACACGTTTGTGACGTGATCGAAGTAAAATATGAATACCATAAATATTGTGAAGTTCATATTTTACTTAAGTCATATTTAAGTTCTATAGTCACATGTTTGTGACGTGATCTAAGTAAAATATGAATACCATAAATATTGTGAAGTTCATATTTTACATATGTCATATTTAAGTTCTATAGTCACACGTTTGTGACGTGATCGAAGTAAAATATGAATACCATAAATATTGTGAAGTTCATATTTTACTTAAGTCATATTTAAGTTCTATAGTCACACGTTTGTGACGTGACCTAACTAAAATATGAATACCATAATAGATAATATTATGAATTTCATATTTTAGTTAGGTACTTAGGCCATTTTTTTCCCCAACACGTTAACGAAAATATCGTGACATGTTTGGGTAGGAAGTTGAGGCAGATTCTCTATGGATTGCGTTGGAAGATTAAAAATCTAAAAATGCCCTAGAATCTGTCGAGGCATGGATAACATGAAGATCACATTTTACGGGTAGCAGGCAATTAAAATTACCCGGGGTAGACTAAAGGAAAAACGTGGAAAATGCATGCCACCTAAAGAAATAAGCACTTCCGCTAGGATAAGGTGCGTTTTACGTGGCGTGCAGCGTGCGTTGAGACGCCTTTATCACTCAGGGCGTTTGGGTGTATTAACTTATTGGGTGTATTGTTTGAGATGAACGCTACGTGCTCAGCCAAGCTCTACGTATGCACTACGCACGGAACGGGCATTCGAGGCTTTCATCAGATACCCCTTAGCGCTTGCGTGGCTTCTATTTTATGAACCCGTTAATTGACTAGGGCGCCGCGGTGTCTCATCTTTTCCTTTAGTGTGCGACTTATGCCTGTAATTTAAAATTTCTATCTTTAAACCCCAAATACTGAAACGCTGCACCGTTTAGTTTCTGGGCATTTGGTCCACTTTGCCGCTTTCAACCCGTAGGATAGACAGCACTGAGCAACCCTACTTATAGCGGTAGAGTTCCAAATGTTAGATGCATGATGTTGGTGTTTTAGTGTTTGGCGTAAGCTTTTTTACCTATATACTATAATAATAATATTTTATAAGTGGAATCACATGTTAGGGTTTTTGACGGCATTTGTATGAATCGACCAAAATTTTACTTCTGGAATGTGTTAAGTAGCTATGTCACACAAAATGTGGGGAAATAGGTAAATCGATTGCTGCGCCTACTTAGGTCTCACGTTTAAGTGACAAAAATTTTACATGTTCGATGGAATAAATATAAAAGATCCAGCTCAGACGACAATTTCTAATTACCATCCAAGAAAAAATACGCACACGAAAACGCACATTTTTCGTAGCACGTAGTGACGTGCCTAGATATTTGTAGGCGCAAAAGGATAAGATTGATTGAAAATATAAACCACAGTGACACTTTCTCTCTTACCTCTATTTAAATTTTTTTCCTTTAGATTTATTCTACCACAATAGCGACGTAAGGAAAAATATTTTTAAAGATTTATCGTAATTCTTAAGACTTGCACACATTCAGACGGACCGCAACGTATCGCATTCTTTTGATAATTATTACATTTATATGGCACATAGTGTTTCGTTTTATGCACTGTATTGTTTGAACCAGAACCTATATTTAATATACTATCGAAATTTATTTTTAGTTTGGGCTTAGAACTCTATACGTTGTTATATTGTACCTGTTTGTTGTAACTGTAACAGTTTAAAATTAATTTTCTTAAATAAAAAAAAATGTGTTTCGCGTGGTAACGTTGTCCGTCTTATTTAGCACCTATGTTTAGTGTTTCTTATACAGGTATAAAGAAGACTGAAAATAAAATATAAATAAATTTGAATTCACTTATTATTAAGATTTTGGCTGTGAGTCAAACAGGGCTGGTTGCCGTAAATGGGGGCGCAAAAATAACTCATTCTAATCTCTCACTTTTTGGTCGATTCATATTTTTCACTGTAGGTATAGATAACTTTAGGTATGCGTAGGTTTATCTTTATTTGCAATCTATTCTTTACTATTGTCAACTCTTACTGAATTATTTTGAAACTTGCTTAAATATTATTTAGCCCAAGAAAAATACAACACAAGTCGTACTTGCATATTTTCGCGTGCGGGTTTGTTCGCATACGGGCGCTATAAAACATTGAATTGCAACATTGAGGCCAGGGATAATGTAGCAGTTTCACGCGTGCGGTTAAATGTCACGCGTGTTTTATTCTACTCACATTTATTTCTCGTTTTGTCCCTGGCTTTATTTTGCTTTTGGCCTAAATTTACACGGGTCAAGTTTCGCTCATTCTTCATTTAACACTAGACATTTTGTTACCTGGGTGGAGGTTTTCGGTTTATATTTATATCTCGGCCGCACCACTTCCAGAAATCGGCCCGTGTAGATCCGCCTTTAAAGAGCAATTCTTGGATTTGCTTCCAATTTGTCGAGCTTACGACCTTATTGATACGTCTAGGTATCTATTACTTTCAGGCTCATCTTTCCCAGAGAAAGAAATAATTACTTATTACACTATTTACGATTCCATTCCATTTTTATCAATCGCCTAAGAGCTTTTAATGAAGTTCTTGGCCCGCTTGCAGATACGCCGGGTTACGTTTAACGCAGGAATACATTTGTGACAGTTTTACCTATACGAATTCTGTCAAAGTAGCAGCTTAAAAGATAACCCGGCGTTTCTGCAAGCGGGCCTAAAGTATCCACTCAATTCGTTGAAACATTTGAAAATCGGATCACTTTTAGTTAAGAAGGAAAGAAAAGGGAATTGGGAGTAGGGTAGGGTGTTTCAAAAATTCCATCCTCAACGGAAGAGTGGATATTTTATTTTTAATTACTGTCATATTATATTATAATGGCAAACTGTAATAGGCCTGGGTTTTCCTTTAGTCTACCACGGGTAGATTAAAGGAAAAACGTGGGAAATGCATGCCACCTAAAGAAATAAGCACTTCGGCTAGGATAAGGTGCGTTTTACGTGGCGTGCAGCGTATGTTGAGACACCTTTATCACTCAGAGCGTTTGGGTGTATTAACTTATTGGGTGTATTGATTGAGATGAACGCTATATGCTCAGCCAAGCTCTACGTACGCACTACCCACGGAGCGGGTTCCATCATATATGGGGCAGTTAGAGTTAAGGAATACATTTATCCCATTAAGCTAGGTAGGTACCTACATATGTATTTAACCTTAAAATTTATTCAAGGGTTGCCATCTATATAATCTGGCAACCAAGACAAAGTCGACAGTGTGTTTTTTAAAGTACTATTTTTTAATTATGTAATAAGTATATATATTATATTTCTAAAATTAAACCCGGACTGGCCCGTAACTGTATCAAATGTAACCCCGCCTGGACGCTCCCCGGATGCCCTTTAAACTAGGACAAATCCGGGGAAACCCAGACGGATTGCTAATTTAAACAAATTAACTACCCTTGTATTAACCTTTACCAACAGCAGGTATTTAAGTAAAGAAATGTCAAAAAAAGGTATGGTAATATAAATATGTCATGACGAGGGTAGGTACGGAAAATTCTTTGGATTAGGCCTTGCAACAAAAATCATGTATAGAATTGGCTAAAGTCAAAATGAAAGTTTAAACCTAACCATGAGTTATTGTAAACAAATTGCTGAAAACTCCAGTTTTCAGTCAATAAGTAGTATTTTTTTCAATGGTGGGTACCTAATTTAGTGTTAAGTACAGTGTTAGATGTAAGTTAATTACATAATCATTTTGGAAAAGTTTATATAGTTTTCGTATTATATTTCATCATACTTGCATATTGCTTTTGTTTAGCTACCAACTTACGTAAATTATTTGCCTACAGCAATGAAAATATGTTTGTTTTAAATATAGTTGTACTGTAAGCCATTCCCTGGGATGACCCTTGTTTTAGTCGTTATTTAGTTTTGAGTAAGAGAAACATTATTATTGTACTAATTCGGTTTAACAGTAAAACTGAAAACTTATTTCTATAAAAATTTAAATACTAATATTTATAAATTTTGTTAATTTACGTGTAAGTTAATTACTGCATTTAATTTAATTTTGATTGAATAATAATAAAAACAGTGTTTAGTGTTTCTATTTAGTATGTACCTACTTATTTACGAAAACCGAATTAATATATTACCATTTTGTCTATTTCTATTAACGCAACAAAATTATTATAATTATTTTAATAAGATTTCGAAAATACACTTTTAATTTCATTTGTTGTATTAATTATTTATACCTATTCATAAGTACCCCTGCACTTCATCACTACAGCCTATTAACGTCCCACTGCTGGGCACAGGCCTCCACTCTCATAGGAGAGAGGGAATTAGAGCTTAGACCCACCACGCTGCTCCAATGCGGGTTGGCGGGCTTTAACGGCTATTATCATGTTTGTGATAATAACCGGGACCGACGGCTTAACGTGCTCTCCGAGGCACGGGGGTGTAACACCGCCAACTTCCTAACTCTGGGCTAGTACTGGGAATTTCTATTCCGAAAAACCCGATACTTAATTATGGCCCGACCCGGGACTCGAACCCGGGACCTCGTCGGCCGCAGTCAAACATCCTAACCACTAGACCAACGAGGCAGTATAGTACCCCTGCACTTGATGAATCAAAAATATTCTTTGAGCAAAAGTTTCTGGGTAGGTACATAAATAATACAAATTGACTCTTCTAAAAAGAACAACGCTTCTCTCTACCCATTTAACTACTAACTACTTATTTAATTTAGAAGACCTATCAAACACACCCAACTAGAATCAGAATACACAAAATCTATTCCTAAATCCTAGATTAGATCATCTCTGCGTGATGCGTTCTACACTATTACCTATTCTGTGGTTGTATTCCTCCTTCCTGTGGGTCGTAACCACCATCCATTAATCATATAATGGTAGGAGTTTTCTTGGGATTATATTGCCGTGGTTTCCAAAGTCCGTAGGTTATCAGATATTAGTGATTATAGAATTAAACCTCTATGAGCCG
Organism: Erebia palarica; assembly: GCA_964035005.1. Lineage (NCBI taxonomy): Eukaryota > Metazoa > Arthropoda > Insecta > Lepidoptera > Nymphalidae > Erebia > Erebia palarica. Next base: position 35,053,725 of record OZ035986.1, on the reverse strand, counting down.
GTACAATCAGTGTAGGTACCTACCTACATAAACTTGTATTATTTAATTAAATAAGTGTAGTCTGCTTCACGATTCTATGTACAATAAAGTTAAATCACATTTTCTTAAGCCACTTGTCTATAAATGATAGGCCACTCGTCCCTCCTCCTCGTAGAAATCGTATTATTTTATTTTACAATAATATTCTAGACAGATATATCTAAAGCCACATTTAAGTACAGATTTACGAAATGTGACATGCAATGTAACAGAATTCCCCGTGTGGACGCCTTGCGTCAAGTATCTACTGCGAGCTGCCATCTATTCGTACTTTGTAGAATCAACATCCAACTGGTTTCATAACCACCTTTTATTCCTCGGTCTTCAGAGATTACTCCATGGTTCGTGGCCTATGTGATTTGACGCTTATTTACTAGATGGCGTTACCAGTTCAGAGTAGACAGAGTTCTAGCCACGTGTTCAGCCGCTGAACACGTGCTCTGTTGCAAGGAACTAGCTGCAGGTCTCATGGGGGATTTTTTTAACGTACTCGATCGCGATAAGGTCTAAAGGCGAATAGGTAAAACATTCTATTCACTAGACCCCCTGACGGGCGGGCAGTGCAGGCAATTTCAGCCGTCAGTATTAGGTTACTACAGCCGTTAGGCCCGGACTTCACCAGAGCGGAGACGAGACGAGTGGAGAGGAGATGTGATTTAAACAACCTATAGAATTTCTTTATTCCCACACCTCGTTAAATCATTTTCATCATTTTCATAATTTTCGTCATTTTTAAAAATAGTCTCAAAGAATATTTCCATATAACCAAGTCATGCCATAATAAATAAATTATACTTTTCGTTATTCGTATGTAATTTTATATATATATGTGTAATTTGTGTATGTTTATGTATTATATTTTTATTGTTATCTATATTTATGTATTTTATTTACATGTAATGTATATATATACAATACGTTTATTATGTTTTCTATTGAGCTTCACTACCCTACACATATTATTCGATCCTCTCACCAAAGGTTGCCTGGTAGAGATTGCTCAGTAAGCAATAAGGCCGCCTTTGCATACCTAGTTTATAGTTAACTTTACCTTGTATTTTTCATGTGTGCAATAAAGTATTTATCTATCTATCTCGTCTCCGCAGAGATTTAGTGGATACCACTGAGCGGAGATGTATCACATTTGTATGGCGCGATCGATGCGGAGATGTGAGCTGTGGCTCGCAAGATGGCGGCGGCGCGCAGCGGAGTTCCGCTCTACTCAGCATACATCTCCGCTCTAGCCAGCACACATCTCCGCTCCAGTCTATGCCAGTACGCATCTCCAACATTGGTTGACAGCTATCTCTGGCATAGGTTACTGTAGCTATTGATTGGCGTACGTTGATATTGAGTGGCGTCTATTGGCTACCGTCGTCATAGGTTAGGTTAGCAGCATTGTCATTGGTCAGCGGCTGCCGTTGACTATACAGCAGAAGCCGTCGGGTTTTGTTTAGTACACTAATCAGTTACTTCAAAGTTTTCGTTATTTTCATCACACTTTACCTCATTTTATAAGTTTGTTTGGAAGTTTAACAAACTTATTATGTAGGTACAATATGATTACGACGACTTCGTCCGCTTGGATTCAGGTTAGGCGAAAAAATCCGAAGGATTTCTTTGGTTTCCTGGGATAAAAAGTAGCCCTTCGTCTTCGTCTATAACACTGTGCAAAAAAAATCATGTCAATCGGTTGCTCTGCTGCGTAATTGAAAGACAAAAAATCAACAAACAAACACACTTTTTGATATTTTGATCTACATATTGCATTAAAACAGTATTTTGAATAGCCAAGCCCGCCGGTGAAAATTCGGGGCCGGAACCTGCAAATGCAAGTGCAAGTTTCATTGAAATAATTAGTTTATACTGGATGAATAAATGAATAGAATTAAGATTTTCACATTTTCAGATTAAGATTTAGATTCCTGCGAGGAATTTACAAGATAAAAAAGATGTATTTAACCGGGATGCAACCTACCTCTGTAGCAAATTTCATCAAACTCAGTTGATTAGATGGAGCGGGAAACATAGCAGACAGACAGACACAGTTTCTCATTTATAACAATATTTCTATGGATATGGATGGCTATAACCGGCCTAGAGGAAAAATAAAAAACATTGCCTCTAATTCACATTAGGTATATTTTACATAAATTTTTAGAACAATGACGTTTGTGTAGTATCTACTTACTTATGTACCTACAGAATAATTAATTATTATTTTTGGCATCCACTTAAATCTAAAATCACACGCCGTTTGACTAGAGACGTTAAATTTTTACAAAATACACCAAACATCACAATATCTATTATTTAATAACGGGAAGGTACCTAAGCACGATTATGCTATATATACATTTTGATAAACAAACAGAAAATGGTGGAAGATCTATGGAAGGAAAACTCAAAACAGCTATATCTCGCCGCTGTGTCGATGAAAAAATGGCAACAAAGGAAGCTTTTGTTTGGGCGGACTGAGCCTGTTGGAGGCCTGGGGCGATATCACTACAAGAGGCCTTCAATCGATATTTTTTCTCGAATTTGAATCCATGAAGAGAATAATAGGTTATATTTTCTCTTAAATTTTTTATGGGGCCCCAACTCAATGCTTTCTATATTTTCTTGAACTTTTATTTGGGATTTTACTAAAGGATTATTCATTATTCCGAGACCCGATTTAAGGGGGCCAGACCGCCCTCTTTAGTCCGCCACTGGGTAGGGGGCAATTTAGGGGTAGCCCTCGACGTGATTTAGGTAGGTACGTAGGTATAGGTAGGATTATAGTAGGTAGGATAATATAAAAGCTCCAATTGATAATAACACCTGAATAATAATTACCTATCATATATCTATTGTTTTCCAAGTTCTTACACAGAATTCAAAATTTAATTTAAATTTTATACATGAAATATTTATGTACTTAAATATAAATTTGTATAGGTACATTATTTCTAGCGTATAACAGTACATACTTAGTACCTACTTACCTACCTTATGGAAATAAATTAAACAGTGCAGAAAATCTACGGGTAGGTTAGTAGTGAGTTAGTAAAATTTGTACGGTATTCACAAATAACTTTAAAAAGAAAATTAGAGCTTCCACACACGGGCAGATCTTGGACATCTTTCACAATGAATGAGCAAGGTTCAACAATATAGTGGTGTTTTTAAATTTTCTGTGGGATCGTAGTAATAAGATTTTACTTTATATTGTTTGATTAATTAATTAAATTAAAAAAGCATGTATGTGACGGATTAAATTAGGTATTAATAAACAATAAAAATAAACAACGTGGACTTTTAATTTTTCTAATAATTGTATTGTAATTTTCGTATTCATAGGACCCATTACAAAAAATCCACTAAGGCATTCAGAGTTCAGACCAATCGGTTTCCAGTTTGACCTCTTAAGAACCGTTATGCAGCGTACATCAATCTATTTTAAATTCGTTTGGGATTTGGGTTCAATATGTACTTAATAGCTACTTAAGTATACACGATCGGTTGAACTGTTACCAAAAATAGGAATAGAAAAGATTAATTTTTAAATATGTCTTGTACCTACATTCAAATATTTTGGAAGTGAATCTTATTTGGAAGTTCCTTTCTACCTAGTTTCACTTTAAATTTGAAGAAAACTTGAAATAGTGCGGCGCGATTTTTCTTTTTCAACGACATATAAGTGTGTGTACGTGTATTACGCAATAGGTGACGACAAATAAGCATTTTGACTAGTATAGTTGCAGTGACTAATATGGTCAGAGATAAAAACTGTATTACACTCAACGTGCGAAAGCACAGCGAAGCTTCAGACATTCATACTGCAAGGAAAACGTATTATAATAGCACTCCGTAGCGTCACAGCTGCTGCTTTATGACTTGCTTCATTCTCCTCTATCTCTCATGTACGCGCGCATTTCATATGACTACCGCCTAAGCATTCTGCAGCCGCGCACCTATTTATGGTTATGACGTTAAATGTCTTTTCATATTTTCTCAACGGACTCTATTAATTTACTTCAGTTTTCATTTCGCTCTCATAAAAGTGCTATACATAATTTACAACGTCGAATAAAAACCGAATCCGAACACCGAGTTGGTTGACTCAGTAACGGTGGTCGAGTGACTAGTTTCAGTTTCGGTACACCTTGTAAAGTCCTTAGGGTAATTGCGCTGTCCCGTGTCAGTTCCGTGTGTCCCACGGGGAGCGCTGTCAGCGAATCAGTGATCCGTACTGAAGTAGGAGTTCTGCATTAGGTACAGCTTGTCTATTGGATTTACTATCGCCCCTGTGCCTAGATTCAGTGGTTCGTGGGAGGAATGGTTCCCGTGTTGGTGAGCGTGATGCGGCACTTCGAGGTTCTGTAAGCTCATGGTGTCGGAGGCGCCTTCGTCGAGCTGGTCGAAGTTACTCCCGTCCAAAGATATGTCAGAACTGCAGAAGCTGTCGCCTGAATGTGTCGGGTAATCTGTAACGAAAAGTATACATAGGTAAGTCGAATACGAAATCAGTGATTGAATTATCTGGATAGGTAACTATGCTAAAGACTTTTTCGGTAATGAGAAACTTGAAAATAGTTTGCTCAAAGTTTACCTTATTTGACTGTTTATATATTTCTCTTTTTGAACTTTGCGCGATGCAATTACTTTCTTTAACATAATATTATAGCAAGACGATGCCCACGAATTATTCCGCATTTTTTTTTAATCAGGGAGACCTAAACCAATATGTCCTTCACTAGGAAACCACCAATCTCGTCAAAATTGGTTGAAATCTGTTGACCGTAAAAATATAGCAGACAGACCGACACACTATCGTACAATTATAAAATTGGAATGAATTTAAATCCTTGACCCGTGCCTCAGGAACGGTATAACGTCCTATAATCCGGCAAACTTATCTGACCCGGTGACAACGTCGCTTGTTTAAATTAAATATGAAATTTTCAAAAACTTAACAGGCATTCAAAAATTAGTTCCAATTTCGACCACCGGGCCAGATGAGTTCGACGGACTATACTTGGTAATTTTACGTACCATCAGGGGAATAAGGAAGATTGGGGTTGAGCGGCTGACTCGACGCCGAATACGGAGTGTCCAAGCCGAGATAGTTTCCATTCTCACTAGAAGGCGATTCCTGTTTGATGCTCTTCTCATCTTTATCTTTCTCCTTATCCGCATTCTTATCACCCTCCTGTTTCGCTTTACGTTGAATCTTTTTCATTTTAGCCCTCTGATTTTGGAACCAGACTTGGACAACTCGGACGCTCAGTCCAGTATCTTTGGCTAATGCTTCCCGGACTTTACGGCATGGTTTTGGGCTGACTTCGAAGGAGGCTTTGAACTGTCTCCGTTGAGCTGACGTGAGTATTGTTCGGGGACGCTTCGGCCCTCGCCTGCCGTCGCGAGGGCGTTCTGTTTCGTCTATGATCATGTCGTCCTCAGCGTGTTGCATCAAATACATCTCCTTTTCGAAGTCTTGCCTGCAGAATAATTGGCCGGCCCGTATGACGTACTGTTCCCCCTTCTGAAGCGGTTGGCAGCACATGACGCATACAAAGCATTGTATGTGGAACACGTACTGCTGCGCGCGCATCACCATCTCCTGGGGGAGCAATCTGTCGCCACACCGGGTGCATTTGACGCTGAACAATCTGTGGCAAACAAAAATTATGACGCATGGTAAAACTAATCGCAGCAAATCCCTGCTTCATTGAATAGTAGGTATAACACGTCTAATAAGTAAACTGTATGTGGACCTCGCCGGGACGAATTTCCTTTCATCAAAGTCCACAGATAGTTTACCTACTATCAACTGGAAACGCAAATGAATAAGAAATATTACGCGTGGAAACGTGAGGGTGTACTAAATTCATTCACATTTTCAATAGGCAGTTAAGATGACATTGGGATACGCACAGCATTTCGCTAAAATCAATGTAGGTACATGTCGCTAGCACGCAAGCCTAATTTCGCATTGCATTTATAAGTAACATCGGTTATGTATTAAAATCAGGGCTGACGCTAAACACCCATTGGCTACCATAGCCTGAGGCATCGCGTCTTTTAAGCAGCTGATCGCCTGTTTTTGCTACTTCGGCTTCCATCTTGAGCCTTGCTTATTTGAAACTACCATGATAAGCATGATCTTCATTAGATGCTTGACTGCTTAAGAGGCGTTGCTCAGGCCATAGTGGCCAATGTGACTAACTCGTTTGAGCACAATCTCCAATGCAAACTTTATTGATAGGTCTAAAATAATTGCTTCCCTTTTCCGTAGTAAATAATTATTGTGAAAGGTTACCACTTATAGTTGAAGATTTATCAATTCAGTTTAATTTAGACTTTGCTCAGACATTACTGCGTCTTACGCTGAGTTTAACAATAGAATCAGAACAAAGTCTTGTACGCTAAGCGTGACAGTTTTAGAGATTGTGAACATCAGAATTAGTGCCATCGTCAGCTGTTTTAGTAAAACAAAATTACCTATCGTAGTCTGGCTTGCAATAGAGCTTGGTATTTCTCGTGAAGCAAGTGTGGGCGAGGGGACATCCGCACACGCAGCAGCTGAGGCACTGTTCATGCCAAGAGAGTTCCCCCACCCTCATCACGTACCGGTCCTGGATCTTCTGACCGCAGCCCTCGCATATCTCCACGAGTTTCTCCCTCTTGATGTTCGCACTCAGTTCTGTGTACGAGAAATCTATCATTAGTAGCATGTGGTTGGTCCTCATAGCGATACTGAGCTATAAAGCGTCGGCTACAAGCTACTTCTTGCTTGCGCAGTTATAGCACACACGTTATAGTCCAACAAACTTATCTGACTCGGTGGCCAAAATTGGAACAAATTTTTATGCCTGTTTAATTTTTGTTTTTATTTTATTTTTCATATATAATAGTGACGCTGTATATGTCACCGTAAGATTGTAAAAACCGTTAGTTTATAATCTAACTCGCGAAATTGTAAACTGTCGAAAGATTGTGAAACGTTCAATGTTCTGAGTGTCAATTTTTGAAATATTCATTGTATTTACGTTTTCTTTGTCTGTTTCATGTAGGTTAGGTTAGGATTCGACATAGTTAATCAGTTAGTGCCCTTAGGTTCTATCGGGTTAATAAACATAACAGGTTACAATCTACCGGAAAATAATGCGTTAAATTGTAATCTTTCGACACTTTGTAATTTCGCGAGTTAGATTATAATCTAACGGTTTTTACAAACTTACGGTGACAAATATATGAAAAATAAGACAAATAAGTTCATCGAAAAATGTTGTCAAGTAGGTAAGAACTGTTACATAATACAACAACACAAATAACTAATTAACGAATAGAAGTAATAAATTATTTACTATTTTAATACTTCGCACTTGCATTAATAAACGTAAATACCTAATACCTACATACTAAGAAAGAAACTCAGTGTGATCTGTCATCTGAGGTTTCGATATAACAAGTCTAAATAATATTGTATAGAAAGGCCACACATCAAAGATTATTAAAAATTTATTCACTAGCCCAGACTGGATAGGTCTATTTGCGGCTGAATTTTAATGTTTAATACCCTTCGATGACGCGGACGTGGAGCGGAAAATTTTTGTTCAGGAAACCATGTCAGCTATTTTTACCCGACTACGACAAAGCCTTAAGGGTAGGACTGCTCAAATCATATGTATGCATGTATGACGTATGTATGTATGTATGCATCCACTACAGCCCATTTTCGTCCCACTGCGGGGCACAGGCCTCCACTCTCATAGGCGAGAGGAATTAGCTTAAATCCACCACGCTGCTCCAATGCTTTAACGACTTTTTTATGTTAGTGATATTATCCGAGACCGACAGCTTAACGTGCTCCCCGAGGCACGGGGTGAATCACCACCAGCTTCCGAACTCCGGGCTAGTACTGAAAAGTTCTAGTCGGAAAACCTCAATACTAAAACTATGGCCCGAACCGGGACTCGAACCCGAGACCATGCTAATCACTAGACCAACGAGGCAGGCAGGTATGTATTTATGTATGTCCTATCGTATCGTCTAAACTACCGATTTTGAAGAATGATGTGTCAATCGATTCGTTATTATCGTTCGGGTAACATTTTTAATGCTACATTTTATACTAACAAAATCGATATGATGGACGTTACATTCAAAAAAGAGGGGGTAAAGTTTTTTCCTAAAATATCGAGTGGGATGTCAAATGAAAGAGGAAAAAATTACGAGTTCATAAATATGAATATATAGTAGGTACAATTTTGCCTCATTGCAGCGGTTTGGATGATTTCTTGAATGTTTAGTTTTTAATATTATAGTTCTAATTTAAATTTTAATGTATTTCATAGTTTTCATTTGATTCGTTGAAATATAAAAATAAAAAGGAATTTCGTTGAATTTTACAATATTATCTCCGTTTTTTAAACCTTTTTATCTTTTTCCAGTGGAACACCCGTAGCGCGATCCGACGGTGAATTCATTTACAACATTCTTGCATTTAAATACTATGAAAAACCATCTTTACAAACGGACCACTAAGGCTAACCTTTTTTTTTTAGGGATTTTTAGCTGCTCTTTGAAAGAGAGTTGAAGTATTACTATGAATGACTAAGATATTTTGTTGCTTTGAATGAAGCAACACTATTTATTGAGCATAGTACTGAAACACTTCTTGTGAGCACACGACAGTACATATACTACTTACAATACTTTTATATAGAAGGGTTCAGAAATTAGAATTCAAAAGGCCCAAGTAAAATGTCACAGTCAATGTCACGATTACGGGCAACGTTGACCGAAGTCGGCAACTGGATGGGTGACCAATTTTGAGTTTCTAATTTGGCTTTTTCGTTTCCTCCGTGTCCGGTCCCGGTACTTATCACTCATTATCACTTAGGTACACATCTGATAATAATCGTTACAAAAAACTAAGATGGGAAAGGGGTCACGACCTTCAATGATGAATACGATGCAGAGAGAGAGAGAGAAAATGTCACGGCAAAAATATATTAAAATATAAATTAATATTGTAATAGGACAGTCTCACATAGTAGGTACAGAAACACTTCTTGTGAGCACACGAATTCAAAAAGCACAAGTAAATTATTGTCACAAAAAAAAAATTATAATGAATGTAAATTCATATTGTAATGTACAGTCTCAGGAGAAACGTGCTTTACTACTATCACAAAATCATTGGCGTGCAGTTCATAGAGACATAAAAGCACGGCTTACCCAAGTGGTAATATGTACGTCAATGCTCATTTTTTACCAAGAAGGTCAGTAAATAGGTATTCTAACTTACCAATGCCTACCCTAGCTTCAAACCCTGTGCACGCCACTGCACAGAATAGGGTAATAGTACGAATAGCTTGCGAAATAGTATGAAGAAGCCGATGCGGGGCGTGACGGGTTCTCATCCCTATATCCAAGTTGGCAGAATTTTCAGCACTAAATTCTGTAATAGGGATGATGCCTATATCAAAAATAAATTATTTCGAACTGATTATTAAATAGAGGGTCTTCCAAAAGAACTAAAATTCACATCCTCGGTTAGTTTTTGGTATGACAACCATTTTAAAATATAGATTAAAGAAAAAAAGTGCGTTGAAATTCTGTGACGTCACAATGGTGAATTTCATACACCTTTCATACTAGAAGTACGTTTTTGAGTTTGATAAAGAGTTGCTGATTTGATTGAGTTGTCATCATCCCTATTCTAGGACAAAATCAGTATGAAATTTGGAGGTGCTTACGAAGGTAAACCTGTGGTCTGCATGTTGTATGGTCGTCGATTCTCATAGCAATATATGTACATAACCATGACTCTACACTACATAGTACATAAGCAGCCCCTCATTGAAAATTTAGACTGCACCACTATTGTTCTTTGTTCGTTTTAGTTTAAACCCACCTTTACAGGAAACTAGCTTTTGCCCGGGACTTCGTCCGCGTGGCATTTGGTTTTACAAAAAATCACGGACTTTCATACAAACTTTCACTCCCTATTTTACCCCATATTTACTATATATTATGGGGGTGGAATTTTCAAAAATCACATCTTAGCAAATGCCTACATCATAAAACTATCTGTGTACCAAATTTCAACCCGATCAGTCAGTCCTTATCCTTATATATATTAGGAAACTAGAGCTTAAACTTTCTAGGACTTAAACGACTATACGCCGTATAAAAATCTAGAGGAAAATCGCAGGCGGAAAATTCGCGATTTAAATAAGTAAAAAAACTATTGTTTACAAGATAGATAAGTGACCATTATGTACAATAAATGCACTTATCCTATGACTGAGTTAAAACCTAACAATAAGCAAATGTATGGTGACACATACATTTACTCTGCATTCAACTCGCGCGCGAACTGTAGGTGAAGTAGACTTTCTACTCGTATGTGTCGTATGCACGTTATGAAAATGTACAAGATAGTTTAAGTGTATAATTCGCGGTCAAAACTAGCGGAAATAGGTACGCGAGTGGTTTTGCGCTACATATTTTTTCCGTGACCTTAGTGTTCCTAGACAGCGGTAAACGTTTTGCTGATTAGGCATTCATTCACCTTTACTGTGCTCAAGGTGGTCTGGTAAGAATGCAGAGAAATATGCGAATATTTACTATTTGGTACGAATACCAATGAGGATTAGTTATACTTTACTAAGATCTACGACTTTGCCTTTGTTTAATCCCCTAGAAAAATCGTAGGAGTAATCTTCCAAAAAAGATATCCTGTACTCGGAATGCAATCTACTATCTCTTTAATAAATGTCTTCAAAATCGCATAAGCAGACGGACCGTGCAAAGGTAGCAGACATGTAGAGAAATCCTGTCCTAGTCATAGTTATTATTATATTAGGAATAATATAATAGGAAAATTTGGATATTTGTACGTTTTTTATCCTTCACATCACAATGACTGAACTGATTTAGCTAAAATTTCGAAAGGAGATAACTTGTAACTAAAAATTAAAGAGTTCCCACGGGAATTCAAAATCTTGAATCCGCGCGGATGATGTCGCGGGCATTATCACAGTAGTATATATATAAACAGTCAAACAGACGGATTTAATACATTCGGATTTATATTATTAGTTTAGTAATAGATTCAGTGATTTGCATCTACCTCGATTATTGAAACGGTGTGGCTAGTGGGATATACTTTTCTTCCTAATCGGTCGCAATAATGTTAACTACGATTTGTATGGAACTGTGGTATGGAATTGTCAAGCGCTTTACAACTGGCGCTCGATCAATCTCTTTATACTTAATACTAGCAGATGATCGCGACATCGTCCGCGTGAAATAAGTTTTTTTAATTCCCACGGGAATTCCCTACTTTTTCGGTTTAAAAATTTATGATTAGGTATTAAAATCGGTTCAGTAGATCCAGAGATTACTTACCCCTACCACCTCACAAACTTATAATATTAATAGTATAGATTATAAATGCGAGAGTTTGGATGGATGGATGTTTGTTACTCAATCACGCCAGAACGGCAGAACGGATCTGGATGAAATTTGGCACAGAGATAGATAAAATAACACATTGGCATTTTTGATCCCGGAAAAATAAATAATTCCCGCGGCAACCAAACAACCTCACCCAATGCGGACCGAGTTGCGGGCATCGTTTAGTTCCATAAACATGGTTGTTATAAATACGATGTCACAATCGAATACGCACAAAACTGCAGACTGCAGAATTTTAAAATGCTTACCCAGACAACTCAGAACCAGAACCGAGAACTACTCGAGATACTTTGCCGACGGAAACTTAAATGGAACGGTTTTAGCTATTCGGTTAGGCACAATTTCTTAATAGCCTCTGCGTCCCGATTATCTCTTTCCTCTTCAGTTCTCATACATGATCGTGAAGGCATAGAACTTTTCGAATTTATCTCTTTGTCAAACGTAACTGATACTTAACGATTTTCTTACACAATTGTGGATCTCTTGACTGTCTTGCGGCTACCTGTGAGGATCCTTTTTAGTACCTACTGATATTTGAATCCGCAACGTTGGCCTGTCTGTTGCCGTAACACAGCCCACCGATTTTTGCGAAATATTGTACAGATTTTGTCCATTCCGGAAAGTGACAAAGGCTTCGTTTTATTCCGGAAATGAAAAAAGCTCTCACAATATTTCTATAAAACTTGCTGCAATTCGGTGGTTGTTATTTTGTAAGGAATTCAAAGGTTTTGTTTATCTGATCCGTGTTCCACAACGTAGACTATATTAGCTACGTATCGTAGCAGCTACCTACTCGTAGCTATAGCTACGAAGCATATGCCTCAGAAAGTATTCGTCTCAACAGCTCCTTAGACGGGAATCTGAAGGGAGGGCCCGCCTCTACCCCGAGGGGAGATGAGGGGAGGGCGTGCCGGGTCGCCGGGGTCATGGGATCAACCAGGGAACAAAATGTCGGCGTAAAACTGCCGTCCTGACGCTTAATCGATGTGGAAATACGAGTTTTAGGCACCTACCATGCCTGACTACAAAGTGTACCTACATGAATTTTCGGTAATTTTTGGTTTATCTTGGAATTTTTTTGGACGTTCAGGAGTACAGTCGTCGATCTGATAGGCGGATTTTAATCATAATCGCATCAAAACATTTTGCGAATTATATGTACATACCTAATAGGCACCTGAAGTTCTAAAACAGATAAAATAGGTAGTAGGTCAAACGTTTGTGTTTACTCTAAAGTTATCAACTAGGTACACCTATGTAAGAGTAAAGTTCTATGAAAGTTGTTTTCAGTGTTACTCAGACCTTGAAATGGTTACGAACATGAGAAAATAATAGAATTTACTTGTTGCAAAAAACTTACTCAATTGTAATGTATGGGTAAAAAAGAAAAAAGAAAAAAGATGTATATTTGGATTTATCGTTTAATACCAAATCGAAAATAGAATACATCCATACTTTTATTTATATTTTTTTATTATTTAAATTCTTTATTTTATATTATTTATAAATACGAAAGTAACTCTGTCTGTCTGTGTGTTACACAACCACGCCTTAACTACTGAACCGATTTAAATGAAATTTGGTACAGAGATAGTCTAGAGTCTGAGAAAGGACACATGTTTCTTTTTAATGCGAAAAAGAGCTGTAAGGGGTTGAAATAGGGGATGAAAGTTTGTATGGAAATTACGTCATTTTTAATGCTAGAAGCTTGAAAATTATTTTTTAGGCTTTTGATTAGATATAAATAAAAATACTACATTCAAAGTTTGTAAAACTTTTATTCTAAAGGAGGTAAAAATAGGGAATGAAAGTTTTAGTGTGATGACGTCAGCATAAAAGCTTACGGTCAAAGTAATTATTTTTTAACCTATGTCAAAAATACCAGTACTACAACAATAAATAATATAATATTATCTCATACTAATAATATAAATGCGAAAGTGTGTTTGTTTGTTGGTTTACCACTCAATCACGCCACAACGGAGCAACGGATTGACGTGGTTTCTGGCATGGGTATAGTTGAGGAGGACCTGTAGGGTGACATAGGTCCAAGTCAAAGTCAAAGTCAAAATCAAAAGACATATTAAAGGCTACTATATATCCCGGAAAATTAAGGAGTTCCTGCAGGAATCAAAAATCTTACACCACGAGGACGAACTCGCGGGCATCAGCTAGTAATGGAGGATAAAATAAATGATGAATATATTATTTTAAAAAAAGGCAACGTTGCCCTGAATAAGAAGTGTGATTTAAATTTTCTGTTTTCTATTTTCCATTGAAGTTTTGTTCAAAAGAAAAGGTATCTTTAAAAAAAAAGATAGATGAAATGCAAAAGTATAAAAAGATTAAGTTTTTCGGAAATTGAGAGTCCGAAACCTGTGGGGGTGACTGGACTACCATTGCTTAAAGCAGTATTATGTCAAAATAACCTACTTTACGCCCTTAAAATAAGGATTATAATTCTAAAACACGAGCGTTACTTACATTAAAATAATACCTATAAGCAAGCCTTAGTTTGCTCCCAAGTGGACAAAGTAGGATTTCTAGGACTCCTTTTTTCAGCCAGAAAAGAATGTAAACTTGGCTTTATACAGCTCAGAAATGGAAAACATAAAGCATAACGAAAATACACTAAAGTATAAGTGAAACGACGATAATAGGATTTTCTTTATTCCCTTCCTTTGCAGAATTTCAGTTGGAAAATCTTGGGTTTTGACGAATATTTTAGTTAAGTACCTATAGAGATAGGTTGTACTTACCCAGACACGGCCATACTTTTTATCCCGAAAATTCATCCATTTGGATTTACGACGAGATCGCGGGCATCAAACATACTAATACTATCCATACCCTATCTACCTAGCTACCTACCTAATATAATTATGCGAAAGTGTGTCTGTCTGCTGCTACGTTTTAACGGTCTATCTTTTCAACCGACTTCGATTGGTATAGAGGTAAGCTTCATCCCGAGGATGGCAATGGATTTTGATTCTCGCGGAAACTCCTTAATTTTCCGGGATATATAGTAGCCTTTAATATGTCTTTCCCCGAAATGAAACCTATCTTACCTACCTACTGTACCTTTCGTTAAAGTTGTTGAAAGAACAGATGAGCGCGAAAGCCTAGCAGACAAACAGACACACTTTCGCATTTATTATCATAGTACTCATGGAAATTAAATAATGGAAATTTAAGTTAAATTCAATTAACCCATTAAATCCCGTTAATCCGTAAAAACCCGCTCCGTCAAATCCAATTAATCCGTTAAACCCGACCCCGTTGTATCCAATGAACCCGTTGAACCCGTCGGTTAACGGTGGTTACTACAACCAGCATGTGGAGCCGGCGGTTGTGGCGTCGGTTCCGTCGAAACCGGTTCTTCTGGGGTGGAACGATCCGCCCATAATGACTTCTTAACCTCAGGTGAGTCAACATTATTACTGATATACTGGATGATATAGTCCAGCGAGATTCAGCCTTGCCAAAACAAATAAAGGAGCATTTTTGAAGCAATTCATTCGTTAACTGGTACAAGAAAACATCAGAGGGATTACGACAAGTTTTTTCATAAAATAAGGCAATATTATTGCAAAATAACAGTTATAAGTCACGTACCTACCTTGACGTGCCTAAAATAAGAATTATAATTCTGAAACACGAACGTTACTATATTAAAACAATACGGCTTTAAGCAGTGGTATAGCTAGTATACCTTGATTGATTGATACCCAGTATTGATTACAATCAATTAAATGCAATCAAGGTTTTAGCTTTATCAAATAATATGACAATCAGTTCGCAAATTCCAAATATGCACTTTTGGGCAATCAATTATTCAATGATTAGGGTAAAGTCCGGCTAGTTGCCTCACTTTTGAAAAACTGTTGTAATTTTAAAACTATTCATTTAATTCGATGAATTCCTATAAATATAGCTAGTGTAATTTTACTGGAACTAAGTTAGACTGATTTTAGACCTAGGTAACTATTACTGGTTTTGCATAAAGTGAGTTATTGCAGACCCATTTTTGGGGATAGATGCCTTTTTAAAGGAATAAATAGGCCATGAAAATGCCAAGAAATACAGATGCCCTACCGAATAATATAATTTAAAAAAAAATTGTTTACAATCTTTACAGATAATTTAAAATTAGACACACCCATAATAAAACTAAAAGATACTTTTCTTAAAATAACTTAAATTCTTTTCATTTAAAAAAACGCTGGTATAATATGTAAAAGGGTATGGGGGATGCCCCTAAGGACTCCTTAAGACATCTATCCCGCGAAAACAACAGCTAATACTAACGTTTCCAATTACCTACAAGCGTTGGTTGCGAAGCTGCGGAGATGATCACAAGCACAAGCGAAACGCATCTGTTCTGTACGACGACCTACGGGGAGAGAGGTATGGTGGTGGTCCTATTTAAACTATTCGTTCTTAGTCGCGATTTTGGAAAGATAGGTTATTAGAAAGGGAGGCGACTATCCCACTGAGGCATCTATCCGGACTTTACCCTAATCGAATTACATTGACCCAGTAATTATACAGTAAAATCGGATTCTATAAAAGCGCAACCGACGATGAAAATTAGAAAATTGGTTTCATAAATGGTAGGTAGGTATGTAACGCAACATGCATAGTCGTAGGGAGCCGCTGGATTCAGGCGGCTCGGCGTAAAACCGCGGCATGTGGAATTACATATATAAAATTTATGTTCAGCGATGGACGTCTGTCGGTTGACAACGCGACGGTATATGTTACCTTTTAAGCTCAAATTAAATATATATATAGATAAATCCTACGATTTTCTAATATATGTAATACCCAAGATTATTCAAGGTTTTAATGGTAAGAGCCCGAACTGTTCCGTGATAATCGTTAATTTCGGACTTTTACTAGCATTAACTTCAGAAAGAATTTTTTCATTGATGCTTTACCTCAGCGACATGGGAAAGTCCGACTGATTTAGTAATCTGTAAGTTTTAATTCTGCGTTTACCCGTGCTAGAGATGATAGATTACTGATACTGATACTGAAGTTAGGTTAATAAATCCATATCCATACTAATACTACCTAGTGGTTCGCCCCGAACTGAGACCTCACGGTATCCATAAGATAGTTTTAACTAGGATATATTGTAATAATAGTTAACTTTTAACATTAGATACAAAGGAGCTAATGAGTTATTGGAGAAACGAATAAACTTTTACACAGCGCCATCTATTGACATCATTGTGAAGTTCTTTCAAAATACTGAAGCTCATTAAAAATTAAATAATTTCGTTTCCTTATAATGTTTATCTAATTTTAGTATTTGTTGTTCAAGTAGGTACAGAATATAATTCAAATAATTGATCAAGTTTCAGGCTCAGCCTTTCAGAAAATTGAAAGTTCTGAGGTCAACTTTGGACGTTAGAAAATCTCCACTTTGAAAGCCCCCTATTTCGTCAATTTGAGGGGAAAAATTTAAAAAAATATATTTTTGGACTTCATTTTTAATTATCTTCAAAATGATATACCGCAAGCCTATGTAACGCTATAAAAAATATTTTACTTTGCATTCACTTCTATGAGAGCCCCCCTGAAATAAAGATTTTTATAACTTTTTAAGCCATATTCAGCTGGAGGCCATCGATTCACATATTATATTTAAATTTGAAGTAATAAAGTTCAGTAATTCAGAAGTTATGAGGCTCTGACAGACGGATGGGCGGACTGACGGACAAGTGCAAATTCACTCAACTAGAACTTCCCTTCGCTCGGTCAATTAGAAATATGCAAAAGTGTTTGTCTGTCTTTCTGTCTGTCTGCTACGATTTCATGGCCCAACCGTTCAACCAATTTTGATGAAATTTGGTACAACGATATGTTCTATCCAGGGGAAGGACATAGGCTACTTTTTATCCCGCAAAATCAAGGAGTGGAAATCAAGAAAAATTAATCCACGCGGACGAAGTCGCGGGCATCAGCTAGTAATTAATAAATGAGTGGTAAGTACCTACACGATTTTTGAAATAAAATACGAAACCCAAATTAGGCATTTATGCCTAATTTGGATTTCGTATTTTATTGTAAGCTTATATAAAATTCCGTAATTTTCCAAATTTTACCCGTAACAATTGGTATTTGGGCTTTCGGTTAAAAAGTAATACGTGTTTATGGAATTTCGAAAATTGCATTCCCTCACTTAACTTCATAAATTCCGCGCGATTGGCGAGCAATGTCGGGGCGGGTCGCTAGTACGCCTATGATAGTAGATACCTCGCGTTATCTCACCACAGGTCGCGATCGATACGGCCTGTGGCGTCGAGGCAAACACTGTGGCAAACACTGACGAATTCTCCTAGTATCCACGGCAAAGTGGGGCCGGAAATTGAATGAAAACACTTTATTTTTAACACGTGTGTACCTATGAGTATGTCCAGCGGTCGATGAATGCAGGCTGATGGACGATTTATTTTATTGTCATCGGGAAAAGTCAAAAGAGTTTTTATTGAAATGAACTTTGAAGTGCTCCCGAATCGTCAATTGAATGAATCTACTACTGGTTCGTATAGCCAACGATTTCTCTGATCTGGTCTGTTGGGAGGCTACCGCCAAGCGATTAAGCGTTCCGGTACGATGCCGCGTAAAAACTGATTTAAGGGGTATGGGTTTAATATAACTGCTGTACACCAATCAGGTTAGCCCGCTACGATCTTAGACTGCATTGTCACTCAACATCAGCCCCGCTATTCTATAACTCAGTGGCTATAAAAAAATTAAAGGTACTGACATATATTTTTTATCCATTGAAGGTTTGCCATGAAATGTTATTTTTATTTATTTATAGAAAACCTTCCATGGATAAAAAATATATGGCTGCAGGTGAGATCGCTGTTAATGGCTAACTTGCAGTGGAATAAATAAAAGACTCGTGTTTGGTAGCAAGCGGACGATACGTTCAGATGGCGATGACGATATTGCCACCACCAACACCACCACTATAGCACAAGAAACCCCCACAACATCGCACAGGCCTCCACTCTCATAGGAGAGAGGGAGTTAGAATTTAGATCCACCACGCTGTTTCAATGCGGGCTGGCGGGCTGATGCACTTTCTATAAATAGAGAGTTACATTAGCTTGATATTGTTCAAGAGTTCACAACTAGGTATAATATTAGATACGTGCCACTTAGGTACAAAGGTTACCGCAGCGCTAACTTCGAGACTAGAGTAGAGAAAGCTCTCCAACCAAAGCCTCAGATCTAACTTTGTAGAAATGTTAATTGATTCTATTTAGTCAAAGGTAAGTACCTGGCGTAACGTAGGTATCTATAAAGTAACTAAGTAGACAGGGATTCCCAAAGTGGTCGATATCGGATTCCCAGGGGTCGACATAAACGAAAACTGACGTCTCTGATGAAAAACTGACTCTGACTGACGAAATTAGAGGTCGACGAGATCTAAAAATCGTCCCCTATTTTAATGTTTTTTTTTCAAAAAATAATTACTTACTAAATTCTAAACGAAATCTGTATTAATAATTATTAATTACACTTTATTTTGTAAAATTTTGACGAGAAAATGATGTCAAGTTTACTCACTTATCCAACCGCAAAGTTTTTAAATTGGTTAGTGTTTTGTATCAATAGGAAAATAACTAGAAACTAACTCTGGGGGTCGGAGGTATCAGCTCATTTTGGAAAAGAGGTCTCGTGACCAAAATAATTTGGGAATCCCTGAATTAGACGATGCCAGACGAAGAGTTACGCGGACGAAGTCGCGTCCGCGTACTCTTTAATTATCCGGGATAAAAAATAGCCTATGTATTAATCCAGTATATAATCATTCTCCATTCCATACCTGTTGAACGTAATTTTTTTTATCCAACATCAGAAGTTAAGGGCACTCCATTCCAAATTACAGCTAAATCCGTGCAGCAGTTTTTTGCGTGAAAGAGTAACAAACAACTTTCACCTTAGGAAGTACGTCAAATATTTATAAGCTGTTGTTTTTTTATATATATATATTAGAATTAATTACTTTTTGATTAGGATAGTAATATATTTTAATAAGGTACGATAGGACATTAGGTAGGAGGATTTTATACAATATGAATATGATATATTGTTTAAAATCCTGCAAAACAAATATTATATATTATAATATTGTTGTGCTCGTAGTATTTTCTACCTTCCTGGCTCACACTTTAACTAAAAGTACTTTCAGTGACTTACAATACTTCAAATATTACAACAAAAAAATAATCGTTGAAAACGACGATTTATAAAACGAAAATTACGAACGAAAGAACGAAATATTTTAAAGTTTGACGCTTCTGTAGTAGAATTTCTTATACTTATCTAATTCTAATTTTAGGGTTTGTTTTAGGGACTTGAAGGTACGTCAATTTTATTATTTTATTTATTTTTTCTCGTGAGATAGGCTTGCACTTGACGACAATCATGGTTAGTGCAAAGCAATGATGAGGTCTAGGTTGGAACGCGCTTGCCTAGAAGATGCCTATTCACTCTTGCCTTGAAGGTACCTAAGTCATACGTGGCAGGAAACACGTGCGCTGGGAGGGTGTTCCACACCCTAGCGGTTCGGATCAGAATTTCTTACGAAAGCGTTTCCATATAAAAGGGAGAACTTCCTATACCTATTACCTCTCAAGTCAATTGGAAATCTTCAAAATTCCTGTCCAAATCAGGAAACCAATTCATATAAATTCTTTTGAAGTGAAATGCGTTTGGAAGATGAAAACAGAAGTAGCGAGTACCTAAGTAGATAGTTGGTAACAGCTGTGAGTGTTTACTTTGTGAGATGATGATAAAAATAAAAAGAGTACCTCCCCGGCTAAGTTTCTGAGATCCAGGCTCTTTTGATGCAACCGGTTACCGGAGCTTGAGTTTTTAGGTAGGCGTTATTGCGGAACATACTATACTATTATACTATTGCAACCATTATCGTTCAATATTTTGTTATTTATGTACCTATATTTTCTCTTATTAATATTCATAGGTATGTAAAACAATAATAATTGTAATAATAATAAATCACTACAGCCCATTAACGTCCCACTGCTGGGCACAGGTATCCACTCTCACCACGCTGCCCCAATGCGGGTTGGCGGGCGGTTGATGTGATGAATAATAAATAATTATTAAGCAAAAAAAGACACTGGCACCAAAGTGGGCGCCTTTTTTGAACTGAAATTCATTTCATTTTTTATGATTTTTCTAAAAGGCTCCAGGGGATCCAAGATCTAGCAGCTATCAAATGATGTCAACATCTTTCATTTCTAGTCTAGGCGACAGGGCGGTTCGTTGTATGGAGACCCCCGCATTAAATCCTCAGTCGTTGAAACTTGGCAGAGTTGCAGTATGGTGTGAACCAAAAATTATACAAAAATACCAAAAAAGAATACCATGCAGAAGTTGAATATTGTCTCGATTTCTTTTAGAAAATAATAGTAACCGAAATATCAAACGAAATAATTATGCAAAACACCGATATTTAAACTGATTTTATTATCAAACCTAAACTGCGTTTACGTGTTAATGCACCTTCCTCCTCTAACAATTGGGTATATCATAAAATTCCTTTCTGATTTTTTAATGGATATTTTTAATATACGTTTAACTCATGATACTTTATCACACTGTAAAGTTTCGTCGCCTGAGGAATTATTGTTGGGGTCCACTAGCTTTATTACCTAAACTATTCTTCGTTTTTAGAAATTCATTTTAGGTTCCTTACCTCAGGCGGAAACAAGTCATAATTGAAAAAATTAAAAAAACACGTCTGTCCTGCCAAAAACGAACTAAAAACTTGAAAATCTAAATTAATCTAGTTAAATTATCAATTACAAAAAATATCATTTAATAAAAATCTTATTCACATTTTTATTAAATGATATTTTTTGGGAATCACTGGATATTGAACTATAGTGTTTTTGGAATCTACTCAATATTTTTGAGATGATGATTATATAGTTAATCTTATTTTAGTTTTTTTTTTCATTTTTAGTCTTCTTTAGTAATTCGGGACAAAGGTCACCCGATAAATTTAAAAAAAAAAATCTAGCCTGTCACCCGGAATAAGCTAGGGATTCTACCGATACCTCATTTATCAAAATCGTATAGACGTTATGGTGGAATATACAAATTCACATACATAAATACATACATACAGACATACATGAACCCTGAAAACAATATACTCCTTTTTTCAGGCAGTCGTATAAAAAGGTACCCTTAAAGGGTAACTTCGTTGTCCGTCTGTCTGTCTGTCTGTCTGTCCGTCTGTATGTCTGTCAACCACCTTATTCGCTCACAAAATGAGAATTTCGCTTCGCAGCGGCGGTTTTTATTTCTTTTGTGATTTGTAGTACTTTAATTAATATTTAAGAATTGTTAATTAATAGTTTTGATATAGGGTAAATAAAATAGGGGTTATGTTAAGTAAGTATATGTAAATGAAATACCTAAGTTTTGAAACGAAAAAGATGTTACGAGGTTTAGACAAAGCGGTTGCTGAAAATTCGAAAAATGCTCTGGTCACTGAAATCCTCAATGAATCAAATAAAATAATTGGATTTGTTAAGAAAGCTTTCGTGCATTTTATATGTTTGATGCATCATTTACTTAATAAATAGGTAGGTACCTGCAGGAGTTATATATACCTATCTATAGATACCCTTGGAAAGTATTAGTAAACTCTTACAACAAACCGTACCTAGTTAAGTGGATATGTCACCGTAAGATTGTAAAAACCGTTAGATTATAATCTAACTCGCGAAATTTGCAAACTGTCGAAAGATTACAATTTAACGCATAATTTTACGGTAAACTGTAATCTGTTAGGTATATTAACCCGATAGAACCTAAGTGATTATTTATGTCGCACCCCAACTTAACCTACAAAATAAATACAATGAATATTTCAATAATTGACACTCAGAACATTGAACGGTTCAAAATCATTCGACAGCTTACAATTTCGCGAGTTAGATTATAATCTAACGGGTTTTACAATCTTACGGTGACAGATACACTACTTAATAGGTACATATCAATACTAATAATATAAACGCGGAAGTGTCTGTCTGTCTGCTATGCTTTAACAGCCCATCTTTTCAACTGATTTGAATGCAATTTGGTACAGAGATATCCCGGAAAATTAAATCAGTAGTTCCCACGGGAGTTAATACAATCTAAATCCAAGCGGACAATGTCGCGGGCATCATCTAGTTAGAAATACTTGGCTGTCTGTACCTACTACGTAGAGATATATACCTACAACTAGAAAATTATTATGATTCATTCATTAGGTTAAAAAAATGTGAATGTGTAGTGAGGTAAGTACTTACTATAAACACTATCAATACTTTAGGTAGGTAAGTATTCTATTGGTAGAAGCATCAAGAAATGTTTTTTTTGATAAATGTTCTAATTATTATATGGGACATCGCAATAGTATAGGTACGTTAAATGTCTGGTTAAATGTTCCAAGTTGCTATTTGAATAGGTAGGTGTTAGGTATCACTAAAAAGTTTAACCATACAAAAGTGACAAGTGAAAAGTTTTACACAAATTCGCAACTTGCAAACATAAGTCTGTGCTCGGGTACTGACCTGTCCTTCCTGTGCACGAGATCGGAGGCTGCATGCTCTCAGGCATCAGTCCCGAATTGATGTTTGTGTAAAAATCCAACATTTTTTTCATACAAATTTGCTCACGGACACTCCACCGAGGCGTTCAGAGCGCCTGCCGACCGTACAATGACGAAGGGCTCTAGGTGGCTCTAGTGTCGACCCCTGGCGGATCCCACCAAACGTCTTTCCCCTCCATCCGGTCCACCAATAGCGCCCGCCTGTACCAAAAGCCCCGCCTCCCTCTTCCGTAAGACAACCTACCCATTATACAACTCGAAGCTATGATATTTTCCCGCTCGACACGTTACCAAATTGTATTTTTTCATTCACTGAAAACTGGAAAAATTACAGCGCCCCACCGTTTCAAGTGAACGCGGCCGCTAACGTGAACTGTGCAGTTTTTCCGAAATTGAACTTTTTATACAACCAAATGACCTGTCTTTATCTCTCTACGCACTGCACAGAGCCTGATGAAAGCTTAGCGAAAGCTCTATCTATGATATTATGTACCGGTTGATAAAATTCACGTGTCTTCCTAAGAGATTTTAGATTTTAGTGTTGTAGATTTTAGTGGTCCCTTTCTTAGCTTTTGTTTTATTATGACACTGTAGAAAGTATTTTTAAACAGACGTTTATCTACTCACGTATGATCTTTGTAATTTAGAAAGTGGAATTTTCTATAAGGAAAATAGCCTGCTGAAAGCTTTGTGAAAGCTCTAGATAGATGGATAAAACTCTTTATTGCACCCACTTAAAAGGCGGGCTTTTATTTCTTAAGCAATCTCTTCCAGACAACCTTTGTACCTAGCTACCTACCTATCATATATTTATTATTAAGGACTTAAACAGTAACCGATATAAGTTTTTTAAACACTTTTTTTTTGAAACTGTTATAGAACAGAAACACATATAATAGAAACAGAAACGATCTGTAACGCTAATAGGTACTTGCCCTAACAAACTGCACGGTGTGACAACGCGGTCTTCTCACTTCATTGGACTTTACACAAACTGACACAACATGGCCGTGTTTTTCTTAAAACAATTGCAACCATTGGTGCTTTCTCCTTAGGTTCAAATTTGAATACGCGTCAACACTAAATTTGGCAACGTCGCTATTTCGGTTACACTTTAAAAACCTTTATTTCTGGTACAGATTCGTTTCTGTTACAGAAATGTAAGTTACAGCGTCGATTCTGTTACACTTTCATTCTGTAACACTTATATTTTTGTAACCTTTATGAATCTGTTTTTCAGTTCCTGTTTATTATATTTAATTGCTTTGTATAAATGTGATCCTATCCCTTGACCTAGACTTTTTTAGTTTCAATATGTTGTGTTTTGTAGACGTTAGGCTTACTTTTTATTTTATATGAGTATCGTATTGCTAATTGTACCTACTTACTGTAGAAAGCAAATTTTTCCAAAAAAACATACGAAATATTTGTATTTAAAAAATCAATGTTCGAGTTATATTTGTTATTGTTATTGATATGAGCTTTATTTTTTCAATATCAGAACGAATAATGTTGGAAATTTTTCCAAGCCTCGTCGATATTATTAGGCCAAATAACAAACAAAGCAGATAGTATATTATTAATGTTATAATTTTAATAAAATGATTTTATTGTAATTTGTTATTAAGATTATAATTTTTTTTTAAAATGTTATTATGGTTTCAATCAGCATGAATTATGCTTCTTTTCCGAAGTTGATTAAAATTATGTAGATAGGCTGGTGCAACCTGTTTTTTTACGCGTATCACCCTTCCAACCGAGTCTCGTGACAGCTTAGAAAGCAAGCTATACGATAGTATACGAGTCTATCATTATGTTATCCTGGTAGAGAACACACGTTCTAGATTCGATATTTTCCGGTACATACATAGCAAGCAGCCTTTCGTTCTAATAGTTCAGAAGATAGGTACCTACCTACTGAGTAGTAACCTACCAATTTTGAATAAATATACTTTAAGTTTGAGTTTAATACTTATTTAAGTAGCTTATGAAGAATACGGAAGTACTTATTATTTTTTTAACATGAAATCATTTTTGTCTCTATCTAAAAAAACGGGGTTCTGATGTAGGTACTAAAAGTAGTATCATGATGAAAATTAATTTTATCATCAAACATCAACAAATTTTGTTCCTTAGGAGTTCGTGTATTTCAATCCTAACTTTCATTATTTCAGTTGGAACATGATATTTATGACTCACGATGTTTTCCTTCACCGTTTGAAGCAAGTAATATTTAATTAATTCAAACGCACATAACTCAAAGTCAGAGGTTCGTGCCCGGGAATCGAACCCGCGAAATCGAATATCAGGTATTACTAGCTGGTGCCTGCGACTTCGTCCGCGTGGTTTTTTGTATGGGAAAATCAAGGGAAAATGTTTTTTCTTTTATTTTATTTTATCGTCCTTTTTTCAATGTTTTTCCAATCTTCGTGACGGGGACAAATACAACAAATCAAAAACCATGAAAATTGGTCCAATCGTTCTAGAGTTATAAGTGTTCGAACAAATGCGACTTTGTTTTATATATTAGGACTAGAGGTCACCCGCGACTTCGCCCGCGTACAATTTCTTATTTCCTATGATATTATGAAATTTTCCCGTTGCAAAAAGCTTATCTATAGAGGCTTTATATAGCTTATGCAGGTTTTTATTATTTAAAATTTGTAACCTTTGTGATTTTTATGTCTATAATTAAAAATCATAGAACTTTTATGTAATCTTCCAACCCTCATGGGACCCCTTTTGGGATGGATTTACATAAAATTGCGTACCTATACAGGTTATTGTTATTTAAAACTAATAACCTAAATCTCGATTTTCAAGTCTCTAACTACAAAAACATGGGACTGTCATAAAAATTTTCAACCCCTACTTCACCCTCTGTGGGGTAGATAGGTATGTCATGTAGTTGTGGGTATGTAGATGAAGGCAAACCTTGAAACTTCAACTTTGTTAAGCTATTCGAGAATATGAGTAGGCTACTTCTCACTAAAAAGTACCTAAATAATAAAACCTGAATTAAAATTTACATAAAATTATCCCTCAAGTGCCTGATAAACCTGTTTTAAAATTAAAGTTTTTTGACCAGGTCTAGGTACTTACTTGGGAAGACTGAACTAGGTACTCGGTAGACTATCGCAACTCGTCCGTCTATGCTCGAGTCAGAGATAATTCAAATTCAAATTAGGTTCTAAAAATTGATTGATTGATTGATCTAGTACCTACTCAGTCTTGTGGGTAAGAGTTTTCAAGGACTTTTTAAGTAGGTAGAGTAAAAAATAGTATTAAAATCCCTTTTTAAGTAGGTACAGATAACCCCTATAGCATATTTTTTCAGCGTTTTTTTTACGTAGCTAAAAAGTATTGTTTAGTATTTGGAAGACCCTTTTTTTGAAGTCGGTAAAATGTGGTGGTTCGAGAGCTATCTTGCTGGGCTTATTGTGGCTCGAGTGGGCCAATTCTGCCATTGAACGCACTTCCACCACCAGCGCCCGTTCCTCGTGTAAACATCGCCGATGTCGGCTCCAAACTAGTTACATGGATGTGGCAAATGGTATCTAAAGTTGTTAAAATCCGCATTTATTTATTTGCAAAAGTATTATTAGAAACTCGCATTCTTTCAATAAAATTTCCCTCGGCGCTCACAGCAATTTCCACGTTTTCTCTGCGAATTCCAAGGCGCACAACACAAATATTCAAGATAAATAACGCATGCACCTTCATTTTCTATGTGTCGTGTGAACGTGGAATGAAACAAAAAAAGTGAAATAGAACAATTTATTCATCCGAGTGAACCGTCTGATGATTACCTGCACAAATTCGGCAAATAAATTATTGAGAATCGCAATCAAAGTTTATTAAGTTCGCCTTTGTGCCTACGTTGTAATGTTAATCTGAAATAAAGAATTAAAAAAAAAGTTTAGATTCAAAGGTTGGATGTCACATCCATTTTTCACACATGCATTAGGTTTCCATGGAATTATTATTGTGTTTTCATTTATAGGACTGAATGAATGATTGAATAGCACTGCATGCGTTTGGGCCCTTTTTGTCCGTAAACCACTTCAAGTTGTATGGTGGGATGAACAAGGAAAAAGCTGTGGACGGGTTACCATCGGGTTTTGTTACGGAATACGGTAATACAAGGGCTATTTACGTTTAAAAATTCGACGGCGCGTGAGGGTTAACGATTACCGGACGAATATTTTTTATTACTCTTCGATTCGGTTAAATTCAATGAGGTATAAGAGTTTAGAGATGCAGACTTTGTACGTCAGCCTTCAGAAAAGCGCCCCTCTCTAATAATAAAATAGAACAATTTATTTATCTCCTATAATCTTGTTAAAATACAGTACCAGTTGCGTCATAAATTAAAACAATTTTCAGCAATAATAATGATTTATTTATCTCCTATAGTCTTGTTAAAATAACATACAATTTGCAACATAAAATAAATCACACAGAGGTATACTTCTTAATTCTTATATCTGGAGATATAAAAAAGTTATGTTAAAGTTCATTCTGTAATGTAAATAATTACTGATCAGTTTACAGAAGATTAATAATGTAATCTCTCCTATTCTTGTGACAGTATAATAAGAGCTGCATAATGAAGAAAATCTTAGTGACGGAGTAAAATGTTCTGTGAAAATGTATCAGTACTCACAGTAAAAGAGCAAAGCTTTTGACTAAATATGGAATGTGCAGTCTTTTTCCTCATTGACGCCACGGTCACGGTATAGGTGAACCACACTTCTCTATGACAAATGAAAAACAACTGACTCTTTCTTATCAATCGAGCGCAGACCGTTTTGCGAAAACATTGCCGCCTCAAGTACCATGTGGCATCTCATAGGTATTATTTATTATTGACAACTAAAATTTCCTCTAGCTCTTTTGTTACAAATATATCATCATCTGGAAGAAATCTCTTCAAGAGATAAGTTGTACCTACTTGTGCATATCCTTTCAATGTTTGTATTTTATTTTAAAGTTTCTGGTACTAAATAAATAAATAAAAAACATATTAAATCCATTTATTAAAAATATTAACTCAATTTTAATAAAGGTATGTTAACTACCGGATGTTTAACGGAATTAAGCAAACATACTCGTAACGTACGTAGGTACGTAAACATAAAATATTGTATTTACTTTTTTATGATTATTACATATAAATTATTTTAATATTTTATTTAAAATACTACAGACTCAGTAGGTATCAGTTTGACATACAATAAAATATGAAGGGAACATAGGTATATAAATCTCGCAAAGAGAGAACTCGTCGTAAAGTTTGATTTGATTCTTTGTATTTGGCTGTACGCAGAAGGCAAATAGAGTTTGATGAGGACTGAGGAATTGACTTGACTACTTTGATCGAAGTATGTAGGTATTATCATACTAACTTTTAGCGAATGTCTGTCTATTACATTGTTATCACGGTCTAGCCTAAAATTTTGCCTCAAGATTGCTTGCATTACCTACCAAAGAAATTACCAATACCTACCGGAAATCCCGGAAACAGATGCGCGTAGATATGTATATTTTTTAAAATTCTATGGGAACTTTGATTTTCCGGGAGCAACAAAGATAAAAATCTGTATCAAACTTTAAAATAGGGTGAAATATCTAGGTGCGATTCCACCAAAAGCGCAAACAATAAATAAACATTTTCATCTCGATTGTTCTCCAGAAAACACTGCGAGCATGTACGAGTCCAGCAAGTCAGAGATACATATTTGTACCGCACAGAACAGTGACAAATAACAAACTTTCGCGTTCATATTTTATGGCCTTGTACTACCAACTCTCAAAGCAATACTTACGCAATATTACTCAAAATGACAGTTCGACATTTTGTTGTGACCTTGACGTTCCTAAAATAAGAGGCCCAATTATCTAAGCCAATCGTATTCATTTGACAGTTCATAACGTATAACTCAAACTTTTTAAGGAGTACATACAGGCGTTTAGACGTGCAAGCATCTATGACCTCCTTAAACAGGTCGAATTATACGTTTGACAGACGATTACGATTACGATTTCCTTACATAATCGGGGGTCTGGATTATAATTCTCAAACACGAAAGTTAACAATAATGAAACTAGGTAAATGGCTTTGAGCGTTAGCAGTATGGCCCCTGTGTGAGCTTCAGAATAATATTTTAGTTGTCCATTCCTATATGTTGAATGTTGTGGTTGAAATATCATACCGCAGCCGCATTCAATATTTGTACCTAGTAGGTAAGTACTATTTCTACATACCTACTAAAATATTGAATGAGGCTGCGGTTTTTGAACTAATGACCAGATTTAACCTAGCCTACTATAATACCTACTGTATCCATCCATACTGATATTATAAATGCGAAAGTGTGTCTGTCTGTCTGCTACGCTTTCACAGCCCATCTGTTCAACCGATTTTGATGAAATTTGGAATAGGGATAGTTTGTATCCCGGGGAAGGACATAGGCTACTTTTTATCCCGGAAAATTCAAGAGAGCCCGCGGAAATCAAACAACCTCAATCCACTCGGACGAATTCGCGGGTAGTTAGAAATAAATGTTTTAGGGCCGGTTTTACAATCGCCAAGTGAAGCGTATCTGACGAATAAACATCGTTTCGAGAGATGTTGTATGGGAATTCTGTCAAAAATTTCTTTAATTGTATGAGTTGGGGTTTACATGGCGATTGTAAAACGTAAAATTGTAAAAGTCTTTAATTTTTGATAGCCACTAAATTAGAGAATAGTGGGGCTGAGTGAACGACTAGGCTATCAAGTACATTAGTGTAATTTCTCAAATTATTCTCTCCATGGCAATTAAGACAGAGCTATGTTTTAAGAACAGGTGGAATTTAATTTACTATTGGGTGGGACAAGCTTCACGTCAATAAACGATGGCTACACACGTGCCACCGACACGGATGATCTCCATCATATACACCTGACAAGCTGATTTAGATCGTAGTCGTCAATTAATAGAGCCCATTTAAAATTGGACGCAGACAATCTTATGTGAAAAGGGACCGGCTTACCCCTGCTGTAAACATAGCGATGTGTTTTGTGTAGATCAGATGGCGATAGACACGCAAATTTCAACACCGCTAAAGTTTCACTTAAATCTATTTAAATAAAATCGAAAGGTCACTGATTTATCACGATATCTCAGGACCTATAAAGCATACAAACTTGAGGAAGGTAGGTTCAAAGGGCGTGAAATAGGGGTTGAAAGCTTCCATGAAGGTTATAAGTTTTTGAAGTCAGCATTAAGGACTTATTAGTCTTAAATAATAAAAACCTGCCGATGCTTTACAGCTGCTATAAGTAGGCCTTTTGCAGCGGGAAAATCTCATAGGAAATCAGAAATTGTACGTGGACGAAGTCGCGGGCGACCGCTAGTAAAATAATAAAATAGCCCT
This sequence comes from Erebia palarica, assembly GCA_964035005.1. Lineage (NCBI taxonomy): Eukaryota > Metazoa > Arthropoda > Insecta > Lepidoptera > Nymphalidae > Erebia > Erebia palarica. The sequence continues at coordinate 35,023,127 of OZ035986.1, read as the reverse complement.
TATTTCCAAAAAGAAGCGATTAAATTAACATTACATATTTTATTACATTTTTATGGAGGTACATAATAATTTTCATTATAGTTTTACTTACCGATGTCTTTAAAATAAACTACGTCTCCTGTACCATGAGATACATAAAAATCTTATGTCCGATAATATCTGTCAATCCCTTGGTCAGCATGGTTGGCTATGGCCTAAAACATTCCAATTGTGAGGTACATCCTTGTTAAGTAACGGGACCGTGATGGTTTCAAATGATGATGTAAAAATACCTAGGACAACTGACTCTACCAAGCGTATCTTTGTCTATCCTCAGTGTCTAACACGGAACACTGAAAATTCCTATGTTGTTGGCTTCGATTGTACTCCAGTAATTATGTAGGTAGAAAACATTCAATTCGACAACCAAACTATAGATCATATCATAATTTTCTACCAAAAATCATACCTCACCCAAACCTTTACTTCTATTTAAAAAAATACGTGTACTTATTTTGTGACTGGGATTTGAACCTGTGACATCTCGCGACGCGGCAAGTATTCAAAATGTTAAATCTAACATAATTATTACATATCTATCGGTACTCTCTTTCTCTCTCCCTCTCAATCAATCAAATAAATATTATAAATGTGAAAGTTTGGATGGATGGATGTATGGATGGATGTTTCATACTCAATCACGCTCGAACGGCTGAACGGATCTGGATGAAATTTGGCACAGAGATACATTAAGGTCTGGAATAACACTTAGGCTACTTTTTATCCCAGAAAACTAAGAAGTTCCCGCGGGAACCAAAAAACATCAATCCACGCGGACGTATTCGCGGGCATCAGCTAGGATATACATATATACAACAGGGAGCTAGCTAAACACTTTTTGTCACGAACGCGACTTTTCCAGCCCAGATCTCCGCGTTTTATCCCGCAAAAATGGAACTATGTTCTAATCATAATTAAAAAAATTAAAGAACACGACTGCCCTGGCAAAAAACGAACTAAAAAGTTAAAAGTTTAAATTAATCTAGTTAAATAGAATCTTATTCACATTATTATTGAATGATATTTTTTTGTGAACCACTGGATATTGAACTATAGTGGTATATATTTTTGGAATCTACTCATCATTTTCTAGATAATGATTATATAAATAATTTCTCTTTAGTCGGCGGACCATGGTCACCTCATCAATTTTTTTTTTAATTTTACAGCCTATGTCACCAGGAATAAGCTAGGAATTCTAACGATATAGTATAGAAGTTATGGTGGAATATACAAACTCACATACATACATATATACATGAACCCTGAAAACAATATACTCCTTTTTTCAGGCAGTCGTATAAAAACCTGTATGTGTCCTCTCAGAGTCATCATGTTTGTAGGCAGAGCTGTGAGTAATCACTTAAAATTCACCCTCACCTTATAGTCTACGTAAAGCTAAGCAGTGGGCTGAACGAACTGCCTAAAAGCAGCGTCGGCCTGCGGACGTCACTGCACCCTGTTCTATACATAAATCTTAATTAAATATCCCAGATGAATCTACTTTATTTTCTCTCTTCTTCTTTTAAATCATTTCTGAGGATCGCAGTCCCTTCGATTAATCACATACTGGTTTTCTTGTGATACTTGTTACGTTACGTACTATATTCTATTGTAGATTATCTACATGTGGTAACATTTTTATATGACTGCCTGAAAAAAGGAGTATATTGTTTTCAGGGTTCACGTATGTATATTCCACCATAACTTCTTTATACGCCAGAACCGATTTTGATAAATGAGGTATCGTTAGAATCCCTAGCTTATTCCGGGTGACATAGGCTAGTAAAATTTTTAAAAAAGTTATGGGGTGACCATGGTCCCGCATTAAAGACTAAAGTTGAAAAAAAATATTCGAAAATAAGATTAACTATCATCTAGAAAATGATGAGTAGATTCCAAAAATATATAACACTATAGTTCAATATTCAGTGATTCACAAAAAATATCATTTAATAAAAATGTGTATAAGATTCTAATTTATTTTTAACTTTTTCGTTCGTTTCTTGGCAGGGCAGTCGTATTTTTTTTAATTATCTCTTTTTTATAAGACTACTTACAGCAATTGCTTTTCGCTTATTGAAAAAAAATTATAAATGTGTGCTGTATTTCTTGTCGGCTCTTTGCAGGAGCATTTAATTTACGGACCGGTGGTAGTCTTGACTTAATATCACAAGTGACATATTATCTCACAAGTCTGCATTCATTGCACAAGTAACAAATCTCACAAGTCTGCATTAATTTAATTCCTTCCAGAACCTAGATCCGTCAAAGGGACGCGAAAGGGTAGACGTACTAGATTGTATCTTAGATTAAACACAATAATAATACATCAGATAGGTAATTAATAGGAATGAGCAATAATTGGATCGACGGGTAGCTATAATAGGTATTATATGCGAGGCGAAGCTTAGTATATTCTAATCACATATACAGGTTGAAAATACTAATGATAAATGTACTTATCTCTTTTTTGATATATATAATTCTACTGTACGTGTGTATGTCACTGAACTCCTCCTAAACGGTTGGACCGATTTGAATGAATTTGTTTGTATGCGTTTGGAGGGCGCCCTGGAGGGTTTAGATTCATATTCAGATGATATATTACTTATAGGAAACATACCTTCATTACAAAAATAAGAACATTCAACATTTTTTCAAAAAGTTTAAGTACCTGGGCCGGGCATCGACCAACAAACTACAATGCAAAAAATAATCAATTCCCTATTTTATTGAATCAATCGATGGGGTCAATTATAAGGATAAAAGCTCTCAAACAATCATTGTAACTTAATAATAAGGAAGTTAAGTAGGCAGTTTCACTAAAGAAATAAACTCTCTTTCGTGAATGTAAGCCCCACATTATAATATACAGCTATTACTATAATATCGCATTGTTGTATATTAAAAACACCACGATTTAACCCTTGCCCTATGCTACATTTTATCCTAGAAAATTAAAGAGTTTCGCAAGAATAAAAAACCTTCCACGCGGATGAAGTCGCGGACATCTAGTACTAAATAAAGAAAAATTAATTTAACGAATTAAAAAATACGACTGTCCTGCCATATTATTTTTGGAGTTTACCTCCATAAGAAGCGATTTGCATATATAGCCTTCGGAATCTTATTCACATTTTTTATTAAATGATATTTTTTTGTGAATCACTAAATATTGAACTTAGTTATTAGTGTTATATATTAGTGTTATATATTTTTGGAATCTACTCATCATTTTCTAGATGATGATTAAATAGTTAATCTTATTTTCAATAATTTTTTTCAATAGTGGTCTTTAATGCGGGACAATGGTCACCCCATCAACTTTTTAAAAAAAATTACTAATTAAGTCACCCGGAATAAGCTAGGGATTCTAGCGATATCTCATTTATCAAAATCGGTTCAGGCGTATAGAAGTTATGGTGGAATATACAAACTCACATACATACATACATACATACATGAATCCTGAAAACAATATACACCTTTTTTCAGGCAGCCGTATAAAAAGCAACAAAACGAGTTATAAGTAACAGTTCAAGATTTAAAAAAGTTCAAATACCAAGCTATAAGTTACAAAGCGTGACCAACCAGCCGTCATTAAATACAAATAAAAGTCAACTCGGATGGAAACATTTAATCATCGTGTGATGCGTGGGGCGGGTGGAGCCGCGGCGTATGCTTTTTTAATCCGAGGGGGAACCAGCGCGGCCCAGAACTTATAGCAGATTACGTGCCAGATTATATTATATCGAATGCTGTGAGCCACTATTCCTTCGACACGGCTTTGTCATTGATTTCTTACTTCAGCCACAGAATTTTGTTAACTTTTTTGGATGTTCCTTAAACTCAAACTCCAGCTCAATACATTTTTTTTTTACTTATAGCAGATTACGTGCCAGATTATATTACATCGGATGCTGTGAGCCACTACTCCTTCGACACGGCTTTGTCATTGATTTCTTACTTCAGCCACATATTTTTGTTAACTTTTTTGGATGTTCCTTAAACTCAAACTCCAGCTCAATATTTTTTTTTTTACTTATAGCAGATTACGTGCCAGATTATATTATATCGGATGCTGTGAGCCACTACTCCTTCGACACGGCTTTGTCATTGATTTCTTACTTCAGCCACATATTTTTGTTAACTTTTTTGGATGTTGCTTATACTCAAACTCCAGCTCAATATTTTTTTTTTTACTTATAGCAGATTACGTGCCAGATTATATTATATCGGATGCTGTGAGCCACTACTCCTTCGACACCGCTTTGTCGTTGATTTCTTACTTCAGCCACAGAGTGTTAACTGTTTTGGATGTTCCTTAAACTCAAACTCCAGCTCAATACATTTTTTTTTACTTATAGCAGATTACGTGCCAGATTATATTATATCGGATGCTGTGAGCCACTACTCCTTCGACACCGCTTTGTCGTTGATTTCTTACTTCAGCCACAGAGTGTTAACTGTTTTGGATGTTCCTTAAACTCAAACTCCAGCTCAATACATTTTTTTTTACTTATAGCAGATTACGTGCCAGATTATATTATATCGGATGCTGTGAGCCACTACTCCTTCGACACGGCTTTGTCATTGATTTCTTACTTCAGCCACATATTTTTGTTAACTTTTTTGGATGCTCCTTATACTCAAACTCCAGCTCAATATTTTTTTTTTTACTTATAGCAGATTACGTGCCAGATTATATTATATCGGATGCTGTGAGCCACTACTCCTTCGACACGGCTTTGTCGTTGATTTCTTACTTCAGCCACAGAGTGTTAACTGTTTTGGATGTCCCTTAAACTCAAATTCCAGCTCAATACATCTTTTTTTACTTATAGCAGATTACGTGCCAGATTATATTATATCGGATGCTGTGAGCCACTACTCCTTCGACACCGCTTTGTCGTTGATTTCTTACTTCAGCCACAGAGTGTTAACTGTTTTGGATGTTCCTTAAACTCAAACTCCAGCTCAATACATTTTTTTTTACTTATAGGAGATTACGTGCCAGATTATATTATATCGGATGCTGTGAGCCACTACTCCTTCGACACGGCTTTGTCGTTGATTTCTTACTTCAGCCACAGAGTGTTAACTGTTTTGGATGTTCCTTATATTCAAACTCCAGCTCAATATTTTTTTTTTTAATTATAGCAGATTACGTGCCAGATTATATTATATCGGATGCTGTGAGCCACTACTCCTTCGACACGGCTTTGTCGTTGATTTCTTACTTCAGCCACAGAATTTTGTTAACTTTTTTGGATGTTCCTTAAACTCAAACTCCAGCTCAATAATTTTTTTTTTTAATTATAGCAGATTACGTGCCAGATTATATTATATCGGATGCTGTGAGCCACTACTCCTTCGACACGGCTTTGTCGTTGATTTCTTACTTCAGCCACAGAATTTTGTTTACTTTTTTGGATGTTCCTTAAACTCAAACTCCAGCTCAATACATTTTTTTTTTACTTATAGCAGATTACGTGCCAGATTATATTATATCGGATGCTGTGAGCCACTACTCCTTCGACACGGCTTTGTCGTTGATTTCTTACTTCAGCCACAGAGTGTTAACTGTTTTGGATGTCCCTTAAACTCAAACTCCAGCTCAATACATCTTTTTTTACTTATAGCAGATTACGTGCCAGATTATATTATATCGGATGCTGTGAGCCACTACACCTTCGACACGGCTTTGTCGTTGATTTCTTACTTCAGCCACAGAGTGTTAACTGTTTTGGATGTCCCTTAAACTCAAACTCCAGCTCAATACATCTTTTTTTACTTATAGCAGATTACGTGCCAGATTATATTATATCGGATGCTGTGAGCCACTACTCCTTCGACACGGCTTTGTCGTTGATCTCTTACTTCAGCCACAGAGTGTTAACTTTTTTGGATGTTCCATAGACTCAAACTCAAACTCAATACATTTTTTTTTACTTATAGGAGATTACGTGCCAGATTATATTATATCGGATGCTGTGAGCCACTACTCCTTCGACACGGCTTTGTCGTTGATTTCTTACTTCAGCCACAGAGTGTTAACTGTTTTGGATGTCCCTTAAACTCAAATTCCAGCTCAATACATCTTTTTTTACTTATAGCAGATTACGTGCCAGATTATATTATATCGGATGCTGTGAGCCACTACTCCTTCGACACGGCTTTGTCGTTGATTTCTTACTTCAGCCACAGAGTGTTAACTGTTTTGGATGTCCCTTAAACTCAAACTCCAGCTCAATACATCTTTTTTTACTTATAGCAGATTACGTGCCAGATTATATTATATCGGATGCTGTGAGCCACTACTCCTTCGACACGGCTTTGTCGTTGATTTCTTACTTCAGCCACAGAGTGTTAACTGTTTTGGATGTTCCTTATATTCAAACTCCAGCTCAATTTTTTTTTTTTTAATTATAGCAGATTACGTGCCAGATTATATTATATCGGATGTTGTGAGCCACTACTCCTTCGAAACGGCTTTGTCGTTGATCTCTTACTTCAGCCACAGAGTGTTAACTTTTTTGGATGTTCCATAGACTCAAACTCAAACTCAATACATTTTTTTTTACTTATAGGAGATTACGTGCCAGATTATATTATATCGGATGCTGTGAGCCACTACTCCTTCGACACGGCTTTGTCGTTGATTTCTTACTTCAGCCACAGAGTGTTAACTGTTTTGGATGTCCCTTAAACTCAAATTCCAGCTCAATACATCTTTTTTTACTTATAGCAGATTACGTGCCAGATTATATTATATCGGATGCTGTGAGCCACTACTCCTTCGACACGGCTTTGTCGTTGATTTCTTACTTCAGCCACAGAGTGTTAACTGTTTTGGATGTCCCTTAAACTCAAACTCCAGCTCAATACATCTTTTTTTACTTATAGCAGATTACGTGCCAGATTATATTATATCGGATGCTGTGAGCCACTACTCCTTCGACACGGCTTTGTCGTTGATTTCTTACTTCAGCCACAGAGTGTTAACTGTTTTGGATGTTCCTTATATTCAAACTCCAGCTCAATTTTTTTTTTTTTAATTATAGCAGATTACGTGCCAGATTATATTATATCGGATGTTGTGAGCCACTACTCCTTCGAAACGGCTTTGTCGTTGATCTCTTACTTCAGCCACAGAGTGTTAACTTTTTTGGATGTTCCATAGACTCAAACTCAAACTCAATACATTTTTTTTAAATATTACAATAGAACTTAATGCTAGCTAGCCTAAACTTTTTTTTAACCACTACAAGTTAGCCCTCGACTGCAATCTCACCTGATGGTAAGTGAAGATGGTAGCGGGCTAACCTGTTAGGGGCATGGCAGTTATATTGAACCCATACCCCTATTTGGTTTCTACACGGCATCGTACCGGAACGCGTAATCGCTTGGCGGCACGTTTTTGCCGGTAGGGTGGTAACTAGCCACGGCCGAAGCCTCCCACCAGGCCAGACCAGGGAAAATCCAGAAATTATAAATTCCCAAATTGACCCTGCCGTGGATCGAACCCGGGACCGCCGCACGTTAAGACAACAGCGCTACACACTGCGCCACGGAGGTCGTCAAATTACTATATAAATCATGCCCGCGTGGAATGGTGGCAAGAATGCGTCTCTGAGTCTACTTGAGTGAATTTGCGCTTGTACGACACTCCGTCCGTCCGTCTGTCAGAGCCTCATAACTTCTGCATTACTGAACGTAATTACTTCAAATTTAATAATATGTAAACCGATGGCCTCCAGCCGATTATGGCTTAAAAAGTTATAAAAATTTATTATAAAGTAATAAGTTATTTAATTTTCAGGGGGGCTCTCATAGAAGCGAATGCGAACTATAATATTTTTTAAAGCGTTACTTAAGGTTTCGGTATATCATTTTAAAGATAATTAGGAATAGAGTACAAAAATATATTTTTAATTTTTTTTCCCTAAACTTGACGAAATGGGGTCTTTGAGCTTCAGTAGTTTTAACAGAACTTCACAATGATGTCAATAGACGGCGCTCCGTTAAAGTTTATTAGTTTCTCCTACCTCTTACACTTTCTGAACGACACGTTTACAAAGTATAAGACGTGATTGTGATAATTAACCGCGGTATCTTAAAACTAAAGCTACGTGGGTTTCAATCGCGCCGGTCTGAAAAGAGCCCACAACAAACTTAGCCTATTAACTCATAGTCTGTGTTTGTTCGTTATACGGGCGTATGCACCTCAGTACGGTACAGTGAAGTACGTAATTATCGGTAGTTTATTTTGCCGGAAAATAAGACGAAACTTCTTGAACGTGCAACAATTAAATGATTATCATCCTTTTTTTTTCATGGATCATTTCATCCTAAATTAGACATAGCATAGTGCATATTAGACATTGGTGATGATGCAGTGCAGGTACGCGCTAACCTGTTAGGGGATGATGATGATAGATGCACTAAGTATTAGATGCGTTCATTTCAAATTTTCTTTGAAAGATTCACAGATTTGACATGATAACTTCCACGATGGTTAGTCACGAATGAACATAGCTCAAGCAGTGTTACTCATCCTAATAGGCCTCATTGTCATCATAGTTCTTGTACATAATTATCGTCTTAGTCCTTGTACATAATCAAGGGTTCTGGGAAAGATCACAGCTTTCCTCAGCGCGTTACGTCACGAGTCAAGCAACAACCACTACCACCACTACAGTCTATTAACGTCCCACTGCTGGGCACATGATAGAACTGGGCATTCACATAGGAAAGAGGGAAATAGAGCTTAGACCCACTATGCTGCTGCGATGCGGGTTAGCGGGCTTAAACGACTATTATCATGTTAGTGATAACTGATAATAACCGGGACCGACGGCTTAACGTGCTCTCCGAGGCACGAGGGTGAAGCACTGCCAACTTGCTAACTCCGGGCTAATACTGAGAATGTTTAGTCAGATAAGCCCGATACTTAATTATGGCCCGACTCAGGACTCGAACCCGGGACCTTGTTGGCCGCAGTCGAACATACTAAACAACGAGGCAACACACACCAAACCATTTGAGTACCAAAAAACTTCTGCGGCTTGGTAAGGCTTTATGTTTACAAAGTTTATGTATTGCCTAGATCTCGTAAAACCATTTTGAAATAAGTTATTTAAGTATGTCTAAAATAATTTGGTTTGAACAAACTTTACTCCAGCCATCCAACTCAGAACACCATCTAAGTTGTACGGATTAAATCAAACCTAATGAGTAATACCTACCTAATACGATGGAATTCTATTGAGAATTAGACGAAGCCACTTCTATGGTACTCACAGGGTTATTGCATTGTACGGATACTAATATTACACATCAATGTGCTTTGTCAATTGTCATTAATTGTGTTCTAAGCATATATGCATGATGCAACTTAGAGGTACTACACCTCTAAGTACCACCCAATTAACTTAGGGAAATTGCTCTACAATCAATTGCAAGATTTGAAGTTTATTTACAAAGTGGCAAGTAGGTATATATTGTGTAAAATCGTTTAGGTAATTTAACCTTCCTCACTCTGAGAGGAAAGTCGCGTTCAGTGGTGGGCGCCTGTGTGTTGTGATGATCAAAGGAAAAACAACTTTGTTTTGGAAAAACTTTGTAGGGTTTCTCGGCCACGGGACACGTGGTGAATATGTTGCAACCGTCGCTCGGTAAAATCGTTTAGGTAACAAAACATTCCTCACTATGTGAGGAAAGTCGCGCTTAGTGGTGGGTGTCTTGTAATGATGGAATGAAATAAAAATTTTGCTTTGAAAAAAACTTTGCTTTGTAGGGTTTCTCGACCCACGGGGCACGTGGTTTCTATGTCGCAACAGTCACACGGTAAAATCGTTTAGGTAACAAAACATTCCTCACTATGTGAGGAAAGTCGCGCTTAGTGGTGGGTGGCTGTGTCTTGTAATGATGGAATGAAATAAAACTTTCGCTTTGAGAAAACTTTTCTTTGTAAGGTTTCTCGACCCACGGGCCACGTGGTTTTTATGTCGCAACAGTCACTCGGTAAAATCGTTTAGGTAATAGAACATTGATTACTATGAGAGGAAAGTCGCGCTTAGTGGTGGGCGGCGGTGTCTTATAATAATGGAATGAAATAAAACTTTTGCTTTGAAAAAAACCTTTTCTTTATAGGGCTTCGCGACCACGGAGCACGTGTTTTCAATGTGGCAACAAGCAAGGGCCTGCAGAATTGCGTAGGCTACTTTTTATTCCGGAAAATTAAGATCCCCCGGGAATTAAAATAACGCAGGCATAATCTAGTCTCAATATAAAATTCGAGTTGAATAAAACAGAATTCGGAAATGCGGCATTCATGCTTTGGCAAAATTCATTTTGCCCTGCCTGAATCAAAAAAAGAAACCAAAAACCAAATATGTCTGACGTTTCCAGTTCAATCAAGCGTTTGACGCGTTAAACTGTAGCCGGAAGCTTAAATAAACATTTAGTTTTGGCTTTTGACGCTTTTACGTGTATTTTTCAGTTATCCTAGTATTTTTTTCAAAAAGAACAACGGTTGAATTTTTACCCATCCGGTCGATTTGTTTTTTCAGTGAACAGTGACTTTATAAATGCGAAATTGTGTTTGTTTGTTGTCTTGTGCACGCCACAACAGAGCAACTAATTGATGCATTTTTACAATGTATAAGTATAGTTTTTACAAAACTACTTTTTTGAAAAGATTCATTGTATGGTTTAGACCACGGAGCACATGGATTCGATGTCACCTGATTACGAAAAAATACTTGTTTTTAAAGGCCGAGAGAGACATAGGCTCCTTTTTATAGCGGAAAATAAAAACATTCCCCGGGATTTCTAAACCTAACTCTACGCAGACGAAGTCGTGGGCAATATCCACTCAGCCGTAAATAACAAAGCCACTGAGGTATGGAATATGCCTGCAATATACGTGAGAGAGTTTCCAATAAAACGCAAACAATATACAGGTAATATTATTTGTACCGGGGGCCCATAATACCTAATATACAACTTGACAAACGGTTAACGCTTCCAAATGAAAAGGGCGGGTAGATTTTAGTTAAATCGTGCCACGTGACCGCCTCGTGTCTGCCCGCGGGGGTAGTTTTCAAAGCCTACGAATAAATATCTCATTTTTGGTCACGAGTATTTAGTGATTTTATCATGGAGCTGGGAGACCACCCGCTTCTCTGGCAGATCGTATGATCAAGAATCAAATATTTTTGACGTCAAAGGCAAGGCCTAATTCGTCTGCTTGGGCTGGTCCCAGCCTGCAATGTGGTTAATATAACCAACCTAAGTATGTATATCAATTCAATGAACAATCATTGTTATAGTTTAGTCAAAAATAATTCTTAGGAATAAAATAAAACAAAAATATAACAAGCCGTGTAGTGTCGTTGGGCACCCCGTAAGAACATAGTTGTTTTCATTATTCAATTAAAAAAAATAAGCAGCATATATCATCTTGCTTATATTCCCGCTATGTACTATTGGGAACAAAATGTTTAACACTTACATTTGGTTCATACCAGTAGTCTACTCTATCTTTCTACATGTTTTCTAAAAAGAGAAAGAAGGGTATAACGGCGGGCGGGCCATACCAACTGCCAACGATTACTATAATATAAAATACAAAAAAAATATCTTTTTAACCACTACAAGTTAGCCCTTAACTGCGATATCACCTGATGGTAAGTGATGATGCAGTCTAAGATGGTAGCGGGCTAACCTTTTAGGGACATGGCAGTTATATTAAACCCATACCTAGGGGTATGGGTTTAATTTAACTACCATGCCCCTATCAATATTTTAAATGTTTTTAAAATAATACAACCACTGCTTGTTTTCGTAATTTATCGATATGACTGTCAGTAATAAGGTCACAGCAATAGCACATTCAACTCAGGTGCGATCAATACCTTAACGTCCCTTAAATAAGGATTATATTTCTATAACACGAAAGTCCGCAATAATGAAACAATATGGCTTTGAGCGCCCAATTGTGTAAGAACATCGTAATCGTAAACGTTTGTAAAACGTATAATTCGAATTGTGGAGGTCATGGCAAAAAGTATGAATGAACTCCTCAAACCCTTTGCCCTTTGAACTCTCAAATGATTACGATTTTCTTAGATAATTGGTTTTGAAGGTCCCCGCGTTTTTCCTTCAAAACAAATTTTGCAAGCACAGTCTTGGAGTTATGTAAGTACTCACAATAATTTTAAGTTGTTTTTCGTTTGGTTTTCTTCTTATTTTTTACCCGACAGCGGAACGCACAATTAATAATGTCCTCCCGACCGAATTTCGGCCACAGCGGCCAATCTCCAGAGAGATATATTATAAATTATAGTGCACAAGTGTGTGCGCATTCACAGGTGCACTCTCTGTTCCTTTACTCTCATAGCCCGATGGGACGGAAATCCGACACTGAGAGAGATCAGGCGCAGGACCGATGGCTTTACGTGGAAGGACGACGGCTTTACGGCACAAGGTTATGGGTTCATCAGTCTATAATATGTTTAGTTTAATCTTACGAAACGAACTTTGGCTTGTTGATAGAGAGTATGCCACGCACACTTGGGGTGCCATTGAGAAACATGGTAAGGCATTCCCCGTATCTGTGGACATCTAAAAGACATTTGACCCGGTCTGTCAAAATCCACTTAGGGATGCAAACGGCAGTTAGTGTCTGGCGTCCTTAAGTGGATTACGTTAAGTCAGCTCGAACGAAACGGTTCTGCTCTACGTTCCAGATTCGATAAGGGCATTCCAGGATGTGGAATGCCCTTCCAACGCATTTATTCCCCGCCACGTATAACTTAAGTACCTTCAAGGCAAGAGTGAACAGGCATCTTCCAGGCGAGCGACCACCTGGTCATCATTGCTTTGTAATAAGCATGGTTGCTAACTTAACTGCCTCGTTGGTCTAGTGGTTAGCATGTTTGACTACGGCCGACGAGGTCCCGGGTTCGAGTCCTGGGTTAAGTATTGGGTTGTCCGACTAGAAATTCCCAGTACTAGCCCGGAGTTAGGAAGTTGGCGGTGTTTCACCCCCGTGCCTCGGAGAGCACGTTAAGCCGTCGGTCCCGGTTATTATCACTAACATGATAATAGTCGTTAAAGCCCGCCAGCCCGCATTGGAGCAGCGTGGTGGGCCTAAGCTCTAATTCCCTCTCTCCTATGAGAGTGGAGGCCTGTGCCCAGCAGTGGGACGTTAATGGGCTGTAGTGGAAGCGCAAACCTAACTCGCAATAAAAAAAAGCTTCCTACTTATCGTAGACCTACGTCATTGATACAAACGTAGTTAAACAAAAGACTCAAAAGCACCATTCAAAAACTGTCGCCGTACAAAGAACATCGGAAATCGAATTGAGGAAAGCTCAAATAAACGTAACCCTTTAACAGCGCAAGCAATTTGTATTCCGAAACGATCAATCGATCGGGGTCGAAAGTGCCGCTAGGGGACCTCTCGTCCCCAGCCTCTTCCCCGGTTTCTCCCGGCCTGGCTCGATTTGCTCACTTAAATAATCATTGTTGACCGCGTAAAAGACCCTGCGTATTCATACAACTAATCAGTAGGCAATTATATCACTTATTATCCACTAGAATCTAGATGATACCCCCGTGGATTATGTTTTTTTTATTCCGGTGGGAACTCTTGGAATTTCCGGGATAAAAAGCCTATATCCTTCTCCGGGATACAACCTATCCCTGTACCAAATTTCATAAAAATCGATTGAACGGATGGACCGTGAAAGCGAGGCAGACAGACAGACACACTTTCGCATTTATAATGTTAGTATGGATATTTCTATACCAATATTATAAATGCAAAAGTTTGGATGGGTGGAGGGATGGATGTTTATTCACGCCAGAACAGCTGAATGGATCTGGGATGAAATTTTGGACAGAGATAGATTATAGTCTGGAATAACACATAGAAACTCACCAGGTGATTGCAGTCAAAGTCTAACTAGTAGTGGATTTAAAAAGATCCATTGGTACTTACTGCTAAAAGTAGGTAGGTACAATAGAAGATATACCAAAAGGAAAGGAAGGAATGAAGGAGGTGGAAGGTAGGCAATAATAGATGGTAGATAGGTAAGTAGGTAGGTAGGTAGACCATTCCGAGCCATTGGTAGATTCACTAGACAATTCAAAAGCACTTTTAATAAGTTCTAATATATAAAATTCTCGTGTCACAATGTTAGTTACCATGCTCGTCCAAAACGGCTTAACCGAAATTTTATATGCATATATTCAGTAAGTCTGAGAATCGGCTACTATCTATTTTTCATACACCTAAAACACCTCAATCAAGTCGCGGGCATCAGCTAGTTAATTAATAAAAACTAAGTAAAAGCAGCTAGTTTGAATAAAAAATATGAGAGAGTAGGTAGGTGGAAGGAATTCCACATGTCGAGGGTGATTTTAATTTACACTAGCTAAAGATGCCTTAATATTTCCATTTAAGGAGCATTTTCGGCTTAGCACAATAATAATCACCGGGGGATTTTATTATTGGAGATTTATAGTCGCATCCCCCGCGGTGCATCGGCGTTTCAACGTCACTGTGCAAACATGGCTGAGGCTCAGAACAGGGTTATTGCTTTATATTGCGAGCGGTATTGTTTGCTAGATTTCGCCTTTCAGCTTATAGGAGTTGTAGGTAATAATCTAACCTACGTTACTACGTTGAAGGACGAATTGCCTTGTGATAACGCATATCAGTCGATTGCGATTGTTAGGTTTTGTCGGTAAATGGATAGGTGACCGAAAATGGAGGTTCAAACTTGGCCTTACCAAATTTCATCAAAATTGGTGGGCTGGGAAAGCGTAGCAGACAAAAAAACAGACACTTTCGTATCTATACTAACGTGTAGTGTCAAATTTCATCAAAATGGGTGGGCTGGGAAAGCGTAGCAGACAAGCAAACAGACATTTTCGCATCCATACTGACGTGTAGTGTCTGTCTGTTACGCATTAACCGCATCTTTTCAACCAATTTCGATGAAATTTGGCACAGAAATAGGTTGTAAGTATCCCGAAGTAGGCTACTTTTTATCCCGGAAAATTGAATAGTTGCCGAACTTAAATGTATATTAGAAAATTGAACTTAATCCACGCGGACGAAGTCGCGGACATCATCTAATCAGTGGCGTGCACAGGGTTTGAAGCTAGGGTAGGCATTAGCTAGGCAGAATACCTATTTGCTGACTTCTATATTGAAAAATGAGCATTTACGTATTTCCATTTGGGTAAGCGGTGATTTTATGCCTCTATAAACTGCACGCCACTGCATCTAATAGTATAATATTCCCTTAATATTGACGCTTGTTTGCTTTGCCATCGCTTGTCAGATGGACCGGTTGAAGATTTGATCGATGCCACTCGGCCAGCCGCTGACCGCGCGCTCTGGGCGGCCTTTAACTCTCAACTCTGGATAGAACTCCAACTGGGCACTCGATGAAATAAGTACCTACTCACTTATTTTTATACGACTGCCTGAAAAAAGGAGTATATTGTTTACAGGGTACATGTATGTATGTATGTATGTGAGTTTGTATATTCCACCATAACTTCTATACGCCAAAACCGATTTTGATAAATGAGGTATCGTTAGAATCTCTAGCTCAGTCCGGGTGACATAGGCTAGTAAAATTAAAAATAAAAATTGATGGGGTGACCTTGGTTCCGCATTAAAGACTAAAGTAGAAAAAAAAACGAAAATAAGATTAACTATATAATCATAATCTAGAAAATGATGAGTATATTCCAAAAATATTTAACACTATAGTTCAATATTATTACAATATATTAAAAAACACGACTGTCCTTCCAAAAAACGAACCAAAAAGTTAAAAATCTAAATTAATCTAGTTAAATTAGAATCTTATTCACATTTTAATTAAATGATATTTTTTTGTGAATCACTGGATATAGAACTATATTATATTAGTGTTATTTTGTGAAAAAAACTCAATTTTTTTTGGCAGGGCAGCCGTGTTTTTTAATTATTTTAATTATAACTTGTAAATTTATTTCAATAAAAAATAAGAAATAATATAAAATGTAAATTAAAAACTAATCATATTTACAAAAAATACACGCCGTCCAAGTGATCGTTAATGGACATGGTGCCCAAAACACTGCCGCTATTACCTATTATTGTACATAGTTATTACTAATTAATAAGTAGTAGTGTTATATATTTTTGGTATCTACTCATAATTTTATAGATGATGATTATATAGGTAGTTAATTAATCTTATTTGCGATTTTTTTTTCAAATTTAGTCTTTAATGCGGGACCATGGTCACCCCATCGATTTTTTTTAAATTTTACTAGCCTATTTCACTCGGAATAAGCTAGGGATTCTAACGATAACTCATTTATCAAAATCGGTTCAGGCGTATAGAAGTTATGGTGGAATATGCAAACTCACATACATACATAATACATTTATACATACATGAACCCTGAAAACAATATACTCCTTTTTTCAGGTAGTCGTATAATAATGAGATAGACGCCAAGCCAAAACTCAAGATTTTTCACAAAAACTCAGACTTTTATATTATGTAATTGAGAATAGATTTTACTTGCTACAGCAATGCTTAGGACTGCGGTTACTTTTAAATCCAGATCCACACATTGATGTAATTGCTTCATTACTAAAATTATACATCAATGAATTGCTTAGCTCCTTAGCTTCTTCTGTTGCTACTTCTTCGCGGTAGGAATGTTATTCCGAACCAGTGGTAGATTTACTCGACAATTGAAAAGCACTTGTAAAAAGTTTATTTGAAAAAAATGAGCATGAGTACTGATATCAGCATCCGATTCTAGGAAGACGAGGAAAACCTTCCATAGACATGAGAGTAGGTAGATCAATATATATTTTTAAAATATTATAAAATCGAACAAATGATTGTGTTTTCCGACATAAAAAGTAACCGACAGAGAAATGTTCGCTTTCATAATATTACAAGGACGGGAAAAATCCTCCCTAGATACTTGATATTAAGGTTTTCTGCGAATCGGAAACGTATTCATTCAATAGTAGGTATCATACGGCAAGCTAGAAAACCATTGCAAATTTTCCGCATGAAAACGTCTGCAATAAGTTATACGATGCAGAAACGTTTTATTGAAAAGAAATAAATAACCAAACGTACCTACGTACTCCCCGTATATTACAATTAGTTGGCCAATTTCTCATATCAACAAAGCTTCATTGTTACACAGTGTAGTTTACAGAACACAAACAAATAGGGTACGATTGTCATAGATTATAACTGTACAATGCAATAATTACTTTGTTTTATTTGCTAAGCTTAAACATTCTTTTCAATTTACTTTTTAAATCCTTTTCAAAATTATGAAATGAAATATTTACATTAAAATCTTAAATAAAAAGTAAATATTAAAAATATCATCCAAACCGTTTTTTAATTTTTATTTACCTATTTTGTATTTAATGATAAGGAGATAAAATATATAAGTACTTTTCAATTTCTGTAATGTATTTATTTAACTATGATCACACAAATATACCTAACTTAGCCAAACGATAAAATATGGAAGGTGTTAATAAGTTTTTTATCCTACTGAGACCAATCCCACATATTCTATGGTTTTGACGTATAGTACGCGCGCGAGTTGAATGCAGAGCTAATGTCAGTACTATTCCCTTTCGTGATTATACTATCAGTATGTATATTTTAGTGTGTTCGTTTGTGTATGAACTCAAATGCACTTTGCTTTTTCTTCACTCTCAAAGTACGTTGGGAGTCCCAACGTACCCCGACGTCGTACGTGTGCCAATGGAAAACTGCGTCCCAACTTAGGACACAGTTCAAAAAGGAAGGGATTTTTTTCGGAGGCAGATTAGCAGAAGATTTGACGCCTAACAGTTTCTACCTACAATCCCCTCTGCGAAAACTTATTCCTACTCTATACAGGTACAAGCGGCGCACGCGCCACCCGTGAGAACACGCGCGTCGAAACACAGATAAAATCTACACTGGCACTTGTCCCTTTCGATGAAATCGTTCCAAATTCAAACGCTTTGACCGTGCCCAATCAGATGAGTGGAGTTCACGCGTTCGCTTTATAAAATAGCGATTATAAGATCAGATTATGTTCCCAGATAATAATATGAACTATAATAGTCAATGAGTATAATGAGGGTAGATACATAAATCGTATTTGCAGATAAAATACCGTCTTATGTTTTATGTTTAGTACTTTTTAGAACTTTAAGAGAGGTCAATACACGAGGTCATATTTTCGATGAGCGGACTGCACAGAAGTGCAGGGTCGTAAAAAAACTGTTTTAAACATTCAGTTATTACAAAGTCTCTTTATTAATCCTCAAAAGAAATATAACCAGTGTTTTCTAAATAAAAAGCAACGAAAGTATTTTTGATATGCGAATAAAAAGTCCCGGGTTGGAATCTCTGTAAGATCAACAGTTTCTATACTTATTTAGCCGGGTGGAGGTTCCTGATAGAACATTCACCGCCCATTTCATTAAAAGCGGACGGTGAAAAATAATATACTCTTTGGCAGCGACTCTACCGGTCTACTGTACTCTTAAAAATCGGCCAAATGCGTGTCGGGCCACACACAGTGTAAGGTTCCGTAGTTGCACGTTACAATATGCGGTCACATTTTATAAAATGTTGCTCAACTATTGCTCGTTGATTTGTAGTACTTAGCTGTGAGCTTTCCTTTTAACTTTGTTGTATATGTTGTAGTACAAAGCCGAAGTGCGTGCGAATTGCGCCCATTCTATTTTAAGTATATAAAACAAAACTAAAATTTTTCTTTCTTAGTATGAGGTATGTTCTGGTTCTTATGACCTTTAAATACAAAATGGCAGCGTCAATATTTTAAGTCAGTATTTTACCTTGTCGAATGGGTTACTTTCCACCTTGTTATAACGATCTATCCAACAATATTCCACAACATGGGATAGACGCGAAAAAATTCAGTCCCACTTTTTGCGTACCTAAGTAGGTGACCTAATTTTTTTTATATATATTAACCGCTTTGTCGGCGTAGTTCATGCCAAAGTACAGCTTTCTATATAGTACCAACTGAGATTCACTGAGCTAAGGCGCTGACTGACGAGCGGACGAATATGGCAAAACAAAAGGGTTCCTTGTTGAATACGGAACCCTAAAAAGGACACAAAACAAATAATATGGATACGCGTATGAAAGCAGTTGCATTTTTGACCGACTCTTTTTTCGTTTTATGACTTCTCCTATATTACACCGGAGGCAGACATTCACAGTTTATTTGACTTTTTGAAAATCTCATCCATACATAGCAGGATAAATAAAGCCCATGTCAACAAGCTGAAACAATCGTCATAAAAATGCGAAAGCAAAGCAAATATATTATACTATGTGACGAGATTCAAGCAATATCTTACATTGCAAAATAAATAAAACGCCTTGCCTCGCGTTCGCTTTGCCTTGTTATTGACAAAGCTATAGGAACGGTTTTATTTTTGCAAACTGCAGTACTGCAGTTAGTACGTACATCCCATAGACCGAGCTATAAAATGGCTTGTAAATAATCATTGACGTCAGTGGGAACTAAGCATTTGGCGATAAATTCTAATAATGCGTTATCATGTGTGCGGAGTTACATTCAACAAAATTACCTCCAATATTTGCTGAAGACGTCAGATAGCACCTGCAAACAACTAACGCCAAAGCACTAAAATAGCACACACAATTCAGACCTTTAGTGACCAAAAACATGTGAGGTTTCTATCAAAATCGCTTGAACAATTTACGAACTTCGTTGCAAATAGTATCCACATGAATTGATAACGACAATGACGATAAACGCATCGAAACCGCCTACAAATGCAAGCTGTTATATCCCTAATGTAAATAAAAAGAAGGGTGGAAATCGCATCAACATTTTCATATTTAAAGAAAGTAATGAGAATACGTACCCTGATAAACACAAAATAGAAAATACAATAGCTACAGGAAATTGTTAGTAAGTAATAAAATTATTGTTTTAACCAAATTACTGGTAACAGTTAGTATATTATAGTATACTCATAGATAGATAATATAATAGTAGTTTATGAAACGGTTGCCTAATACCTTCACGTTTAATTTTTTTTATCTAAAGTCATATACTAAAGTCATCCTAAACTCTAATTAGTAACACACATATTTTATCGTAAAAGCTTTTCTTGATATTGTTCCTTTGTATCACTGTTGTTTCTAAAATGTCAGATGAATAAAATATTTACACAGCATTGAGTTCACTTTTCCCGTAATATGAACAACAAAAACACAGGTAGTAGTATTAAAAACATAATAGTTTTTGCAAATGTTAATTATCCACCCTATTCAATTTACCCCCGATGCAAACAGAGGAGTGTTATAAGTTTAACCTGTGTATCTGATATCACCTGTGTATTTGTAAATCTGTCTATCTGTCTGTTGCGTCGTAGCTCCCAAACTGATGAACCGAGCTTTTTTTGTTTGAAAAATTACTTCATAAGTTGATCAAGAGTTTTCTCAAAGCCTTTTTTTATGGATGTAAGTATTTGCTTTGATTACCTATTCTATTTGATCCAAAATTGTAACATTAATTTTATTTTATGTAATATTCATACGTAATAGTAATATTATTACACTACTATTAATATAATTAGAATAGATACTGCACTCAAATTATATTCGTAGTTCCATCCGTGATTTTACTTATAATAAAATTAAGGTTCCCATTGGAAACCTGCGTTGCAGCTTGCTGCACCATGATGCTGAGCTGGAGACCCCTGTTTGGTCACAAATCACTATACCTTCGTAATTTTAATCAAATTAATCCGAAACTCCATCTAGTGATCAAATAAAAATATTTAGGTACTTTCTTTTTGTGGTACAAGAAAATCGGTTCATCCGTTTGAATCCGTTGAAGGGTTATGAATTTAGCAGTCTACCAATGTACATACATAGACTGCTAAAATCATAACCCTTCCTTAATTAATTTCTAAAAATCTTTAAAGAAGATTTTTATTTCAGATTTTTTTTTCGTATATTTTTGTATTCATTTTCAATGCTCCGATTCTTGCGGGAACTGCAAAATCTGTAATTATTTTCCCGTTCCACCGTAGCACCTAAAATACTGAGCCGATTTTGATAAATGAGGTGTCTACTGTCAATCGATTAATTATTATGGTTCGGGTGAGTTAATTTACATTTTATACTGCTGGAACGAACGAACGCTGCCAGTATCTTCGGAATCTTGCCTAAAGGGACTCCTTTTAATAATATTTTCTAGTTATTTTATTATATTTTTAAGGCTTTAAATATTATTAAGTTTCCTTTTATTTCTTTGTTGAAAATAAATTATAACTTCGTATTCAAAAAAAATTTTATACTAACAAAATCGATATGACGAATGTTAGTACCTACTTAGTCTTTAGTTTTTAAGTCATAATTAAAAAAATTAAAAAACACGACTGTCCTGCCAAAAAACAAACTAAAAAGTTATAAAATCTAAATGAATCTAGTTAAATTAGAATCTTGTTCACATTTTTATTAAATGATATTTTTTTTGTGAATCACTGGATATTGAACTATAGTGTTATATATTTTTGGAATCTACTCATCATTTTCTAGATAATGATAATATAGTATGTATGTATGGATGTATGTATGTATGTATGTATGTATGTATGTATGTATGTATGTATGTATGTATGTATGTGAGTTTGTATATTCCACTATAAGTTCTATACGCCTAAACCGATTTTGATAAAAGAGGTATGGTTAGAATCCCTAGCTTATTCCGGATGACATAGGCTAGTAAAATTGAAAAAAAAAATTATGAGTTGACCATGATCCCGCATTAAAGCCTAAAGTTGAATAAAAATATTCTAAAATAAGATTAACTATATAATCATCATCTAGAAAATGATGAGTAGATTCCAAAAAGTGATTAACAAAAAGATATCAATTAATAAAAATGTGAATAAGATTCCAAGGGCTATACATGCAAATCGCTTCATAACGAGGCAAACTCCAAAAATAATATGACAGGGCAGTCGTATTTTTTAATTCGTTAAATTAATTAACATGATGTTTTATTCGTCCAGGTTGCTGCCATACGAGTGGTACATCAACAAGATTTATTAAACAAAGCCATTGTATATTCTGTTAGTAAATAACTTAATTGGTTACCAAATAGCGGAACTTCAATATTGACGTTAAATGACGATTTGCAATTATTTATTCAGCGAATTCAATGCAATTATTCTCTTTCTGTTTCAAAATCAAAAAACGACAATTTTACTGGTATTTGGCAGTTTGCTTAGGTATGTAGATCCATCGTCACCATCATCAACAACCCAACGGAAGACCACTGGTCTCCTTTCAGAAGAGAATGGTTAGGCCATAATCCACCGCACTGGGCAAGTGTTGCCTTCATCTCTTAAAACGCACTGTAGAATTCCGAAAAGTTAGTGCGTGCCCAGACAAACATCCATACTTTCATAGTAATATTATAAATGCGAAAGTGTGTCTGTCTGTCTGTTACGCTTTCAAGCTACCGTTTAACTGATTTTGATGAAATTTGATATAGGGATAGGTTGTATCCCGGGGAAAGACATAGACTACTTTTTATCCCGGAAAATCAAAGAGTTCCCACGAGAATCAAAAAACTTAATCCACGCGGACGAAGTGGATCATCTAGTGTTTGAATAAAAAGCATTTGAGTTTGAATTTCATGTACTGAATTAAATTTGGTAAATAGAGAGATTTCATGTGAACTTCCACTCTACAGAACTATGTAAATAAGCACAGTCCAATAACAAATTGCGATCTGAAATCGAAATCATACACCAATGAGCAAACAAGCCGGCAAACACCGCGAATCTGGGGAAAAATATTGTTTTTCCCATAACGGGTGACATCGTTCGTCGTTATACAGCATGTTCGATTTAGGTATGTAGGAAAATCTTTAGACAAAAATGCAGAATTAGACTCGGCTAAAATACTCATTATTACGGGAGTAGCCATATTAAATAATAATAATTTATTCATGAGAATTTAGGTGATATACAGTTGACATGATCACAGTTTGAGAGCATCATACATTCTACTAATTAATGATGTATGAATATTAATATAACAAATTGTATTACAATTAAAAATCAAAATTAGTAAATTAAACTAATAGAAGGTCATACAAAATTACAATTAAAAACGAGAGCAAATAATATAAAATAATCAATGATTATATAATATTAGTACTTAATTTCAATTACATATATCAAATTTCATATGAGAGGGGATACTCAATTATTGCACTATAAAATCTTTAAGTAATTCACGTCGTCATCATCAAATTTGCATATTATATTATCTAAGATAAGTTACTTGAGATTATCACTTAGGAGTTCAGAAATTTTGTAATAACATTTATTTATAAGCAGCATTTATTTATCAGTAGCCCTCCTTTTGAATAAATTAAAAGTACTGCTTTTGTAGCAGTCAGGAAGTTTTTTTTTTAATAGTTATATTGCCATGTAGTGTGTACTCTTTCCAAACATCTGCAGTGTTTTAGGAGGTACATTTAGTTTATTCCTTCTTTGAGCTCTCCGTGATCTCACCTCGACCAGATCATTGTAACTTTTAAAATAACTTGTTTTTTTTTACTAGCAATCACAATTCATAGATATAATTACAAGGTAAGGGAAGAGCATGAGACTTCTTAAACAAAGGATTACAGGTATCTAATGACTGTACTTAATCCAAATAATGCTCTCAGGCAGACTATCTGTTTTATAAAAACTTATCTTAATAGCGATGAAACTTATCCTTGGTATGCTATTAAGGCTGTTTTCATATCAGAAGTTTGATGAAGCCGTCTGAGGACATTTAGGCCATGACACGTCTGAGTACATGAGGAATTTATCCACAAATTTTCAACATGGGTTTTGAAACCTAGAAAAGATGTAGACTCTATTTCTTCAATGGCAGATCTCTGATAATTTTCAAATTGTAAGATCAGACAGGATTATTATATGGTGAAAATTAGATAAATTTACTTTTCTGCAAATTGTTTATTTAGTTACTTAGTTCCTACTATATTAGACAACGCAAGATTAGTTATTATATTAGACAACGCTTCATTTGCTTCAGATTCAATAGTTAGCTTCTTTTTACTTTTTACTATGATAGTATGTCATTATACACAGTTGCTGAATGAAGTTCGGAAGGTCATCAATGTAAAGGAGAAATAATAATTCCAATTTTCATTTCTTCCTGGTTCTTCTCGATAGGAACGGTATTCCGAACCAGTGGTAGATAATAGATTAACTCAACTATTCAAAAGCACTAGTCAAAATAATCTACTCGAAGAAAAAAGGGATTTCAAAATCCCTTTTCTTTTTTAATTAAAATTTTCTTCAGTAATACCTTTATGTTGTGCTCGGAGAAGCAAATCCATCTGCATTATTATATTATTATAATTGGATATTTCTCGACAGTAAATTGACGTTGGCATTTAAGTTGCATGCTAAGGATTCTAATGAAGGACAGGTATTTTAATTCCAGAAAATTAAAGAATTTCCGCGAGATAAAGTATCAATAGCTTAATCGACGCGGACGTTACAGTCGTCGGCATCCTTTCGTAAAAAAACAACAAACTAAAATACCTCTGCGATCGCTCCTGGCACGCGAAGGAAGCGCGCAAAATTTATATTATGCACTACTCCTTCCATCGTTTATTACTGCAGGCGCGATCCGACAGTGAATAGTAAAAAAGTGAAAAACTTCATTATCAGTCGCATTTTTAACAAAATGACTAAAGTGCTTTTCAAAATAGTTGTACAGAAAATACTTTCTTTGAAAAGCAAAGCACTCTGTATATGAAAATAAGTCTACAATCTACACTCCACAACAATGGAGTAACATGCTACAGGGCAATAAAGCGAGGCACACACGGTGTGCAAACACCATGCGACTTATCAATCGGCTAGTTTGACGTTTAGTGCCGTGCGGCGTACGCACGGGCTTAGAGCCGCGTGTTAGAGCCGCGGGCGGCACGCGCCCGAGGGTTGGCTATTTGCAATTGTAACTTTGCGGACATTGACTTTTTCATGATAAAACTATACCACCACTACAGCCCATTAACGTCCCACTGCTGGGCACAGGCCTCCACTCTCTTAAGAGAGAGGGAAATTAGAGCTTAGACCCACCACGCTGCTCCAATGCGGGTCGGCGGGCTTTAACGACTATTATCATGTTAGTGATAATAACCGGGACCGACGGCTTAACGTGCTCTCCGAGGCACGGGGGTGATACACCGCCAACTTCCTAACTCCGGGCTAGCACTGGGAATTTCTAATCCGAAAAACCCGATACTTAATTAAGTATCGGGTTTTTCGGCCCGACCCGACCGATAAAACTATAAGGTGGAAATAAAAATATACATGTAACCACTCCTCCGGACGGAGAATCCATACACGTGAACTCTCTTTTCCATTTCAGAGCTCGATGAGATGGCAATTTCCGATATGGCAGGAAATATATCATGCAGAGCCAATATTTATTTGTTTACCTTAAAAAATATTAATCTTTCAAGCACGATTATGTAGGCCATTTTTTAATAATAATTCATACCTATAATATCTTTGAATGTATGAATGTGCCATTGAAATTAAATAAACACCATTGTGTAGATATTTAAATGAATATATTTTTCAGGTTTTTCGTAACTATAGTTATGTCTAATAGTTTTTGTGGAATTTATTTTAAATAAATCTTACGGTGACATATATAGGATCTAAAAGCGTGCGATTTTCTTATAGGTACATATATTTTTTTGTTCGTTGAACTTATGCGAGCAACAAGTAGGTAGGTACTGAGTATAATGTGTTTTACTGATCGGGTGGATTTCTAATTTTAAAACGCATAGTTCCCACGTAACAATTCAATAATATCATTATAAATAATTCATAATAGGTGCACCATGGCGACCGTAAGCCACGGCGGGCGTAGTTAATCCACGACTATTACCATCTCTATTCCGTAGCTATTACCCACATAAACCCACGATATTTTATGCCCAAAGCAATAATAAAGATACGTTACCGAGGAGCGAGGACTAACAGTCGCACTGGTTTGAAAACTTACGGACAAAAATCCATACTAATATTATAAATGCGAAAATATATCTGTCTGTCTGCTACGCTTGAACTTTTCAACCGATTTTGATGGTTACAGAAATAATGACATATTAGGTAGTATTTGTAGGCGGCGCTAAATCATACGGAAAAATACTAATTAGAAAACGAAATATAAAGCTAATTAATATCATTACTTACTGTTAATTTGGCCCCGTCATAAAAAACTATAGTTCGCGCGAGAGTTGAATGCAGAGTAAATGTATGGTGGCACATACATTTACTCTGCATTCAACTCGCGCGCGAATTGTACGTACCTAAGTACCTACAATATACCTAAGTTTTAATGTTTTGATCATTGGTTAGGAGTAAATTGGATAAAAGTATTAATAAAAACACTAGATATAGTTTTAAGAAATAACATTTATATATTATTTATAAGGCAAAGGGCACGGCGAAATTATTTTTTGAATGGCTATTAATGGAGCGAACTGAAAACCAGCGCCGAGCATTGTTATCAGTGCTCGGTAATGCTGAGTTTGCTACCTATTCTATTGCTTATTATTAGGTTTTAAAAGATAAAGAATAAATGCATTTACTGTACATAATAGTCACATAGCAATAGTGTAAGCAATAAAGATTTTATTTATTTATTTAAAAAAAATTGTTTAAAGCTTTTCAGTGCTTTCGAAGACGGTTCACTTCTTTTTTAAATGATTTATTTTGCATTTTGATCTCTTCCCGTTTCGCTTTCGGCCAATTAATTAATATTTAATGCATCGGCCAAACGTAAGTAGTGGCTTCAAGATCATTATTTCTAATGATAATATTCTAATCATTATTTCTAATGATATAAATGAATAAGAAATTTAAGTTCTTAAAACGCACAAAGGATTTTGACTCAGTTTTTGCGCAAAGGATCAGCCTGGCTGTCCAACGCGGAAATGCAGGTAGCATTCTTGCCATCATTCCACGCGGGCATGATTTATATAGTAATTAGATTAGACTAGCTAGCTTTAAGTCCTATTTATTTAAATAAAGAGATACGTATAAAACGCACATAAACTCGGAAAAGTGCGTGCCCGGGGATCGAACCGGAGGCCCCGTATAGGTCGGGACTACTAGGCTCTCACAGCTTCAAACGGAGGCGTTACCTGCATCTCTTCCGGGTTTCGCTTCCGGCCAATTCCGCCCAGTTCAGTATCACAATGAGGCAATTTCAATAAATGAACGCATCGCTCAAACGCGGCCGAACGGAGAGTGGCTTATTACCATTTTATTAATTCCGTAATTATAATCGAACTAAATTAAACTCCCCGCGATAATGGAAACAAAATTCACTTTGACTTTTAGCAATTCTCATTTGGAGTTTAATAATATTTTTAGTATTACAATTTCAATTTTCATTATGTATTTTGGCCAATTAAAAATCCGTAGTCTAACCTAATTACTATATAAATCAAAACCACGTGGAATGGCAAGAATGCTGGCTGCATTTCCGCGTTGGACAGCCAGGCTGATCCTTGGCAAAAAATAAACCCGCCCTTCTGTCCCCAGATGAGGCAGTTAACCGCGGTGGATATATGGATAGATATCTTGTAAAAAAACATTGGCACTGAGTAGAACATTTATTATTTAATAAGAATACAATAACATAAATAATGAACAGACAAATTATGAAAAAACTATTCAAACTTAAAATAACGGCTTAGCCTTGCTATTCAACGAGGAAATAGCGCCAGTGTTTTGGGCACCTCAGACGGCACTAAGTTGCTATTCAGACTAATTTTATAGAGCAGCCGTGTTATCAGAACAGATGCTGCTAATCGGCTTAGGAAGACAGCAGGGCACGGAGAGACCAACCGAAGGGCTTACAGCACAGTTAATGTCGTCCTCCTGTCCCACACAATACAATATCGTGTGATTGATAGCGACTTTGAACTTACGCGCCCGGCACGTACTGTAAAGGGGTCAGTGTTTCTATAATAATGTATTAGATTGTAGGTTACTTGAATATAGTTTTAAGTGTAACAAAGTAATAATAAAAAATCTTCATATATTCAAACAGAATGAAACACAATATCCTTAAATTACCCTGGACCCCCAAACTAGGATATACCCGTGACTTGGGGATCAGTCTCTTCCAAATTAATCTATAGTAACGAAAAGGATAAAAAACCACTAATTACAATAAACATACAATAAAACAACTACTACTCTACTCACAATAAAACATAAAAAGTTACACATCTGCAGGATCACTATGCCTTATTTATCTTAACAATATATGAGAGTTAGAAATACAATTTTAAAAATCTTAATTTATTGAATAAGTTTTTTTTTGTTGTCCGACAATCCCTGTTGGTAGTGATTATCCAACAACCTTAAAAGCTATTTTGAAATAATTAACTAAGTATTAAAATAATTAAGTTAATACTACTGCTAATTAGGTAACTAAAGCTCCTAAGTCGACCTTAACTAAAAATATCACTAATAATAACTAATCATTACTTACTAAATTCTGAATTAGTACTTTACTACTAAACTATACCATAGTAATAACCAAATAAACAATGACGAAAATCCTTGTCTTTTGCCTCAAAGTAAACGTTAAAGTTATATAATAAGTTAATTCATACATTGTGTAACTAAAATAAACAAATATTATTCTATAAAATAAAATAACAAATATAATAAATTTAAAACAAAACTTATATAGCTACTAAAAAATCCCCTGATCAAAAATACCATCCCTGGTTGCCCCTGGGCCAAAAGTACCCATCAAGCTTGCAATCTAAAATAAACTAAATTCTTAGGCCGGCTCGGACACTGCCTAAACTGATTTAGTTACATTTTTCATCATTTTCTTCCGGGGTTGACATGAAAAAGGCAAGTGTAGAAATTTTAACATAAAAACACATTTTAATTGTCTTGTACTAGAATAAATAAACAAACAGTTTTATTCAAATTTTGTCGTTGTTCTTCATTCACGCCGCAAAAAACTTACAGCACAGTATAAAAATCATCCTCCTGTCATACACAATACACTTTTATGTGATTGATAGTGAATGAAGGGTCCAGTTGTTTTTATGTAGGTTTATGGAATATAGTTATAAATGTGCATTAAAATCTTCATTTAAACTAAATTCTTTAAGCAACACGTGGATTATCATCAGCAGGTGGATTAACGTTAAATTAAAACCCTCAATTAGTGGATTCTAGTAACAAACAGGATAAAACACCACTACTTACAATAAACTCACAATAAAACAACTACTACTTTACTTACAATAAAACAAAAAAATTACACATCTGCAGGATAACTATGCCTTATTTATCTTATCAATATGAAAGTTAGAAATACAATTTTAAAAATCTTAATTTATTGAATAAGTTTTTTTTTGCTGTACGACAATCCCTGTTGGTATTGATTATCCAACAACCTTAGAAGCTATTTTGAAATAATTAACTA
Organism: Erebia palarica; assembly: GCA_964035005.1. Taxonomy (NCBI): domain Eukaryota; kingdom Metazoa; phylum Arthropoda; class Insecta; order Lepidoptera; family Nymphalidae; genus Erebia; species Erebia palarica. Next base: position 34,993,440 of record OZ035986.1, on the reverse strand, counting down.
AGTATTAAAACAATTAAGTTACTACTACTGCTAATTAGGTAACTAAAGCTCCTAAGTCGACCTTAACTAAAAATATCACTAATAACAACTAATCATTACTTACTAACTTCTGAATTACTATTTTACTACTAACCTACACCATACTAATAACCAAATAAACAATAACGAAAATCCTTGTCTTTTCCCTCAAAGTAAACGTTAAAGTAATATAATAAGTTAATTCATACAACTAAAATAAACAAATATTATTCTATAAAATAAAATAACAAATACTTATAATAAATTTAAAAAGCAGTTAATACGCCGATGAAAAAAAAAATTTAAAACAAAACTTATATAGTTACTAAAAAATCCCCTGATCAAAAATACCATCCCTGGGTGCCCCTGGGCCAAAAGTACCCATCAAGCTTGCAATCTAAAATAAACTAAATTCTTAGGCCGACTCGGACACTGCCTAAACTGATTTAGTTACATTTTTCATCATTTTCTTCCGGGGTTGACATGAAAAAGGCAAGTGTAGAAATTTTAACATAAAAACACATTATAGTGGTCTTGTAGTAGAATAAATAAACAAATAGTTTTACTTAAATTTTGTCGTTGTCCTTCATTCACGCCGCAACAAAACTTACAGTACAGTATAAAAATCATCCTCCTGACACAATACACTTTTATGTGATTGATAGTGAATGAAGGGTCCAGTTGTTTTATGTACGTTTATGGAATATAGTTATAAATATGCATTAAAATTTTTATTTAAACTATATTCTTTAAGCAACACGTGGATTATCATCAGCAGGTGGATTAACGTTAAATTAAAACCCTCAATCCACTAGGATCCACTTTTTGGATCCACCAGTGGATTGAATAGCACTTTGAAGTTCACTAGGATCCATAAATCCACTGGGTGGATCCTACTAACTCCAGAGTGCTATTTGATCCACAGGTGGATCCAAAAAGTGTATCCTAGTAGACTGAGGAAATTAAAAGCCACCTTAAATTGCTTAAGTCAAAGTTCCTTAATTTCTACCAAACTTTTAAAGTTTAATTTAAAAGTGGTGACAGATTAGGTCTTTCAACGCGGTTTAAATGCCTTATCTAAATAAGCACACGAAATTTAGATAGGGCTAGCGAGTAGTTCTCCAAAGAAGGGTTTTTTTAAATATTTCAAATAAACTTGATGACACCTGTTAAAATGAGTTCCTAAGTTCCCCTTTGATGCCATTGTACCAAACGATAATTTGTGCGACCCCCGAATAGTGGTAGTTCATAAAAATTCAACCCTTAAGCTTTAGCTTACAAATCCGATTAAATTATAGAATTCCAATTTGTTATGTGTGTTTACTCTTTGCCAAATATTACCTACCTACATTCATACATCATGCACGTATTATACCTATAAGCGGTGATAGCCTAGTGGTTTAGACACCCGACCTCCTAACGGGTCGCGGGTTCGATTCCCTGGCACATAGCCCTGACTTTTCAGAGCTATATGCGTTTAAAAAAATATCACTTGCTGCAAACGGTGAACGAAAACATTGTGAGGAAACCTGAATGCTCGAGAGTCCTTCATAATGTTTTCGAAGGTGTGTGAAGTCTCCCAATCCGGACATGGCCAGTGTGATGGACTATGGCCAAACCCTCCCCATTTCATCAGGATACTAGTACTCACAAGTAAGCCGAATGTGTTTAATGGGTCGACCAATGGATCGAAATGATGATGTACGTACTTACTACACGGTATTATTTCACACTTGCCACAAAACTTGCAGAAATCATCTTGCAGTTACATTAAACCAATATCTCTAAGTAGGTTTTTTTCACGGCATCGTAGCTACTGGAACGCTTAATCGATTAGCGGTGTCTACGTCTCTGCCAGCAGGGTTATATATGTCACCGTAAGATTGTAAAAACCGTTAGATTATAATCTAACTCGCGAAATTCTAAACTGTCGAAAGATTGTAAACTGTTCAATGTTCTGAGTATCAATTTTTGAAATATTCATTTTATTTACGTTTTCTTGTCTCTTTCTTGTAGGTTAGGTTAGGGTTCGACATAAATAATCAAGTAGTGTTATCGGGTTTGAACACCTATCAGATTACAATCTATCGGAAAATAATGCGTTAAATTCTAATCTTTCGACAGTTTAGAATTTCGCGAGTTAGATTATAATCTAACGATTATCTAAGTATTTATTATTTATATTAAGTAAGATATCTAAGTAACCACGACCGAAGCGGTGAACCAGACCAGACCAGAGGCAACTCAGAAATAGTAAATTCCCAAATTGCTTCTACCGGGAATCGAACCCGGGACCTTCCACTTATAAGACCCTAGCGATAGCGATCACCACTGCGTCAGGGATATCGTCAAACCTATATGCACGAAGGTTACAGAATCAACATGCTTAAATCGTAAAGTATGTTTGAAGTATATTATTAGTCCCATGGTATTAGTATTTTTAGTGAAACATATTATGGACGCGCAAAAAAATCACGAGATCCCGGGCATGAACTATGAAATAAGAGCTTGAAGAGGTAGGTATAACATGTCAAAGATGAGATTCTGGTCACTCACACAAACACAGTACACTAAAGATAGACAGTGGGATGTGCGTCTGTGTTAGTGTATCTTTGCGAGCACGTGACGCCGTGTCGTCGCCGCTGCGATATTAAACCGAGGAGCAGTGCTCTCCAAAGTTAACCATATATACTGAGTTAATTTAAAACACTAATGACTAGCTTCTGTACGATAGAGTGGTCGTGGTGTTCTACGACTGAGCGGCCGTAGTTGGCAAAGCGTTGGTGGTGCGGGACCTGTGGTCATACCCCACTTTTGTTGCCTGGCGGGCGCGTCCAAGTACTCGGCTAAGCGCTTGGAACTGCCTCGTAGGTGCGGTGATCTGGGTGGTGAAGGTGGTGCGGTTTCGGCCTCAACATATGAGGGACTCGGCTGAGGTGAAGACATTTACACGTCGCGGTTGGTTGACGAGGCTAGGCCTGCATAACTGGTTGAGCCCTTCGGCCTGCTAGCCAAGTCGTGTGACTCTCGCGGTTGTCGCGACGACGGCTGCGAGAGCGGGTGGGATGCGCTCATCGCAATTTCGCTGGAGTCTGAGTGAGACGGCGGATAGGCAGGGGAAACCTCGTGTCTGGGCGCAGGCAGTGGTGCAGGCGGCGGGACGGCCATCTCCGGTTGCGGGGGGCTCTCGATGCAAGGGCATGGGAGCTCAATCTGCTGCAGTGGGAAATGCCTTCTTGGGGTCAACGGCGGTGACAGCGATGAGTACTGGTTGTCAGGCGATGCGGGTAAGGCTAAGCTAAGCTTAACCCGCTTGATACCAGACGAACCCGGACGTGGCCACTTTGCCAGCTCGAGTCGGGGTATAGGCATAGCTACGATGGCGGGCGGGTCATCGTCGCTATCTGTGCTTGATGATGAAGTTGGCGGCGAGGTTGTAAAGCCGATGGTGGTTGGAGGACGTCTCGTGGTCACGACGCCAGGGAACGGGGTTATGGATTGGTCCATAATATTCCGGCGTACCACTGCGCGCGGGATCCTTGCTCTTCCTCTTCGCTTCTTGGGCGGCATTGGGTCGAGCGGTCTTTCGGCCATGGCGGCGATCGGTTAAAATTGGATAAACCGATAAAAAGGGTAAAACTGCAGCCGTTGCAGGGTGACCTTCAACTCCTCGCGTGCAACCCAGCCAGGTGAGACCCCGAGGGGAGGCCCAGCTTAGGCGCCCGCGGACCGGAGTATACGGTTCAAGCCTGCGTGGTGTGAAGGCAGAAGTGTTTTGATCCCGATGCTTCTTTTTCCTCAGGAATAAGGGAACTGAATGCGAAACGTTTTCGTCCCGGTCGGGGGCAGGTGCTAACACGGGGTCGACCCAGCCGCTTCCTCAAACTACAAGTAGTGAGTACAAGTGACACCAGGGATCACGGAAGCAGGATAAACGGAACTAAAACTAAGCACTCTCAAACAGTAAGTGGACAAAAGCACAAAGTTGCTTTTTTTTAACGAAGCAAACTTTTTTTTCTATTGATAACAAACTAAGAGACTCGCCAAGTCCTACTAATTTTTCTCAGCCGTGAATTTCTTGAATAAAATTATTATGCGTGGGTTTCCGTGACGTGCGTATACTTCGGCACGAAAACAAGTAATGACGATCGGCCGCCCGAGTTCCCGGAGCGCGACACTGGGGATGGAAAGTGGGTGTAGTTGAGATGGAAAGCGGGTTGTTATTTTTAATCCGTGTGCGAGGCTGTTGCGTGGGAACGCAACTACAGCGTGGAAACCAAAATCGCAAAGATAGAAGCTGCGAAATATAATACTGTATTATATTGTACATTAATTTCCTCAACTTTGGGAACTACTACATCTCACCCCAAGCGTGCTTCGTAGCTCGGCGAACACACTGAGATCGCGCCAGAAAAATTTAATTGTGAAATACGCCCCCCTCCCTCCAGCTTCACCCTACTGCCCTGCCACACGAAAATCTTTTTGGAGGTGGGCGTGCCACTAGTTTTCTTCTGAGCAGGGAAAATATAAAAATTTAAATATTTCCTTTTTGTAGCAAGCATTTTAATAATAAAGAGCTTAAATAGTTTAGTTTCTTTGGTTAATAATACCTACTTTATTAAAAACTTTTCCGTCCCAGAATTCTTATGCTCCATGGTTTATATGGGCAGTTATGCAACACCAGGATTTTATTATTACGCTTGACGACAATCATGCTTAGTGCAAAGCAATTATGAGGTCTAGGTAGGAGCGCCCTTGCCTAGAAGATGTCTATTGGGTTGAAGGTACTTGAGTTATATAATATGTGGCAGGAAACACGCGTTGTTCTGCGGAACGGCAGTGTAAACCACAAGTAATCCATACTATATACTACTATTTATGTATATTACTAGCTGATGCCGGCGACTCCGTCCGCGTGGATTGGGGTGTTTTAGGGGTAGGAAAAATAGATAGTAGCCGATTCTCAGACCTACTGAATATGCATATAAAATTTCATAAAAATCGGTCAAAACGTTTCGGAGGAGTATGGTAACTAACATTGTGACACGAGAATTCTATATATAAGAGATATATAATATAATATAATAATATTATAAATGCGAAAGTAACTCAGTCTGTGTGTTACGCAATCACGCCTGAACTACTGAACCAATTTAAATGAAATTTGGTACAGAGATAGTCTAGAGCAGGGATTCCCAAGAGGTCGATATCGGTTTCCCAGGGGTCGACATAAACGAAACCTGATTTTGAGGGTCGACGAGGTCTAAAAATCTACCCCTTTTTTAATGTTTTTTTCCAAAAAATTATTACTTAAGTATTTTTCGTAATTGGATTATTAATTATTAATTACACTCCTATTTATTCTGTTAAATTTTGATGAGAGAATGATCTCAAGTTTACTAACTTAACCAACCGCAAAGTTTTTAAATTGGTAAGTATTTTGTATACATAAGAAAAAATATATTTTGATATATATTTTTCATCCAACACACTTGACAAGCTAGCAGCCGACTTGCTAAAATCCTCGATGAATTACGATTTTTTTTATAATAAAAGCTTAAATATAGGTTGGCTATAAAGAATTTCCAATATCAATAAATATAACAGCAACAGATCTCATGCCTGAAAATGCTCTTTTATCATTTATCCGTGCTGAAAAGCCTGGCTGCTCGGAAACATTCCACCCGAACAAGATAAGACTGGCTAGCTTTAGGGGCACGATTACACTTGTAAGTTCTTACGTAAGTAAGTTACATAACATCGCATAGGATACGCTACTTACATTTTACATTACGTAATACTGCTAGTACGTTAGTAAAACTTACACCGTAATCGTGGCCTTCGTTTGATTGTATGTACCTAGTTATGTAATTAGCACAATATTCATCGCCTATATCAAAAATAAATTATTTCTAACTGTTATCAAATAGAAGGTCTTCCAAAAGACCTAAAATTCACATGCTCGATTATTCATTGCCTTTTAAGTTTGATAACCATTTTAAAATATAGATTAAAGAAAAAACGTGCGTTGAAATTTGATAACGTCATAACTGTGAATTTCATACAATTTCCATAAGTACTAGAAGCGCGTTTTTATGTATGTTATAGAGTTGCTGATTTGATTGAGTTGTCATCATCCCAATTGGCTAAACCAATCATTTGACTGACTGACAACGTAACCTACTACTTACGTACGTACGAATCTTTAAATTTTTATAGCATTTCTTTGCAGGTATTAACGAAAGTGAGCGTTGAAAAAATATACCTATTTCTATATTCCGAAAAAACTGTCTTGTCCAAAATAAAAAGATATTTAATATCAAGTATAATACACAAAATATGTCGACATTTTTAATTATTAGGTTACTTTTAAATACTTAAATAACATGAATAATTAATTAGGTACCTACTCATATTTAAAAAAAAACTAAAAGCCAAAATCTTCAAATTAATCCTCGTTGGGCATATTGCGAAATATGCTGGCACAATGCCTCTTTGGATGGCCAACCTTATTCTTTGGCCAAAGTAGCTACCAGCTCTTGGATCCTCGGTAGACTCGATAACCCTTTTTAAAATTTCATCAAAAAGCGCACTACAGAGAGGCAATTCAAGTGGCAACAGTGCCTTGCCCATGAATGATTACTTAGATTTTAGAGTAAAAATCTAAAAATACATATCCGTAAGAGTAAATATAGATTTTTTGTAGTAGTACCTACCTACTTTGTAAATATTTTAATAAATATTGGCAATACTATTTTATTATAAGTTTGCGGCTTAAATAAATAAATGATAGTTGCGTAGGGCGCACGAGCCCCCATATAATGTTGACATTTTGAATTTTTTATTATAATAATCGGATAATTTTCAGGGTTCAGAAGAAATTCTCGACTAGTTACAGATGGACACCTTGAATATTTATAGGTGGATATTTACTTTGAATATTTATTCACTCAACAGTGAATAATTTAATAATTTAGTGTTAGTTAATGTAAATTGATAAAAGTTAATTTGCCGCGCTCCAGCAATACTTGGGGCGTTGCTTCCAGCAACGCTTACTTCTTTCTTATGTATCTTTTCTACAATTACGTACCTAAATATTACTGTATATTTTTTTAAAGATTTACCAACGAGGTTTTTGCTGGTTCTTCTCGGTGAGAATATCATTCCGAAACAGTGGTGGTGCAAAAGCACTTGTGAAAGTTTAGTCGAATAAAAAACATTTGAATTTTGAATTTTAAAGTACTTTTACATTGGCACGCAATTCACAGCTACCAGTTATTATTACGCAATTTTAAAGCTAAGTATTTTACGTCAACAAAAACAATTAATTATGCTGCAAATATCCTCCCGTGCCATAGTGAAATAAAACACGTGCGTCAGGAATGCGTGGGGCAAAGGGTGACTGACAATATACCCTGCCCCTACCCTACCCTGCGTTGTAGCATATTGTAATAATAATTCAATTTTGTGGACAAGTGTAATTAATTGTAGCATATCGGTGACGGCAGAAAAACTGTGTCATTTGATCTTTGTTTGACTTGTTTTTTTTAATACAAGTTAGTTATGGACCTCCCCTATGAGTAGTTATTTTAAGATTGAATTTTCTACGACCTGTTTCAGATTATAGCCATACTAGGTAGCTGCTGACCGCAACTTCGTTCGCGTATAATAAATTTTTTAATTCACACAGGCAGTCCTTAATTTTCCGGGATAAAAAGTAGCCTGTCTCTCTCTCCTAAGTGCATAAGTGCCTCTCCAGGTCCTCAACTATATCTATGGAAATAATAACGCCGTTGCTTTGTTGCGGCATGATCGAAGGGCAAAGCAACAAACAAACACATTTTCACATTTATAATATTACTAGCAGACTTGCCCACGACTTCTTTACCGTGAAATAAGTTTTTGAATTCCCACGGAAACTCCCGAACTTAATTTTTCGGATTAATATATAGCCTATGACACTCACAAATAATGTGGCTCTCTTCTACCAGAATCTTCAAAATCGGTTCAGTAGATCCAGAGATTACCCCCTACAACGTCACAAACAACAAACTTTACCTCTTTTTAATATTAGTATAGATTAATCTGATAGATAAACTAGGTACATCAACTGTGTGGAATTTTCATTTTTTAAAGGAATAAAAATATTTCGTGTACAGTATATATTTTTAACGCTAAATAAAAATCAACAATATCTGTATTGCAGATTTGTATGCGTCGAACAAGAATATTTTCAACAACGTTCAGACTCGTGAACGAATGTTTTTGAAAAGCATTCCGTTCAGTTCGGAAACACGCTAAACACCGGCTATACACATCGGCTGTTGTTGAAAACAACTAAACTGTAAAGGTGTAAAACGAGATGAAACATTTTGCTGAGTGTACTTGAAGCTCCTTTGATACGGTGTAAGCTTTGCGTTTGTACATGTCTATATGTATGTATGTATGCATGTCGCGCCGATAGTTCCTGATACTTAGATACACATGAGGGATGTTACAGGGTGGTTTTATCGGAACCGAAGTCGGAGGTGGTGGCAGAAGATAGTGGAGTCAATCCTGTTGTAGATTAAGTCTAAAATTTTTTTTTTATTGTGAGATAGGCTTGCGATTGACGACAATCATGCTTTGTGCAAAGCAATAATGACGTCTAGGTTCGAGCGCGCTTGCCTTGCCTTGAAGGTTTGAAGGTACCTAAGTTATACGTGGCAAGAAACTCCCATATAGCTATATACAGGTAGCTTTAATTTTATTGCTATACCATTCTTAATACTCCCTGTGGATGGGGGCAGCACTAGATTTAGAGCTGCCTGAACATAATTGGCTGTGTTAATTTTAATTGAAATGCCGCACGTAATAAATAAATCATACGTGTTGCGTAACGAGTAACTGCATTAGGTGAAAGAGTAATCCTGCACGAAGAAAAAGGGGTTCCTCGCTAGGCTGAGTGGTCTGTGCCTGCGTGACATTCATAGGTAAAAAACACGACTGCCCTGCCAAAAAACGAACTAAAAAGATAAAAATCTAAATTATTCTAGTTAAATTAGAATCTTATTCACATTTTTTAATTTTTTTGTGAATCACTAGATATTGAACTATAGTGTTACATATTTTTGGAATCTACTCATCATTTTCTGGATGATGATTATATAGTTAATCTTATTTTCGAATATTTTGTTCAACTATAGTCTTTAATGCGGGACCATGGTCACACCATCAATTTTTTTTTAAATTTTACTAGCCTATGTCGCACGGAATAAGCTAGGAATTCTAACGAATCATTTATCAACATCGGTTCAGGCGTATAGAAGTTATGGTGGAATATACAAACTCACATACATACATAATACATGAACCCTGAAAACAATATACTCCTTTTTTCAGGCAGTCCTATAATAATATAAACCTATTCGTACACATTGACCGCCGCTGCTATCCACTATAATTCGACCTCCGATTTAAAAGTATCGGAGCCGAAGTTTTAATCGGAGTTGTAATGCAATCGGAAATTTGGACTTACCGGAGTCGAAGTCGAAGCTCCGTTACAGCCCTGATACACACACAGAACGGCTGCATAAATAAAGGCCACTTTGAATCCGTTTGACCTATTGTACTAGGTGAACGATAAAAGCGAGGCGACGGACGCAATCCGACTCTGCGAATATGACAAACTTATCCACGTGAAAACGTATGCCACGTGAACAACTCTACAGAAAATGACAAACTTATTCACGCGGACACGTATGCCACGTGAAGGGACAGCCACCGTTTGAAGCTGTCACGTTTGTCACTTGCGTAGGACGAGAGCGTGGATTGTCACTTTGAATTCGTTTGAGATTTTTATTTCGAATTAGATGATGCCCGCGACTTCGTCCGTTCTTTGATTTCCGCGGGAACTCTTTAATTTTCCGAGATAAAAATATGTCTATGTCCTTCCCCTGGATACAAACTATCCCTATACCAAATTTCATTTTCATCAAATTTCATTTTTCCATATTTCAAATTTCATCAAGAGACAATTTTTAATTCCCGCGTGAACGCTTGAATTTTCCGGGATAAAAAGTAGCCTATATCCTTTTTCAGGCTCTAGACTATCTCTGTACCAAATTTCATTTAAATCGGTTCAGTAGTTTAGGCGTGATTGCGTAACACACAGACAGACAGAGTTACTTTCGCATTTATAATATTAAGTATGGATTGTTCGTTTGAGCCGTTGTTTTTCGCTTTTAATATAGAGCCAGAAAACTATACTTTCGAAGATCTCTACTCAAAACGTATACCACTTACCCAAAAAATTCATTATTTTGGTTTTAAAATATTTGTAGAATAGGGTTGAGATTATAAACCACTGCTTATAATAATGCCTCTACGAACATTCATTATTTATGGGTAATTACGAGTATTAGTTACCTAATACTTTAGTAATATTGGGAACTCCTTCAGAATTAAAAAAAATACAAACATCCACGAGTTTAAAAGTCGTGGGTTAACATCTCGTAAGATCCATCCATTTGGGGGTTTTTCCACTATAAGTTAGCCTTGACTGCGATCTCGCCTGATGGTAAGTGATGATGCAGTCTATGATGGTAGTGGGCTAACCTGTAAGGGGTAGAATGGTGACTGGCCACGGCCGAGGCCTACCACACAAACCAGACCAGTGAAAAATCAGTAATTATAATTTGCCAGATTGATCCTGCCGGGAATCCTCCCACGTTGAGACAACAGCGCTCAACACTGTACCAGGGAGGTCGTCAAGAATATAATCGAATATATAAAAATTTTGTGTCACAGTTTTAGTGTTTATACTCCTCCGAAACGGCTTGACCGATTTTGACGAAATTTCATATGTATATTCAGTAGGTATGAGAATCGGCTACTATCTATTTTTCATACCCCTAAAACACCTCAATCCACGCGGACGGAGTCCGGGCATCAGCTAGTCTTCATATAGTAAAGTACAAGAATTCACAAAAAGTAGGAGAGTCAAAAAATCTCGCCTACACATTGTTAAATTGTTTCGAGTGTCAAATATCGAATTGTAATGCATTTTCACGGTGCCTCCGTAGGCTTAGTACGAGATGGAACATGTCGACAGCGTAGATAGATAGTTCTAGTGTGGAATCATTAACGTCAGAATAAAAAAGAACTTTAGAAAAATAAATAAAAGTTTGTTGACCAGCACTACAATTCATTATACTTATTTTGACTAAACTTATACAAATACAAATTAAACTAATACTACGTGTGGTTAATGGGCCAGTCCGTGCCACAGCATGAGAGTTAGGTATATATACCTATTTAACATACTGCAATGCTGATTTTCAGGAGGGGCCCAAGGGTCAAGACGTAACGGACCGTCACTTAAACCTAATAAAAAAAATTGCCAGTCATAGGGACTGCCGATAGAAGTGAAAACAATTTTTTTTTTATTTTAATTAAAATTATTAAGATATAAACCTTAACTAGTGTTAACTTTAGTGCCTTAGTAGGCATTAAAGTTTAATTTCGAATGGAGTATGTTCGTGAGCATGTCGCTGTTTGCGAGCATGTCGGTCACGCGAACCAAAATTTTTACCTTTATCTAAATTTAAAAACTTCTTCTTTAAGTGAAAACTTCTTTAGGTGCGTTGAGAACTTTTTGGTAAAAAAGTGTTCAAAGCGCCTAAAGAAGTTTTCACTTCAATCAAAATTACTTAATTAACTTAAAACAAAAAACTTTACGGTTCAAATTCTACGTGGCATATACGGCAATAGCACGGCACTCACTGGTCTCCGAAAACATACCTATACAATACAACAAAACATCACAAAATATATTTGCAAAAGTCGGGATTCCCCTATATATAAAATGGTTCATTAATACATTCAAAATGGCACAACAGAAATACATAATACAAAATATTATCATCTACATCACTTCACTTAGCATCGTGAAGAACATCTGCATCATCAACGATCTCTTTATTTTGCAACAAGCAGATACCCACGACTTCGTCCGCGTGAAATATTTCTTTTAATCCCCACAGGAACTCCCCGATTTTTCGGGTTAATATATAGCATAAGACAATCATAAATAATGTAGCTTTTTATTGGTACCAGGATTTTCAAAATCGGTTCAGAAGATCTTGAGATTTCCCCCTACAACGTTACAAACTCACAAACTTTACCTCTTTATAATATTATAGTATTGATGAGCATAATTTTACAATGTGACTTACATATTACTTGGCCCCTGTCAGATTACATCGTTAATTAAAAATGCTGCTTTAGGTACCCACATTTTTTCTCTACAATGCAACGTTTGTCGTCTCGAAATCTATCAACATTGTCTACATGTGTAATACTTGTGCTAGAGCTAACGATTGGGCAAGGTTTATTCGACACAGGCGAGGGAGGTTGGGAGGAGGGTAGTTGGCAAACTAGGCGGAACGCATTATATGCAATTTCACGCGTAGAATCGCGATTATGCACGCGCACGCGCCTCGGTGCGTTGCGGTAACGGATAGGTTGACAGTGAAATGCTTATTTTTGTCACTTAAACGGCCGATCAATATGTCTGTAAGCCTGTAAGGTATTTATTTTTTATACGACCGCCTAAAAAAAGGAGTATATTGTTGTCAGGGTTCATGTATGTATGTATGTATGTGAGTTTGTATATTCCACCATAACTTGTATACGCCTGCACCGATTTTGATAAATGAGGTATCGTTAGAATCCCTAGCTTATTCCGGGTGACATAGGCTAGTAAAATTTTTAAAAAAATTGATGGGGTGACCATGGTCCCGCATTAAAGACTAAAGTTGAAAAAAAAATCGAAAATAAGATTAACTATTTAATCTTCATCTAGAAAATGATGAGTAGATTCCAAAAATATATAACACTATAGTTCAATATCCAGTGATTCACAAACAAATATCATTTGGCTTGGCTATATATGCAAATCGCTTCTTATGGAGGTAAACTCGAAAAATAATCGTATTTTTTAATTCGTTAAATTAATTTTTTTTGTCACTAAAACGGCCGATCAATAGGTCTGTAAGGTATTTATTTTACTTTAGTGCAAAGGGACAAATAACGAACTCAACGAAAACAACAACGAAAAATAAGTTAACCATGCTCTACGTATGGAATTAATTGATACCAATAATACTTTTAAAGGACCTATTGATTCCGTGGCTCTAGTTACGTACTATGGTTTTGCTAAAGTTATGTAAAAATGGTAATGACTCGTCTTGGATAACTAGATAATTATCATATTAGTTAGTTTATTGAAAACTAGATGACACCCGCGACCGGATTAAGTATTTTTGATTCCCGCGGAAATTATTTGTCTTTGCGGGACAATAAGTCTACTCGTATATTTTTCCTCGGGGACGACCTTTCTCTGTACCTTTTGTCAAAATCGGTTGAACAGATGGGTCATTAAACGTAGCAGACAGACAGACTTCAGCCTTTATAATAGTGGTACAGTTTGCATGAGTATTAATTTACATAATACATTATGTATTAGCTAGGTGATTGTGATAAGATCTGAAGATATTTTCAAAAGCCCTAAACAAACCTGAATCTTGTTGTTTGGAGGCGCTCAATGCAAGATAGGTGTTCACAAAAAGATCATATTTAATTAAGCTTTGTAGTATTTGTCGTAGTCACAATGAAATCCGTCTATTGTGTTGCTCCGAGGAATCCCTATTAGCCAAAGGCGACAGGTGCATGAGAGTAGGGCTACCAGAAACAAGTATCATTTAGGACACTTTTACTTCAACTTTTTTAGCAGTAATTAAAGTAATTGACGTATTGAACAATGAATTCTGCAAGTTTTATTGCTAGTGGACACATTGTTAACTGATTTAGCAAAATTTCTTAGTGCTGTCATTTCTTTAAACGAAAGTTTATCATTCATTGTGCAAGTGAGCCTTAATTTGGAGAATTCTAAATTTATTGGGCGTTAAATTACAATAATCTAACAAAAACAAAGAAATAAGTCAGGAATTTTCTCGCTGTGAAATTGAAGCTAGCGCTAGAGTTTTATTCTTTTTTCTTCAAAGCAAAGTGCCTCTTACCAAAGACGCTTTACATTTCGAATTAAGTGCTACAGAATATTCAAGGTCATTAACGCGCTGGGGCGCATTATTTTATACCTATAGCAGCTGTATTTTTTCATTTCACGCGGTTTACAGCTGAACCGCTGAACTTGTTTTTAAATTTTTAGATGTGTGGAAGAAGTATCCGCCCATAACTTTGTACCCGTGGGAATTTTGAAAAATCTGGCCTTGGGCTCGGCGTTGATTAGTCAGTTAGTGAGTGAGTGAATCAGGACTTTAGTTTTTGTAGTTTCCGTGCTTCTCTTTACGTATCGAAGATAAATAACTATTTAATCGTATCATAAGATGGTGAGGATGACTAAATTAATCCTATAGTGGCATTAATTAAAACTCGAAATATTATTAAACATGATATACTTTATGATGATTAATTATGATACGCAGTAATGAAATTATGCACAGTATTCCACGTTAATAACCATGACAGTTACCTGCACAAAATCACAGCTGATTTTATAACAAATATTATTTAAGTTCTACGCACCAATTATTTCATTTTGTAACCTGTGATTTATAGCTGACTTCCAAAAAAGAGGAAGTTTTCAATTCGGTGCGTATTTTTTTAATAGATGTCGATGCATATCTCCGTGGTTTCTATACCGATTTGAAATTTTTTCCCATAAATATTCTGACTCCAAATTCTCTATTCTGATACTGTAGGTGCTACATAAAATGCTCAAAACTAGGAAGTTAGGAAATTTTGATTGTGAATTCGTATAGTAGGTATCAAGTTACGTGTATACAATTCAACTCTGAGTCCTAACTGCTCAACCCTGATGCTGCAGGGTACAGAACTCCTTAAAAATAGCGATTTAGGATTTTTTAATGATGAATTCATGTTGTAGGTGTCAAGCAACGTTAAGTATGAAGTACTTAAAGCCAAGTCCCAACTCCTCAACTCTGATGCTGCAGGGTCCTGCACTCCTAAGTCATGATTTAGAGTATACTAAAAAGTTAAAAATATAAATTCTTTCCAAAAAACCGGCTTCCAAAGCCATTTTGATTGATTTCTACACACTATGTTAAAGATAATCAAAGTTCACGTGTCACCCTCGACCAAATTCAACATAGTATGTAGAAATCAAAATTCTTTTTTACTTTACAGTGGTTTGGAAGTCGGTTTTTTGGAAAGAATTTTTTGTGAAATCAAATTAAGCGACCACAACGTTAGGAGCTTCTGATATTCCACACGAACGAAGCCGGGACGGGTCTGCTACTCAGCTAGTCTTTTATATTGAGCGCTGTCATCTTATTGTGGGAGATACGGGGTTAATTTCCCGGCAGAGTCAATTTGAGAATATATAATTTCTGAACTCTGTCTGGTAAGAGGCCTGTGGCTAGTTACCACCCTACCGATAAAGGCAAACCAAGCGATTTAGCGTTCCGGTACGATTCCGTGTAGAAACCGATTAGTGGTATGGGTTAAATATAACTTTCGTACCCCTAACAGATAAAGTTGGTATCATCTTAGACTCCATCATCACTTACCGCTCGGTGAGATCGCACTCAAGGGCTAACCTGTAGTGGGATAAAAAAGAAATAGTCAAACACTAGCGAATGCCCGTGACTTCGTCTGCGTGGTTTGAGGAAGGCTATGTACTATTCCAGACTATAATCTATCTCTGTGCCAAATTTCAGCCAGATCCATTCAGCCGTTGGGGCGTGATTGAGTAACAAACATCCATACATCCACACATCCATAGATCCATACATCCATACATCCATCCAAACTTTCGCATTTATAATAGTACTAGCGAATGCCCGCGACTTCGTCTGCGTGGTTTGAGGTTTTTTGGTTCCCGCGGGAACTCTTTAATTTTCCGGGATAAAAAGTAGCCTATGTGCTATTCCAGACTATAATCTATCTCTGTGCCAAATTTCACCCAGATCCATTCAGCTGTTGGGGCGTGATTGAGTAACAAACATCCATACATCCACACATCCATACATCCATACATCCATACATCCATACATCCATACATCCACACATCCATACATCCATACATCCATACATCCATACATCCATACATCCATACATCCATACATCCATACATCCATACATCCATACATCCATACATCCATACATCCATACATCCATACATCCATACATCGATACATCAATACATCCATACATCCATACATCCAAACATCCACACATCCATACATCCATACATCCATACATCCAAACATCCATACATCCATACATCCATACATCCATACATCCATACATCCATACATCCACACATCCATACATCCAAACATCCATACATCCATACATCCATACATCAATACATCCATACATCCATACATCCATACAAACTTTCGCATTTATATTAGTAAGATAAAAATGACGGCCACCCTAGCGGCAGCACGTGCGCGCCCTAGACGCATAAATTCCTGGCTCGGTATTGTGCGTAGACGTCACGTCCCCCGCCCGGGCTACATATTGCCGCGAAATATTGGGGCATCCCTATCAAGTGCACGGAGGAGCGGAATTTGCGGATAGACCCTGTAAACGCGGACATTTTTTAATAGAAAAGAAAAGGATCAATAAAGGAATCTTCCTTTATTAATTCTATTCTTTAAGGTGCCAGCGGAGGGTGAATTGCCCATACAAACTTAATACCAGAATAATTCGTAATTCAAGAATATTTCCAGCATATTATCCGATTATTGAGATTGAACTTGTATTTATCTAGAGCCCTGGATAATTATGTTTTCAAAATATTTTCTCAAAATGAAATGTAAGCGCATAGCGTTTTGCATGTTTTTACGACATAAATGGCATGTTTTCTCCTTGTTTGTATCATATTAAAACCAACGATATCTTACGTACTAATTGATCAGGAGCATAGCCTATATTGCCAAGTTCCCGAATAACAACACGAAGTGAAAAACACAACAAGTTATCCGTTTCTAACTAATTTTTCTTCCGCATCGCATAAAAGCAGCTAATTAGCTGCTTTTATAATCATTTTTTTTTTTGCTTTTATGCGATGATTTTAGCTTATTTATGCTAGTCATTAATGACTAGCATAATTACCATCATTCATACATGTCTACTCTAAAAAAACTTTTAAATTAGGACACACAAAAATTTAGTAATAAAACAAGAGAAGGTAGATAATAACCAGTACTTACGTACCGAAGTTACTATTAATTATGTATTTATTTGCTCGTACATAACTCGATAAACTAAACGATAGCTTTCTCAAATATGTAGCTAAGGTTATTTTTAGCCTTCTTCATTCCATATAATTGAGATGTTAATTTAATCCTTCCATGGATTTTTAGTACAGCTCTACGAACACGAACGCTTTAGTAACCTGTGCACATTAAGCTGTTCAAACGCTCGCTTTACGAGAAAAGCTCGAAAAACGGTTTTGGATATACATGCTCGCTTTTGGTCGAATAACAATCAATCTACACTAATACCTCGCTCAAATTAGCCAAATCGCTTCTTTTGTGCTCATTCTACTTCTATAACTCAAATCAGCCATAGATTTAGAAACTTTTCTACGGCACGTATAAATGCTTCGACTCAAGCAGCCCCTCAGAATTTCTGTGACTGGACTAGGACTGTTCATCCTAATTTGTTGAGACTTTATTCAACGTGCGTTTAATGCTACGTGGATCGTCTCACGTGTAACATCTCTAAGCCTTTACAACAACAACAAAAAACGCGTGAACCATGCCTTTCTAACACGAAGATGTAACTCTTGACTTCATGACGTTAGTGTGTTAGTAGTAGTAGTATATGAATTAGTGTTAGACGCATTTATTAACGCAGTTTAGAAATGCGTCCGTGTATACGAGGGCTTAGAAGTACGAAATTATCTCGCCTGCCCTGTACGCATTATCATATGGCACAAACCTATTAAGGGTTGTTGACGTTTTAATTAGTCCCATTTGTCCACACTATTTACTCACATGGCCATGGACTATTGAACACCTATAACACCGTCGTTCAGACTATTTGTATGTTTAATTTTCGCGTGGAAACATTTACGGATTTTCCCCTCATTAATGTTGAAAATCGTTTGGTTTCGGTAAAATAGGTACTTACGTATTTGCCATGAGCTTCTTTCTATAAGTAGACAGATAAAGAGCAAGATGGAATAATATTAGAAACCACGGTGTCCATTGTCAGACACTTAGTATGATTGCAACCCCCCAAAATAAAAAAAGGAGCTCAATACTTTAACGAATTTGAGGTGCCACCTTTGCTACCTGATACTTTCCAAAGCAACCGCGATCCAAACTTCATAGTCGGGGATCGTTTATACCTCTATTATAGACATACATTGAGAAACTTTTAGCTTTAATAAAATAACGTTTTAAGATACCGTTACTGATTATCACCATTATATTTATTTTATAAATAACTAGACGTAATAAATGTAGTATACCTACCTAAATTGAATATAAACATTATTTGACTTTGACTTTAACGAAGGTCTGATCGTCGCGGGATCTTGGACCATTAGAACAAGGTATGACCATTGACCATGTTATATAAAGCTATCCATGATCACAATATATTTAAAAATGAATATAGGTAGGTATTTATTCAGTAGGTATAAAAATATTTCCGTAAGTGCGAAAATACAGAATCTCGGTCGCAGTTATTATCATAATATGCCCCCCAATTGTGTAAGAATTGTCGATCAAATCGTCAAGTTCAGTGTCAAAGTAAAATAAGCCATACCATTATTGTGTTAGAGCTCAATTTCGTGTATCCATTCTTATACGTTTAGGTATGTACGATACCATTATCGTATGAGAATGGATACACGAAATTGAGCTCTATCTCAATGCATTTATGGTTTACTTTACTTTGACGCCAAAATTTGACGATTGGATCGGCAATTCTTACATAATCACACCTCTTATCACAGTTTCGAGTATGAGCTTATGACTAGTATTACCTATAGACAATTATTATTACAAGAGACAATGTTATTGCCCACTACGAACGTAGGTATGCCCACTATACACTTGGACAGCTTCGATAGAAACCCAATGGTGAACTCGCCAGGTGCATAACTGAAACGGTCCCTGCCCTTATACTGCCAACGTTTAAACCATTTTAAGTAATATTGCTTAAGTATTGCTTTAAACGTTGGCAGTATGGCCCTTGAGTTCGTTCTATCTTTGGTGGTGAAGTGGAATGTCGTGACTCGTAAGGAGTCCAGGGGCCATACTTCCAACACAATATATTGTTTCAATTTTGTTGAGTTTCGTGTTTCAGAATTATAATCCTTACTAGCTGATGCTCGTTTTTTTAAATTCCCATCAGGATCTCATCAATCTTACGGGATAAAAAGTAGCCTATGTCACTCTCAACTATATCCATGCAAAAAATCACGTCTATCCGTTGCTCTGTTACGGCGTGATTGAAAGACAAACCAACAAACAAACACACTTTCGCATTTATTATATTAGAATGAAGTATGATATACATACTATATACTTTAGGAAAGTCATTTTGAGTAATATTAATGCTTTACTATTGTTTGGCAGTAGTGCACGAAAACAAAAAAAAGCGCACTGATAAATTACGCCATCTCCCCTGTATTACACAACTACAGGTGGGGAAGGGGTGTAATATTCGATTATGTATAATTATAATTCCGATAACCTATCGGAAAAATCAATTGAACCGATTTTATCTCGCTCAATTCTCGAGTGATGATTGGAGTAGCTATTGATAAACTTTGTAATCAGTCGCATGTACGATCATATAATATTATCAAAGGTTAACATACGAATGTAGGTTACACGCCTACTCATGAGTTCACAATAAGAGAAATTGTGTAAGGGAAAATTACCCTTGTCCCGATAGCAGCTAGTTCTATAATAGTATGCTCTATATTGACTTTTATTGTGATAATAATCAATATTGTGCTAGGACGTTGGAGATAAAAAAATTAATCCGAATAGTTATAGATTATAGGTATCTATTGACTTATTGAGCTTTGACTATCAGCTCCCCAGCGGTACAGAAGCTCAAGTTTAGATCAAGTGGTCCTGAAATTGGGAGGTGGGTTTGGTTTCAGGTGAGAACAATTATGGATTGTATGCTTTCAAAACTGGCTTAAATTCTAAGAACCATTAGACGTTAATAAGCATTTATCTCCCAAGGTGCTGAAATTATGACCTCACAATGAAAAGTGCATCGATGACAGCTTCCAATAGGACATGGATGAATGACATTACGAAAGTCTATGAGGCCCGATATGAATATTGTACTTTATAATTTTTATGCCTGGCCGCGAATCGAATCCAGGTCCTCGTCATCTGCAGTCAACTATGCTAAACTTGACAATGCATCTCAACGTAACTATTCCTATATTTGGTAAGTCAATGCCTTCTTTATGTGTCTTACCTCTTCAGTCTTTAACGGCTGCCTCCGGTTTGCATTCATGTACCTATTAAGATATATTCAATTAATTATTTATTTAGTCACGTCATAGTTTGACTCTACCACCGGCTTCAGAAAGAAAACTTCCTCTACTCTTTCTTTAACAATTAAACGTATAGCCCACTACATTAATGAACCAAAAAAGCTCTACAAATTCTCAGTATTGAGAAAAACTACGAAACTCCTGAGAAACAAAACATTGAGAGAAAGAGGGGCTGTGTCAAATCCATAGAACACTTTTGCAAGACACATCTTCACGATATAACCTAAGTGCACCCTTAAACTTCAATAATCATAATCCATTCCCGGTCCCAAACTTCTAAACAGCAGGCCATCTCCGTTTTTAAGATGACATTATGTGCATTAGCGCTAAATGTTACGGGTTTCGGCATTATCCAAAACGTAAATTGATTGAGTGTTTCGAACTCCAAACAAAAAGGGTGGTAACAAAACAAAAAGAATTACACTGTAATACGTGTCAACGAGCGTTTGATCGATACCGGGCCCTTCAGGTGCGGAGATATCCGATGTTGAACAAATTCTGAAGATAACTTCGGTTTTGGAAGAGGGTAATTTTGGAGCGTAGCTTATAATATCCCGAGTTTGTAGTGGGTTATTTCTCAGACCAGTTAGAAGCTAGAAAGGTGTTGTAGGTACTTTATTACGTAGAAGTATGTTCATAGAATATTGCGTACCTAATAGTAGAAAAATAAAATCATGTCCTCCAGGCTGCGGCACAAACTTAAAGGAACTCAAAGTTTATTTTTTATTTAAAATTGGTACCTACAGAATAGGTATACCTTTTGAACGTCACATTTACAAAGTAGACGTGAAAACTAAAGCTACGAGCCAATCGGGTACCATCCATGCTTTTTTTATCATTTAAATAAACCTTTATACTGTAATCCCTCTTCAGAAATCTCACCTATGGCCCAAGAAACACAACATAGTATCACCCATAAAGAGTAGACCGACGTTTGTTCTACAACATATAATAGAACTCCGCCACGCCGATTGGTAGTTACTAAAAACATGAAAGAATCTCCAGCGAAACAATAAAATCATAGCCGTGAGCAATAAATAGTATTCACATTGTCTGAATAAACGCCAACCGCTCATTATTGAATGTTAACTATATCGTTATATCCCATTACCCTAATATACTCTTTATGCAAAACCAAATTAAGGTGAAAATTGATTGAAATATTTAAAGACATATTGCCGTAGAAAAATTTTCCCCAATGAAAACCGACGCGTGGCGATCACTGGTTGTATTATTGAAACTGTTGGTAGTTCTTTTCCATAGAGAACGGTACCACTTAGAGTAGCAATACAAATGGGTACGTATATGTCACCGTAAGATTGTAAAAACCATTAGATTATAATCTAACTCGCGAAATTCTAAACTGTCGAAAGATTGTTAACTGTTCAATGTTTTGAATGTCAATTTTTGAAATATTCATTTTATTTACGTTTTCTTGTCTCTTTCTTGTAGGTTAGGTTAGGGTTCGACATAAATAATCAAGTAGTGTTATCGGGTTTAAATACCTATCAGATTACAATCTACCGGAAAATAATGCGTTAAATTGTAATCTTTCGACAGTTTAGAATTTCGCGAGTTAGATTATAATCTAACGGTTTTTACAATCTTACGGTGACCATTTCCCGGTATGGGCACTTCCTCATAATATAACCACTTCATATCCTATCTTATCTATATTTAAGATAAATTGAAAAAAGTAGAGGAATTCCGTATTCTCCAGTCGTGATTAGTTGAGTACCTGATACCAGCAAAATAATATCGTATCCGCGGAAGCGAACTGAGGACTGAAACTGAAACCTTCCCAAAGGTCGATTTCCGGCCGAAGTCGAAGGTTTAATAATTCTGATAAAATCAGCTCGCAGTGAAACCCCCGTACCTCGCACGTCACCGCTTCCATTGCTTTGTCGTGCATTTTTTTTCAACTTTCGCCGTCGGTCAAAACTTCGACCCATTTTTTCCCAGCCGGCAAAAGTTTTCAGTTAACATCGCTTGACGTTATGTGACGTCACCACTCTCCCGGGAAACGTAAGCTACAGTTTTAGACAGCTGCAAGTTGCAAAACAGTACTTACGCCTGCTCTAAAAGTCATGTGCTCTATGTTATTCGCAATAGGGCTCGATAAGTTTGTTTGATGTGCCTTATTTGAAGTTGTCGAATCAACAAAGGCAGATAATGTTTTAGATATTGAAATGTAACAACTCGATATTCGGATATTGTATACAATATATAGTTACCTACTACTACTAAACCCTGGCGAGTTGAAAAAGAATGTCGTTTGAAGGAGAATTTTTGATTCATTAGTAGGTATTATGTAGGTATTTATATATATCATATATATTTCATCATCATCAACCCATTGCCGATCCACTGCTAAGCACAAATCTTATAGGCGCTACTAGTCCACCATCCTGGCTAAGTGTGGATTGGCAGCGTTCGCACACCTTTGAGAAAATCTTAGTTATTACGAAGTCCGTAGTAGCAAGGCTGTACCTATTCTGTGGTTAGTCTGTTGAGTTACACCCCATTCCCTTTGCCTCGGAACCTTGGACGTATCTATCAAACACTCTGAACCCACGGTTAGTCCTGGGCTTTATCTTTCTACGGTTATTTACTTAAAATTGAAATTAAACTTCACTACAAAGGACATTCATATTATGGGTCGGTTGAAGTAAATATCGTAGATGAATGCATTTAATTTAAAACTTAATAAATAACTGGCTTCGAGGTAACTATGTCATATTATTTCCGCTCAAAGACTGAAACATAAAATTTAATATTAAGTTGCACCGCAGGTTAGTACTATACTACTATACAGCGTAAATACTTGTTGTAGATGAATTCATTTACTTTAAAAATGAATAAAAAACTCGCTTCGAGGAAACTGCATATCATATTATTATACCCGGTTAAAGCCAACACACACAACGCGCGACAGTTCGAGAGTCGTAGTCCCTGTTAGACGTCTCTCGAGCTATTTAAGACAACGAGGTAAATAAGTAGGCAAGCTTGGTAAGATAATCAATTTTCTACGGTTCTACCTCTAGAGCAGTTTCCAATTTATGATATGAGGAATTGTTATTGTACCTTCCGTTAGTAAAAAAAAGCTCTGGATTATAACAATAGTCTTTCTGTACAATAGTGAGGTGTTCTTTCTTACACGCGGTTAACAAATTGATTGACTTGTTGACCGTACGGTATCGTAGAATCTCTCCGGATTCGAACTTTACTTCGTGTTAGAAAATTAATAATCCTATAGCCAGGATCTAAATGCATTGTGCTCGTTACTGGTTTTTTATAGGACTGCCTGAAAAAAGGAGTATATTGTTTTTAGGTTTCATGTATGTATATATGTATGTATGTATGTGAGTTTGTATATTCTACCATAACTTCTATAGGCCTGAACCGATTTTGATAAATGAGGTATCGTTAGAATCCCTAGCTTATTCCGGGTGACATAGGCTAGTAATTTTTTTTAAAAAATTGATTGGGTGACCATGATCCCGCATTAAAAAATCGAAAATAAGATTAACTATATAATAATCATCTAGAAAATGATGAGTAGATTCCAAAAATATATAACACTATAGTTCAATATCCAGTGGTTCACAAAAAATATCATTTAATAAAAATGTGAATATGATTCTAATTTAATTAGATTAATTTAGATTTTTAACTTTTTATTTCGTTTTTTGGCAGGGCAGTCGTGTTTTTTAATTTTTTTAATTATGACTTGTTGTATCAGTGTGAAAACTGCTTCAAGTGTGTCTTGTTTCATACAATTCCTTTACCTCGTTGTTTTTCGTTCATCCGCTCAAGCTAAATGCGTGCAGCTATTGATGTCTCGCGTTTCGTTTGTTTCATGCTTCATAATAATAAACTTGGGATATGCAAGCTGGGTACAATATTAACCGCTTCAAAGGCTCTTCCCACTAAAATGTATTTTAATGACGTTTGGAATGGGACCAAAGTTTCAAGTTTTCAGAGCAACTGCTGAGTTTCTTGCCGGCTCTTCTCAGCAGAATCACCTTCCGAACCGGTGGTAGAGTCTTAACGCATATAATATATAGTATAAGTGACACAAGTTATCCTACATGAAATAAATAAATCATTTATCAAAAAGAAAAGCGATATATTACCTATAAACAATATTGGTGATGTACAACTGTGCTATTACGAGTCGTAAAATATTACTAGATGATGAATACAATGATTAATGAATGATTTTAATAAGTATTAGAATGAAGTAGGTAGGTATGATACGTAGGTTTCGATGTTGCTTTTTTAGGTACAGGACAAGAATCGAGGACAGGCCTTTGAACTTAAAGACTTTTCCTGAAGCCTTGTATTGTACCTATTTAAAACCTTCTTGACAATTAAAACTTTATAATAAATAAATTAAAAAAGTAAGTACCTACTCACGTCAATTTTTTTACGCAACAATCAAATTTGTCATGTGTACATTTTACTATAAAAATTAAATAAATAATGTACTTATGTATATTAAATAAAAAAAATAAAACTTTAAACTAAAAAATGGTAATCTTGTGGAATTAAGCATTCTTTGGGTTTTTGGGAAAACTCACCGTTAAAATGGCAAGGTAACAAGTTTATATTTTTTTTTAAATATATTATACTTTAATTAGTATAAATTCTGGCTTCTGTCCTTGGTCTCGATGAAAAGTTTATTGATTTTACTAGTGCTAACTATCTTTTCGGAGATATACGTGCATTTTGAGCGATTGAATAACTTGATTTAACGTCATGCCTCAGAGTATTTAAGTAGACAGTTTGTTAAGCCATCTGGTCCAACTATTCCAAGTCTAGCCAATTCGCACTTGGCCAGTGTAGTAGACTATGGCTGCCCTTATCATTCTTAAACAGGAGAATCGTGTTCATGTGATGTTTCGAACCCTCATCTCGGTTTGATACGTTGGGATGACGTTATAATATACTTACATGACGGTGAAGCCATCCCATTCTACTCTTCTCGGAATGAGAACTTTTCTTCTTATTCTATGTGGAGGTCCAAAATCAGTAGGTGGGATAGGTTTAAATGGGGATAAGAAAAGGGAAAGAGAAAAAATATTCAAGTACCAATACGACTGTGCCACACGGTACAATACCAGGGACTGAAACACAGATTCATAAAGGTTACAGAAATGAAAGTTTAACAGAATCGAAGCTGTAACCCTTTTCAATGTGTTTTTAATTCTGTTAACCCGAAGCACTTATATTTATGTATCAGAAACGAATCTGTACCAGAAATAAAGGGTTT
Source organism: Erebia palarica (assembly GCA_964035005.1). Taxonomy (NCBI): domain Eukaryota; kingdom Metazoa; phylum Arthropoda; class Insecta; order Lepidoptera; family Nymphalidae; genus Erebia; species Erebia palarica. The sequence continues at coordinate 34,967,578 of OZ035986.1, read as the reverse complement.
TAAAATGTAACCGAAATAGCGACGTTGCCAAATTTAGTGTTGACGCGTATTCAAATTTGAATCTAAGGTGAGAGCACCGATGGTTGCAATTGTTTTAAGAAAAACATGGCCATGTTGTGTCTTTGTTTGTAAAGTCCAATGAAGTGAGAAGACCGCGTTGTCACACCGTGCAATTTGTTAGAGCGTGTATCTATTAGGGTTAGAGATAAAACACTATAAATTAACAGAAATAAACGGTTACAGATTGATTGGGTTACAGTATCGTTTCTATTTCGGTTATAAGTGTTTCTGTTTTATAACAGTTTCAAAAAACAGTGTTTAAACCCCTTATTTCGGTTACTGTTACAGTCCTTGTACAATACCATAAGGTAAGTGTTACTCCGGCACCTCCAGTAGGTAGGTACTTGAGCATTAAACACGATGGTCAAGCAATAAACGCGCCAGGATAACGATTGTCATGTGTGGCAAAACCTGCTGGGCGACCGCGTATCTCTGACAGCTACAGCGTAACGATCGCAATCACCTCTGATTGGATAACACTCTTCCACTATTGGACAAAATCCATTGACGCAGCAAGAATACCATAAATTCAGCCAATCACAACAATTGATACTGTAACAATGACTGATGTAGAAGATACGCGGTCACCCTGCTGATAAAAGGCGTCAGCTCAGCATAATGCTGAATGCCTTGCAATGAACTATATGACCATATGGCTACTGCGCTTAATTTCAGTCGGAGCCCTCCTAGGCGTAAGCATAATAATAAATGTCCTGCCAACCGAATTTCGGACGTGGCGGCCTATTTCCAGAGAGATAAGCCATGTGCGCGGGAGATATTGTAGTGCACAAGTGAACTATATCTCGGCTATGAGAGTAAAGGAAAAGAAAGTGCACCTGTGTATGCGCACAGCACATGTGCACTCTCTGTTCCTTTACTCTGATAGCCCGATTGGACGGAAAATCCGAGGGTGATCCGTACATAGGCTGATGATGATTTCCACAGTTGCTTTGGACGGAAAATCCGAGGGTGATCCGTACATAGGCTGATGATGATTTCCACAGTTGCTTTGGACGGAAAATCCGAGCTGGGTGAACCGTATATAGGCTGATGATGGTTTCCACAGTTGCTGTCCGTGCGGCGGCCCCAGCGGCGCCGGCAGTTCAGCGAAGTCAAACCTCCCTCTGATCTGTCTCGTCCCGCGCGATGGTGGGCCCGAAAGCGGTGCCAATCCCAGACCAGTACCAGCCGCAAGCAGTGGGGCGACGAACGACTTCCAACTCCTCGATGAAGACTACATCAAGAAACATTTCAAATTGCCACAGCGGGCTCTGTACCTAGACCCTTTTAGGTAAACACTTTTAGGTACAGAAACGCCGGGTTATCCTTTCAAAACCTGAATACTTTGACAGAATTCATACAAAATCGTCAAAATTTCAAATTTATTCCTGGGTTAAACGTAACCCGGCGTATCCGCAAGCGGGCCTTAAGTCGGGTCGGGTTGAATTTCTTGTATTTATATGGACGACATCACACAGAACGCGGCCGCGTGGCTGGTGACGCTGGTCTTAGAGTTGCAGAGAAATAAAAAGTTGAAAAGTTTACTCAGATCTTTTCTCGGACGGAAGAAACGCGATTGTTCAATAGCCAGCCGCCAAACAGCAAAGCTGTTCGCTTCGAGACCGGCAACTTCTGTCGAAGTACCTACTTAGTAATAAAATGATTACGATTTGCCGAGACATTTGGGCCTCTGCCCCACGATTGTGTGATAAAATCATAAACGCTTAACGAACGCATCATTCATAACTGCCATGCCCCTAACAGGTTAGCCCGCTACCATCTTAGACTGTATCATCAATTATCATGGGGTGAGATTGCCGTCAAGGGCTAACTTGTTGTTTATAAAAAAATAATTCCTTAATTATAGGTAAGTACAGCTGGATTAATACGATTTATGCTCTCAAATGATTAAGATTCTCTTACACAATTGGACCTCTGGGGCCTTATTATGTAATGTAATTACAGCTTTAAATGTGTGAAGATCACAATCACCTCTGAATGGTCAACTCTCTTATGGAAAAAATCCATTGACACAGCAAGAATACCATAAATTCAGCCAATCTCAACGATTGGGACTATAACATTGATTGCTGCAGGTTTTACATAATAAGACTGCTTGTCTTTATATTCTACAAGTTGATCTTATGTTTTGTAACCAGGCGACCCCTCATAACATTTCCAATGACCCAAGAGGATGTTCAGAACTTCAACCTGGCGAGAAAGTACAAGATTAACCAACAAATTTTGGACGGATTCCTGGACCCAAGCGCAGCTATTTCAGCACCCAGTGTCTTCGTAAGTACCTTGTACCACTTAACCGATTCATGTTGTAAAGGCGAAAGTGTCTCTGTCTGTCTGCTACTTTTCACGGCACATCGGAATTTTGGTAAAGAGATAGATCGCAGGACCCATTGGACCAGTTGAAAAATTCCACACGGGATTTTCAAAAACCTAGTTCAAGCGGGTGAATCCGCATGCATCGTCTACATTTTAGTATATTTTATTATAATGCAGTACCTAGTCGATTTACCTACTCCTTTGGGAATTTCGAAAAATCCCGCCTTATTTCCTGTTTACATAAAAGGTCTGTGCCAAAAATTTGCTTTCGAATTCCAAGGGTTTGAGCTTGTCGTTGATGAGTCAGTGAGTGAGTGAGTCAAGAGTGCAGACAATTTGTACATAGGCTAAGATTACACTGTAAGTTCTACTCACGTACCTACTTAAAGGAGTAAATTTGAAATGTAAACAGTCTTGTAAGATGCTGCAATTATCTTTGTTAAGTAAACTACCTACTAAAGTACGCGCGCGAGTTGAATGCAGAGCTTTTGTATGTGTCACCATACATTAGTTCTGCATTCAACTCGCGCGCGAACTGTAAGTGCTCTACTTCCGTAAAAACTTGTACATACGTATACGTGTACATACGTGTGGCCTTACACTAATGATTTTTATTTATAATTTTGCGTTCAATGTAGCCATACGCAAAATCCGAAGCAGAGAAACGAAAAGAGGCAGAGGAAGATGAAGAAATAATTTATATCTTGCAACTTCCCGATTGGGAGTTCCAATGCCCTGTGCACAATCAAACCATTAGGACCCCGAGGTACAGTATTTTTATTAAACGTTTATAGTTAATGCTATAATATTTAAGCATTTAGGTAATTCATTCAGCAGGACCATACCGGGTAACAGGTTCGCCTAATCAGATCCATTACATTACAGTATTATATAAATAAAAACAAAAACAGCTAGCGACATCTGTCGTAACTCATTTCAATTTCAAATTATTGTAGAGAGCGCCATCTAGTGTAGAGGAAAATAACTTCTACGCTACAGATAGGGCTATTTTTGTGTTCATTGAAATGATAAAAGGTGGCGGGATCAAACGTTTGCCTTTTTTTTCTTTATATAAAGCCAAGTACGACACGTCTTGCGTTTTTCTGTCCCAGACTTTTTATTAATTGGAATTAAATTGCGATATCCATACTTAATATGATAAATGCGAAAGTGTCTGTATATTTGTCTGCCTGCTACGCTTTCATGAGTCATCTGTTCAACCGATTTTGATGGAATTTGGTACAGGGATAGGTTGTATCCAGGGGAAGGACGTAGGCTAGGTACTTTATATCCCGGAAAATTATTCAAGAGTTCCCGCGGGAATCGAAATTATTTCTTCAACCGTTTTTGATGAAATTTAGTCATGAGGAACGACATGGCTACTTTTTATCCCGGAAAATTAAAGAGTTCCCGCAGGAATCAAAAAACGGGGATGAAATCGCGGGCACCATCTTTAGGTTTTACCTACAGTTTGCTTTATAATTTTATAATACCTATATATTTCAGGTTTATATGGCATTCCTGTAAAAAGACCAAAGATAAGGGTGCTGAACAGAAACGCGGAGGAGGACCTATGAACAAACCTAAGCCTTGGTTGCTAAGCAGACACACTGATTTCGATTTGCTGTCACAATGGTAATTTAATCGCATGGCAACAATGGTTTAATACGAGTCTGTTTCCGTACCTTATCACTAAATAATATAATAAAATGGTATCTATGTCTACAAAAATAAATTATTTACCAATTATTTCAGTTTTTTCATTAAACACGTGGTTAAATTTTTTAACTCATCATTTCAACCCATCGCTGGCTCGTTACTAAGCACAAGTCGTATTTCGGAATGAGAAGGGCTTGGTTACAGTCCACCACGCTGGTCAAACCACTGAGCCGACAAAGATGCAGTTTTGTGTTTCAGATATTATGTTATCTGCAAAGTTCTAATTGTTATTTCAAAGTTATAAGGTCACAATGGATACTGAAGGTACTGAATAAAAGACTAATATTTAGAGTGATATACCTAATTTGGTATTATAAAAAAAAAACTTGAGAGGTGTCTAAGAACACCCGCAGATGGAACGAAGTTCATCAGCAATATCCGGAACTTGTGCAGAAACACTGCCAGGATTCATTATTGTTATAATATTTTATTATCTATTATGTACAAAAAACCTGTATACACCCAACAAAAATAATCGTCGCGAGACCACACTGTTCAATGAGAAATAGAAAGACGAAACGAAAATAAAATGGACGGACTCTGGAAAAATATTGAAACCACCTTAGTTCTCGACAACGCCATCTATGTTCTCATTGAGGAAATTCAAGGATATTTACTTGCGGTTCATATCTAGGTTCGGGTTCATAGAATATTTATAACAACGCCATCTATATTAAAATGAAGGAATTCGAGGAGTGGTGCTTTTTGTGCACTCGGCTCGAACCCGTGGTTCATACGTGGTTTTGGGTTCGAGGTTTACACATATCACGCTAGGTGGCGTTGTTTTCTCATTTTTTGTCTTTTTCCGTCTGGCCCCCTTTCGCAACGCGCGATAAGGAACTCCGTTCAAAAATTCTGCTAGTTTCCTTCGTCACGCACCTGTCACCCAGCAGGTTTGCTTTATCTAGATGCCTCCGTTGAACGACAGGTAGGAAAAAACCCTTTAATCATAGATAATACAATATATAGACTGCTTTAATCAAAGAACGTACTAGGTACTCTACCCTCCTTATCTATCTCCAGATTGTGTTAATTGTGACTTTGATTGTTTGTGACATTAACATATTGATAGAACCATAGAATAATAATGTTTACTAGGTACCCGTTTACTACCGATACGGCATAAATTAAAAAGAAAATACTTTTATCTTTAGAGGTTACATAAATGCTAACTTTAGTCCACTTACGCTACATAAGCTATATTGACATATTTTTAGAGCATGAGGTGAAAAAATTATTGCTACATACTTACTACAGTATCGATCGCAAGGTCTCTCAGCCGACAAAGATGTAATACCTAAGTTGTTTTGTATTTTAGATATTAGGTCAGGTTAGGTTAGTATATAATATAGTTATGTATATACCTAATCAAGGCAAAATACATTGTCGCTGCAAAAATACCATAAATTCAGCCAGTCACAACATAGATTAAGTTCATAGTTAAATATGTACAAACTAAGTCATAATAAGTAGTATTACTGACACTTGACACGATAGAAATAAAATAATACTTTTAAAAAAAATTGTACAGGCAAAATTTAAAAGTAGGTAATAATAATATAATAATAAATTAGACGAAAAGCAGAAAAATTCAAAATGAATAGTAAGGATTTAGCCAAACTTGCAAAAGTGTAAGTCCAAATTTTAAATTCGTTGTTTAGCAGTTGTATAATAAAATAATTCATCGATAGTAGTCGGTGTTAGCAAATTAAAAAATGGTTATATTGGTAGGTAATTCGTAAGTAACTAAATGCCAAAACATGGAATGGGATTTTTTACAGTTTTAGTAGGTATTATGATGGAAATATTATTGGGTTATGACAAAACTTTAAAATTTGATTAATTAGTAAACTATTATTGGTAGCAAACAACAATTTTGAATAATCTTTACAGTCCTATAGCAAAACCTGGGTTTGATGCACTAGGGATGTCAGCACCTGTATTAGTTCAAATGAATCCAGATGGCAAATGGGAGAACTCTAAACCAGGAAGCTTAGACGAAGAGCGGCTTAAAGCTATAGTTGAACATTTGGTGAAATCTAAAACAGTATCTGCAGCACGAAGTTACTGCGGTCAGTGTGCCACCGAAAGTCAGGTAGTACCTACCTACTTCGTTATTTTATCTTCATGAACTCCTAAACGGCTGGACTGATTTGAATGAATCTTTTTCTATATGCGTCTGGATGGCACCCTGGATGGTTTAGATTCACAAATCAGCCCGGCAGATGGCGCTGCAGTCGGTATCATGCAGTACAACGTCTGTCGGGTAATACTGTATAAATACTACTACAGTACTATACTATAGTACTTAAATAAATACTAACGAATGCCCGCGACTTCGTCTGCGTGGTTGGAGATTTTTTTGGTTCCCACGGGAACTCTTTAATTTTCTGGGATAAAAAGTAGCCTATGTGCTATTCCAGACTATAATCTATCTCTGTGCCAAATTTTAGCCAGATCCGTTCAGCCGTTGAGGCGTGATTGAGTAACAAACATCCATACATCCATCCAAACTTTCGCATTTATAATATTAGTAAGATAAGTATTTTACTGTCACAGACAGTACCAACTCCAGAGTTGTGGGATTCAAATATTTTGCTGGTATAAGTTCATCTCTTATCATTTTATCAATATATCTTCATTTCAGAGAGAAGGAGGCAAATCAAACTATGTACCAGTCATCATGATGCCAATATATCCTGCAGATCAATGTCCATTTGATTTGGATTGTGAAGTTCAAAAAATTAAAGAGACCGAAGAAAAGAAACCTACGAAAAAGATTACTACCAAAGAACAAGAAAAAGATTCCAGCAAAGATAAAACTCAAAAGAAAATGAAAAAACGGCAGTTCGTCATGCAACGTCTCACAGATTTCGATTTGCTATCGCAGTGGTGACCAAAATCATACTAAGATTATTGTTAAATTGCGTCTCTTGTTAATGGTTATGATATCGAAGGCTAATTTTTTTAAAGTGAAGACATTCTATTATAAGGTTTACGAAAAAATCTCTTTTTAAATATTGTTTTAAAATTTGTCGTTTAAAAGGTGGAGTGTTGTTAAAGCCACAACATGCAATTGAACATCAAATGTTGTCAAGTGCAGATGTGACACTGACGCGTAACAATATCCGTAGTAAATACCAAAGTGGTTTTTCTTGATGTTATTTTTTGCAATACAATTAAAGTCTTTCAAACACCGCCGCTGAAATCGACACTAGTTTCTCCGGCGATATGTTATCGAAGACTGGTGATGGATGGACAGACAGTGAAAGTTGATCGATGCCGATCAGCACGACGAGCTTCATGTTGTAATACATGTCGCGCTTCAAATTTTGCCTAGGCTTTATAGTAGAATTCATATTAATCGTTGGACGTTGTGTGAACAGTCCTCCTAAATCTGCCGTTCGTGTTTCGCGTGGTCGTTGAATGCCGAATCCACCTTCGTTGCTATTCATAAACATCATAGAATAAGTATATAGGGATTATGCATACTGATGTTAAGTAATTCATCCCTTTCCAAAAGTGTCATACTAAGTATTTTATTTCTAACAATCGCATTTAAAAGTTACAGTCGTTTAAGTGAAGTAAGTCAGAGATGCTCAACGTACCTTAAGCTGCGACTGCATAGTGACCTAGTCTTCTTCTCGTACACACATACATGGAATCCCTCGAGCAGTTGTGACTGCTTCGGGAGTTTGGCAGCAGTTAGACTAATGGTAGTGATGGTAGTTTTAAGTTGTTGACTATGACTGCAAGAGCGGTCCGTGTATGTGGAACACTGGCCGACTGCCCGAGCAGTCAGTATGTATGTACATTTTTTCCCTCATCTATTTTACAAATTTAAATAAGTACTTTTAAGTTTTGTTAATTACTCATTTATATTTAACTAGTTAATGGACGCACTTCGTACGCGTGGATTTAGATTTTTGCAATCCCTTGTTAACTCTTTCAATTTCTAATGTTCTTTCCCGGGATGCAAACTATCGCTATACCGAAAATTTCATCAAAATCGGTTAAAAAGATGGGCTGCGAAAGGCAGTATGCAGGCACGTTTCCTCATTTTAAAAAGTATTGAATTTTGTTCAAAGAGATTCGAGTAAGTATACAAACCTGGAAACATCCTGTTGCGTAAAATCGCAGCGCTGTAAGTAGGTATGACTATTAGTGGTGGTATCAGTAGCCCCCTCTTAGAATTTTGTCTTAGCTCGTTCACAAATAACGGCATATCTTTATTGTTATTATGGTTTCCTTAAACGGGAACCGACGGCTACACACATCGCTGTAAAATTTCAGCGGGTTCAGAAAATTACGGATATACCTACCGTTTCAGTATCGATAAAGTCCATTTTTCCTGTTGCACTTCATTTGATCGGAGGTCAGTAATAATCAAAATTGATTCATAATTGGCGGAGTAATCGCGTAACAAACATACAATCGAATGAAGAACCTCCTCCTTTTTTTGAAGTCAGTTAAAAATATAGCGTATTTCACGTCAATATAAAAACATAAAATACGCGTTTCTCGAAATCACATTGGTGCCACCCATTATATAAAAAGTACTCTGTGGGTACCACCTCGCATACGTAACGATACTTTCGCAATTACTTGATATTTTTGCCTCCACAGACACAGACTAGTCTATACTCCTTCTCATTCGGATATATGGAAAGAGAAGAGAAGAGAAGAGATATATCACTTCTCTCTCGATGGAGTGATAAAGCTTTTGAGAATAACCCAATTATGATTGCATTTGTCAGTGTGACCAGGCAAGTAAAAGTAGCAAGTTTAGGCCCGGACTCCAACAAAGCGGAGATGTGCGGATATGGAGACGAGAAGAGATGTTTTTCAGCTAGGGTGTATCCACTGAAGCTGTGCGGAGGCATACTGGCCAGACTGGAGCTGAGATGTGTGCTGGCTAGAGCAGAGATGTATGCTGAGTAGAGCGGGACTGAGCTGTGTGCGACAAGCGGCGTCGCTCACATCTCTGCATCGATCGCGCCATACAAATATGATACATCTCCGCTCAGTGGTATCCACTGAAGCTGAGCGGACACTGAGATGTGGGAATAACAAAATTCTATTGGTTGTTTAAATTACATTTCCTCTCCTCTCCTCTCGTCTCCTCTCTGGTGGAGTCCGGGCCATATAGTTATTATTTAAATTGAAGCATTCTGCAAAACACCTGAAATTATAATAATGTGATTTATTTATTTGTTTTAAAAATAACATACATAAACTTGTAGCCATAGTATAGAGAAGTAATAAAATTAAAAAAATTAAAAACCCAAGATGAGCTGCAGCGCTCCATTGTGACCTATGACTGTTATACAAAAATTAGAACTTCTAAGACGCATACATGATATAATCATAAAACAAAAAACCGCATCTTAGTTGGCTTAATAGTTTTTCAGTAAAATGATAATCACTATTGCAGCGCAATATAAAATCTTCTAAAGTCGTAAAATCGTTGTATGGGTGGTTCCATCATTGAATATAGTCTAGGCAATAAAGGTTGTTGACCCCAACAATAATTCGTCAGGCAACAAAATTTTTTAGTATGATAAAATATCATGAGTTAAACATATATTATAAATATTCAATAAAAAATCAGAAAGGAAATGAGGTATTTTTATGCTTTACCCAATTGTTAAAGCAGGAAGGTACATTATCGCGTGTACGCAGTTTAGATTTGATAATAAAATCAGTTTAATAATTTAATCTGTATGATAATAGAATCTGTTGTTCTGCATGATTATTTCATTTGATATTTCGGTTTTGAGTGTAAATATAGTACCAACTATTATTTTTAAAAGAAATCGTAATAATATTCAGTCATAAATATTAAGTTTCAGGTAGTAAATTTTGGATCATCCAATACTAAAACCCAGCCAAGTTTCATAGACTTGGATTGAACATGGATTTAATGCGGGGGTCTCCATACAACGGACCGCCCCATTGCCTAGACTATTAGGCATAAAATTAAACTTACAAACTGGTCAGTATAAACTACATTGAACTTTAAGTAAAACTAAAAGTAAAAAATTGTAAGTTACATGCATCGTTGGTATTGCATTTTCATACAAATATGTCCAGCTCTGCCTTGCGAAAGCATTGCTGGTCAAAATGGCTAGAACAATGGTGTGATTTTTTTTCAGCTCCTTTAGTCCTGTCGACTCTATCCATAATTTTCAGGCATGGTTATCTTGGAACTGTAAATAACAAGTATCGTTACTTGTTACAAGTATCGTTATGTCTTACCACTACGACTTTCATTAAAAATATCTATCGAAAACTGCTAAATCAATATTATTTCTAAATGATATATTTTGAACATAGACTGTCAACTTTTGCCCATAATTGGGTTTAAGACATGTTATTTTCATAATACTAAATAAGTATTTTTTTTCTATATTTTGTAGCATTCATATGAGTCTTTATTAAATATAACCTGTTTTAATTGTAACAATCAAGTAAAAATAAGGTCTAAACCTTAGACTAGCGTAATATTTCGATGGTCTAAACTGTCTAAAAAACTTACGTATTTATAGAAATACGTAAGTTTATACTTATATTTTTATAGTTACGTATATTTTCATATTACATTCAGTTCGGCTTTTGCAGCTTATCACACCATCGTCTTTATGAAAAACCACTTTTTGCGTGAGCTACGAGCACAATCACTTTTTCGTGATTTCGTACAAATATGGGCGAATAACAAAAACTATCCTATATGTTACTTGTCTCTGACAAAAACGACACAGGATTGTTGCCATATTGTTGCTGATTCAGACCATAGATAAATATGTACAACCTGAAATTCAGAAAAAGTACTCTGCAAGTACTCTGCTGATTGTTGGAAGGTCTCTAATATCTTACGAGGTCCAACAAAAAAAAAGTAATACGCTGAGCAAGACAAGAAAAGCGATTTTTGCGCTCTGTCACTCCTTGGCAATATAAACTCATTTCGCTCACTTGTGGTATTATTAATACAATGCCTATTCTTGTATTCTTGCTTTATGCTTGCTATATTTTAGTCTTACTGTATGGTTTGGCACTTTTTGATTGTTTGGTTGACGGAAGTCGGAATTCTGAATTCAGGCGATTGTGTAAAACCTGTATCAATCATTGTTACAGTTTCAATTGGCTGAATGTATGGTATTTTTACTGCATCAATGGATTTTGGCCAATATAACCCAGTCATTTGGTAGTTTCCAATCTCCCGAGAAACTTTCCAGGTCACCGCCTTTTAAAGCACCAAATGAACGCGATAAAACAAAAACTCCTGAACCGATTTTCATATAGGTAGTTTCCACTTAATAATTTGTGTAAATTTGTTGAAATATGGCGATGATTGTTGAAGATGTCGGAAAAAATCAAGCCGAATGGAAGTTTTCATCGAAAACGCTGTCTAATCTTTTTGAGATTTAACAAAACAATGTATGGTGGAATTGTTCCACTTTTCTAGGTCTACAGAAAATTCCCAGTCCCTTATACTGCCCGATAACGCCCGCATCGGCTAGTGGAATAGACGTCACGGCAGTATTTGGATATCAAAGTTATGATTCATAACTTCGTCATTTGTGAAGATAATTAAAAAACTTTGACTAGTTTTCAATGCAAGCTAAGCTTTAAAGCTAAAATAAAATATTGAAAACTTCTTTGCTATAATATAAAGGCATAATATTTCAGGCATCAGGCCAAAGAGCATTAAGCTAAGGTGCTTATCACCTAATAATTGCACTCCTTCCTTTTAAATCCTTAGTGTGAGTTTCAGCGCCACCTATTAAGTTTCTAAGGAACGTTGGCTGGAAAGTTCCTCAATTTTCTTTCGAATAGCTATGATACTTTCTTTTTCTGATTGGTGTATGAAACCATTCGACACCAGTTCGACACATAGCGCTGGAATCTTCCTCCCTAAGGCTTTAAACCTAATCTAAGGAATCGTCTCTGTTTGAGTAAATACAGAACATAACGTATGCGCCATAAACATTTAAACAATGTTTTAAAGTATGTTTTACTCTTTGGTCTTTGCTAATAATTTTTCAATGTGGCAACTCAAAGCAATCAGCTTTTTTATTTGTACATCCATAGACTATACTATCTATAAAGTCTCTACTTGTTTATGTCAATGGATGGCCGACCACGGTGTTGGTTGGTGCGGGTCATGAAAAAGATAGTTCGCTGAACGTTTGGAAGACTTCAAACTGTTAATTAATATGTTAGTGATATAAAAACATTCATAGAAGACCTAATGAAAACTCCACTATAACAGATTCTATACAGGTGAGTGGCTTAGGCAGTGTTTTATGACAGATGCAGAGTTCGTAATTAGTTTCTCGTTCCACATTTTTATGTTTTCACACTTAGTACCTACTTAAAAATCCCAGATAGAGCCGTTCAGCTGGGACTTGTAAATGCGTTTCTGCGCATACAGTTGTATCGACGATGTATAAGTTATTGGTTGGGCCCCTATAGATTTTTACTAAAAGGTCAGTGAATTTTGCCACAAACCGTGGATAATTGCTTATGGATTTTTTTTTTGTTAGCATGGGTGCAAGTGAATCCTGCGCTGCGTGAAAAAAAAATCTTCTCACGCTCGGACACCTTTATTTCGGTATCGTGGGCCTTTTTTTTAGTTCTTTTACACATGGGCCGATTTCCTGCATTCGCAACTGACGAAATACGTGTAATACGTGACCAAGTGAGCATTATTGAATGTAATGAGTTTTTGTGTGTAGTCAGAGGGGTTTTCTCTAAAATGTGAAACATAGATTAGTTTGGCCTTGATTATGACAGTGGGTTAGATAAGTGGCCTTGTGATGATTGTGGAGTAATTGTCTATTCTGTCTTCAATCTCTATTGACTACTTCCTAACTTGTTGTCCCCTACACAACAGTCAACTAGCATTGATTTCCTTACATTTCCTATGCACACATGGATATTTTAATCATGTACAAGTGATTTGTAATTTTAGCTTGTAATTGCTCTTATTTTATCTACTATATTATATCTACTTATTTTCTATACTTTACTGGATAATGCTTACTCACGAAACATATTATTTTTATTTACTATTAATATACTTAATATAAAAAGTAAATTAAAAAAAACATTCACCCAAGTGCCAGATAAAATAACAAAAAGAAACTTCCTTGATCACAGGCCTTAGTGAACCTCTTTTAATTTTAACATTGAGGTCATAGAATAATTAATAAAATCAACCTAAGTACATACTTGTACATATTTGGCAGAACAATATAACCAATTTTACATTTTAATATTGCAATGTTACATTAAATGAAGCCCACAGAGTCAGCGACCCTACTTGTTGTGAATTATAAATGGCTGATAGGGAATAAAACAAATATATATATATGGTGCAAATATCAGTCACACATTATTAGGATATCCATCAACTTTAGCAAACTGTAGATAAATTGACAGTAAAATAATTAATACATCTCCATACTAACTGTCTGCTGTCCTTTATCAGCTCATCTTAATAACCGATTTTGATGAAATTTGTTATAGAGATAGGTTCCATCCTGGGGAAGGAAAGGCTTCTTTTTATCACAGAAAATAAGAGGTTCCTGCAGCTCAAGACTAAATCACGTGGAAGAAGTTGCGGGCATCATCTATGCTCATCATCATGCATCATCTAGGTTCTAGTACTTATACAGTACTAGATTATGCCTGCAACTTCTTTAAAATTATTGTACAAATTAGTACATAATATACAGTACTAGATGATGACTGCAACTTCTTCTTTCAATATTAAATAAAAAATAGCTAGAGTTGGTCTAATCTAAAAAGAGCACTTAAATGTGATTATGCTCACATGCAAACTAGGTATATAGGTAAGTGTAACACACAAATTGGATGTTGTTCAGTCACTGTTTATTTAGATATCAATTCTGCAGATAGATCTCGTTCAGCTCCCCACAGGATGGTATAATAACTTACATAACTGTATGTGTATGTAAGTTATATAGCTTTAAATTGAAACCTTTTGTTTCATTTGATTTCCACAATGTAAAAAGGTTTAATTTGCTGATGCTGTGTAGAAATAGATTAAGGGTATTGGCTTAGCATAACTGCCATACCCCTAACAGGTTATTCCGCTACCATCTTATACAGTATCATCACTTACCATCACGTGAGATTGCAGTCAAGGGCTAACTTAAAAATAAAAATAGGAGTGGTCCCATAATAATTATTATGGCGACTGCAAAATTTGGTTATATACGCATTTCAATTGCACAACATTCCAGTAACAACAACACCAATCAATACAAAACTAAGCAGCTATTATTATAAAACAATTTCAAATTTAACATAACATAGAAAGCAGAAAAACAAAATTCAATTTCAAATATACATGTTTGACACATTAGTAATGTAGAATGTGTGAGTTAATTTAGTAAAAGTATGTTTTTCATCTAATCATATCCGACCTACGTTGTAGTCTCATTTCAGATATCTGGAATTTGCTCAGTGTTCAAATGAAAGTAACCATTTTTGTATTAAATATGATTGTATGTTGAGAGGTGACATGTATTGATTACAATATTAAATTTCATTATTTCTCTGCAGGTACTCATGCAAAACTAGTTTCACATAGGAATTTATAGTAAGTTCACAGAATAATTACTGTTTTAACATTTAAATGTATTATAGTTCACTCTCACTAGCCTGGCATGGGTGGAATTGGTTTAAATATAGAATTTTTATAGGAAGATAGAAAAGCTATGAACCAACATGCAAATATGACCTCAATCAGTGACATCATTTAGGATTTACATGATCACAAACAGATGCAGATTAAAATATTTTCATTTTGAATTTCTTTTCAGAATAAATTAGAATGGAACCATCATGTTCACATTCGCAGTGCGACGTATTTGATATAAACCAAACCACATACGAAAACAATGTAGAAAATAAGACTGGTAGCAACAACAGATTAGGGGAAAATTCGAGCAGTTCATGTAATGTTAGGCAAAAAATTGACGATCTTGAAAGGGAGGATTTTGAGGAGGAGAATAGAATGTTAAAGCACTGCTCTAGTATGATAGTTGATGATGAAATTGCGGCTGCAGCACGTTTTTCTGGTAACCTATCTAGTGCAAATTCGAGTCTTGCGTCCAGTTCGGAAACGATATCGACTTTGTCAAATATGATGGCCAATGACTTCAGCTTGCCTGGCTGTAGCAAAAGTGAGGACTGTGAAGGCAGCAATGCCACTATAAAGAACATGATACATTCACGGAGACTATCGTACCAAGCAACAAAGACTACACCCAAGAAGGTTGATTTTATGCAAAAGTTATTGAGTAGTAATATACAAGAGAAGAAAGACTTTCCCAAAGGCAAGCTTTATAAGGGTGATATGATGGAGCATTCTGGGGACACGGACATGTGCGATGAAATGAGTGGATCTACGAGTCGGACTAGCTCTAATGCATCCAGTATTGCAAGCACAAGTTCTGAAAACAAAGAGTTTACGGTTCCTTCTACGTCTAATGCTGAAAAGTTATTGGGTTTGGATGACAGCAGTAAGAGAAACGGCAGTGGAAGCTCTAAATCATCTGTGAGTATTTTTATGGTAATAATTTGTATCCCCACAGTTAATGTTTTTAGTAGTATTCAGATTTACCACATTTATAGCGCCTTTTTAATTATAAATACATATATAACCGGTTTTTAACTTATATGTTTTGTCTGGATATGCTCAACTAGATCAATCACCAAATAAACTTCAACTGCTTGCACTTCAACATGCTTTAAATTTTTGTACAAATTTAATGATTAATTGATACATTTTTGTACAAATTAAGTAGATGCTTGAAAAACTAAGCCCAGTAAAATTTGAGTTGATGCATTTTATCTAAATCTAGCTAAAAAGTCAACTTACTTGTTTTGAAACCTTCCAATAACCACCGAAACCTTTCTACTCAATCAGATGAGTAACTCATGGATAAAAGACAGATATTTTAACAAAAAAAAAATTGTCAGTTATTAGATTTTGCTAAGAAAACAGAGGATCTAGTGTAACTTCTCAAATTAACGTAAATGGTGCTTAAATATTGTCATTTAGTAGTAATTAGTGTACATATTTCTCTGATATGACTGTTTTGTGTCTTTCAACATATTTTGACATTGGAATGTACGTAGACTAAAAATTCATTCATAAAACATTATCACAATATCTTTTATCTTTGACCATTCATTATGTTGAAAACAGTACAAATAAAATAATATCTCTCTGCGTTATATTCTCTTTTGCTGCGGGTTTCTTTCCCATGTCATGATGAGAATATGTCCTCATCATGACGTAGGGTATGTAGGATGTGGTAGGTTCCACTTATATCTAAATGTGAAGTGAATTGTAGGATATGAGCGTTAATCTAGAGCGTAGGATAGGGTTAAAGCCTCAAATAGTTAGGTTCATGAATATCCTTTAAGAGGATATGTCATGAGCGGGAAACTTTGGGAATAGATATTGCCGTCGCGCTGCTCCTCGAATATAATTCCATAACACCCGATACTGCAGCTTGGACCGATAATACCTATGAAAAACAGTAGGATTCTTACTCTCGTGTTTTTCTGTTTCCACCTCCAAAACTGATACGATTTTAATTATTTTTTGCGAATAATTTAACAAGGACTCAGACTATGCCGGTATGTTTTTCTTTTTTTGATTATATCCATCAAATTTATTTGCGGGATGTCTGATGATGGCGCGACAACTGGGCCATTTTATGCAGTTTCCATGTTCTTAAAATTATTAATTTATCGAAAAAAGGAAAACATGGCACGGATACATGTGGATTTTATGGTGCAAGAATATTTTCTCTATTATAATTATCCACGGAGGAAACAGACAAATGTCTTTGTATGGAGAAACCGCCGGGAGAATTCCTCTTAATGTTACAATAACCGAGTCCGTTGGATTAACTTGTTATCCATGCCATGAAGGAAACAAACAGTCCGTATTCTGGCCCATCTAGTCACTAACTGGTCCATTGCGCTAGGTAACTAAACCTAGAGCAATCAACTGTTATCCTCAGTCACTAGTATAGTCTAGTTTCCCTTAGCTTGTCCAAAACGTAAACAAATTGTAGAATCCTTATAGAAACGCGTAAGTGATGCGCTATACCCGGCGCAGACGGTCTCAAGTTATGTTTTTACCTCTTATCAAGGTTTCATTCTAAGTTCACACTAACATCGTCCTATGTGTAACAGCGCATGTCTTACGCGTTACAGCGAGAAGTTACTTGTTTTCTTTTTGGATAAGTTAAGGAAAAGACTTAACTATTCATTCAGTTATATACTCATGAGATAAAAGTACAACACGATTGGCATAATAATATCATAAAAGAGTCACAGAAGTAGGTACATAATAGATAAGGCTTGTTTATTAAACATTAATATTTGCTTAACATTGCATTGTGCTAAATACCGATAGGATTTAATCTTTATTCTAGCATTAACATTTTAAATGATATTAATATAATAATCTTACAACAATCACTAATTGATTCCTGCAACTTCATTCACATGGATTTGGATTACATATTTTTAAAGTTTATTGTTAATTTATTAATCCTTTCACTGTTGTGTCTGTAAGAAATTGTTTTAGACTGCCTTTGCCCCTTTCTTTGTAGTTTTTACTACTACTGTAATTTCTTTCTGTATAATATGTGTGCGCAATTAAGATATCTAAATAAATAAATAAATAAATAAATATATCTACATATGAAGGCGTTTAACTGTAAATTTGTTTCAGTCCTACCAATACTGTGACGGCGATGACGATTCCGACGACGAAATCAACGAGGAAACGTGGTGCACTTGTCTGTCATCTCACGAGGTAAAAGCTTTGGCTAGACTTTGTATACTGGGCCAGCGTATTTGGCCAACGTGTACTGGTGTAAACTATGCGACAAAAACAGAAATAAAAAGAATAGTAACAAAAATCCGCCATATTGTATAGGTGACAGGTGATAGATATAGGTCTTTGGCTTTCTTATTCATTGTATTATCGCGATAATTATACGGTAAAAAGAATGCTTGTCTTGTTAGCAGTTCTTAAGGGCCCGCGTCATCTTTTTTGGAGGTCCTATAGTCGGGCCGATAGTTTCGCCGACTTTTATCACTGATTTTGTGACCGACTCCACATCCGCAACTTTCATTTTCCACCGACAAGCGGATCGGTCGGGATGCACAGATTTTTGTAGGATGTTTGCATTACAATATTGCAATTTTTATGTTTAATTTTTTGCCGACAAAAAATTGGTCACCGTATGACGTGGTCTGAACGCCTATATATAGCATGCAAAAATTGACAGTTGTCAAACAATTTTTTCTTAAAAAAAACCTTATCTATAAATATACTACATTCGAAATTAAAATTAATGCTTTAGTGTTAAGGTTTAATTTTAAATTAATTTTTTTAAAAAAAAAATGTAAAAATAGAACTTGAAATTAATATTTATGTAATAAGTAACTTATTACATAATTACTTATTCCTATATGGGCTCCCACGACACCACACGTTTTTTTATTTCAGGGACTAACCCTATTTGTTATTTATTTAGGTCGTTCTTGTTTGTGTTTCGATAGTACGAGTAATATTTTACGGGGAATATTATTTTCCTTAATAGTTTACGAAATTCTCTAGTTTTATAGTCTCTGTGGCAAATATATTTTATAACTTACCTCCAAGATTTTGCGTACTCCAATTTTATACGTAAACATTTTGCGTAAGTTAAATTTAACCTTTGAGCAAAGTTCTTTTAGAAGGTTATTTATATCTTGCCTACGCTGTAAAGTCTTTGAAAAAGTCATACTCAATCAGTTATTCAATCATTTTAATAATATAAATATACCCCGAACAGTATGGCTTCACTAATACAATGGATAAAACAAAACTTTTAAAGCATATTTACGATGCTTGGAAATGTTCACAGAATGCTATCGGAGTCTTCTGTGACCGACTGTGCATTTGACTGTGTTTATGGTCATTCGAAAAGGTGACTTATCACTAAAAATAAGAATAGCTCAAAGTATTGTATATTGTATATTTAATTAAAAGTAACCTCCAAAAATTCAACCTCCTTTAAAAAGGTAGCACAGCGCAGATGTTCAATCCCTTCCATAGTTAACTTCAAGTTTTTGTATATAAAAAGTAGATACACCTCTAGGTATCTTTCAGTTCAATAATTTTTTTGATAAGGTAAATATTACTCTTAATTTAATGGATTTTGTTCGAAAATATTCTTTTACTTCAGTGTCAGCCATTAGTACCTTACTGTATATTATAAACTTATTTATTGTAATGTTTTGCTTTTAAAATCGAGCAACTGCTGAGTTTCTTGCCGTCACCTCTGTAGAATCTGTTTTCCGAATCGGCGGAAGAGTCAAAACATGACGTAACATAATAGACCTGTATGTCCTACATCTAAAAATCAATGAATACAGTATTGAAGCTCTGTATATTATTTATTATGAATATTTACTTAATAGCTTTGGTTCAGTCAGACGTTCCTATTCCACATTATCATATTCAATGTTATATCTTAAAAGTGGAAAATTATTTTTACACTTTTAATTATCGTTCCGCTATTTTTCCACCATCCGTCGTATAATATTAAAAAAAAACAATAAAATATTAATTATATTTAATTTAGTGACATATAAAAACATAACTTCATAAATCTGAAATATATTTATTTATAAATCCGTACATTTAAATGTATACTTTACAAATCCGAAATATTTAAATGAGGAGCGCGCAATTTGAGGCCGAACGGTAAAAATTGTACTTTTCGATGTAAATGTAAAATAGATTCGAGTTAAAATTTTAATAACAATGAGCACCATTTCGGAGGTCAAAGTATGCATTGTTAATCTACGAGTTTTGCGCTAGGAAGCATATCGTGGCATCTCAGGGTTCATGTAGAGGAAGCGATTTAGAGGTCTAAGTACTTTTAGTCCCACAAACTAATCTGACCCGGTGACAGCGTCTATGAAATGAATATATGAAAATTAAAATTTTTTATCCACTACAAATTTTTAAAAAGCTTAACATGCATACAATTTTTTTTCAATGACATATTATGCGTATGTGACCGTAAGATTGTAAAAACCGTTAGATTATAATCTAACTCGCGAAGTCGCAAAGTGTCGAAAGATTAATTTAACGCATTATTTTCAGGTAGAATTGTAATCTGTTAGGTATATTAAACCCGATAGAACGCGCCTGTGGCCGGGCACTACCTGATTATTTATGTCGAATCCTAACCTAACCTACAAGAAACCGACAAGAAAACGTAAATACAATGAATATTTCAAAAATTGACACATTGAGAACATTGAACGGTTCACAATCTTTCGACAGTTTACATTTTCGCGAGTTAGATTATAATCTAACGGTTTTTAATCATCGTAGCCAATCAGCGAAGACTACTCTATAATATATATATTTTTTGTAGTGCTATATATTAGCAAATATCGATAAATATCAAGCTCAGCATACATTTACCATGCAATATATTATTACATTGTGTGAACATGTCCTTGTAATGTATGCTGAGCGATATTTTTAACCAGTTTTGGTTTGAGGTAAAAACAGACCAGACAGCCAAAAAA
Organism: Erebia palarica; assembly: GCA_964035005.1. NCBI lineage: Eukaryota > Metazoa > Arthropoda > Insecta > Lepidoptera > Nymphalidae > Erebia > Erebia palarica. The sequence goes on along the minus strand of OZ035986.1, from coordinate 34,946,809 downwards.
GTGGTCCTCTAATTTAAATTTTGTCTGGGTCTGTTCTCGCTTGTCTCTCTGTTCGTCCTGAAACTACCTTTTTTTAAATATATAGGCTAGCGCTGGGCTGCAATCAGACCTGCTTGCAAGTAGTGATGCAGTCTAAGGTGGAGCATGCTTGCCTAGAATATGGCTATTTGAGCAAATCTTACTGTAAAAGGATTTTTATTAATTTTAAGTTTTCATTTGACACCACCACCACCACCGGTTGCCAACAATGCTAGATATTATGCCACTAAATGTGAAATTAAAAAAAAATGGTACAGAAACCATTTCGGAATTCGACTTGTTAAATCGTCGATTCTACTACTATTCTACCCAATTTTAATGAAAGAAAATCTTCGATCGCTTCTTTATATTGAGTTTTCTTCTTCTTGGGGATGTGGCTATGCAGGGCTCTGTAAAGAGACCCGGTATCACTTTAACCGCCGTTCCTTTGTGATCGCCACCATCTTAAGATTCTGGCCAGTACTACTTGCTGCTAGGAACAATAGCAGCTTCTTGGCCGGGATATTCTTTGCCTCTTCGGGACTCACTAGGTGCTTCCGTAGGAGGAGGCTACGTTTGTGCATTAAGGCAGGGCAATAGCAGATAGAGTTTACATAAATTAATAATTTTGTATGTTAATCAAGCTATTATTTTCAGGACGACGATGAAGAGGACGAGCCGGAACCCGATGAAAGGCTATGGGTAAGTCAAACAACCTATACCTACTCTTATTATAAATTAGATGATGCCCGCGACTTCGTCCGCGTGCATTAAGGTTTCTTGAATCCCGAAGGACACTTTAATGTTCCGGGATACAAAGTAGCCTCGGTACTGGTCCTTCCCCGGTATGCAAATCCTCCTTGTGTTAAATTTCGCAAATATCAGTACCAGATGGGCCGTGAATATAATATTTTTATGGATTAGTTTGCGAAAGTGTGCCAGTCGAATCTCTACCCAAAGATCCCGAGAGAAACCTTAATTATGTAATTCAATTCAATTCAGTTTTAACTCTAATTTGAGGAGTTTGATCAATTGTTAATATAGCAAATATAAACTTATAAAATAATACGGTCTAGGGCCATGTTATTTTCAAGGGCAAAAGGCACTTGCACAGTCTCTCCAAGCTGGTAAGTTTCCAGTACAAATTTCGGTAACTCTAGCACCAAATTAGTATGTAGCATCGAGTATTTACCATTACCAAAGTGTTTAGGTAGATGCAGTAGGGAGCCTGGGTCTGCAATTTGTATGGGCGTCGATCCACTGTAAGGAAAATATATACTTACACTATGCCCAGATCATAATTTCCCTAATAATGGTTTGGTACACATATCCCTATACCAAGGTAAAAATAATCCACTTAGATCTATCACTAGCGATTGGTGGAAACTCTGGAGTTCACTTATCCCAACTATAAAATTAAAAGTTAAATAAAATAAACTAGCTTCCAAAGAGGCTTACTCTGATTCAAATTATAAGTCAAAATTTGTCATAGCATAGCAAATATGTAGGTAAATAAGTTCGATACCTACGTATTCAGATTGTAACGGCGGCGTTATCAAATTCAAGTTATGTCTATGCGGCTGAATATAAAAGTATAATTTAGATCGGGCAGTATAGTCTAGACGGCGTCCGAGTGTGTCCGAATTAAAATAAATATCTACGCGGTTTTTAACCTGTAAAATCCCGAAGCCCTATTATTACTTTACTGTGCATTTATCTTACGTTATTTACGTTTGCTTGGAGTTACAACTTACATGTACTGTGATCGTTGTGGTAATCTTTCATTTCAAACGTTGTGATTTGAAGTATCTATATTTTGTTATTATATTTATTATAGGATGTCATGATTTTGAGGAAGAACAGGGCAAAACATGTTGTATTTAATATTTATTATTTATATATTTATAATAAGTCTGCTATTTTAATCGGCTCCATATATAGGTAAAACCGTTTTACAAATATTTTTTGTGAATATTTTCGTTCAATATCCTCGTCTGGTATGACGGCCCGCGGTCTACAGGTAGGAAATTCTATTTTATAAATTAAAATAACAATTCAATGTTATTTAATTCTCATCAGAATTCAGGCAATAGTATAGGCACATAGGTTACGTTGTTTATGTTGTACGCTACCTTTAATTATATAGATTATCAGATACTAATGACAATAAACACGACTTAGGTTCTATCTGAGGCAAGGAGTATACAAAAACGCCAAATTCGGATAGCCAACCAATCGCATATCTTATTCAACGTTGCTTAACCATAATAATTGATTGATTTGCGCTGTCGCAACCATGCCCACATTTTGTAGTTTTCGTATCAACCACGTATAAATCCGGGACACCAATTCTGGTAATTATACGGTGACATATACATACAATATATGTCACCGTAAAATTGTAAAAACCATTAGATTATAATCTAACTAGCGAGAATGTAAACTGTCGAAAGATTACAATTTAACGCATTATTTTTCGGTAGATTGTAATCTGTTAGGTATATTAATACGATAGAACCTGGCCGGGCACTACCTGTTCATTTATGTCGAACCCTAACCTAACCTACAAGAAAGAGACAAGAAAACGTATGAATGTTTCACAAATTGACACTCAGAACATTGAACGGTTCACAATCTTTCGACAGTTTACAATATCGCTTCGGTTATTAATATTTACGGTGAAATATATAGATACGACGCGTATTTTTGACGACCTCCGTGGCGCAGTGTGTAGCGCTGTTGTCTTAACGTGCGGATGTCCCGGGTTCGATCCCCGGCGGCGTCAATTTGGGAATTTATAATTTCCGAATTTTCCCTGGTCTGGCTTGGTGGGAGGCTTCGGCCGTGGCTAGTTACCACCCTACCGGCAAAAGACGTGACGCCAAGCGATTTAGTGTTCCGGTACGATGTAGAAACCGAATAGGGGCATGGGTTTAATATTACTGCCATGCCCCTAACAGGTTAGCACGATCCCAGTCATCGCAGATGAGATCGCAGTCAAGGGCTAACTTTTAGTGGTTAAAAAAAAAAAAAAAATTCCATATTTCACTGATGTCTGCGAGGAAACTGTTACGGTAATATTTCAGAGCAGGCTTACGCTAAACTATTGTAAAGAGGCGTTGTCTAATACACATATTATTTCATATATTATTCACAGAGAAAACGCCGCTATGAGCCCCCGCCGCCGCAGTCCGCTAAGAAATTCTGCCCGGACGGTAGCGTTATGCCCAGCACGGGATCCGATTGGCCTTCCATCCACTCGAATATCTCGCTACAAAACGCTAACAGCTTCCAGGGTCCTCCTGAATTAAAACAATGGCTCCAAAGGTATGATATTAATTTTTAAAATCGCACACACGACAGTAATGCCATATTCGTAATGATACAATTAGCAAAGGGTAGTAGGTATTCTGCACTCCTGTTTGGTTAAGTGGTACTTGATAGAAGCGAATAGTTTCAATGAAATAGAGGGGAGGATACCAAAAATAACTTGTTCAGTAATAATTCCGAGATGTTTTGTATCTATGCGAAGATTCCCATAGATAAAATATTGTAATTTTTGGCTAGGCTTTTATTCTGTATCGGGATCTCTGAGCAACGTCGTTTTGTTTATGATACTTCTTTGAGAAATGAGGTTTTTGAAAATAATGGTATTCGATATCTTAACAAAAAATGTTGTGCCTTGAAAGGTAAAATAATTTTCCTTGTGCGCAAGGTGCAAAAATCCTTTGTGGGGTCGAGTGTACGCTTTTATAATATGGTTCCCAAAGAGTTTCTGGATTTATTATTGACAAAGTTGCATGGAAGCAACCGGCCTCGCATCCAGTTACCCACAAGTCAGTGTAATACTTGTAACGTATGTGTTGTGTTGTCTACATATTGTAACCTTTTCTTTTCTATGAAAAGAGCAACTGCTGAGTTTCTTGCCGGCTCTTCTCAGTAGAATCAATTTTCCGAACCGGTGGTAGAGTCTTAACGTTTCATAAGTGACACAAGTTGTCCTACATGAAATAAATAAATAATTTATCATTTATCATTTATTTACTTGGCAACTCCACTTTCGATTTTGACCTACAGTGGCGCAATGGTCAGCACTGTGATCGTATTAGTGGCAGGTCCTAGGTTCGATTCCCGGCAGGTGCAATTTGATAATTTATGTAATAACTAGCGAATGCCCGTGACTTCTTCTGCGTGGTTTGAGGGTTTTGTTTCGCGCGGGCACTCTTTAAAAAAGGAGAAAAAGTAGCCTATGTGCTATTCCAGAGTATAATCTATCTCTGTGCCAAATTTCAGCCAGATCCGTTCAGCCGTTGGGGCGAGATTGAGTAACAAACATCCATACATCCATACATCCAGACATCCATACATCCATCCAAACTTTCGCACTTATAATATTAGTATTAGTATAGATTCTATTCAGGCTTTGGTCTTGTTTATTAAAATGACTCAGTCTTGGATAGTTACTACGAAGCGAAGCGATTCAGGAGGCACACTGCCAACGTTTGAAGCCATATTGTTTCATTATAGTTGACTTTCGTATTTTAGATATCCTTATTTTAGAAATGTCAAGTACGTGACATCAAAATGTCTTTTTGAGTAGTTTTGCTTATGAATAGCTTTAGGCGTCGGCAGTATGGCCCCAATTTTTTCGGTACGTTGGCACTTGGCACGCAAAATTGGTATGGTTTTAAAACTTCCATACGCCTTCAAGGCTAGGTCGCTTCCATCTTGGACTGCTTCATATCTTTCAACCAGGTGAGATCGCATCGCCGCAGATAAGGAAATGATCTCAGGAAACTAGTATTTAATTGCTATTTTTATTATCTTCAGTAATCTTTAAAGGTTATCGGTGGTAACAGTGGTAGACTCATTTGATCATGCAAAAGTATTTGTGAAAGTTTATCCAAAAATAAATTGAAATTGTTTGATTGATTGAACTGCACGAACTGTAAGTACACTTCGAACTGCTGATTTTAAAAACATGAAATTTTGCTGATTTTTATTTTGAGATAATTCGCCGAGATAAAACAATAACGGAATCTCATACGAAGTCGCCATCATCGGGGAGTCTTTGTAAACAGAACCCCAACGAAATGCTGAGTGGCATTCCGTCTTCTTAGAACATAGTGTTACTACATAGCGTCAGAATCAGCATAAAAATGTTATTTAACAAATTTTGTAACCGTGATAACACTGGGCTACGTATAGAATGTTTGGTTCACGACTCAATTATATTATAAGAAAACAAAAGCGGTACTGTTCTCTCCGTGTAAAAATACCGTTGGACTTTTTTTGGTTTGTGCTGTGGGTGTGGTATCGATCTAAGAGCTGACCCTGAAAGTCTTAAAGCCATAGTCTTGTCTATTATTTATTGAGTCCATGACTTATTTTTCTTCCCACCCCTCGTTTTCCCATGGCGATTGTCTGCAGCTGGCATGTCGTATAATATGTCCTAGGAATTACGTGAGCTACGAGCGTATCGACGTTACGGAAATGTTAAAGAGTAGCCGTTACTTGGCATATGTGGTCGCGTAGTTTGTCATTTTCTATGGAGTCGTATCGCGCTGCGTCGCTTTTGTCGCTCATCTAGGAAAAAGGGTTACCTAGAACTCACTCACTAGACATAATATGGTAAGGCTACTTGAAGGTCCTATCTAGCATTATTCTTCTGCATTTGGGCAAAAACCTTAACATTAGACACCTTAGCCGTCAGTGGACAATCGGTCGATAGGTACGTCCAGATCTCCAAGGCTCCTTCTATCTTTGTACGCAATTTTCTTCCCCTATTCTAGGGTTCAGCGATCTGGAACGGATTCTACGAAACGAAAGATACCTATGTTTAGATAATAGTCTATTCTGGAAAAACACTGAATAATTCGTTTGAATTTCATGACCCGTGATATATGCCATCGTGACAAAAGGATTTCCATGTAAATTTGTGCGCATTATAAACCTGATCTTGTTTATCAATACATTGTTTTCAGTCACTCTGGAAACCATGGTCGCAAGTGAGTTATCATATACAAAGTCGTAACAGACGAATAGGTATCCTTTTTGAAAATTGCATCAACATAATAAATAATCTTGATTTTCTTAACTCGACACTACTAAATCCTTGGGCAATTGGTTCCAAAATAGTTGTCTAAAACTCTGTTGGTCTTTAAAGAGATTTGATGATGCCAATGATGGATGAACAAAAGATGCTAGCCGTAGGTTTTTCTACAAATATTTTCTCCATATTTGGAGTACATTAGAGTAGTTGTTCAATATTTTGTAAGTCTCAATATGATCGCCTCTATCTCGTCTACTATTGAGGCCATAGCTTGAATCATACTAATATTATAAATGCGAAAAATTGGTTTGTTGGTTTGCCCTTCAATCACGCTGCAACTGAGCAACGGATCGACGTGATTTTTTGCATGGGTATAGTTGAGGACCTGGAGAGTGCCATAGGCTACGTTTTATCCCGGAAAATTAAGAAGTTCCCGTGGGAATTAAAAAATTATTCCACGCGGACGAAGTCGCGGCCATCATCCAGTTTCATACATTTTTATTAACATTTCTGAAACTGCTAAGAGAGCTATGTTTATATCATGAATTATTAATAATAATCATCAAAATAACCGATTTTTTCAATATGTCAAAATAACTGTTTCTTCCACAGGTTCCTACAGTGGTCCAATGGTGAGAAGGTTCAAGCGATCGATGCTTTCATAAACCTGTGCACCCCAAGCCACGTTCGTCACATGATGAAGTCGATCGAACCGCTGTTCCAAAGAGATTTCATTTCGCTCTTGCCCAAGGAACTGGCTCTAACAGTGCTGGGGTATTTACAGCCAAAGGATCTTCTCCGGGCCGCACAGACTTGCCGTTATTGGAGGTAAGATGTAACTTTATTTATGTCACTGTAAGATTGCAAAAACCGTTAGATCGTAATCTTACTTGCGAAATTGTCGAAAACTGTCGTCAGATTGTGAACCGTTCAATGTTCTGAGTGTCAATTTTTGAAATATTCATTGTATTTACGTTTTCTTGTCTCTTTCTTGTAGGTTAGGTTAGGGTTCGACATAAATCATCAGGTAGTGTAGGTACTTAGGTTTTATCGGGTTAATATACGTAAAAGATTACAATCTACCGAAAAATAATGCGTTAAATTGTAATCTGTCGACAGTTTACAATTTCGCTAGCTAGATTACAATCTAAGGGTTTTTGCAATTTTACGGTGACATTTATACTACTATGAGAGATTTATGTGAGAGGTTTGGTCGACTATAAAGACATGGACACTCAGGTAAGCTCAACCTTACAGCCAGAGGTAAATTAACTTTGAGCAGACTGTAGGTAATTATTGGTAATGGGCTGACTATTTTGTATTTTTTTAATTTTGCAAGGCTCGCTCGCATAGTTTTCTCTAATTGAACCCCACCTACCAAGGTATTTTTTTCAAACATTACACTTATGTGAAGCCGGAGTGGGTCAGCGGGTATATATTATATAAATCTCTTACTTGCTAGATCTTGTTATATCTTTTCTATACCAGAAGTCATAAGTCTTCATCCTTAATCAATTAAAATGTCCGCTGTTCTACTATTCAATGAATGAATAAAGACTTCTTTGTCTGTGTTTATAAATCCCCAAATACATCAATTACCAGAGAGTATTGAGTACTAGTTCACACTCTTTGGTACTTTGTTGTTTAACTAACTAAAATACTAAAATAAATATAGTATTACCCGGACGGAGATATTTAATTTGACCACATAAATTCGATAAAAACCTTAGTGACTATCATGCAATCCGATAGGCACTGCAAGCAGTGGCCAATGGCCATTATAATTCGTTTTGCAAATACGGTATAGTCGCACCAACTTATCTGGCTCGGTGGCCAAAATTTTAACAAATTTTTATGTCTGTTCAGATTTTACTTATATTTTTACTTTTTATTTTACTTTTCATATCTAATAGTCTCTAGTATCTACGGTCAGATAAGTTTATTATCGTTATCAACGCTAAAAGGAGTTGATCACTCTGTTAAGTGGCTTACTATTTTTTAAATATTTAGCGAAATAGGCCTTAGCTTCCTTTTGATTGCTTGCAATTTGTTTATTTATACTTAATATAAATTAAAGAGATAAATTGGATACTAATATAGTTTGCACATGTTAGTCTTAATAGGCCTATTACACTGCACTTTTCACAGGGACCCTTACACTTGAGTCAGTGTAGTGTAATAAGATTTAGGGCGAAAGTGTCCCTAAAGTAAGGTCCTTATCGCTGTGTAATAATCGACGCTCTAACTAGTGGCCACGCTGATTAGTGTAGTGTAATAAGAAGTAGGGAGAAAGGGTCCCTAAATATGGGTCCTTTTTGCTGTGTAATAAGCGCCCACGCTTATCACAGGGCCCTGTAAAAAGTGCAACTATTTAACTAAATAGGCCTATAACCCCTGCACACAGGTTCTTAGCCGATGACAATCTCCTTTGGAAAGAGCAATGCCGTCGCATTGGCCTAACGACCCTCAAGAAGATGCCCAGATCCCTACCACGTTACGACAGTCCCTGGAAGACGGCCTTCATGCGTCAGTCCATGATCCAGGATAACTGGCTTCATAAGTCCGTGCTCAGTCCCATAGTGATGAGAGGCCATGATGAGCACGTCATCACTTGTCTACAGTTTTACGGCAATCGGATACTGAGCGGCAGTGATGATACCACACTGAAAGTCTGGTCCGCCATCACTGGGAAGGTAAGTTTTCCGGGACAAAATGTAGCCTACTGGTAATTGTAATGTGACACATGTTAATTCAGTGTATAAGTTGCCATTTCAGCCAAATCCGTTCAGTCTTTGTGGCGTGAAGGAGTAACAACCATCAAGACTTCACATTATTAATATATAAAATAAAGTCTGGTTTGTTCGGACACTTATAACTCTAGAACTAAGCTGGACCGATTTTCATTGTTTTTGATTTGTTGTATTTGTCTCCGTCCCGAAAAGCAGAATGACTATTAAAAATATTGGATATTTGAAAAAAAATAAAATAAAAGAAAAATCATTTTCCCTTGATTTTCTCATACAATGTGTTTATGGGTTTCGTAACTATCAAACATCAGATAGTCTTTAATAATACACATCAATCCGGACGCGGTCGAAGTCGCGGGCATCCTAATATGAGTAAGATAACGCGTGCCAGTAATGAATCGAAAAGATTAACGATATATTATAATCATTCGATCACAGTCACACAGGAATACTGTGTGACTGTGATCTAAAGAAAGCAGCCTAATCATTCCATTCACATACCTAATGTAATGGTACGGAAGTCCATCATAATGAAGGAGCCAGAAATTAAATTCGCTATAATCCGTGACAACAGGAAAATCTACGTGGTAATGTGGTTCTCACCACAGAAATCCCCCAAAAACTACCCTCTCGCAACTATTCTTATATTCCTCCACTTGAAGGGGAATATAAGAAGGAAGATTGTCTGTATAGTTTGTCACTAGTTTGGATCTTCCGTGATGAATGATGGGTGGGTGGGAGCAAGAAGGGAGATTTTCAGCAACCTCAAATTTCAAAACAACAAATATGCGACAAAATTAAGTTTACGGAAGACATGTGCCTATTATTTTCAAAAATATTTTTGAAACAAATTATATAATTAATTTTACTTCAATTATTCATCCATAATGGTAAAAGATAGGGTAGTCTTTGGCAAGGTCCACGGTCACGGTCCTTCATACTCCAATATTTATTTCATGTGTTAATTTGGTCTATTTCTTTGTTGATGGAGTATAGAAAATACAATATACAGTATACAAATACGTAGTCTATATATATAAAAATCAATTGCTGTTCGTTTGTCTCGTTAAAACTCGTTAACAGCTGGGCCGATTTAGATGGAATTTTTTGTTTGTGTTTGATTGGGCTTATATTTCTAATTGGACCCGGTAGGTGGCGCTGCGATCGAGTTCCAGCTTCAGGGCAGGACAACTTCTGCCGGGCCTATTAGTTAACAATAAGAATTTGTCTTCCAGTGTCTTCGCACGCTAGTTGGTCACTCCGGGGGAGTCTGGTCATCACAGATGGTGGGCGACCTGGTCATCAGTGGATCCACGGACCGAACTCTTCGCGTCTGGAGCGCCAAGAGTGGACAATGTCTGAAGGTCCTCGCGGGTCACACCTCGACTGTGCGCTGCATGCATCTGCATCAGAACAAGTAAGGGTCTTGTGACGTCACTTATTTTTAACCGACTTCCAAAAAAGGAGGAGGTTCTCAATTCGGCGCATTTTTTTTTTTTAATGTTTGTCGGTGCATATTTCTGGTTTCTGAACCGATTTGAATGTTTTTTTCAGTATTAGATGTCTTCGTGGTTTGTAAACCGTTTTGAATTATTTTTTTTCAGTGCTAGAGGAAGCTCTCGAGGTGGTCCCATAAAAAATTCTGTCTACAAATCCTCAATCTTGACACTAAAAAGTTAAAAATAAAAAATCTTGCGAAAAACCGACTTCCAATGCCACTGTAAAGTAAAAAATAATTTTGATTTCTACACACTGTTAAAGTCGGGCGGGTATAACAAAGATAAGCAAAGTTGACGCATCAGGCTCGCCCGACTTCAATATAGTGTGTAGAAATCTAAATTATTTTTTACTTTACAGTGGCTTTGGAAGTCGGTTTTTCGGAAAGAATTTTTTGACAACTCTGTAAACAGCCCAACCGCTCGAGTTCATTGAGAATATTTCACTATCGGTTACTGTACTATCTGCGAGCGATAATTTTTATTTCATAAATTAATCAAAGCTATGCTAAGCTAAGAAAGTTTTTGGTGGTTACTGCTAAGCGACTTGAAATCTTATTTCTAGGTTCTAAATTAATTGAAAATACTTAATATTTTCTAATAATATACACCTCGGAATGTAAGCAGTTTTGCATTTGTGTGAGCAAATGATTGGGACTGACAACCAAATGACTCCACATCTCAGCATAAACTGGTGCAAAACTAAGCTTTCGGACCGAATCAAACATTAAAACCTATTCAGCTATATTCTACAATATCTTTTATATAAGGTCCATGAAAATTTAATGGTCCATGAAGTATTTAAGTATTCCTTGCTAAACCTAAGCATTATTCAAAGAAATGTTTAAAGTTGTGAAATGCGACTTGTAATACGTGTAAGTTTTTTGTGTTTTGTAGAAAAATTATATAAAATCTTGATACTTGCCAGCGAATTTTGTTCTGCGAGTGCGATTTAGATGCTTTTATTAAACGATGTGAACATCGCGTGTTTGAAATATTTAGACATGTAGTAATATGCAATACTTGTCACTTAGCAAGATTTATATATGTCACCGTAAGATTGTAAAAACCGTTAGATTATAATCTAACTCGAATGATTGTGAATCGTTCAATTTTCTTAGTGTCAATTTTTGAAATATTGTATTTACGTTTCTTGTCTGTTTCTTGTAGGTCAGGTTAGGGTTCGAAATAATCAAGTAGGCAGGTTAGGTTAGGTTCTATCGGGTTAATATACCTAAAAGATTACAATCTACCGAAAAAGAATGCGTTAAATTGTAATCTTTCGACAGTTTGCAATTACGCGAGTTAGATTATAATCTAACGGTTTTTACAATCTTACGGTGACATATACAACGAATTACTGCTCAAGCATACCATGTATGACGGCCCTAACAGCTATTTTTACTGTTATTTTGATCCGTTTTGCAGAATTTAATATGACTCAGATAGTATGAGTAAAGGTTCTGTTCTGCTGTGCAACGTAACTATTTCTAATACAATGTAACTGAGTGTAATTTTTGTTATATTTTTAACCAACATCAAAAAAGGAGGAGGTTCTCAATTCGACCGATTGTTTTTTTTTTTGTGTGAGGTATGTTACGCGTTAGGTTGTATGTTCAATCAATTTTGATAATTCTTTTTTTGTTTGGTAGATCACACTTCAGAGGTGGTCCCATATAAATTTTATCGAAATTGCTTTAGCGCTTTTTGAGAAAATTTACAGAAAACAAAATATATACCTACCCAGATGATGTTTTTTATTTTTTAGTTATAAGTTGATGAAAGCGAATAATTATATACATTTCGTGTTTCTAGACTGTAACAAAGAGATAAATTCTATTCTAAATTAAGTATTTCCTTTACAGAGTGGTATCCGGGTCACGCGATGCAACTCTCCGAGTTTGGTCCATCCCGGACGGCCGATGTCTTCGCGTACTGGTTGGCCATTTGGCTGCCGTGCGTTGCGTTCAGTACGACGGCAAAGTCGTAGTTTCCGGAGCCTATGATTACTTCGTCAAAGTATGGAATCCTGAGACCGGGGAATGCTTGCACACACTTGCCGGACATACTAATAGGGTCTATAGCTTGCAAGTAAGTGGTTTTTATACATATCTTCTAGAATCCCCATAACAGTACGGCGACAAAGTCCTTGTTTCCTGAAATGTGGTAGTTTCCGGAGCCTATAATTAATTTTTCTAATGCTTGCACACACTTGCCGGACATACCAATAGGGTCTATAGCTTGCAAGTAAGTGGTTTTGTACAAATCTTCTAGAATCCCTATAACAGTACAGCAGCAAAGTCCTTGTATCCTGAAAAGTCGTAGTTTACGGAGCCCATGATTAATTTTTCTAATGCTTGCACACACTTGCGAGACATACCAATAGGGTCTATAGCTTGCAAGTAAGTGGTATTTGTATACATCTTTTAGAATCTCTGTAACAGTACGGCGGCAAAGTCCTTGTTTCCTGAAATGTGGTAGTTTCCAGAGCCTATAATTAATTTTTCTAATGCTTGCACACACTTGCCGGACATACCAATAGGGTCTATAGCTTGCAAGTAAGTGGTTTTGTACAAATCTTCTAGAATCCCTATAACAGTACAGCAGCAAAGTCCTTGTATCCTGAAAAGTCGTAGTTTACGGAGCCCATGATTAATTTTTCTAATGCTTGCACACACTTGCGAGACATACCAATAGGGTCTATAGCTTGCAAGTAAGTGGTTTTTGTACAAATCTTCTAGAATCCCTATATAACAGTACAGTGGCAAAGTCCTTGTATCCTAAAAAAATCCTAGTTTCTGGAGCCTATGATTAATTTTTCTAAGTGTGGAATCCTGAGACTGGAGAATGCTTGCACACACTTGCCGGACTTACTAATAGGGTCTATAGCTTGCAAGTAAGTGGTTTTTGTACATATCTTTTAGAATCCCTATAACAGTACAGTGGCAAAGTCCTTGTATCCTGAAAAATCGTAGTTTCCGGAGCCTATGTTTATTTTTCTAATCCTTGCACACACCTGCCAGACATACCAATAGGGTCTATAGCTTGCAAGTAAGTGGTTTTTGTACAGATCTGCTAGAATCCCTATAACAGTACAGCGGCAAAGTCCTTGTATCCTGAAATGTTGTTTCCGGATCCTATGATTACTTCGTCATAGTGTGGAATGGTAGTCTACTGCGGATCACGATGTCCTGGGTCCGATTCCCGGTCGGGCATAAAAGTTGTTAGGTATTGGGTTTTTCGATTAAGAAATTCTCAGTGCCATCCCAGAGTTTGGAAGTTGGCGGTGTTTCACGCCTGTGCCTCGGAAAGCACGTTAAGCCGTCGGTCCTGGTTATAATCACTAACATGATAATAGTTGTTAAAGCCCGCCAACCTGCATTGGAGCAGCGTGGTGAGTCTAAGCTCTAATTCCCTCTCTCCTATGAAAGTGGAGGCCTGTGCCCAGCAGTGGGACGTTAATAGGCTGTAAATGGTGGTGGTGGTATAGAATCCTGAGACTGCGGAACGCTTGTACACATCTAGAATCCCTATGCACGGGAGCAGGTGATATGGCTCGATCGTAACAATAGGATGAATATCCTCCGAGTAGGTATTATGCTCGGGGATCACTTGTCCGACCCTTCTTCTTTGGAGGTCGTATATATAGCGTAATTCAGAGAAAACTTCGTAATCGTGACTTCGGCTCTTTGTGTTCTTCCTGCGCTACTAGTAGTGCCATCTATTGGATTATGTACGGACTGCGAAGACCGCCATAACAGTTACGCCGTACTGTACGGTACATAACAGTACGTCGGTAAAGTCGTATTTTCCGGTACCTATGATTACCTGTCAAAATATGAAATCCTGAGACCAGATATACTATATATTAAGTGATATTTTAAACTATGGTTAAAATCTTCTAAAACCCCTATTTATTGTGGAGTGATATACAGTGCGAAATATAATAAGATAATATGACTTTTTTTGAAAATAAAACCAAGTGAAATTATATAATGTTGTAGCCTTTAGAAACTCAATTCCACATGATATTAAAAATGTATATAAATCAATGTTTTTAAATCTTCAAGAAACACTAAAAGTAACAGATATTTTGATACAAGATTAATCGTACAAGTGTGGCGTTTGGTACTTTAAAAAAACTTAATACAAAAAAAAATTGATTTAACTAGAAACTTATTTGATAAAACCGTTTTTCAGTTTGACGGCGTCCACGTAGTAAGCGGTTCCCTAGACACGTCAATCCGCGTTTGGGACGTGGAATCAGGTCAACTCAAACACACATTGACCGGCCACCAGTCCCTCACATCTGGTATGGAGTTGCATTCCAACATCCTGGTGTCTGGTAACGCGGATTCCACTGTCAAAGTGTGGGACATCACTACTGGACACTGCCTTCATACTTTGTCCGGTGAGTACAATACTTACAATATGGAATTATATCAACTAATACAAGTTGACTGGCCATCAGTCTCACATCTGGTATGGAGTTGCATTCCAAGAATCTGGTGTCTGGTAAAGCAGATTCCACTGTCAAAGTGAGGGACATCACTACTGGACATTGCCTTCATACTTTATCCGGTGAGTACAATACTTAGAGTATGGAATCATCTCAACTAATACACGTTGACTGGTCATCAGTCTCTCACATCTGCTATGGAGTTGCATTCCAACATTCTGGTGTCTGGGAAAGCGGATTCCACTGTCCAAGTGTGGGATATCGCTACTGTCTCTCACATCACTGCCTTCAATCTTTGTTTGTTAAGTACAATACTAGCGATATGGAATCCTGCTAACACAAGTTGACTAAACACCGGTCCCATACAAAAGTGGTTAGTTGTATGTCACTGCCTTTCCATTTTCTTTCTGCTTGGGGATATGGCTATGCGGGGCTCTGTAAAGAGACCCGGTATCACTTTAACCGTTGCCGATCCATTGTGATCGCCGCAATCTATAGATCCTTACCAATACTACTTGCTGCTAGGATGATAAGCTGCTTCTTGGCCGGAATATTCTTTGCCTGTTTAGGATTCACTAGATACTTCCCTAAGAGGAGGCTATGTTTGTGCATTAAAGCAGGGCAAAAGCAGATAACGTGTTACTGCGTTTCCTCAGCCTAAATGGTGGCTCTGTATTTAATTGTATTGATTTATTGCATGAGCACATAAGTTAAATTATAAGTCAATATTGGCAAAGACTAATTTTTTATTCTAAACTCAGTTTATTGTGAACTTCTCACACAAGGAAGCCCTTGAAAGCCTAGTAGCTATATTTAAATAATATCATCATTGTATTTGTCTTCCCCTCAAATCAATTTACTTTTTGACCGGCTCACGTGGTTACGTAACCTTGGCCTAATGTAAGCTTGTAAATTGTAATAATCTCATTCCCGATTATCCCCGCGATTTTGTGCGAGCGGATTTAGGTTTTTGAAAAAGCCTATGAGAATTTCCCATGGTCGTTGAAGTGTAGCCAGATATCTTACCATCAGGTGAGATCACCGTCAAGGGCTAACTTGGATTAAAAAAATATATATAGACAGAAACACTCACATTTATATCATTAATATGGATTAGATTTCAATGGAACCCTCATAGCTTTAGTTTTAATATACCATAATTGATCATCACTATAACATTTTATACTTATTTGATATCGAAAAGCGTACCTCATTTGAATGAATAACGGCAAGGACGTGCTGCCAAGCGATTTAGCGTTCCGGTACGATGCCGTGTAGAAACCGAATAGGGGCATGGGTTTAATATAACTGCCATACCCCTAACAGGTTATCCCGCCACCATCTTAGACTGCATCATCACTTACCATCAATACTCAATATCATTTATTCAATATAGGTACACTGTAGGTACATTTATTGACGTGAAAAATTACTTACTTATAAAACATGATGGTGATAATTGGTTACGGTATCTTAAAACTAAAGCTACGAGGGTTCCAAACGCGCCCTGATCTGACAAGAGCCCACAACAAACTCAGCCGGGTAAAAGTTCTGATCAAGGGCTACCTTGTAGTGGATATAAAAAAAAATTGAATTGATTTGAATTGAACGTTTGTGTCTCAATCAGGCCCAAACAAGCACCAGTCAGCGGTGACCTGCCTCCAATCCAGCAACCGTTTCGTGATCACATCATCCGACGACGGTACAGTGAAACTGTGGGACGTGCAAACTGGTGAATTTATACGCAACCTAGTAGAGCTGGGCTCGGGTGGCTCGGGCGGAGTCGTTTGGCGGATCCGAGCGTCCGCCACCAAGCTGATATGCGCTGTCGGATCGAGGAATGGCACTGAGGAGACCAAGCTGTTGGTACTGGACTTCGACGTGCCCGGCGCTTGTAGGAAATGCGATGAATAGCATCGACTCAACCGGCGCATAGTGCGTCGATACGCTAACATGTATGCCCCGTGGAACTGCTAAACGCTACCAGCCTCACTTATGGACAATTTGCATACGGACTAGGGTGCGTTCCCACCAGAGTGCTACATTGCTGAGCTACGGATAGATACAAGTTTTATTTGTTCACTGTATGCTTCTCAAGTAAATAATTGATACAATGAATTGGGTATTTGACTACTAGTCCTAACCTAGACCTCATCGTTGCTTTGCACTAAGCATGATTGTAGTCAAGCGCAAGCCTATCACGCAATAGAAAAAAAAAAGAAAAGTCATTCATTATATTATATAGGATTATCATTGAATATAGGATCTCTCGAAAGTCGTAATATCCTCGTCCCCTGTTAGTTTTATGTTTTTATGTTGAATAAACATTTTAAACTATCAATTTAAGTAAAAAAGTGACGTCACAATTCTTTTTTTTTTTTTGATGTTTGAAAATTTGAAAAATGTTGCTGATTTGACTAGTTGTCAAATGCCCAATTAAGGATGTGCTAAAAGTTTAATTCGCTATAATCCGCAACAACAGGAAAATCAACAGTATATTTTCAAGGGGCAGCGTAAAAAATGTAAATAAAACATACCGGCCACGACATTTCAACTTTGCTATCAATTTCACTGCTGTATTTCACAAATCACTCACAAACGCCTTATTTCCTGAAGTAAAACATTTAAATTTTATAATATACTCAAAAATAATTCAATTGAAGCATTATGAAGCTAATAATTTATCAATTATCTAGAATCAAGAATCCCAAAATAAAAACAAACTATATATATATATATATAGTTATATATATATATCTATATATATATACCTAATGGGTTTTTGACATATAGAAATAGAATGATTCCATAGAGATGTGACATGAAAAGTGAAGCATAGACTGAATGATAGGAGCGGTCTAGTCGATTGTAAAAATCGAAAATCGATCACCACATTCTATGATTATGAAATTACCTTTTGATGTTGAAGAAGATATTATATTTAAAGCTTTCACTAACATCTCATCACTAACTTGATAATAGTCGTTAAAGCCCGCCAACCCGCATTGGAGCAGCGTAGTGGGTCTAAGTTCTAATTTCCTCTCCTATGAGAGTGGAGGCCTGTGCCCAGCAGTGGGACGTTAATGAGCTGTAGTGATCAGTGATCAAGTACCTACTTATTAGAAAAATTGTGTGTATTAGTTCCGACGTACGACTGGAGTTTACTCTTAACGAACGATTATGAAATAAATGAGGGAGGCAGAGTCGGAGTCAGAGGCAGAGTCAGTATTGGTCTCAAGAGAGATATTTTTCATTTAAGAACAAATAAAAACAAGTAGCGGAAGGCGGGGGTGGTGGGGGACTACAACGCAACGGCTATGAACCAATTCGTAACGGTATTACGGTCGTAATACGCTATTTGGTATGCTTCGACCTCTGATTTAAAAGTTTCGGAGCCGAAATCGGAACCGAAGGTGTAATAATAATTGGAAGTTCCGACTTAACGGAACCGGTCGAAGCTCCGTAACATCCCTGGTCCGTAGAAGCGACTGTATGTGGTAATCGATTTCGGAATGTATTCATTCAATTGTTCAGTCACAACTCGTCTGTCAATTTTCCATCACTATGACAATGACAATTATAATCACGTGATCTGACGCCATATTTGTTTACATGTTTTACTTTGCCCCGTCAAATAGACTTTATGTGGCACAGAGTGTATCCCGCACCGCATAGTGCATAGCATAGTGTATAGCCCGCGACATTCACCACACACATTTTTCTCATTCGTGAATTTCACAATCGTGCATTGTGGAGGCAACACCTCCTGAAGATGCTCCGGTATTGAAGGGAAAGAGGGGTAGGGGGTTGAGGGTAGTTTTGGGGGATTTCTGTGGTGTGGTGAACGTAGCGGGCTATAGGTGCGGGATACACACTGTACCACATAGATTTTCCTGCTGTCGCGGATTATAGCGAATAAAACTTCTAGTTCCTTCATTATGATGGACTTCCGCAAAGTAACGCCTGTAAATCGAGCATCTTATCAACATAGCATCTCTGGTGGAAAACCACCCTCATACACATCACAGTCAAACAAAAAGTGTATACAGCCATGTATAAACTGTGCGCAAATGGTTATTCGTAAGCGACTTTACCGCCGGGAAATGACGATTTACACATATATAGTACGCTACCACAGATGAACTTATAATTAATGTACTGACTCAACACCAAATAGTTTATAGATAATATTATTGTGATCTTTAAAATTGTGTCGTAGTGTTACGTAGTTGACATTTTGTGATAATCACATTGAAAATATATTTTATTTTTAAGGGACGATTATTTAATCCCCTGAATTCATATTTGACTTTAGTAATAAAAAATTTGACCATAATAATTGTATTAGAAATGTTAAAATATCAATATTCTTTGTCGGTTTACAATTTATTTGGCGATAGAAAGATCGTCTCATAAATCAGTTTGAACGTTTTAATTCGATTGAATTATGTTTACTTAAATAATGAAATATTTTGATATTTGATTATAGTGTATTTACTGATGATCATAATTAATGTTACTATTCTAGACTATATCAAAAAATTGTGTTCTATTAATGTTAGTATTAATTTAACTATATAATGTGAAATTGGATACAGAATAAAATTAATTAACTCTCTGAATAATAATGCCTTAAATAATGTGCAAGTTAATGTTAAATTATGTAACGTATGTTCATACCAAACTTATGTTTGCAAAAAGATCATCACATTTGTTACAAAAACATCTATCACAAAATTTATGAAATTGTTTCCATGTAGCATTGTAAAAGCAAATACATATATTATTTTTGGAGTAAGTATTACATGTAACAATCATCATTATTAATATTATAAATGCAAAGATTAGTAAGACTATCTGTTACCTTTTCACCGTGGGTACCATTTAACAGATTTTGATGAAATTTGTAAGTAGTATCAATTACGGATGAAATAATAGTTTCTGTAATATTAACCGGATCAAAATATGTCTAGTAAGTAACTTTTTAGTTGAAAGCTCCTGAAGCTGAAAATTGTTTTGTCAAAGTATTTGAAGTTAAAGCAGTAAGTAGGTAGTAGTTTAGTGGCTTGCACAGCTTTTTTAATACGACTGCCTGAAAAAAGGAGTATATTGTTTTCAGGGTTCATGTATGTATGTGAGTTTGTATATTTCCACCATAACTTCTATACGCCTGAAACGATTTTGATAAATGAGGTATCGTTAGTTTTTTATTAATTTAGATATTTTACTGTTTTCGAATTAATTCAAATTTTTACTATAATAAAGGCTCCCTTCAATTACTTATACAACGAATAACAATCCATACTGTTTTAAACAAACACTCCAAGTATTATATCTGCCTGTGCACGGCGATTTTTACATTAGACACACAGCACAAAACTAGTTCTCTTGACTTTTATATTAACTAACGATTTGTTTTATTTTTAATTTACAACATCATTAAATGCAATCAAATTTTTAAGCATGCAACAACAAACAAAATTCAACTGGCAAGCGCCAGTCTGCCATTGACAGTGATGACATTTGTCGCATTTGACTTTGGCATTTACTGCATAGATTAAAGATCGACGATCTAAGAGCCATAATGGCTAATATATTTTCTCAATGCTTGACTGATTGGCAAATTTTATATTAACTACACAAAGGCAGTGCCTTTCTGCAGTCAATCTTTACACTATGATGATATAGACTCACACATGCAAAATACTTCACAGACCTTCACTTAGTGAGGTTTGGGTTTATTTATTTTTTATTATTATCAAAATAAAAATCGTTACAATTTTGGTGGGTAGCACTGCGAAAAACCACGTAGGTTTAAATTGTGTGCTCTTCCGTCAAATGCGTATGTGTATGGAAATACGTATGTGTGAAGTCGTAACAAAGGCAGAGGCGATCGCTGCCTATCGTCTATCGGGCCGATACTTTACAGGGCTCATAGGCCTATTACACTATTTACACCGCCGCTATTTACTGCACTTATTACAGGGCCCTGTGGTAAGGGTAGGCGTGGCCGCTATTTACACAGAAATAGGACCGATTTAGGGACCCTTTCTTCCTAAATCTTATTACACTACACTGATTCAAGTGGAAGGGTCCCTGTGTAAAGTGCAGTGTAATAGGCCTATTCGTAAGAGTTACGCAACTGATGGCGTTCAATTTTCTTCTAACTTAGTACGAGTTACGCGACCCGATGGAGTAATTTATACATTAGATAATTATTTCAAACATTTGTGCGTACTTACTGCCTCGTTGGTCTAGTGGTTAGCATGTTTGACTGCGGCCGACGAGGTCCCGGGTTCGAGTCCCGGGTTGGGCCATAATTAAGTATCGGGGTTTTCTGATTAGAAATCCCCAGTACTAGCCCGGAGTTAGGACGTTGGCGGTGTTTCACGCCCGTGCCTCGGAGAGCACGTTAAGCCGTCGGTCCCGGTTATTATCACTAACATGATAATAGTCGTTAAAGCCCGCCAACCCGCATTGGAGCAGCGTGGTGGGTCTAAGCTCTAATTCCCTCTCTCCTATGAGAGTGGAGGCCTGTGCCCAGCAGTGGGACGTTAAAGGGCTGTAGTAGTGCGTACTTATGAATCACTAAATTAAAGTGTTAATTAGTTAATTACTTAAACTATTTTAGTATGCCACTTTTTCAGGATTTTATACTTATATTTTCCATGAATAAAATGTTTTTAATTATAAAAATCTCTTGGATACACTGGCAGTGCTTTTTTACCTCTATGGAGTGCACGTCACTGGCTACTAACCCTACTAAAGTTACCATAGGTATATATGAGTAAAGATAATAAATTACATTATTTTAACCTTAACTCTTAATTAAAGTTTTCCAAATTATTAACCCGATGATGAGCTCGTTTCGTCTGCGATACTATTCTGTCATGTTTCTGTGTTCCTATTCGCGTTCGCTATGATTTTATAAGCAACGTCTCTGTAAAAATTATTAAAATTTTTACACTTGTTTTGTTTTCTTCTTGTCTGTTATAACTTTATTTTATACTAGCATATCCGTTAAGAAGCAGCTTAAACCCCTTACAACCCCTCAGGCTGAAATATATACTTTAGATAGAGTATCTCATATATTTTATCGGTCTTTGTGATGGATTGACCAATACTAGAGAAACTGTTCTTAGCTGATGTCGGTTTAATAATACGGGTCATTAAATAGAGCATATTTTAACTTTTCTCAGATTTTTATTTCTATTAGAACGAGACAGATTTATATATTAGTACAAGCACGGATGGAGTCACGGGAAAAGCTAAACTAGCGCTATGAAACACTGAGGCCGTTCACATTCACACATTCACTAAGGCCGCAATTACACTAAGTTTTACTCATGGAAGTTGCTACTTGAGTATCTTACGAAATGTAAAAAGTCTTATAAGTCACGTATTGTATGTGTCACCGAAAGATTGTGAAAACCGTTAGATTGTAATCTATCTAGCGAGATTGTAAACTGCCGAAAGATTTCAATTTAACGTATTATCTTTCGGTAGATTGTAATATGTTAGGTATATTAACCCGATAGGACCTAAAGTACCTGTTTATTCATGTCGAACCCAAACCTAACCTACAAGAAAGAGACGAGAAAACGTAAATACAACGAATATTTCAAAAATTGTCACTCAGAACATCGAACGGTTCACAATCTATCGACAGTTTAAAATCTAACGAGATAAAAAGCGTTAGATTGCAATCTGACGGGTTTCGCAATTTTTCGGTGACACATGCAAGAGTTAGTAATTATCTGAGTTACTTGATTTACGTCGAAACTTGCGGCGTAACAAATGCTGTATTTTTTAGATATGTTACTTATTATATCGCTCCGCGAGCAATAATTCTCATTTATGTGTTTGGTTTTACAATGTTAAGTAACAATTAAAAAACATCATTCGCATATAAAATACAAGTGTCGTCATTTTTAGCGGTGTTAATTTGAGTAAATATTCAACACAATAATATAGGTTATGTGTATCTTTAAAAATATCTCGTCGAATATTTGATCCGATCGTATAATAGCTATAGCAGTTACAAGTGTATAGTTAGTTGGTTAAGAGTAGATTATTGTGAAACTGTTTCAAAGTTTACCCACCAGGAGTACTAGTAAAAGTTCAAGTAAACTTACGTGACAACGTACGTCAATCTGCTAAGAAGTATGTATAGATGGGCAAACTTTGTGAGCAGCCCCCCGATTCTCTAAAAGTTGCCGATCAATTCGTCAAAATTCGGCGTAAAGTAAAATAAACCATAAGCGCATTTGATTAGAGCTCAATTTCGTGTATCCATTATCATCCAATTTCACATCATTAGGGTATCGTACATACCTAAACGTATGTGAATGGATACACGAAAATGAGCTCTTAATTCAATGCATTTATGGTTTATTTTAGTTTGACGCCGAACTTTGGACGATTTGATCGGCAATTCTTACACAATCGCACCTCTGAAGCTATAGCACAAAATAGTAGTGGAAAAAAGTACGGTAATTTAAAACGAATTTGCGAGTGTCACCTTGAATTAGTTTGAGACTGCCGTAGGTCGTATCATATTTTTGTGGTTACAGCGCCTTTCCAGTCTTGACATACCCATGACAGATTAGCGGCAATGTCACGTTTTTTGACTTGAAGACTTTCCCTCGTAATTAACGATCTTTACTATGAAGCCTCATAGTGTATGCGGATGCATAGTGTATGTTCCACCAATCACTTTGTCGGTCACGTCATTTTTCAATGATCTGATTGGTGGAAAAGCGCATTCGCAAATGTTTTCTGCCAATCAGATGATTGAAATATGACGTGACACTTAAGTATTTGACAATCTGATTGGTGGAACATACACAATGCAAAATGGCGATTTTGTAGTAGTGGTTGTAAAGCGGGGTTCACACTCAGAGCTCAGGCTTGGCATATGTTAGTGTTTAAGGACCGTTTAATTGTATAAACTTACTTTATTACCTTGTATGCATTCGATACCAATTCAATACCATTACATTATTATAGTTCGTGTAGAGTAATGGGTCGAGCACACTTATAACACGCCACGCTACTCTAAGCCGCGATTTGACTTTGAGTCTATCGTAGTATAAGTTAGGGTCAGGTCTCGTCTGGTAGCAGGCTTCGGTCGTCGCTAGTTTTGCTGGTGCTATGCGGTTTAGCGTACCAGTATGATGCCGCGAACAAACCGATCAGGGTTGGATTTATGAAAACTAGTATCGTTTTCAGATTAGCTCGTATCCAACTTGTATTCAGTGTCAGGAGCTTATATATCATCAAATTTAAATAGTAAAAACAAACGTTGCATTGACGCTGCAGCTTTTAATACGATTTAACTTATCACGTGGCGTGGCATGGCGTGTTCCAAGTGCGTTTCAGCCCTAATTCGGATTTCAATGATGGGGTTAAACATGACAACTACCGATTTCGTTTCCAGATTGTCAGATCCGATATCGGGGCAAGGTGGAATTACTAGAATGTGTGTTCGCATGATCGTTAATTGCAATGGCCGACGCACATTTTTATAGTTACAGGCCCACCGGGACATAAAATCCCCACTTTTTGGCTCATTTAATGCAATGAAAAAAAAACTTTTTTCATTTGCAATAAAGTTAGGTAAGCATTATTATTAAGCATCAACATTGTTATACAATTTTAAATTTAAATTCGATAGTTGCAATAAGAAGGACTGACGTCGAAGTCGCTCCATAACGCCTTACGCGCCATAGACATAGAGGCGTAAATCGTGTGAATGTGTCACACTAAAGCTGTTAGCTTTAAGAGTTCCTTAATTTTGGGGCCGAAGCTAGCCAATATTAGGCCGCCATTACACTTGTAAGTTGTATAAGTCGCTTACATGAGTAACTTACGAAATGTATACATTCTTGATAAATCACATATCGTTTGCAAATGGTAGTTATTTAAGTTACTGACATAAGTTTCAAACATTTCATCCTACGAGTGTAATTGTTACCTTTTTTCAAGATGCAAGAGTTAGACCGCAATTACACTTGCAAGTTTTTTATGTAAAGTTATGGAAGTAACTTACATGACTAATATTTTCAAACGTTACGCGACTAACAAGACTTTACATTTCGTAGGTGACTCAATTAAGCGACTTTCGTGAATAAAACTTTCTAGTGTGATTGTGGCCTTACTCCTTGGCACGTTTTATGCCAATAATATATTAAATCAATTGTTTCCACATGTTGAATCCCCAAACAGTGTTAGCACAGAAACAAATCTGTTACATTGTTATTTTCTTCATTGTCCCAAAGAGATACGAGGATATCGGATCTTAGATTTAGTTTACGTTATGATTACAATTTGACATTTAATTATAATAATTATGATAATAATAATAATATGGTCGTTAATTTCCATTTCATTTGTTCGATTTTGATCCTATTGGCTGTTTTGTGTTTTGTTACAATTTCTGGTTTTAATTTTAAGATTATTGATAATTTTCATGTTTTTTTTTTCATTTCCATAATAATTATTGTATTTGATCTACCACTACAAATTGTGTCATGTCTGAACCAGTGGTAGATTGATCCTTGATGGGCCGGTCGAAAGACCATTTATTGAATAATATTTTTGTTTTATTCCACATTTTTTTGATACTTTCGTTCAGTTTGACATATTCCCGTATCATACAAAAATAATTGCAATTAAATGTGTTTGTGTTAATAATATTTTTTTTTCAATTTAATTTCCTTATCTCCCTATTGTTTAGTGACTTTTATTTTTCCTTTTTATTTTTATCGCAATTTAAATAAATAGACGAATACTGAAGACTTCATTGTTTTTTAATGTAAACTTCATAATTATCTATTAATTTAAAATTTCATAATTAAGTACTTATATACTTATTTTGCTATCTGAAATCTATAGTTGATTTGGGTATTATAGAAGAGCATATATACATTATATTTTTTATGATGATTTTATTATAAAAAAATATTTACTTATATACAATATGAATCTGCTTAAAATTCATGAACAGAGCGCGGCGATGTTTGTTTCTTTACTGACTCTTCTAATATATGCTTTATTATATTATATAGCAACTATAATAACTTATTTGATTTAAAGTTTCTCTTCTATTGTATTTTTTTTCTTTAAACCAAGTAAATAATTCTTAGTTTCTTACTTTACAAAAATTAAACGAAACGAAGTTTATTTGTTATAATATATAAGTGGTTACGTATTTAATCACGCCAGTGAGTATATAAAATAAAAAATAATAATAAAATTGAAAATAGTAAATAAATCAACATTGATTTATTTGCTATTTTCAATTTTATTTTCACATTCATTATTTCTTAATTGATCCTATTTAGATACAATAATAATTAAAATATGTACAATTGATCAAATCTCTCTGTGAATAATAATAATAATAGTTATATCAAAATTTAATTCATTACTCTTAGATTTTAAGGACTCGGTTTTTATCGTTAGATAGCCTGAGATATAAATTTGACTGATTTTCTATACAAGTACCTACTGTCAGAAGGTCAGATTTATACCTCTGGTAACGAGTAGTTGGCGATTTATAAAACAGCCCTTTTTAATATAATATACGTGTAATAATATACAATTGATTAATAATATCTCCACAAATATTGGAGGCTATATACCCAAGAAGAAATCTGTGTTTAGGGTATCATATGTTATAACTTAGAATAAGTAAATACAAATGAGAAGCAATACAAAATTTCTTCGACATATTGTGATCTACTATTTCCATGTGATGAAGCGAGTGCGCCATATACCAACCCGTAGAAGGGAAAGAGACAGAATTGGAATTCGCCGAAAAATATTTTGTATGGCTTTACATTGAGTGTACTTTATGCGTATATTTTTTTTAAACTGTTATTATGTAATCTAAGGCTAGGCTATTTATAGCTTGAGTAAATGAAATACAAATCAATTACGCAGTGTACTACAAAAGTCATATTCGGGAGCGGCGAAATTTGTGGCGTTTCAACTAATAGTGTCTCATAAATTGCGATGATATTTGTGCGAGAAAACTAAAAATTTCGTCACGCATTCGGCCTACGCAGGCGCGTTAGTTTTTTGATGGATTCGTAACAATTCAAACGCATAGTTTGATGGATTCGTAACAATTGAATCGCATCGTTTGATGGATTCGTAACAATTCAAACGCATAGTTTGATGGATTCGTAACAATTGAAACGCATAGTTTGATGGATTCGTAACAATTGAAACGCATAGTTTGATGGATTCGTAACAATTGAAACGCATAGTTTGATGGATTCGTAACAATTCAAACACATAGTTTGATGGATTCGTAACAATTGAAACGCATAGTTTGATGGATTCGTAACAATTGAAACGCATAGTTTGATGGATTCGTAACAATTCAAACACATAGTTTGATGGATTCGTAACAATTGAAACGCATAGTTTGATGGATTCGTAACAATTCAAACGCATAGTTTGATGGATTCTTAACAATTCAAACGCATAGTTTGATGGATTCGTAATAAATTAAATGCATAGTTTGATGGATTCTTAATAATTCAAACGCATAAAACAATTAGAAAGTAGCGGTCAATCTATATTTTAAAGCGGAAAATAATTGTATATGCTATTGCGTCCACATTCGCTCGGCTCCACATACTTATGGGCCGCAGGTTTTGACAATATGTAGTACACTCCGTAAGACGTTTACACCAAACTTACTTAAAGTTATGAATACACAATAATAGCATCCGTTACGATGCTGGCATAACCATAATCAATTGAATATTTTGCGATTTTGTGATCTTAAAAGTTATAGCATACAAGTAGATTTTAAGCGGTTTGGGAAACGGCTATGTTTTACATCAAGCATTCAGTCTTATTCTAACGTTATACGAAAAATATGTTATTATTGTTTCGACATAGAATGCAATGTACCTAAATGCTTTGGCTTAGTAACAATCAACAATTCGGCTCTAGAGTTTAGAATTTGCGGGATGTAAAATATAGATCCGACAATTTGTTGTGTAAATATTATAATATTTGGTAAGGGAGTGTAACGGTGGGCAGTCTAAAAGGGCCACCTTGGTACACGGAACCGATATTTCTGAAGCTGGGTATCCACTTTGATCGCGAGCTTAAAGCTTTTTTGACGTGGAGGACTAACTTGTGAGTTAAAACTTAAACTCAGGCAGTGAAGGTCAATTTAACTTTAACGCTTATGTGTTTGAAAGATGTGTGCCCTCGGCAATCGTTATGGACTCTCGAACCGACCTATAAACGAGCTCCAAATTGCGCATAGTAAACACGCGTGCGCTATACCCGCTCATAACCGAGATTTGCGTTCTGCGTATCGAAAGGCTACGTTCAAAGCCGGCATAAAGATTCAAGACTTTTCTAAAGCTCGGCAACGTTTGACTACGTTACTTTACGTTCGTAAGGCAACGGTGCACTGTGGCGGCCCACCTACAGTTTGAATCAGAGACGGCAGCGTCTTTTTTTGTTGAAAAAACTCAAAGCATTATTTGTAATAATATGCGGCGGTGACGGCAGCGGTGAAGCAATTTCAACCTTATGTCTAAGCACATAAGGTTGATTCAAAATAGTTGAAAAAAGACGCTGCACCTCGGCTCGGCTTTTACAGCGATGTTCCGGAGGAGGGGAGCAGAAAGTTCGAGAACATAGTAGATACCCGGCTCAAGACGGTTTGTACCGGGCACGTCCACCCGTGCGTGTCTTAACGGTCGGTTAAATAAATAAACGAAGACTGAAGAATAGGTTATAATAATTTAATTGTAGTAATTTTTTAAAACGCCGGTGGAAAGTTGAAATTTTGAAGGCAGGCAAAACCAAGGTGGCGCTGTGATGTTTTATCTTTCCATTGGCGTTGTAATGTTCCCTTCACGAACGTATTTCCCACCAGTGGTGTGCTACGTTGTTAAGTTTGCGATGTCTGTCAAACTCACTAATAGTAGCGATTGATTTTCGTACTTATGACCGCTAAGTATAAGATCAAGTGTTAGCAACATAATACATATCTGGTGGAAAGGCACCCCTAGACTGAGATCTATATCTAGTACTTTAACTTTTGACTAGACAGATTTCAACTCTGAAGCCTGAGCGATGTCCAAGTACCATTTAAAGATCTCAGCTTTTACTTGTTTCTTGCAATTTTTTTTCAATTAAATGATGGCATGGGTTATGCAACCTATATACCTAACTAATATTTTGTTCAGTTACTCTCAATCATAAAGAGCTAAGTCCCAGACGATAAAGTTTTTACTGGGATCTCTTATTAATAGTAATATAAGTAGACGATTTCCAAGCTTAGCTGTTGTTGACGGTCTAATATTTCGGCTTTGGCGCCATTTATAAGAAGAAATTGATCCATTGTGATTTAAGGTTCTAGATCCTTTATCCACAGTATATTTCTCTCAAGACACCAAATTTTAGGGCGCATACACATGAGCAGCTTTTCCGTAAGATTCGTCTCTGATGAATACATAAATTCTTAAGGCGTACGCACGAAACTTGCAGAGGGTAAAGTTGCTAGTGCGAAGGCGCCTTTAAAGATTTAGTGGACTACATAGGTCCTAGGGATGCTTCGTTTATTATCTCCAAAATGAACCAAATTCATCTTCCAACTTCTCATCGATTGCATAATATATCAAATGCATTTACATTTCTCATTTTATTGTTTTTGTATCTTCTTATTATTCTTATTTAATTGTTTATTGTATTGTAGGTATGGTTCAGATTATAGATCCTTATATGCTCAGTGGCCGATGTAAGTTTTCAAGTTAATTATCTCAACATTATATTATTATCCTAGTAGAAATGCTTCAATGCGCATTTCAATATGACCTATCATTATATTATACTAGCGAATGCCCGGGACTTCGTCAGCGTGGTTTGAGGTTTTTGGGTCCCGCGGGAACTCTTGAATTTTCCGGGATGAAAAAGTAGCCTATGTGCTATTCCAGACTATAATCTATCTCTGTGCCAAATTTCAGCCAGATCCGTTAGCTGTTGGGGCGTGATCGAGTTACAAACATCCATACATCCAAACATTCATTAAAACTTTCGCATTTATAATAATAGTAAGATAACCCAATAGCTCACAAGCAATGTAACAAACGCTACAATGTAACGGCTTTACCTTCATATGTAAACACTATAGTAGCGATAGAGACTATAGTATTATTCTATAGCATACCTTCTTGGCCTAATAGCAGTTGGCTGGCCTCTCTAACTCTCTAAAAAAATGCAGTTTGTCGTAACTGTTCATGTTTTTACTTCATATTTATTGTTCTTGCTGTTCAATACATAATACAAAGGCGTTACGAGAAACTATAGTCTGGACCATGCCTTTGTTAAGAAGTTTTCTACTATCATTACAACTTTAGTTAAGTACCCTCTAATTTAGTATTTAGACTTTTAATGTTCATAAATTTCCTTGCCTGTGTGGCACCTAGAAATGACAGGGCGGTGGATCATAAATATATATAAATGTGGTCATTACCGCCTGCGTATAACCAATTTACACAATGTATATGTGTATAACAATTGTATAATTCGTAATATACTGTAAAAACTCTGTGCCTGGTTCCTTTAAGCCTTGAGTACGATATTATTTTAAATTGGAAACTGTTCACTAGTTAACTGTACGTCTAGGCTGACACGCGGCTCGTCATAGCGCCTCAATTGGCTCCTAATCACGCTATAAAAATTGCGTCTTGCTGTAAATTGAGCTGACTTATAACCCAGCAATAATACTAGTTAACGCCTTAAAGTACTAGAGTATCTTGCTGTAAATTTTGATAGCATTTATCGGACCTTAATAATTAATATACTAGCACAGCTGTATTAAAATCAATTTTGCTGACAACCCTAGCGCAGCAATACGGTTAACTAACGCATGTAACAAACGGGCTATATAAATTGCCTCTTGCTGTAAATTTTGCTGACAGCTTTACGCGTATATTAACAACTAATTAATATCCTACTATTGTAACATTGTAAAAAACAATTTATATTCTGATTATATTTTTACTGATTTATACAATTATTTACAATGCCCTAAATTAAGTCGTAGTTATTTTTAAAAGTAAAGACAATTAAGACGTTAGACAAAATCGTGTGTCAGCCAGGACGTGGCCTTATGTCTCAATACAAGGCCCAAAACAAAACGTTTTCGCTGTAATTTTGTAAACAATTTATCGACTCTAGTTTAAAAATGGGCTAAACAATTATTAAAGAAATAAAAATAAGTTTCAACTACATTTACCACTTTTATTTTCGTCTTGTCGGTGTGCTTAAACTCAACTCTAAGCTTATTTATAGTACATAGGAGTACCTTGGTGTCTCTTATGATACATGATCTTGTTTTGACTCTATCATCATCAGTTCGGAAAAACAATCTACTGAGAAGAGCTTGCAAGAATTACACGGGTCAACACAAAATTTGACTTTGACTTTAAAGCATAAAATTTCGATATTTTTAGGTCGTAATTAGACGAAAAAAAAATATGATGTAAAAAGTTTTTGTATTTAAATTTTCTATTTATCAGCATCATATTTACAAGTTCGCGACAACCTTTTAAGTTTTTCTAGACTTGTTCAAAACTCCTTATCGTTGTTTATCACTCGAGTGCCATCTAGCGGTACTATGTGAAAGTAAAGACCCCACGGATCGCGCGGTATTTTTAAATTAAAATGAATTAAAAGTAAAAAAAAAGCAAAAATGAGTATTTTTAGGTACCTACTATAACTATCACAAAATCAAACTTTATGCCAAAAACAGGTATTTTTCTTTTTTGTGCATAATTAACCGAAATCTAATAAAATAATCTAATAAATAATAATCTAATTTTAAATCATAAAATATACTTTAGGACAAAGAACGAATTTTTTTCTGTAGAGTCGCGTAATTATATTGCCTATATTATATTTAATATATTTCCTTGCCGGCTCTTCTCAGTAGAACTGCTTTTCGAACGGTGGTTAAATTGCTTGATATTGGCGAAGAAGTATTCGTTTAGCGATATGTTAACACCTCTATTGCAGGAAGTGTAGGAAGTGAATGTTTTCCTTTCTCACTTTTTGTATAAACTGGCATACCAAATGGCATGGCAGGCATGTATATTACGCGCTGACTCTATCTATGCCAGTGCTTGCTGGCAGCACTGAGTACAAGCTTCAGGTATATGTACCACGGACTTAACCCGCTTAATAAATACTTTAGTGAGACCTGCGAACTTGTAAATAAGATTAGGTAGTGCCTAGTGGGTATAAAATATTACTTACTGTATGTTATATTTGTTTTGCCTTTTTTTATTGTTCTAATTTCTTATTTAGTTTGCATTGTATTGTAATATGTATCATTTGAATAAAGTTGTTTTTAAGTTGACTTTTGTTTTATTATTTTTTGCTTGTTATACTTAAGTAGGAGTACTTACCGTGCTTAAATTATGGCAAATAAATTATGTATATGCCCTCCCGACCGAATTTCACGGTCGTCAATCTCCATAGAGATTAGCCATCTGCGTAAGAGATTTTATAGTGTGCTTAGGTCCAATTGTGTGAGCAGACAATTGCCCTCCGAATACCACCAAATTACTATCGAATACTCTACCGAAAAGTTCTGAGAGTCCCAATAGTAATTACCCAACGGGTTCGATCCCCATCAGGTTCAATTTAGGAATTTATAATATCTGAATTTTCTCTCGTAGCCCGCCAACCCGCATTAGAGCAGCGTGGTGGGTCTAAGCTCTAATACCCTCTCTCCTATGAGAGTGGAGGCCAGTGCCCAGCAGTGGGACGTTAATAGGCTGTAGTGGAATTTTCTCTGGTCTGGCCTGGTGGGAGGCTTCGGCCGTGGCTAGTTACCACCCTAACGGCAGACGTGCCGCCAAGCGATTTAGCGTTCCGGTACGATGCCGTGTAGAAACCGAATAGGGGAGTATCGATTTAATGTAACTCCCATGCCCCTATAACAGGTTAGCCTAGCCCGCTACCATCTTAGACTGCATCATCGCTTACCATCAGGTGAGATCGCAGGCAAGGGCTAACTTGTAGTGGATAAATATTATAAAGAGGAAAGATTTGCTTGTTTGTTTGTAATGGATAAACCTTAAAACTACTCAACCGATTTTAAAAACTCTTTCAGCTGTAGAAGCTAAGAGCTTGTAGCGTCGCTATGCTGAAGTGGCAATGAGTGTGGCACAGTTCGAAGAACCGGTATGCGTTGGGGTCCCAAGGTGCTGGAATGAACCGTACGCGTTGGGGTCCCAAGGTGCTTGGATGAACCGGAAAGCGCAGCGTTGGACGACCCCCACTAGGTTGGATGGATAGTCTCAAACGAGAAGTTGGGAGCCGTACGAAGCCAACAGCCATGCAGTAGACCTCAATCAACCAGTAGACATCTATCTGTTTAGACGACGACTCTCCTAAATAATGAGAAAGAGAAGGGTAACACAGTAGAACTGTAGACGTTCTTTATCTCAACCCAGTGGTCGGCAAAATGCGGCTTCTTAGCCGCATGTGGCTCTTTGACACTCTTTGACAGCGGCGTTTGCTGTTCTTCCTTTTTCGGTCCTACATATATATGCGAACAATCTTTTTCAAGCATGAACATTATCAAGAGTAAACTGAGAAGTCGTCTTATTGATGAGAACTTTGAATCATGCTTATAATTAAAAACAACGTACAAACCTGACTTACTTTCCAAGGAGATGCAAGCACATTGTCCGCGATAATAAATATTTATTATATAAGAAATTTAGTTTTATTTAGTGTAATAGTAGTTTACTAAATAGGCAGATTTGGCTCCCAATTTTTTTGAAATTGTTGTCATGTTAATATTTGGCTCTATGGCTAATAAGTTTGCCGCCCACTGTCTTAACCCTTATGGATCAAAGTAGCTAGGTACGATTTTTTGTCTAAGGAGGGTAAGTAGAAATTAAACTACATTGTTTGCTCTATTTTTATATATTCATTCAGACAACGGTACACTGTGACAATAACGAACTTAAAATGTAAGATACACATTCTACATTTAATAATTTATCTGATAAACTGTCACTATACGGTTTTGGAGTAACTTGGATACTGTCAACTACTTGTGTTAAACATTGAACATTTAGAATTACACCAATTTTAAAATTGTACTTGATAAAAATGACGATGATAGGCTATAAGATCTTCGCTGACTCATACCGGCTACAGAGATTCACACAAGTTTGCTCTAATAGATAAAGCAGTTAGCGTTTAGTACGAGCGATGTTTCAAATCTGCCTTATCTTACTCTATCTTGTCCTAGAAAAACCATCAGAAAGCATCCATTTTAGCGTTGAATGACTGATTGATTAAACATCACAAGTTAGCCCTCATGCGAACTCACCGGATGGTAAGGGATGATGCAATCTAAGATGGAATCGGGCTACGTAATCCATAGTATCTTACCGGATCTTACACGACATCGTAACGGAAGATCTAGCGCCTCTACCTTGACCAGATCAGAGGCAATTCAAAAATTATAAATTCCTGATTTGCCCCCGTGGAACCGAGCCTGGGACCTCCCACTTATGAGACTACAGCACTAACCGGCGGTCGTTAAGACTAACTTCCAGCACTCAGAGCAAACGGCTTTCGTTAGACAATAGATTTTGCTGTCAGTATCAACTAAGCCACCTTAGCATATCCTTAGTACATTCTATGAGATAACTACCATCCTCATAATAAGCTCCGTAATCAACTCAATCATGATTAACGGAATAGACGGCAGAATCTATTGTGTAATGAAAATGAGATCACACTCAGCTTGTGTGATCAGTAGTTTGGCGTAAGTCAGCGACGACCTTTAGCTTTGTTGCTTAGTGTTTACTGGTAGATAGGTATTTTTCCGATATTTATTAGCTACTGGCCTCGATTTTTGTTGTGTCTTATTCAAAAAAATGTGCAGTCACGACTAGATGAAAGATATGAGAAAAACATAACGGAAATCTGGAACGACGTGGATACACGACATTTTTTTTAGGGCATTGGAATTTTTTATTGGTGATTTTTCAGCATTTTTTTACTGTGATTTTCGTATACGTCATTGGTAGATCGTACAATTAAGGTAGTCCGGAATATTTTCACATTAATCGAAGTTGTAACTTAGGTAACCTAAAGACTAAATATAGATAGGTACCTAGTCCATATTTTGCGTGTACATGGCATGTGGAAAAACGGATGATTGTCTTTATATTCATTTTATTTTAATGCCAACATGGATTCGTTAAATAGGATACGTAATTATCCACCCAAGATATCCTATACAAGAAAATATGACTTTATGCAACAAAATCTATTTGTAATTAGCTGACTTAAAATGTAAACCAGTTGCAGAAAACTTTTCGGATAATAACTTGGTCCGAAATTTACTTAGAAGTTCTAAAGTTATTATTTTCAAAACAAATCTATTTAGGCGAGTCGCTAATACGTAGAAAGGGATTTCTTTTGCTTTTTCTTAAAACTTCAGCGACTTTTTTAGTATATACGACTTCTTTTCCTTTTTTTAAATCAGCTACTTAAAAAAAAAAATAACATTGTATATCAACAGATTTGTGTGTTCTACGAAGTTGGCAGCCGTGTGAACTTAGAATACAAAAATATACTCCAGTAAAGTAGAGGTATAGATACAGATTTAGGTATCCAGTAAACACTAAGCTCGAAAAACACTACGGACATACATCGAAATAGTACACCGTTGATCACATTAATATAATTATTAAGCATTTCGTTTACACATTTATTTACTCCAGGAACACAGGTAGTTGAGAAGGAAATAATCTTAACAACGATAAATTGCATTAACATAACCGTTATAACGATATAATGTCACTGTGACAGGATTTTAACGTAAATGTTAAAACTAGAACGTTACATTTTAATTTTTAATTAGATGAGTATTTTTATCATTCCTGTGTTTCGAGGCCGATCGAAAAATTAGTATCATTTTCACTGGTATATCCTTACGGCGGAATACTGAAGCTTCTCTTAATATTTGAGAGCTTCTCAAATAATATGTGACTGGTTGTTGTAATTTCATGTATGAACAACACCTATTCCAATTACCAGAAACTTAATATTAAAGAAGATCCTAAGAGGTATATATAAAGTGAAATTTCAGTATTCGGTCGACAATATTAATATGACAAGAAGAGAACAAATAAATAGATTTATACTTAAAAATTTTAACACTTTAGTGAAACATAGTATTAAATAGGCAGGAGATCAAAGTATTTAAGTGATCACCTCACTAAGGCCCATCATTATAAACCGGCATCAACTTAGACCACGTTCTTAATCTAAAGTATCGGTCAATATATGGTAAAAGACCTGTCTTAAGAATACATTCAATTCTTGATGTTGGTTTGTAACTACGAGCCTAAGATTGTTTGGAATAAGCACTTCCTCCGAAAGTGAAAATCATGTTTCATATTAAGAAGACCTTTATTTAAAACCACTGTTCAGGGTCGAATTCCTGAATATCTAATGAAAAGTATAACTGACGTGTGTACCTTTTTTTCGATATTTTTTACGGGTGCGCGGCTGGTTGAAGTCGTCCATATAGATAGAAGGAATTCAACCCGCCGTGTACCCGACCCCGACCGCTCCCTGTGTGTTTTGCCCTTTAGTATGATGTTTGTTAATGCAAAAAATATCGAAAAAAAGTACACACGAGTAATGCTTTTCATTAGATATTCAGGAATTCGACCCTGAGCAGAATGTAAAAAATATTTCGTTAGCCAGCACTTCCAATGTAGAATGTGACACAGAAGTATTTAGGTACCTACTTGTAGGATTTTACTGTGTTTTGATTAGTGTTACCTGATTCAATAAATGATTTATCGACTCGAGAAAATAACTGCGGAATTGTACAAAGTGCTAATTCCAATTTTTAATAAAATATGTAGAAGAACGATAATATACTTATAATAAATTAATTTGTACACAGGAATAATAAAAATAACTTAGGAATCGACATTTGTATGCTTCAAAAATATTAATATCCAGAAGCAACTGATACTCTTAAATGTTCTATTTGATAATTTAACCCACGGGGAACTACTTACAACTAAACAGTCACGTGTAAAATACAATACTTCAATTGATAAAAAAAAAAGTTTTTGGTTACTCTGCAGGTAAAGAAATTAAATACTTTGAGCCCAAAACGGCGGAAGGATTTTAACTAATAATTAGTAATAATATAAATAAAATTATTTAAACATAGTAGCAGTATATTGCAAAGAGGCTCCTTACAATAATTAAAAATATAATTATATGCATTTTTATCACAAAAGAATATACTGGACTTGAAATAAATTGTCATGTGACACAGGCACGCGGGTGCCATCAGAGTAGAAGGGTACCAACAGGAGAATAAAGTACCAAATCATTCGCCTCGTGAGGAGAGTAGGTACAACATTACTACATACAATTAGTAATCTTTACTTAACTATCGCGAAAATAATATAGTCACTTATACTTTATGTAATCGAAATGTATACTTTCAATCCAGTACAATAAATTAATTAATGTTTATATTATAACTACAAAATCCAAGTGTGATACAAAAACGAACGTAATCAGTTCAAACAAATGGCACATTGCATGTATGCATTGTTTTCCGATTTTTTTTTAAATCAATTATAATATATTTGTAAAGAAAATAATGTAATAGAGTCAATTTTGATGCCGAATAGTCAGCTAACGCTTGCCTGTCAGGGTAATACCACATCGGCCAAATATATAATTTTTAGTATATTTTTTACTATATAATAGTCATATGTATTTAATTTTTTTTATATAATAATTTTGAATTTTTATTAGTCTAACTTTTTATAGTTAAGCACGTACAGTGCGGTCGAGTGACGGCGAGGCGCGTCGGACGCGTCCGCGCGTTGACGCACGAGGACGCGCGTTGACGTGTGAGGACGCACGTTGACGCGCAAGTCCGCACGTTGACGCGCGAGACCGCACGATGACGCGCGAGACCGCACGTTGACGCGCGAGACCGCACGTTGACGCGCGAGACCGCACGTTGACGCGCGAGACCGCACGTTGACGCGCGAGACCGCACGTTGACGCGCGAGACCGCACGTTGACGCGCGAGACCGCACGCCGCGCCGCGCCGCCACGGGCCGCTTCCAGCCGATCATCGCCGCACCCGTTCCAACACTTACCGTGGTCAAAAATTTGGAAGGCACTTTCTACTTTTTCAAAAATTTTAGTTTACTTTTTGAACACATTAGCCTAAACTTACACAATAGAAAATATGCGTAGTAACATTTACCAAATTTACGCAATTCACCCGAAACGTATAGGCCGTTTATATAATTTTTTTTTTTTCAATTTTCCTATATTTAACTTTATTTCCAAAAGGATAGCCAAAAGTTTCATCAACACTAGATCTGAATCGCAAATGTCTTTTTCATAATTTGGTCTCTCTTTTTATACACTAGTTTCCAAACTTTAACCGAACCAGATAATCCAAATTCCAAACAATAGCGAGATATCAAGGCCACTTGAAGACTTATCTTTAACATGCTTCTCGAGCTAGTTCTGCGACGAGACTCGTACAGGCGGGCCGCGGGGCGAACGGACCGCACGATATAATGCGGTCGCGCCATCTATTGACGTGCTTATATAGAACATCTCCGCACGAATTTGTATCTAGGATGATAACAACCGATGGTCATGTATGTTTACATCCATTCGAATATCTAAAGTGTGTTTTCAACAACCGTTTAGTATTCGCCCGCGTCCCGCACTCCCTTCCAATACTATATGTGATAACGCCAACGAATGTCCGCCAACAATATCTAATTCATGGTATACCCTTGCGGCAAGAATATCAGTACACTACGAATTTTTCCCGCCGAAAGTGTGTAATAAAAATAACTTTTTAACAGGAAGGTGTTAAAACAAATTTGTACATATACACCTTATAATACGTATTCGCACCAACGACAAAGCTCCAGTGGCGCTACCTGTGTCTATCGCTTGAACTAATCGTCGCGTCGTCAGCGAGAATACCGAATGCTACGAATAAGTTAAACAGCTAATCTAAGTTATTTGAAATGTAGACATACTCTAGAGCTACGCAGTAGGTATAGGTAGGCTAGCAGACGAATGATATCAACACGTCGAATGCTTCGCAATTTTGGTGCTCTTAAAACTAAAATGGGCAAGCCGATGTTCCTCCTTACATTAACCAATGATCTTTTACAACAATAACATCGATACACAATTATGTTTTTTGTATTTTTTTTTTACGATCGCAACACTAGCAAGAAGTTTCTTTGAATGAGTTCTTAAAATCTATCATAGTACTTATTGGCAATAGACATTTCGAAGCGCGCGGTTAAATATCATCAGGATTGAGGGAAGATATAGCGTTTGTAATCTCAATAAATGGAGGATTACTCGGAGATCTACCTACGAAGAGTTTGAACCGTCGACGTAGAAGGCTTGTTACCACTAGTCAACAGCCTAGTGTTGCGATCGCCCGTTTGTTATCTAATTGTTAACTATTAGTAGCTGGGATAGGCATGAGGAACTTTAGAGACACAGGAAGCTGAACGACACCGATACGATATTATAGTTAATGCTGAGAGGTCGGTCGAGCCCCGAACTCTAATTAGCCTAACATTTGGAACAATCACTACTGGCTAAAGATACATCTATGTTACATTTGGCGATCTCTAAGTCTACTCGAAGGGCCGCATGGCCGCAATCGCGAGCCGCACAGCCCTACGCGCCCGGGGAAAGCCGCAAGCAACTACACCGCTATCCTGCTATAGAGAAAATGACATCGACCTCACGATAAAATGAAACATACATCTATGCTTTAATTTAAACGTACAACTAGGGCTAATTTTTATTCATGATTTTGTCTTACGCACAAAATGTATGTTAGGTAGCTGATTATAATGAATAGGTATACCAAAACAGTCTTTTGAATCCGGCCAAATGTTTTCAATTTTGATATCTCTACGTTCACAGATGGATCTAAGTCGTTATAAGCTTACATGTAACATTAGTTCTAAGAGAGCGCGGGCGGCGTACGCTGTCCCGCCGCTCTCAGCGCCTCCTAATACTTAAGCGAAACATAATCATATACTTAAACGCGTAATCGAAACGTACATAAACAAAACGGTGTATACAAAAAAAACTAAATATAATAGGTAGTTAAACTAAAAATAAAATCCTCCATAATAATACGAAATTCGTAACTAAACAACAAGCAACGTATTGCACAGCGAGTCCACTTTAAATAACTCGTTAAACATGATAAAGTAATGCCGATACAATCATAGTTAAACGATTAAATACTTGTGACACGTCGAAGCGGGAGCGGCGCGCTTCGCTCGGCTCCCGCTCCGCTCCGCCCCGCTCCGCCCCGCTCTCGCTCCGCTCTAGAAGTAGCCGACGGAGTTGCGGTTGGGGACGAAGTAGGGGTAAGCGGGCAGCGGTTGCGGAACGCCGACCGGTGCGTGCACCGGAGCAGCGCCCGCGGCCTCGCTTCAGATGTTCTCAGCGCGCGCCTCCGCCGGCGGCGGCTCCATCTTCACCGGCAGCGGCGACGACAGCTCCTTGCCGTTCCTGGCCATCGAGATCGGCGTCTTGGGCGGCCCCATGTCGGTGATCTCCGCGACGATTTCGCGTTCGCTGTAGCGGCTGTCAGGGCGGGGCGAGGCGAACGGTCGGAACGGGTCGTTGGGCTTGGGCGGCTCGAGGGCGTGGCCGGGGGGCGGCGGTGAGCACAGCGGGGATTCCAAGCCGGTGGAGAGAGGCGAGGGCATGCGAGGGGACTGCAGGGGCAGCGGTGGCAAGCCGAGGTGCTGAGGGTGGTCGGGAGGCCTCTGCGCTGCCACCACCATGTTGCACATCTGACGACGCAAGCCGTGAGCCACCGCAGCGACGGCGGCGGCGGCTGCGGCGTTGGGCGAAACGCCGCCATCGCGTCCGTTGCCACACGCGACCGGGTACGGGCTCGGCACCGCGGTCACACCGTCCTGCAACACACGCCCCACATCAGAACCAGCTACCGATACCCACGTCCTACGCTAAGCCACACCTCGGTGGACCGAACCATGTTAACGCGTAACACACTGGAAGAACACAAACAAATTATTATCTACATCTAAACGACTCCGAAAACACCGATACCCGCGTTCTTTCGCTAAGCCACGTCTCGGTGGACCGAACCATCTAAACACGTAACACACTGGAAGAACATAAATTATTATCTACATCTAAATGACTCAGACAATAAAAAAAAATTAACTTTGATAATCGCTCAGCCAATTACAACTGCATTTCGCGGGCGTGTTCGCATCAGCACATGGGATATGGAGGTCATTAAAAAGCAATGAATCAAACACGTGAACAATATGGGAGGGTTTCGTTCGACGTGTAGGTTTTATCGGGGAAAAGAGTCGAGTGGGGAGGGGGTGCAATACTGACCGTGATAGCAGGATAGACGGGGAGCACCTCCTCCTTAATGTGGTGCGTGGCGTGTACGGCGTGTGCAGCGTGCGAGTCGCGGAACACGACTGCGCGGATGACTCCACGGATGTGCTCGTCGGGCCACACACCGAGCAGGATGCGCTGCGGCCGCCCGCGACCTTTGGGTCTCAAATCTGGAACGAGTCACAACCGTAAAGCGTGAACAGACAACGCACAACTCGAGTGTCTCGCGTTCGTTTGTCAAGACAGAAATTAAGTTTGCCATCCCAATATAACGTTCTCTGAGAAAAGAAAGTATTTAACTCCCGAATTCTTTGATATGTGCGATAATTTGTGCCTTCACAAAAGTTTGCGGGACTTCCCAGACACCGCCAAATTCTTCACAGAACTATGGCAATGTTATATTATTATTTAATGGGATGGTTTTAGAAGTAGGCATTTGCAAACGTTAGACCGCATAATAATATGTTACCGTCCTACTTTAGAATACGAAGTTGCAGTTTTTCATATGATGCTTGTTTTTCCACATTTAATAAACGTTTTATAAAATAAAAAATGGTGTCGTAAAGTGTATCAATCACGAAAAAGCTGAAAATAGACGAAAATGTGTGAAATAAAAGAGATTTCTATAAAAATCGACAACTTCATAGGCACAGACTAATAGTTACACATTTAAGTCCACGACCTTTTCATTAAATGCAATAAGCCTGCGTCTAATTGATACGAAGGTGGAAAGGTAGTATTTGGATTTCCCATTCACCATGGTTGATAAATAATTCGAACAACTAAGTCACAAATGCCCGAATGCGACCCCGCGAATCAAAAGATCCCCTGCATGATGGTCGGACGATATTTGATGAATTGCTTGCAGCCATACTTAGGATACATTTTTTTATTCACTACAAGTTAGCCCTTGACTGCGATCTCACCTGATGTTAAGTGATGATGCAGTCTAAGATGGTAGCGGGCTAACCTGTTAGGGGCATGGCAGTTATATTAAACCCATACCCCTATTCGGTTTCTACACGGCATCGTACCGGAACGCTGAATCGCTTGACGGCACGTCTTTTATCCGTAGGGTGGTAACTACGGCTGAAGCTTCCCACCAGGCCAGACCAGGGAAAATTCAGAAATTATAAATTTCCAAACCCTGCCGGGGATCGAACCCGGGACCTCCGCACGTTAAGTGGTAAAAGATCGTGTTCCGTGGCCATCATTACACCTTCCAACTTAATTCCAGTCGTGGACGTCTATATTTTTGACGATGACGACGACGCGAAGCTAATTTATCGCTCATAGTGAAAAGGTCACGGACTGATCGATTACTTATTATGTTTAACAATTTATGTTGACCTGATAGATAAATCGCAAAAGCATTACTTAACCTAAAAGGAAGCCTTAATATAATTAACATTCGCACATATAAAAACAGTTCGCTATGCAATAATAAATAAATAATTATTAATTCCAATAATTAATTAAATACACAACATGGAGTAAGAATTGCGTGATAATATTAATCAGCCATTTCTGTCTTGAAATGGCCATTTGTAATGATGTATTGTTTTCTCTTTCTGGACTTATTGTGTGTGAGAGAGAACAACAGTTTGTCAGACTTGTTATTCGTAGAGCCATATTATATTAATGCACGCAATTCATTATCATGTCGACCATATTACTACGAAGATTACAAGACTACAAGAACTGTACAAGAATATTAAATAATTCACAGGTTGCTGACGGTGCCTTGGAGTCAATTAGATACAACTAAGTTAATTATGATAAATTACGATGAATCGTTTCAGACTAGGTTTTTATATAGCCGTGTTTGATTACGAAATCTTTTGCATAGGAAGAGCAGATAACTTTACGTTTACCGTAGGTAAAAAAAAAAAAATTACGTCGACGCCAAATTCAATCAGTAACCCGTGTCAAAGGCTAAGCGGATGGCAAATGAATGTTGTAATCGAGAAATTCCTTCTAAAGTTTTTAGAAAAGTTTTTGTACAGCTTGGTCAATCTATAAATGTTCAAAGTACTTGTCATTTATGATACGTTTCGTTTTGACTCTACTGCAAGTTCGGAATGTAGATTTTACTGCGAAAGAACCGGCAAGAAGCTCATTTATATTCTAATTTTGAAATAATGAATTCATCAATCATTCGTAAATTAACAATGTATAGCAGAGTTAGGAACTGCTTATATTTTGGTAATAATAATATGTATTTTAAAATCCCTGAGTAATATTCGGTCAAATATTCAAAATTGTTAAAAGAAAATTTCGTCGTCCACATAGCAATAAGGTATAAAGCATTGACTAAAAGATTTATTACAAGGTTGGGCAGTAAATGTTAATTATTCCAAGTGGAATCCGGATGCATTAAAAATTTTCATCGAGAAGCCAGCAGAGCAATTAACTATACGCAGAGTTTCTTTTAAACCGTCGTCATATTATCACCAAATGGGCATCGGAAGTCATATCCTGGGTCATGGGATTTTGAGGTCATTCTTGAACAAGAATTTCGAACGATTTTCGTACTTGTTCAAATCATTAAATCTATT
Source organism: Erebia palarica (assembly GCA_964035005.1). Classification (NCBI taxonomy): domain Eukaryota; kingdom Metazoa; phylum Arthropoda; class Insecta; order Lepidoptera; family Nymphalidae; genus Erebia; species Erebia palarica. The sequence goes on along the minus strand of OZ035986.1, from coordinate 34,902,965 downwards.
GAATGCATATGCAAATTATTCAAATGTTATTTAAAGATAAATAATTTACCGAATTATGTTTCACAAATTTTTACATAACGTAATTATTTCACTGCACTCTATTTATTACATAAACTTCGTAAGCATGACGTATTCATTAATTCTTTTTATCTATGCACTTTTCTATCACCCTGTGCTCACTACATCATTCACTCTGTTACTACCAAAGGTTAAAGCTGGAAGATTAAGGGGCATTTTGGGAACTATAACCATAACGGGCCTGAAATCCGACCAAGTGTTTAATTAAAGTTTAATGTTATGTTTCGATCATAATACTACATTCATTTGCCACCGTCAGAGTACACCGAAGGTAACATACCTGCACCACCATCCGCGCTGGGGCCCAACATGTTATGCACCCTATTTGCGTACAACACAAATGTGGGGTACGGAATGTCGTATTTCCTCGCAGCCTGGGAGAGAGACAGCCCCTCCTTCAGTACTGAGAATATAGCCTCAGCCATGGTCTCCGGCCTCCAGGACTTCAGGGGACCGCGCTCACGGAACCTCAGGTTGTGGACGAGGCTCTGGTTAGTGTTCCAACACTTCTGCCACATCGACTGTAGCTGGTACTGGTAGCTATCTGCTGGAAATGAAAAGGCTCGTGTTCATATATTTTGAATAATAACATTGGTTGAGTTGGTTTGAGATTGGAAATAAATATGTGATTGACCCTAATATTTTAAATGGGCAACAACTCAGACGATTTGTATGAAATTTGGCACAGAGATAACTTGCGTCTTGGAGACTATATATATATTGCTTTCATGTTTCATTGTGGTTGCGGGATAAAAAATATCCACGAGGACAAAGTCACGGGTAGAGACAATATGATTACAAGAAAAAGGATTGATTTTAAATTGATGAAGTATTGATAGTATGGTTTGTACAAATCTAAATATGGGTACAAAATTTGAATTTGAATCCGATTATATAATATGCTATACAAAAATATCTTAAAATGTTGTTATTGTCGTGTTGACAGGTTATTTATACACTGTTACAATTTCAAAACATAACAAATATGACTTTTTGCAGCTAAAGTTTTTTAACACGTTTCTTGACATTATAGTCGTATAGGTACTTACTCAAACTTTTACTAATTCCAAATTAAAAATGTAAAATCTTTCCGCAAGTGTCGATAAATAACGTTACATTTTTATCTTAAACTTTTTGATGTTCTTAATTACGTACTTAATTACTGAATGTGTTGAGCTCGTAAGAAAATTAAAGTTATCTACCGACATCATCTTGCATATAAATAGATAGCATTATGATTTTTCTATTTTTAATGTTCACAAATTTATGAAGCATGCAAAATAATAACAAGTAAAAAAAAACACCTAAATACTGACCTCTGGAAAATCTATAATTAAAAAAACATATATTAACAAAGCATTAAAATAAATGAAAATCATGTATTTTTGGACCAAGAATTTTATTTAGGTATGCCAAAATTATAGCAAAATAATACGCTTCGTCGAATCAATATTTTTTTTAGAAGAATAGTTTCCATCGAGTTAATGTTATGGAATTATAAGGAAAGTTTCTTTATAGAATTTAATTGTCTTATTACAAATTCTAGTGCTTTCAAAAAAGTGTAATAAAATGAAATGAAATTAACTAGAAACCTTTTGCCTAATCACATATTTTTATTATTACTAGTAGGTAGTATCAACTATGTAACTTATTAATTAATCAGCTTCTATATAATAACTAATTAAGTCTTTTCATCGGGTATAATTTTAGCTAAACATAGGACGCAATATAGGAATATTCTAACATTTCTATCATAGAATCTAAGGCTTAATCCATATTGACGCAAAGATGAAGCTCTGCAGGGACGTGCCTTTAATTTAGTATAAGTAGAGAGAGATAATGTCGGATAAAGTTAAGAACATTTTATAAATAAAAGACACACACTTGTAATCTACTCCAATATGTCTGAAGCCTTAAATCTATCAATTTTAATTTTCTTTATCACGATTCTAGGTTTCTAACAATACCTAACTTTATACATTAAAATCACAGTAAATAAAGTTCTTATTCATTATTTAGTTTCAACTTATATTAATTGAAACATCACACAAAAATTTTGAATCAACTTTAAGAAAACTCATTCAATCTTCTTATGGTTAGGATCTAAAATAGCTGTGTACATTTAACAAATAAACTTTTAAGTATGACAAGAATATGGTTTAAAATTTCCCAAAGTTCTCATGTCACGACAATAATATTCAAGTTTATACACTAAAACGAATTCTATAGGTACTTAGGCAGAGCGTTCTTTCAATAAGTGTAGTATACCTACCTAAAGCAAATAAACATTATTTGAGTTTGAGTTTGAGTTTGAGTTTACTACAGGTTTAGATTTGATTACAGAAATAGTGATTTTTGAAAAATGCTGTCACTCTATATTCAGATATTCTTCACTTCAAACGTTCAAAGGTTATATTTTATAATAAGATAGAGTGCATTTTTAATATCACAATGGATTTTTTATCATAAGGAAAATGAGATTGGAGCTATTACAACAATACTACTAGGTTTTCTTTTGCTGTCGGTACAGCTGGTTTAACTTTGAAGTTTTCCCAGAATTCTGCTGTTCTGTTCCTTGTCGACTTTGAAAACAATAATGGTACGTACTACGTACATAGTTAAGGCATAGTTACTAAGTTTAAATAAAAGCCTTGGTCATAGATTAGAGGTAATTGATTTATTACTAGATCATCCTACTCTTCCAGGCTTCGCAAGTATAATTGTTTAGTAATCATTCTATTTAGGAATCTGATCGCCAAGACGCCAACGTAACTTGTTTAGAAGATAGTTTAATAGTTTAGTTAAATTAAGTAATTTTCGGCTATTTCGGTAGATAATTTCGAAAGTTTTGAAACTTTGCTACGAGTATATTATTTTTTGAGTGGCATAATATACATACCGAATAATTCTTACCTATTGGATAGTTTCTAAAACATGGCAAAATAGTAGGCCCAGGCTATAAAGGCCATATTCAGACGTCCAAAAAGGCATAGACTCAGACCATAGAGTCATAGACTTATGGCAACGATGCTTCCCCATAGAACTCGACAGCCATGCTTTCTCGCAAGTAGGTCATACCGTCCCTCGTAATACTTCTGACTAACGCACATAATTGCGGCATATTCAAAGACGAAACAGGTGGCTCGCGTGTAATTACTCGTAAACAATCAACCATGTGCCTGTTTCCTCTAATTTATACACCGTTATAAAATATAATTAAGTATTTTGTTGCAACTGTTTTCGCGGTAAAAAAAACTCGATGATCGTGAGCGCGGAGTTTACGGCTTGTGCGAATTTTATGTTTATTACGCCACGCTTACACAAAAGTCTAAAATTCTATTTGTGGTATATTACCTAATCAAAATATAATTTATTAACAGCAAAAACCAATTTTGACTAGAGGTTTATTAAAATACGGGATATATTTTTGTTTTTGCAATTGCAAACAAAGTTAACTGACAATAAAGGTTTTTAAACCATAAAGTGTTTATGTACAGTTTTATCGAAAACTAGTAAGTAGTAGGTATGTATGCACGAGATATATATGATTTGGGACAGATATTTTTTTCTGATACATATTTTGAATTGCATTTGTATCTGCTATAATAATTTTCATCTTCGTCTAGGTACGAATTCTTCAAGATTTCATAGTGGTGTGTCTGCTTTAAACTGTTAATGTTACGGAAAACATTGACCGTAAAAATAATTCATCTAAAAGTAAGCTACATGTCAGAAAAATATTAATTGTTTAAAGTTACATGTACTACAAAAATACTAATTGTTTAGCTACTTTATTAAAATAGACATATTCCAAAGAGTTTTAAATACTCATATAAATTAAACTAAATATCAAAGTTAGCCACTTGTATCAGGTAGAAGATCCGATTTCGCTAAATGGATATAATCTTAATTAAAAATCGCAATCGTTGCAAGTGTGCCGTGGTTCCATATTTCAATATTATAATAATTGTGTTACGTCTACAGATTAATTGAATTCAGTTAGGGTCACCACTCACATTTTGTCAAATTGAACAGTCCTGACGAAAAATATCTCTCTCGTGGTTTTGTCAAGTCGTGGGGATGCGTTGTCACATTGATTGTGTTTGTGCTGAAGTCCTAAATGTCTGACGTTTTATGCAAGGAAGTTAGTTTCATAAATCAATAGGTACATTTGTTTTGCTTTGTTCAGGCAGCATTAATAAAATTATATTTCGAGAGCGAAATGTGACAAATATTAATGTTCATTTCTATTTTGAAAATACACATAAAATCTTCATTGTGTACTCTTTTAAGTAATTTTAAGTAATATTGAGTAATCTTGACCATGAAAGTCATTCCGGAACTATGACAAGTGCATTAAAATTGCTTTAGCAATAAGACCGCCTTTTAACTGTATTGCGTATACTCTATATTTTGTGTGTGCAATAAAGATATCTAAATGAATAAAATGCTGACATAATATCATGACAAATCCTGAAGCCTGGTTAGTGGTTACCCTACATTCAGTGGCTATTGGCGGATTCTGCGCGCTATTACAGACGGAATTTGAATCTGAATATAAGCGGTAGTTTTAATTATAATAATTATTTCTATTTTATTTTTATAGTCTATCTAATACTATATTAGTTAGGCCAACGTTTTGGGCCAATGTTATGGACCAACATTGTATCGCGTAACACGTTGTACAATAGTTGGCTTGTATTTGTTAAATCTACAATATATAATGGCCTAAATTACACTTTTTACTGCCTAATATACTGCCCAAACGAGTACCAAGTCTATTTCAGAATTTATTGGACACCTCCACGGTTATTAATTAAAGAAGCAAAATAACTAAGTTTTTCTTCGATAGGTAAATCACCTATCATCCCGCATCCTGAATATGTTTGCGAATATGGTGGACTCACCAATGCTTGGACACATTATTTAAGTTTTGGTGAGGCCAAAATAAATTGTAATTGTAATGTTAATTAATTTTTCTAATAATTATTGTGTATCTACTAACATTAATTTTAAGGTTTAAAATTAACAAATTAAGCCGTATTTGCTATACATAAAGAGTATTTATTATTATTATTATAACAGCACAAAGCAAAAACTTTTTTTGACAGAACATTCACATTCATTAAGATAATTGCATTTGTCGTTTATAATAATTATACCTGTTTAAAAATGTTCAACTTTTTAAAAGATTCGATATGTCTGCCTCAGCATGCAAAGCTGCAAAGTATGGTTTTAATAAATTTACAAGATGAAATTTATTAAAACCTTGAAGTTCATAATTTAATATAACTACGTACATAATATTATATTGATTATATTGAAGTAAGAATATTAATTTGGGATATTTATAGCTTAGGAAATTTATAGTTTAGGTTAAAACACGTGTTGCCCAGGATTTTGAAAGCTCATCACTTAAGGGGGTCAAAGAGTCGCTAAACTAAGTGGACAGAACAATGGACGGAGCACATAATTCGAAGAACAGAGAGGACTTTACACCGGAAAGTGTACCGTTGGAAACCCCTTACTAGATGGACGGATGATCCCAAGCAAGTAGCTGGGTAGCTGGGAGCCGCTAAAAGCAATCGGCAAATGACCGTGACCTCTGGACCTTCATGTAAGAAACCCTTGTCCAGTAATGTAGGTCTATTGGTTGAAATGACGACGACTAGGGGGTAAACGTTGGATTAAACCGTTCAATTATTTAAGTTGGCTGTCAGTAGCAGTAGAATTTTAAATAAAACATGAAGACGTCTAGAAAACTACATATTTATCTAGTTTTTATATGAAATAACTTAGCCACATGCCCTTAATAATAGTCCACTGACTATAAATGGTTGATTGCTTTGATGATACACTTGACAGTTAACATCTTGAGTTGACGTGACAAAATACACTTCAGGCACTAATATTATTGGTTGTTATTTTCTTGTAAAAATGCTTTTTATAGCTATTTATATTGCTCTAACATTCAATTAAATAATATACCTACTAGGTACCTATTTTGTTATGTACTTTGCCAGGTAAGTATCTACGTAACTTTGTCGGTACATTTTTAGCAGTCCGTATTCAAAACGTACTATTAAGTGGTGATAGCCTAGTGCTAATAGCCCGGATTTCAATTCGCGGGATCCAGTTTTCTAAATCGTTATGTGCGTTTTGAACAACTAAATATCACTTGCTTTAACGGCGAAGGAAAACATTGTGAGGAAATGTCCATATGACACTATGTTCTCAAATGCGTAAAACCTCTGCCAATTAGCCCGAGTTTGGCTAGCGTGGTGGACTAAATCCTAAACCCTTCGGATTCTGAATAGAGACCTGTGCAGTTCGGCAGTGGGTTGACGATGCGTTAAGATGAAGATAACAAGTAATAACAAAACCGGAGCAGTCATCGTGTGCCCACCTTGTGTGTCCATCCGTTCGTTGGTGTCTTCCACATAAAGTGGGAAGCCTAGGAATGTTAGTCAGTGTTGTGTTGTGTTGTGTTGTGTTGTACGGAACACTTTCTTACGTAGTTAGTTGCCAACTTTGTTTAGTAAAAACTTAACTAAATTAAACGGGCTTCACGCCTTTGTTTTACTCAATAAGTTTACAATGTGGAGTTTTTATAGTAAAGAATTGTTATATCTCAAGTGACCTGACGCGTTTAAGGGTTGAGTTCCGTTCCTCGAACTATAAAGGGTCACAGGTGGCCACGTTTGTCCTATAACCCCCTTCTAATTACTTTTTGTTTTGTAAAACGCTGGAATATTTTCGACCTTATTTAGTTAACTTTTAAAGCTATTTTAGACCAATAAAGTTAGCTTTTCCATGCGATAAAAGATGTTTTTACGATGTGTAAAACACTGGCCACGATCGAATGTTATTTGTATGTTATTATTGTCACTCTGTATTTAGCGGAAAGACAGCTTGTTCTTATTAGTGGGAACAGTTGTTTTATTGTTATGAATACTTACTACTTTGGAGGGCGCTCATTTTAAATTCATGTCTGGAAATATTAATTAGCTGATTTTGAGTAGGAATGTTATTGATGGGTGTTGGTGTTGTAATGGGTGAGTGGGTGTGCCCCCGGCTTTGTCTGGTAAAATTTGGGTTATTTGAAAACCATGTTAACTGCCTCATTGGTCCAGTTAACATGTTTGACTGTGGGTTCGAATCCCGGGTCGGGCCATAATTAAGTATTGGGTTTTTCTGACTAGAATTCTCAGTGCAAGCCTGGAGTTAGGAAGTTGGCGGTGTTTCACCTCCGTGCCTCGGAGAGCACGTTAAGCCGTCGGTCCCGGTTATTATCACTAACATAATAATAGTCGTTAAAGCCCGCCAGCCCGCATTGGAGCAGCGTGGTGGGTCTAAGCTCTAATTCCCTCTCTTCTATGAGAGTGGAGGCCTGTGCCCAGCAGTGGGACGTTAATAGGTTGTAGTGGGGGGTGGGGGTTCATGTCGGCATATTATATATCACTACCCCGCGATGCATTACGCAACCTACAAAGTTGGTTGAATAGATGGGCCGTGAAAATGAACGTAGCATATACTTACAGAAAGACAGATTTGCAGACAGACAGATAAACCCCTTATGCCTTTTTCTCCCCAAGTAACTTGTTACCTCATTAACATGTTACCTATTTAATTTTAATTAACTTAATTGTTTTCATTAATTGGTATAATATGCTATTGTATCTTCTATCTATTATGTATAGGACTCTTTTATTATTTAATGAACGCTCAGCCTAAGATAAAACATCTATATAAAATGAAGAAGTCTTCTAACAATAATGCTTTTACTGGTCGTGGTCTTTAAACTTTCTTGAGATACACATATGAATCATGGAGTATTCTAATATAACTAAAAACCCATGTAACATGAAATTATTACAACAAGCATAAGGCACTTAGTTGTAAATTGTAATGTATATGAACTAGCGTATTCTTAACTGATGCTAATAATATACACGTTTAATTAACATTAATTAACATTAATCAGTCCCAAAAACTGCTTCGTTCAGTGGAAAAACACTCAACGGCTATTTACTTTACTTTACATTTTAAAGCTTTAACTTACTCAACTTTGATATAGGTATACAAGTTACAAACTTATGAATAAGTTAAGTTTAAGTTTATAAACGTTCGAAAACTTTGCTGTCGTTAATACTTAACCAAACAGGAGGGGAGATGACGACTCTACCGAGCCAAATGTATAAGAGTGACAAACACAGGTGCTTATGTTATAATTATTAGGAATTAATAATTAGTAGGTAATGAACATAAAATTCATACATGTTATACTTAAATTAAATTTATATGTGTGTTAGTATTGTAAAAACTGTTAGATTATAATGTAACTCGCGAAACTGTAAACTGTCGAAAGATTGTGAACCGTTCAATGTTCTGAGTGTCGATTTTTGAAATATTCATTGTATTTACGTTTTCTTGTCTGTTTCTTGTAGGTTAGGTTAGGGTTCGACATAAATAATCAGGTACTTAGGCCGGCCGGGCACTTAGGTTCTATCGGGTTATTAACCTAACAGATTATAATCTACCGGAAAATAATGCGTTAAATTCAAATCTTTCGACACTAAGTTAAATCTTTCGACACTTTGCGATTTCGCGAGTTAGATTATAATCTAACGGTTTTTACAATCTTACGGTGACTATGCATTGCTTGCTCCGAGATTTTTTTTGTAATACTTAATAAAATTTTTCTCCTCCTATTTGGTTTAGTTGTTAATCACTTATACTTAAAAAAATACTAATACCTACGTGTATATAATTTACAGTTCAAAGTCTTTGAGCAAATTGTATTAAATCCCCCTCTAAAGGCGAAAAAACACTACGGACAAGAAAATATGTCTTGCCGACAAAACGTCGGCGAGCGCACTTTTATATGTAGGTATGTAGCCGAACAAGCTGCCGCGACACGACGAAACGTACCCGTACGCGGGTATTTCGCGCGGACGCCAAGTCCTGCACTATAAAGTTAATAGGCCTATTACACTGCACTTTTCACAGGGCCCTGAGGTATGGACCAAATTAGGGGCCCTTACTGCCTAAATATTATTACACTACACTGATTTAAGTGTAAGGGGTCCCTGTGAAAAGTGCAGTGTAATAGGCCTAAGCCCTGCCCCTCTGTCCGTAACACACTAGTACCTATTACGCCCTTATTATACCAACCTAAGTAAAGATTAGTACCTACGTTTTTTTAATTATCATTATTGCCAAATTATTGTCAACCATCATAACAAAACAATCTTCAACACGGTATAGTCCGTCAAATTTGTCTGACCCGGTGGCCAAAATTGGAACAAATTTGTATGCCTGTTTAGTTTTGGTTTTTATTAGATACTAGATTAGACTTTAATATTATATCGGTTGCTGAATATCAATTCTTTTATTTCCTATTTGAGATCCTATCAGTTAGACTTCCCTAACTCCGAAATAGTCGCCAGATCAAAATTAGTTGCAAAGTTAGAGGAAGTATCAAACTCGATCAGACAGTACGCTTCCCAGTTGTAATTTAATATGAAGTTGTCTATAAAAACTACTATCGCAGTTTTGATTGAGTATTATTGAGTTTATTTCGACTTCAAAACTGACAGGCTCTAATCTTCTAATAATAATCTTAAAACTTTGTTGTCGTTTACTTTTCAAAGTCTATGTTTATGAAACTTTGCACTTTTATGCTTTTGTTTTGAAGTTTAGCTTCCACACGAAAATAAGTCAATTTGATAAACTCAGGCTACTTACAGGCTACAGGCAACTTCTTGTCAAACTGTTTGAATGTATATGTTTACTTTTTCCAATATTTATATGTGTATTTATTTATGTATTTAATCTTACATATTATGTCTTATAATATTTTAAACGACGTGACATTACTACTGCTAATGTACCTTTTGTATTTAATTTTCAACCATTACAACGAGTTCTAAAATGAGAGTTAGTTTTTTTTACAGTAAAATTTAGTTATAAAAGTTACGCTCGGGCATCCGGGACCAAAATGGAATTGGCTTATTAAAAGTCATTAGTTTCTATCATCAGAGCGTCAAATTTTCGATCTAAAATTTTACATACCTATATTATTTTAAACAATGTAATGGACGGATGAGTGTAAAGTTTAAGATTCAGAAGCAGGTGAGTTTTTCCGCTCTAAGCCAGCTTTAAAGCTTCGGTCAAACAAGACGAATTCCGCACAAGAAGAGGGATTTGAATTAAGGTGAATTATATGCTATTTAAGCAATATCTGCACGGTCTACAATCCACCTGCTCTACACTCGCTCCACGAAGGTCCGATAACTACACGAAATATATACTTATCAGGATGTATCTTTCCGCTCTCCATGATAAAACCGACATCGGAAGTAAAGCGATGCGTATCCCGATAACACTACACAATTTACATGATTTCAAAGAAGCTTCCGCGGGCATCCGTAGCGCGAATGTAGAGCAGGAAACACAGTAAGCTTAGTCTGAGTTTGGATTCGATTGATCGTATAAGAATACGATGAGATTAGCGTCAAAGTAAAATTGACCCAAAACCCCTTGATTAAGTCGCATATTCAGTACAACCGAATTTAATTTGGGAACGTATCGTTTGGAGCGCTCGCTATGAATGCAAACACGGAATTGAGCTTTGAATCAACGGGTTTAGGTTCCTTTTACTTTGACGCTAATGTCATCGTCCATCGAATGGTTATACGATCAATCAAATTAAAACTTAAACTAACGCTTCTGGTTTGGTATTCCCTTCCGGTGTGTACGACTAATTTCCCGCATCCCGCGAGGTATTCGCCTCAGTGTGACTGAAAGGTTTAGTGAACCAATTTTACAAAGCCACAGTTTAATTATTACATATTTACTAGTAATTTAAGCTCACATCATTAACAATAATCAACATTCGCCATCAGTAGTGTGACTCTCGTGTTTCACTTTAGAATTTTTAGATTTCGTCCCTACTTCGTAATAAAGAGACACAATCGAATGCTTCTTACAAAACGCCCACCACCATCGGAACCCTGTCAGACCTATGAAAGCGAAACTAGGGTCTCTACTCCGTCTTAACTTCTCAACAAAAGACAGGACTTCAGCTAACGATTTCTTAGTACGTCTATTATACGGAGAGACGCTAGTTTCACAACAGAAGTCTAACACGGCCCTTTCCTCGCTAGTTTGCAGCCCTGCTTCGTCCAGCACAGCCATGCGTTTTGATTTCCCTAATATATTATCGTACAAAGTTCCTTTAGGTATTCCGTAGAGTGTGGCGGCTTGAGTGAACCTCATGCGTTGGGTGACGACCGCTTGTATTGCTTCTTGGAGCTGGCTCTGCGTCCACGTCGGTGCTTTCAACTTCAGGGTATGACCGTGGTATTCTGATCGACAGATAAAAGCAAGAACGCTACGTGTCAACAAACTAACTACGAACCATACGAGTAATGTATTTTAAGGCATAAATAATTATGTAGCTATAATAGGGATGATGTCTTTGTATAAAATAAATGATTTCTTACTGATTATTAAACAGAGGGTCTTCCAAAAGTCACCTTCTGTTAGTTTTATGTTTGATAATCATTTTAAACTATCGATAGAAAAAAAAGGTTACATTAAGTAATTCGATGACGTCACAACTATGTATTTCATACAAAGTTCCATACCAGAAAAGCGTTTTAGAGTTTGATAAAGATTTGCTGATTTGATCATCATTGTCATCATCCCTATTACGACTAAGGAACTTATCACGCTCTGTTGTTGTTGCTGTAGGCGGACTGACTCAGTCATCAGGATCATACACAGAATTATTGGTAAATATGCCCAGATAATATTTATTTCCAATGCCCTGTTACAAAGTAAACACATAGTCTGTTCGGAGTGAGATATTCAAATTTGAAACTAGCTATCTAAGCAAGTGGGAAATTATTACATACAATGTCTATGAAATGAGATTGGATTGGACTATATGCAATTTTGTGTCGTAATCTCTCTCGCTTAGATATTTCGAATAATAATCTTACTTTAACAAATTGGGGAATGAGAATAATTTTAATAGAGACGACTATGTTTGCATGTCTGTCATTTAAGTACATTTCTTTATAGAGGTAAATAGACACTTAGTTGAGATGCAAAACTTTTGAATACGGAATGTCTTCTCAGTCCGTTATTTATCCAAGATTTACAATAAAGACATTATAATACAACTTATATTTTTTGTGAGAATTTTCGTAGTGTACACCTAAATGACATAGCTACTACGAAGCAAAATATACCTGCAGACTAGATCGAGTTTTATTTTCAAAAACACTGTAATGTGAAGATGTGAAGATCGAGTAACAAGAAATATACTGTATTATTTTATTGCACGAAGGATGGCTACGCACGAATAACAACGCAACTATATACGAGTATAATTACATATAGTTTTTACAAATAATACGCGCATTAAACTCACGGTATGCACTCTAGATTGCTTTACTAAGAATTGCCTACTGTAACATTTTAAACAATAAAGTATTGAAGTGAAAATAGGGCGTTGCGTTCTCTTTACGTTTTCTCACGGCACTCTAATTTTATATCATTATATGATCATACTTTATTTGTACGGATTATAATGCAATAGAATTACAAAATGATAATTATGGATACGTGCAATACATCAACTTGATATATTATTCACGGAAACACGAGTCAAACTGCTTATTTTATAAATCCTGGTGCATTACAAGTAATAAGTGGTTACAATAATGTCGTATTATGGAAGTGGACGCTTATCGTTATTAAATATACAGTTAAGGGCAGTTTAAACTACGATTTAATGGATGGCATATACTTAGCAAATACACATTTACTATTGACACTTTCACACTTTCACACTATAAGTAGTACCAATACTAAAAAGCATAATATGTCAGATAAAGTTATATGCTATATACGGCTATGTTTAGCGTATATGCCCTTTAGGCTGACTCCATACGTTGGCACTTGGCATGCTGTTGTTCCAACGTGTAAAACGAGAAATTAGCATTGGTCTCAACGTTGGCATGGGCATTGGGGATATAATTTCTCGATCCATAGGTTGGTCGTGTAGCATTGGTAGCCAAAGTTGGTGCCAACTTGTGAACTTGTAAGTGCGAAGTTATAGGAACCAGGTAATAGAGGCTATTTTCATTAAGGAAAAGTTATACCTGATTGACCGTTGGGTCAAGGGTGCAATTTCAGGTCAAATTCGATCTGTGCAACTTCCAAGCAGTGTTATTTAGTTTTTATTAGTCCAACAACTTTCAATGTCCATACAGCTTTACGTCAACTATAGAAATAATATTTCTATTCGGCTAGAGACAAATTAAGAGAAAACTAGGCGCGCATTAGGTGAATGTACTCCGCTCCAACAATGTAACGAAAACCCAAGCGAAAATTCAGCTTTAGAACAAATAGCTGAAGTTAAAGTTAGGAAAATCGCGGAAATCACGCAACGGCCTGCGGCGTTTTGTCTGCCTAGATTAAGCGCCCCACGACAACTAAGTAAGTATTATTTAATCTGTATCTACAGGTGCCCACCTCTAACTTTTCGTTGCTATTGGGGAAGAATATAATGTGCCTCTTTTAGCACGCGACATCCCGTTAGATTTGTCCTTATAATGACAATTAATAAAGAATTTTGTGATTTCAAATAGTATAAAGATAACATTAATGAAATTGTTGGACAATATATAATAATATATAGTATAACGAATAATATAATAGAATAAAATGCAGTAGAAAATGTAAATAGCATTAAAACAGTGCATTTTAGAAAGGTTTAAAAAATTTAACTGACCTGCGATCGACGATGTGGAGGCACCGAGCCATGCATGAGAGTTTTCAAGCAATTTTGCCTGGAAAGAAAGAAACACATATTTATAATTTCACATATATAAACAACATATACATAAATAAATCCTTAATGTATAAAATACAAAAAAATGGCAGTCAAAGGGACTGCTGATAGATGTGAAAATGAATATTTAAAATAATCCTAAATAACAACACAGCACTTTTAAAATAATTAAAATATAAACCTTAAAACTAAGGCATTAAAGTTTAATTACGAATGTACTATATTATTTATACATAAGACCTTTTGTCTTAAGAAGAATGGTGTCGCGAGGTGGGGGTCAGTCATGGTTACACATCACTTTTAAATTAATATAAACTTTAAAGCAAAGGTATTAATGTTTAATTACGAATGTACTATTTATATTTAAGAGCTTTTTGTCTTAAGAAGAATGGTATCGGTCTCGCGTTTTCACATTTTTACCCCCTACCAAAAAGTGCTCAACGAGCCTAAAGAAATTTTCACTTTAAAAAAAAGTTTCTGCCTATGTCCGTTTTAGACTTTGAAACCATCTAACCAATGTGCCCCTAATCGGTTTCATTAAAAAAGCAATAAGATAGTTGTAGACCATTATTATTATTTTATAGCGTATTTTTTAGCATAGTAGCGCCGGGTATCCGCTAGTTATAAAGGTACAAATTAAGCGATGTTTAGTAAAATTATTAAGAGTTCCCGTATCAAAATGTTAAGTTTGGCAACAAGCGGCAACCATATTGTATGTGCCACATTTACTCTGCATTCAACTCGCGCGCGAACTGTAGGTGTTTTCATTAAAATTGTAACAAGCAAAAATCATACGTCACTTTTCATAATTTTGAGGCAAATATTTTGGTAACGCCGCTGACGAAGGGAACCGCAGACTTTTTTAAACATGTCCACCGTGTCCGCAACGTCATTCCGGCACGTCATGTGACATGTCAGTGTCCTTGTTTACGAGCCGACATCTCGCGGTGAACAACGACAATATTATTATGTAAACCACAATAATTTCTGGCGTCCAAAATATTTATTATACGACTGCCTGAAAAAAGGAGTATATTGTTTTCAGGGTTCATGTATGTATGTATGTATGTGAGCTTGTATATTCCACCGATTTTGATAAATGAGGTATCGTTAGAATCCCCAGCTTATTCCGAGTGACATAGACTAGTAAAACCGTGGTCCCGGATTAAAGACTAAAGTTGAAAAAAATATTTCGAAAATAAGATTAACTATATAATCATCACCTAGAAAATGATGGTGAATTAACTAGATTAATTTATATTTTTAATTTTTTAGTTCGTTTTTGTCAGGGCAGTCGTGTTTTTTAATTTTTTTAGTTATTTTTTTAATGGTATCACCATTTGGTAACCGCGATACGCTTTTGCCAAAACGATACTACTTTAGAGGTATTACTTGCATTACAAAATTTAATTACATGTGAAACTTTTTAATTTGTTTAAATTCGTATTTTAATGTATTTCATAGTTTAGTTTTAATTTCACATTGTATATTCTTATTTAAAGTTGGTCCATGAATTTAACTTGGAGCTATGACTCAAAACAATTAATTTAACACTGTACAGGTAGGTATTTTAATGTGATGCACTAAACACAGTTATTCGCGTATAAAATCATAATAATACCACAGGAATCACAGTTGCCAAGAAATTGCCGTATGCCCCATGAAATTGGCTCCGGTAGGTAATATCGTTTATATTTACATAACGCAGCACACACTGCGGTGTAGTTATTATATTCAGGCGTAAATTGTTTGGCCGTGTGTACCTAATAATATTATGGGCAAGTCGCTCGGGCCACGCGTTCATAAATCTATTTTATCGTACGCGAGCAATAAATTTTATTTTGGGATCTTTAATTCTTTGTTATTGAATTGGATTTTAGTGTTTTATTCGGGTAAACAAACAATACATCGGAGCGTTTCAACCGGTACTTAGGGCACGTGCGCGCTACTAGCGCCGCGGCGTGGCTGCTCGCGTCAACTTAATAAAACATTTTATTTGTTGATTCTATTGTTACTCATTTACAGCTGTCCATTACAAGGCGCTTTTGTCTGCGTCCACAATTAAAACTTCGATAAAGCTCAGCACAAAGAATGCCGCTCTTTGCGCGGGCGATTCTCTGTTCCAATATAAATAAACCGGGACCGGGATACGCGTAGAGTACAGTAGCATTAGACAAAATGTCCGATCGTAAACTTCCTGTTTGAGATCGGGAGGTGTAAATTAATGAATCGATCTTTTCATCTCGCCGTTACAATTATTACTCTCCGATACACGACCGGCGGGCATTAAGCAGGAATGGTATTACGAAGCTATGCTTTGTCTAATTTGGGATGATAATTTTGTCAGGTGGGAGGTGTATAGCAATAGTGAAGGACTAGAATTAGACTGAAACAGTACTATGCAAATTACATCTGCCAAAATTATCCTCCTTTACAAACACAGTCGTAGGTCCATTTCACGTTTAAAAAGCACTTGTAAAAGTTTATTTGAATGAAAAACATTTGAATTTAATTCATCTCTGACTTTCAAAAAATGTCAAAATAGGTTCAGTAGGATGGAAAATGACATGTATAATTTAAAATATCACTTACTAAAAATACTGTTTACAACTAAAATATTTTGGTAGTGCAAAACTATTTTCGACTAGGTACGTTATTAAATTAGCTCTCAGCTAGAAAAAGCTATTCGAAATATATTCAATCAAAATTCGTTCCAGCTACGCCATCAAAATTATTCACAATGTGACGGAAAATTCGTACTATTTTTAGTTTGAACGAATAATTTATGTTACGTTATTTTGAAATACTATTTCGATTTTTAGGTAAACAAGTTTTTGTATAGATACCTATTCTTTGGCGTATAAATTTATCGTATAGCAGCAGTCTTCTAAATATTTAAAAGGAAAAGACTGACTGACTGACTGATCAAGATCAAACCATTGGTCGAATCGGGCTGAAATTTACAATGCAAGCTATTATGAAGTTGGTATCCGCTAAGCGAGAATTTTTGAAAATCCAACCCCTAAGTAAAATAAGCATTTGAAATTTGTATAATCCACGCGGACTAAGTCGCGGGCAAAAGCAAGTCTGAACTAATATTATAGAGAGAAAAAATTTGTTTGACTGTTTGTTTGTAATGGATAAACTTAAAAAGTATTCAGCCGATTTTAAAAATTCTTTCACCCATAGAAAGCTACTATAATGAGCGAGTAACACGCAACATTTTATTTTGAAAAAAAATTAGAGATCCCTACGAAAATTGCAATTATGTGAATTATGTCGGTAAAATTGCCTCATCTGAGAGTTTCCGTGGCGTGCGTTGCGTAAATAAGGGCGGTAATGCGAGTACTGTTCACTCTTCTCCTACAAATCAAATCAAATATTCCTTTATTCAATTTAGGTACACTGTAGGTACACATATTGACGTCACGTTACTTACTTATAAAATATGATGGTGATAATTAGTTACGGTATCTTAAAACTAAAGCTACGAGGGTTCCACACGCGCTCCTGGTCTGAGAAGAGCCCACGACAAACTCAGCCGGGTTTTTTTTTTCATTATCACCATCACTACAAAGTACAAAGAGCTAATTTTTTAACCTGATGTGCTGCCCATTACCTACGGGCTATATTATTGAGTATGGACTATAGTTATAATGATGATAAGTGCTACGCGTGCGGATCGCTAGTCTTGTAATATATAGAGATGAACCAGTGGCGTGCATTTCATAGAGGCGTAAAACCACTGCTTACCCAAATGGGCTCATTTTTCATCAAAACAACTAGTAAATAGGTATTTTGACTAACGAATGCCTACCTTAGCCTCAAAACCTGTGCACGCCACTGAAATGCACTGTGGGCGAAGGCTGGACGTAGAGGACTGCTGCCTTTCATCAGTCTACGCACTGAACTAAGTGGACAACGCAAACGCAATTTTCAACTTAATTATTTATGGGAAAGCTCTGGAGCAGGTTGGAAATCGTTTTTCTTGGCATAGTTAAATAGTTTTTCTATGCAGAGGTATAAACGATCTCCGACTATGAAGTTTGGATCGCGGTTGCTCTCGAAGGTATCAAGTAGAAATTTGTACGTATTTAAGCTCCGTTTTTTAATACTTTTCTTTGGAACAATATTAGAAACCACGTTGTCCATTGTCAGATATTTAGTACGATTGCAACCCCCTATCAGACACTCTTATGTTATAAAACAACAGGTCAACATAAATAGGTAATTTATGTTATAGAATTTGTTATTGAATGTCAAACTTTGCCATACCTTAACAGAGTCTCATACTCATAATTTGAACGAGTGAATAACAAAATTTAGAGATGAATATGAAAAAAGAAAACCATCCTCGCATTATTGCCTTTCTAATGTAACCTGTTTGGGGCACATCGGTTGGATAGTTTCAAGTCTATAAACGGACGTAGGTAGATTTTTTTTGTGCTTCATGTGTATAGATAGATAAAGATATATAGATAAAAATATTATTATAGGCCTAAAGGACATTTTTTTAATGGCATTTAGGGCACAATATGCACCATTCAGGATGGCGACAGTTAGGTTCGCGCGAAACTTTTGCGTCGGCACTTTTTTATGGAGCTACTCAAACTGGCACGAAAGGACTAGATTTTTAAAGGATTAGATTTCTTTTCCAACACACATTTCGAAACACATTTCACGCGGACGTTTTGACCACAAAAAGGATGAAGGCACATTAGGGACAGCACGCCCTAGTGCGTTTTCACCTTAGCATAGCCACTGCCTATTTCTATCAACGCATTTCTAATGCGTGATAACAATTGTTCAATATGGCTGCAGCATGTTTGGATGCAACTTGTGTTTTAATTACATGTCACATTGCGCAAGCAAAACAAGTCACATTGCACGACCAACTAACTTATATATTACAATCACACAATTAGCGAATTTAACTTTATTTATCGATTCACTAGCGGATTGGTTTAGATTTTGGGGATACTGAAATTAATATATCATTGATTTGGTTTCTAGCTTCTACCGTCCGAGTAGCTTGGTCTGTCTATGGATGTAAGGATCCAGTACGGGAACGAAACCAGTCTGGCGTACCTACTTACCTATTCGGATAAAAATTGTCCTTCGGTCCGAATTTCAGCCATACCGGCCAATCCACAGAGTATTGCTAATTGCGCGGGAGATACTACAGAAGATACGTAGATACTACTAGATGATGCCCAGGACTTTGTCCACGTGAATTACCTTTTTTAAATTCCCCCGGGAATTAAAAAAACGTAATTTAATTTTCCTGAATAAAAAAGACTATGTAAAACAGCACATCCTTAATTACAAAAAAAATTGCGATATACACGATAGGCAAACTAGAGGCCGTAATAGGCTCGTGAATCCATCGCTCCGCCTCAAACAAGTCATAAGGTCATTCGTGGGAATGAGCATTCTTTTCTATAACAAAATTCCACAACCTATTTTAAACTTGCCTATACACAAATTTAAGAAATCGATTAAAAGTATGCTCCTGAAAAAAGCTTATGAAGCTGTTGAAGATTATGTAAATGATAGAGGAGCTTGGATTTGATCGCTCCAGCAATGCTAAGGACAGCGGTTACTTATGTACCACATTGATATAATAATTGTAAATGAATTATTTAAAAAGAGCAACCACCGAGTTTCTTGCTGGTTCTTCTCGGTAGAAATGACATTCCGAACCAGTGGTAGGTTGACGATTCAAAAGTACTTGTAAAATTTTATTTGAATTGAATTGAATTGAACTGCCTCGTTGGTCTAGCGGTCAGCGTAGTCGACTGCGGATCAAGAGGTCCTGGGTTCGATTCCCGGTCGGGCATAAAATTGTTGGGCATTGGGAAATTCTCAGTGCCAGCCCGGAGTTGGAAGTTGGCGGTGTTTCACCCCCGTGCCTCGGAGAGCACGTTAAGCCGTCGGTCCCGGTTATTATCACTAACATGATAATAGTCGTTAAAGCCCGCCAACCCGCATTGGAGCAGCGTGGTGGGTCTAAGCTCTAATTCCCTCTCTCCTATGAGAGTGGAGGCCTGTGCCCAGTAGTGGGACGTTAATGGGCTGTAGTGGTGGTGGTGGATGTCACTCTCCAGGTCCTCAAGTAAACTCATGCAAAAAATCACGTCGATCCGTTGCGGCGCGACTCAAGGACAAACCGACAAACAAACGCACTTTCGCATTTATAATATTAGTATGATGATATCATTTGTGTTGTCCGTAATACGCTGATAGAATATTATTAATTCGAATTGAGACCAATTGATCTCCACATCACTGTGACGGACCTAAACGGACACTGGCGTCACCTTTAACCTGGGGACTTGATGCTGTCGATACAACGGTTATTAGTCTAAGCAATAAAGCTAGTGGACCCCAACAATAAAACCTCATACGACGAAACTTTACAGGAGGATAAAGTATCATGAGTTAAACGTATATAATAAAAATCTAACCAACATGGTTAAAACATTCAATATTGACTGACGTGACGTAAAATTGGCACTTAGATATTTCAACGATGAGCAGTGCCTTTATTCCTCTATGACGTGCACGCCACTGATGACAGCCAATCGCAGAATTTTCGGAAATAATAAGTAAATTTTTAATATGATTTACACAAACGCGGCGCCCATAACCCCTTATTAAAAACCCAACGTATAAATAACACTCCCTATATAATAATGGTTCTATCGACCTCAGCCAAGCAATCGACAAACTGCCCTGTACATGTAATCAAAATGTGGAAACAACGTTCATTTAGTATTGAAACGATATTATAAATGCAGGGACGAAATGGCTTTAGTTGCCTCGTAAACTACTTTTAAATATTTTAATAAGTTTAGACGATTTTCATGAAAATGTCTACATCGGATGGAGTATCCAAACGTCAAATCGAAAGATCGTGAGTTGAGGATGCTAAATTTTAAATAACAATAAGCCTTTATTGTCAACTGTCTCGTTGGTCTAGTGGTTAGCATGTTCGATTGCGGCCGATGATTCGAGTCGAGCCGGTTCGAGTCCCGGGCCATGCCTTAATAATTAAGTAGTTATTGGATTGGACTAGAAATTCTCAGTACTAGCCCGGAGTTAGGTTTCACCCCCGTGCCTCGGAGAGCACGTTAAGCCGTCGGTCCCGGTTATTATCACTAACAGGATAATAGTCATATTGTTTTACTTTGGTTGTGTCTAGATTGTCTGTTCAATTGTTTTTACTTATACAAAAAAAAACTCTGACGAATAAGATTTCAAGAGTTAAGGAAATGCATATAAAGTACTACATAGCTGATGCCCGGGACTTCGATCGTATGGAATAAGTTTTTTAATTTCCGCGAGAATTCCTTAATTTGTAATAATAAGGGATAAAAGTAGCATTTGTCACTCTCCAAATGCTCAACTATACCTATGCAAAAACTCACTCCAATCTGTTGCTTTGTTGCGGCATTATTGAAGAACAAACAAACACACTTTCACATTTATATTTATAATAAATATAAAGTATAATAAACACTAATTCCATAGTACAGATAGCATATGCAGAGGAATCAAAAGGCATTAAGGGTCTAGCAATAGCTTCCCAGTCGCAAATGAGCCTAATGCGTCGGTTATTATGTTATCCTATTTCAGAGGCCCATGCGAAAGTTCTGCGTACGAAACACGGTAATAAACTTCCGTATTACGCAATTACCTATGATGCTATATAATGGCTGGATTAATACTAGTTTTCAGCTATTATACTGAGAGCATTCCTTAATATTACTTGCGTACTTATAAGCGAGAGGCATATGCCCGCGCTGAATGCGAATGGAAATGAGTAAAAGCTTTTTATTCATTCATTTATGTATATTGGTCCTTCGTAATCCTCAACCAGCCAAATCCCGTCACCCTCTTTATATCGTCAGTCCATCGTACCAGAGGGCACTCCAAGTAACGCTTACTAATACCTGCTGCTAAAGGCTGCATCACCACTTGCAAGCAAGTCTGATTGCAACCAAGCGCTAGCCTATATATAAAAAAAATGCCTTCCACTCCAGCACTTTTCAGCTCCAGCGGCCAAAGCCAAGTATGACCGAAGAGTATTCCAAACCTTAGGCATAGCTTATGAGGAATGATTTTAAAACCTACGTGGTCGACTGTAAATGTCGACCACGTAGGGGGAAACTGGAAACTTAATCAGTGCCCTTTTTACTTCTTTAAAATTTTCTGAATAATACGTTAGCATTTACTTCACCATTACATATTTTTAATGAGAACCAGTACCTACCTACTGTGGTTATGAGTATGCACGAGCTGAGTATAATGATTTTTACGAAATAATGACTTTTATCATTAAACTAGAGAATGCCGGCGACTTCGTCTGCGTGGTTTGAAGTTTTTCCCGCGGGTACTCTTTAATTTTCCGAGATAAAAACCTGTGTGCTATTCCAGACAATAATCTATCTCTGTGCCAAATTTCAGCCAGTTCCGTTCAGCTGTTGGGGCGTGATTGAGTAACACGAAAATTTGGATGGATGTATGGATGTTCCATACATCCATCCAAATTTTCGCATTTATAATATGAGTATGGATAATTGTTGGCTTGTAGTGTTGCGTAAAAAGAACATGTATCCGTATGTACTGATCCATAAAAAAGTCAGCGCAGTATTTCGAAATGCCATTTCACGTTACAAAATTAATTAAGCAGGCAAGGTGACAATAATCAACCGATACAATATTTCCCTCTCCGAACAGAGCGGACTCGACGAGCGGTTGTGGATAATGAATAAAAAGCGACGAACGACTAGTTATTTAACACATTTCTTCCATTCCAATAAATACCACGAGCATAGGGATGCGCCGGTACAAGTTCCGATACAACTGTAAGTTTACAATTTAAAAAATAAATGATATTAACCTTTACTATACTAACCAAAGTCACGTTGAAATTTAGTAGTTTTGAAAATTAGCTGTAAGAATTTAGTGTTTAGTAATTAGTACTACGAGTAAGTAAGCTCGCGTGAGTAAGCTCAGACTATAGTTGCTTATAGGTATAAATCTTCTCTTTAATAACCATAATTATTTACTGTATTGTAATTTACGATTATATTTTAAATGAGCGATCGCCGAGTTGCTTGCTGGTTCTTCTCGGTAGGAATATCATTCCGGTCCATTGCATCGGTAGAGTCACTTGACGATTCAAAAGCACTCATAAAAAATATTCATAATATATGAGAAAACAGTTTTCTTATCTAATGGCTTAAAACAGTTGTTCTGTCTTCGTAAATTCGTATTGGTTCTCTCAGGGCTCTAATTTTATTATTCTTATTAATCATAAGATCAGATAACCATGAAAAATTTAAAATACGTACTATCTAGTAATACTAAAGAGTACTACGTGTACGTACTAGATTTATTTGTACCAGAACGTCCCTATCGATGAGCATTTTAATAGTCCCACAGCGGCGAGCATTGAAAAGTACTTGTTCTATTATAACTCGAGTAGCATTATTATTGATTTCAATTTATTGGAACAGTTAAGGAGTTTCCACCTTAATACGGGGTGATTCATTTGTGTTACGCCGAAGAATGGGGAGGCGAGGATATATTGCGATGGATAAAACTAATCACGAATCCTCTTAGCGGGAGTAAGGGTGCGGTCACAGATGTGGCGATTAATACTTTAACAACTTTCTTTACCATTTTAGTCTTACATCAGTTATATCAATTTTATTCAATATTGATTGTATTGTATAGACAATACGCTGTAGAAGAAGTACAACTTCTATAGCACCGTTGTGATTTGAAAATTCGATGAAATGAAAAACCGAAAACAAAAAGAGATAAACATATTCATAAATAGGATTTAGCCTGCGAGAGAATAAGATAAAATACAAGTTTTATCTAACTCAGTCTATCGTAGGCTACGTTTCTGAAGTTTCTCTTCTGCCGTATGTGAATTACACACACACACTTTTATTTATTTATTTTCAACTAGATGATGCCCGCGAATTTGTCCGCGTGGATTAAGTTTTTTCAATTCCGGCGGGCACTACTTAATTTTCTGGGATAAAAAGTAGCCAAGTAGAAATTTATATATATATTGATGAAATTTGGTACAGGGATACAGGGATTTGGAACCTATCCCTGTACCAAATTCATCAAAATAGGTTGAACAGGTGGGCAGTGAAAGCGTAGCAGACAGACAGACAGACACACTTTTACATTTATAATATTAAGTATAAATTTAAACGTGGTTTCAACACAGATAAAACCGCAGCGATATCATCCATTGAGCCAACCCAACTTTCTAACCATCCCTCTATCAATCCCTCTATCAATGGGGCCGCACTCTGCCAGACGCTTTTGCATTATCCACTTGCACATTACTATGTCTTTTTTTTCCCCGTTTGATTGTTTAACCGTGCGTCGATGTGGTATCCAATGGTTATTTTTCTCTATAGCGCTTTCACTTGAAATGGCTTCAGTCAATTGTGGAATATGTTGCTCTTATTGTTTGAGAAGAACAATAACTGCCTTCATTTTATATGTTTACAGTGTCTAAAGGCTTGATAGGCACTTTTCTATTCCACCCTCCTATCTGCCATTGTTATGACTCTTTCTAGGACTATTGCTGTGCTTATATGGGACACTATTCATTTGTTTTCATTCATCAGTAATTTAATGCCCTTTTTATTGCGTATTCTTTCTCGTTAGCGGAGTGGACTCGTGGACAGGTAACCTTTTTTATACTTCTAAATCTATACTTAAATAGAAAGAATATATATTTATTAAATTGTTTTTAAATAGATATATATATATTGTTTAATACGTGCAATTCTTTCTGTCCTATTAACTTTGAATAAAATAGGTATAGTATTTTTAATAAGTTTACTCATTGTAGCGGTACAAGACACCCGGTAATTATAAAAGATTAGAGAAGATAGTATTTATTTACTTAATGTTTTAAGAGAAACTTTCCATCATAGGTTAACGTATAATTCAAACGGCAAGGTATATTTATAACTTAGACCGCCAAAGAAAGCATTTGGAGAAAACTCAATGAAAAATAAAATTGGCAGTCATAGGGACTGACGATAGAAGTGAAAACGAATATTTAAAATAATATATTTAAAAAAATATAAACCTTAAAACTAAAGCATGAAAGTTTAATTAGGAATGTAGTATATTTATATTTAAGAGCTTTCGTCTTCGTTACAATGCGAGCATGCCTGTGACGCGAATCCACAAGTTTACCCCCTACCAAAAAGTGCTCATGGCGGCTAAAGAAGTTTTCACATCAAATACACACAGATGAAGATGCCGTACAATTAACGAGATCTACTATATTCTATAGGCTGTCTTGTGAAAGCCGAAAGTGCAAAGTAGCAAAACATTTATAAAAGTTAGGTCGGGTAGCTAAATGTACAGCCGCAGTCTGAAAATATTTACTACTTTAAGGTTCATAATTGCATTTCCATACCTGGGTGAGAAGATCGATATGTGATTTGATTGTTTGACCATAGATCGTTTAACAAGTATCAGTCATTGCAGTTGGATACTAGATAGCATAGATGTAGAAAACGTTTTTTGAATGTCCTATGATATGAAATGGTTTATTTCACGTAGGACAACTTGTGTCACTTACGTCAAACTAAATTCTATGCCTATTAGGTTTTTGTTTTTATTTTACTCAGACAGTAAAATAAACCTAAAAAAACTTAATAGGCATAAAAATAAGTTCAAATTTTGTCCACCGGGTGTGACGGACTATACCACCGGTTCAAAATCACCATCGGAAAACCCATAGACTTATAATATTTTACTACCGTGGAAAACAACTAACAATTGATGCAATAATGCTAATGTGAAAACCGTGTACAACTTTAAATTAGTTTAACTGTAAAAAAGTCAATAAGTAATACTCCTATTGATAAAATGCTTGAAAACTTTTTAAGCTGTTGTAGATCTTGCTGCACGAAGTGTTATTAATTTGTAGACTGATAAACGTTTTCGGACCGCGTTTGTACTGACTACATTTTTAAATATTTGGTGGTTGAGTTTTGGCCTTGACCTTCTTGGCCTTGTCAAAAAATCGACTCTCAACTTTAGACATACAGACTATAATTAAGAAGTTTTAAAGGTGGTCAGAACTTAAATACAGATGTTGGTTTGACAAGAAAACTACACAAATAATTGAAACCTTTCATAACATTCGATTGGACATGCGAGTCTATATTCCAAACCAATATTTTACGTTTAAATATAAATACTGAGTGAAGCCTCAATGTATTTAATAGTGCATAAGTGTCTATTGTACGTACGTAGTTATCTCAATTACTATACTCACGACATATACAGTTTTCCGCAAAACATGTAATCTGTTAAGGCCCATGATTTATTTGACTGATGTTGGTATAGCTATCATTAAATAATTTTGATTGCCTGAATCCTCTTTTTTATATAAACAAAATTATTGCCTTGAATCTTTTCAAGCGAGTGACACATAACTTTATGTATGCTCCATAAAGATAATATATTAATTGTAATATATGAATTAATCTGCAGGCCGAGTGAAAGTTTTTTTACGTATTAGTATGTTAACTAACATTTATATGGAACTAGCTAATGCCCACGACTTCGTCTGCGTGGATCGAGGTGTTTTGGTTCTCGCGGGAGCGTATGTGCTAATCCAGACTATAATCTATCTCTGTGCCAAATTTCAGCCAGATCCGTTCAGCCGTTGGGCGTGATTGAGTAACAAACATCCATACATCCACACATCCATACATACATCCAACTTTCGCATTTATAATATTAGTAAGATTAGTAAGATTGATCGTCAGCTGTAAAACTGGAAGCTGTCAAATTACAAATCGGATGCTTTCCATCCGAATCTCCCACTATACCTCCCATACTGGACATGACTAGTTACGGCTCTACCGGAAAACCCTATAGCACTTGCTAATCGAAATAGTTTTTCAGTAAATTAGTAGTTATAAATATATCAGTTGCCTATCATTCTCAAAATTATTATAAATGCGATATTTCTTTGTATGATGGTTTGGCCTTTTAATCTCTTTTAAACGAATAACAGCGTTGTGGTTACATTTTGTACCCACAACATCAAACTGAGTTAGGACCCTTTTATTGGCACGACACATTCTAAACGATGAGTAATTAAGTTAAGTTAGATTTTAAGTACTTTTTTATATTTTATGATTACTATGTATTGTATCAGCAAATAAAACATATTCTATTCTATTCTTTTTATCTTTTTAGTCTCGTTGCAACAGAGCAATGGATCGACGTGATTTTATGCATGAGTATAGTTGAGGACAAGGAGAGTTCATAGGCTTTTTATCCCGGAAAATGTTTAAGGAGTTTCTGTGGGAATATAAAAAACAATTGACCCATTGATCCTTTTTTTTGATCCTGTACAAACCAAGACTCAAAGAGATTTAGTGTTAGATTGGATTTAATATAACTGTCTCAACCGTATGTTACTACTATCATCTAAGACAGCATAGGTATAGTCCGCGCGTGATCTCCGAGGAGTCCTATGGAATGTTAAAGTAATGGCCTAGAGTAGTTTAAAGTGCAAAACAATACTGCTATCGCAAAATTGCACGCGTGAAGCTCGAAACTAGTGCTGGGAGCGAGCTGGATATGGAGCGACGATCGGTTGTGGCGTACAGCCGTCGTTTCTTCATACCCCGATTCCTCGGAGCTCGTACACGGACTATTCTAGGTACGAGGTATATATACTATTGTAGATAAATACTAACATAAGATACTTGTTTCAGGATAAAGAAATGAAATTCAAGAATGGAATTCATTCCCTGCGATTAAGAAAAATAACGATGGTGTCAGAGACGTTATAAAAGGATGCGTGCGCATCTGCTGAGGGCGCTCTTGCTTGTCACCCGTCGTTGTGTATCGTTCTTGTGTGATTTTATTTTCTCGCTGTAATATTTTTATTGTTCATGTTAAAAAATGAGTCAGGAGAGCTTTTACGTCTTTCTTTTTCAAGTATCCTCTAGAAATTTGCAAGAATACTATATACTAGGTATAGGACTATACGAGTCTTAGGTACCAGGGTGAGCGGTAACTTATGCCATCGATTAAAGCATAAGTGGTATTTAATTTTTGTTTTACCTCAAGTTTTCTTTTCCCATAACTCATGGTACCGAATGAATACATCAGAAAATGTTGACAAGTTAGACATTTTCTTTTCCAAATTTAGCTGGAAAGCAATATACAATTTATGTCTGTCATGAATAATTGAGTCTTCATACTCGCAGTAAAATGTCTAGGACTCCTATGCATAATATGTTTGAGAATTTTACTTTCAATTCGCTTTATGTTTAAAACACGCGAGTTACGTTTCGAGTTGATTTTAAATAAATATGGCAATTTATGGTTACTTTCCATGACTGTGGCAATACTTACTAATATTATAAATGCGTGCGTCTGTCTGACCGTCTGTCTGATATGCTTTTTGCGACCCGTTTATTCAACCGAATTTGATATAAAGGTATGCTACAACCCGGGAAAGAAGGACATATGCTACTTTTTATCCTGGAAAATTAAAGAGTTCCCGCGGGAACTAAAAATCCTCCATCCAAGTTGTGGGCATCAGCTAGTGCCTTATAGTATAAATAAAAAAGACAATTCAAGGTCCATTAATGTTAATGTGTACTTGTCTAAACTCTATAGTGTTCTTAAAACATGTTTCCATGCGGTTTTCAACATCACTTAGCACATTCACAGTTTTAATCTTTTTCACAGTTAGCTTTTTAAGTATCTACTTTGCAGCGCGTACTTTCAGAAAGAGGAGAAATCTGAGGTCATACTACCATTGCTTAGACCAGTACTATTTTTAATATTGTTGACGCTTTCGTTTCAGAATTATCATCCTTACTAGATGATAAATAAATAAATAAATAATAACTAAATAATGATGGCCGCGACTTCGTCCGCGTGGATTAAGATTTTTATTCCTGCGGGAACTCCCTAATTTTCCGGGTAAAAAAGTAGCCTATGTCCTTCCCTGGGATACAAACTATCTTCTTAATAAATTTCATCAAAATCGCTTAAACTGAAAGTGAAACCGTAACAGACACACTTTCGCATTTATAATATTAGTATGGATTTTAGTGACGTCAAGGTATGCTAACGGCCTCGTTGGTCTAGTGGTTGGTATGTTCGACTGCGACAGATGAGGTCGCGGGTTCAAGTCAGGCCATAATTAAGTATTGAGTTTTTCTGACTAGATATTATTCTCTATTCTAGCCCAGAGTTAGGAACTCGGTGGTCTTTCACCCCCGTGCCTCGGAGAGCACGTTAAGCCGTCGGTCCCGGTTATTATCACTAACATGATAATAGTCGTTAAAGCCCGCCAACCCGCATTGCAGCAGCGTGGTGGGTCTAAGCTCTAATTCCCTCTCTCCTATGAGAGTGGAGGCCTGTGCCCAGCAGTGGGACGTTAATGTAGTGGTCGAAGATATTCAAATAGATATTATAAATGATGGATGTATGGATGCATGGATGAATGTTTGTTACTCAATCACGCCCGTACGGCTGAACGGATCTGGATGAAATTTGACACAGAGATAGATTATAGTCTGGAATAACACATAGACTACTTTTCACCGTTGGTCCCGGTTATTATCACTAACATGATTATAGTCGTTAAAGCCCGCCAACTTAAATTATTGAGTTTAATTGGAGCAGCGTGGTGGGTCTAAGCTCTAATTCCCTCTTTCCTATGAGAGTGGAGGCCTGTGCCCAGCAGTGGGACGTTAATGTAGTGGTCGAAGGTATTCAAATAGATATTATTAATGCGAAAGTTTGGATGGATGCATGTATGATGTATGGATGAATGTTTCTCACTCAATCACGCCCGTACGGCTCAACGGATCTGTATGAAATGTGACACAGAGATTATAGTCTGGAATAACACATAGGCTACTTTTCATCCCGGAAAAATAAGGAGCTCCCGCGGGAACCAAAAATCCTCAATCCACGCGGACTTAGTCGCGGGCATCAGCTAGTGTGTCATATAAAATTGGCATTTGAAAGTAATACTGCTCTAAGCGATGGTAGTATGTCATGCATGTGTATCACACAGAGCAAACACGATCGCGGTGTTTATGTCACCGTAAGATTGTAAAAACCGTTAGATTATAATCTAACTCGCGAAATTGTAAACTGTCGACAGATTGTAAACTGTTCAATGTTCTGAGTGTCAATTTTTGAAATATTCCTTTTATTTACGTTTTCTTGTCTCTATCTTGTAGGTTAGGTTAGGGTTCGACATAAATAACCAAGTAGTGTAACCCAATTTATCGGGTTTAAATACCTATCAGATTACAATCTACCGGAAAATAGTGCGTTAAATTCAAATCTCTCGTCAGTTTAGAATTTCGCGAGTTAGATTATAATCTAACGGTTTTTACAATCCTACGGTGACATATATATCATACATTACGCCCTCTATTGTTCCGAGCGGGAAGTAGGTACACGCTAGTCTGTGTTTTTACAAGCGAACTTGCCGACAACACAGTCGGGCACACAAAAGTTTTAATTCTTAGCATTAATTTACAACGTCTGTCGTATCTACGAAGTCAAATATTAGTAAGCGCACGGTACTTATGCAAAACGGGTAACACTTTATTTGACTTCGGCGTAGTTTTGCCGCTGGTGACGATGTAAGCAAGACAAACATGTTAATTATCGCCCCGCAACTCCCCCCCCCCACCTCCCCCCTCTCCCCCTATCCCCCCTCTCCCCCTCCTCCCCCCGTGAGGTACTTCCCGCGCCTAACCCCGCACCCCAGCCCAACAGTACCGATTATTAGTGTGCCTTTCCACCGGATAAAAAGCTTGAGTTTCATAGTTAAAGCGCTCCTATTGATGGATTTGACACTCACCCATAGCTTAGTAATAACATATATCTGTGGTGGAAGCACGTGGAAGGCCACCCTTATGACAGCGTCCGGGCACAATGACTGAATTATTAACTGCGAACTTTTTCGAACGTTTGTTTTTAATTTGGAACCACTTTTACACGTATGTATAAATTATATCCGGGATATATTATTCATCGGGACGGCTGAACCAGATATGATGTGGATAGAACGGGCTGAATAAATAATGACAAGTTCCGCATTACGGCCCCATCAAATATTTACGCCGTGCTCTTTATTTCAGCGGCGTTTTAGTTAACTTGCCGTGGGCTTAGCGTTTTTTACGCTGGCAAGCATATATTTTTTTAAATTCCACTACAAGTTAGCCCTTGACTGCGAACTCACCTGATGGTAAGTGACGATGCAGTCTAAGACGGTAGCGGCTAACTTGTTAGGGGTATGGCAGTTATAATAAACCCGTACCTACCCCTAGTCGGTTTTGACGCAACATCGTACCGGAATGCTAAATCGTTTGGCGGTACGTCTCTAGGGTGGTAACTAGCCACGGCCGAAGCCTCCCACCAGACGAGACCAGAGTAAATAATTCAGAAATTATAAATTCCCAAATTTACCCTGCCGGGAATCGAACCCAGGACCTCCTACGTTAAGACAACAGTGCTCAGAACTGCGCCAGGGAGGTCGGAATATTTTAATAGAACGCGAGCCCATGGTGAAAGTTCTAATATTATAAATGCGAAAGTTTGGATGGATGTATGGATGGATCTTTGTTACTTCATCACGCCAGAACGGCTGAACGGATTTGAATGAAATTTGGCACAGATATAGATTATATAGTCGGGAATAGCACATAGGCTGTCCCGGAAAATTAAGGAGTTCCCGCGGGAACCAAAAAGCCTCAATCCACGCGGGCGTAGTCGCTTGCCTTGCTGCTTAATCAAATCATTATTCGAAAGAAAGAAAATGTTTTTTATTTGATCACCACAGGAACTAGGTACTTAATTTTCCGGCCTATTAATTAGCCTATGTCCTTCCCCGGGATACAACCTATCCCCGTAAAAAATTTCATCAAAATCGGTGGAACAGATGGTTCGTGAAAGCGTAGCTGGTAGACAGACAGACGGACAGACAGACACACTATCGCATTCCTAATATTAGTATGGTAATAATTGTGAGTCACGGCCGCATTAAATTTAATACAAATGAAACGATAACACAATTACCAACAATACACAACATATAGCTACGTATGTAGCAGTCGAGAAAATTTTCGCCCGCATCTGTTTATAATTAATTTAGAACATTAATACTGAACTTTACGACTCAATGTCTATTGTTTTGTTTTCATACGTACGCTTTGAACGCGCTGCCGCTATTATGTTTTGTTAAATTAAAATCGGAGCTCTGTTATTCGTATATTCCTTGAGAAAATGGCGGACGCGCTCATCACTCCTTCATATAATCAAATATAAACATCTTGTAATAACACATTAGATTTCCAAAGTCGAATACTGAATACGTCGAAGTATTTCAATTAAACAAATACTAAACGTGATAATATAAAATGGTCGTTTTGGCCTTGGTATCTAATGGTTCTTAATAAAGTCATATTCTTTTTGGTAATTTTTGAATTTTCCCTCGCGCCTTATGTAATACGGTGAAGTTCGAAAGTATATAGAAGAGTTATACGGGCCAAAAGTCAAAGGAATCAGGACTTCTGAAAAATAAGTGCGAATATTTTTATAGATACGTCCATGATTGTTACGAAGGTATTTTTATACGACTGCCTGAAAAGAGGAGTATGTATGTATGTATGTGAGTTTGTATATTCCACCATAACTTATATACGCCTGAACTGAGTTTGATAAATAAGTTATCGTTAGAATCCCTAGCTTATTCCGGCTGACATAAGCTAGTTAAATTAAAAAAAAATGATTCGGTGACCATGGTCCCGCATTAAAGACTAAAGTTGAAAAAAAAATTTCAATATAATATTATCTATATAATCGTCATCTAGAAAATGATGAGTAGATTCCAAAAATATATAACACAATAGTTCAATATCCAGTGATTCACAAAAAAAATATCATTTAATAAAAATGTGAATAAGATTCTAATTTAACTATTAGATTAATTTAGATTTTTTAACTTTTTAGTTCGTTTTTTGGCAGGGCAGTCGTGTTTTTTATTTTTTTTAATTATGACCTGTTCAAAAATGGAACAATACGCGCCGCGCGAAACCTAGGAAATCTTTTCGAACTTGCCGAACGCGGACCAGCTGTATCCATATCAGTCAACGGCTGAGGCGTTCCGTTTTCAAAACGGATTACATTTTTAACGGTAATAAATTTAATAAGTACTTTAATAATCGCAGGGTGCCTAATTGTTTTCGCAGCCTAACAAGTTGTCAGCGTTTAATGCGCGCTGTCCTTCAAAACATAATTGGTAGGGGTAAAATAAAAATAGAACAAAAAAAGTGAACAACGGAACGCGCTAAAGTTTAAGCGGCAACTAATTAAAAAACAAAACGAAAAAGAAGCGCACTTGAGCGCGGGGAACTGGCTTTCCCGAATTAAAACTCTTTCTTTTTCACGCGCTTTCCCTTTCGTCCAGCTAATGAGGGTAAAGGACCTTCGTGTGTTGTGACGCCATTTTGTTTTATTTAGGAGACCGTTTGCGTATTGTTGCGATCACGGGTGATGCGTTTTTTGCCGGTTGGAAATCTGAATTGCACAGAGGAGCTATGGCCCGCGTGCGGAATACGGATTCGCCCTTTCTACACTGTCCGACGCTTTTTCTGAAAACCTCGATCATTTTATTTCCATTACAACCAAGTTTACTTCTTCATCGTAGCGAGCTTATTAGGCAACTTTATAATTTAAGGAACAAGGAATATTTATAAGGTACCTTATAAATATAAAGTGGCTTCGATGGTCGTCGTTAATAATAAATGGAATAAAATTATGCCCGAATGTATTTCAGTACGGTACGGAATTATTTTGTTTAGAATAAAGTATTAGTAGGGGGAATTAGATTTTACTAAATTCAGTGGTTGTTCAGATTCAGTGGGTACATGTAGAGGCAAACCTGTGAAGCACTCATGTGCTACGCGTTAAACAGATTTCGATAGAGTTTTCACAAGGCAAATACGTATAAAAGATTTTGCAAGGAGTATGTAACAGCTCACATCAAATTAGTTAAGCAACGCTGATCCCGGTCGGTAAATTGAATGGTCCAAAGTTACGAGCGCATCCGAGGAGTCCTTCCATATACCTGATATGGAAGGGCTAGGCAAGGGAAACCACCACATTTTCATCCCAAGAAGACTCCAATAATTATGTAAATAACGGAAAGGGATCCTTCAGCAATTTAGATTGAGGGCTTCCACTTCTTGCAAAGTGATAACCGTCCCAGTCCTTGAGTTTCGGGATAAGATTTCGGGATAATACTCGTACTATTACCTACTATCCCAGATTCATAGTAAAAAAGTTGCAGCCAACAACTAGTCATTTCTAAGAGCGTGCATAAATCCATAGTAATATTAAAAATGCGAAAGTGAGTGTGTCTGTCTGTCTATCTGCTACGCTTTCACGACCCATCTGTTCAACTGATTTTGATGATTTTTTTACAGGGATAGGTTGTATCCCGAGGAAGCGGAAGCACATAGGCCTCTTTTTATCCCGGATAATTCAAGACTTCCTGCGAGAATTAAAAACCTTAATCCACATGGATTGGATGGACGAAGTCGCGGGCATCATCTAGTACTATATAAGCTCCCAGCTTGTTTAGGGTTACGCTTCATTTAAATGTTACGTACGTGTAGTTTTTTTAACACGAGGGTCCTAGTTTGTTGAAATGAACAACCTTGTTTTGAAATCTAGTAAGAGTATATTTTATTGCAAGGTTTTCATCCAAAGTTTTACACATCCAACGTAAGACAACTTCTTACGTTACGTCTTACGTTGGATGTGAAAAACTTTGTAATAACTTTATAGTCGGTAGGTACTAACAAAGGCTTGTAAGTTTTCAAGCTTAGAGCGAGTTAATTTAATATGATAAGAGCATTGAGGTAAATTTGTAAGTTAAGGAAGATGGAAAAGCGTTTTGTTACTTTCATACAAATATAATTTAAGAATTCGAGTTATGAAAGTAGCTAAAAAAACGGGGTTTTAACATAGACTTGCACTCGGAAGTCATACTGAATTTATGAGTGCAACCACAAACTTCCCAGTTCCCAGTTCCCAAGCACAATCAGGGGCCATACTGCCAACGCTTAAAGCCATATTGTATCATTATTGTTGAGTTTCGCGTTTTAGAAATATAATCCTTAGTTTAGGATTGTCAAGGTACGTGACATCAAGTTTTTATTATCAACTACAAGATAGCCCTTGACTACGATCTCACCTGATTGTAAGTGATGATGCACTAGGATGGTAGCGGGCTAACCTGTATCAAACTATCATTTTGAGTAGGTAATATTGCTTAAGTATTGCTTAAAGCGTTGCCAGTATGGACCCAGGCGGTCTGTTTTAACGACAGAGGTTTGTGATATACAGTATATGTATGTACTATGTGTGAGAAAATGTGTCGCATTGGTACCCGTATAATACTTAGTTTTTCGAACAGCGCTCTTGAAACTTTATAATGTTAATATTTCGAAGAGCGAACCAAAAAGTTTCACGGCAAAGAATATATTTTATCCTCAAGGAACCAGGGCGTGTACAGTGACCTCGACGTATTTCTAGGTAGGTTCGTTTCCTATAGTTTATGGTATTATGATAGGATATAGACCTAAAAATGAGATCATCAAACAGTTTGTTTGTATCAAGTAGACAGACATGCATGATTACGCATTTATAATATCAGTATGAACAGTGGCGTGCATGACATAAAGGCATAAGACCATTGCTTATTCTTGTTAAAAAAGCTCGATACTTTGCTTCCTGCCATCTACCTAACCGATGCCCTAGCTCTGAATACTGTGCACGCCACTGTGAACCTATTGTTCGGACAAGCGGCAACAATAGTTTTATGAAGTCTTTAAACTTTAAAAAGTTAATAAGTATACGAAAGAGCGACTTAAAAGCTCCACGGCAAAGAGTATTTATTCTGTAAGATGCGGGGCTTGATAGCGCGCTAACTGTCTCAACAACAGCTCTTGTTTACACCCACCGCCAGTGTCCTTCGCCGGGATTCAACCTATTTCCCAAATTTCATTAAAATCAGCCGAAATTATAAGCCGCGTAAGCGTACCAGACAGACACACTTTCGTATTTATAATATTAGTATGGATACAGGTATTTTTGGTACAAGCGACAACAATAGTTTTATGAACATGAACAACACTCTTGAAACTTTATAAAGTTTATATATCAAAGAGCGACTCAAAAAGTTCCACGGCAAAGAGTATTTATTCTGAAAGATGCGGGGCGTGATAGCGTGCTGACTGTCTCAACAATGGCTCTTGTTTACACTCCGGCCTACTTCCTTTGAACGCGCATGTGGGGCCGAGGAAACATAGAGTAAACAGAACTTTCTCGTAATGTTTAATTAAATTAATCAGTCGGTTGATTAGTCGATGGAGCGGCGGTAAACAGGCGCCGCTTTGATCTGGCTCTCACAATTGTTGTGTTTAACGGCGCCGCCCGGACCGTGCCCGTTCACTTTGAGGGACAAAATGTAATCTTAATGTAATGATATCTTATGACCTGTCCCACTAATCTATACTGATTTATTATAAATGCGAAAGTTCGGATGGATGGTTGTTGTATTATTATAAATGCGAAATGGATGGTTGTTTGCTACTCAATCACGCCAGAACGGCTGAACGGATCTGCATGAATTTTGGCACAGAGATGGATTATGGTCTGTCATAACATACTTTTTATCCCGGATTATTAAAGAGTTCCCGCGAGAATCAAGAACGGCGAGTCGGACAAAGTCGCGATAAACATCAAGTGATAGAAAGTCAAGGATCGAGTGGTCTACTTGTGGCAAGTGGAAACGCATAATAATATCAATTGTGTTTTTACGTGTTTATGATGTGATGTCCGCGATTTCGTCCGCGTGGATTAAGGTTTTTGATTCCCGTCGGAACTTTTTAATTTTCCGGGATAAAAAGTAGCCTATGTTCTTTCCCAGGATAAAACCTATCGCTGTACCAAATTTTATCATAATCGGTTTAACGTGAAAGAATAGCAGACAGACATGCACACTTTTGCATTTATAATATTAGCATGGACTAGAAACCCAGTCCCTAGTAAGTAATTCTGAATTCTGAGCTAATTCGGTATGCTGACTAACTCCTCTTAGAGGAGACAGTGGGAATCGGCTCGGTGCCTTCTCAAGTCATCTTTAACTTGAGAAGGCACCATGGAAAAGAAAAAAAAAAGAAAAGAAAACGTTTTTATTTGATCACAATATTTAGTATAAGAAACTATCAAAATAGATATAGAAACAAAGTTGTCATCATAGCACTCGCTACTGAGTCAAAGAGATCGCCATGGCATGTGTAACTAGGTAACTATACTATAATTTACTCTACTATCATGTGCTTTACTATCTTAAATAACTGGTTAGCGGTTCTTTTGTATTAGATACAAGTCCAACAATAGCAGTAGTGATGTTTGCTTAAAAACATAATACTCATTGTAGGTGAGACCGTCCGGGGTGACCATCTATTTATTGGGAATAGGGAAATATTAGGTCAAGCTTATTCATTTGTTTTCTAATAGATATTGAACTATAGTGTTATATATTTTTGGAATCTACTCATCATTTTCTAGATGATGATTATATAGTTAATCTTATTTTCGATTTTTTTTTAACTTTAGTCTTTAATGCGGGACCATGGTCCCCCCATCATTTTTTTAAAATTTTACTAGCCTTTGTCACCCGGAATGACCTAGGGATTCTAGGGCGTATAGAAGTTATGGTGGAATATACAAACTCACATACATACATACATAAATACATGAACCCTGAAAACAATATACTCCTTTTTTCAGGCAGTCGTATAAAAAGTCCTTCGACAACAGTATATTGGCAGACTTCGCACACCTTAGAGAACATTATGAACATTATGAACTCTCGGGCATGCAGGTTTCCTCGCGGGTTTTCCTTAATCGTTTGAAGCAAACTTTCCGCGAGCTGGCTCATCATCATCTGTTCAACCCATAAACGGCTCACTACTGGCATAGAAAAGTCCTTCGACAACAGTATATTGGAAGACTTCGCACACCTTAGAGAACATTATGAAGAACTCTATAATTATATCTATAATTACTCTATTATTATCTTAATTATTTAAATTATTCATTAATAATTCCCCAATGTGTACTTGTGTCAGTTATGTACGACTTTTCCTATGTGCATGATGTAACTACCAATAAATTGAATTGCTTGTCACCTATTGGCTAAGCCATTCAACATTTTGTGTACCTACTACTTGTAATTCTGTTGGTAGTTCAAATAATTTAAATTAACCTCTCGGGCATGCAGGTTTCCTCGCGGGTTTTCCTTCATCGTTTGAAGCAAACTTTCCGCGAGCTGGTTCATCATCATCTGTTCAACCAATAAACGGCTCACTACTAGCGTAAAAAAGTCCTTCGACAACAGTATATTGGAAGACTTCGCACACCTTAGAGAACATTATGAAGAACTCTCAGACATGCAAGTTTCCTCGCGGGTTTTCCTTCATCGTTTGAAGGAAACGTTAAGCGAGCTGGCCACCCTATACGTGCGGACTGTGTGTGGCAGGCAGACGGCGCCTCGCATCTTTAATGTCCGCTAATAATAAATTTTGTTTAACATATAACTGTTGGCCAGCGAAACAAATGCGTGAATAACGCACTGGCGCATCAATTTGAGACGTCCCACTTGATGAGATTCTTTTATAACGTTCCCGAGCGTTATTGTTATGCGTCTCTCACCCGGCTGCAGTAAAACAAAAATGCGATCTTAAAACAATATTATGTACTAGATGATGCCCGCAACTTCGTGTTTGGTTCCCAATACATCCTTAATTTTCCAGGATAAAAAGTAGCCTATGTCACTTTCCAGGTACTCGACTATATCCATGCAAAAAATCACGACGATCCGTTGTTCCGTTGCGACGTGATTGAAGGATAAACCAACTAATTCCACGCGGACGAAGTCGCGGGGATCAGCTAGTGATGGAATATGTGGAATATGGATATGGATACACCAAATTATTTATATTATCGTTAGAAAAGACACCTTTTCGTGATTAGTAAGCTGCTAGCTGTTTAATATTGAACGACCAATTATTTTACGAGCGTAATAATTAACTTTTCAAAAGACGCAACAATAGTAGAGAACTCAAAATTATAACATGTTAAAGTAAGTAGTCGATGAGATGCCATTAATTAAGTCATCACAGTTTTCCTAATTGGCAAGCTGTCATAAAAAGGCGTATATTTTGCTTTACGCTTAGTAAAAGAGGTGTGAGAGTAGCAATTTACCATTCCGATCTATTTTTATTGTACCAAGTCAACACAATAATTGCAACAGGAGTGTAGGTATTAAGAGGCACCTGTTATCAAAAAAAATAATAAAACAAGTAACCGAGTTGGTCTGTGAATTATTTTTACATGACTGCTCAAAAAAGGAGTGTAATGTTTTCATGTAGGTATATGTAACTACATATATAGTTCATAATGTTAAAATTCTTAAATCAGCATTGAAAATTAATGTTTATTTGTTTTAAACAATTATTTTTATGCATTAATCACATAATGGTAGGAGTTTTCTAGGAATAATAATGGGTTCCAGGTCCTCCCGCATACGACTCAATTATAAGTATTTAAGACTGTTTCTATACGTACCGACTTAGCTTAACAATTGCAATGGGCTGTTATGCAGTGTCAGACTTGTCACATCTAGGCTACTTGTCTTTCATCAGCGGTTTTGACGAAGAAAATTGCATTAAAAATGACTCACTAGTAGGTACGTACATAGCCATTAGTGGACTGGCTAGGACTAAGTATGGTTGGGCCCATTAATAAAATACCAAGATATCCAAATCGCCTTGCAATTTCCAAACCGATAACATACATTTGCATTAATCGCTTGCTTTCGTTAAAAAAATATTGCGAACAAAGGCAGGAAACGTCGGAAGAAAAAGGGTATTTTAGTTCGGAATGCTATACGCGTCATGTGGCGTTTTATTGTTACCCTGGGGCCACGAATTTGTTGGACGAGCGGGACTGGGGAGCCACTACTTTGTCGCATAAGCGGAGGCGATCCATTGTGTGCATGGAAAGCGACGCGTCACGTGATACGACTCCATTGAAGAAGACAAAGTCATCAACGCGACAACGTAGAAGAGCCAGCATCTAGGAATTAAGACACAGCCTTAAAAATATTCTCATTCAATAAAATGTATATGTCACCGTAAGATTGCGAAAACCGTTAGATTGTAATCTATCTAGCGAAATTGTAAACTGTCGAAAGATTGTGAACCGTTCAAAGTTCTGAGTGTCAATTTTTGAAATATTCATTTTATTTACGTTTTCTTGTCTCTTCCTTGTAGGTTAGGTTAGGGTTCGACATAAATGATCAGGTAGTCAAAGCTGCCGGCATCTATTATCACTAGCGACTTTTTTCAAAATTAATTAACATTACAATATATATGTCTTAATAGCTTGACGAAACAATAGCTGTGAAAGGAACACAATGAATTTTTTATACATGATGCCCGTTTACCTGGACATGATACTGTAAACTACGGAACAATCATAAAAGAGGTATTTTTGGAATTGTCTTTTCTATTTCAGCTTATTCCACGACAGATAAACCGACAGTATAGCCCACCAACCCGCATTGGAGCAGCGTGGTGGGTCTAAGCTCTAATTCCCTCTCGCCTATGAGAGTGGAGGCCTGTGCCCAGCAGTGGGACGTTAATAAACTTATATAAGAAGAAGCATATGATGTACTTTTCATTCATGTAATGTATGTGTAGTAAAATGTCCTAGACGAACTGTACGTAGTTGTGCAGTACCCAACAACATTTTACAGCAAAAAGAGAAGGTAAAAAATAAAAATACCATTCATAGTACCGACCTAGGACAATCTCCGTTCGCCATGTCGGAGGAAAAAAGGAAGGAACACATTTAAAATAAAAAAAGTGGGACTTTAATGGGCTGCAGTGGTGGTGGTGGAACAGACAGGATTGGCTAAGCGCTTGTTATGAGCTGCTTGTCGTTGTTACCTGTTCGATTCAATGTTAGTCCAACTTGGGAAAGATTGGGTCACTTGAGTAACAAGTACGATTAGTATCTGCTTTTACATTGCAAATTCGATTGATCGTATTGAGCTCTCGATCACATTAGCGTCATAAACTTAACGTTTGAGCTCAATTTCGTATATGCATTTACAGCGAGCTCTCCAAACGATACGTTTCGAAATTGAAATCGGTTGTACTGAATTAGTGACTTTGAATCAAGAGCTTTTGAGTCATTTACTTTGACGCTAATGTGATCGAACGCTCATTACGATCAATCCAATTTGCAATGTTTATACTTAAACTAAGCGTGATGATGTGTGATCAACTCTGGAGGTCTGAATTCAGGGATTTAGAGCGAATTCTTATTACGCCTAGGCCCGAACGTTCCGTGTCAGGACTTTACTTATCTTCCGGACCGGCACGACATGATGACATGACAGAGTCATTAGTATAGCTCCATCCGGTACAATTTAACTACTGGTAGCATTCCATCTACGCTTATGCACTTTCTATCGTAAATCGAAGAAAAAGAAATCCGAAGATAATTTCTATTGTAAACTCGTGTAGAGTGTAAATTGGTTTAAAATAATTAACAACAATCTAATGGTGACAACGTCTCAGCAAACGCAGTTTAACAAGTCTATGTGAAGTAATTGAATCGATGCAAGCCGAGGATAGGCAGCGTTGATGCTACCACAAATAGTTTTTTTTTAAACAATGGATACAAATTGGCTTGATGATCACTTATAGATAAAAAGGCATAGTGTGTAAGCCCTGAGAAGAAGACGCCTTATTCTCGGGGTATACACACTACTTGCCAAAAGTTAGTATACCTAATTGGTAAAAAGTTGATAGAAATTACTTAAGTAAAAATAGTAGCTCTAGTTTCCTAATTAATTTTCTCGTTTCTAAATAAACATCAGTGTAAGTAAATGATGGAAAAAAGGCGTCTTAAAAAGTAGATAGAAAGATAGTACTTTAGTAAATAGGAAACCTACTTACCTTCCTAAATATTCTAGTTTCAAAAACGTTTAGCAAGTATATAAAGCACGTCCTTAATTTTCTTGGCGATGGGGCAGTTAATTTCTTATTAAAATTTAATATAAGCACTTTTCCATTCAGGTGAGTCTCGGAGCCTTTAGGTTTCTCCTCGAAGCTATTAAAATATTCAAATAACATTTGAAAGAGTAATGCTGGGAGGGTTTGTAGGTACTAAAATTAATATTCTAACAAGAACTTCCATTACGGAAGCAAGCTTCAAGCTTAGATGTGTCTATCAAAAACTGAACAAGTGCTCTCGGATTTAATTTAAATTAGCCTTCAACTACCAATATGGCTGCTCAGGACGCCTGTGAGTACTGACGTGCGTTTATGATACAAGAACTCTGCCAAATATGAAGCTCGCCACATTTACGACATTATTTTTCTTTATTTACTTTCAGTGGGCATGTAGTGTACAGTGAAAGTAAATAATGTTGAAATTGCCACTACGACGCTACGTAAATAACTATGGACAAAGGAAAAACTATTGACGCATCTTCGTCTATCGATAGACGCCATATATGCTGGGCTGGGATCTCTGGTAGAGTCTTCCATATGCCATTGTCTTGTACTGTCTACGAGGGCTACAATTCACTCGTAAACTCACACAGAAACAGATATACCCAATCGGCGTCTCATCGACAGACCGCTGTTGTGACGAAGTTCTGCTCCATAGATCTCCACCAAATACGATCTTGTGCTTCTTGATTTTATCGCTTACTTCAGATCGTCCGTCCAGTAGGGGAGGGTTATCCGGCTGGGCTTTTTGGTGCGAGTCCTCAGTTCAACTCAAGGATTGGAGCACCTTGAGACTCCAAAACTCCTGGGACTCCTTGGCAACCTATTTGTTTACCAAACAGAATATTTTCACATAATCTTATTGATTGTAGACGTTCAATAGAACGTCCGCGTTGTTCAACGACAATAGCCAAAGCGATGCCGAAGAGATTTCTTTCTGAGCGGATGGGTGCACACCATTATACAACCTAACCGGAGCAAGCCGCCTGTGAAATTGCCGAGAACGATGAAAATTGCGAAGATACACGGCCGTGTAACAATGGCCCGTATTTGCGTAAGTGGCCCGTCTTGTAAACAGCCTTAAAGCGGCCGCATACCAACCGGACGGATTAATCCGGATTGTAAGCTATTGTTGAAGTTGGACAGGCATAAGCTTTATGTTCCTAGAAAGTTGTCACGTAACAAAGCTCTTAAACTATACAATAACGTCACTGAAACATTGAGACGTAACGGTACAAAAACTAACTCAAAGCATCCACGCCATCATGTTTCAACAGGCAATAGTCGCTTTTAGACGTCACCGCTATATTGGAAAGAGTGAGCTTTTAATTATAAGACTTACTATTCATTTTATTTACTTGCAATTTAAAAAGTCCATGATAAATGCTAAATTGTGCCCATGCATTTATTCTATTTTCATGAAAATTACAGGGAAAGCTTGCATCCCAGAGATTGACACAAGCTTAGCTAGGTAGTAAATTAATATGATGGGTAATTGTCTGCTAATTTTATTGAAAAACGTTTGCGATCGTTCATTTTCTTGAAACCGGAGTGTTTGCGTTGTGCCTTACAGCTGCCCCACTTGATTGTAAGCTGAATTTCTTCCAAGCGCGGCTCAAAGGAAAAATAACCCTATGCTGGCCGACTTGTTTCTCAAGGGGCGGAAATCTACAACGCTTACAACTCCTACCTACGAGTTAACTTCTCAGTAATACCTTTTGCTAAGGAAATTGTACGGGCTGTTGCGTCGAAGTTGTTTGATGAATTATTTTGAGACGAAATACGTACCGTACTGAAGTTCTAATGCGATAGAATTTCTGTTTATCTGTCGGTCGGCAACGTTTTCACTACCCATCTGTTCAATTAATTATTACGAAATTTTGATCACATACTTTAACGTTTCTAAACGATTATAATTTTAAAACACGGAAGTTAATAATAATGAAAATATATGGTTTTAAGCGTTGGCAGTATGACCCCTGTACATGGTTGGTTGCGTCACGGGGAAGACTTAATACTAAAAAAAACAATAAGAAAACAACTAGAAATCCATAAGGACTAAGTCACAGACAATCTAGCAAATAAACGACAGTTAAAACAGCTGTAAATAAACTAAATAGAATCAACATTAAGCATTCAATTGATAAGATAACCCCTACTGAATGTGAAGGGACTGGAGG
Organism: Erebia palarica; assembly: GCA_964035005.1. Taxonomy (NCBI): domain Eukaryota; kingdom Metazoa; phylum Arthropoda; class Insecta; order Lepidoptera; family Nymphalidae; genus Erebia; species Erebia palarica. The sequence goes on along the minus strand of OZ035986.1, from coordinate 34,858,620 downwards.
GCACTCGACAACTTCATACTGATGATTCAAATCACAAATAGGCTTCAGGAATACCATACTACATATTATCAGAAGTTCTGACGTTCTATGAGTTGTGACAGCCGGCTCAAGTCCCGGCTTACCGAACTAATCAACTTTAGAAATGATAACTAAAAAGGTTTTTTCTGTCAGGACGCTACTAGTACGGGTTGGCAAGCTGCTTTGACGATTCAATCGAATTAATTAATTAGATGTGCGCTTCTAGCAGAGGGTTCGAGAGCTACAGAAATAAAGTATCCTTACAAATACTTCTAAGTAAATTACGACGAATAAGCTATTTAAAAATGATCGTAGCTTTTCTTTAATTATTTGCATTGCATTTATTTATTTAGATATCTTTATTGTAGTTTCGAAGCATTGGTTGCATTGGTTGAAACTGAAGTATGTGATAGTCTGGTGGTCAAGGAGTCAGGGGTTTAGGGTTCGTTCCCGGGCACAACCTCTTGCATATCAGACTTATACGTGCGTTTTTAATATCACCTCAGGGCGAAGGAATACACCGAAAACATGCCAAAGGTGTGTGAAGACTTAATATCCACGTGCCCTGTTAATTTTGTGTTTGTTAACTATTTTAAACTATCGATTAAAGGAAAAAAAGTGGGTTAACTTTTGATGATGTCGCAAGCCGGTAAGTATTTCATACATAACCATACAATGCGTGCGTTTTAACTTTGCTGGTTTATCTAGTTGTCAAATACCGAATTCTGCGAGGAGGCTTGTATGTGTGTAGACCAAGAACATAAGAATAGTAGTAGAAGAAAAGATGTATGTAGACAATTTTCTATGGGAACCAGTGTCGTCAAACTCATATATTATTACATTTTACTTCTAATACGATGGCTAATACGACGACTTTTGACAACCTCTCTGGCGCAGTATTGAACACTGTTGTCTTAACGTGCGGAGGCCCCGGGTTCGATCCCCGGCAGGGTCAATTTGGGAATTTATAATTTCAGAATTTTTCCTGTTTGGCCTAGTGGGGGGCTTCGACCGTGGGTGGTTCTATCACTCTACCGTCAAAGACGCCTTGCGATTTAGCGTTCCGGTACGATGCCGTGTATAAACCGAATAGGGGTATGGGTTTAATATAACTGCCATGTCCCTAACAGGTTAGCCCGCTACCATCTTAGACTGCATCATCACTTACCATCAGGTGAGATCGCAGTCAAGGGCTAAGTTGTAGTGGATAAACAAGGCTTTGGTTAGTTGCAGATATGGCGAGCCAGCTTACACAGTTACGTGTAACACCTGAATTCCTTTGTGAGTAGGAGTGTTATTTTAAGCGTAGGCGTATTCGTTTACAAAGGAATTGGTGCCCTACCTAAAAAATATACCTACCTGAAGACTAACAAATTTTGAGGTTGACTACAGTTCAGGTGGTTTGCAACCATAAGTCCTGGAAATTTCCTACGGGCACCAGGGCCATAACTTTTCTGGTTCGCTCGCAACGGGCTAGTTTACGAATCCGTGTGCCTATTTTTTAACTGACATAAAAATAAAAGGTGTCTGTTAGTCTGCTTTTTCGTGTCTTTTTCGTTAGCAATACAAACAGGTACACAGCCTTATGAGAAAGTTAATCAGCCACACTTTAACGGGGACCTCAAATGGCATTTTCAACTCTTAAAAAGGTACATTTGAGCCTCAGAGACATGATCTTTTATTAACATTTAAACTATAGTAAGTTATATTAATTACAACTATAATATGTCACTTTTATATTCATTTGTTTTTTCGGAAAATTTCCGACTAGTTTCGAACTCGTCCGGGGCCCTTATTCATGAGCCTATTCACGCAACACAGCAGCTGTTAACTGCTTTCTGTTCAACTGATAGCCTGTCTGACTGACTGTCAGTCAACGTTCAGCTGTCAGTTTTCATGGACCGATTTTCTTCAATCATAGCCCTCATCCACACTTGATCAAATCACCCTTCAAACAAAATTAACTAAGTAAAAAACGGTTCACCCATCCAACGGCTTGGGAGTTACGATGCCACAAACGGACACACAGATACACACGTTGGACTCATAACACCCCTTTTTTTGCTTCGGCGGCTAAAAACCGCCCGAGGCGACAATAAACACCGGCGGACACGTCGGATAAATCAAAAAGTTCATAACTTTTTGCAGAGGGAAATGGCTGGTAATGGATGCATTGAAGTTAGGTCTAAGCGAAAAATTTACTTGGATCGATATTGTTGTAGGTATTTTTTATGGCAAACCGATCGTAGTTTTAAATCATGGTCGTCGTCGTCTCAACATATAGACGTCCACTGCTGGACGAAGGTCTCCTGCAAGGATCGCAAGAGAGAACGGTCTTGGTCCAATGGTCCATGGTATCTAAGAATAAATTCAAGAAATGTTTTCTTTAATATGAGTAAGCTAAGTACGGAAACACACTATTGACAAAATGCCGTGTCGCGCTGGTTTGTGAAGGTCCATAAACAATTTCTTCAAAATGAGTTATACCAATGGACCGTAAAAATGTATCTTTCAGAAGTACTCGTATTTACGAGATAAGCATGGATTTAATTAATTTATCAACAATTATAGAGCAAAAGAAAGATAAAAAGTGTAAGCAAATAAGAAGTGCCGTTTCACTGAGCATCGGCACGTACTGTCGCACTCGTCCAAACAAGTGAAATAAAACTTGTAAAAGTTAAAGCGTTTTGCATTTTTATTATACCTAAGTATGGATTAAATTAATTTATCAACGAATAAAGAGCAAAAGAAAGAAAAAAAGAGTAAGCAAATAACTAGTACCGACATTAACTGAGCATCGGCACGTACCTACTGTTGCACTCGTCCAAACAAGAGCAATAAAACGTGTAAAAATATCTAAAGCGTTTCGCATTTATAATAGAAGCATGGATTAAATTAATTTATTAACGAATATAGAGCAAAAGAAAGAAAAAGAAGTACGCAAATAAGTAGTACCGCCATGGTTATTAGTGGGCTGAGCTCCGGCACGTACTGTCGCTCGCCCAAACAAGTACAGTAAAACTTGTAAAAGCCAAAGCGTTAATAGAGTCGAGCTCTTTCGATTCTTTAGCCAGAATTTGGTGTGAATACTATACTATGACCGTTGCAGTGAAAAGAGCAATGGAAAATGGAATGTGAAGAAAAAATATTCGGTTCTATATGTGATAGGTATTTATAGCTCTCCTTTGATCTATCTAGTTTGTGATGTTATTGAAACCCAAGGGATGGTTTCTATTCTTTATTTTATCATGCTGTTACAATTTCTATGCGTTATGGCCGAATGCTCGAATGGAACAACATACTGTGCTGGACATAGACAATATTACAACTTTTTAATGTAGGCATAGACAACATTATTACTTTTTAATGTATGTAACATAACACTTCTGCATGACTTTTTACCCTATCAGCGCATACGAGCTTCATATAAAAGAGATAGACGGGGACTTTTTATCCGCCAGAAAAAAAAGCAAAACACCACGGTTTCCATCTCTTGTACTGTACAAAGATATTTCACACATTTCTCTTTGCAATAGAAAACGGTGCTATTACGTAAAATGTCGTTAATCGCGATGTGATAAAAATAATAATAAACATCGGAAAATTTTCAGTACACTAAATATTTTTCGAAAACTTTAAACTTCCTTCCTTCGCTTTTTTGATTAGGAAAAACCTTATTCGTCCAAAGAAAAAACATTTTGACGATTGATAACCAACGATTGATAAATAATACCGTCAGTCCTGCGCCTGGCCTCTCTCCTGTCGTATCGGATTTTCGGTCCCATCGGGCTATGAGAGTAAAGAAACAGAGAGTGCACCTGCGTTTGCGAACACACGCAAATAATATCTCCCGCGCAGATGGCTAATCTCTCTGGAGATTGGTCGCTGTGGCCGAAATCCGATCGGGAGGACATTATAACAGACAGACAGGCAAAATTTTAAAAATACAAGCCGTATGGTGTCGCTACCCGTAAGAACATCGCTATTCTATTGAAAAAAATAAAATGTTAAAAACAAATTAAGCAAACCGAAAACAAATTAGACGCTGCAATATTTTCTACTACTACTAAGATAGTATTCGAAATGTTTGAGACTAGTAACTAAAAAAATTACATCTGTGAATTACATACAGGTACACAGATAGAGCTTTAACGCTTTTTTGTCAGGCGGACTACTTTGAAGTTGGTTTTGGGTCTGTGTCGATACCAAAGCTTCCTTCATTTAAAGTTTTCGAAAAATGTTAATTGTACAGGAATAGTCCAGTTACAGTTTCATTATACATAAATAAATAAAAGTTTATTGACCGGCACTATACAATTCAATATACTTAGTATAACTAAACTTATTATAACTTATTAACTTAACTATACAAATACAAATTAAACTTAAATTGTTAAACGTGCGGTCAATGGGCCATCTCCTCAACCCGTGCCACAGCATGAGAGAAGGGTATCTACCTACCTAACATATTGAAACGCTGATTTTCAGGAGGGGCTCAAGGGTCAAGACGTCCACGGACCATCACTTACACCTAATAAAATTAAAAAATTAAAATCAAAATTACTTACTTAACTTTTTTTTTTTGAATTTTGTTTAATCAACTACAAGTTAGCCCTTGACTGCGATCTCGCCTGATGGTAAGTGATGATGCAGTCTAAGATGGTAGCGGGCTAACCTGTTAGGGCCATGGCAGTTGTATTAAACTCATACCCCTATTCGGTTTCTACACGGCATCGTACCGGAACGCTAAATCGCTTGGCGGCACGTCTTTACCGGTAGGGTGGTAACTAGCCACGGCCGAAGCCTCCCACCAGGCAAAACTTACTTAATTTAACTTCTATTACGAGTTAAGTATAGCTTATCTCGCGTTATAATATACCTCAAACATGACATAGAACGAGGCAGCCCTGCGGGCGGTCGGACAGCGGAACACGACTACTGTTTACGTTCGTGAAACTCGCGCGCACGATTGCCTTGTAGATGATTTTTTCGTGATCGACCCGCTCATTGTTCAGTAGCATTTATTGGATTGAAATTGTTCACAACAACGGTCAGTGAGGGCTTCGTTCACGTCTCCTCATGATCTATTAGTACGGCGAGCACGTTCGCGTATCGACCTCTGTGTCAAGCATGCAAATATGCTCTTTAGTGTTCGAGGATAAATTACGGTTTTGCATGTACGAGACGGTCGGTAACAGGGGCGTCTCCCACAACATGACAGTATAAAGTATACAGTGAGCTTGTTCGGTGCATCGGCACAAAAGTTTGATCGTGTTTTCCATGAGATTTTATATACAAAGCAGTCTATCTTCAAACGGCGATGATAATGTCATTTATTAAGGACGAATGCCCAAAATCCTTGAGAAAACTTCCCAGGGGATTTTTATTAACCTTTTTAAACGGAGTCGTGGGCATCATCTTGTAATTTAAATTACGCCGTAGCAGTGCAAGGCCCGTTTTGGTGGAAACTATATCCGGCTGAACGTAGCACGCTAACATTAGCCGCAAAATAATAACCAGTATGTAACCGCTAACACTAAACTGCAGAAAAGAATAAATAATATTTATTAACGTTAAAACCTCATGATTCCAATTCACGCAGATTACATTAATCTTTTACCCACGTTGAGCTAATCCGGGCAAAGCTCAAAGCTGTATAAAACTATTCATTAAATACACCGACCGCAACCGTACACCCGGCGGCGTAGCTATCATGAAAAGCGCATTGCTTTATAAAGCCGAACTCACACGCACGTACATGCTCGATTAAAAATGTTCGTACGTCGTCGCCGCCAAATGATTTAACTGTGTTCACTGCTGGACATATTATGTAGGTGGACTACTACTGGAACTTTCACACGCCACGGTCTGGTCTGGATTATTATTTAGAAACAGATCCGCAGCAAAAAGCTAATTAGTCATAGAAGCAGAGATTCCTGGGAAGCTTAACGCCATGAAATTGTTAGTCGCTATTGATCCTGCCGGGAATCGAACTCGGCACCTCAAATAACAAACCGTTGCGGCACATCAGTTGCATCGTGAAAAACCAACGCCGGTTTGCCACTAAGCATGGGTCTCCTCTCAAAATGGGCTTAGAGCCTTAGACTATTCGAGGTCTATAATCTAAGGCTCTCATTTCCTCGCGATGTTTTTATTTACCGATGAATAGGTTAATTGATTTATAAAAACGCAAATGGCACCGGCAATTTAGAGAAGTGAGCTTGGGATTAGTACTGAGGCTGACGTCACAACTACTAAGATAACATCGCGTGAGAGTATTTTTTAAATTCTACTACAAGTAAGCCCTTAACTGCTACTTCTACTCTGCTACACTGGTAGTGAATAGTTATATTAAAGGTAAACGCATACCGGTTGCGGCAATGTCCCAGAACACTAAATCGCTTGGTGATAAATCTTTGTCGGTAGAGTAATCATTAACAAGGGCCGAGGCCTACCACCAGACTTTCCAGAGGCTATTTATAAATTATTATATTCCCAGCCGGGGAACCTCAGAAGTTCCTTTGTATAAGACCACAGCACTCAGTCACGCATCAGGTCATCGTATATAACTACGAGCAAATTCGCACGTGTGGACCTAGCTTATCCCATTTTATATATAAAAACCACGCCCAATTACATACCATTATGCAATATAATCCTTTTTAGGTCGCGTTGGCTATATGCAGCCTTTGATTGGTGAGCCAATAATTTTCACTGTACACCTACCTATCACGGAGGCTGTCCATACGATCAACAGGTTGTTCAATGAATTTTTTTTAACTAAAAATAAAAAATAATTCCGCGCTCTTTTTTTCAGTTGTGTGGAGGATTTAATTATATTGGAATTGTACGGTTTTACTTTAGTTTTCGGGTTTACTTTTTCCATTGAAGTCACAGATTGGAATCTTAGGGTGGGTTCAGACTTCAGATATTCAATTAATACCCATAATTAAAAAAATACATAGTATTTTGAATAAATTGTGATTTTTCATATTTATTCAAATTTTTCATAATATGATGCCGTCTGCAGTTGATGTCCTGCGTTCGATTCCAAGATCAATCCGGTAAGGTACCTAATGGGATTTTATGTCGAGAAATTCTTAGTTATAGCCCGGAGTTAGGATTAGCCCACGGAATCGGGATCCTTGCATGTGACACCGCGGGTCAGAGCTAGTTGATATAATGAAAAATGTAGATAGGTACTCGTAAAAACCAAGAAATAACGTCTAAGAAGCAAATATTGGCCGTAGCTTTGACCTAACTACGGTCAATATTTACGATGTGGGTAGGTAGGTTCATTAACCTTGCTTGGCTCGCCTGAAATCTCTGGTTTCATAGGATGCGAGGTTTTTCTAAATTGTAGGCACCGTACCTAAGGATGTTTTTTAGAAAAGGAAGTGGTTGCGTTTAAGAGTAATTTCGGAATATTGGAAACAACAAATAGAACTATGGGTTTAACGAGTCTTCAGGTCATTTCCCACTTTGTTTGACTATTTTTTATACTCAGGTATCAAGAAAATGTTTTTTAAATATTATTATATTAAATAAGCAATTTTTAACTATTCTAATTTTAGTTTCTTGAAATTGTAAGCCGTTGTACCCAGGTATAACATGCATTACATATATAAAAATCATTACGAAATATTAATACTACGAATAACAACCGAATACTGAAATTGTAAATTTTCCATAATAATTATTACCAAACTGAAAAAGAAAACAGTCAGTGTTTGTTTTCGTTATATCTAAGATATTCGAACTGTATCATATAAAACTTTACGTACTGCAGTCTAAATATTTATGAAAAAGAATTACAAAAATAAAAACTATTTTCATAATATTTTAATAGTGAAACATTATTTTAAACGGTCAAACAAAAACTTGTAATTAAAAAGGCGTTCGTAATAACCTCTCACCATGCCACTGCTACAAACATATTTTATAAACACACCTCAACAAATTACATGGTCGAATTATATTTCGTACGAAACACAAGGGCTACAATATTTTATAAAATGTACAACAGTTTAAATGATAATTTATACTCCATTGTTATTCATTGATGTTATTATATGTATATTTTCCCATTGTTTCAAATCAGAGCATATTTCATGCATTTAATGTTTAAAGACAGAGCACAGCGCGTTCAGACTGCTATACGAGTGCATAATTATATAATTTAGTGTTTACTTATAACACGTATAACTCTTCTAACTCCACTGATTTAATTAAAAGCTTATGTTGAACTGCTTACCAAATAGTAAAACGGTACATCCAAAAAATATATTGTTAACTCAAAATCAATAAATGTTCACCAGAGTTTCATAAATCCAAAACAATAGTACCTAAATGACCATCAATGCCACCAAAATGTTGACCAAATTTTAATTTAACTTTAATTTTAACCACATTTAACTTAAGTTAGGTATATTACTCAACAGAACCTTCGTGGGCACATAAATATTTACTTATGTTCTAACCTAACCTCTTAAGACCTTACTTCGTAGGATAATTTCTATATTAAGCTCTTCACCAGACATACACAAATGTTGTTAAACGCATTATAGTCAGCTAATCCGCAACTCCGTCAGGCCCTTATAAATTCTGAATTACTGAATGTAAGTAATACTTCAAATTTGAATATAATATGTAAACCAAAATGGCTTCCAACCGAACATGGCTTAAAAAATTATCAAAATCTTTATTTCACGGGGCTCTCATAGAAGCGAATGCAAAGTAAAATATTTTAATAGCCTTATATAGGGTTGCGGTATATCATTTTAAAGGTAATTAGGAATAGAGTACAAAAATATTTTTATTTTAATTTTTCCCCTAAAATTGACGAAATGGGGGGCTTTCAGAGTGGAGATTTTCTAACGTCCAAAGTTGACCTCAGTACTCTCAATTTACTGAATGGCTGAACCTGAAACTTGATCAACTATTTGAATTATATCCTGTACTTGAACAACAAATACTAAAATTAGATAAATATTATAAGGAAACGAAATTATTTAATTTTAAATGAGTTTCAGTATTTTTAACAGAACTTCACAATAGATGGCGCTCTGTAAAAGTTTATTCGTTTCTCCAATAACTATTTAGCTCTTTTGCGTGTAATGTTAAAAGTTAACTATTATACTATATATAGCTCAATTACCGCGATCTTATGGATACCGCGAGTTCACCGGATACCGGATCTCAGTTCGGGGCGAACCACTAGTATATATTTGAAATTAAAATTGTATTCAGCGCATAACGCATGCATTGGATGCAGTGACGCTCACATGTCTGGAACTCTATGGAGGTGTTTAAAATTTTAAATTTAGAACCTCGTTTGAAAGAAAACGTTCCGTTTCAACCAAGTTCCAACAAATATTTCAGAATGCTTTAAAGTCAAAGAGCTGTTTTGCTATTCATCAAAAACTGCACCGCGAACTCTTAACTATGCATCCTACTTCATCTAAATCTAACGCTTCAGATCACATTTATGCCAAAAAGGCATGCTCACAACAAGTAAATAAATTCATATTATTATTAATTATGTTTTCCTTTTAATTAATCAATTTACTTTTATGACTTTGATAACGGGTCAGTCCTCATTTTTTATATAAGGTTACTTTAATTCCGGACTAGGCCAGCGTGGTGGAATAACGCCCAAACTATTCCAATTCTGACAGGAGAGTGCCGGCGATACTTATTTTTTTTACCTAAAAATTGTAATCGTAAAATATACTTATTTAGATTATCTTTACAGCAAACAATTAGTATTATTATGGGTTCAATAAAGTTTCTGTAATAAATGTAAAGATAAAGAGAGAACAAAAAGAAAATTTCTAAAATGTCTTCCCAAAAAAAAACCGGCTTAGATTAAAAAAGATGTTTAACAAATTGCAGCCGACCACCCGCGATCACCTAATTTCGTAAGCGAAAGCGCTCAGGAAGATATTTGAAGAATTTGTCAATTTGAAGACTGTTAAAATGTTTTCTTAATTACATTTAAGATGCACGCCCATAACAATGGAACACGAACAGCGAAAACAAAGTTTCGAATACCAAAAAAAATGGTATAGTGTTGTACTAGGAATTCGGCACCGCTGAGGAATTTTTATATTTCGTACCTGAATTGGTTTATTGGCTAGAATGTGTCAGTAACAAATACGAAGAACAAAATAGAAAACCGCCAACTGTTATATGAAACAAATAGCATTGTGAAAAATCAAACAACACAGTACCTTGATGCGAGTTGAATAAAACAGAAAAGTTGTTCTTGCTTATTCCGCTATAGCTTTCGATACACCACCGGCTGAAATTGTTCGTATTGTTTTCCGGGCGTGTGAGTGTATTCGGTGCGTGTAAACACACATATCACGTACACACATACACAGAAGTGCCCGTTATTTATATTTAAGACTCAGAGGTCGCCGCGTGTCGTCGGCATAATGCAAAGACAAATATAGAAACGCCAGAGATTCGCTGCGTTTTTTTTAATTTGGTAATGTGGTATGACGAGAATAATGTACACTTATTTTATTTTATAATAGCCCTTGTAAATAACATTTCGCATAAGAATATTATGTTGCAGTCAAATAAGTAACTACAAGCAGAGTTTATATTTGCAGTTTATTCCAAATAGTTATATTCATTTTTTAAATACTAAGCTGGGTACACACGCAGCGAATTTGATCGACAGCGACTCGATGGTGATTTAAGCCATATATGTCAACATAATAGCGATCTTTGATAAAACCTTTGCCTATGATTTGTTATTAGTGTCCAATGAAAGGGAAGTTTTGTTAGCGACAATGCGCTAAGGTGCTGTGAGCTCACGAGATCAAAAAACAGGCGCGCAAGGGTGAAATCGAGAAAGCGCATGTAGCAAAAATGCACGAAATCATTTGTAAAAAAAAATATATACTGTTCAATACAAATTAATCCGACATTATGTTTGATATAAAAATATAAATTTTATCTTAAATTTATAGAGCAAATTATTGGTTTCAATAAGGAGAAAAATTGCTTTAAAAGGTAAATTAAGAGGTATGTTTAAAATGAATTTCAGTGCTGAGATTTTTTTCAGATTCGTCAATGGCTAATTAAAGGTTTTGAAAACCACAAATTTTTAGTTATTAATAGCAGCATTTTAGATTTGAAGCGATTCGCTTGCCCCATTGCTAGCGACATCACGATCGCTGCTAATCGTCCATTCAGCAAATATTACATCACTAGCCATCGACCAAAGTCGCTACCGTGTGTACCCGGCGTTATGATGGTTTATTTCAGTAGGTATATTATATACCTATTACTAGTAACTACTAACTATACCAACATTTATACGGCCACAATTGATATCCAATCTAACTATAATCTACTTTATAAACTAGTTACTTTATAAATACGAAAGCTTGGTTATTGTCATTTACTTGTTGTTTCGTAATACGGCGGATTTTTCGATATGGAGGCGACATACACAAAAAAATAAAAGAAAAAATGATTAACAATTTTCTTTCGAAACGTGAATGCCCTAAAACAAACGAAATTCGAAAAAAAGAAGATTATTTCCCGTGCATATGTGTAGTTGAAAACGTGTTCTAACTACGGTAGATAGTAGATCCCGTACATAAGTCAATTACGATTCGATTTCCATATGTCATCAGAAACTCGATAGTTTATTTTTTACTTTATAGCTTTAGTTTTGAGTTTCCATCGCTGGATCATAATTAAAACGGAAACTCAAACTGTAGGTCCTGCGAGCTGCTACTATTTTAGTGAATAGCTGGGGGCATAGTGCATACTACCGTCGCTTATAACCATATTGTTTTAATATTGATGACGTTCTTGTTTTAGAATTATAATCCTTACTTTAGGGACGTCAAAGTACGTGACATATTTAAGACTGTCATTTTGAAATAATACTGCTTTAAGCGATGGTAGTAACCCTCCTGGAAGGGTATGTAAATTCAATAATATTGCGGCAAATCATCATATCAATGATGCGCCAATATAAACGCTAATGAATCCTGACTATTCGGTAAACAGCAGACACGGGAACATCACAGCAAACCAAAATTGAACGACAAATATGGGGTAGATTAATGAGTACCTAATTACTCAAGCTGTATGTACCTATTGCAAGAAACTAGTGTGGTTTTGAAGGGGTACTAATAACAGTTGGTTGGGGGAGTTGGCAATTTCAATTTATTGATTTAAGATTCACAAATAGATTTTAATTTTTAAACAGTTAAAAAAGCTGGCAGGACAGATGTTGGTGATTTAAAAAAAACAAAAGTGAAGTGAAAGTATTAATAATAATCAATTAAAAAAGGCGTAAACTTCGCCCAGCGAAATTCTAGGAGAGTAAGAGTCAGTATTCTTTCATCCATAATCATAAGTAAAATCATTAGTCAGATTTTTGTAAAAATTAACAAACGCGAACCTTGACTTTGTCTTAAGTGTAATAAATATTTGATGAATAGTTATATTGATTTGATGAAGTGAAAGTCAAGTATTATTTCAAAGAGATCCCACTAAATTTTATACAAGTATGATGACTGTAGTATATTGGAGGGTAGACGATAAAGACAATGTGTATACATACGGGCGTCATTCTGTTGACAGCGCAGTCCACAGAGTACATTATATATACTGCGCAGTCTTACAGCGTACACTGACTGAGGTGCACGTCTGCGTAGTGTACATTTATATATATCAGTGGTGTACTATACTATTGTATAATTAAGAGTATATACTGAGATGCGGGAAAGTACAATGACAATACAAAGAAAAAATAGCAGTGAAGCGGGAATGTCTCAATTACCTTATCCGCGTACGGTTGCATACATGACAGTAATTGTTGGTTTCAAATAACAGGTGGTCAAAACATAATTAATAATAAAAACTCCTAAATATGACCGTACGTTGTGCACATTGTCATCTATATTCCATTACAATAAGGTTCAAAATCGTCTTACAATTCGACAGATGTTGGCACGGTAATTAAGTATAGGTTTTGTATCTCTTTGAATGTGTTTAAATAATATTTTCATATCCGCTCATATGCGCCGCTCGATATCACTTTTACTTTCAAGTCTTATGGAGGAAATAAGCTTCAGAGTTTAATATACCTACTTATTAAATTAATAATTGAAAGTTTTCCAATCAGGGGAATAAAATGTCTGGAAAATTATTTGCGTCTCGAACCTTCATTGATTGCTTTTTGACATTTTAATGAATGGATAAAAAGTTGATTAAAATTTCTGTCTGGGTAGGGTTACCAGATCCAAACCTAAGGTTTTCGGGAAATTCCCTGTTTACTAAATTCCTGGTATTGTGAAACTATAACAGACGATACATCATGTATAGCATTACACAAAATATGATTTTAAGTGACCTACTGCAGTTGCTCGGCAAGCAACAATCCTCCAATGAAGAAATCATCTCACATCTGTGTCTTTAAGTATAGTAGTATATATAAAATTTTAATAATTTAATAATATCTGTGTCGCAAAAATATAATACATACGATAAATATTTGTATAATAAACACATTTTTTTATCTTATATCTACACAACCACAACTTTCCACTGCTGGGCAGAGAGGGAATCAGAGAACCACCACGCTGCTCCAATGCGGGTTCACGGGCTTTAACGACTATTATCATGTTAGTGATAATAACTGGGACCGACGGCTTAACGTGCTCTCCGAGGCACGGGGGTGAAACACTGCCAACTTCCTAACTCCGGGCTGAGAATTTATTTTTTTATCTTAGTCTTTTAAATTTACTGATTACTGTTCTGATTTCCTCTAGCGTGCTTCTGATAACACTGGTTATTTTTTTAGTATTACAATTACTAATAATTTCAACAGTATCAATATGCGGTTACATTTAATTATTTCTGGGTCTCTTTTACACACTTCGATACTGCCGTATTGTAAGTTATGTATGAGATTATGTTTTCAATTAAAGTTCCAATGACCCATAAGTATTTTAAAACCGAATCCAATAAGAGGGAAATGAGAAAAAAGGCACGGAATCGAACCCGTTATAAATTAAAACGTAGCCAGTAACCGGAGAGCGCATATAAGTTGGACTTACAGCGAAACCGTTCGTATTGGATTACAGGCAACGATAAATAAGGTCTAAAATTATGTTTTATATGTAAATACGGGGTATTGTTACAATAATGAGGCTTGCTAAATCGTTATATGAGTTTGATTTATATCTCAACGGTCCGCTTACCGCCTCCATGGGAGGGCTATAAAAATCCTACCGAAATGTAAAGTGTAGGAAAGGAAGCTGCGAATATACACGCAATCGTATTTAAAGGAATATAGTTTTTAATCCTTGAATGGTAAGAGTACGGGTTGCTCGGCTTTGGATCAGCTGACCTGTTGCGGGGTGTATCTAGGGCTGCCAATTTCATTTTAGGGAAATTACGTTTACCTCCGATGAGTAGAATAGGATGTCGAAAAACAGATTACAATATGATGCAAGATTAAAACATTTTAATAATTAGTTTTTCTTAGGAGGAACATAAATATGTACTTAAATAAATAAATTTATAATTATTTCCAATCAACCGAATATCCAGAATAACAAAGCTTTTATGATAGTTTTACCCAACCACAAACGAACATATGCTATCCATTTCGGATCATATCCATTACAACAGGTGTATATATCCCATGTCAGGTATATTCGTGAAAAATGATATTTTTAGTGCTTTTATATTAATTTAAAGTTTAATTACTGCAAAAAAATATTATTTTATATATCGCTGTCCCCTCCCGGCTTCGCTAGGGAAGAATTTCCTTACTAATACCATGTAGAGACTGGAGATCCAGCGGTTTAAGTTAATCGTTGATATATTATTACTACGTATCATCAGTCAGTTTGACACGTTATATATATGGACGGTTGGCTAGTGGCAGCCCTGGGTGTACCTCTTAATTGGTCACTTTACGGCGGAAAGAAACACGTAATTCATGAAATTCCAACGCGTAACGCGTAATCCGAGTGTCGGGAAGCAGTAAAGCCATTTACAACCTTTTACGTCGCTTTGAGTAATTGTTTTTAAATCAGGTAGGTATTATTTAACTTATAATGCGTTAATTGTTAGTATGCTATTCGAGTTCAATATCAGAGGCTTGTCATACTTTTTAATTAAGTCAAGGTTTCTGCGTAAATCTTCAAATTTCAAACTTTAATGCTTTTTTTATTCAAATAAACTTTTACAAGTGCTTTTGAATCGTCGTGTGAATCTACCGCTGGTTCGGAATGTCTTTCCTACCGAGAAGAGCCAGCAAGGAAAACGATGGTTGCTCTTTTCAATCAAAAATAACAGTCATTATTAGGGTACAAGAGCTGCAGTCCCAAGCATAGCTGGAACGAGTCAAATCAATGTCTTCTTCGTAAGGTAATGACTAATGAGTGACCCCATTATGTAAAAAACAATCTTTGTCTTAATTATTATGATCGGCTGAATTTATGGTATTTTTGTTGCAATAATGGATTTTAGCCAATAGTGAAAGAGGGTTAACCCCTGGCAATCATCTTGACAACATCTTCATTCAGTAGGGAATACTTGCAAAGGTACTTGCGTTTTGTGTGACGTTCTTGCCATGCCGCGGTGTATATATCCAAGCCCTTGAACGGATACATCTTAGGCCAAAATAATACTCGTAAGCTTACCTCACGTAAGTCGTTCACACGAGTAACTTACGAAATGTAAACAGTTTTTTATAAGTCGCATACGAATGTTAATGTTAATACTATTACTTATACGCTACTTACGTAATGAACTACAAGTGTAACAGACCTTAATCCAAGTCCATTTACTTTAGAGGTGCATTATTACTTTCGAGTTAAAAAATAATTTTCAGGCTATAAATTAATCAGCTATTACTGTAGTAGGGGCGATGTCCGCTGTAGCCGGGAAGTTCTAGAGTGGAAACCACGAACAAGTAAACGTGTAGGGCGCCCTCCAGCAAGATGTACCGACGAGATAAAGAGGGTGGCAGGAAGTGGCTGGATGAGGAAGGCTGAGGACTTGGCGTTGTGGCCCTCTCAGAAAAAGGCCTGTTCATAATAAATTACGTATGTAATATTATGTATGTTGTCGGCTGAGTTTGTTTTGGTCTCTTCTCTGACCAGTAGGGCTAGCATGCGCACAACGAGTAAAATTATGTCTTATCTCTACTTGTCTACCGAAGCTAACATGGTTACACGTATGACTTGTCTCGTTGCTTCAGTCCGCACAGCGCTGCGAGAGAAAATAATTAAATATCTACGAAATCTTATATATATCTATAATCTTATATATATCTTTATATTTCTCTTTCTATTGCGTAACTATTATCCGCGTATCTTTGGTTCTTCAATGGTTTCAACTTTCACACACACTATTTTTGTTCACAATAAGTGTTTTAAACGATCAAGTTGGAGGTGCGTTCCCGGGATAAAAGCCCAGGCTTGGAGGCTGAAGTATACTACCATAATATTGGATACTACCTATGGTTTATATTTACTTTTGTTTAAAACTGTGTCTTGTCTGGATATAAAAATAATACCACCCACATTATGCATTAATATTAGATTTGTTTAGAACTCTAACTAAGTATGTAGATAGGAATAATACAAACTTAACTTTCAGGGTCCTTAGGAAGTGCAAAGAACGATAAGTTAGGTCTTAATAATTAGAGTTAAAACGACTAAATGTGATACGATATCGTTTACTGATCTTTCTTTGTTTATCCATAACGAGAACTTGAATAAAAGTCAAACGTATAACCACTAACTTCGCGCGCAACACTTGACTGATAATATCTCTCTAATTAAAGTATTCCACCTCATCGATTATTTTGGCAAGCTCTTTTTCTTTCTTGCACTATCATATCATACCAATATGAAAGTGCGAAAGTGTGTTTGTTTGTGGGTTTATTGGTTTGTTGGTTTGTCCTTCAATCATGGAGAAACGGATCGACGTGATTTTTCGCATGGACATAGTTGAAGACCTGGAGAGTGACGTAGGCTACTTTTTATCCCGGTAAATTAAGGAGTTCCTGCGGGAATCAAAAACTAAAACACGTGGGCGAAGTCGCGAGCATCAGCTATTTAATTATAAATATGATAATTTAATAACTTAATCCTAAAATTCATCATAATTGTCAGCAAAATATCTGGGATTAATTAGAAGAATGCTTTGAAAGTTCAAATCTGTGCATGACAGCACACAGAACAAAGTTTTGCAATAGCTACGAACTCGTGTCTCGTATGAGGTAGGTCGTTTTTGTAGGACTCAAAGCTTGTACCTTTTGACATATGATGGAATTTTCTCCTTTTAAAGATGCTCGACTAATGTGCATTTAATATAATTCAAAGGAAATATTTTAGAACTACGTTCAAACTGAATTTGAATGAGCTTTGTTTAACCCTACCGGGACGCGCTGCCGGGTAAAGGTACCACAGACATATACAATTACGTCATCACTTTTTTCTCATTTACTTACGAATATCGTCTATCTTAGTAGTAAATAATAAGGAAAGTGTTCCCCAAGTGCACTTCAGTTTGTACTTGCAATTGGACGCTGTGGACATATTATAGTAGTTAATCTATGGCATATTATAAAGTGTACGAGACTATTTTTGGAGTTTACCACCTTAAGAATCGATTTTCATATACCTATAAGCCCCAGGGCATGAAAATTTATGGGGAGTAAAATCAAACTTTCTCCGTTACGTTACGTTATGTTTAAGTTTCCATAGTAACACTTTTCGTTCGTAAGGAGTATACACCAGTCGTACTTCGGAGCTGACACACACAGTTTTTAATACCGAGTAGATATATTATTTGATAGATTTGGCTAATTTTAACAAGTTATCAAGAAATATATAATAATTGTTGTCAAAAGTAGAGATAAATCATAAAATTAATATTCTGTATGTGTAGTATTTTTCTCTACGAACCCTTACATGCCGACAATTTTATTCTCGTAATATACCGGATTTTGTGCATGTTAGGGTAAACGAGAAATTAGCCGGCAATAACAATATCTCTCTCTCTCGTCGCGAGATATCTCGTTGTGGGCATGCTAAGCCTGAAGGATGTGTTTGGAATCTTCGCAGCAATAGTTTTATATTTTACTAGACGTAGACTGAGGTTTTTTGGTTCCCGCGGGTTCAATTTTCCGGGATAAAAAGTAACCTATGTAATAATCCAGGGTTTAGTCTATCTCCATTCCCCATTTCTACCAAATCCGTCGAGTACTTTTTGCGTGAAAGAGTAACAAACATACACACCTACAAGTTTATAATTTAATAGTGTGATTGAAGTTTAAAAGTGTACGATGCTTAACCAACTTTAAATCAATGGCTTCTGAGATTATATTGTATCACTAGATACAATGATAATGCCCGCAACTTCGTCCGCGTGGGTTTTAGTTTAAAATCCCGAGAGTTTTTTTTGATTTTCCTTGATAGAAGTAGCCTCTGTTACTCAAATATATACCCATGAAAAAAATCACGTCAATCTGCCGCTTTGTTGCGGCGTAATTGAAGGAAAAACTATTATATAAACAAACACCGAACAACACAGTTACGCATAATACAATAAGCAAACAACAAAAGCAAAAGCGTTTCCTTCCCAGTTAGATACGTTCCCTAAAAATTCAGTGCACGCGAACTCCACTCAATTCCTGTACCTATACAGTATTCAGGAATGTAGAGTATTTTGTTCGGTGTATAGTCGCTTAGAATGGAAATAGGGATTAGATCAGGCCACAGCCCACAATACACGTATATATCCGGGGATCATTAATAGGCGTCTTGCGGTACACAGTACAATTAGCGTATTGTAATACTCCAGGCGTCTACCTCAAGCGTGTCACTAATTATTACGAGGACCGAAGTGCGGGCTAACAAGGAAGGAACAATGCCCTGCACGCCGTCCATTGCCGGCCATGTAGCTACCAGCAAGAGATGCGACGGTTCCGGGGCAGCGACCTAATCAGATTAACGAACTAATCTGGCAGCGCTACACCGAGGAAATTCATTAATATCCTGCCACAGTTCCAAACAGATGAAAAAGTCGCCGTATTGAGGACACGGTGGGGTCACGTAGTGGGCGCACGGCGATTTTTACTTTTATGAATAAATTCCTAAACGGAAAGCTGTGGAGTTTTCTGATGAGAGACTTGGGCGTCGTCGTATGAATAAACGTATTATTATAGGCAGTGGCGTGCACAGGATTTGAAGCTAGGGTAGGCATTGGTAAGCCAGAGTACCTATATACTGACAGCCTTAATAAAAATGAGCATTGACGTATTTCCACTTGGGTAAACAGTGCTTTTATGCATGTATGAAGTGCACGCCACTGATTATAGGTACCACTGTTCAAGTTCAATGGTGAATTTTTCTTCATGAAAATACTAAATAGGCATGTGGTACTATATTTGGATATGGTAGTTCTCAATGTTGTTTGAGAAGGTATTTCTGTTTTATTTTTCTAACGTGCGACCGCCCACGGCTTCGCTCCCAAAGGAGTTTAGTAAAAAATATTGTTATTCCTTGTTTAAATTATGAAGGGGCACAATATTATTATATATTTAAAGTATTTTTACAGGGTTTTATTTGACTATCAATCATTTTTTGGAAACCATACTATAGAAATTAAAGCTAACTGCTCGCGTGGAATGGTGGCAACTGACAAGAATGCTGGCTGCATTTCTGCGCTGGATAGCCAGGCTGATCCTTTGTGGAAAATAAATTATATGGGTAGGTTTTGCTGAGAAGAATACGAAAAATATAATGACTTCCCACTAAATATAATATGGCGGACGGCAAAAGTTTGTTTTTGAAACAGTTTTTTTATTATATTCCCAACAGATTGCAGCACTATTATCAAATTAAAGGAATAATACTGTATTTCTTAGAAATGTGGAAAGTAGTTAATACTTCCTTCTTTTCATACTCAAGTATACAGTCAAGCTGAACTCTCTCTCTTTCTGCGTCGCATTCCTCATTACTGAGGGTCGTGCCCCCTTTCCATTAATCTCACAATGGGACGAGTTTTCTTGGGATAATCATGCGGTGGGTTCCCACGTCTTTCCGCATACGACTCGACTAAGAGTATTAAACTCTTAGGTTTGATGAGATATTATCAGATTTTAGTGATATCAACTGGGACCGACGGCTTAACATGCTCTCCGAGGCACGGAGGAAACGAAAAATCCAAATTTGAAAAAATCGGTCACCCATCCAGTTATCGACTTGGGTCAATGTTGCATAACAACCGCAATAACAATCGCAATCAACCGATGTGCGTTGAACTATCAAACAGGAGTCCATACTCAAATAGAAAAGTAAACCTATCAGCCTCAGGGCCGTATTAAGCTGATTTCACCCTGTTTGTGATCCATTTTAATCACCCAAATAAAACGCGCACAGAATCCACTGGGCGAGATTGAATTTGCATTGGAATAGAAGGACTAATTTATAATATCCGGTTTGGGACGTCGCAACTAGCAATTGACGTAAATGTTTGTGGAGGTAAATATAGTGAAGAGGTGCCTAACAAACATTTTCATTACGAGCCGAATTTGGTAATTAGGTAAACGCCGTTTGGCGGTTTCGTACTATTCCGATTTCGGTTTAATGCTAAATGCATTTTAGACTAATTTAAAACCGTTCCTAACCGACGACGATCAAACCTGGAAGCTTATTACTGTTAGAGCTTAAAGCAGTATTATTTTAATATCGTGACCCTAATTATAAATCTGTAACAAGGATGTCAACAATACGAAAATAATATTGCTATAAGCGATGGTAGGTAATCCTCCTGGGGATTACTACCAGTAATTATAGGCCTGGTAAAACTGTACGTGACAATAAGCGTTTAACTCTGTCCCTCTCCCTATAGTATACATAGAGAGAGACAGAGCACCTGTAAGTAATTATTTTAGTAAGTTTTTAAGATTTTTAGCACTTCTAAGTAGCGAGCTCGTAGCTCAGTGGGAAAAGAGCCGCATTGTAAGCAAAATGTTGCAGGTAGGAATCCCTACTTGGAAGTGTTCAAAAGGTTCAACAATAAATAGCCATTAGTAAGCTGAAGTAGCAGTGGGCAGGTATCCTGTGGAAGGAGCGATGGCCGCTGGAGTCGAAAAGATCTAGAGTGGAGACCGCGTACAAGTAAGTGTAGTCGTTACAAAGGTAACGACGCAGCCGATGAACTAGCTCGACAAGCCTCAAACCTGAAGGTAATGGGACCTGAACCAATCGTTCCAATACCATTTAATGAGTACAAGACTCGGTTAAAACAACAAACAGGAGGTACACATGCCGATTTATGGGCAAACACCACCAATTGTAGACAAAAAAAAGAGGCTATACCCAGCCCGAACCAACGCCTAAATAAGAAATTACTGCAACTAAACAGAGCTAAACTCAGGACGGCTGTAGGCATGATAACAGGACAATGTCCACTTAACAAACGCCTATATGTTCTAGGTATAACCGACAGCCCTCTGTGCAGAGCCTGCATGGAGAGCGAGGGGACACCAAGACACGTACTACTCGAGTGTAGTGCTGTAACCACTAAACGAGAAGCCTACGTTGGCTCCCCAGCAACACTCCCGGAAGTCCTCGTCGACCTGGGCGGCCTGCTTGGATTCTGGAGTGAGCTCGGCTGGCTGGAGTGATCCAGTGGGGAGTCGCACCAAAGGTCTCACGTACAACGGGCATTTGCCTAAGTGCGGAAAAGCCCAGTGAAAGAAGAAGAAGAAGAAGTAAGCGTAGTCTGGGGTGCCCTTCAGCACGTTGGGCGCACAATAAGTGTAAAGAAGGTGGTACAGAAGCTGGATAAGGAAGGCTGAGGACCGGGTGTGGTGGCTCTTGGGAAAGGCCTATGTTCAGCAGAGGACGTCCGCAGGCTGATATGATGATGATGAACTAAAATCTCTCTTATATATACAATTCTCGTGCCACAATGTTAGTTACCATACTCCTCCGAAACGGCTTGAACCATTTTTATGAAATTTTATGTTCATATTCAATAGGTCTGAGAATCGGCTACTATTTATTTTTCTTACCCCTAAAACACCTCAATCCATGCGGACGGAGTTGCGGGCATCAGCTAGTAATGACATAAAGGTATTATACAGGGCAGTGACAGGGTTTTACGTTTTTTCAGGCTAGGTCTTCCTCCGTGTTTTATCCTGCGAAAAATAACTATGTTCTAAAAAAGTCTAAGATGGTGGGAGTAGCCTCGCGATTAAAAAGTAAATAATAAAGAGGCCTTATCGCACTGCTTTGCTTCTACCAATGTAAGTGGGATTTTTAAGAACATGCTGTTTAAGAATTCATTCCATTTCTCATTACTCCTCTACCTAAACTAATATTATAAATGCGAAAGTTTGAATGGATGGATGGATTGATGTATGTTTGTTGACGGATGGATGGATGTTTGTTACTCAATCACGCCTGAACGGCTGAACGGATCTACATGAAATTAGGCACGGTGATAGATAATAGTCTGGAATAGCACATAGGCTACTTTTTAAACCGGAAAATTAAAGAATTCCCGCGGGAACCAAAAAACCATAATCCACGCGGACGATGTGGGCATCAGCTATTTCATTCTTTTTCTCAATAGTCTTCTACATAGTTCTTCTATAGCCTCGCCGCTAAAAGTTATATTTTAGCTTGTATTGTAAATGGCTCCAGAATCGAGTATGCATCGGAATCGATCGGGATCGAGTAACGACTATGTAGTTCGCGTAAATTGCGCCATAGGACTTGTTTTCATTGGCCGTCACGAACTCGGGCTAACACTCGACGGCACGGCAAAAACGTGGGCACAATGAAAGGTGTACGAATTTAGCCCTCGTGTGGAAAATCACAAATAACTTCCACGTTTGCCTCGATTTTTGCAGCGCTGTCAACATGCTCCAAGCGGTTTCGGACAGTGGACAACGAACCGTTTCACGTCGTATTGAGAGGTGTCCAAATCTCGAATTGCGATACTATTACGCAGCCCTTTGAAATAACTTCGCCTATTTTTTAACCGACCACGGCAAAGCCAAAAGGAAGGGTTATGATTAGCAGGCTACGTATGTATGTAGTGCCTTAACTAATTTGATTTTATAAATGAGGTGTCAATCGATTCGTTATCATAGTCCGGGTGACATAGGCTATGTTTTGTACAAATAAAATCGATATAATATTCGGGTTACAGGTTTTTTTTAAAATTTATATACGGCTTGTTACCGAACGGTTGAACGGATATGGCTGAGATTTGGCACAGATATAGAGTTTAGTCTGTCATAGCACATAGGCTACTTTTTATCCCGGAAAATTAAAGAAATCCCGCGGGAACCAAAAAACCTCAAACCACGCAGATGAAGTCGAGGGCATTCGCTAGTCTTTAAATAACAATAGCTAAGTACCACTAACTATTGATATTAAAAGCCTATTTACTAAAAGGCTTCCCTCAAGTGCTATTTTTAAAAATCGGTGTAGAGGTGAAATTATGAAAAAAATCTCTTACATGGGTGTAACTCTCAGATTAATAAACCACTTGAATAATTGCTCAGGGCTTTCCATCCCCTATTAAACCTTCTTAGAGGTTTCTAATAAGGCTGCATGGATTGATGAAAATTGATAATTCCAAAAATCCTTTCTAAGTGAGCGATTGCTTCATAAAAAGTACTTACTTACTTACTTTTAAAATTTCAGTTTCCTGAATCCAGCGGCTTGGGCTATGAAAATCAGCACCAAAATAGATTTTAGTAAGTACTAGGTGGCAGTAGGTACTCACTGAAAAGTGTCCAGATGGTGGCATAAATTATTATTAATAACAGCTCAGTAAACTTGAATATTATGATGGTGGAAATGGCTACGGCAAAACTTAGGTGCAGTTGGGAAGCACTCAGCGAATGAAACACTGGACTGCAGACAAACTTTTAATTCGCACCAACATCGCCACTGTGAAGCGTTTATTATAAACGATTTACTTTAATTTTTAACAAGTTTAACCAACTTATTTGGCCCGGTGGCCAAAATTGGAACACATTTTTATGCCCGTTTAGTTTTTGTTGACGTGAACCTTCTTTAGAATAGTTATGATTTGAAAATTCTATGAAATGAAAATGCGACACTAAAAAGAGGCAAACATATTCATAATAGGCTGCATTTAGCCTGCGAGAGAATGAGATAGAACACAAGTTATATTTGTTTCATTCTCTCGTAGGCTGTTTTTCTGAAGTTTCACTTCTGCCGTGTGTGAATGACATACACACACGTATTTTTTTTTTTTTTTAATTATACTCTCGCATTTTTTAACTTCAATTTCTCTAAGTATTATTTAGTGACAAATTGGTTTTAAGGCGAGAAATAAATATGAAAACAAGATAGGTATTATTGCTGATTGAATAAGACTGTCTGGACCGAGCTCTTCCGCCGAGCAATATAAAGTCAATCGAGATCTGAAACTCAAGTAATATTTATTAGAAAACAATAAGACGAACGATTCAATATCATAAAATGTAACTTTTCCTCAAGTACTGGTTGAAACTTGGAACAGAGCTTATAAAATATTGAATTATTGGGAAAAAATAATAAAAGATCGGGACTCTATGCGTCTAGTAATAGTCAATTCAAGGGAATTGTAAAAGACATTTTAAGACCAACCCACCTTTATATAACTGGCAATGTTTGTTGTTTAGGTCAAATAATGCAACTGAATTTAAAAACTAGTTATCCCCAACCGATTGAGCTGAAATTTTGCATACACGTTTAGTTTGAATGGCAATGCATGGTTAGCTAAGTGACGTCAATCTAAATGCAACATGGTGGACTCCCAAACATGGCAGACTATGTCTAGTTATTATATTTATGCACATCTTTTCGGCTAGGCTAACTTTTAGGCTTTTAGTTTTTTCTTTTTCTATATTTAGTTATTTATATGGGGTTTGTGTGAAATACCTATGTACTATGTGGGAAAGTCGTCTAATGACCTGTTTACTTTCTAAAGTCTAAAGGTTCGAGGTAACAACATTATAGAGTCCTAACTCCTACCACTAGACGATATACGTGCCAACGTTAGTTACAAACTGATAAATTGAAGTGCAAATGCGGTTGAATAGGGATGATGACAACTCAATCAAATCAGTAACTTTTTATCAAAACTAAAAATATTTTAAAAATAACAAAATAGCATTGCGCGCACTTACACACACACACCTACCCACACCCACGCACACAAACGCACACACATACACACACATACACGCAGATACGCTCAGTTTTCCACACGTAAATAAGTAATTAGTTTTTAGTTATATTTTCACATGTATCACTGGAAGGAACTACCCTCTGCAATACAGGTTATCCTAGCGTAGAGGGTAGGGACCGTTATTTAATCATGCACATCATTTATGAAAATAAATATTATTCATAATCTTATTTTTATCAAACTTAAAAACGCACTTCTAGTATGGAAGTTGTATGAAATTTACCATTGTGACGTCATTAAATTTCAACGTACTTTTTTTCTTTAATCTATTTATTTAAATGGTTATCATACCTAAAACTAACTGAGGATGTGAATTTTAGGTCTTTTGGAAGACCCACTATTTAATAATCAGTTAGAAATAATTCTTTTTTGATATAGGCATCATCCCTATTGCAGTCGACATAATTAACTGCAACAAAACTGCTGAACCTTTGCGTAGTTCGACCAGTTGTTACACTGTTACCACAGTAGATACTAGAACTGCACATCGAATGCATGAGGGTTGGGGACATATTATGTAGATGGTACGTCACACCGCACTAGGCCGATAACTTGTAATAATGTACAGAGTATATGGTAATTTCATAATTGATTGGTAATTTCACACTACCCCCAATGCGCTACGGTGATTAGCCACCGATTTCCATATGCACGGACGAGACTAATTATTAGGTCTTAGCCTCTAGTTAACATTTACCGGGTTAGGTTTGGACTCTTGAATTAGAACTTCATGTAGTTTTCACAGTAGGTACCTACTTATTATTATTCATAAATTTCAAAAATCAAACTGAGTTGAAATGATAGGCGTTGACGATAAAATAACATGAAAGCATAAGAAAATCATCATAAATTTAAAATAGTATTTTTTTTTAAATAAAACAATTATAGGTATATTAGAGTTGAAATGATAGGCGTTGACGACAAAATAACATGAAAGCATAAGAAAATCAACACAAATTAAAAAAAAAAATTTAAAAAATAAAACAACTAAAGGTATATTAAACCCATTTAAATTGATTAAATTATTAATGTTTTCGATGAAAACTGAAAATTGGCATATAAGTTGGATATGTGCACTTTATTACCATAAGTTATGTATAACAATCCGCTCATGGATAAATAATTAAAATGTACTGTCAATAAAGTTGGCCAAGGATAGGCGGCGATTTCTACTTAGATTTAGCCAACTTCGTAAATCGTAACAGATATTTCAGTAAGTGAGCAATCTAAAACTACAATCTCTATTCTGTCACTCTTATATTCCGATGGGACTACAATCCGACACAACCGGAGATAGACCAGACGTACAGGTCATACGTACAGGTGTATATCGACGGCGACATTCGCTTAATGATTGGATCCAACGTGCAGCGTTACAAATTTGTATTTTAACACATTCGATGCACGTACAACGCATTCAATTTGGGGTCTTTATCACTGTACCTCATGCCTCATGGGGCCATAGCTAAGGGTTGTGACCTTTATTCCACGCACTAAAATATTGTAGCATTGATAGCCTCGTTGTTCTAGTGGTTAGCATGTTCGACTTCGGCCGACGAGCTCCCGGGTTCGAGGCCCGGGTCGGACTATAATTAAGTGTTGGGTTTTTCTGATTAGAAGTTCTCAGTACTAGCCCGGTTAGTAAGTTGGCGGTGTTTCACCTCTGTACCTCGGAAAGAACGTTAAGCCGTCGGTCGTGGTTGTTATCACTAACATGATAATAATATAGAGATAGAATAGAGACCGCCAACCCGCATTGAAGTAGCGTGGTGGGTCTAACCTCTAATTTCATCTCTCCAATGAGAGTAGAGGCCTGCAGTAGTACGTTAATGGGCTGTAGTGGATAGCCTAGTAATTTTTACCCCCGGTTTTCTATACAAGTGGTCCCTAAACGGGACCTATGATTTTTTGGAGTTATGTGCGTTTTAATAAATTGTTTTTGATTTCCGCGGAAACTCAAATTTTTTGACATAATAAATATTTAGACAAAATGTAGACATCAGATTATAAGCCATCTTTATTCCAAATTCCGGCCAAATCGGTTCAGCAATTGTAGCGTGAAGGAGTAACAAACATACATTTTACTAATATTAGTACAATGACGTTCAATATATTATAAAAGAGAGAACTATTATCGGAAAAGATTTTAATTGACTTGTTTATATAGCATATAGTAGATGGTAGGTATTTTATCGTGAATGAGAAGGGCTTAAGTTATTTTAAAAATAATTTTCCGGTACGGCTCCGCGTGTAGCAAAAACTTTCACCGTAGCTTATTAGAATTCAAGAATTCCAATTTACATCAAGAAAGTGGTAGATTAACAAATCGACTTTTCGTACGTACGGTACAAAACAATCCTGGTGTTTTTGTGAACAATATAAAGCGGTATTTCCACAGCTCTACGAACATTTACTTAAACTAGTTTAGAGCAAGTTTCATGGCGATGGCTCTACATGAAACTTGCTAACGGTAAATATAGGCCATTCTTCATGATCATCATTACAACCGAATGCCGGCTCACTACTGAGCACGAGTCTCCCCTCAGAATGGGAAGATTTCGGCCATAGTCCACCACGCTGGTTTAGTGCGGATTGACAGCTTCACACAGCTTTAAGAGCATAAAGAAGACCTCTCGGGCACGCAGGTTTGCTCACAACAATTTCCTTCGCTGACAAAGCAAGTGATATTTTAATGTCTTAAAAATTTTAAAACACACTTATTATAGAGAATTGCCAGTGTAACCAAGGTCTAAAAACATCGGGAATGTCCACCAGTCTGGACCTAGCTTAAGGGCCATAAGGAACAAATTCACAGTCCTAGGTGTTTTTATGAACAATGTTCTAGTGAATTGTTGGGGAAGGAAACACCTACGAACAAGTAATCGCAAGTAATTCTCGTAGAACGAACTTTGCCCGATAGAGGGTCGGGGCTGGGAGGAGGATAGGGTTGCCAATTGTACAGTTTATTATAAAAACGACTAGCTGTTACCCGCGACTTTATCAACGTGGATTTAGGATTTATGGTTCCCGCGTAAACTTTAATTTTCTGGGATGAAAGGTTGCTTATGTGTTTGCAAAACCTATCTCTCTGCTAATAAAAGTTCATATACCAAAACTAAACAAGCATAAAAATAAGTTCCAATTTTGGCCACCGGGTCAGACAAGTTTGACGGACTATACGTAACAGATATACCTACTTTCAGCGCAGCAAATTTGAGTTCCCATGGGATTAAAAAAAATCGAAATCCACCGACAGATTACAAC
The DNA here is from genome assembly GCA_964035005.1 of Erebia palarica. Classification (NCBI taxonomy): domain Eukaryota; kingdom Metazoa; phylum Arthropoda; class Insecta; order Lepidoptera; family Nymphalidae; genus Erebia; species Erebia palarica. The sequence continues at coordinate 34,830,054 of OZ035986.1, read as the reverse complement.
CGGCAAAGACGTGCCGCCAAGCGATTTAGCGTTCCGGTACGATGCCGTGTAGAAACCGAATAGGGGTATGGCCATGCCCCTAACAGGTTAGCCCGCTACCATCTTAGACTGCATCACCACTTAGGTGAGATCGCAGTCAAGGGCTAACTTGTAGTGGATAAAAAAAAGGATGATATTTTAAATAAACCGACTTAATGAAGTAACATGATACCAATTTCATCGTCCAAGTTAACAACATTAACGTTTCCGTGTCGGGGGTTAAAAAAAGTCGCAAAATTTCGCATTTTAGCTCATATTTCGCCTATGACGTGGATTTTAAAATAATTTTCGATAACTTAATCACGTACGGTAGTACCTGCGGGTATGTAATTTCTCATTTTTACGGTATTCTGTTAGTCGCCCGCTCGGCATGCGCTACACTATAACTAAATTAGTGTTCAGTCAAGTGTACATTAATGACTCCCGAAATGCGGTGTACTATACAATTTATGTGTTAAATTAAATAAGTAGTTATAACGGTAATACAATCGTGCCGTGAAAAAACTTTTTGGTTAAAAAACAAATTAAAGAAAACGATATAATGCTTTTCGCACATTATACACTACTGGAACCGCGCACCGAACTTGAGAATCGCACAGCAGACGACGAATGATTTAGAACTATGTAGCTGATGTCCGACACTACGTCCGCGTGGATTAAGGTTTTTGGTTCCCGCGGGAACTCCTTAGTTTTCCGGGATAAAAAGCCTATGTGTTATTCCAGACTATAATCTACCTCTGTGCCGAATTTCATCCAGATCCGTTCAGCCGCGGCCGTTCGAGCGTGATTAAGTAACAAACATCCATCCATACATCCATCCAAACTTTCGCATTTATAATATTTATTTGATATTTGATTTGATTATAATTTTTCACGCGTTTTGTCGAACCGAAAAGAAATATTTACGAATTACAGTTTTCGTATTTGTACTTTATAGTTAATCATGCATGTCTGATAATATAATACTACACTTTTCTTGGTCCGTGCTAGTACTAATTTCGATGTGAATCCTAGAAATAGTAATATAATTAAATTTAAATCGCTTTCTGTTTAGTATACAAATTTTTCTTAATTTCCTGCCGGCTCTTCCAAATCAAATCTCAAAACAAGACGTTATAATTAATATAAGTGCCGTGCCACAAGTTTGTTTTATTAGTCTAGGCAATGGGGCGGTTCGTTGTATGGAGACCCCCGCATTAAATCCTCAGTCGTTGAAACTTGGCAAAGTTATAGTATGGTATGAACCAAAACTTATACAAAAATATCCAACAAAAATACATTAAGTTTTTATACCTAAAACTTAATATTTATGACTGAATATTTTCTCGATTTCTTTTTAAAATAATAGTATGTAGTATATTTACACTCAAAACCGAAATATCAATCGAAATAATCATGCAGAACATGGATAATTAAAACGATTTTATTATCAAACCTAAACTGCGTTTACGCAATAATGTACTTTCCTGCTTTGACAATTGGGTATAGCATAAAAAACCTTACTTGTAATGATTTTTTATTGCTTATTTATAATAAACGTATAACTCATGATACTTTATCACACTGTAAAGTTTCGTCGCCTGAGGAATTATTGTTGGGGTCGACTAGCTTTATTGCCTAGGCTACTGTGTGTGTATTCAGATGCGCAGTACAGTGTGCGATCGGCATTGTTATAAAAATGTAAAGTCGACATGGAATTACGTGTACACTTGAACCATAATAGAGATGTTTACACAACTCCCCTAGCAATAATTGTATGGAAAAATTAACAAAAAGTATAACCTTGTCTTGTTGTTCATAATAACTGAGTTATATTTTGAATATTAGATGTTATCTTTCCCGTTACAAATGTAGCCTTTATAATTTCGCATGTAATTAGCTTGTAATAATATAATTCAGCGTGTTATACATAAATTGTAACAAAATGTAGCTTTTGTAGGCTTATCGGTGAGAAACTTTAAATAATTCCTTTAAAACGCGGTATGGTTAAGGGGAAAGTTGGAATGAGATTCTTTATTCTAAACTTAATCAAACTATACAGTAGGTCGGTAAACGGAATAAGTTTCAATATGAATAGTCGAAATTGTATTATTCAGCGTGATATAAATAAATTGTAATAAAAATGTACCTTCTGTGGAACAGCGGTATGGTTAAAAGGAAAGTTGAAATTTAGATTTTATTTTGTTTGTAGGTAAACAGAATGAGTTTGCGTATTGACATCCGGAATTCTATACAGACAGAAATATTGGTATGCCTGCGACTACGTCCGCGTGGATTGAGGTTTTTTGGTCCCCGCGGGAACTCTTTAATTTTCCGGTATAAAAAGTAGCCTATGTGTTATTCCAGACTATAATCTATCTCTGTGCCAAATTTCATCATTCAGCCGTTCTATGATTGAGTAAACAAATATCCATCCATACGTCCATACATCCATACATCCATCCAAACTTTCGCATTTATAATATTAGTATAGAGTATAGATTAGCATAGATTAAATAAAACTATAAATAGATAAAACATGGCGACTTAAAAACAGCTGTTCAGTCAGCGACCATTTGAGAAACGGAAGGAATAGATCTGAGTTTCTTTATGGTAGAGTCTAAATCAAGTCCTACTCAGAATCAATTGAACAGATGAGCCGTGAAAGCGTAGCAGACAGACACCCTTTCCCATTTTTAATATTAGTTTAGAAGTATGTATAGCTTTTAGTAACTATTCGTTTCGATTCAGAACGGGGGTTGGTGGCAACCCTCCGTGGGGGTGTAATGGCGGCTATCGCATACTTGATGTTATCATAATGATTATTAACATGTGAAACTCCGTACCAGGTACCGTTGCGCGCCCTAGATATGTTTGACATCAATCAGTTATTTTAATACAAGCAATTAGGGGTTTCGCGCTCTATCGCAAAGTTTTCGATTAGCCTGTGGTTGTCTTTAAGTGGATTTTAAATTGCCAGCGAATTCATCGTACCCTGTTTCTCGAAAATCGCCTGTATTTTCGTGGAAATAGTTTAATATGAAAGCGAAATTCGCTTGCATTTATGAAGGTCGATAAGAGCGGCCGAATGTAATTTGTTTACAAGGATATATCGTAGCTTGTTGTTTTAAACTCGGCATTGATTCGAAAATGACATTATTTAAACCGTACCAGTTCCGGCCTTGCCGTGTCTTTTCAGTAAAATAATAATATGATTATACTAGCTGATGACTACATTGCCAAGTGGATTTAGATTTTTAGAATTGTCTTTGGACTTGAAATTTTTTGAAAATCTCGTAGAGCTCTTGGATTATCCGGAATAAAAATTTTTTTGGCAACCTATTGCCATTTTTTTTTAAATTTCGTAAAGATTCTCAGCAGGATCCGATGATATTAGAACCGAAAGTGGTGAAGTCAGTCGGCCAACATCTAAATACAGTTTAAAAATTCTAATGTCTTATTCAAAAACCAGACCAGAACAGAGAAAAATTTTAAATAATAAGATCTTCAAATTGACCCCACTGGGGATTGAACCCGGGACCTCTCACATGTAAGACAGCGTTAACAAATGCGCCAGAGAGGTCGTTTAAATGTAACGTTTGTTGCGAAACAAGCTTAAATTTTAGCTTTAGCTTTTAGAGATTTATTAAATTTCAAGTTTCAAGGCGCTGCCTTCGTGGCAAGCGTCAGAGTTTTAATAGCCAGATAAAATTTGCCTGCGCTATGTAACTTCATTTTGTTCCCTATAAATGTAGCTTCGCAGTTTGTTGCAAAGCTAAAGTGGCAATGGGCGGGACACATAGAAGAACCGATAGACGTTGGGGTCTCAAAGGTACTGGAATAGCGACCACGCACGGGCGTGCGTTGGCAGACCCCCTACTCGCTGGACAGACGACATCAGGAGAGTCGCAGGGAGCCGCTGGATCCAGGGGGCGCCACCCCAATCCTAGACCTAGAGATCTAGAGAAATTGGTAGATACTCAAAGTATTAAATTGTCAAAGTTCAAAAATATGTGTTTGATGAACAGTCAATTTCTATTTTCATACAACTGACAAGTCATTGTGGAAAAATACTACATAATTATAGCATGCATACCACTACAGCCTATTAACGTCCCACTGCTGGGCACAGGCCTCCACTCTCATAGGAGAGAGGGAATTAGGAGCTTAGACCCACCACGCTGCTCCAATGCGGGTTGGCGGGCTTTAACGACTATTATCATGTTAGTGATAATAACCGGGACCGACGGCTTAACGTGCTCTCCGAGGCACGGGGGTGAAACACCGCCAACTTCCAACTCCGGGCTGGCACTGAGAATTTCATAATTGAAAAACCCAATACCTAACAATTTTTATGCCCGACCGGGAATCGAACCCAAGACCTCGTGATCCGCAGTCGACTACGCTAACCGCTAGACCAACGAGGCAGTCTCGTATAGTATGCATACAAAGAAAAAAAAACAAATAAGTATTTTTTTTAAAAAGCCTACACAAGGTTGACACACTGGGGCCATACTGCCAATGCTTAGAGCTACCTAAGTGTACTCAAAATGTCAGTTTGATGTCACATACCTTGATATACCTAAAATAAGGATTATAATTCTAAAACACGAAAGGCGTGATCGGTATCGAGCTCGAAGCTATAGTTCATCAGCTATATTTCAAGCTATGTACTCGAAGCTATTAAAATTAAAAATATTATCTTAATGTGCAAGTGTGTTTGCCTGTCTGACTATGCTTTCACGGTCATCCAGTTTAACAAATTTCACGTGATTTGGTCAAAAGATGAAGAATAAAGAAGAAAGATGTTTTATCCCACAGAAGGACATAATATACCTACATGTTATGCCGGAAAATGAGAAAGATAAGAATCCTAAATCCACACGGATGAAGTCCATCATCATCGAGTATTTTTACAGTATTTTTATCTCGACTCACGCAAGCGACGAGAATTAGCCAGCGAATTCGAATTACGTGCATAAATCGTGTGTAGTATGAAGACTCTCGACTCGCACGTACAACCACAACTTATATATAAAATTCTCGTGTCACAATGTTAGTTACCATACACCTCCAAAACGGCTTGACCAATTTTTATGAAATTTTATATGTGTCACCGTAAGATTGTAAAAACCGTTAGATCAATCAGGCCGGCTTGCGGCTGAGCACTACCTGATTATTTATGTCGAACACTAATCTAACTTGCAAGAAAACGTAAATACAATGAATATTTCAAAAATTGACACTCAGAACGGTTCACAATCTTTCGACAATTTACAATTTCGCGAGTTAGATTATAATCTAACGGGTTTTACAATCTTACGGTGACATATGCATCTTCAGTAGGTCTGAGAATCGGCGACTATCTATTTTTCATACACCGCAAACACCTCAATCCACGCGGACGGAGTCGCGGGCATCAGCTAGTAATAGGTAGTACGTGGTACAGCCACAAGTACAACGCTCATCGCTTGCGTGAGTCGAAAATCTGGCGTTCATAACACACGCGATTTACACACGTAATTCGAATTCGCTGGATGCTTGCGGACGCGATGTATTGGCGTACAGTACCTCCCTCCCTCTCGTGTGTCGGCGAATTTACCGATAGGTGCGAATGTGCCAGTGTATTAAATGAGTAGAGTTCCAATGTTTGACGGAAAATGTAATCCACGAAATAGCAACCCCGCTGTTACCCTAGCCCCGCCGGTATGCTAACGCATTCCATCCCAACTGAATATATTCACACATTTTTCGCCTCACTAAAAGGCACTACTCGTATACAGGTAAATCACGTCCTTTGGGAGTGCGAACTGGCAGCGTCAAACGTTAGACAACATAGACACTATTGCATGCATGAAAGTGTAAATGTGTTCTCTGTACATCTCTTATCCATACTAATGCTAGTGGTTCGCCCCGAACTGAGACCTCGCGGTATCCATAAGGTAGTTTTAACTGTATATTGTAATAGTTAACTTTTAATATCAGACGCAAAAGAGCTAAAAAGTTATTGGAGAAACGAATAAACTTTTACAGAGCGCCATCTATTGACATCATTGTGAAGTTCTGTTAAAAATACTAAAGCTCATTAAAAATTAAATAATTTCGTTTCCTTATAACATTTATCTAATTTTAGTATTTGTTGTTCAAGTACAGGATATAATTCAAATAATTGACCAAGTTTCAGGCTCAGCCTTTCAGAAAATTGAGAGTTCTGAGGTCAACTTTGGACGTTAGAAAATCTCCTCTTTGAAAGCCCCCCATTTCGTCCATTTTAGGGGAAAAAATTTAAAAAAAAATTTGGGCTTTATTCCTAATATCTTTAAAATGTAACCCTACCCTATGTAACGCTATAAAAAATATTTTAGTTCGCATTCGCTTCTATGAGAGACCCCTGAAATAAAGATTTTTATAACTTTTGAAGCCATATTCGGCTGGAGGCCATCGGGTTACGTATTATATTTATATTTTAAGTAATTACGTTCAGTAATTCAGAAGTTATAAGGCTCTGACAGACGGACGGACAAGTGCAAATTCACTCAAGTAGCCTCAGAGACCTTCGCTTCGCTCGGTCAACTATAAATGCGGAAGTGTCTGTCTGTCTGTTTGTTCATATATCAAGGCCCATTATAGACCGATTTTGCTGAAATTTGGTATAGAGATAACTTGGATCGCGGGGACACGCGGACAAAGTCACGAGCATCATTTAGTATTATCTACTTTTAAAAAAACTCAATAGGTTATATTGAAATGTGTCCTTTAAATAAAAGGAGCGGGTATAGCGGGAGATTTTTGCCTGATTTGATCTCTTTCCGATAGTATCAGATTTTGTGTCCCATCGGGCTATGAGAGTAAGTGAATAGAGAGTGCTCTTATGATAAAATCTCCCGCGCAGATGGGTAATCTCTGTGAACATTGGCCGCCGTAGCCGAAATTCGGTCGGGAGAGGAGTGAGGACATTATTATTTATCTAGTGGGCCCGGCTGACGTTGTCCTGCCCTGAACTTAGAACCCGATTGCTGCGCCCCCTACCGGGTCCAATTATGAATATAAACCAGTCCTGGACCCACTCAAACACACACAAAAATTCCATCTAAATCGGCCCACCCGTTCTCGAGTATTAGCGAGACGAACAGCAATTGATTTTTTTAGATATATATACTAGCGGACCCGAAAGAAGTTCTCCTGCATGATATATGTTGTGACGTTATCCTGCATGATACCGACTGCAGCCCTATCTGAAGGGGTTATTTGTGCATCTAAATCAGCCTGGCACCATCCAAACGCATACAAAAAAATTCATTCAAATCGGTCCAGCCGTTTAGGAGGAGTTCAGTGACATGCACACGTACTGTAGAATTATAAATATAGAAAAGAGAAGAGATAGAAAATATTGCTTTTATTTTAAGTGAACATACCTAATTTTTCCTCTGAGTAAAAGCCGATCGAATAGGTAAAGAATATCCCGCTGTGCCCCCGGAATACAGGGCGATGGAAAAAGAGTTTGTATTTTGATAATATAGTGTTGTTATACTCACAACGCTGCCATCAAAATATGGTTAAACCTCTCCATTAAGTAATCCATCATGGACCGTATGTGATGAAACGGTTATAATAGTCGAAGCTATTAGCACCTATAGTGACCAAAATTGAAACCGGGTCCAGGTAAACTGTATCGTAAGACGTATACAAGCGTGTTCGAGGATTAACTGCTTGCAAACTGCACTATCGAGTAATTTACCTGCTGTGATATCAAGACGTGAAATTTAGGATTGTCTATGTTAAATCAATTTATGTATTTTCTAATAAATAATTAAAAACAAGCTTGTATTGTACGCCATATTTAACATTAATTTACATAAATTAGTATGACGTCATTTTCTTTTTCTTTTCTTGTCAGTAACCCTATTAATTGATACACATAATATCATGCATGAAAAATAACTAGACCGCCATATTTGGGATTCCGCCATATTGGATTTAGATTAACGTCACTTAACTAACCATGCATTGTCCTTATGCAAAATTTAAGCTCAATCGGTTGAAGATAACTGTTTTAAAATTTAGTTGTAAGATTTGACCTAAACAAACTAACAAACATTGCAAGTTAAATAAAAGCTTGTAATACAGACTTTTGCTTCCTCGTTTATTTAGACCGAATTTGCATGCATGCTAGCAATTTTGCTAACAAGTTTGATTGCAACCTATTTGATTTTCCTTTTAATTCATTAAATTAAATTTCATTTCCTAGTAAAAAGAAAAATTTGCTGTTAGTTAACGCCTGCACTTTTGAGTCCGTAGTAAGCATTTATGGAGTCTGGTTCTGCAACCTGCATTCTGAGGATAAACATGACACGTTACTATATGACACTACACAGAAACGATTGACCTATCCATGTTATCCCAAGTCTCAACGACAAGCTACTCGATATTCCTGAATGGAATCTAGACACAGACTCCGCAAATACTCAATCCTAAAATAGGCTTACCTGTCTTATGTTCATACAATTTACTCAAATCTGTATTCAAAGTCGACCACACGATTCAGATGGGTGTCTGAATTCAGTTAACCGTCTCTCCATCCCGATTTCTCCGAGGAATCCTCTTAATGGGTGATCCGTTACATCTGATAACACCGACCGATAGGTATAATAGTACGAATGATGGTGTATATCTGTTTATATATTGCTATTGAGAATCGTTTAATACAATTTACTCTAATTTACTTTAATACTTAGTATTCAAAGTCAACCATAAGATTCAGATGGGTGTCTCAATTCAGTTAACCGTCTCCCCATTCCGATGTCGCAGAGGATTCGTCTTAATGGGGGTTCCTTTAATCTGATAACACCAAACGATAGGTATGACACAATTTTTTTGTAGTGCTTGTCAGAACTGATTTCTGCAACTTTTATTGTTAGTATACACAGAAATTATTAGCGCGTATAGATTTTTTGCTGGTGTTTTCTCATCCTTGCACTTCTAGAATCAAACTAATAAAACTTCAGAAAGTCAAATTATATCAACAAAAATTTGCGTTTGAAGCTTCGGTCAAACCTGTATTATTAAGTATTCTGTGGTTAAACTGAGGGGAACCGGACGCGGAACGGAAATCGCTCACGCCGATTGAATCTACTTGTATGGACATATTATCCTCGTGTAATCCTCCAAATCGCGAGCCTCGTCCCCCACCATATTCCACTCAGTTTGATTGAAGTTTTAAGCTATAAATGCCAAGGGCATTTATAGCTTAAAACTTCAATGACAATTTTAAGGATAAACGGAACTAGAAAAGTCTCCATATTTATTTTTAAGCATAAGATGACAAAGCCGAAATAGGAAATATTTCGGCTTTGTCACAAGTTTTCCCTCTACAAGAAAACTAACTTCGGGAAAGGCGTCAAGCTTATTTAAGTTTTAAGTACACGGCTGTGCGGCAGTACCTACCTATGAAACACTGAAAGTTGTATTGAACTTAGGAACCTCCTTACATATTCTTCCTCTGTCTTGTCCTCATTACTTATTCTTTTAGTTTATATAAATGTAATGTATAAAATACGTCCAGTATGTTTTATATTATGTGCTCACATGTAAAAATAACGTGTATTATATTGTGCCACACTACCTTACACGTTGCCTGGTAGAGATTGCTCCGTAAGGAAAAAGGCCGCCTTTGCAGTTTGCATACCACTAGGTATGCAAACTACCTATTAAATATATAGTTAACTTTATTTTGTATTCTTCTTTCATGTGTGCAATAAAGTATTTATCTATCTATCTATTTTTTATACTTAGAATTATAATTTGACTATCGTGAATATATTAGGACACTTAACTTTCTTTGAAGTTATAATTACAAAAAAAGTTATTCATCTATTATGGTGTCTAATAGAAATGTAGTGAGAGGCATTGTAAGAACCGCAAAAAATTGTATGGTAAATGAACTGGAAATAAAACCATATACCACCTGACACTATAACGACGCTTCGTGAGATGCAAAAGGAAAATCCGGTGCATCAGTGTAGCCATTAGCGTAACGCTACATCCACGTTATGTAGGGGTGCATATTGGGGAAATCCTATGTGTATTTTAGGCGCTGCTAAAAGTGTGGCATTATGAGACTCTTTCGGAATTTGGCGTAAATTGCGATGCTATATAAATTTTGAAAATCTACAGGCGTACATACAGTAAAAGTATTTACTTACTAACTGATATATCTACGTGCAGTTTGCACAGCTGGAACTAGAAACTTGTGATTTTGCTCGAAAGTTTTTTCTACGTGAAGCCACGCTGTGAAAAGATTTTAACAAATTTCGCCAAAGTAAAGCCGAGCCCGGCTGGATAATTTAGCCAAATAGAATTGTTCTGATTTTGAGTTCGTACTCCTTACATTATACAGACAAAGTTATCGAGGCAAAAAATTGTAACACTAGATGACAACCGCAACCGTCCTTTTGAATTCAAAGTTTTATTTAAACCTGTGGGAATACTTAAACACTTGGTTATTCTGGGACAATAGTAGCCTTCTCCAATGTGTTCTTATCAACAGAAAAATCGTAATCGCTTTTGTAAAATCTTAGTTCGAACCTTAAACACAGGTTATATCATCTGATTGTTGAACAAGATATCACAATTCAGATGTCATCGAGCTAGGAACGTTTCAATTCATTTTAAAGTCAATCTTATCGAACAGGAAGCCCCCTGCATACGCGGATCCCAACAAAACAATGTAAAGCGACAGGGACTGACACGGGAATGGCGTTAACTGACGTCAGAGGTGTTAATATTCATATAGAAAATATTAGGCCGGTGGTGGTGGATCCGAGGGTGGGGAAGGTGGTCGGCGATCGGCCCCTTGCGCCGGTGGCCACTCTAACACGCTCTGCCCGCCTTTAATGAACTTTACGTCGCCGACCGGAATAGGAGAACACTTCTTTGCCGGCTTTGTCGCTATCGTTTGTGTTACTCTACGAACAAAGCCCATAAGTGAAATCACTTGGAAGGGGTGAACGCGAGCTGGCACTTTTGCGCTTTTTTTTTATTGTTTTCGCTTTTTGCGGTGAGAACTTGGGCCCGGGTTCGATGGATTGGAATTGCAGAGTGTTCATCCTGCGTTGGTTGCGTCTGAGAAGTTTTTCCATATAGCTTGGACACTTACAGGTGTGTTGTTGATATAGTTCATCGATACGGTTGTGGCTTCACAGTGTTTGTATTGCGTTAGTTTGTCTATTGGTTTGGTTGGAGCCTGTCCCCAGCCGAGATGTTTGGTGTTACCAAATCACGACTAAGTAAATGTTTCTCCCCCAATTTTGGCCACACATGTAAATTTATAGTGCACACACTATAATAACTTAGCCAGATAGTCGATAATGTGATGAGATACATTTTTATAACAACCTTAATAATGATATAGCACACGGCATAACAAAAAAAAATAATGTCACTTAGGAGTCTGAGGGGATGCCTTTATGCATAGATTAGTAATACATCTTTATTATCCTTCCTAATATATAAAACACAAAAAATTTACGTGCCCGTTTTGTATTCTACTCTATATTAGTGGTAGAGTCTTAATGTTTCATAAGTGACACAAGTTGTGCTACATGAAATAAATAAATCATTTATTACGTTCGTTATAAACTTTGAAACCACCACCCAAATAATGCACTAAAAACCGGTTTTATGCGAAGATGGTGTTAGACCACTAAAATTATTTTTGAATATCTATATCTATATTGAGTATTTGCTAGTTTCAGATAAAAAGCAAAACGTATTGGCACAATTTCCACTTCATTGCACTGTTAATACAAGAGTGTAATCCAATCAAATAGCTGCAATCCGGGGACAGGCGTAGGTGGCGATGATTACGATCATGTCCGATCCGACGTATTGCGCGGTCAGTGAATGACATGTGGCAAGACTGCGTGGTTTCAATTTTCACGGCAAATGGGATGTTGCCTTTGTCAAAAATAAATTATTATTTAGTAGTTTAATTGGGAACATGTCAAAGAAGTAATATCTACAATACGTCTCCTGTTAATTTTATGTTTGATAACCCTTTCAAATTATCCATTACAGTAAAAAAGTGAGTTGACGGCGTCACAATTCAATATTTCAAATTCTATATCAAGCGAGCGTTTAGAAGTTTGAAAAAAGGTACGGTGCCCCGATTGTGTAAGTTATCGTAATCCTTTGTCAAACGGATAATTCCACCTGTTTAAAGAGATCTTGGATGCTTGCACGTCAAAAAACTTGTATGAACTCCATAAACGGATCGAGTAATACGTTTTAAGCTGTCAAATGATTTGCTTAGACAATGTAGAAGTATCAATTTTTTTTAGTTATAAAAATTAAGAAAAAATAAAACAAAAATATGAAAGAATCATTTAAATGTCTCAACGAATGAAAAAGTTATGGAACTTTTTTGCGCTTGCAAGTGCGGTCCGACTTTATAAAGCCGAATAAAAGAAAGAAATGGTCGGAGTCTATAAGATACGTTATGACAGTATGCCGAGACGTATAGCAAACGAAAACGATAACCTAGAAATAAAGTCAACTTTAAATGTCTATTTGTATTTTCCTCCTACAATTCCTTAAAAAAATCTCCGAAACTATAGGATAATCCGAAATAATTTCATAATATCCGAAACAGAATCTGAAATTGGTATGATATTATTCATATTTCCGTATTCATAATATACAGATCCGAAATTTCATATCCACAACATAACTGGTTTGTATACAAAATAAGCGGAGCGCCACACAGTAGAACCGCGCGAGGAATCAGCTCTGGCACGGGGCGCTTTTTGTGTGGAATTTGACAAAATTACATAAAGCTTTATAAAATTAATACCATCATAAAATTGGCCATTCGTAACAGCATTGTTGGGTATCCATTGGCATGTATTGATGATTATTTTGACGGGCATCATGTTATTGTAACCCGATATTTATCATTCCAATGAAGCTGTATGCGCCGCCCGCTCTATAAAGATAAGCAAACAATGAAAACACCACCACACAATTCCTCCAAAACACACTAGGGATATGTTACCACCGAAATATTTCTACAGTTTTGCTCGCGCAACAAAAATGTGAGAAAGTTAGACACACTCGTGCAACAAAAATGTGAGAAAGTTAGATTTATTCACTGTAGTACAGAGAGAGAGATGACAATAAAACAGTGTTGGCTGCGACGGAGCAAAATGTTATTATAAACATTTCATGAAATTTCTGGAAATAATTATATCTAAATTAACTCAAGTTTCAGATTAAAACTGAAAACTTATTATATGTATTACAAGATGCCCAGGATTTCGTCCGCGTGGATTAAGTTTTTTTGCTCCCCGCGGGAACTTCTTAATTTTCCGGGCTAAAATATAACTTATGAGTAGGTTACATTCCGGGAAAGGGTTCCCGGAAAGTAACCTACTTCTATACCAAATTTCACCAAACTCAGTTGCAAAGATGATCCGTTAAAGCGTAGCAGGCAGACAGTCAGACAGACAAAAACACTTTTGCATTTGTAGTATTAATATGGATTTGGAGTGGTTTTTCTTTTTTTCTCTATCAACGATTATCGTATTCAATGGTGTTTCTATTTCTAGACCTATTAAATATAATTAAACAGAGCACAATATAATGAAATTATTTAAAAAAATATTGTATAATTTATAGTTTTGAAATTTTATTTCTAACCTTTATAAGTCGCATAATTTACTATATGAGCACTTAAAATAAAAATATTATACCGTCATCGTCATAATATCGGCAAACTTGGCTTAAAGAAGTTTTTACCATACCTACTCCAAAACAAAAAGTTGTAAGCTAGAAATTATTATACCGCGAATCGTATAATTTCATTCACTTTTAAAACTTTTGAGTTGTTTTAATAGTTTATTTCCACTTTGTTTGCAGGCTTTAATATTTTTATTTTTGGATCGAAACAGAAATTTAGAAGCTGCATTGCTGCTGCTTTAATTGCAAAATTTAATTGCTGTAGCGCTATTACTAAAAAACTGTGTCAATCATGGCTGAAATCTCAATTATTGTCAACTAGATGATTCCCGCGACTTCGTCCGCACCGCGTCGATTAAGTTTTTTTATTCCCGCAAGATCTCTTAAGTTTCCCGGAATAATAAGAAGCATGTGTCACTTTTCATGTCCTTAACTATACTCATACAAAAATCGCGTCGATTTATTGTCGATTTATTGTTCTGTTGCACCGTGATTGAAGGACAAACAAACAAACAAACACACTTTTACATTTAAAAAATTTGTATTACTACGAAAGTTAAAAGAACTAAGAGCACAAACTTATAAGATAGATAGATAAATACTTTATGCGAGTCGGACTCGCGCACCGAGGGCTCCGTACAAACCTGTGATAAGTATAAAATTGTTAAAAACATATTTTTATTAAATGATGTAACTAAAAATTTATATTTTTATATATTAGAAGGATTCTGAGTTTACGGGAAGTACCCTGTAGGTCTTGATTCCCTTGCGAGTGTCGAAAATTTACAATATAAGCGCCTGTATCTTTTGATTGCGTTGGCTTAGAAGTTTGAGTTTTTCACAACTCCAAGGGACAATAGACCTGAGTATTTGATATGAATTTCAGCTTGATACCTCCATGCGTTCCTGAGAAGAAGGGTCCTGACAGACAGACGGGCTGACAACAAAGTGATCGTATAAGGGTTCCGTTTTTTCCTTTTGAGGTACGGACCACTAAAAAAGAAACAAAGTAGTGAACAAGCAAAAATAAATAAGTGCGCAAATGCGGTCTTATCACTGACAGTGATCTCCTCCAGACAACCTTTAAATAAAGAAACAAATGCAACGAAGCGGGATAGTGCAACAACATTAATACTTATAATATACTACATAAACTATACATTCTAATATTACATAAACAATTACACAAATAAAAAATACTAAAATATATACCATTACATTTAAATATATACATATAAATAAAGATATACACATAAATATTTTAGAATTACACAACAAAAAGTAAACAAATACGTAAATAATTTACAGCATTTTATTAGCGAGATAAAATTCCTTCAAACGATCCTTAAAAATACTTAAAGATTTGACTGTCTAATGCGACTTGGCAGTGCATTCCATAACCTAACTGTCTTTACTGTAAAGAAATTTGCATACACCTCAGTCCGACTCAAAGGTATTTTCAACTCATTGTAATCCCTAGACCGCAAATAAATGTGTACGTCATTACTGCCAAGAAAGGTGAATCGCTCTTTCAAAGAGGGTGGCGTTTGAGGATGATATAAAATAGTGTATAGGAGCGTAAGAGCGTGTAAGTTTCTACGGGATCGAATTGGCAACCACTTCAACTGAGCCCGAAACTCCGACACAATATGATCATATTTGCGCAGTTCCATCCAGATCCAAATCCAAATAACTAACATCAGCATAGTCCAAAATGGGAATGTATAGTATATAAATATGATTTTATTAATACTATATATTTAGTTAAACATAGCTACTATTATATACAAACGCCGGGGTGGAATGTAGGCTTTATTAAGGTTTAAACTAATCTGGGCTGCTCGATTTAATATCACGTTCAGCTACCTATTATACTAAACCTACGGCTTTGCTGGTGTAGCTCTAAAATAATATTTGGACACAAGATAATGCCACTGTCTGTCCATTGAAATTATTATGAATGATGTTGTTGGTAGAATTTCCACATCATTCACATAAATAATTTACCTAATACGTACCTACACAATGTCCCATCTAAATACATAAACTGAATCGGGCTGAGGCATACTAAGCTATTTTCCGTAGGCATCCGCTATGCAAGGATTTTTGAAAACTCAATCCCTAAAGAGATAAATTAGGGGGTTGACAATCGAACTTAATGTGAGCGAAGCCTTGGGCAAAATCTAGCTTATATATTAGTAGCTAGTATTATGATGCCCGCGACTTCGTCCGCGTGGGTTGAAGTTTTCGGGAAAAGTAGCCTATGTGTTATTGCAGACTAAGTTTAGATTAGTATAGATAATGGTACACTGAAAGAAAGATCGCTGAAGATCAATTAAATCAATCAATTAAAATTTTCATCACATTTCAAAAGTACTGTTATAACAAGTTACTTCTTCGCCTATTTTATCCTATTAACTTCATCGTTAGTGAAATATGTGTGTTTTATCGGTACTATAATTTTTCTTTTGGAATTTAACCTAAAAACAAGTGAAAATCTCACTTGTTAGACAATCTCAATATTTATTCTGACCTGAAAATTCCCATCTTTAATTAAACAACCTACATCTAAATGACCCACTTATTGCGTTAAACCTAAAACGCTAATGGGAGCGAAGGGCATCAGAGCGTAATTTTTAACCTAGATAGTCTTTTAATTAGACTCGTGACGGTCATGGTTAATGTAGTTTATTTAAGGAGGATCTACTGTAATTAAAATTCTGAACATAACATATCTTCTAAGACTTAATAATTCCAGAGTAATAATAAAATTGGATAAATATATAACTTCTATTTCTGGCAATAATTACAACCCATAGTAACAATTATTATGACAAAGAATGATTATATGAAGTATATACAATAACTTATATTAAATATGAGACAGAAAATTTAAGTTTAAAAATAAAATAATATGATTTATATATATGAATAATATAATATGATTCAAGATTAATAAATAAATGGGCCAAAAAAATTAAAATAAAAAACAGCACACAAGATAGAGCTGGTACTGTGTACTCTTTCCCAGAAGGAATACAGATAAAACAGCAATTATGTGTATGTATTGAAGAACGATTTGGATAAGTTATTGAACCTAAGCCCCAATATATGCGTGCATCTAAAGCGAGCCTGGAGCCATGCGACGTTGTCGAAAATCAGTTTTAGTGCGGCCGCAAAATGATGAATCAACAATTTTGACTTCAATGCCTTGCAGGCCGTGGTGTGGGCGAGGGGGGTGGTAGAGGGGGGGAGGGGAGGAGAGCAAATGTTAGATCGATTCCTATTCTGTGTTAATTAGAATCCGCGCCACTAAATACGACTTGTGTGCTGCCGTGCCATTTCGTACGTATATTTCTTGCTACTTATCGTCCTTATAAGCTGGTACTTATTAACCGACCTTAGTTCTTCAGACTTTTATAACACGGTTCCAAAAAAGTTTCTGGATTTTCCATTGCATAAATTTAAAGACTGTGTTAAACAGCATTTGTTAAGTCGAGGTAATAACACTAATAACAGGTAATAAGTACCTAATAACACTATCGATGATATTCTTAATGACAAGGTTGCATGGAAGTAACCGGCCTCGCATCAGTAGCCCACTCGTCAGTGTAATACTTGTTACGTAGCGTGAGTGTTGCATTGTTTACTTATCGTAAAAATCTTTTTGAGAAAAGAGCAACTGCAGAGTTTCTTGCCGGCTCTTCTCAGTAGAATCAGCTTTTCGAACCAGTGGTAGAGTCTTGACGTATCACAAGTGACACAATTTATCCTACGTGAAATAAATAAATCATTTATCATTTAAGTCGATCTTGTATGATTTGTGTTCGAGTAGTGGAAAGCCGCTCGCAAATTATTGCCTTTTAGAATATGTTTGCCAATATTATCTACTATTGATTGTATGTCCTCTATTTTGTATTATATGTTTGATGCCTAATAAGTTCTCTTTACAATCATCCACTGATGAGACAAGGAATCTCGCAGTTTGCATTGCGTATACGTATGCCCACTATCTTTTATCCCTTATATTATACTTATTGAAAAGCATTGTCATTCTTCCACTATTTGAAAGTCTTGTCTGGTGGGAGGCTTCGGCTGTAACCACACTCCCATTTGTGTCTCTATAATATGAGAAATCTCTTTCAACTACCACCCTATTTAACTATCTCAAGAAACAAAGTCTACAAGCGCCCTGCAGTGCAGGTCTTATTGTTATATATTTACCTTAATACGAGCTTTATTCACAATACTCTATTTAATTTCATAATGGCGACCGTTTCACTGAGCAGTGCATTTGACAGTCACACAGTTATCCCCATTTATCACTTATCTAGCATTATCACCAATGGCGTTGGATAATTATTATAAGTTAAAATTAAAATTATTATAAATATTACCACTTTTTACTATCTAGTATAAAATAACACATTTCAAGCATATAACCTACCAGCCAGCATTGGAGCAGCGTGGTGGGTTAAAGGGGTAAGCTCTAAATTTAATTTTTCCCATGAGAGTGGAGGCTGTGCCCAGCAGTGGTACCTATATTAATTAATGGACTGTAGTGGAAGCAAATAGAAAATATTTAAGTGCACATCCACCAAACCAGCACGGATTTATATAAGTACTAGCGAAAGCCCGCGACTTCGTCTGCGTGTTTTGAGGGTATTTGGTTCCCGCGGGAACTCTTTAATTCCGGGATTTCCGGGACAAAAATACTATCTCTGTGCCAAATTTCAGCCAGATCCGTTCAGCCGTTGGGGCGTGATTGAGTAACAAACATCCATACATTCATCCAAATTTTCGCATTTTTAATATTAGTAAGATAAGATTGCTAAACAGTAGGTACTTAAAGGTGCAAAAATTCAATTAATATTTTATGACGCTGTATAATAATGCTTCAAACCTCATATCCTAATCCTTCCTGATTAGTAGGCCATCTTATTATTCTAAAGAGCCAGAGTTTGGTCTTGAACCGATAAAATTAAATGATAGAGATGCTTGAAGTCTAATTTATTGAGTCTTTTGTGGGCTCTTCTCAGACCAGGGCGCGCTTGGAACGCTCGTAGCTTTAGTTTTAACATACCGTAACTGATTAACACCATCAATGTTTAATCAGTTATTGAACGTTAAAAGTGTAATTTGAATAAATAAAATATTGATTTTTGCTAATAATTATAATCGATGATAAAGTAATAGGTACATGATTGGCACGTGTGATGGTCACGATGATTGTTTTATTACTAAATTAAACCTATAACGAAAAGACATTCACTGTTTTATTACTAAATTAAACGTACCTATAACGAAAAGTAGACGAATGATGACGGCACAAATGGTACGAGTTGGACTGTGGACCGTACAGAGGCTATTCGTGATAACTTATAAGCAATTGGGTATTTGACTACTAATGAAATAAATAATTTTTTAGTGATTATTAAATAAAGGATCTCCCAAAAGTCGTAATATCCACGTCCCTTGCTAGTTTTATTTTGAATAACCATTTTAAACTATCGATTAATGTGAAAAAAGTGCGTCGAACTTTGATGACGTCAGAACGTAAAATTTCATAGAAAATCCATACTAAGCACGCGTTTTGACGTTTTAAAAAAAAGTTGCTGATTTGACTAGTTGTCAAATACCCAATTCAATCATTCGGCGTCTAAAACGCCTAATATCCGTATTCAAACCGCATTCGCTTGGATTTAGCCCCCCAACAAATACGAGGTGGGAACGAGCGACTGACGGTTAGTTGGATTGGAACAATTTGAAACGAAATTATTTGCAACATCGGAAATATTCGCATCTTTACATTTATGTATACTAAAGCTTCGAGATGTTTTATTGTATTTTTGTTTTTCACTTTATTTGAATAAATACAGCATTAATATTCAACACGAAATGGCTACTTAAATCTATTTCGTACTAAAGTATTAAATAATAGACTTCAAGATAGAATAGAAGAATGGATTCATTCGACTATTCATAAGCACTTGTAAAAAGTCTATTGGAATAAATAACTTTTGAATTTTGGATAGATGATCATAATTTTGGATGAGTAATTCCTCAGGCCAGGAAACTTTACAATAAGTATGATAAAGTATCACGAGTTAAACGTACACGTATTTTATAATTAGGTATGCAAAAAAAATTAGAAAGGAAGGTAGGTACTTTTATACTATACTTACCTAATTGTTAAAGTATGAATGTCGCGATAACACAGTTTAAGTTTATAAATATATGATTGTTTCAATTAATATAGATGTTCTGCATGATTATTTCTTTTAATATTCCGGTTTTGAGTGCAAGTATAACTACCTACTTACTACTATTTCAAAAAGAAATTATTCAATTTAAAATATTAAATTGAAAAAAAATATATATTTGTGTAGTTTTTAGTTCATGCCATACTACAACCCTGCAAAGTTCCAACGACTGAGGATTTAATGCAGGGGTCTACGTAAAGCAAACAGCTCGGTTTGCTGTATGGAGTATACGGACTAACCGCTTGACGTAGATAAGAGACCCGGAGTGAACGTCCATAGGTTGGCGACGATGATTTATTTATGAGGATAATCCTGACCGAATGTAATATCTACGTACTTCTATATCTTCTGTGGCCTCGCTCAAGCCACTGGGTCGAGAAATTGAAGTATAGATTTTTTTAATTTAAACAGGAGAAACCCACTAAAAGTATCCGCAGGACCTACCCGAGTGAATTTGAAGCGGGTGAGATATTAAAATTATATAAATATCAAAGTCAAAGTATATTTATTAATAATCACAATACATAAATAATTTACGGTATCTTAAAACTAAAGGCTACGAGGATAGCTTTAGTACAAATACAAAATTAATTAATATGAAAATAAATAATAGTGTGATAATAGATGGTCCAAGTAATATAATCAAAGAGACCGGTCGCTTGAACTGGAAAACTTAATAGGGTACAACACTCATGGGAGCATTTTCCGAGATTTAGCCAAAGAGGTGTCATATATTAGAGACGATGATCTTAAACGAAACGTGATTTTTATTATGACTGATGGTGGCAGTTGGTGCTAACGTTTAACTGATCAAGAAGACCAACAGATCGCGGTTTTAGAAATTCAGTAAATTGAGGCTATACCTGCTTTTACTAGTTGTCAACTGACAGACTCTATTATTGAACTTAAGTGTCTTGTAGGGAGTGCCACCCACTTGTCACCACTGCGTTTTCCGGTACAAGGTATCCATTCTAGTATCTGCTCTTACTCGGCCTGTTTGACATAAATAAACAGAACAGAAAATGATTTTCTAACTTTTAATATAAGTAATTTTAACAGTATCATTACGTCTTTGTATTTCTACATAAGTAGCAGTGTAAGTATTGACAGATCCTTCCTACAGAGAACTGAGTGTCTAGTGGGAGATTTTCTTCCTATTCAATCGCGTCAACTTTAACTACTTACGCTTTGTAAGAAATTGTCAAGCGTTTGCTAGCTGGCGATCGATCAATTCCATATATCGGATACGTCAAAAAACTCCCACTTGGCTAGCTAATGACTATATTAGCTAGCCAAGTGGGATACAAGATTAATTATCAGTGTATGAGGTCTGCATCTCTATGGTCTACAACTCAAAGAATGTAGAGTAATCCCATTAAATAGGTGCCCTACTTCGCACACCTACGCGTTTTATCAATATATTTTTCTTCAAGTTCTGAATAGAAGCAGGGAAAACCAATCATTTTCGTTATCATAAGGTTTCTACCAAAGTAATTTATACTAATATTACATTACAAAGAGGTAAAGTTTATAAGTTTGTGACGATGTAGGGGTAATCTTTGGATCTACTGAATCAACTTTGAAAATTCTGGTACCAATAGGAAGCCGCATTATTTGTGAGTGTCATAGGCTATATATTATCTCGAAGAATAAGGGAGTTCCCGTGGGAATTTAAAAAACTTATTTCACGCGAACGGAGTCGCGGACAAGTCTGCTAGTAAGTAAATAAAAATTTACAACTTTTCTTAATGTTTTGAAATTATTTTGTATTTATCTACTTTAAGTAAAACAGTTGAATATGAAATTTATGTTTAAAAACTCGGTAATTTTAATATAATTTAATATGCTTTAATATGCTGTTTAGAAAATGATTGTTGGGTATTCAATAATATACCACTACAGCCCATTAATGTCCCACTGCTGGGCACAGGCCTCCACACTCTCATAAGAGAGAGGGAATTAGAGCTTAGACCCACCACGCTGCTCCAATGCGGGTTGGCGGGCTTTAACGACTATTATCATGATAGCAATAACAGCCGGGACCGACGGCTTAACGTGCTCTCCGAGGCACGGGGGTGAAACACCGCCAACTTCCTAACTCCGGGCTAGGACTGAGAATTTCTGATCAGAAAAACCCAAAACTCAATTATGGCCCGACCCGGGACTTGAACCCGAGACCTCGTCGGCCGCAGTCGAACCTGCCAACCACTGGACCAACGAGGCAGTTAATAATATACGTAATTATAAAACACAAATTGGGTCGTAAGACTTCATAAAGAGTCGATTTGAAAAAACAGAAAAGCACCTGCTGAGTTTTTTGGTCTTCTCAGTGGAATCTCCTACCCGAACCCGGGCAGAGCCGAGACACTAGCATATGAGCCGATATAAACCTGCGTGAAATAATATTTCATTTCAACATGCAATTTAATTTAATGGAGATGTTAATACTATTAACTCAAAACTGAATTAATATTTTCATCAATTTGTAAATTACTGAAAAGTGTTCAGACACGGTAAGCTCTGTACAGGTTTATAAAATAATCATTTGTAATATTGGGCCTTATTGGGCCATTCATTCAAAATAATATTATAATGAGATTATAGAGCTTAATCCAATTTAAAAACGATATTTGGAAATGCTGTACGTTTAAAATGGATGATAGCAACAGGGCCGCATGACTTTTCTATATCGCCGTTGCATGACATGAATTTCGCATAATTGCAATATAATTCCGTTTTACAATTATTACTATAACATATTTCTTCCGCGCTTATATTCCAATTCTATAATCGCGTGTTAATGTTACATTGTTCTTTAAAAAAAATATATACGTAACGGTTTCATGATTGTTAGATGGAACGAGAGAATCGAAGAATTTCATTAGAATATACAATAAATTTTATACCCTGCCTTTAATGCGACGCTCCCGACACGTCTTCTGGTGTAGCCCATCCTTTTTACTTCTAAATTTTTATGGACACCCAACATTAGACGTTTGATCATAATATAATTAATTAATTAGGTGATCATTTTTGATGAAAACTATGACCATTCAATGATATACTTCATTATTTCACCAAACGATCAATTCAGCTATATGATTTCGCGATTTCACAGTGGAGGGACCGTTAATGTTTACTATTCGTAGATAAAGTTCTTAATTCCCATTGACGAATTTCGAGCTCTAACGTATTGAAACCGTTTATGCCAACATTTAATTCATACTCTTTGGACGAACGCTTGTTTGTCGCATAATTAAGTTTCTAATAAAAAAAAAAAGATTTAAGAGGTTCAGTAACAACGTGTTTTTATTCATCGTCAAACACGCGAAATTGCGAAAAAAGATTTGGTTATGTGTACTGAAGAAAGGCAAAATAACTTGTTGATCTTTCCTTTAACGACAGACCGAGTCGATATACCGGAGTATCAAAAAGAACATCCTTACCTCTTCGTTCTTCGTAAAAAAGATGATTTTAATCGTAGTGTAATTCACAGAACTATAGATGACTTTTATTTGACCAAAACAATCGTCCCTACTTGTTCGAATGATTTTATTTTCTTTACATAAGAAATGAAGTAAATTTTGGACTTTATTGTGTTTCAATCAATATGTTAAATGTCTTTAAAATAATACAACCACCGCTTGTTTCTGTAATTTATCGATATGACTGTCAGTAATAAGGTAATAAACAGCACTAGCACATTCCTAAGCTCTGCATTCAACTTAGGTGCGAACAATATGTAAGTATTGACAATTATGAGTCATGTGCACGACTCCATATGAAGTTTGGAAATACAACGTTTTTTGCTGGCTAAATTAAGAGTCCTCTTAATTTAAAACCCACAGCAAAAAGTGTCGGAGATCGTAAATAAATTAGCACGTTAATGAACTGATCTTTAAAAACGATCAATTTGTATATTTGACGTACGCCTACAATATCTCTAGTGTATTAAAATTTATATGTCTTTCCGTCTGTAGCTGTATGTAGCCTATACCATGTTATGTTCTAGAAAGTATCCTTGAAATATACCTAGGTCCGAACCTCTATCAAGGACACAATGAAGATGATCACTAGGTAGGTATAGTTTCCATTGTATTGTTATAGTTTAATACATATATATTTTTCAAATGAATAAGTATAATAAAATATGAAATCATTGTTGCCTGTTCCGAGTTATTATTAACAACTTAAATTCAACCCTCATATAATAATAAAAAAGATTTCTGTGCGATTTTGATTTCGGAATTTTATAATTATTAAGAACTCGATGATGCCCGCGACTTTGTCCGCGTACAATGTTTTTTTATTCCTGCGGGAACTCATTTTCCGGGATAAAAAGTAGCTTAAATCATTTGGCAATACAAAGTTTCATCAAAATTGGTAGAAAAGATGGGCCGTAAGTGTAGCAGACACACATAGTGACTGTCACATTAACATTATATTAGCATGGATTCCTTTTAAAATGCGAACAAAATCACAGGTATCAATTAGTTTTCAATAAATAATTGAACACATGCGATCTTTAAAGTGATTAATCACATAAAAAACGTAATTAAATATCTATTAGTAATTATTTATTCCACGCGAGTTGCGAAGTGTTAATGCTCGCTATCGCACTGAAACTTAATCTTAAAGATTCAACATTACCGGAAGGAAATTGTGACTTGTCTAAGTTTGCACTAGCTGGAACGCCCCGGCTTCGCACGGATTAATTACATAATGTCCTCGCGAAATGACCGTAAGGCACAAGAATGAAGTGGCGCTTAGCACACCTACAATTTTTTATGTATACGTTTTTAATAAAGTAGTTTAATAAACTCCCAGAAGACATATTAAATATGTTGTTTTTTTATTCATTATTACTTTGAACCCATACCCCTATTCGGTTTCTACATGGCATCGTACCGGAACGCTAAATCGCTTAGCGGCACGTCTTTGCCGGTAGGGTGGTAACTAGCCACGGCCGAAGCCTCCCACCAGGCCAGACCAGGGAAAATTCAGAAATTATAAATTCCCAAATTGACCCTGCCAGGATCGAACCCGGGACCTCCGCACGATAAAACAACAGCGCTACACACTGGGCCACGGAGGTCGTCAAATATCTCTCAACAAGAACTTTTTAGAAAGTTTTCGTAAACGTATTACAATGTAAAGGATTGTTTAAATAATAAAGAAAACATGGTAATGAATTGTTCCAGCGGCTAATTAATCGAATTGTTAATTATAGTTCTATTAAATTTAAGATGTTTGTGAGATGGTAATAATAAAAAATCTCCGGCTGAGTGGACTCTTTTCAGACCAGGGCGCGTTTGTAACCCAAGGGTTAGTTGATTATCACCATCATGTTTTATAAGTTTTGGACCTCAGTGTACAGTGTACCTAAATTAAATAAATAAATATTGATTGATTGATTATATTCCTATTTTACTTTGCCATGTAGTTGAAATTTGTTTAATGAAAACTGGCCTATATTTGCCTTCTTTCTTATTTCTTTATTTGACTTCTTTCATACTATTTTGTTTCAGAGGACACAATATAATGCAATGATAAAATTGTCAGTGTACTAAAAGGTGGCGTCTTCGAAACAGCTGTTCGGTTTGGCACCAATATTTATGTCGGAAGTGACGTTTGAACTTTATTCTGCCTGAGAAATGAATTGAGTTTCCCTCAAGCTGCTTCGAATTCGAAGTTAATCCATGAGTTTAAAGCTTCTTAAATTGCTTAGCTGTTCATGTGTGGCTTGTAAAGTGACTCAAAGTCTCACAAACAAGCCGTTTGATCGCTCGGCTTAAAGCAATCGTCGTCAACGCTACAAACGCTATGGGCGTAGCACTTTTGTCCGTGTCCAGCCAGTGCCACAAAGAGCCGTACAAATCCCGGGCAAGACATTTTCCGTACTGCAGCCACCGATCTCTTTGTACGAGCGCAATCAGCCGCCGGCGTACCCGGCAATTATTCAAAATACATCAGGCAATATTAGATAGGTGGGCCGGCCGATGCGTTTTGCATTGCGAATCAGTCGGACTTTGTGGAAGAGCGGCTGGGGAGTACTAGTGTTTATCCAACGTCACCGGCAGATTGTGGGGCCAGCCTTTTGCTAAATTGTCAGCGCACTTGGGGATTGTCGATGGCGGGACCACGGCTAAAACGTTAATGGCCTCCCGTTATCACAAAACTACGTTAAGGGAAATGGTCGCGTGCCGAATGATCGCCGATTGCCTTCCTATCCTCTATCTATAAGACTGTTGTAATAACTATGATTCCTGAATAAATTCTTGAGACTTTAAAAAATATTTATTTATTTATTTAGATATCTTTGTTACACACAAAAAATATACAGTAGATGTACAGTGAAAAAGAAGGAGTAAAACTACATAGAAACGTGCAAAAGCGGTACATGCTGAATATGTTCAGTAATTAAAATAAGAAAATTTTAATAGTCTCGCGTATCACCAGATGAGTAATTATTTGATTTTAATTAATAAGCTTAATATTGTTAAAACATCATAATATTACGCAATGAAAAGGTTTTTTTATTCAATTAAACTAATTATACACGTACTTTTAAATTGTCAAGCGAGTACCACTGATTCGGAATGCCCTTCCCTACGTAGAAGCTTATAAAAGCTTAAATGTTTTAATCGGATAAAAATATTTAGTAAATTAATATATTAATGTGAGGAAGCCCGTTAATGAATGCTTGATGCATTTCAATTTTACTTATTTATTTTATTATTTTAACTGCCTCGTTGGTCTAGTGGTTCGCATGTTTGACTGCGGCCGACGAGGTCCCGGGTTCGAGCCCCGGGTCGGGCCATAATTAAGTATCGGGTTTTTCGGATTACAAATTCCCAGTACTAGCCCGGAGTTAGGAAGTTAGCGGTGTTTCACCCCCGTGCCTCGGAGAGCAGGTTAAGCCGTCGGTCCCGGTTATTATCACTAACATGATAATAGTCGTTCAATCCGCCAACCCGCATTGGAGCAGCGTGGTGGGTCTAAGCTCTAATTCCCTCTCTCCTATGAGAGTGGAGGCCTGTGCCCAGCAGTGGGACGTTAATGTGCTGTAGTGTTGTTGTGTTGTTATGCATTTCAATTTTAAAGGCTTATTAATTACATAAATGTACTTGTATTTACCATATTGCATTACACAATTTTTGAACCCTCATATCTTTGACATTATTTAAAAGAAAATATGAATAGTCTACAGACTAATGCATTTTAAAATAGGCTCAGACCGGGCTGAATTGAACAGCAAGATGCCGCTGTGCATCCATCAACTCTGAAGGAATTTTTTATCCAAAGAGAAGCATAGGGGTCAGGGGAGACACTGGGATGTGCCAACGACTGTCTGACGACCGCAACACTGCAAAACACGTCGCTAATTCAAGCGCCAATAAAGGCCATTACAATACAAATGATCACTGGCGAAATGTTTAACTTGAGGCCTGTGTACGCTCGCATTAGTATTCCCTTTGCGCAGTTTGTAGCCGTGCCGTACATTATTTGTATACACTAAACATGAAATGTTGCCAAGCAAACGTGTACTATTTGCGTGGAGGTTTAGAAAGCAGACGCGGGGGCGCAGGGAGGCGACGGTGGCGGCTCACCACCCTGTAGCCCCCAGTGCATCCCCCCATGCGTGCACGGATGAGAAACACTCACCCACTCTGAGGTTTCAATATTCCATACCGAAATGCATTCAATTGCAACATTTTTAGACAAATGGAAAAGGAGCTCTGTCCCCGCACCCCTTTGACAAAAAACTTAAGCGGTCCGTTTTGCATCTTTCTTTGTGGCCGTTTAATTTTCCTTTCAAGAGAGTGGACGCGGTCCAATATTTTATTGGTACAGTATTTATTTTTAGAGGAATGTTCAGGAAATTCACTTCGATGCCGCTCTCGTTTTGTGCTATCTGTTCGTGATTCGTAGATTTGAAAATATTTCTCTGAGGAAAGAATAGGAATTGATTGTATTTTCAGTGTACGTCGTCCTTTGTGTGGCCTTGTTCGTTTAGATAGCTAAGGCCCGTCAATCTATGATTAAGACCGGCGATAATCATAGATTGGCCGAGACTTAAGAACGTGTTCTAAACTGATGTCGGTTTTTTAATACGAGTCTATGAAAGTTATTTCTCGGACAGTTCTCAACAAATACGCTAATATAAATAGTAATGAAGCTAATTCTCAACTAGCCCTCCGTTCCACGTGGAGAGGGCACAAGTCCTGATCTATTGTTGTAAACAAAGTACAATCATGAGTCCTGCTCTTGGTTATTTGTACAGGTTTAATGAGAGACATAGTGTCTGGTTGTATCTCATAGGCTCTATCGACACACGTATTTTCACACGTAACGCCTACTAACTGGAATCCCGCCCATTTAATATGCAACCTTGTAATTCGTACTCATATTATAAATGCGATGGTGTGTCTGTCTGTCTGTCTGCTACGCTGTCACGGCCCATCAGATCGATTTTGATAAAATTTGGTATAGAGGTAGGTTACATCAAGGGGAAGAACATATTTTTATCCCGGAAAATTAAAGAGTTCCCGCGGGAATCAACAACCTTAAACCACGCGGACAAAGTCGCGGGCATCATCTATTCCGTGTCAATAGGTCCCCTGTACTCATGTCGCTTATTTACTTCAACCTTTATAATATTAGATACTTATACTTTAATTCGTTGGCGTGACGGAATAAGTAAAATAAAGTTGTTTATTGTGAGTTAAAATAACGTACTCGTATATTATAAAATGAGATATTAAATTGTAACTCAAATTAAGAAACAATTTAACTGGATATTCATTGTCACAATTCGGTCGGTCATTTTGTCAGCCTTAACGTAGACTATGGTATATTAGAAGTGCCATTCACTAGCCCAAAGGCAATAAAATAAAAGCAATGTGTCTGGAAACTCGAGATTTTGCTATTTTTTACTCCGTATGATAATGTGCTGCCTCTAAGACGAAACGCGCCTCCTCTCACTTAGAAAGATTTTTGTATGTCAATCTCTAAAACCGCTAAATCCACGCTGACAAAGATGCGGTGAAATCTTTTCTACTGTAGACAAGACTACAGACTAAGTATATCTACTTACTAGCCAAAGCCCGCGACTTCGTTCGCGTGGTGGTGTTTTGGTTCCCGCGTGAAATCTTTAATTATCCGGTATAAAAAGTAGCCTTTGTCCATTATTATTATTCCAGACTATATTCCATCTCTGTGCCAAATTTTACCCAGATCCGTTCAGCCGTCCTGGCGTGATTGAGCACAAACATCCATACATCCATCCATCTAAACTGTTACATTTATAATATTAGTAAAGAAGATTAAAATGTTGTAAATGATGTTAAAATGAAACGGCTTTATCAATGATTTTTTAGTTTGTTCGTTAAACTAAAAAATCATTGATAAAGTGGTGACAAGCGACGGAGATCCTCGACGTGTCATGTTACTACCACCTTCACAAAGGGTGACATCTCGGAAATTGGGGACTGACTGCATCTACCTAACACGAACTATCATGACGTACGCTTAATGGACGCGAAACCTAAGTGTACCACTGTGGGACTGCAATTACTTATGTAAAACTTCAATTTCAATTTCAATTTATTAATTATTTCCAAAAGCTTACAACACCACACAAATTTATTTATTTATTTATTTATTAATGTATTAATTAATTAATTAATTTATTTATTTATTTATTTCCAGCTTAAATCTCTCTTTACATGTATAACCTAATGCGATAGACCTATACATTACAAAAAATATTTACAATAAAATAGACTTAATTAATAATTAATTAATTAAGAAAACTTACAAAGTAATAATTTGCATGGGTGGGTGGGTCTGAATCGTAATTAATTACCTGTCTAGAAATATAGGATTACATGGGTTGATTGAATATTTTAAAAAGTTTTGAGACTATTGATTTTTGAAGATCTCCCTACGCTTAACATCTGAGTCTTATAGTGGGAGGTCCCACCCATTTAAAACGTAAAGTACTTGTAAAAGTTATTACTTATGGTGGATGGATGGTTGATTGAATATTTTTAAAAAGCTTTGAGATTATTTATTTTTGAAGACCTTCCATCCGTTAGTGTAAGGTCCCAGTGGTAGATTTATTTGACGATTTTAAAGTACTTGTAAAAGTTATTACTTAGGTGAGGAATGGTAAATTGAATATCTAAAATTTTTATTTTTTTTTATCCACTGCAAGTTAGCCCTTGACTGCCCATACCCCTTTTCGGTTTCTACACGGTATCGTACCGGAACGCTAAATCGCTTGGCGGCACGACTTTGCTGGTAGGGTGGTAACTACACACGGCCGAAGCCTCGAAGACCAGGCAAAAAATGCTTTGAGACTATTGATTTTTCAAGGCCTAGCGTAGTGGTGAGCTCTATAGTCTTATAAATGTGGGAGGTCCCAGCGGTAGATTAATGTGGTAGATGATGACAGTGATATGTCTTCTGAAGAATACAATAAGTATGTTCTAAATAAAGTCAGACGTCATATTTAGGTATAATAATGAAAAGAACTAAAGTGCCTCTTTTCAATACAGAAAAAACGCCAATGCGAAATCAAAAATCCAAATAGGACAGGTCACCAAGTTTCTTTCGTAACTACGTTGATTTACACACGAGTAACATTTGTTTAGCCGTACACATGCTAAACGGACCGGGCTTATGAAAAAACCAAGTATTTTACTTTTCAAAGCAAGGCCTAATTAATTTATAAGGCGAAGCGCATATCAAAATCAACCCCCTGGGCGTGTCAGATATTAAAATAATAATAAGGTGTAATAATGAATAGAACTAAAGTGCTTATTTATTTTAAAACAATAGAGCAAAAATGACAATGTGAAATCTAAAATCCAAATAGGACATGTCTTTGTAACTACGTCGGTTTACACACGAGTGGCGTAACATTTGTTTAGCCGTACACATGCTAAACGGGCCGAGCTTATGAAAAAACCAAGCGTTTTACTTTTCAAAGCAAGACCAAGTTAATTTATAAGGCGAAGCGCATATTTAAAATCACCCCTCGTAGCTTGTCAGCTATTATCCATTTAAATATTAATAAGGTTTAATAATGAATAGAACTAAAGTAACTACACCATTTTAAAACAATACTTAGAGCAAAAATTACAATGCGAAATTTAAAATCCAAATAGGACATGCCACCAAGTTTCTTTTGTAACATACGTCGACTTATACACGAGTGGCGTAACATTTGTTTAGCCGTACACATGCTAAACGGGCCGACCTTATGAAAACACCAAGCGTTTTACTTTTTAAAGCCAGACCAAGTTAATTTATCAGGCGAAGCGCATATTTAAAATCACCCCTCGTAGCTTGTCAGCTATTATCCATTCCAATATTAATAAAGTTTAATAATTAATAGAACTAAAGTACCTACATCATTTTAAAACAATACTCAAAATGACAATGCGAAATTTAAAATCCAAATAGGATATGTCACCAAGTTTCTTTTGTAACATACGTCGATTTACACACGAGTGGCGTAACATTTGTTTAGCCGTACACACGCTAAACGGGCCGAGCTTATGAAAAACCCAAGTGTTTTACTTTTTAAAGCCAGACCAAGTTAATTTATCAGGCGAAGCGCATATTTAAAATCACCCCTCGTAGCTTGTCAGCTATTATCCATTACAATATTAATAAAGTTTAATAATTAATAGAACTAAAGTACCTACATCATTTTAAAACAATACTCAAAATGACAATGCGAAATTTAAAATCCAAATAGGACATGTCACCAAGTTTCTTTTGTAACATACGTCGATTTACACACGAGTGGCGTAACATTTGTTTAGCCGTACACACGCTAAACGGGCCGAGCTTATGAAAAACCCAAGTGTTTTACTTTTCAAAGCAAGGCCAAGTTTTTTTATCAGGCGAAGCGCATATTAAAAACATCCCCACAGCTAGCCGACAAGCCACGCTGCGCACTCGGGCCGTGTTTGTCGGTCCTTAAATTATGAACTTATTCCAAGTCTTTTTCATTTAATTTTCACCGACTGTGTTATAACAGTTTTAATTTTGAGTATCTGTAGTTTAAACGCGCGCCATACGCTTTATAGGCTGAATCGTTTAACGCGAGTGGTTCATATTTTATGAAGCAGTCGGAAAAAACCTGTATTGCTATTTAAATAGGGACTTTAATAATACAATATTTGATGCATACCTACACGCTTATCCGCGACCGTTTGCTCGTTCAATATTCAGCTATAATTCGCTTACGGCAAGATATTACTTTAAAATGCAACGTAATTAAATTGTAAACCGTTTTTATTATTTCCTATCGCACTGTTTGCGTTCTTTTTCAGAACCGTTAGTGTTTTAGCTTAGGGATAAATGTGTGGGCCTTTTAATAAATAGGTACTTATATTATAAATGCGAGAGTGCGTTTGTTTGTTGGTGTGTCCTTCAATCCCGCCGCAACGGAGCAACGGATCGATGTGATCTTTGGCATGGGTATAGTTG
The DNA here is from genome assembly GCA_964035005.1 of Erebia palarica. Taxonomy (NCBI): domain Eukaryota; kingdom Metazoa; phylum Arthropoda; class Insecta; order Lepidoptera; family Nymphalidae; genus Erebia; species Erebia palarica. The sequence continues at coordinate 34,797,532 of OZ035986.1, read as the reverse complement.
AGGACCTGGAGAGTGACACTGGCTACGTTTATCCCGGAAAATTAAGGAGTTCCTGCAGGAAAAAAAAACATCGCGGGCATCGGATAGTTATAATATAATAGTAAAAGTAAAATGTATTCCGAATTTCCTATTCCTCGTGAATCATCAAGAGCAAGCCGACTGCGGGCTAAAATTTATCGCCTGATTCGCTTAAATATTGCACCCAATATGCATCCCGGGTCGATTACACACTCAAATTATGGTTGCAGAGCCCCGCGCCCCGACTTTGCCCGATTTATACGTTCATTGTCTAAAGGTTTGGCTGAATAAAACGCGCCACGGCAGTGAACCGTGCTCAATGGGCTCATAACTCAAATATCTTTTATTTAGGGCATTCATACTTGTGTAAATTTTGAATTTTGCATTCAGAATAAGATAACCTCTACAATCATCAACTATCACTTGAAAATTAGGGTAGCGCTATTATGTAAAACATGTTGTATCAGTCAACAGTCCTAATTATTGTGATTGGTCGAATTTACAGTATTCTTCATGCGACAATGGATTTTTGCTATAGTGAAAAAGTGCTGAACAATCATAGGTGATTGCGATTGTTATTAATCGTAATATTATCTTTTAACTGCCTTATTATCACTAACATGATAATAGTTAAAGCCCGCCAACCCGCATTGGAGCAGCGTGGTGGGTCTAAGCTCAAATTCCCTCTCCCCTATGAGAGTGGAGGCCTGTGCCCAGCAGTGGGACGTTAATGGGCTGTAGTGGTAATATATTTCTGGCTTGGAAAATAGAATACATAATATGTTGGATGTCAAATCCCGCCACGTATTTGCCCAGGTCTTTACAATGAATAATAGATTTCATTGTCTGTCTCATCGACACAGCAATTCTCTCAATATTGGACAAGAGCCTGCTTATCATTAAATCTAGACGTCTTAAGAGGATTTCTTGATTATCTGTAGATATCAATCTGTCGCTTAGTTTCGGTATTTTCCACAAACTGCGCATATTAAGTTGGGGTACGCTTATGGAATATTTTCATCGACAGAAAAATACTTAGGTAGTATAAAAATACCATAGTTCTGATTCTTAGTGATAGGCGGTGACGATCAAAAACAAACAAAAATCAATTAATATTGAAAATATAAAAAATTACCATCGACCACAAGATAATCAGTATTATTCAGGCCTGGTTCCATCAACTGACTGGTAATCTAAATGTATGTATACATATTCAATCTCAAACAATTTTTATTTTGTTTACTTTATTTAAAGACTTGACATATATTTTTACAATAATTAACTAAACTATTAACTTTAATTTAGATTATTTTTAAGTATTGCACGCCAAATGGTAATACACTCGACATTTTATCTTTTATACCACCTATAAAATATTATGTGTATAATGCAATAAGTAATTTTTAATCTGATTCTGATCAAATTTGTCTTTTCCTGCCAATGAAAAGTGAACACACTCACACTCCACGCGTTGCCTCGCTTTGCGCTCAATTTCTAATCACCTTGTGACAAATCCATCGCATGCGGGTGGTTAGAAAATAATGAATTTCCTCACACATGGGTGTCAGGCGTCCGCTCGTCGACATCTAATTTTTATAATAGAACAAAAGGAGCAAACAATAGCGCGGAGATATGGGCAAAGTCGCAACACAAAGCAAGTGAGCTCATGTTTGATTGAACGCATAAGAATGTGGGGTTCTGGCGGTATATAGGGTTACTGCGAGTCACGGTTTCTGCGGAATTTTGATCGGCCTCAAAAAAGGAGGCAATCATTTAGTATACTATATATAATAATAAGAATATTTACGTAATAAAGTACGAAGTAGCATTAGGTGTGTGTCTTGTTTTGAGCACTTTTTTAACTGTCCCGGTTAAAAAAACCCTGATGCCTGTTAAGATACCTACAGGGATACTGTTTTAGGAATAGGAACACTAGGTCTTTTTTATGGAAACAATTTTGGCATGGTCAATATTTTAGTCAAGCGTGAGTTGTCCCTGAAAATGAAAAAAATGCAGTCATAGGGACTGCCGATAAATGTCAAGACGATTTTAATTATTTAAAAAATATTTTTTTTATTTAATTTATAAATAATAATAATTAATATATAAACCTTAAAACTAAGGCATTAAAGTTTAATTACGAATGTAGTATATTTATATTTAAGACTTTGTCTTCGTAACAACGCGAAGCGAGCATGTCGGTCACGCGAGATGTTTACCCCCTACCAAAAAGTACTCAACGCGGCTAAAGCAGTTTTCACTTCAATAAAAATGTCAATTTTTTTGATGCTGATTGAATCATTTAACGGTATTGGAAGAAAAAAATATCGTCACGTCTTATCTTGTTACCACCCTACTGCTACTGGCAAACAAGTATCGCTAAGCGATTGAACAGCGATTGAACGATTGAAACTTTATCAGGTCAGCCCGCTATTGTATTAGACTGAACGATGATGCAGTCTAATGTTAACGGTAAGGCAGACTCTAGTAGTATTATTTAAAAAAAAACTTGGATCTGTGACCCGTGTCCGCGATCGTTTTATTTACCGTTGGCAACCCTCAACGGTACCGAAGTGGGTTAGAAGGAGATAGGCACAGGGGGGAGCGGGACGGAGACATCGCAATTACCTCGTGAGATTGTTGAATAAATTTACATTCAGTTGATTGAAATAATAATGAAATTGCTACGGCACACTCCGTAGCTTCGTACGCGATATTTAAATTAATAATAAAATCATAATGTTACACAAATCGCGCATGTGATAGGTACGCGCCGCCATTCCTATGATAATTAGGTTCTTTCTCTCTCATCCCCCCCGTCTTTTGTTTGAATTATTCAAATTTCGATTTGAAATTTTCTCCGTGTAATATTTTATATCCCTACGAATGAGATATTATATAATATTTTGTTTCGCTTCTGTCTTCTCTTGAGTAAGCCGACCCATTCTTATGACTATAGCCAATTATGTTGTACCAATATAGGTATTAAATAAAATACTATAGAGTATATACTAGCTGCTTTTCAAAGCTGGCCGCCTGAATGTCTAATTTTACGAATTAAGTTGGATTTAGACTAACGTCTAACGGGTTCGAAGTTCAAACTAACATTACACCTAATGTTAATATCCTTCTACTCTGGTCTCTACAAGCGAAAAACAGATATTAGTAGGATAAATAGGTGTAAAAGATTATTTGAATGATAGGCACCCATGGGTATGAATTGTTCCAGAGGCTAATTATGTTATATGTAATTATAAATATAATTAAGTAATTTCCTATATGTGTGAGATGGTGATAATAAAAAAAAACCGGCTGAGTTTGTTGTGGGCTCTTCTCAGACCACGGCGCGTTTGGAACCCTCGTAGCTTTAGTTTTAAGATACCTTAGTTAATTAGGTATCACCATCAAGTCTTATTCCTTGTAAACATTCAGAAGGTGTACTTTGAAGGTAGTTACCTATTTTGAATAACATTCTAAATTTACAATTTGATGACCGCACCTGGACCCAAGCGAGCCTACCTGTGAAATACGGGGGCTTAGGCATACGTCCCATCTCAAGTGTAGCACTCCCGGCTTTCTTATCTTCCGCTTCTGGCTCTATTACACTCATCAGTCAGATCCTTAATCTGACTAGTCCGACTGATGTTGTGGTTGAGAGTCTGGCTGAAGCGAGGTTGGCCTAGCTTCTTGTCCGGGGGAGAGCTTTCCTTCGGCTGTGGAATGTCAGGGTCTTTGGGACAAACCGCGTGTTGTCTTGACACATGCGGATCTCGTAACACAGTGTACCTCAGATACGGATAAAGCCCGTATTTAAGCCGTATTTAAAAAGAGTCGGGTCACTGGCTTCACGCTCTGCCATCTCATAGCCTGGGAACGATTCTCGACCGGACAGCGCTTCGTGTGGCAGTTTGCTTACGCTTGGGAGTAAAGGTATGTGAGCCTCATTACTGTCCTTGTGGCAGCCGCGTAGATCAGTTTGGTTACCATGGACTCAGTTGCATTCGGAGCGCAGGCCGCTTGTATCGCCACGGTGCTCTCAATGATATAGTCCGTCGCGCTCTGGCCACTGTCTCCATCCCTGCACAGCTGGAACCCTCCGGTTTGTTCAGGGATGACGGCAAGAGGCCGGATGGGATGACTATAGTACCGTGGTCGATGGGTCGTGCACTGGTGTGGGATGCAACCTGCGTTGATACGTTGGCAGCGTCCCATCTATCAGGCTCGTGACTAAAGGCGGGTGCTGCTGCCGAATCTGCTCAGTTGCTTAAGCGTCGCAAATACTCAGCCATTACTAAGGACTACGTTTTTGCGGTGCTTGCTTTTGAGACTCTGGGCCCATGGTCATCGGACACGAAGAATTTTATAAATGTCGTATCCCAAAAACTGATCCACGCCTCTGGTGACCAAAGAGCTGGCTCTTATTTAGCCCAACGGCTTAGCCTTGCTATTCAACGAGGTAATAGCGGCAGTGTTTTGGGCACCATGCCCATTAACGATCACTTGGATGGCGTGTATTTTTTGTAAATATAATTAGTTTTTAATTTAGATTTTAATTTATTTCTTACTTTTAATTCTAATATAAATGTATACCCTTCATTATTAAATTAAAACATAATACCTAGTTACTTTTGAATAAAAGAAGTTTTGAGTTTGAGTTTAATTCTGTCCTCGTAATAAACTTGACCAAGCAGCTATTTCTTTACAACGTCAAACGATATTTATCCAATGCTAAGGTCCAGTGGATTCCAACTTTAAAGAAATAACAACGCAAAACACATCAATTCGACGTACGAAACTCTAATCATGTGCTTAAAGAAATGCGTGCAGCGGCAAGTAAATAAACAATCTTCAAACGAACTCGATAGATGCGAAAAGTTGACAAAAGTCAGTATGTGAGGGTTCCAAGAAACGTGATCTTTGACCTCACCCAAGGGTCAATTCGACGTACGAAACTCTAATCGTGTGCTTAAAGAAATTCGTGAAAAGGCAAGTAAATAAACAATCTTCAAACGACCTCGATAAATGCGAAAAGTTGACAAAAGTCAGTATGTGAGAGTTCCAAGAAACGTGATCCTTGACCTCACGCAAGGGTCAATTCGACGTACGAAACTCTAATCGTGTGCTTAAAGAAAAGTGGCAAGTAAATAAACAATCTTCAAACGAACTCGATAAATGCGAAAAGTTGACAAAAGTCAGTGTGTGAGGGTCCCAAGAAACGTGATACATGACCTTACCCAAGGGTCAATTCGACGTACGAAACTCTAATCGTGTGCTCAAAGAAATGCGTGAAAAGTAAATAAACAATCTTCAAACGAAATTGATAAATACGAAAAGTTGACAAAAGTCAGTATGTGAGGGTTCCAAGAAACGCGATCCTTGACCTTACCCAAGGGTCAACAGAGCGTCGGACGTATCAGAATCTGTTCGAACGGAAAAATCGGGCGACCGCGTGAGTGGAGATGGGCCCAGCGTAGACAGCGCCGCGTGCTGGAGGGCGGGCGGTACATCCCAGAGGTCTCGGTAAGCTGGTTCGGATGTCCCGACCCTGACCTAGCGCAAGTGCTGGGCGGGTCACGCGGCGGGTGGGAGGGTAGACAGGGCATTCACCTTGAGACATACGATACAGCGATCGCGAGCTCGAAGGGGAAATACCTACTCCACCTACCAATCCTCGATTCTGTGTCACCCGATCGGTTTTTCTCCAATTCCGGAACACTTTAATCTAATTATCGTAAGTAAAGCCGTTGTTTACAATGTTTTATTACCTTTGTTGTGGGAGTCTAGGAAACTTTGTTGTCATTTTTGCTTATACCGCCTCTTATCTACCGTATTATACGTATAATGCAAAATATATGTATAATAATACACATACTTATTTTCAATTTTCTGATGTCATTGATATAGGTCTACAGACAGTGGCGTGCACAGCTTTTGAAGCTAAGGTAGGCATTAGTTAGTCTAAATACCTATATACTAGATGTTTTGATGAAAAATGAGCATTGACGTATTCTCATTGGGGTAAGCAGTGCTTTTATTCTATGAACTGCACGCCACTGTCTACAGAATATTTCTGTAAAAACATACAACTTTTATTTTAGGAACTGAGAAATTACATTTTAAAACAAAAAATAAAAGTGTCTAATAGCATAAATCCACGTACGTACGAAGACGCGGGAAATAACCAGTTGGTAATAAAATAAGAAGAAAAATATACTGCTATTGAATCGATAGACAAAGACAGAGAGGTTGGGTACTTATTGTTTTTACTGGTCTCCGTTGAAATTCTGCCAAACGACGGGGCCTACCGCCTACGTAAAACAAAAGACTTTTCATTTGTTGATACCGTAGGAAGCGGGGATTAACAAACCGAATTGCCGCCGTTTAGTACATATACCTACCTCATTCATTAAGCCCTTTACCTTGTTTGGAATGGTATAGAAAAAGGTATAAGACCACGACGAACGGGCGTCAGTACATTTGAACAGTGGCCTTACATCTTATTTTTAGAGTTCCAGCCATCATCGCATATCTAGTTAGGGTTACGCCTGAAAATAAATTCTTGCCAACCCTGAGAAGTAAGTTCTTACCAACAAATGAAACTTTAAATAACAACTAATAGTAAGTTTAAATTGTGACACGACAAGTCTAAAATTAAGTTCAATTTAAGCCTACTCTCTACCTTATCTTGCCTTACATCAACCTTACCTTGGCATCGCAATATAAGTACAAAAAATATAATTATTATTTACAAGTTACAAAGCGTAATTTTTAATACCCCACTGCAGCCCCTTAATGTCCCGTAACGTCACGGCTGGACACAGGCCTCCACTCATGAGGAGAGAGGGAATTACAGCTTAAACCCACCACGCTGTTTCAGTGCGGGTTGGCTAACTTTAACGGTATTATCATGTGATAATAAACGGGACCGACGGCTTAATGCGCTCTTCGAGGCACGGGGGTGAAAACCGCCAACTTCCTAACTCTGGGCTAGTATCTATTTAGATTTTCGTGTTAAAAACCCCCAATACTTGTTATGGCCCGTCCTGGGACTCGAACCCGGGACCTCATCGGTTGCAGTCGAACATGCTAACCACTAGACCAACGAGGCAGACTGCAACAAAATATGATTAAGCTAATAAACATGAAGGGCGTGTTACGCTATCGACGTTCAAGATAACGCGACGGGAACATAAAATAAGGCTAATTCATTCAGGTCGTTAGTCGTTTAGCTAGGATGCGAACGGATGCTGGTATCCCGGTCACTTTGCCACGTCCTACTTTGTCCACTTCCTCACAACTAATCGCCGAGTGTCTTTGATGTCGACGTTTCCGAACGTGGAAACGGCAATTTTACACCTACACCTGCCACGGATGTGCGGACGTTTATGTAATCTATACTAATACTAATATTATAAATGCGAAAGTTTGGATGGATGTAAGGATGTTTGTTACTCAATCACGCCCCAACGGCTGAACGCATCTGGCTGAAATTTGGCACAGAGATGGATTATACTCTGGATTAGCACATAGGCTTTTTATCCCGGAAAATAAAGAGTTCCCGCCGGAACCACAAAACCTCGAACCACGCAGACACTAGTTCCATATAATTTTATTCATATATAAGAAGTTTGCAAAGATTCATTGTTAACTAAGGAACGATAGCAGCTGCGTTAGTGAAAAACTGTGTAACAGCTATTATCGCCCACTTCCCTTTTATTTCCCGCGGGAACTCCTTAAATTTTCGAGATAAAAAGAAGCCTATGCCACTCTCCAGGTCCTTAACTATACCCATGCCAAAAATCACGTCGATCCGTTGCTCCGTTGCGGCGTGATTGAAGGACAAACCAACAAACAAACACACTTTCGCATTTATAATATTTGTATGATAATATGATGGTATTGGTTAGTATATTTCGCTATTAGAATTTTAGTTTATTATTAGTTTTACACTACCTCCCGTTGTCCTCTTTTTTCTATTTTCTTCCTGGCGCTGAGGTTGTCCGGAAGAGATCGCTACTTAGCGATAAGATAAGATTGTACCTACGTGTCAAGTTTTCTTGCTAGTTTCTTTTGTGTTATGTGCATGTATATATGTATGTATGTGTACATTTATATACTTTATTGTAGGCCATAAAGACTACAATAAAGTATATACATGCACACATACATATTCTTACTGGATTTTATCCTGTTTACCATCCTATTATTTCAGAAACACCTTTGCAATCCTATGATACTCATAATACCTACCTAAGACCTACTTAAGAACAATTAATCGGTAATTGAAGTCTATAATAGTATGATTACGGTAAATAAAAAATGAGCGGAGAAGGAATGACGATAGAAGAACCATGTTTCCCGTTTGTTCAACAATTAACATTTAGCAATTTCATATGGGGAAGACTCAATTAACTGTAATGGCACCTGCAAAAAGTCCTGTATTTAATTTGAAATGTTTATATTTTCGAAATTGAATATGACAACTGCAATTATCTAAGTTACAAGTCAATTGCTTTTTTGCTCTAGATTCAAAGTTCAAGGTTTCCGATACGTAGGTATTATTTTACGATAATGTAAGGCAGACGGTCAATAAATGAGGTATATATTCATGATACAGGTAATGAAGCTGATGCCCGCGAGGTTTTCTTTGGTTCCCGCGGGAACTCTTTAATTTTCCGGTATAAAAAGTAGCCTTTGTGTTATTCCAGACTATAATCTATCTCTGTACCAAATTTCAACGAGGTCCGTTCAGCCGTTCTGGCGTGACAAACATCCATCGATACATCCAAACTTTCGCATTTATAATATTATTGAGTAAAGTAATAGTAATTTGATATTTGAACGCAATAGCAAAGTAAACGATTAGTTCTTGGTTATATATAGGTACTTATAAAGTATAGGCGTATTTTACAGTACTTTGCTGAGTTGCAAAGTACTGTAAAACACCTCAGTTCTGAGTCTGAACTTTGTCTGGTCTAGTCTGGTGAGAGGCTCCGGCCGTGGCCAGGTACCACACTAAGCCAAACCCACAGGTTAACCTACTACCATCTTTGACTGCATCATCACTTGAGATCGCCATCAAAGGTTTACCTATAGACAAGCCCTAAAACAAACAAACAAGCTGTAAAACAAGCCGTAAGTATTAATTTAAAAACTGTACCCCACCTACGAAAAAAAAACGCATGTTCCCACTTTTTTGGGTATAACATCCGTCATATCAATTTTGTTGGATGCAATTAATGTAGCCTATGTCACCTCACTCATTAAAATCGGATCATAATTTTAGGTGATGCAGTGGAACATACATAAAAACAAACATACATAGACTGCTAAAATCATAACATTAAATACATTTAAAATTTCAAGGAGTGTGCTAGATTTAAGTAGGTTAAGTTTAAATGATTTGTGTAATTTGTAAGTGGAATTTCTTCTGGACGATAAATTGATTTTTATTTATAACCCTTCCTATTGGTTATGTCGTGTAAAAAGTGACGCCAAAGCCAAAAGGTTAGTCGGATAAATAAAGGATATTTTTAATTTTATCAAAGATCAAACTTAACTGCTCGTGGTTGGCCTTTCTAATGGGTCTTCAAAACATTATTGGCAATGGTTTCATTAAGTATGGCATTAAGCCCACTCTGATCTTTCGGGATTATCGCAACACTCAATATTCCTGAAAGCCTAAAGGGTGGATTACTCAACAAGCAGACCTAAACCTCAATGGTAAAATCTAAAATCATTTCCGTTTAGATAGTACGTAAGGCTATTACAATAGTGTGAGTCAGACTCGCGCAAAGGATTCTGTACCACCACAAGTATAAATTATTTTAGTAAATAACTAGAAAGATGTCATAACAACACGCTGTGACATTACTGGCTTACAAACAGGGACCGCGGAAAGTATTTATATGAATGTAAACTTGATACCTCCACGCGTTCCCGAGAAAAAGTTTATTAACAGACCACCCGCACAGAAGGCCGAATATTAAACCTAGACTTCATTACGGACTAGTAACTTTCCTAAATGAAATAGAGTTTGAGTTTACACTACCAGAAGGCCTAGGAATATTCTCTCGTCTGCGTCGTATTCCTCATTGCTAAGGGTCGTGATCTCTTTCCATTAATCACATTATGGCAGGGGGTTTCATGGGATAATGCGTTGTCGCAACTAGGCCACTCGTCCCTCAATTAGCCAGCCGTAGGGCATATTATGTCCGGATATCAAGTAGTACGAGTAAATTTCAAAACAATTTTGTCGTTACATTGAAACAGGAAAATTATAAAAGGAGAGTAGTTTAAGCTTGCTTTATTTTTAGTAGTAAAACTAATCGAATCTGTCTAGGGTCTTGATAAGATGCTTTTAAAACGTCGAGTGCTGTAAAAGCTGCATAATATTTTGATTATAACAAATTGTAAGAAAATACTATGCTTCTAGTACTTTATTTTTACGTCTACACGTAGAATTTTCAATACGAAAAATGTACGAAACGAAATACTCACATTTAAGTAAAATTTCGAGTTAATTATTTTATTTTGTTTTATACAATTGGATTTTTTCTTTCTTAATTTTTATAATTTTTCAAAAATTACCCACAGTTTAAGTCGCTCGCCTTGTGAAAGAAGGTTTGTATAATTTATTTTCTTGAATGTTAGTTAGCTGAAAGTTGCTGTTTTAAGTAAAAATCTTTAAAATTCTAGAAACAGCTACATCAACGCGGAAAATAAAGAATATAAAGAAAAATATCAGGCGCGGTTACTCATCGTGAAATTGTTAGAAAGTCGCAGTTGAGTAAAAACCGCTAAGTTGTTAGTATAGACACAATTCTCAAGTGAAGTGTAAACCATTATTGATTATTTATAAGTGGGAAAATACTTAGTAACACAATGAAATAATCAATACATTTAATTACAGCTAACATCGTCTGCTCGTTGTAAAAATGTATACTACACTTTTTTATTAGACTAAGGGAGGGTTGTTTTAAACAGTCCGTAACAGTATACATATCATACTAATATTATATATTCGACTGCCTCGTTGGTCTAGAGGTTAGCATGTTTGACTACGACCGACGAGGTGCCGGGTTCGAGTCCCGGGTCGGGCCATAACAAGCATAATATCTCCCGCGCAGATGGCTAATCTCTTTGGAGATTGGCCGCCGTGGCCGAAATTCGGTCGGGAGGATATTATATATTCGAAAGTTGTTTGTTTGTTGGTCTGTTGACTTGTTGGTTTTTAGTTTAATGCCTTAATTATTAAGGCCTGGAGAGTGACATTGGCTATTTATATCCCGGAAAATTAAGGAGTTCCCGTGGGAATCAAATAAAACTTATTCCACGTGGACGAAGTTGAAGAATAATTATGTATGTTTGTCGCTTCGTTGATCGCCGAACTTTTAACATAATGAGGTGTCAAATTGGCTTCGTCTTCATTCACGTCTGTCTGCTATGTAACAAATCCAACATGGCGAATAGAAATCAATTGTTAATCAAAAAAAAATATTAATTAGCAATTATTCAATTATTAATTAACTAGATGGTGCCCGGGACTTCGTCCGCGCGGATTAAGCTTTTTTGATTCCCGCGGGAACTCTGAATTTCCCAGAATAAAAAGTAGATTACGTCCTTCCCCGGGACGTATTCCGGTATGTATAGGTTATGTATATGTATGTATAGGTTGTAACCTATCCCTGCACCAAATTTCATCAAAACCAGACCAGACAGCCAGACAGAGAGACACACTTTCGCATTTATAATATTGGTATGGATTATGACAACATATTAATGAATGAATTAATGTTGCTAATAAATGAAACGTCCCAAACGCTTTGAATCCATTTAGGATCCTCTCTATCCCTTAAGATAAATCGGAATTCTATGAACAGTTTGGAAAGTAGATTTTTCTGAGAAGTCCCGCTAAAAAACTCTTCTCTCAAAAGAAAAAGTATTTATTATAAGAGTATTCTATAACTAATGTTATAAACTTAATTTTTCGCTTTATTGAGCATTTGAAATTGAAAAACCTGTGATTCACTGTTAAGCAAGAGTTAATTAAGTTTAAATCGATTATAATAAAATTAAATACTCAAGAAACTTATTCGATGCATTGACTCCAATGCATAAGTTATTGTTATAAATATATCAATAAGTTTGATGGACTCTTCAACTTTTTATAGCTGAAATACGTGCATTACAATAAAATAGCTTTAATAAGTAGCTAAATAATTATTTCGCCTCTCATGCTCTAAAAAGGTGTCATTATAGTTTAGCGTAGGCGGACTAAAGTTAGCATTTAGGGTCTAGGGATTAAAGTATTTTTTTTAAATAACTGCTGTCCTTATTCAACAACAGCCGCAAAATAATTTTTTATTAACTAATAATAACTAGGCTCTGGGTACCAGCCCTTTTGAGCCTTAATGTAAACCTATAAAAAGACTCGTTTATGCAATTATTAATTCCGCGTATCCGACTCGATGTTCTATTTTTAAAATTATAACATAGGAAAAATATATAGAAACGTTATTTAACACGCATTGGAGCAGCGTGGTTGGTCTAAGCCTAATTCCCTTTATGAGAGTGGAGGCCTGTGCCCAGCGGTGGGACGTTAATGGGCTGTAGTGGTGGATACTAAGCTATATAACTGCACGAAACTCAGAAATTCGTCGTTTAAGCCATATATCTCGTCCTTGCAAGAGACTAATGTCCAGCAGTGGAGGTCTATTGGTTGATGAAGATGATGAGCTGGGACCAATAATCTTACTAATCGTACTAATATTATAAATGCGAAAGTTTGGATGAATGTATGGATGTATGGATGTTTGCTACCCATTCACGCCCCAACGGCTGAACGGTTCTGACTGAAATTTGGCACAGAGATAGATTATAGTCTGGAATAGCACATAGGCTACTTTTTATCCCGGAAAATTAAGAGTTCCCGCGGAAGAACCAAAAACCTCAAATCACTCAGACGAAGTCGCGGGCATTCGCTGGTGTTCTATAAAAATTGGCTAGGATGAAGCTAATGACGTCTCGTTTGTCAAATGTAACGAGAATTTTGTCTGCGGATTCAAAGATTTCTATATGTTAGTTACATTACGCAAAGTCACGAGTCGTATACGTGGTTATTAACATAAAATTCTGAATACATTCGCACCGAGAAGTGGGGACAGGCAAAAAATGCCGCGGTCTGATACCCCGGCTAATGGAACTAACAAAACGATAAATTAATAGGAAACGTATCGGCCGAATAATCATTCAATCGATCCTCGGTCCCTTTCGTTTGCTATTTGTATGATAGAGAGGCAAATATGATGATGATTTCTTCGTGTCTGATCTACACCCGTAATGCGATTTTCACACCCGTTCGTGCTGAGTGCTTAGACTAAAGGAAAAAGTAAATGTTGAATGAGATATCAATAACTCATCGGTTTTGGGGGCGGATTGAAACATGATAGGACAAAGGTTTTTTTTTAATCCACTACGAGTTTGCCCTTGACTGCGATCTCGGTAAGTGATGATGCAGTCTAAGATGGTAGCGGGCTGCCATCGGCCGAAGCCTCCCACCAGGCCAGACCAGGGAAAATTGAGAAATAATAAATCCCCAAGTTGACCCTGTCGGGGATCGAACCCGAGTCCGGGGTTAGTACAAAAGCGCTACACACTGCGCCACGGAGGTCGTCAAACCGTAAGGTAGCTGGCCTATCGGTATTCTATAGGATATATTTCAGTGAGTGGGCTCAGGAGCTGTTCGATCTTGTACCTCCTTTACCTTTCTACCATCGTACCGCAAGACGGCGTGCTAGTTTCCACCCCTATGTCATCTTCATTCCTTATTCGCATGGCTAGAGTCTGGAACACTCTACCAAAAACTGTGTTTCCCACCAATTAAGATCTGGGTATCTTTAAGTCCCAGCTTTATCTGGCAAGCGCGTACCATCTTAGACCGCATCATCACTTCCCATAAGTGTAATTGTGGTCCAGCCTATAATGAATTTTAAAAAAAACTACGCCCATCTACCAATACGTTTATATTCATACTCAAATACTCTTAGAAAGTGCTATACCGCTTGGCTAGAGCTGAAGCTGTAACCCTTGAAAGAAGTTTTTCAACTATTACGGACGCTCATGGTTGTCGTGTTAGTCGCAGCGTGTATTTTTAATGTAGTTATCACCGATTTTGCTCCACCACTACCATCACTACAGACTATTAACGTCCCACTGCTGGGCATAGGCCTCCACTCTCATAGAAGAGAGGGGATAAGAGCTTAGACCCACCACAGTGCTCCAATGCGGGTTAGCGGGCTTTAACGACTACTATCATGTTAGTGATAATAACCGGGACGGCTTAACGTGCTCTCCGAGGCATGGGCTGGCGTTGAGAATTTCTTAATTGAAATACCCAATACCCAATTTTTATGCCCAACTAAGAATCGAACCCAGGCCGCAGTCGACTATGCTAACCGCTAGAACATCGAGGCAGTAAATTTTGCTCAAGAGTCTAATATTTCTTTTAGTATATTTACCAGCCCAGTTGTGTAATTAGTCGTTGTCATACAATAATAATGACAGTCGTTTAATGATCTTTATGATTAATAAATTCTAATTTTGAATATTTGATTATATTATGTTCTGAATTTAGTCGTTGTCATACTTGTGAAATTAGTCGTTGTCATACAATAATAATGACAGTCGTTGTTGAATGATCTGTATGATTAATAAGTTCTAATTTTGACTATTTGATTATATTATGTTCTGAATATATTTTGTGTATTGCGGGTTTGTTTGTTTGTTTCATTTGTATTATGCAAACATCACTAGAAAAATAATTGAAATGTGAATAATTAAATTGAACAAACGGTGATTACTTATTAACTTTATATGAGTGTAATATAATAACTTTTAAATTTTCACGCCGAAATATATTAGAACAGAAAATAAATTGTATCTCTCTATAAACTCCTATGAATAATGATTATTTGATCTAAGATAAATGTATCTTTTAACTCACGAATACAACATAGTCTCTACTTGTAGCAATAGCTTGGCTTACTTTGTCCATATGGGCATTTATATGGTACTTATGTGATAAATAATGGAACTGCACATAATATTATATACAGTATGAAATATTTAAAATTATAATTAATACTATAGTATAAAAAGGGTGCCGCCGAATTGAAAGCGGCAGCAACTGTACTGTTTTTATCAAAAAAAAAAATACATAGTCTACTAGCACTATCGGTGAACTGAGCCGTAGTCACGTACGCGGATTAATACAATAAAATTAGTGCATGCAAACTCGATAGCGCAGCATCCCGCACAAAGCTAATTGTAGGTAGGAACAAGTCGTTGACGCTTTCGTCACTAGCTCCGAAAGCACTTTGGAAGCGTCAAGCCTCGCAAGGGGACGGCCCCCACCCCGGCCGAGTTCGAAAAAAGGCGATGCACTTCGAATTGTTCCTTTTATGTCCGCGATCGATCGTTTCGGCAAAGGAGCGAATTTTATCTGTCCGTACCGAACCAGTTACGCCACACTTACACGACTCCCTAATTGGGGGGTCCCGAGCTTCAATTAGGAAAAAGGAGGAATTTTGTGGAACCGTTACTTCGTCACAAGTTCTTGTATTGCGGTACAATTTTGCATACAAGCTGGCTGGCGGATATACGTATACGAATATGCAACATAACATTATGTTACACCTCTGATAGAAACACAATTAACTTTGGGTCTACGATACACAAGGAAATCTTTACTTATTTTGTGAAGTGCACATCTGAGAAATCGACGGTATCTGAGTGAAATTGGTCTTGAATTTCGATTTAAAAAGGAACACTTTGTGAAAAATCACTTCGACGAAAGTTCTTATATTGCTGTCCAAACTTTGCAAAGAAGCGGGCTGTCAGACACAATATAAGAGTTACTCTTTTCCGTGGAATCTTCGCTCTATATCTCCTGTGGAGTGTTAATGTGTTATTGATCTTGAACTTCGATTAAGAAAATCAGAAGAAGTTTTCTTACTGCTGTTCAAAAATTTGTATAGAAGCAGGCTGACAGGAAGACTTAAGAATTACTTTATTTTGATTACTTCTTTCAAGAACGTAAGTATGCTGACTGATACTAAATTGGTATACTTTGGATTAATACGAGAAATTACTTAATTATGAAGGCGCTACATCTCCTGAAGATACTCCGTAGCTTGGGTAAAAAATTTGGCCATGATACATAAGTAACAACTGTATTTTACAGACTAGGTAGTCCGGTGTCAGAATGAAATGGATAGGAGTTATTGATTTTTGGTTAAAACTGGAATATTCTGGTACGTCCTATTGTTTGTCAAAACAAAATTTTGTATAGAATCAGCCTTTGGGATGTTCATGATACAAAAATAGTTTTTGGTTTTAATTGTGTGTATGTGTAAGAGTGTGTGTCTATCTATCTATAACTGTATTCTGTAAACTACGAGTACATCTCGAGCATGCTGCGATATCGAAGTGAACGGTTAAGAAAAAGTAGGATTTAAGAGAGAACCTCGATATACGATTATTTAATAACATGATACGTTTTATCGGATCTATAATCTGATTTATGAGTAAATACAATTACTTACTTACCACCTTAATGCAGCCGCTTATTTCGCCTTCAAAACTCACAAGCAACTTACCTGTAAATAAAAAAATAAAATAAAATTAAATCTAATAAAACTATATTTTAGAACTACAGGGAAGACTGTCGATATTTTAATCATTTTTTTCCATTCGGGTCGCGGGTCGGACGCGGGTCGGGTCGGGTTCGTGGCGGGTTGAATTCCTTGTATTTATATGTACGACATCACACAGAACGCGGCCTCGGGCCGTTTGTGTTTTGCCCTTAACTTAAGGCTCTGTCATAGCGTAAAATCGGCAAAACGGAGTTTATAACTGCCTCGTTGGTCTAGCGGTTAGCGTAGTCGACTGCGGATCACGAGGTCCTGGGTTCGATTCCCGGTCGGGCATAAAAATTGTTAGGTATTGGGTTTTTCAATTAAGAAATTCTCAGTGCCAGCCCGGAGTTGGAAGTTGGCGGTGTTTCACCCCCGTGCCTCGGAGAGCACGTTAAGCCGTCGGTCCCGGTTATTATCACTAACATGATAGTCGTTAAAGCCCGCCAACCCGCATTTGAGCAGCGTGGTGGATCTAAGCTCAAATTCCCTCTCTCCTATGAGAGTGGAGGCCTGTGCCCAGCAGTGGGACGTTAATAGGCTGCAGTGGGAGTTTATAAGAGTAGTGTCATCGGTGACATTGCTCGACACGAAATAAGTTTTTCAAGCATACTTATTAGTGTATGCTTGAAAAAGTTATTTCGTTTTCATGACCCACGAAACTGCATTCGATTTCAAAATTATAATTTACCCATTGACTCTACCGGAAATAGAGCCAAGGTTTTTCCAATTTCCTGTTCGCCTAGTGCTTTTAACTACTGCACTGAATACATGAAGTTCTCTCAGATATCACTTTTTTTTAAGATATGTATAGCGATCAAAAGAGCAGGCGGGTCACCTGATGGTAAGTGATTATTGCCGCTCATGAACATTTGCAGCACCAGAGGAACCGCCAATGCGTTGCTGGCTTTTTGAAGAGCCCCATATTATAATCATGAGGGAACACAAAAGATGGAAGCTGGTTCCACAATTTGCGGGTACGTGGCAGAAATGACCTGGAATAACGGGTGGTGGAAGAGGACCAGGCATCCAGGTGGTGAGGATGAAATTTGTTTCTGTGACGTAGGGTGCGACTGGAGAACACGGAAGGTGGTATTAGATTGAATAACTCCCCATTGTAAAGACGATAGAACACACAAAGAGAACTAACGTCTCTTCGATGCTCTAGGGACTCAAGCGTGCAAGTAATTTTGGGATTGTCTACGAGTCGAACTGCCCGCCTTTGTATCCGGTCAAATGGAAGGAGCTGGAAAGATTTTTACTGGGGTGCTCCCAGTGGCGTGCACAGGTTTTGAAGCTAGGGTAGGCATTAGTTAATCAGAATCCCTACTAGCTGTTTTGAAAAAAAATTAGCCCATTTGGGTTAGAAGTGCTTTTACACCTCTATGAACTGCACGCCACTGGGTGCTCCGGCCCAGAGGTGAGAGCAGTACTCCATATGGGACCCAACTTGGGTTTTTTGGAGGCTAGTTTGGCTTTACCTTCCAGATGTTCGCGGAACTGGACTTCGTTCAATATACTAACATTACATACGAGTTATAATCATAGTGTAGTAGGTATGTTAAAGTATACATAGACTCTACTTAGCTAGTAAATAAAAGGTAATGTTATCACATGCCCATTATGGTAATTGGTTAACAGTACCGCGCGATAAGTAAAACATGACAAAGACAGAGACATTCTATTCATGAAGGTAAGAAAAGGACAAGACACAAGGCATTTCGCGCGAGTTCTGTGAGAATTTTCTTTATGTTATGTATTCATAAAACTTTTATTGTATACGATAAAATCGAAGACGATTCTGATACGACGAAATTTATAAACTACTGGATTCAATCATCTCCAATCATTCACTCTTATACTCCGATCGGATGGCAATCCGACACGATAAGAGAGAGATCAGCAGCTTTACTTGCTTTCCGAGGCAAGGAAGTTAGGGGTGTAACCATAAATTACCGATGCGTATGGCTTTTTAGACTTCCTTGATAAAAAAAAGCCAGTTCAACATTTTTCCCCAAACCGGGCCTCGAAGCCAGGACTTCATGATCCACAGCCGAATACACCAGTCACTAGATCAAAGAGTTAGTTAGGAAGGAGATTCAATATGGGGTGCATTAAAACAATGTATTATAGGTACGTGAGAAAAATCATGAATAAAATATCCTTTTGAACAGAAAACTACACGCCTAAATAGAGAAGCGTCGACACCAGTTAACACGAAGCACTTAAGAGGCCATAACGAATTATAATGCGAGAATGCGAGGATAAATTTATTCACTGTAAAGTGCCGAGAATTGGATGACAATAAAGCAATGTCTAGACCGCGTCGGGAGCAAAATAAACCGTTAAAAAATTATCTAACTAGCTATAAAATTTAAAATTTTAGATTTTTATTAACTAAAGTCTATTTTCGGAGAATATACACAATAATAATAAAAAAGCTACAGGATGGGATGCAGCATTTGACTAATAATGAAGCGCAAGCAAGCGTTTGAAAGACTTACAAATTTTCGTCAAAATCGGTTGAAAAGAAAAGGTCATAAAAGCGTAGTAGACAAAAGACAACCACTTATTCGTTAAAAATTAGTATGGATAAAACAATGTTCTTTTTTTTTATTATAGGCCCTTAACAATTGTGAATAGAGGATGTGTTTTAATAATGTAAAAGAACAACTTCACACGTCAGAACAATACATTCCTACGATATTTTATAAAAATATAGATAAGTTATTTCCGAGCATACTGTTAATTAGCAACACAGTTGCAAATGTTGGCAATGGGCATCGATATAATTACGATATCGGCTGCATTAATTCATACAATTGTTAGATATATCAACAAAAACATATTAAACGATTCATGCAGACACCGATATCATTTTTAACACACTTTTATAAGTTGCACCTCAGACCCGTTACGAGCTAACTAAAATAAAATAATGGGGCTGATTCTGTAGTGCACAATCTCTAAAGTAAACTAAAATTAGAGCATTATAAATATCGCTAACCCTTTCATAATACTCCCTACGGAAAGGGACAGAACTAGATTTAAAGCTGCCATTTTAGTTTAGTTTAGAGATTTTACGTTCCAGAATCGGCACCAATGTATCTTTAAAATCTTGGGAGTCTAATAATTTAACTAACTTCTAACTAATTAATCAATTCGGGAATTTACTGATAAACGTTTCCCAATATTTTCAAGTTAAAAGTGTTTTTTTTAACCTATCTATCAGTATCACCAAACCCTTTTTTAAACATGTATGATTTTATTTATAACTTGTAAGGTCAATTTTAAATTTGCTATTAATGTTCAACTTAACGGTGACCGTTACGTAACGTTGACCGTTAACATTGATTTCATTACTAACGATTTAGCGTTCCGGTACGATGCCGTATAGAAACCGAATAGGGGAATGGGTTTAATATAACTGCCATGCCCCTAACAGGTTAGCCCACTACCATCTTAGACTGCTTAATCACTTATCATTAGGTGAGAGCGCACTCAATAGCTAACTTGTAGTGAATAAAAAAAACCTATGTTAGGGTTTCTGATTAATAAGAGCTCATTTGACTTTCAATTGGATTAGAGAAGTACAATGTCACGACAAAAACGTCATCATACTAAATGTGTCTTCTATAAATAAGATCGTTTGGCGGTATTTGATTCATTCTTTATCTGTTAGTTAAAGTGTAATCATTTTTGTCGCCAGTAATTGTTATTGGTATTCCGGGTTAACTAAACCGCGTTACAAGTACGTAAACACATCAAATAACTGAACGCGGAATAATACAATATGAAGAATCATCTGTGTGTATTATTTGTACGAATACCCTGCCTGCGTGCAACACCTAGGTTATAGGTTCAACAATAGCTAGTTAGTAATTCCATAATAAGGACGAGTTTAAATAAGTTTGACGCTTATTTTACATCGTTTCCTTTCTTCAAAGAAATATCTAATTGGTAGGAATTTTTAACTTTATGAATAGTGCTAAATTGCGGATAAAGACTTAATGGCGTAATTTGCAGAATAATTCTGAAACCTACTATGGGGCTAAATATAATTTCATGGCTTCCGTGTGTATGTCCTACAGTACCTGGGTAACCTAGGTAAGCTTTGCTCGGTATTTTTTTTTGGTAAATAGTGTTTTTTGGAAATTGTATTTAAATAGGTAAGAATTACATAGTGATGAAAAATGAATAACACTTTTCGATGTTACCGACATAATAATAAAAAATATGAACTGGTTATTTAAATAAAAAATCACGAGTGCAATTGGACTCCCAATAATAGTTTTTCTCACAAAAGAAGGAACTTGAAAAAAACGGGAAAAAAATATTCGGACTGGAGACATCTGGACTCGAACCGGGGTCTACCTACTGGTTTCGGGCCGCCCACCTAGGCTATTGTAACCATATAGATGGTGGCGAAACTTACCTTCTAATAATACTTTTGCAGTTTCTCATTGCCTGAAAACACGGATGAAACGACATTTTCTAAAAGTGTATCCTAGCTAGATCGATTTATCGCCCCCGAAACTCCCTGCATACTTAATTCCATGAAAATCGTTTGAGCCGTTTCCGAGATTCAGATTATAAATAATATACATTTAAACAAGAATTGCTCGTTTAAAGGTATTATATTGCCTACATGCATCAAGCCTACTGATGAAGATTCTTATTTCTATACTATAATTCACGTGGATAGGTTTGCACAATATCATGTCTTAAGTAGCCTAAAATAAGCAATTTTGCCCATTATTCTAAGTTAAATTCTAAATTATTGTTAATAATTCTAGAAATTATTATAGCATTATCGCGGGCATCATTTCATCCACGTGGATTTTTAAATTCCCGTGAGGACTTTTTAATTTTCCGGGATAAAAAGCAACTTAAGACGTGTTCATTCAGGTAATAAAGAAGAAAGAGAAAATCTTTAGGTGAAAGAGTAACATACATCCAAACATAAAAATGACAAATAAGAAAAAGCACATATAAATACTAGCAGGATAAAAGCTTCTATGAGTGTTATTCTCATAAATGTTGTTATTCGTTCGTAATAAAATGGTATAATTGAAACAAAACAACCATTTCATATAAAAATATTCAATAACTATTTTCATACAATGCATTTTGTATTTCTCTCTAAACGCTACGCTGATCATATGTAAACGTTATTCAATGAAAAATAAATTCATCGAAACGAGCAACTAAACTAAAAAAATAAATATATTTTACTTTGACGCTGTAGCCTTCGCACACGTGCATCCTACTAATGTTATAAATGCGAAAGTGTCTATTTGTCTGTCCATGTCTGCCTGCCTGTCTTTTCACGGCCGATACGATAAGCCGACTTGGATGAAATTTTGTTCAAAGGTAGTTTTATATTCCGGGCATAGGCTAATTTTTTATCCCGAAAGATTAAAGTTTCCCAGGGAAATAAAACATTCTACATCCACGCGACATCATAATACTATAACTTGAACATAATATTATGCATAGACAATTTTTTATAAGAATTTTTCACATGCATTTTTGGAGTTTACCTCCTTTATGAATAGATAGAGTAAAATCAAACTTTCTCCGTTACGTTATTGAATTTATGTTTCCATGGTAACACTTGTTTATGTTTCCATGACTATGTAATGTATTTTGACGAATATAAATTAATATAAACAAATGTATCAAGCAATAATATATTTTCAGTAATATAAAAAATGCGTTCATTTACCCTCATTAACTTATCTACATATTTTATAATCGTTCGTAAAGAGTAAACTCCAGTCGTGCTTTTATTCATATTAATTTTGGTAAGGCCGCAGTGTCGTTTAGACTAACTCGGTGGTAGTGTGCAAACTCTCTTTATATGTAGCAGATTCGATTAATTAAAAAGCATCTGCTATGATGCCAGTCGTTCAATTTGATAATTCTCTTTTGTTTTTCTTTCATTTTTGTTTGAATTTTCCACTTATTAAGGTACTTTTGATTCGGGCGCGATGGAAATATAGGAGAGAAACCGAACAATGATTAAAAGCTATCAATCGCTGTGCAAATAAAAGGCGTCGTTATTTTTAGTAATATTCCGAAGTGTCCTTTTTTGTATGTTTCAGGGTTTGTTTTTTGTCATTGTTACTTATTGTTCAGTTAATTCCCAGTAGGTAGTATTGGTTGATTAGTATTGGAAATTATTTTTCTCACTAGTTGTTTTATTATTATTATTATCTACATCACTTTAACTGTCACACCCGCATACAAAATAAATACATATCTAAGGCCAGAAGACGTATAATAAACTCACGTAATTATTATTATTATTATTAGATATTATTATTGTAATACAACTAGTTCCTATTACTATTACTTATACTTATAGTAAGAAATTATTTTTGTCACTAATTGAATATTTAACTAAAATTGTACACCATTGGATTAAAACTATTTAGGTTAAATTATTTAAATATTAAATGTAACCTATTCCACCGTACCTTGTTACAGTTATAATGAAGAGTCGACGACCAGAGCCACTTTATTTATGTTCCAATTTATTGTTTCTAATCTAATAAATTGCGGAAATGTATTAGAAAAAATTAATTGTTTTCCTTTTATAGAAACACCAGTAAAAACCAACTCACTCGCATAAGTAACTAGGTACCTGTTTGACTCACATCCAAATATGAAGATATTAAACTGAAATAATAAGTATTAACACTATTAAAATAATATTATTACAGAGCCTATGGCTTGTCAAATTTATTATTTAGAAAGTGTAACATTTTTCTGTTAATGATAAGAGCAACTGCTGTGCGTGTGTGAAATAAATTATTTCATTTTCATTTTCATATGATGATAATTTTGACTCTTAATAGGTATAGGTACAGCAATAGTGAAGGACTAGAGCGAGACAGACTAAAGCAAGTAAGTACTTCGCAAAAATTATCATCCTAAATTTGACAATTGTTAAGATTCGATCTCCTAACATTTTTGAGATATACGCAATTAAATAGCACTGATGCTTTAATAAAGAAGAAACCTGCAAGTCTTAGTGAATTCTTCATAATATTTTCAAAGGTTTGTGACTTCACAAAAAACCTAAACTAAAGTAGGCTAAACCAGATTTGGCCAGTGTGGTGAATTTAAGCGTAAGACTTTTTAATTCCAAGAGAACCCGTCAGTACGGGTCTTCTCATGGAATTAACAACTCAGTAGTTGTTAGATGGCGGTGGGTTGAGATGATGATATTATTATAATAATCTAGTACTTTAAAGATTGTCCCGTAAAAATTTCAAGGTTTTGTAGTTCAGAAGTTACAGACATCACAACCGGGTCTTAGGTCCAATTAATTTGAAACCCGGAATGTACAGGAGCCTTTGCCTTCAAAGCATCTTAAGCTTCTTAAGCTCTTAAGCTGACGTGCGCACTGTAGGATAGGTCTATTTAATTGTCAAAGTCAGAGCAGTCAGATATTGCCAAACGTCAAATAGTATGGACGTCCAAAATAACTTGAAGCCCAGAATGTATAGGAATCTTCGAGCACCTACGTCCTACTAGTCTCATAAAAAGCTGGTTTTAGATTTGTAGCGCACTTGTAAGTGTGCGCTGAGTAGGTAGCCCTTGTGACGTAAATGACTTTGTCAAGTCATTTACGTCACCTTGAAGGGGTCATTTAGAAAGCTGATACCTACTCCTTGGGCCATCACGTTACAAAATTTCAATGCCATCATTCTTGTAGTTTCAAATTCCACCCCCAAAGGGGTTAAATAGCGTATGAAAATTTGTAGAAATGTACTTTATTTGGAAAGTTTATATCTGTGAAACTTGGCGGTTTTGCTTTCGGTCAAAAATAGACGAATTCAAGGTTTTAGGAAATTCTTCCCCTATCTACATTTTTCAAGTTTTATCCATGAAACTTCGTATTTGGATTTAATAAGAATGACTTTGAATAAGATCAAATTTAATGTAAAACCCATTAAAAATCTTATTTCCATGTAATGGATTACTTAAATGACAAGGAAGCTTGGCAATAATTTGCTCTAATGGCTCTGATAGTTCCTTTCGATAAGATGATTTGTGAAATGGTTATAATGGAATAAACCCGGCTGAGTGTGTTGTGGGCTCTTCTCAGACCAGGGCGGTTTGGAACCCTCGAAACCATTATATTTTATAAATAACTGGATGTCAATAAGTGTAGTGTACCTACCTAAATTGAATAAATATTATTTGACTTTGACTTTAATTAGTGACATTATAAAATATTAACGTAAATAAAATGATAATTATCGCACGAACTATTTTCATAATACATAATATTATGTTGTATTCCTCGTTTATACTTAACGGCAATTAGCCGTTGTAATTGAAGAAGATAAAATAATAACTTTTACGTTTTTATTATTCAAAGTGGCATGAGGTAATAAATACGCCTATATAATTACATCGTTTCGCATCAGATGTTTTTAAGGTGAATTGACTCGTCAAAGTATGTACCCAGTTATTCTTTGACCGTTTACGGTACGGGCAGATCAGGGTTTGGTTTCTGTCGAATAGTCTATTTATAGTGTCGAACTTCATCGTTCATGGCTCACCGTCCACTGCTGGACGAAGGTCTTCTGCATGAATCTTCACAAAGCACGGTCTAGCGACGCTTGCTTTCACCAGCTCCCAGCCACTCGCTCAATTTGGGAATTTATAATTACTGCATTTTCTCGAACAGCCGGCTGAGTGGGAGTTCTTTTACGTATACGATCGCGACAATCGAGCGTCAGCTGTCACTTTGTTAACTTTGTCGCAATCGAATGGGAACAAAATCGCCCACTAGGCACCCAGATGACAATATTTATTACATTTTACAAATGACTTAACATCCTCGCGCAAACCAAACCTAAATAAACAATCTATTTGTATTCTATTGAATTTCTACCATAATTCCGCATTATTCATGCAGCAGTGCCCCACTTGAGTACGTAATTTAAAATTTAATAACAGCAAAGTGCGCTTGCCCTGCACAGCGAAAGATAACTTATTGCGTTTTCACTTTATTTTTTATTTTCTACCTCTGGCTCAACCTTTTCAATATTTGACTCGAAACGGGATTGTTTCAAATTAAACAGGTATTATTAATTTGTTTTGCCTTCCTTTTTGTGCGAATATAAATAAACAAACTACTAGAACTAATGAAAATCAACCTAACCTCTTTAGGAGACTAATGATGAGTGTACACTACATGAACCGCACGCAAGTTAACGGTGTTAAGGATTAACAGCTCTTTTATGGATAGGAAAAGAGCTGTAGGGCTTTTCACCATACAAGTTTGAAGAAAATGTTTAAAACACAAATGTCTGGATGAACGAGCTTTGCTCGGTATTTTTTTGGTACATCAAATAAACAAAAATAAACAAATTATATTTTATTTTTTTAATTAAATGAAGGGTCTACTGGTTTTGGGACAGCCCGCTTTCCCACCTGAGCTTTTATAATCTTGTAGATGGTGGCGAAATTTACCTTCTAATGATATTGTAGCAGTTTTTCACTGTCTGAAAACACGGATAAAACGACATTTTCTAAAAATGGATCTTAGCTAGATCGATTTTTCGCCCCCGAAACCCCCTGCATACAAAATTATATGAAAATAGTTTGACTCGTTTCCGAGATTCAGATTATATAAGAATTGGTCGTTTAAAGGTATTATCCTTCAATCAATCTTATTTAGCCTGTTCGATCATACTCATTAACTGTTCATACTTAAAGGTTGTTTTACAATACTTTTGAAATTTTTACTATACAAAAGATACCACGTCTACAAAATGACAATACGTTCAAAATTTGTAACACGCCTCTTTTAGGTACCCTGTACCAGGCGCTTTATGCGTTCAGGATTGTATTGAATAAATTGATGACGTTCATTGCGAATTCTACAAATGAAATAATTGCGTGCTGTTAATTTCGTACCTAATGTGCGCTCAACATTAGTCTACTAGGTTAGTTGTAGTTTGCTTTTCAGCCTAGTTGTTTGTGCATTTATATGCGCACTAAAATAAAGTCGACCGCATAAATGACTAGACAAATCGTATTAATCTACATAAAGGCCGAGCGTTTTTAGAATAATATGTAAAAGTGATGCGATTTAGACAAAAAGCTTAATATGGTAACGATAAATTACAAATTCAAATTTTTTGGGTCACGATTTATTTTGGAGCTGATCAATGTATGCCGTCTGTCTGTATGTCTGATGAACGATGGTATATCAAAGCACAGTTCTGTGTAGTTTTGTATCGTAGGTGGGTAGCTATAACATTGGTGATCAGCATTAGGTGTGATCGACGAAGATTACTGTACATGATAAAATGGCGTTTAATTGATCCGCTCAAACAATTCTCGGGACTGCAGTTAAATTGAAATGAAATGAAATTTATTTATTTTCTGTAAAGTATAACATTTGATCTTATTTCTAGGAACGATGACGGCAAAAAAAGTATAAACTGCGTTTCAGCCGTCAACGCCCACCTCCGAAACAGCTACATAGATATCCAACATACTTGAATTAAAATAATGTGTGTGTGTGTGTGTGTGTGTGTATGTGTGTGTGTGTGTGTGTGTGTGTGTGTGTGTGTGTTAATAATACATTAGAAAGACAATCGCAACTACTAACAGTGTCATTATTAAGGCAGCTTTGCGCTCGGCTTTCGCAAATTTTTGGCTTCTAGCCAGTTTTTCCTGTGGATAAGAAGTACAGTGATCTTCTATAACTATTCTACTAACTACAACTAACTAACGATTCTTGTTAACTAACTCATTATTAAACAGAGAGTTATTTAATACGTAACCTAGACGTAATATCCATGTGCGCTATTAGGTTTATATTGATTAGCTGATACCCGCGGCATTTCCGCGTGGTTTTAATAAATGAACAAATATACACACACATACAAACTTTCGCCTTTTTAATAACTTATGCGATAGCCTTTTTGAAATAAGGATTAAAGTTAAAAAGTGCGTTGAATTTGGATGACGTCACAACCAAGTATTTCATACAAAATCCCATACAAAGAGAGCGTTTGAAAAAATGTTGCTGATTGGACTAGTGGTCCCAATATGTGGTAATACCCAATTTAGCCAATAACAACAATATTTGGAATTGTAGCAATGTTATAATCACAACTTGTGTGCTTGCTGTAACTATAAGTGCCAGATCTATATAAAGCGAACTTTGACTTTGCTTAGTTTTAAGACATGGCTATAACGAGACAGATTTATGTTACTCACACAACTCCATCTCGTTTTAACTCTAAGTAAAGTCTGAGCCAAGTCAAAGTTCGATCTCAGCACATACTAGATGGAATATGCAAAACGGTTACGCAAAACTATATTTTGCATTGTATCGTCGATCATTGTTACACCCTATATATATATTCTTGGGTATTTGGAAATATATGAATAACTCATGAAATGTTAATGTGTTTGCTATCTTTTCTTCGGCTCGGATCTGGGTCAACGCCCTCTCGTCACAAATATTAATACACTACCAAGTAAAGGAACGCTATCTTGTGTTATTTTATAGAGAATTTTATCCATAGTTTTTGTTTACTTTTTAGACGAAAACCTAAGTGCGACACATACAACGGCCAAAAAGTTATCTAGCGGACAAAAAGTCCGCTCCATTCAATGTAATAAGGAGCACGCACACTAAGCGACAGGCCACAGCGTTGTTACCTTAGTAAAAATGTTATATATATTTTTTTGCATTATAAATTTAAACTAATTAAAATATAAACCTTAAAACGGAGGTATTCAAGTTTATTACGTATGTAGTATATTTATATTGAAGACCTATTGTCTTCGTAACAAGCATGTCGCTTAGCGAGCATGTCGGTCACGCGAATCCACAAGTTTACCCCCCAAGAACTGCTCAACGCGGCTAAAGAAGTTCACTCCAAAAAAATCCCAAAGGAAAATAAGCCCTTGATACGCGCAATGAACGAGATACTTCGCGCACACATCGACTACAAAGCAACCGTACCTACAGCTATCTGATTCGAATCACCCCATCAACGTGTTTTTTTCCACGGTGACACGTATCAGATATCCGCGGCGCAGGTTTGCGGTAAAAACTAGCCGGGATTAAGCCGAGTCATCCGCGACACGGTGTTAATTGCCCGGGGCTATTATTACGGGACGGTTAGGCATGGCTTCCACTGGGTCGAGGGCGATAGACAAACAAATTTTACATCGGATGGCATTTCTAAGGGCGAAAAGTACGTACAGGACAGGACAAAAAGTCCGCGTGAAAGGCTCTATAACTTTTTATACGAAACACGTTTCGTCATGTCGCGCCAATCGGCACAGCTCGATATTAAGGTTTTGCCATATTTGTTAAAATTATACTGTGACTTTTATAATTATTTAAAAATGAGGGAAACTTAGGTCATTTTGCCGCCTTATAACGTCTACTGTGGCTCGAATATGGCTACAATACGACACGCTTGCCCACACAAACGTTTCAATCGCAAGTATCAATACAATTATGATGTTTCGTGGAAGCATAATATTTTGTCGAATTAATTACATGACGTATTAGTAATTGGTCCATATATGTAAAAAAAATCTAATTCTATTTAAGGCTACACTACTCGCATTCGCAACACAAACATATTAACTGAACTACCTTTAGTATTATTTACTGTTCTTGACCTAATACTTAGCATAATATCGATTAATCTCTTCATTATGTACTTGATGATACATGATTACTCAACATATTCACTTTTATGTTTTTAAAGTGTCTCTTAAAAGTTAAAAATCTGCTTATTTCAGTGTTGAGGTCATTTAATTAACTTTATTATTAGTCAGCTAAAAATATAATTAATGGTTGATTAGCGATGCGATAACAAAGCGCATCTATCTCTATTTTAAGTATCACCAGTCGCCTGCGCCATTTGCGAATTGAATTAGCAGGGGGCGCATGACTTACAGCCACTAGCCAACTAACGAGTAGCGTATCCTTAAGTAAAGGTTGAGTTTTCCAACCGACGCATTCAAAAAAAATTATGGATACTACGACCAAATAAGGTAAGCACGTTCATAATTATTCATTGGTCATAATATTTCCACACTGTTGATTCCGATGCTAGTGGCTTGCCTGGTATTAACGCTTCAACTGTGCTAGAATGGTAATAATTTTCGTAGCGTCTTCAATATCTTGGGTTATTATAATAATTGTCACAGAATTGAAAATGGCCTGGCTTACAATTTTTTTTATACCACTACAGTTAGCACTTGACCGCAACCTCACTCGGTGGTAAGTTGCAGTCTAAGATGGTAGCGGGCTAACCTGTTATAGGGGTACTGAGCATGGACCTCCTCTTTGAATTTGAATGTATGAAAATAGGTAAAAGTAAGTAGTTTATATTGTAGGTAAAAGTCTCAAAATACCTAATGATTAAAAGCTAGTATTAAAAACCATCTACCAAAAACAGGATCGTGTTAAAATACTTTCAAAGAACTGGAAGGATGATTTTGGATCGAGCCGTAAGCGGTACTGGGCGCGAGGCCTTATTTAACTATGATCGTTGTCTTTTTAGTCGCACTAAAACCGTTCACTATTTGCCGTCGGACCTATCTATCGCGATATTAAAACGGGACCTAGCAGGACAACCCAGACACGAGTTCGAAAATATTGGATTCTAAATTGGGGTAGGTAAAGTTTGAACGGAAGGAGACCCCAAAACCCGTACTGTGGCCGACTCGGTTTTGCCTTTGCACGTCTCTATTCCCGAAGGCTCGGTGTAATAGGTTTGACGGAGGCCACTTGCATATTGATTGTTCGTAAAACTAACTACTGATTGATTTTGAATGTGTTAATAATGCTGACCAAATTCTGTCATAGTGGCCAATCTGAAATCTCAATGGAGCACGCAGTAAATAACATTATTATGATGCACAAGTGTGCGTGCAAACACAGGTGTATACCTTCTGTTCTCATACTAATAAGCCGATGGTATGGCAATGCGACATGACCAGGAATCTTATACAGTAAATATCCTGACTAATTCTGAGCTCTTGGATCTAAAAAACTTAATTTTTTCCCAGAGGCTCACTTTAAAATACTTATATATCGTATACTTAAGAGAGACAAGGCCGGATTTTGAAATAAAAGCAAGCCCCAGTTGATTTTGTTGTTCCCTTTTTATCAAGATCAGGGCTCGTTTTAGCCTCTTAGCTTTAGTTTTAAGTTGAAGTCCAAATTACAACCATTACTTTACCTAATTTTAAAGAGTTAATATGTTACCGCTACAGTCCGGAAACCGAATGTCAACATTTCCTAAGAAATCCCGAGTTTAACGTGGTTTAACGATACTTTGTAGGAATTGAAATTTTACGCTACTTAAATGATTTCAGAACCTTACCCAGGAATACTCAGCAATAACCATCCTTGCACCGTTAAATCGCGAAATGGATAGATCAGGACAGTTGGATGCAATATTTTGGAAAATTTGATTTGATTAAAGAAAGATCAGGGGCCGACGGGTGGAAGTGATATCACAGAATAGTTAATAGTACCTATGTCAAGTGATATCCGATAATACAATCAACGAACCTAGTTCAGGCTGGACGGGTAGTAAAATTTAAAAAAGAAACTTTTTTAGAACTTGTATCCCGGGAGGAATGTACTCGAGTTAATCGATAGGTATCGATTCAAAAAAATATACAATATTTTGTGAAATTTGACTAGTGGAAGAACAGGAGCCGACGGGTTGAAGTGATATCCGATAATACAATCAAAGACCCTAGTTCGGACTGGACGGGTAGTTAAAAAAAACAATAATTTTTTTGGGAATGCACTCCGCGACTAATGAACTTGAACATCCGAATCGCTGTATCGATTCTGAAAAAAAATATACAATATTTTTTAAAATGTTTAGTGAAGCCGACGAGTTCAAGTTCGGTTCTAAATCGGACTGGACGGGAAGCTAAAAAAAACATAAATTTTTTGGGACTTCCACTCTGGGAGTGAAGAACTCGAGCTAATCGATAGGTATCCATACCTACCTAAACGGAATGGGCGAAAAAACATACTTAATATTTATTTGTGGGTCTAATGGAAGCTACCAAATGTATGGGCTACACATATTTATGAGCCCAGTTTTATTGCCCAAGGAAATAAATGGCACAGAAGCCCATATGATCATATGTTATTAAGTGTCCTCGTAACTTTTATTTCATACCAGACGATGCCCGTGACTTCGTCTGCATGGCTGTAGGTACATATTTCAAAATTTTGTGGAAACTCGTATGTTTTTCCGGGAATGTACCTACAATGTCTTAACTTATACTTAAATTTTACTAAATTTAGATAAAATCGGTTGATTAGCCCTAAAATCGTAGCAGACAGACGGTAAGACAGACAAATTTCCGCATTTATAAAATTAACACAGATTTTAGATAACGTATTAGATACAACGTGGGAACATAAATATTATAATTTTTTTCTGAATTGGTTGAACAGATGGGCCGTGAAAATATTGTAGATAGACGAACAGACACATTGGCTATTATAATATTAAGTATGGACAACATATTAGATGTCATATACGTCATATAATAGTGGAAAATTTATTACACACAATGATAATAGAGGAGTGGGAATGATTAATAGAAGCAAACGTTACTTTGCGGAATTTTATAACAATCCCTACGTGAAGCTTTTGAATGAACCGCCTTAGATACACTTGTACGAAATTTCTAAAAAAAATACATTAGGGAGAGATCTCAAAACCTCAAGTCTATAGGTTATCTACGTTTTTTTCATGTATATTCATGGACATACTCGTGTCTCTTATGATAAGTCTTGTTTGACTCTACAACCACACCGGTTCGGAAACCAGACTCTACTGAGAAAAACCGGAAAATATGCATAAACGCCCACTTAAACTAATTGTACGTCGTTTGTACTTGTATGTATAAAACAAGACAGTATAAAATATGATATTTTTTCATGAATAACATATTTAAAACACAGAAAAGTATATGTCAATGCCAGGGGGAGTAAGTTAGTCTTTCATATAATATTGAATTGTAAAGTAATGTACAAATAGTTAAATCGTTCAGGTGCCGATTCAATATTTTACAGCAGAGTGATACTGACAATCTCTCGCCGGATGGATGCCCAATGTTTCATTCGATTTGGTAGCGCCTTTTTATTTTATTGCCCACATTTAGCTGTTCATTGTCCTGATGTTAAGGATGCGTGTGATATAAATTGTCCGAAATAAATGTCGATTTGTGCACAGGTGTGATTCCGTTTGCATCTACTAATGATTATAACTTACATTTATTCCATATTTATTCTATTTTAAGGCTAAACTTTAATATACATTCTTATGAATTAAGATTACAGTTTTTGCTTACACGTAAATCTGTCTCGTTTTAACTGTTCTCTGTTTAAGTAAGAGGAATGTCTCAGAACGACCTTCAACTGACCGAGCGAATCGAAGGAGTCTACTTGAGTGAATTTGCACTTGTCCGTCCGTCCGTCCGTACGTATAACTGAATTACTGAACGTAATTACTTCAAATTTAAATGTAATATGTAAACCGATGGCCTTCAGCCGAATATGGCTAAGAGTTATAAAAATCTTTATTTCAGGGGGGCTCTCATAGAAGCGAATGCGAAGTAAAATATTTTTTATAGCGTTACATAAGGTTGCGGTATATCATTTCAAAGATAATTAGGAATAGAGTCCGAAAATATATATTTTTTCATTTTTCCCCTAAAATTGACGAAATGGGGGCTTTCAAAGTGGAGATTTTCTCAGTTCTGGCGAACCACTAGTATATTTGAGTCTAAAATAGGATAGAAAAAATAGAAACGCTATCATATTTTTACACTTCTACTACTTATTCAAAAGTACGTCTAGTACATTGTTAACTGGTCTACACGGACAATATTACTAAATTGAACACAAACATAGATATTAAACGTTGTCTTTTTCATCCCGCTACTGTAAATTTACGCTATCAAAATATATAACTTCTAACTAACAAACTAAATTCGGAAATCCATATACGGGATCGCGGTTGTCGTTGTTTTTATCGCTTGATATCAAATAAAAAAGTCAAACGTATAAAGGTAGGCTTTCGATGAGATTAACTCTTATTTTAAAAGGTTCAAAAAGGGGTGGGCAACAAATTTGGAAGATCAGAGAGAGCAACGGTAGGCGAGGAGAAAAAAGTATAACACCCATTGATATGCAATTAGCTGCGCAATGCCAAAATACACTCTAAGCTAATACGAATAAAATTCTAATCGAAATTCCTGAGTCGTGATTAAATATTCTTACATGTAATAACTTCGAGTATTTTCAGCAAATATTTGCTAATGGTCAAGTCTTTTTATCCATTTCTTTTGAGTTCTGCAGCATTTTCAGGTTTTCTTTTTGAAACCATTAATTAATAGCCGTTTTAAAATTGGAGTGAATTTCAAAGTGATAAACTTGTAGAAACATTAAAGCTTATTGCATTATACTCTGTCTAGACGTATAATTGGCATGTATATAAAATTAATAGGATAGACGACAAGTGTAAATTTATTCCAGATGCCAAGCAATTATTTTTAACGGTAATAAAGTAACATTTTAACGTAACAAGTCATGTTGTAAAACAAACTCAGTAGGTAAATAGTTATGTTACGTTGTACGTTTTTTAAAATTTACTTTAAGTATATGCTAAAGTGTATTCAACTCCATTTCGTTGCTCGTTTGTTATAATGATGTTTTATGTACTTTCCTATGTATAACCTAGGAATTGTATTCATACTAGTTAACTAGTACCTACTAACTAATTAGTTTAAACTTAATTTTGAAACAAATCCTAGTTTTCATAATTGCTGGTGATATATCTACATATACAGGTAATATATATGTACTATAGTGACTGCCTCGTTGTTCTAGTGGTTGGCATGTTTGACCGAGTTCGAGTCCGGGACTCGAACTCGGGACCATAATTAATATTGGGTTTTTCTCACTAGAACTTCTCAGTACTAGCCCGGAGTTAGGAAGTTGGCGGTTTTTCACCACACTCCTAAAAGCCAATATAAAGCCTACTTTTTGCTGTACAGGGATATAATATGTTTTAAGGGTGGCTTCGGCTGAGGCTAGTTGCCACACTTGGGGCAAAGCAAGCGATCTTACGATTGGGTTTAATATAACTGCTATACTCCACTTGGTTAGCCCACTTCCATCTTAGACTACATCATGACTTACCTACAACGAGATAAGATCGCAATCATGGGCTAAGTTGTACCTAGTGCCTAAAATATTTTGAAAAATTAAGGCTTACATTACTTTAGTACATTTTAATTGTCATGTATCTAACTTAAACTTTTATGTAAACTTTAGCTTTCGAATAGACCTTCAAATACTTTTATAATTATAATAAAACAAAATCTAAATTGTAAAGCTTTTTTCAGTTCAAATATAATAGTCAGTTAAAATATCATCATAAAATTGAAAAATCTTTTTAAATTTTTCCAAAAAAACAAAAAGAAATATTTTGTGGACTAAAATGCAATTGGCCCATGAGGGGATCGAACCCACGACCTTCGCGTTATTAGCACAACGCTCTAACCAACTGAGCTAATGGGCCTGATGCTTTCCCTATATAAATAAGGGATCTGATAAGATACCTTATTTCAGGTTTCAGGTTATAACCTGAAACCTGAAATGCCTATAAAGAATATACACAATAATAGTGAACACGCGGATTTCTTGTCCGGCAGACATTTTTTCCCGTAGTGTGTTTTCGCTCTCAGGTGTCTACGACCCAAGAATGTAATTACTTATGATATAATGTTATAGAAGTAGAATCTTATTATTAAAAAGAGCTTGTTATACCAGGAACAGTGCCTTTCTCATTTACAACAGAAAGAGGATTCCTATTCCAATTTCTATCCCTCATTGCGTAACAAGGCCAGCCATTTAAATAGCGAAACAATCTTCATATGTCTTTGCCATTATCCTAGTTACATAATAACTTAGGAACTCTTTTTTTTAATACTAAGTACCTACTCAGACTCTATTGATTGTTACTACCTCTAAGATGCAAGAGAACTCACAGATTATGTAACAAATGTGATAAATAGAGACACGCCTATTCTATTTTCTATCTAACATCGCGTACGTAACCTGTTTAAAATTTTAAAGCCCGCCAATACGCATTGGAGCAGCGTGGTGGGTCTAAGCTCTAATTCCTTCTATGAATGTACTATATTTATATTTAAGACCTTTTGTCTTTGTAACAACGGTTCCACAGCACTTATTAATATAAACCTTAAAACCAAGGCTTTAGGTAAATCTGACTCGCCCAAATGTACTGAATGCGACGTAATTGAGGATTATACCACGTCTTGGTCGAATGTGTCCGAAATTAGTTGGAAAGATTTCATTTTAAGACTAGGTTTAATATTGATTTGCGGGATTTGTCTGCATGCAACAGTGTCCTGGCTTACCCCTCAGAGGAGGCCAGGGCGCTGTACGAGATTTATAAAACATAAGTTAAGCGTAGGCAGTGAAGTAATGATTTCGTCCCTATGAGGGTGTCATTTTCAATATTGAACAAACCCTCTTTAATAAATAGAGATTAAAAAAAAGAAGTTTAATTATGAATGTACTATTTATACTTAAGACCTTTTGTCAGAACAGTATTTGGTCTCGCGTTTCCACATTTTTACCCCCTACCAAAAAGTTTAGTTTTCACTTCAAAATCTACTAACTATTTAGAATCAAACAAAGCAAGTGCGTTTAGCATGAGCATTTTGACGACCTCCGTGGCGCAGTGTGTAGCGCTGTTGTCTTAACGTGCGGAGGTCCCGGGTTCGATCCCCGGCAGGGTCAATTTGGGAATTTATAATTTCCGAATTTTCCCTGGTCTAGCCTGGTGTGAGGCTTCGGCTGTGGCTAGTTACCACCCTACCGGCAAAGACGTGCCGCCAAGTGATTACGCGTTCCGGTACGATGCCGTGTAGAAACCGCATAGGGGTATGGGTTTAATATAACTGCCATGCTCCTAACAGGTTAGCCCGCTACCATCTTTGACTGCATCATCACTTACCATCAGGTGAGATCGCAGTCAAGGGCTAACTTGTAGCGGATTAAAAAAAAAAAAAGAAAAGAAAAACTCACCTGAGGCGTCATGTCTCAACTGTAGCATAAACTTAAGGCTATGAAAGCGATATATCACGTTCACGTATACGCTGCTAATAAGCTGACATGATACGGATTAGTTACAGTATTAATCGAAACATGTTACACTAAATAAAAACCGGCCAAGTGCGTGTCGGGCTACGCGTAGTATAGGGTTCCGTAGTTGTCCGTAACAATAAAATGCGGACATTTCAGAAGCTGGTCGTTAACTTGTAAAGCGTGCTCAGCTGTGATATAACTACTTCTAATATTTTTAAACAACGTATAATATTTTTTTTATCTAACGATATCCCACATGTATATATCTAGACAAGAAAAAAAATGTATCCCCACTTAACGTGTAGGGGTGTAAGTGTACTTTACTAAAATATTTTAAAAAAATTACCAATTTTTCGGCTTGATTATGTACTATGACACATGCCAAATTACAATTTCCTATTACTAACAGCCTCTGAGCTAAGCCGCGCAAAGTCGGACGGATGGATATGGCGAAACTATGATCACTTGTTAACTACGGAACCCTAAAAAGTGGTAGACGCAGTGGACAAAAAAACTAGCCTTCCAAATTTAGAAGGAAATTGTAGGATTCTCGCATTATTTAACATTAATTTTCTATTTACTGCGAATTTTAAAATGTGTATTTGCAATATGAGTAACACTTAGCATTTACTTAATTAGGCCCACTTGCACAAGCTTCATTCAAGCAATCCATTTAGTCTGATTTAGTAAAATTTTTAATGCTGTTACTTTTTGAAAAGAGCTTAATGCAGTTACTGCCCTTGGGCAAATGCAAATTTAGCACGGTGATTTTTTTTTTCAAATTAATTTTATTTTTTCTGTTTAAGTTACCTCTACGGCGTAGAAGCTTGGACGTTGATAGA
Organism: Erebia palarica; assembly: GCA_964035005.1. NCBI lineage: Eukaryota > Metazoa > Arthropoda > Insecta > Lepidoptera > Nymphalidae > Erebia > Erebia palarica. The sequence continues at coordinate 34,759,751 of OZ035986.1, read as the reverse complement.
GTCCAAGCATTAAAAACTGTAATCGAGAAATAGGATCACAGATGTACCTACTTAGTATCTATGGAGTATTTTGGACAAGCCGCGTACGGAATAGCACTGTGCTTCAGATAATGGAGAAGATGACATAGGTTAGTAGGTACTGAACTATGGGACACGGAAAATTGTATTGGAAAAGATGTATACACATTTTTCAAAACCGTATTTAACCGTTTAATAAGTTAACTAGGCGAGTGTACAGAATCAAATATAATCAAAATTAGTTTATAGGAGGTGCGCCCGAACAGTAGAGCTCCCGTGAAGTAATCCTTGAAACGTTTCGAATGTTAAAGCACGCTAACATCAAAGCCCAATTAATAATGATAAATACCCATGTGCAGTACACAGAGAAGTTCATGCGAGTATGTTTATACAGATAATTAAACGGAATTTAAACAATTCTCGGAACCAAAAGTGGCCTCTACTCCGCCGGTACAGATCAAATATTGACCCCCGTTCAACACGTAAAATTTCCCCGCGAAAAACATTCGCAAACAATATAATTACGGAACCGACCGAAGGGGACCGAAAAGCCGGCGGTATAGTTCACAAATTAGTTTGGCAGCGAAAAATTTAATTGAACGGACGCTTCCGATGGCCGCTCACCGTGATGTATTAACATTTATTGGTTTACAAATTAAAGATAACTCGGACAACGCCCGCAGCGCAATTCGCACCGCGGGTTTTTTTCAGAGCAGCAGAAATATGCGCTGTATTAAATCGCTCGCTAATCGGTGGCGAAACATTTATTAATGGACGGGGCTTGTTTCAGGGATCCGTGTTATATTTGTCACCGTAAGATTGTAGAAACCGTTAGATTATAATCTAACTCGCGAAATTGTAAACTGTCGACAAATTAAAATTTAACGCATTATTTTTGGGTAGATTGTAATCTGATCTGTAGATATATTAACCAGATAAAACCTAACTTCCCGATTATTTATATCGAACCCTAACCTAACCTACAAGAAAGAGACAATAAAATGTAAATACAATGAACATATCAAAGTTGACACTCAGGACTTTGAACAGTTCACAATCTTTCGACAGTTTACAATTTCGCCAGTAAGATTATAATCTAACGGTTTTTACAATCTTACGGTGAGATATCCATCTTGATGAAAACCTTTCTGAAGACCTCTCTGGCGCAGTGATGTGGTCCCGGTAGGGTTGAAAATTTACAATTCCTGAATTTTTTCTGGAATGGTCTTGGTTAGTTACCATCCTATCACTCTGAGTCAAGCCAACCTACCGGCAAAGTCGTGCTGCCAAGCTATTATTAGCTATTTATTAGAGTTTCGTTGCAGCTTAGAAACCGATTAGGGGCATGGGCTTAATGTAACTGCTATAACCAAAGTAAACCCGTTACCATATTAGACTGCATCTTCACATACAACCAGATGAGGTCGTATACAAGGGCTAAGATGTTGTGGAATTTAATAAGATTTATTTTTAATAAATCTTAAATCATTAAAAACTAGTTTTTAAAAGCAAACTTTTTCGTTCACCATTTCATTCTATTTTCGTATTATTCTGAGCAAAAAAATAGTATGCCATATTGGATTTAGAATGACGTCACTCCGCTAACCATACATTGTCATCCAAACCGTGTATGCAAAATTTCAGGTAAATTTTTTGGGGATAACTATTTTAAAAAGTTGCAAAATTTGACCTAAACAAACACACAAACATGACAACTTGAATAAAAGCGTACAAAAACACATACGCCCGTTAGACAAAAGCTGTTATATTACATGAAAATTGTCTTACCCTAACAAAGTGAAATCAGGCAAAATTATTAAAAGGTACCTGCCTGCTCAGAGAATACTTAATACACGAGAATAATTTATCAGATTAACTAACTTGGTACTAACTCTAAGTTCTAAGCCGATAATTAAAAGCAGTCTTCTTATAAATGGAAGAAAATAAGAAAAAGTCGAAAAACATACTTTCAGACAATTAAAAAGTTAAACAGCTTACTGGATTGCTACTTATAAGCGTTTATAGAAACTTTTTTTTTTTATTAAACTCGGATGAATGGTTTTTCGTTTGTTTTTTTTTTCAATTAATCGCTTTTTTTATTCACTGCAAATTTAAGCCCTTGACTGCGCTCTCATCTAGGATCTCCTCGATTTTCCAGAGTAAATAAAATGTAACATAATATTTATTAGCTTATTGAATTTCATTAATAAAGATTATCCATATCCATAAATCAGCTTTCCGAATCTGTGGTAGATTCTTGCAACTTACCATAAGTGGCACAAGTTGTTCTACGTGAAATAAATCATTTTTATATTAATGTTGTAAATGCGAAAGTGTGTCTGTCTGTTTGCTACGCTTTAACGGTCCATATTTTCAATCGATTTTGATTAAATTTGATCCCGGAAATTTAAAGAGTTGCCGTGGGAATTAAGGAAACTCTTTCTCTTTCTCTTCTTTTTTCGGGCATCAGCTAGTTTATAATTATATTGGTATTTACAATAAGATTTTTTTTAATTCACTACAAGTTAGCCCTTGACTGCAATCTCACCTGGTGTTAAGTGATGATGCAGTCTAAGATGTTAGCCGGCTAACCTGTTAGGAGCATGGCAGTTATATTAAACCCATACCCCCTATTCGGTTTCTACACGGCATCATACCGGAACGCTGAATCGCTTGGCGGCACGTCTTCGCCGGTAGGGTGGTAACTAGCCACGGCCGCAGCCTCCCGCCAGGCCAGACCAGGGAAAATTCAGAAATTATAAATTCCCAAATTGACCCTGCCGGGGATCGAACCCGGGACCTCCGCTCGTTAAGACAACAGCGCCACACACTGCGCCACGGAGGTCGTCAAAATATAATTTAATACTATATTACGGTTGCCAAAATTTGTCACTTGCAATAATGGTATAATGGTATAATAACTTTCGAAGATTCGATGTATTTGTTCTTTCAACCACTAGAGTACCTAGGTCAAAATAAAAACACCACATTTTGCAAGCTAACCTCTACGGAACTCGATACGCAAAAGCAGTTCGGGACTGGGTTGTTATTATTTAATTTTGTAATAAACGCGTTGAGACCTGCGTTTGGGACCGGCTTGATCGATACGAAATTATTCCCGATAAATTATGCAGAGTCGGGGTGCAAATTTATCGTACTTTATTTGCAACGTTTATATGTTACAATAACATAAACTGAATACGGCCGAAGATTAACGGCGTTCACGTTTCGCGGCGGAAACCGATAAGCTCTATTATGGTGTATAATATTATACGTATAACTAGCTGATGCCAGCGACTTCGTCCACGTGATTTAAGTTTTTCTTTCATTAATTTGAGAGGAGAGTTTACCGTATCGACGACGGTATGAATATTAAATGTTTGACAGTTACGAAACCCCTGAACATTTTGTATTTGAAAATCAATTGAAAGTCTTTTTTTCCTTTTATTTTGTTTTTTCATCCATTTTTTAATTTTTTAAAGTTATTCTGCTATTCGGGACGGAGACAAATACAACAAATCAAAAACCATGAAAATCGGCCCAGCCGTTCTAGAGTTTTAAGTGTTCGAACAAACGCGACTTTGTTTTATATGTTATGACTGGTGGCCCCGGCAGACGTTGTCCTGCCATGAACCTAGAACCCGATTGCAGCGCCCCCTACCGGGTCCAATTATGAATATAAACTATACCTGGGCCCACTTAATCATGCACAAAAAATGTAATCAAAATCGTTCAAGCCTTTCTCGAGTTTTAGCGAGACAAACGAACAGCAATTAATTTCTATATAAATTTATAGAAGATATACAACCTATTTTACGTATTCTTTGTTTTATCATTATAATTTACGGATGGTGAGTAAAAGTAATGAGAATTATTTTTCTATAGTTTTTTTTTATGCAATTTAATATCGTGATTATTTTATATTATAATGTGTTAGTAATTAATCTAAGTAGAGTTTTATCTCGCTAAGGACTGAAGCAGTAACCGAAATAAGGGGTTTAAAGAGTATTTTTTGAAACTGTTATAAAACAGAAACACTTATAACATAAACGATACCGTAAGCCAATCAATCTGTAACAGTCAGTTAATGAGTATTTTTATCTGTAACCCTAATAGGTACTTGCCCTAACAAACTGCACGGTGTGACAACGCGTTCTGCTCACTTCATTGGACTTTACACACACTGACACAACATGGCCGTGTTATTCTTAAAACAATTGCAACCATCGGTGCTTTCACCTAAGGTTCAAATTTGAATACGCGTAAACATTAAATTTGGCAACGTCGCTATTTCGGTTATACTTTAAAACACTTTAAACCCCTTTATTTCTGGTACAGATTCGTTTCTATTACAGAAATATAATGTGTCGGGTTAACAGAATTAAAAACACATTCAAGAGGGTTACAGCTTCGATTCTGTTACACTTTCATTCAGTAATACTTAAATTTCTGTAACCTTTATGAATCTGTTTTTTAGTACCTGCCACGCTGTCTTGACGGTACATGTGTTAAACCAAATTTGACGATACAGAGATCTAGGTTTTATCCCGAGGAAGGACATGGGCTATATTTTACACTAGAAAAACGAAGTATTCCCACGAGCTTTATTCAAAATCATACTAATCCTGTGTCATGTTTTATTTAATATACACTATAGTTAGCTATCTAAAACTGTGCTATCTCTATGGAAGGCCAGCGCTTGTTCCGTAGCAGTTCGTCCATAAATTATTAAGTTATGTTAGTAGGTATATTATGCATGAACTCATTTAGCCTCCCGCTTATTTGTACTTGTACCTACTTACAAACCTCCAAATATTTAATTTATAATATTATAAACTAGGATACTGTGGAAACCCTAGTAGCTCATCGTAATCATAATTAAATATACTTACATTATCTTACCTTTTAGCACCATTATTTATACGTATAGGTATGTATACTCATATTATAATTATCTCAAATTAAAATTAAAAACAAAAACAAAAATTCGAAATTCATTATTTGCAGAGAAACATAAAAAAAAACATTTGTTAATATTATGATTTACATAATAAACTGAAAAAAATCATCTATCGTGTCCTAGTTTGTCCTCGGTTAAGTCTAATTTTAGGTACCTAATCATAACACGGTCTCCGCGATACAGGTTCCCTAGTGCGGAGACCAAAGTTAAGTTAAAATAAATTGACTGTAACCTGTTTATTGGCAATTTTTTTTTTTTATTAACTACCACCTCACCAAGTAGTGGGTACCCGTCTAAATAAAGAACCAGTGATTTTTTATGAACTAGCTGATGCACGCGATTTCGTCCGCGTGGATTGAGATTTTTTAATTCCCGCGGAAACCCTTCATAAAAAATATGTGTTATCCCAGACTATAATCTACCTCTGTGCCAAATTTCATCCAGATCCTTACAACCTTAGCGTGATTGACTAAAAAACATCCATCCATCCCTCCATCCAAACTTTCGTATTTGTAATATTAAGTACAGATTGTTTTATTTCATCTCCGATTACTATAGTTATTCAGTAAATTAATTATACATAAAGTCGATTTTATTCAAATTAGTTGATGGATTTATCGTGGATCCATAATTGTATCATTGAGTTTATATAACAGGAAGCCACATCTGGTGATTCCACGATATTTAGTTTATATGCAAATATTTTCATTATTGCCTTTTATGTTTGAATATGCATGTGAAAGCACAAGAGCGTGATTCTTACCAAATAAAAGATAGATTGATTGCGTGAAAGAGGATAGATAGGCAAGTGTAAAAAAGTGGACCCCAACAATAATTCCTCAGTTGACGAAACTTTACAGTATGATAAAGTATCATGAATTAAGCGTATATTACAAGTATCCAATAAAAAATCAGAAAGGAAGTAAAGCTTTTTATGCTATACCCAACTGTCAAAGCAGGGAGGTACACTATCGCGTAAACGAAGTTTAGGTTTGATAATAAAATCGGTTTAAATATCTATTGCTCTGCATGATTATCTCGTTTGATATTTCGGCTTTATGTAAATATATACTACCTACTATTATTTTGAAAAGGAAATCGAGATAATATTCAGTCATAAATATTAAGATAAACGTATGAATACCCACCAAGTTTCAACGGCTGAGGATTTAATGTGGGGGTATCCATACAACGAACCACCCCGTTGCCTTGACTAAAAGGAGTGGATAGTCAGTTGACGAATGGGACAAGGATAAAAAGAAGATTACCTTTCAACCGACCTTCCATTTGTCCCAACGTCATCCTGAGCCGAGGCCCGAACCTTAAAAGATGCGCCCTTAGGAAGACGTTGCTCCCCCCGATGTCTTCGAGCCCTAGGGCTTGAAGACATCGGGGGACATAGAAGCGGCTAACCCCCCGTTGACGCTGGTGCGGTAAGTAGTTTTTGTATCCACAACAAGTTAGCCCTTGACTGCGATCTCACCTGATGGTAAGTGATGATGCAGTCTAAGATGGTAGCGGGCTAACCTGTTAGGGGCATGGCAGTTATATCAAACCCATACCCTTATTCGGTTTCTACACGGCATCGTACCGAACGCTACATCGCTTGGCGGCACGTCTTTGCCGGTAGGGTGGTAACTACCTACGGCCGAAGCCTCCCACTAGGCCAGACCAGGGAAAATTCAGAAATTATAAATTCCCAAATTTACCCTACCGGGGATCGAACCCGGGACCTCCGCACGTTAAGACAACGCGCTACACCCTGCGTCACGGAGGTCGTCCAAAGTAGGCAGCATATTCAATCCGAAAACTCAATAAACTAATTTTTTTTATAACATGTAGGACATACAGGTATCTTTTATGTTGTCTCTTATCTCACGCAAAAGAATGCACTATTTTTATTTAAGTCTCTATCTCATCCTAAGTGAGGCATGCTTACTAAGTACGAGGTTTCGAAGCAAGCCAAGATCTCGTTCTTATCTTCCAAGTCAGTATTTAAATATTAGGTCGAAGAAGCAATTGATTCACTCGTGCGTTCATAAACTGTAGCGCTAAGGCTGCGAAATAATGATCAATCATTCTGGCTCATTTTCTTTAATGGGGTATAATTTTAGTCGATATCGGAAAACTCTACTTAAGGTGCAACATCAGCCTACTAACTCCTAGCTACATCTAGCAAGTACCTATAGCTATACCTACTATAGTGTTGTCGACAAAACTTGTGAAAAACTTTAAAAGTGGGCAAATTAAATTGTTTTGATTCAGACTAGCAATAAATAAATAATAATAATAAATAATAAATCAATTTATTTTCCAGAAATATTCCAATAATTTACACAATAGAAATTAAACAAATGATTTTAAACTGAACCATTACTTAGCAAAAAATACTAGGATTTTATTAGTTGTTGTATAAGGTGTAAGCAAAAAATGGCAGCAATATATTATATGATTTATTTATTTATTTCTTATACAAGTTTATAGTAAAATGTCTTACAACTTTTATACTATAAAACTCTTTATACAGTTTGACTCCAATCTATATCTATACTAATATTATAAATGCGAAAGTTTGGATGTATGTATGGATGTTTGTTACTCAATCACGCCCCAACGGCTGAACGGATCTGGCTGAAATTTGGCACAGAGATAGATTATAGTCTGGAATAGCACATAGGCTATTTTTATCCCGGAAAATTAAAGAGTTCCAATCCACGTAAACGAAGTTGCGAGCAATCGCTAGTTATAAATATTATTACAAAATGTCACTGGAAATGTACGACACATGATTTAGACAAAATGGTGTAGACGTGGAGTTTCAACAACAATTGCCCACTGGCAAGTAAAATGTTCGCGCACAAAATAAGAAAATCAATTACTCAAATTAGTAAACACGTGTACCTATAAACTATGAGCGATAAACGCCCGGTTTCGGACGCACTGACTATTAATTACGATCTAAACCGTATACGCCATCTCAATAAAGGTTTAGCCCCACTACAGCAAGCAAGGCACTTAGCAGCAAGTATTCTTTGTATGAGGTTGTATGGAGCTCGGCCCACTTAAGCGACGCGGCACAGAAATATCCTGTGCAACGCGGTCCCTACATACTCATTCCCCAATGTATTCTTGTGACAGTTATGTACGACTTTTCCTATGTGCATGATGTAACTACCTCTAAATATAATTGCTTGTTACCTATTGCCTAAGCCATTCAACATTTTGTATTCCTACTACTTGTAATTCTGTTGGTAGTTCAAATATTTTTTTTATTTTTATTTTTTTTATTTAAAATAATACAATAGAACTTAATGCTAGCTAGCCTAACCTAATTACTATATAAATCATGCCCACGTGGAATGGTGGCAAGAATGCTGGCTGCATTTCCTCGCTGGACAGCCAGGCTGATCCTTTGCGCAAAAAATAAGCCAGCCCTTCTGTCACCACATGAGGCAATTAACCGCGGTGAAATATCTCGCAAAAAATTTTTGCCACTAAGACTCCACGGCCCAAGGGTCTCCACGGCAAACGGAACAAATATGTAACTCTCTATGAGAGAGGCATAATTCCGCCGCTTGCCGGTTTCAGCCTTTTCTGCTGCGGCTCCCGGCCTTGATGCTGTCTCCCTGTTATGACAAATAAATAAATTAAATTAAATTAAACTCATACAAATAATGTTTTCCGCTAAGTACCGCGGCGTTCCATACATCTCGAGTGAGGCTAGGCCTTAAAAGCTGGAGCTGGAGCGTGCAAATCGCCGAATGACATCTCAATCTACAGGCGACAGTAAAGGGTTAAATTTATGCACGTCAAGAGTTCCAAAAACGGCTAGTATTGCACCGCCCGACTAGTCGTGTATTTTTTACGTTTGCACCAACGTAACTTTGCGTCGAGGCTCGACTTTTGCATATTTCACCGTTCTGTTTCGCTGTGTCAAATAATTTATTTCAACTCGCACTGTATTCGACTCTGGACGTGGTTTAGGACATACTCGTAGCTGTGATTGTTGCATTGTGCGGGAATGAAGTTTGCGATGTTTCGAATTCATTTTTGAATGGAATGCAAGCGGGGTACCTCATTTGATTACGTAGCCACAACTAACAAGCACAAAACGAAGAGACACTAATTTATGAAACACTAGCTGACTAGCCGACTGAGGATTTTCGGTTCTCGCGAGAAATCTTTAAATTTTCGGGATGAAAAGTAGCCAATGTGTAATTCCAGACTATAATCTATCGCTGTGCGATTGCATCCAGACTAGTTCAGCCGTTCTGGCGTTATTGAGTAACAAACGTCCATCCATCTATACATCAATAAAAAAACTACCTTCATAATACGATTAACTTCAAAAGCTTAACTTTATTAATCGTACGTTATGTCAAAAACACTCGGCTGAGTTTGTTTTTCGCTCTTATCAGTCCAAAGCGCGTTTGGAACCCTTGTAGCTTTTTTTTAGGTACCGTGATTAACACCATCACCAGTTTTATATTTTTATTGGTATAAATACCATTTGACTTAACGGCTATTAGCCCTTGTATGTACCTACCTACGTATATGAGAATCCCAATAAAAATGCTTTAAAATCTCCTACAGGCAAAAACGTCACTAACGGAATAACGAATTTGAAATCCAATACAAGCCAATTCGATGTCGTTTTCCTTTAGCAGAGATTGAAAAAAGAGCGAAATAAAAGGAATAATCTCGCTCTGTTACTGCCCCCATAGACAATGGTAAAAGCCACCCAATACCAGGGTGCAGAGGCGACAATAGTAACTCGTTGTTTAACTCAAACTGCGAATGTCAAACAATATTGTTCATGACGCAACTTGGACTGGAGACTTCAGGCAATATCTGGGGGCTTGCTAACATCGCTTAAAGCAGTATTACTTTAACATTATTGAAGCTCATGCTTCAGAAATATGCTCCCTATTTTATGGACGTCGTATTATAAAATTAAGCGATGGTAGTTACTAGTAAGCCCACTGCGTTATATGGCTGCAATATAAAAAGCATGGAGTGTTTGTTAACAATGCATGAGTGGTTTTAGAAATAGTGCCTTTATGCGTTATTGGATATTGCCCGCGAGTTTGATCACGTGAATTTAAGTATTTGAATAATGCCAACTATTTCTATTTATTATTATTAATGCGCACTGTCTTTTAATCCCCACTACCAAAGGTTAACTGGAAGAGAATACCTCTAGATATTAACTTCGCCTTTGTACGTTGTATTTTATGTGCAAACTAAGCAAACTCTTTGATTTTCAAAATCAAACAGCTTGGCGGTGAAAAGGTAACAGGATAGACACACATTCACTATTATAATATTATTATGGAGTCTAACATTAACCAGAAATCGTTACAATCGATGTTTTCCATCCACCGTATGATTTTTGTATCGGAGAAGATGAAAATTTTTCCGCCGACTGACACTTTTCTTCTTAGACCCTTAATCGTTACAAGTTTAACTCATTGCTAAGTACTGTTCGACTAACAGGAATTATTTAGGTATACCAGGATTAGTGTGAAATACATTTCAGTGTAGTTAATAATAAAACGTGTTTCTGTAAACGTTGTACATAGCCCGCTGTTACTAGAGCAAAAGCAACCAAATATTTGGAAATTTGATGCGAAACCTTAAAATTATTTATACCTAATTAGGTAGGTACCTAAACATTTTCTTGGAACGCTGAATATTAAGAAACTGGATGTATATGCCTATGTATGTACGTCATATTCGAATATCAAAAAACCAAGAGAGATTACGATTTGTAAGCAACGTTGCTAAGGTAAGTAACTGGATGGGTGAAGAAAGCTTTACGTTTCTTCAATACCTCGGAAAGCATGTTAAGCCGTCGGTCTCAGTTATTATTACCAGAAACATCTGATAATAATCGTTAACCTAACAGTTGAAATAGTACCTTAGTAGAGTCCAGTGCGAAAGGACTTGGGTACCCACCCTAGCTATTATTCCAAATAAATCCCACCATTATGTGGTGAATTGAAAAGGAGGAGAGAGAGGATTAGAGAGGGGGTATTCAAAGACATTTGATACAAAACTCGTATCTCTAGAATTTCTACCTATATTGAATACTCGTATGACTGAGAGCTCCTAGCAATTCTAAAAGCCTCCCAAAAAGAAATTGCACTCATGCATAACTCTCGTTAAACCGATTTGTGGAGTAGCATTTTCATATTCAATTCCAAGGATAGGCCCTAACAAACTAACAGAGAAAGTTAATAAAAAACCGGCAAAAAACGCAGTTCCAAATTGATGACACAAATGTCGTAGTGGCAATCCAGGTTTTATCGAGTCAGTGAGTCGGGAGTTTGCGATATGTATTGGTATTAGTTCAAGGTAAATGGCCGACGGCAGTGGGGAGGTCGGGGCACAATCGAGCCTCCGGAACGAATAGAAAACGACGGAGATCAATTAAAAGGATCCACCAGGATGGGACAGGGCGTGGAATTAAAGCTAAACTTCGTTACCGTCGTGCTATCGTCAGAATTGAAAGAAACTTGTTACCTATATGTCGCTATGATTCCAATTTCAAAGCGGATCCGACGCCTTGATTGGTTCTCGGTGTGTACAACGATTGATCGCGGAATATTCAACGACTCATTTTTTTATGACCATTGTCACATCAGTCATCAATGTCTACGAGGTTTCGGAACTTCAATTTTTCGATGCACTTGCCGGATTATCCGTAGATATGGAAATGTACAAAGCCTAGCCTACGTATAACTCAAACCAGACGCTATTAGGACAGTTAAATTAGGTTTATCTCTTTTCCTCTTATGATTAATGCCTGTGGATATGATAGTATAAGAACTGTCTTTCGATCCTAATATTTGCAGTCTATAAAAATGTAAGTCGTAGGTAATTAAAAATATTTAATACCCCAAAACAATCGTTATAAATACGATATTTCGGTTGAATTTAGAAATACGGAAGAAAAATTTGGATATATATGGACAAGAAACAAAAACACTTTCGCATTTATGATAAAAGTATGGATCCCAAGTAAGGTTGACGATAAAACTATTAATAAAACGCACTAGGATATATAAATAAAACCACCTGCTGATATGATAAAAACAATCAAACAAGCCACGCAAAAAAAATATATATTTCAAGCTGCACTTCAGTATGACAAACAATTCATATGCTATAAAAAAAAAACTTTCTGGTGTCGATTAGCTTTCCAAATTGGCAATGTGTCCTTGGATGCTGACATCTAAACAATTATTTATTGATGTGATAATTATTATTTGTCGGCCACATATTATATGTTTTTGCTCGAAAGCAATTTGAACTTGCAACGTATGTGTTATACCTTTCTTGGTAAGTGTAGGAAACCAGTTGGACGTGTTGGATGGTTGGTATATCCGTTTACATCAACCAACAAATTGTGTGATTATAATTTATAGTTTTCGATAAAACTCTTCAAAAACATGTCACATGAAACTTATTTTCAGAATCTCTTTGGGTTGCAATTTTTACAACAATTTTTTATACGGAATCCATATCCATACTAATATTATAAATACAAAAGTGTGTTTGTCAATCTATCCATCTGTCTGCTACGCTTTAACGGCCCATCTTTTCAGATAGAGAGATAGGAATTGGGATGCATATAGGCTTCTTTTCATCGCGGAAAATAAAAGAGAATTAAGAAAGTTAGTAAATTAAGAAAAATTAAGTCGCGGGCCTCATCTACTTAATAAAATAAAAATTACAAAATTATATAGCTGTACGACATAACTGATTTTGTATACGACTTTTCTAACAATTATATGGTTTGTTTATATATTTGAGAGAGGAGCTGGAAACTCGTTATTTTATTGTCAACGGAAAATAGAAATAGTCTAGGCAATAAAGCTAGTTGACCCCAACAATAACTCCTCAGGCGACGAAACTTTATAGTATTTTATAGTATGATGAGTGCAATGTACTTATATTATAAATATCCATAAAAAAAATCAGAAAGGAAGTAAGGTCTTTTTATGCTATACCCAATTGTTAAAGCAGGAAAGTACATAATCGCGTAATTGCAGTTTAGATTTCATCATAAAATCGGTTTAAATATCGATGTTCTATATGATTATTTCATTTGATATTTCGGTTTTGCGTGAAAATAAACCTACTATTATATTAAGTTTTAGTAATAACCTTCCGGATGTTTTTTTGGTTGGATATTTTTGTGTAAGTTTTGGATCATCCAATTCTAAAACCCAACCAAGTTTCATCGACTGAGGATTTAATGCGGGGGTCTCCATACCTACAGGGTAACTGAACTGGCTTATTCATAAACTGTCACAAAAGGCAACTTTACGTTTCTTAAAGAATTGACCAACAAACACAGGAAGTTCCCGAGTTTCATTCAAAGCGTAAATAATTAAAAATCAAACGTAAACAAAAAAAACGTAATTAAAACACGCCTTTGAAAGCGGTGTACAATTTTATTTTTCAACACCGAGCTGTCGCAATCTTAACAGAAAAAAAAATTGAGTAAACTTTTATTTGGAGCCTCCGCTTTTATAGAGTTATTTTGATTTAGAATAACATATGCTTCACTAACTTAACTGCCTCATTGGTCTAGTGGTTGGCATGTTCGACTGCAGCCGACGAGGTCCCGGGTTCGAATCTAGGCCATCCGGGGTTGGGCCATAATTAAGTATTGGGTTTTCTGACTAGAAATTCTCAGTACTAGCCCGGAGTTAGGAAGTTGGCGGCGTTTCACCCCCGTGGCTAGGAGAGCACGTTAAGCCGTCGGTCCCGGTTATTATCATGAACATTACAGTCGTTAAAGCCCGCCAACCCACATTGGACCAGCGTGGTGGGTCTGAGCTCTAATTCCTGTGAGAGTGGCGGCCTGTGCCAGTGCGCAGTGGGACGTTAATGGGCTGTAGTGGTGATGATGGTGGATGCTTGAAATACTTTGTTCCCAAGCTTGAAACATCGGGGCAAAGTTGCCTTTTTCCGGTATTCTACAGGATAATATATTTCGGAGAGTGTTCCCAAAAACTTTTTGATCTTGTTTCCTCTTCACCTATATTATACTATCGTACTGCAAGGCATCTTCAGGGTCTGCATCCGTTTATCGTCGAAATTCCTCGGACGCGTACGAAGCGATTTGCTTCCCCAATTCTAATTCGAACCGCTACGATGTGGAACGCCGTTCCGGCATCCGTTTTCCCCACAGATTTTAGTACTGGTATCTTTAAATCAAGAGTGAAGTATCTTCTAGGCAAGCGCGCTCCACCTTTAGGCTGTTTCACCACTTGCAAGCAAGTCTGATGAAAAAACTCGCGTTCGAAGTCGCGGGCATCAGCTGTTAATATTATAAATGCGAAAGTGTGTTTGTTTGTTGGTTTGTCTTTCAATCACGCCGCAACAAAGCAACTGATCGACGCATGCAGTTTTGCATATAGTTGAGGACCTGGAGAGTGACATAGGTTACTTTTTATTCCGGATAATTAAAGGTTTCCCGTGGGACTTAAAAAGTTATTCCACGCAAACGAAGTCGCGGAAACCAGCCAGTTTAATGTAAAACATGGCTGAGCGACTTATGTATACAACACGGGGTAAAAAGCCTACAGCGAAAAGACAAACAGTGACCGCAAACAGGCGTAGCCCGGGACCATTAAAATTTATCACCGACTTCACAAATAGTGGCGAAACTGTATTAACTTAAAACAACCTCATATACCAACTAGGTAAATACTGAATACATAGTTATATCCCAACAAGAGTTTGCTTAAATAGGTAGACGAATGCCCGCGACTTCGTCTGCGTGGATCGAGGGTTTTTGGTTCCCGCGGAAACTAATTTAATTTCCGGGATAAAAAGTAGCCTATTGCTATTTCAGACTATAATTTATCTCTGTGCCACATTTCAGCCAGATCCGTTCGACCGTTGGGGCGTGATTGAGTAACAAATATCCATACATCCATACATCCACACATCCATACATCCATCCATCCATCCAAACTTTCGCATTTATAATATTAGTAAGACTAGTAAGATATATAGTGAAAACATTGGGTGGCACTTAGTGACTACCGCTGTAGGTGGTTAACTTACACAAAACTAATACATTATTTAGAGAAACGCGCCATATCTAATGGTTTATTCAAACTCACATTTCCCAGTCTTGGCTAGCGATATTGACTATACATAATGCATAATATAAAGAACGTAGGCGCACATTGAAATAATACTTATTATTAATATACACGAATGGGAACGTAAAACATTGAACACAGTAGATTATCTCTTTTATCTTAGGATATAAAAATAAATCTATACTTTTATATTAATATTATAAATACGAAAGTTTGGATGGATGGATTTTTGTTACTCAATCACGAAGTCACGGGCATTAGCTAGTATGTTTCTTAGTTTACGCCTTATTTAAGTACCTCCTTATGAAGTAACAAGTTTATGCAGTAATACCTCTGTTTGTGATTTTCCTAAAAATTCAATTTGGATAACTAGCTCAATAGGGTTTCAATGGTATTTTTTTATTGCGAGATAGGCTTACGCTTGACGACAATCATGCTTAGGTAATACAAAAGCAATGATGAGGCCTTTGCAGCTGCCGAATCTGCTCAGTTGCATAGAGCGCCGCAAATACTCTGCCATTACAGAGGACTACGTTTTTGTGGCGCTTGCTTTGGAGACCCTGGGCCCATGGTCACCGGACACGAATAAATTTATAAATTTCCTGTCCCAAAAACCCAGTGGTGTGTTGGGTCACCTGGGTCCCAGTCGTGACCCAGGTGACCCAAGAGCAACAGTATTTTGGGCACCATGCCCATTAACGATCACTTGGACGGCGTGTATTTTTTGTAAATATAATTAGAAGTAGTTTTTTATTTTATCTTTCTTTAATTCATTGTTTAAATCATGTAAAATTGGTATAACTGATGCATAAATAGAGATGAGACTTTTAATAATCTTTGTTTGAGCTGTGTGTAGACAATATTGGGTAACTGCTAGCGTATCGATTATACGATTATACGATTTATAGATTAAATAAATCTATAAATTGGCGTGGTTTTTTTTGGACTACATATTATACAACGTGCATCCCGGAAAATCAAAAAGTTCTCACTGGATTGTTGAAGAAAAATTTACAACACATACGTAGACGCAGCCATCATCCAGTAGGTATACTTAGTTGCTTTACGCAACCAAAGATACGAGTACGTAGGCTAGGTTTCGCACCTATGCATAAAATAAACGCATATTACCCACCGGGCAGTGATCAAAGAGGGATTAATTTACCGGAGCAAAACCGCAAATTGAATCACGCATCGGCTCGCAAATTCGTCTAGATATGAGTGACCATCAATATGGCCCGATCAGGGAGTTAGGGGAGGGGAGGTATTATCTTGAGAGGGCAGAGGAACGTTAGTCGCACTGGCGTGCATTTTGCATGAGCCGGCGCCGGCGTGGGAGAGAGAGGCGGCGAAGTTGCGAGAGGGATGGAGTTTCGGATCTACATTTAAAGCGCATTGTAAGTTGTAAGCAAACGCATTATTAATGTATCTGTTTTAGTTGTTAGGAGTACCGGCGCGCCGGCTGACAAGGGGGTTATTCATGCCTCATGCATACACCATCCATATTTGATACCTTTTAATTCCCGCGTCTTTCGTCTAAGCCACGAGGTTTGGTGACGTTTCATTTAGCTGTGTATGCCGGTGCTATGAATACGTTAATGTGTAAACGCGTGTCTCGTTGCTTACGGTCATGGGGTTTTTGACTCGGGTTTTTATGTTTTTTCAGTATTTCTTGCTTACGGCTGATAGATATATTTGTGTATTTGCATTTTGGAGTAGCATCTATCTTGATATCCTTTAATTCCCGCGTCTTTCATCTAAGCCACGAGGTTTGGTGACGTTTCATTTAGCTGTGTATGCCGGTGCTATGAATACTTTAATGTGTAAACGCGTGTCTCGTTGCTTACGGTCATGGGGTTTTTGACTCGGGTTTTTATGTTTTTTCAGTATTTCTTGCTTACGGCTGATAGATATATTTGTGTATTTGCATTTTGGAGTAGCATCTATCTTGATATCCTTTAATTCCCGCGTCTTTCGTCTAAGCCACGAGGTTTGGTGACGTTTCATTTAGCTGTGTATGCCGGTGCTATGAATACTTTAATGTATAAACGCGTGTCTCGTTGCTTACGGTCATGGGGTTTTTGACTCGGGTTTTTATGTTTTTTCAGTATTTCTTGCTTACGGCTGATAGATATATTTGTGTATTTGCATTTTGGAGTAGCATCTATCTTGATATCCTTTAATTCCCGCGTCTTTCGTCTAAGCCACGAGGTTTGGTGACGTTTCATTTAGCTGTGTATGCCGGTGCTATGAATACGTTAATGTGTAAACGCGTGTCTCGTTGCTTACTCGTCATGGGGTTTATGACTCGGGTTTTTATGTTTTTTCAGTATTTCTTGCTTACGGCTGATAGATATATTTGTGTATTTGCATTTTGGAGTAGCATCTTTCTTGATATCCTTTAATTCCCGCGTCTTTCGTCTAAGCCACGAGGTTTGGTGACGTTTCATTTAGCTGTGTATGCCGGTGCTATGAATACGTTAATGTGTAAACGCGTGTCTCGTTGCTTACTCGTCATGGGGTTTATGACTCGGGTTTTTATGTTTTTTCAGTATTTCTTGCTTACGGCTGATAGATATATTTGTGTATTTGCATTTTGGAGTAGCATCTTTCTTGATATCCTTTAATTCCCGCGTCTTTCGTCTAAGCCACGAGGTTTGGTGACGTTTCATTTAGCTGTGTATGCCGGTGCTATGAATACGTTAATGTGTAAACGCGTGTCTCGTTGCTTACGGTCATGGGGTTTTTGACTCGGGTTTTTATGTTTTTTCAGTATTTCTTGCTTACGGCTGATAGATATATTTGTGTATTTGCATTTTGGAGTAGCACATATCTTGATATCCTTTAATTCCCGCGTATTTCATCTAAGCCGGTTTGGTGACGTTTCTCATGCCGGGGCTATGAATGATTTAATACGTTAATGGTGCAAGCAATGAGACACTCGTTTCGTTCTCAAAATAAAACCACGAAAACACATATGAAAAAACACATGTCATATGTGTTTTTGTGTTTTTTTTTACCTTTCCTGACATATTATTTCCGTTTATTTCTTCGAGTGATCTGGTCTGGTGATTGACCGCACCTATTGTAATTATCATTGCATTACATCTGTCTATATCCTTCAGTAACCTACTCTAAGCACTGGGTCCATGTACGTGTCACCGCAAATCTAACAATATGCGAACGCATTGTAAACATTAAATGATATCGAGATCGCTGCAAACGTGACGAGAATAGATTAGAGGGGTTAAAAGAAAAACATGTTGAAATAAGCCCCGCGACTCAAGGCGGCAACGCCAGTCCCTACAAAGAGTAGCTCTCCACAATTTTCTCAAAAAAAAAAAAAAACCGCGCGCGCCAACTGTACCGGGAGTGCAATTCAAATGGCTCGACCCGCACCTACGTACATAAGTTATTAAAAAAAGTGTGCCTTTGCCGTAGGTTTTAATAAAAATAGTCGTCTCGCACAACCCTTTGTCAGAACATCACAGGAGCTTGTGCCATACCTCTATTAATATGAGGGCTGCCTCCAAGACGCACAGGGCCGCATTCGCGCGACACTTTGATTAGCACTCGGCTTAGATTTACAAATAATTAAAAAAAAACTTCTTTATCCATACTCATATTATAAAACGCGAAATTATCTGTGAATCTGTTCGTCTGTTCATTTTCAACCGCGTATAACCTATTTTGAAAAAGTTTGGTCAAGATACTTGCGTCCTGTAAACGGACATGAAAACCACGAGCTCCCACGGAAATTCCACAAAACCGTAATACGCGCGGGCGATTTATCGGATATATACTGTGATAGTGTATAGTGTATAACACATCTGCATTAAAAATAAAAGCGTTGTTACATAATTTATAACTTCTTAACACCACAGACAAAAAAATATCTGGCAGACAAAAGTATATGGAGCTGCACATAATAACGGGATAGTGTTTTCGCGTCATTAAAATGTACTAACCTAGAGATTTCTTTCGTCTTTCTTCTTCTTCTTCTTCTAATCTGCCCATATTTATGGCATTATACAGATCTTACGCATAAGTTAATAATTTAAGCCAGTCTCACTTGCAAAGCTATGTATTTTATTTACATTTGCGTTATATTATAAGGTACAGTACTACGCAAAAACAGCGTGAATAAAACGAAAACTACTAATAGGTACCTAAATACTACCGGCGTACCGTTAACAGTTCAGCGGAAAATTCAATTAAATTGAAAAACTTTCTTAAAATTTAAAATTACGGAATCGAAATTTATTACAGTTGCCCGTACTTTTTCATATTTGTCGAATTGGGTTAGGGGTAAATAAATTGAAACTTTGCCAGCCGCCATAACGGTGCTCGTGTAAACAGCAATCTGTACTCCACTGCTTAATTACGACATTTTGTTAAGTGTAACTTCAAAAAAATCTTTCCTAAAAGGCTTACGTTGGGGTAAGCCTTTAAGAAAGTTTTTTTTTATTGTTACACTAAAGAACAATGAGGCATTCTTCCGCTTTTCAATTTCCGACTTGTCGTCGACCATTAGCAACATTTTGTAAGAATTCTTTAAATTTTTTTTTAATTGTTCATTGTTTTGTGTAGGGTACTTATAATTAAGTTCAATGTGAATCAAGAAATTGGTAACTGGTGTTTTGGCAAATCACAAACTTTTTGTATGAGTATATTTTGTGGAACTTCATCCCCAACGGGAGTTAATTAATAATAAACGCAAATTTCGTCCCTTGGCGGATGAATTTTCAAAAATGCAGATACAAACGACTTTAATATGTATACTATTCTGCCCATAAATAATTAAATACGAAATCCTAATTTCAACCGAAAATTAAGTATATTTCATACAAACTTTCGTCCGGCATTTTAGGAGAAGAATTTCCAAAACTCATTGCTCAGTGCTGACCAACTTTATTTATGAAATTCCTATGAAAAGTTTACGATACTAACCCTTTTGTCAGCCCCACCAATTTCAGTGAGGTTCCCGTCTGTTAGAATTCATATAAGAACCTACATAATAATTTCTAATCTAATTATTTAATCGTACGACATTCATATATAAAGTGAATCAAATAAATGTAATGAAGATAAAAAGAAAAATAAGAAAAAATCCGTTATAAAACGTAATTAGAAATAAATAATAACGCAGCCAATGTCGGCCCTGTGGCGGGTGACGCGCGTTCGTTCCGTGTGAATGAATGGAACAAACACACGGGATCCTTTTTCGTGAAAGGGCAACATCGCGACATTCGCTCACATAATATTCCGTACACCTCGTGAATAGACGCTTTAACCCCGACTTGTTTAAAAGATATCCGCGGGACGCGTAATAGAGACGGCGGTGGGCAACAAGCAAACGTTGGCGTCATTTAAAATGTTTACGTTTTATTTTTAATTTTTATGCTTATTACGTGCATTTGCTCCTTGTAAATCAATGGGACAAACACACGGGATCCTTTTTCATGAAAGGGCAACATCGCGACATTCGCTCACATAATATTCCGTACACCTCGTGAATAGACGCTTTAACCCCGACTTGTTTAAAAGATATCCGCGGGATGCGTAATAGAGACGGCGGCGTGCAACAAGCAAACGTTGGCGTCATTTTTAAGATGTTTACGTTTTATTCCGATTACGTACATTTTGATCCGTGTGAATCAATAGGACAAACACACGGGATCCTTTTTCGTGAAAGGGCAACATCGCGACATTCGCTCACATAATATTCCGTACACCTCGTGAATAGACGCTTTAACCCCGACTTGTTTAAAAGATATCCGCGGGACGCGTAATAGAGACGGCGGTGTGCAACAAGCAAACGTTGGCGTCATTTTAAAATGTTTACGTTTTATTTTTAATTTTTATTCCGATTACGTACATTTGCTCCGTGTGAATCAATGGGACAAATACACGGGATCCTTTTTCATGAAAGGGCAACATCGCGGTATTCGCTCTCAAAATATTCCGTACACCTAATGAATAGACGCTTTAACCCCGACTTTGTAGCCAACCTGACGGGTCTCGTAAGTATCTATACCTTACTCTACCTATAAAATTTAATATTTCTTTAAAATGGCACGTGAATCATCTAGCAGTAAGACCCTCATTAGATTGTTGTGTCCATTATAAACCAAGGTCTTGTAGAGTTTCGGAAGCTTCCGAATTTAGATACTTATGCAACTTGTTTAAAAGATATATTGAGCACCTCTTCATTGGTACTCAATAATAGAAAAGAAAATGATGCCTGGGATGCTCACACGCCATTATCCATGACTATCCTGATCCATAGTCATCACAAACTCAACGTACAAACAAGTATCTGCTAAGCAGTTTCACCACACTAACTATAAGCGCCCACTTCAGATTTACATGCAAAACGATATCGCACCGGATGTGCCGGTAATGATAATGTTTTTCCATAGAGGGGTCATACAATTTGCTGAATTTTTCATACAACGTAATCTTAACGCGTGCTTTGTATAATCATTGACAGGTGTACATGTTAACCAATTTCGAATTTTACGCCACTGAAAATAAGGTTCGGAATTGTGTGGAGACGAGCACACATCACTTAAGATATTAATGAGGGCATCTGTAATAGACGAAACATACACATGAAATTCAAATTTGTACCGCGGCTTGTAACGAACTCTTCTACTGTATATTTTAGTAGGCGACAGAACGTAAATTAGAATCTTTTGTTAGTGTTTAGCACGAAAGTTATCATACAACTCGTAGGTATCTCATGGGTGCTCATATCCCTTTGCGCGGTATCTCATGGTGAGATAAATTCTAAGATACGAGCGAGTCTACGATAGTCGTAGGCAGCGGTGCTACGGAGTTCGTAGCACACATGTATATCTCTTTTGTAGAGCTTTATTAATAGTTATAGAGCTGGCGATGAATTTCGGGAAGGCCCTTTTGGCAAGCTGAAATTGTTAAAAATATAACTTCGTCAATTGGCGAATCCAGTCCTGCCAGTCTGGTACAGCGTTTGCGGTTATTTCGCTATAAAGTTTATTCGCGTTATAAAGTATTACCAGACCTCTTCAAAATAAGTTATAGGTAGTTCAAATATAATTTTGGCAATCTGAATTTGGCAATTTCAATAATACTTGCAAATCGCCAGACAAAATTTTGCGGTTTTAAACAATAAGCATATGTGAATAAAGTTTTCAAATGAGTACAACATCCAAAATAACCGCAAACGCTTTACCAGACTGGCAGGACTGGTTTCGCCAATTGACGAAATTATATTTTTTCACAATTTCCGCTTGCCAAAAGGACCTTCCTGAAATTCGTCGGCAGCTCTTGGATCATAAACGTTTATAATTTGTAATGCCTGTTTACACCAACAAGAATTTAAAGGAATTTTAAGTCTAGGGAACAAACCTAATTACCTAATCACTTTTTGGTCTAAGGTTTATTACAGGCCTTAATAAAGCGAAAATACACTACGGACAAAAAAAATTGTCTGGCGACAAATAGTCCGCGTTACTTCCTTTCATATGGCGCACACACTAGAACGACAGGACAAAATAGCAGGGGATCGTGGATTTAAATTTCGGGAAGACAGTAGCCAACATACATCTGTAACAACTTTTTATGTTCATTTCAAACACCTATCCTAATTATTGTATAGAATTTTTATATTGGAATGGAGGTATTAGTTTTAAATAACAGTACTAATCAGTGTACAGATAACCTATTACTACGTGCCTTCTTGTGTGAGCTTTTGAATTTGGAAAGAAAGCATTAAAACAGAACGTTATTTGGAACGGAGCAACTACGCCCGCCATTTCACAATGGCGCACTAGGTATACAGAAATTCGATTAGGGAAACGACAAAAGATTTATAGTTTCTATAGAAAATGTAATTAGCGAATGCGAAAGAAAGCCGAGCGTTGGAAAAGTCATCGGACATAATTCATAACAAACAGAAATAACGGGAAGTTGCTTCGGCGGGGGTAGGCAATGAATAATTCCCTAACTGCGAACACCCTTCACCCCTCTGCCCCCTAACGCCCCAGTAGGGGCACCGCGAAAAAAGTACCCGACACGACCCGGTCGAGTTTTATAGTCCTCGGAAAAATAGGAGGTAGCCAAAATATCTATATACGCCGCATGCAAAAAGTAGAAAAAACTACAATCCCGCTGGCATGAATAAGTGAGTGGACCTTCATATAGAAAAAGTAAGGCAACAAAAACAGAAAAAGCGCGGGGAAGCGACACTAGGGGTCGGAAGGAGGGACGAATCTCACGGCATGCAGCGTGCCAAATCCCTGAAACCCATTGAGTTACAGATCGTAGACGTAGCCGAGCCGAGGGTGTTAGGCGTCGATATAATATGAGGGCGTAATGGAATATAATGAATACACCTATATATTTATGTAAAAATAATAAAAACTTTTCATTAAAAACAAAATTTTATGTTATCTAATGAAACTATCCTTTCTAATCCAAAAAAAACTGATCGCTCGTATCTGTGTTGAATTTTGCTAAGATCAGCTGTGACGATGACGCATCAAAAGGTCAGACGTGGGCAGATAAAACACATTCCCACATGGAATGAATGAATGGATCTCCTGTTAAATTTAAAATCTTGTTAAAAAAAATCCGTTACTAAAATTGACTATATTGTTGCGATATTAAAGATAATATCAATAGAAATCTGATTGACAGACATGTTGAAAGCAGTCCCAGCGCCTTTTCCAACGAAATGTCAACGAACTTTTTCCCTCGTTGGCCGTTGTGGGGCTACCAATGCCTCTAGTATATAACAACTCTATGCCTGAACCCATACTGAAATGAACAACCGATACGCGGCTATTAAGTAACAAAAGAGTAACACTTTGAAGCTGCTGGCGCCAACGATCGCATTCCTTACATGTTTTGTTTTAAAGCGGACTCCAAGTACCTAGCAATTTGCGTTAATGGCGCCCGTATTGATACGAATTAATTGTTAATTACGATTCCACTACAAATAAAGGGAGTTTCTCAAAATGTTAATTATTTAGCGGATTGGCATTTGGCATATTATTTTCAATCTATACCCTTTGATCATTAAAGCGCTGCAACGATCGCTTTAAGTGTCTGTCTGAGAATTAAGTCTGTCTAATACTTGTCTTTTATGAAGCTTTTTTTTAAAGGCAGCAAGGCGTATATTTTAATTAAAACCAAATTAAAAACTTATGATAATTAATAATAATTAAATATAAGTAATTATAATGACTGTAAATGTTAATCCACTACTAATGGCTTATTTTCGAATGGCCTAGTGGTAAAGACGCCTCCTATTCGGGTTGTCGGGGATTCGATTCTCGGGCACGCACCTCCAACTTTTTGAAGTTATATGTGCGTTTTAAGATATTAATAAGTAGGTATCACTTGATCCAAACGGTGAAGGAAAACAACGTGAGTAAACCTCATGCCCGAGAGGTGTGTGAAGTCTGCCAATTTACACTTGGCCAGCCTGGTGAATATGGCCAAACCCTTCTCATTCCAAGAGGAGACTCGTGCTCAGTAGTGTTATGCTGAACATTAGCATATTAAATCCTTAGTCTAACTGACTCTATGGCTCTCGAGTGTGACAGCACTGTTGGGAACGCTTGGGGGGGATCGAGAAGTCCTCGAGGAGGGGGGAACGAAGATGGCAACCATGTCTGTGAGATTCAATAAGGAATAAATTATACTCAAACTCAAATATTCATTAAATTTAGATAGGTATACTACACTTATTGACGTCCAGTTATTTATAAAATATAATGGTGATAGTCAGTATCTTAAAACTAAAGCTACGAGGGTTCCAAAGGCACCCTGGTCTGAGAAGAGCCCACAACAAACTCAGATGGGGGCATTTTTTCAGTATCACCATTTCACAAATCGAACTTAACTAAGGAACTATCAGAGCCATAAGATCAAATCATCGCCAAGTGGATAACCAGTGGTTAATAATTAAGTGGATAACCAGTGTTTCCTTCTAATAGTAGTGGTTAACGAGTGCTTTTCATCAATGGGATGAGTTATATTGCGTTCAAAGTTCCTACGTGATACTTGCAAAAGCCAAAAATTCAAGCGGATGAAGGTGCGGCAAAAATTTAGATGAAACATTATGTATAAGATTGGGATATTTTTCGAGTCGGAAAATGAGCACTTTATCACTATTTAAATGGGCTTAGAAAAAGCCGACGCGGTCGTTTTTCAAAGTCCATCGCATAAATCAAACGCGATCAATACAATAATTACGTAAATGTAAATTGCATAGCATTGTTCTGTTGATGTTAAGCTAGATCTAGATTATGTTCATTAGAACCCCTACAGACTGCAGGTTTTTGATCGGTCTATACTATAGACTGATAAACTATAGACTCTATAGTTTAGTACGAATGTAACCACGGATACTTTGGATACTTTTCCTTCGATCGAATATTAACAACTAGATGATTCCCGCGACTTCGTCTGTGTGCATTAAGATTTTTTGATACCAGCGGGATCTCTTTCATTTTCCGGTATAAAAAGTAACCTATGTCCATCCCCGGGGTACAATCTACCCATGTACCAAATTTCATCTAAATCAGTTGAACTGATGGGCCGTGAAAGCGTAGCAGACAGACAGACACACTTTCGCAATTATAATATTAGTATGGAAGTAACGTGGACACGTTACTCGGAGATGGATAAATCGGCCCTTATTCTACTACACATAATTTGAAATGTTAGAAGTATATGTCCGAGGATCGAACATACACTTCTAACGTCATCTACCCCCTATTCAAGACCACTCGAATAGGTGGTCGACGATTTAAACCACTAGGGCATCAACGCTTTCGTCTATCTTATTTTCATCTTTTTCTATCCATAATATTTATTTAATTATTAATTTTTTCACTTAACCGGATGGAACAAACCGAGAACAGGTGGCTTAAAGACAAAAAAACTTTCGTACTTTACGCAACTCGTACGGATTTCCTATTCTAAAAAGCATTGGTGTCACACGTTATAATAAAATCATGGTATTTCCTCAACCCTTTTTATCTGAACAGCGTCAAACTAACACAGAAGACTGGATCTCATATATTAATGGATTGGGAGCGCTCTTGGCAAATTCAATCACAATGCAAGCGTAATAAAAAAAGTTTATAGAGGAGACCGCGTACGACGCAATACCGCTAACATCTAGGTTCATCAAAGGACATAAGAGAATTGCATTTCTAATATTTGCAACGAGAATGCATGGAAATATACGAGTAACTTTTTAAAACCAATCCTTTACGCCTCTCTGTTAGTTTGTGCTGGACATGCTTCATTTCTTAATTACTATATTGAAATTAGAGGAAAACCCGTACATGTATAGACGTCTTATTCATTTTTTAATTACTATATATAAAATAGAGGAAAACGCGTACATGTATAGACGTCTTATTCATTTTTTAATTACTTTATTGAAAATAGAGGAAAACGCGTACATGTATAGATGTCTTATTCATTTTTTAATTACTATATTGAATGATGAGGAAAACGCTTGCATGTATAGACGTCCTAAGAAAAATAATCGAAACAGTGGCAGTACTAGACTGATACACCCAAATTCGTCTATGTAAATTTTTGTGTTTGAAAAATTCCGTCCGAACCCTTTGACTTTTTCGGGATCAAAAGTCGCAAATGTTCTTCTCTATCTCTATACCAAATTTTGTCAAAATCGTTGAACAGACGTCCGTCTGCCTGTCTGCTACGCTTTCACAGCTCGCTCAATTATCCGTCTAGACAGACATACTTTCGCATTTATTATATTGGATATTTGACAAAATATACCTTATTATAGTTTCATAAACTTGTCGGACTCGGTGTCAGCGTCGCTAGAATATACTAAAAATTAAGTAAAACCAAAACTAAACAGACAAAAAATTTGTTCCAATTTTGGCCACCGGGTCGGATAAATTTGTGGGACTATACCATGTGTATAGTCCCACAAACTTGATTTATTTAATCCGGTAGCTGTCATATTTTGACCACCATCGACCGGCTTATATTTGCAATTATGATTAGTTTTAAAAATAGTCTTTTAAATATAACGACATGAACGTTAGAAAAAATATATATGTAATTAAATTAAATTTACCTCGATAGAAATAAGCGGCTAATATAAAACGACCCAGGCAATTTAAAACATACACGGGGAAAATTCAAGAGCGCATGAAACGAAAACGAGTCTCGACACTGTCGATCAAAAGCTCCATTATAAATCATTAAAGTAAATTAAACTCCTTTTTAATTAGTCATTGTGGTGCGCAGAAATCAATCTCTCTTTTAATGTATCAGATGTGGGCCTTGTTTTATTTTTAAATCATATGTTGGCCATTGTTTCAAGCCGGGATATGGGCAGCCATGTTTACGGTTTTATTAAAGTGATTAAATATCATGGCGTAACGCCAACGGCGGCGGGTTAATTTTGACCCAGTCGGGTTCCTTTTTTGTCTCGTATAGGTTAATTCACTGCTGTTTCGACGACTTGCAAGTTTGATTTGTAAAATATACAAATCTGTTAATATATACACTTTGTATATGTTGTCTACTGAAATTGTGTTTGATGGTTCATGACCATGGCTTAGTTGACGGAAAATTAAAGAATTCCAGCGGGAACCAAAAAACCTCAATCCACGTGGACGTAGTCGCAGACATCAGCTATTTTAAGAAAGGTTTTTTTCTAAAAATACATACTCCTAAAATACAGACCCATAGACAGACTGGATAAAAGTGCAATGGTTCCTTGTTTTATAATGGAACCCTAAAAATGGTTTTTATTTAAAGCATTAAAGTTGCGTGCCTAAGTCGGAAGCGCGAACAAAGCCGCTAGCCCTTTTAATATTGCATCGTCAGACTTTGATGGCTTGTATCATCACCACTGACAGCCCACAATTTAGCCTTTAACTTCTATTTTACACTTATCGGAAAAGAAATACAAAATGTTGTTCATTCAAATGAACTTTTAAAAAATGTTTTTGTAACTTTTAGTGTACATACATACGTTCGGAATCCCTTTATTTAACAAAAGTGCCAACAAGATACTTTGGAACACATAAAACATTTTACTGGTACTGGAAAATTTGAAAGTGAAACGCCAGGAATCATGAATCATGACTGTGTATATATTCATAATTGAACCCGGTAGGTGGCACTGCAGTTGGGTTTTCAATTCAGGACGGGATGTCGGCCGGACCACAAGTAATTTTAAATTATAATAAGTCTTACAAATAATTATTAAATGTATAAAATGTGCACTATATTTTCCGCAGACGGCAAATCTCTGTGGAGATTTGGCGCTGTGATGATAATTTGGTCGGGAGTCGGGTCGGATCGGAAATGTAATGCGTCGGATGGTGTTCAGTTTTTTTTTTTTTTTAAATGATATAGTAAAACTTATAGCGAGGTTATCATATTGTACAAATCTATTACTGTACAAATGTAATTGCATGGAATGATGGCAAGAATGCAGGCTGTATTTCCGCGGTGAACAACCAGGCGGACCGTCAAAGAGATGTTTAATTGACATTAATCAGTGCAGCTTTGACAGTAAAACAGTATTTTTTTGCGGCTTCAAGAATTCTGATATTGTTTATTGAAAGCCAAATTTATTTGGTATTTCGGTGGACTGTTTATGAAAGCTAATTGTCACAAAGAGAGAATGTAGTATTAGATAAAAACAATATTGTCAAAGACTGCATCCGTAAGTGTTTTTTGTTCGAACCGCTAGAATATGGAATGCCGCACCGAAGTCCATTTTCCTCTTCACTAATATAGGTACATTCAATAAAAAGTGAATAGAAAGATAATAAGATAGGTAAACGCGCTATCTTTAGAGTATATCATCACGTTCCAGCAGGATTACAGTCCAGCGCTAGTCAATAAATTAAAATAAAGATACGACGCAACACGCTAATTTGCTACCACCTTTACAATTTTGAGTCGATACATAAAGGTAGAATCTTACTTACCAGTACGTGTAACCTAGGGTCTATAGACTGTAAAAAATCCATACTATCATAAATACGAAAGTGTGTCTGTCTGTAGTCTGTGAATTAATTTAACGAATTAAAAAATACGACTGCCCTACCATATTATTTTTGGAGTTTACCTCCTTAAGAAGCGATCTGCATATATAGCCTTTGGAATCTTATTCACATTTCTTATTAAATGATATTTTTTTGTGAATCACTAAATATTGAACTATAGTGTTATATATTTTTGGAATCTACTCATCATTTTCTAGATGATGATTATATAGTTAATCATATTTTCGATTTTTTTTTTCAATTTTGGTCTTTAATGCGGGACTACGGTCATCCCATCATTTAAAAAAAAAATATTACTAGCCTATGTCACCCGGAATAAGCTAGGGATTCTAACGATACCTCATTTATCAAAATCGGTTCAGGCGTATAGAAGTTATGGTGGAATATGCAAACTCACATACATACATACATACATACATACATGAACCCTGAAAACAATATACTCCTTTTTTCAGGCAGTCGTATAAAAATCCATACTATCATAAATGCGAAAGCGTGTCTGTCTGTCTGCTACATGCATTCATGCTGAGTTTGCACATGATGTTTTTTTTGTCTTTCCGTTTTGGCAATCTAAATCTACCATCCTCTAGTTGGTGGTATACCAGGCTTCAAATAAATAATTGCGAATTGGATTATTTCCCACCTAAATCATTGATACAAAGTGATGTGAAATATCATATCAAATAAGCTAGCTTCTGATATAACTTTATAGCGGTCTAAATTAACACAATTTTGCATATTTTAACTCCGTAGAACAATAGTGCAAGTTATATTAAACAAGGCACGTATAGTATTCATAAATTCAAAAGTAAACAATACTATCGCATAATTACTTACTTTACAACGAGGCCAACACAACGAAAAATTTTTAATCAAACGTCATCCGTCCGTCGAGCTTTTCTGTCTGCAATTACACCAAAATTCGTGTGATGTGCCCTTTACAAAGATAAAAAGTACTTGTGCATAGTGGAATTTTATCTTCTTCTATTCTACTTAATAAACTAATATTATAAATGCGAAAGTTTGGATGGATGTATGGATGTTTGTTACTCAATCACGCCGCAACGGCTGAGTGGATCTGGCTGAAATTTGGCACAGAGATAGATTATAGTCTGGAATAGCACATAGGCCACTTTTTATTCCGGAAAATTAAAGAGTTCCCGCGGAACCAACAAACCGCAAACCACGCAGACGAAGCCGCGGGCATTCGCTAGCTTGGAATACGTTTGTATGTTCCTTCATTACATATGGGTTCATCATTCGATTGTGCAGCTTTGTGCAGTTGTTGTTGTCACTTCTGTGAAGGTTTCTGACAGTGTTAAAGTGCACAACGTGGAAATGGCGTTCAAAAAAACATTGTAATGTACTATGTCCCGTATTAGCTAGTTTATCCTCATCGTAAATCGGTTCTTTGAACTATTTATAGAAATTAACGCATTCTTGATACACTTTCCGCGTGGATTTAAAGATCCCACTGCAATTTCTCAAAATCCTATTTCAGTGCACACCTATTCAAAATATAAACGATAAATGATTTATTTACCACTTGTGCCACTTATGTAACGTTAAGACTCTACCACCGGTTCGGAAAAATAATTCTACTGAGAAGAGCCGGCAAAAAACTCAGCAGTTGCTACTTTCATATAAAAGAAAAGGTTACAATATGTAGACAACACAACACATTCGTTACAAGTATTACACTGACTTGTGGGTCACTGGATGCGAGGCCGGTTGCTTCCATGCAACTTTGTCGTTAATAAAATCATCGATAGTGTAATAACCTCGATATATATCCTCCAGTATCCAAAATCTAAACCTACTGGTCTGAGTATGAGCTGTCCTCACTCCTCACTCATTCGTCAATCACGCCACTATTCCATCACACTACACACTACAGCCCATTAACGTCCCACTGCTGGGCACAGGCCTCCACTCTCATAGGAGAGAGGGAATTAGAGCTTAGACCCGCCACGCTGCTCCAATGCGGGTCGGCGGGCTTTAACGACTATTATCATGTCAGTGATAATAACCGGGACCGACGGCTTAACGTGCTCTCCGAGGCACGGGGGTGAAACACCGCCAAGTTCCCAACTCCGGGCTAGTACTGGGAATTTCTAATCAGAAAAACCCGATACTTATTTATGGCCCGACCCGGGACTCGAACCCAGGAGCTCGTCGGCCGCAGTCAAACATGCTAACCACTAGCCAACGAGGCAGTTTAGTTGGAACTATTCCATCGTGCATAATAAAAGAAAAATAAATCCAGCCTCCAATAACCGAGCATTGTTCGAATGGAAGTGGGCCACGGAACAGACAGCGAAGGGAATCGGCAAGCGTACCTCCCACGTCATTAAGCCCGCCACGACAGGCAGACACCTCTAAAGAATGTGCTCTTAATAAGTCATCAGCTAAGTAAAGCCCCCGCGCGGTCTCGAGGGGTGCCATGGGGTGGGTGGGTGGAGCGGCGTTCGCACAAAAATGACACAAAGTATAAAATCTGCATAGAGTAATGGGAGTAGCCTCTCAGAGGCCGCCGCGTGTAGGGATCAAAGGTGACGCGGCGGGCGCCCTGACGCATCTGCGGCGTTGGGCTTTAATATGACTTTGCATCGATGTTGTTTCCAGGCTGCACACTTTCATCTGACTGAACGTTAAAGCGCTTTGTGAGAAAATGAGAGAATCAAGTTTATGAGAAAATTTGAAAATCGAGTTGCTTGTATTAATAATTAGTGAAATATTAATAATTAGTGAAATATTAATAATTAGTGAAATAGAAACGCATCTACAGCGTTTAACTTTAATAAGACTAATTGTAGTTACGAGCCTTTGTGAGTCTACATTTTCATTTGACTGAACGCTAAAGTTTTATGAGAAAACAAGATTACATTTTTATAGTTCGAGATATTAATTAGTATGAAGAATAGATGGATATACTATATGAAACTTGGGAATTAAATAAGGTTCTGAAGCATTTTTACGAAGCCTGCATCTATTATATTTGAATTTTCTTACTAGATGATCGCTGCAACTTTTATTAATTAATTTCAGAATATAATACATGAAATATTAAATAGATATATATATCCTTGTACATAAGTAATGTAGCCTTCAACTACACTTATGCAATTTATACTCGCCATATCAGTATGAATTTTTTTCTTAGTAGTATTAGGTTATTTGTTCGTTTTACATTTTTAATAACAGTAGGATGTAGGTACTTTGTGAAAATACGGTTCTGAGTCTCAATAGTCTCAGGGGGGCGGGCTGGAATTCGCAAGGTCGTTGAACGTCGTAAGTATTGTCATACCCACTTATACGAGTATAGACAGCTACGCTTAGTTGGGAGGGAAATGTGAATAAATCATCATTTTTGTTCTTTTTGTAAAAACTAATTGCTGATGTACCTACTCGTGACATTTTGACGACCTTCATGTCGCAGTGGTGAATGGGGTCTTATGTCCCGATTTCGTTTCCTGACAGGGTCAAATTGGATATTTATAATTTCAGAACTTTCCCTGGTCTGGTCGGATCGGCCAGTGGCCTTGGCCAGTTAGTTACTATCATTTCATTTTATCATTTATTCAATTTAGGTACAGTTTAGGTACATATATTGACGTCCATTACTTACATATAAAACATGATGGTGATAATTAGTTACGGTATCTTAAAACGTTCTTCTCGTACCGGTAAAGACGTATCGCCAAGCGATTTGAGCGTTCCAGTATGATGCCATGCGGAAACTGATTAAGGGGTATTGGCTTTTAATGTAACTGCCGTACCCCTAACATGTTTTCCCGTTACCAGCTTAGACTACATCATTTTACCATCAAGTGCAATCGCAGTCAAGGGCAAACTTATAATGATATAAAATAAAAAATGCGACCGGGATTATGCGGAAAATGATATTAATCGAATTAGACCTGTTAGTCCAATTAAATTATCTGACCCGGTGACAGCGTCACTAGTATATATGAAAAAAAACAGGCAAATTAAAGAAAATTTAAATAATTAGCGACATTAGTCTCAGTACTTTAATACAGTTAACCTTAACAGTTAATTGTTGACGCGAGGAGTATCGAAATACGATACTTTTTAATACTTAAATAAAACCGCGCCCAGCAGTCTACGCAACAATTGTCATTATTACATAATTTTCTTAAAAATAAAAAATATATAAGTTTCCATTATCAATAGATATATGCTATCTTACGATTAAAATCTAGCATTAAACAATTGCTAGTAAAC
Source organism: Erebia palarica (assembly GCA_964035005.1). NCBI lineage: Eukaryota > Metazoa > Arthropoda > Insecta > Lepidoptera > Nymphalidae > Erebia > Erebia palarica. The sequence goes on along the minus strand of OZ035986.1, from coordinate 34,726,332 downwards.
TCAGGATTACCGCCCAAGCATGTATACTTCAATGCCCAGCGTTGCTTTTCAGTTACATCCCTAGCTAATGCTGATAAGTCAAGTTAGGTTATAATAAGTCAGATTTTGATAAAACCCTGACTTTTGCAACCCACATTGGTTTTAAGGTGGTCAAATTGAAGTTGTGGATTAATCATAACCACCTATGGTGCAATTGACTCGTAGGATATTCAAATAAATATCATACATGCAGTTTCTTTTAGAGCTTTTGACAACGGCGAACAAAGCATCCGTTATGTTTTAGAATTTCTCTATTGTTCGAGCGGAAATCCGGCCCCCAACGTTTGTTAGTTATGCGCGAAAATTATACTACAACAAAATTCGTAGAACGCTACAAATGGCGCTGGTTCTATTTTTGAACTCCACCGAAAAATATAAAAAATAAAACGATACAACACATTAAAACGTCCGTCAAAAATCGCTATTTATATATTTTTACGGACTTTGGTATGATACAACCATAGAGTTATACGCCTAGAGTTAGACGCTTCTACCCCGCCACCAGGGCAGAGGTGTCATCGCCTTCGCAGCCTTAGCGTGGTCGTCAAACTTTCATTATTTTTCACACAGATCATGCGCCATTTGTACGTTATCGGAAACTTACGAAAAATTGTGTTTTTTGTGTTCTTTTTTACCTATATTATGAGAAATTGTATGAATTTGTATGTACCTAGGTAATAATCAGCTGTTATTAAGTGAACAAAAATAATATTTATGTGGGATTAAAACAAAACAATTTTAAGCTGTCTATGAACTTTGAAAAAGTTCAAATTCAAACATTATTTTAGAAGCGCATTTGAATCTTTACTGTCACTGTTTTTAAAGATACAATAATATAGACATGTCTCCTCCCTATAATAGATGTGTAGTCTTTGGTTGCAAGCTTTTTAATACTACACTTTCTCGTTGTGATAACGCATTGTTCGCGTTCGAGGGAATTACTTTGTCCCCTCGTATTATATCGCGCAAGTGTTACCCCCGCCACTTGTGAACGACACGGCGCGGCGGTCGGAGTGCACCTTAGGCTGATGACACACCTACGCGAATACCGAAGCACAATCTTCGTCATCGTCAACCGATAGGCACCCGATACACTACCAATCTGACTGTGCACCTACCTACCGGGTGCCATAGACGTCTCTTGACATATGTAGGTATGACACACCTACGCGAATACCGAAGCACAATCTTCGTCATCGTCAACCGATAGGCACCCGATATACTACCAATCTGACTATGTACCTACCTACTGGGTGCCATAGACGTCCCTTGACATGTGTAAGTATAACACACCTACGCGAATACCGAAGCACATTCTTCGTCATCGTCAACCGATAGGCACCCGATACACTACCAATCTGACTGTGTACCTACCTACCGGGTGCCATAGGCGTCCCTTGACATACCTATGTAGGTATGACACACCTTCGCGAATACTGAAGCTCAATCTTCGTCATCGTCAACCGATAGGCACCCGATACACTACCTATCTGACTGTGTACCTACCTACCGGGTGCCATAGGCGTCCCTTGACATGTGTAAGTATAACACACCTACGCGAATACCGAAGCACATTCTTCGTCATCGTCAACCGATAGGCACCCGATACACTACCATTCTGACTGTGTACCTACCTACCGGGTGCCATAGGCGTCCCTTGACATACCTATGTAGGTATGACACACCTTCGCGAATACTGAAGCTCAATCTTCGTCATCGTCAACCGATAGGCACCCGATACACTACCAATCTGACTGTGTACCTAGCAGGTGCCATAAACGTCCCTTGACATATGTAAGTATGACACACCAACGCGAATACCGAAGCACAATCTTCGTCATCGTCAACCGATAGGCACCCGATACACTACCAATCTGTCTGTATACCTACCGGGTGCCATAGACGTCCCTTGACATATGTAGGTAATCTTATTAGATTCCTTCCACTCGCCGCGGACGCCTCACTTTATGTAAAGAAAGAAAGAAAGAGCGCATACGCTTTCCAGTGTAGGGTCGTCATTTTAGCAGCTTGGGATCCCAACGATCGATTCTTCATTCTTCAACGCCATCGAACTTCAGCTTCGCCACTGGTCGGTGACTGGTTATCTTTCGGATTTTCTCATTTCTTGATCGCGTAGGAAAACTCCAATCATAATATCTCATCACAGCCTTTGAGTGACTGTTAGCCTTTTAATTTGGCTATGTATCGGATCCGTATCTATGACATCACTGGCAAGACGCACTGCTCGAAGACTTCAAGGTCCTCATATGCAAAATACCTAGGAGGACCTCCCGAAGTTAATTAATAATTAAGGTACTCTCTACGGAGTAGAGTACGCAAATGAGAGCACTGCTCTAGCTGCTGTCTAGGGAGACAGCAGCTAGAGCAGTGTGGGAGAATCCTAATTTCGGTCAGTCAGGATCAAATGCAGACGCACTTGCCACGTCTAATTAATTGATGGTTTATAGACTGCCTTATTATTATGTAGACACATAACCAGTGTGGACTCTATAAAGTAATACTTTAATTACGGTCTGAATATTGAAGTGATAAACTTTATCAATTTATTATAACCTTTGCATCTTAAAGTCAAGTTGTGTTCCGTGAAAACGGCTGAAACCAACGTCCTCTATGCAGTTACTGAAACCATTGCTATGGAGCTTTTGTATGTTATAAGTTGTTCTTATAAAGAACAACTTCAACAAATCTATTTTAGCTATAAAGTATATTGTAATAAAGTGAATAAATAGATGAAGCATCCATTAAGCTGTCTTATACTGAATATGAAGTCTAACATCTAATAATTATTAATTTCTTTTCCAATGGTATTTTCAATACTAACTAATATAATTAGTTTTTAATTTAGATTTTAATTTATTTCTTACTTTTAATACTAACTTAATTATTATAGGAGTACATCGAAAGAAACTTGCACCAACCACGATTCATTAATTCATTGTATTCATTCAAAATTTAATTTATAAACGAATCTCTTTATAGTCCGGTCAGTCCAGAACAAAACCTCAAGCTCTATTCGTAGGATTACAGAAATAAACCATTACCGCAGCAAGTATAACTAAAAATCAATAGATCACAACAACTGAAATTGTCACAATAATTGATACTTACAGGTTTTACTTCTCTCTCTCTCTTTCTCTCACTTTCTTACTAACCCATTGCCGAGTCACTGCTGAGCACTGGTCTCCTCTCCAATTGAGAAGAGAATGCTGGCCATGTGCGGGTTGACAGACTTCATACACTTTCGAGAACATTAAGAAGAACTCTCGGGCGTGCAGATTTCCTCGCGATGTTTTCCTTCACCGTTTGAAGCAAGTGATATAACGCACATAACTTTGAAAAGTTGGAGGTGCGTGCCCGGGGATCGAACCCCGTACAAGAGGTCGGACATCTTAACCACTAGACTAGGTTTTACATAATAGGTCATTCTTAATTGAAGATTTTAACTTTAGTCACCACCAACAAAATAAACTTACTAAAAAAATGCAAAGTCAGTTAAGATCTTGCTGCAAGCTGAAGTCTGCAGGTGTAAATAGTATCTTCAACATATTCAATAAAAACAGTAGATGGGTGCACTCAGTAAAGAGCGGTAAACAAGCTCATCACTGCCATTAATTATATCGAGAAATTCATTCATTATCAATTTCGATTGAGCTCCGGCGACATCTCAAGCGCTTATTTGTGCCCACTCGACACTCCAGCAAAAGGGGAGTGGGAAACTGACAGTTAATTGCTACACTGAATGAAATCTCTACACATAAAAAGGTCTTGAACTGGATAAAATATCTACATATAAAATTAGTAATAGCTGCCCCGTTAGCACCTGTAGGATACGGAACCCTAAAAATTCTTTAACTGAATTAAATCTCTACATACTATACAAAAGAAAAATATTGAACTGAATGAAATCTATACACATAAAGATAAAAAGTCTTGAACTTAGTCAAACCTCAACGCAAAAAAATGTAAATGTCTTGAACTGTGTTAAATCTCTCCACATAAAAATAGAAAAGTCTTGAACAGAATGAATTCTCTACATATAATACTTAACAGAAAGAAAAGTATCGACTCTCACACACTCTTCTTCGCCGAGAACAAAAATGGAATACCTGACTAGTACTTTATTGTAAGCAAATCAAACGCAGAGCGGTCGAAGTCGCGGGTATCAACTAGTATTCATATGAAAGAAGACGCTCCATTCACGCACAAGTAATTGGGCAGGCGGTTTTATAGCAAATATTAATTGGCTAAGCCGTGTGATGACTCTTTGATATCAATTGATTACCAATTCAAAGCGGGGACCAGACGAGATTCTTGATTCATTTGACAACCTCCAATTTATTATTCTTAAAAAACAACTGCCTATAGTCTAGGAAACGGAGCGGTTTGTTATATGGAAGCATGGAGGCTTGACAGGGTTGAATGAACGAATTAAAGAAAAACATACGGAAGATATATTTATATCTACCTATTTAATATTTTGGACTGAAAAATTACTCGTTTTTTTTAGAATAATCATAGTATAGTACACACAGAAGGTAGTCATATTTACACTAAAAACCAAATATCAAAAGAAATAATCATGCAAAACTAAACTGAACTGAATATTTAAACTGATCGTAATATTATTATCAAACCTAAACTTCATACTTGGATAATGAGTATAGTACAAAAATAACCAACTTCCTTTCCAAATTCTTTTGGATATTTATAAAATACGTTTAACTCATTATACTTTATCATACTGTAAAGTTTAATCGTCCGAGGAATTAAATATGTACTGTTGGTGTCCACTAGCTTCCTTTCCTAGGAAAAAGTTACGAGGGAATTTGTGAATATTCTTTTGAATAACCTACATGTCAAATGATATGTTAGCCAGCCGTTTGAACTTTACAGCTGGTGTACAGTCAGTTTCGTGGTGCATATTTTGATAAAGAGATGCTGATTGGATTGGTTGGCACAGTAACTATTGCACAGAATGCCAACTATTCTATTGATTGAGAACAAAGATATAGATACGAATTGAGGCTAAGCCTGCTCGATCTACAGAACTATTCTGAAGCTAACGTAAAGTGCCTACTTTAAATGAAAAGAGGAAGGTTCCATTGGTATTCGGCAGCAAGTAATTGGCGTCAGACGGTTTTAAAGCAAATAATTAATTGGCTGAGCTGTGTGATGGATCTTTGATATCATTCGTTCACCGATTCAAATTGGAGGGCGCACGATTCGGCCGTGAATCGAGATTCATTAGACGGTTTACCATTCACTGCTTTTGGTGGAAACGGAAACATACGAAAAGCTCTCGTTTGTAGCTGAGCGGTTTTGCGAAAAAAAATTTTGATTGAAACTAACAACCAAAAATAGAGCATTTCGAGCATTAGCTTCGAGAAGTTTTGCAAAATATTAGACGGATTAATTCATCTATATACATTCGTGAACAACGAAAGTTACTGCGAAAATGCAAGTGGGTAAAATCATGTGCGAAAAACTAACTATAAAATGATAAATAGTTACTTAAATACATAACTTTATTAACTGAATAGTGAACCTAAAACCAACCGTCAGATAAAATGAATAACTTGACTTCAATAAGGTATTTTCTTTTTTAAGAAACCAAGCGAAATTGAGTACATTTTAGTTATAGTTGAAGCAATAATAGAGCTTAACAAAAGATTAGAATTAATAAGTAATAATAATAACCTAACACTTTGTGATCGTGTGAATAAGTAGGTTTTTATTGAAAAAAAATGCCACGATATCATTGGGCACCCCGCGCCCTTAATGTAATTATTAGCTAAATAAGTAATTCAGTAATATCAAACATTAATCGTAGTAGAAGCGGTACGTTTTTTTAATTGGTCACGTTCAAGTATCGATTTTGTGAAAACACCCCTCCGGAGTTGTCGCCCTGGCCGGCCATAAAAAAATAAACGGCATTATATTTTGGACGTTCGGCTCCGAACGATTGTCGCTCCCTCTCGCCTCGCTTTCTTCGTCCCTTTCTTTTTAATTCGCCGTATTTTTATTTGCTATGATAAATTGTACTGCGGCGGGTAGGGGCCCTTTTGTTTCGGTAATTTTTTATGTCTGGTGTATCGCTTAATTGCGTGGTGGTTTACGGAAGCCCATTGTGCAATGTGGGTCAGGCTCGCAGACGACGGACCTGACCTGCTTACCTTGCAACCTTCTCATGGACAGACAGCCACAATTAATGAATGTGGAAATAACGGCCTACTTTTTAAATGGAGTTAGAACAATGAAAAATTAATTGTGATAACTATATGAGCGCCGGTCGGGGCCCCGCTCCATTTTGTCCCGCACACATTTTTTTATTAGACTGTGGAAATAATTTTCTATTAACCGCGAAGACGTTGAGTTTTTTTTTTATTTTTAAATATCATTCACAATTATAGCAATTAACTGCGTTATTAATTACCTACTACTGGGGGGGTCTCTAATTGATTTATTTCCTGCAACATGCATGTCCGCTGACCAGCTGGGCTACTACCAAAGCATAAAGCAATATTATTTTTAAATAACAGTTATATGGCACGTAGCTTGCCGTGAAGGATTATAATTCTAAAACAAGAACTCCAACAATATTGAAATAATATGGATTTAAACTATGGTAGTATGCCATTGCTTATTGCATTATAATATTAAACATTGCTGATTAAATTTTTTGTGTTCACATTTAAGTATTTGTACACTCATTAAAAAATATATTTTCTTGCACACGGTTAATCAAAAATTATATAACGAGATGATATTATAAAATGACCTTAAAAATAATGACATTAAAAGATGGTTCCCACTTGCTGCAGGGAAGGACCCAAGCAACCGGTGCTCAGGGCTCCAGAGAGAGGAACCTACTCACAATTCGCGCCGTCTCAAGTATGTTCCTGCCTTCTGCATCAGACCCTTTATCCAACAACCAAGCATAAGCTTCTTAAGATGTTTAAAATGCCCTTATTATCACAGATATTATCAAAACCGAACATAACTTTATAGCATTTCAACGTGTAATTAGAGACCCTGATAATTAGTTACAGTTCCACGTGTAATAAGTACAGATTCATATGTGTAAATATTATGTATAGAATAAAAATTTCATGACATTAAATAAAACAGCTAATTTTTACATTCAAAGACAGACTGATCAATGGCGAATTCGAAGCTAATATGCAATTGTATTCGATACCGAAATTAGTCAATAAAACCAAGTTGGTATTCTAATTATAGCGGAAGAGGACTTTATTTAAAAACCATCAAGTCTCAATGGCCAAAGCGTATCTGTAAGCGATCCGTCTCGATGGATACTTCGAAACGGTAAGCTATTGTATTGTATTATAAGGCCAGGATTACACTAGTAAGTTATTGCGTAAGTAACTTAGGTAAATGACATATGCATGCAACGCTGTATACATTTCGTAAGTTTCCCATGTGAACGACTTATGTGAGCAAATTTTATAATTGTAGCCCTGGCCTTACACGTTACACAGCGTTAGTAGATATTCATACAGTGTGTCGATGCCCATGCAAATGACAGATCCAGCTACCGTGACAGTTGTAGAACCTAGAGGTTTGTCTGGTGGGTGGCTATGGTCGTGGCTAGATACCACTCTACCGGCATAGACGTACTGCCAAGCGATTTAAGATTCCAATACGTTGCTGTGTAGGAACCGATTAGGGGTATGGATTTTAATATAACTGTCTTACCCCAAACAGGTAAGCCCGCTACCGTCTTTTACCATTAGGTGAGATCGCAGTCAAGGACTACATTTTAGTGGAATAAAAAAAGGGCATACGAGTTTGTCATTCTTTTTTAATCCACTACAATTTAGCCCTTGACTGCGATCTCAACTGATGGTAAGAGAAGATGCAGTCTAAGATGGTAGCACGGCTAAACTGTTAGGGGCATGGCAGTTATATTAAATCCATACCCCTATTCGGTTTCTACACGGCATCGTACCGGAACGCTTAATCGCTTGGCGGCACGTCTTTTACCGGTAGGGTGGTTACTAGCCACGGCCGAAGCCACCAGGCCAGACCAGGGAAAATTCAGAAATTATAAATTTCCAAACCCTGCATAGGATCGAACCCGGGACCTCCGCACGTTAAGGCAACAGCGCTCAACACTGCGGCCACGGAGGTCGTCATAAGAGTGACCGTATTGCAAATTCTGCCAGTTTTCTCCGTCACGTGCCTGTTCCCCCGCAGCGTTGCTTTGTCTAGACGCTTCTGTCGAACTACTGATAAGAAAGACTGTAGGTATCTCGTTAGACTGTGGTAGTATTATGCATTTGAGGAGCGGAAGAATAGTTCCATGCGCTCATTATATTGTGTTTCAAGTAAAAAGTAAACATTATATAATACCAGGATATCGCGCTCCGGTGTCAAACCTATTAGTGGTAAGCGAGACGCAAATTGACACCGTGGATATCAATACATTGAAATGTTCTTCTATGGCGATCGACGTGTTATACTTATGAACGAGGTTGGAGTAGTTCTTAGAAACTCTATACGTTTTTACATGAATGGATGATATGACACTTCGATTTATAAAGTTGAGCATAAACAGGCAGATTGACAGTGATTCTCTCTCTCGCTTTCATACCCATTACCGGCTCATTATTGAGCACGAGTCTCCTCTCGGAATGCGAAGCGTTTGGTCATAGTCTAACACGCTGGCTAAGTGCGGATTGGCAGACTTCACACACCTTCGAGAACTTTAAGAAGAACTCTCGGGCGTGCAGGTTTCCACACAATGGTTTCCATCACCGACGGTTTTGATGACCTCCCTGGCGTAGTGTTGAGCACTGTTGTCTTAACAGTCCCGGGTTCGATTCCCGGCAGGGTCAATATGGGAATTTATAATTTCTGGTGGGAGGCTTCGGCCGTGCCCTACCGGCAAAGACGTGACACCAAGCGATTTAGCGTTCCAGTACGATGCTGTGTAGAAACAGATTAGGAGCCATGCCACTAACAGGTTAGCCCGCTACCATCTTAGACTGCATCATCACTTACCATCAGGTGAGATCGCAGTCAAGGGCTTACTTGTAGTAAATAAAAAACCCTCTTTGAAATGTTGGAGGTTGCCCGGGGGCATTAAAAGGGAACAAGCATTCCAAAAAGAAGATCAATTTACCGAATCTCTGCCGTACATCCTGCGAAACACCGCCAACTTCAACTCCGGGCTAGGACTGAGAATTTCTAGTCAGAAAAGCCCAACAATTATTATGGCCTGACCCGATAGTCGAATCCGGAATCTCGTCAGCCGCAGTCAAACATGCTAACCACTAGACCAACGAGGCAGTTGCCTATAAACGCTCAGGTTTTATTGAAAATTCTATCAATGAATCGAGAAAATAGCTCACAAAGTTGGTGATATTGGAAGGCCCTGTCTTTTATTTATGGTTCAACAAGCATTCCTTGTCCTGTAATAAAATTGCCAGTACAACAAGCCATCAACGGAGAATCGCTGGCATGTTAAGCGAAAAAGCCTCACTTTTTGGGCGTGCATTTAAAGTCCATTCACGATTCTTCCCAAAAACGTACCCAAAAAGAATCGCGTCGCTTTATAGCATTTCCCTTTTAAGCATTAATTTAGAAAGGCACCTGTGCTAACTGCACCTGAAAAACGTGCCACACTGTGTCGGATTTTTCCAATACAATCCAGTGCTTACATGGAATCAATTTTTTATTCGCAGCGAGCTTTTAGTTTGAGGGCCAAAATACCTCTGTGATAAAGTGGGTCACGGCTTGAATATTTGACTCTTTAGCTTTTCCGACATCCCTTTGTAGTTTGTACCCTTGAACGAATTAGCCCTCACTCGTCAGGCAACTATTTGCTAATATATGAATGTGAATGATTTCGTGAGTGGTGCAAAGCTTATTGGGTATTTAGAGTTAGAGCTGTAATTATTTATACCTGAAGTACAAATTCAATATAAGGTAAGTGCAGTGCAGTACGACTACCAGCTCGCTGGACCGATGACTTAAAGAAGGTGGCAGAAAGATGGTGGCTGAGGAAGGCGGATGTTTGGTGGAGCGCTTCCGAAAAGGCTTATGTCCAGCAGTGAACGTGTACAGGCTGATGATGATGATGAATGAAGTTCAAAATTAAGAAATGATTAAGACAAGTTTATTATTTGCAACAACTAAGTGTATAGTCTAGACGGAAATAGGAAAAGTTTTAGTCCAAATAAAATAAAGTTTTTAGCCAAAATTCTTTAGAGATTTTCGACAAAATTTTACATTCGAAATCAAAATTCTATTATATTATTAATGTTGACAAATCTGTGGTGGCGCTTATGCTACGTACCACCTCTACCATAATTTCAGAAAGATCCCCTTTCCTAAAAAATTCAGAGGCTAATTGGGTGCTAAACATTTAAAAAAACATCAGTTCAGAAAGAAAATTCTACTGAAAAGAGCCGAGAACAACTCAGCAATAAGTGAGTGCAACTATGCTTTTCTAAATAAAGTGTTTAGTTTTCAGGTAGGTTACTATGTTTTTAATACAGGTAGCTCCTTAAAGATAGGTAGTTACCTGAACGTTGTAAAAATGCATAGGGTGACTTTTTGTTACAATGCCTGTTTAAAATATAATAAGTCTAGTCAGGGGGAGGGTATTGTGGACATAAGAGGGACTCAATTATACGCTGAATGGGACGACATACCCATATTTATAGTTTGCGTCACTGGCTTAAGTGTTTAGGGTCCCGTAGTCAAACAAGTTTGTCTAGTGCGGTTTTTTGTATGGAAACTTTTTACTGCTACATCGCACATCAGGGGCCATACAGCCAACGACTCAACCAACGACCAATATTACTCAAAATGACAGTTTGATGTCGCGTACATTGACGTTCCTAAAATATGGATTATAATTCTAAAACACGAAAGTCAACAATAATAAAACATTATGGCTTTAAGTGTTGGCAGTAGAAAATACTTTGAAAGAATCCTGAAAAGGATTGGTTTTACGACATGTCTTGAACATGAAAAGTCGAAAAAATAATTGTATTGTACCTACTATAGTAATATCTCATGAATTATTTAGGCATATGTAGGCGTTTTCAATTCATTTTGAGGTTTCTCACGACAGTTTTTGGAAAATAGTTTGCCTTAAGTAATTACCATCAAAGTGTTTTTTTTTAATTCACTACAAGCGAGCCCTTGACTGCGATCTCACTTGATGGTGATGATGCAGTCTAAGATGGTAGCGGGCTAACCTGTTATATGGTATACAAAACCCATACCCCAAATCGGTTTCTTACACGGCATCGTACCGGGATGCTAAACCGTTTGGCGACACTTGTTTATCGGTAGGGTTGTAACTAGCCACGGCCGAAGCCTTTGACCAGGCAAGGTTTACCAACTGTCATTACTAGATACTAAACGCACGCACTTAGGTATTTAGTTAGTTTTAAAGAAAATATTAATAAAGTAGATGCCCGCAACATTTCACGGTGAAATGCTAAAGTACCTACCATCATATTATGTACAATAATTAGTATGATAATTCATTTTAAGTTATTTCTATATTTAAATTGTAGCAAAGGGTGGGTAAAATGATACTAAGAAGGTAGGTGTAATTGCTATGCTTGTTACTAAACAATCTATAGCGGTATATTATAGCGGTGATAACATAGTGGATAAGACTCCGGCCCTTATTGTTGTGGTCTTTATTATAATGATAAATGAGGTAGCTCAATGGCCTATAAATTAGTATTCATACTAATCTTACTAATATTTAATATTATAAATGCGAAAGTTTGGATGGATGTATGGATGTGTGGATGTATCTGGCTGAAATTTGGCACAGAGATAGATAGTCTGGAATAGCACATAGGCTACATTTATCCCGGAAAATTAAGGAACTCCCGCGCGAACCAAAAAACCTTTATGGTAACGTAAACGTTTATGGTAATACTAGCTAATGCTCGCGACTTCATCCGCGTGGATTAAAGTTTTCTGATTCCCGCGGGAATTCTCTAATTTCTCGGTAAATTTCGGAGTAATACATATGTTGCACGGTGACAGGATACTCGTAGAAATAATACACACAAATGATGCTTCTTATTGAATAATTCCACGTTCAGTTATTTTATGTGTTTAATACTTGTAACGCGGTTTAGTTTACCCGTAATACCAATAACAATTACTGGCGACCATAATGATTACACTTTCACTAACAGATAAAGAATGACTCAAAAACCGCCAAACGATCTTATTTAAAGAAGAAAAATTTAGTATGATGACGTTTTTGTCATGACATTATATTTCTCTAATCCAATTTAAAGTCAAATGAGTTCTTATTATTCATAAACGCTAACACATAAGTGCCTAATAATTGGCTATGTCCTCCTTTGGGATGCAACCTACCTCTGAATTTCGTCAAAATCGATTGAACAAGATGGGCCATGAAATTAAAGGCCGTGGGTAAACAGAGCGAATATAACTATAGATAGCGTTCCGTTACGTGCAGTAGGAAGCTCCCTTTGAAGGCCTATGTTCAGCACTGAAGTTATGATGTTATTATTGACAAAGGTTATACCAAGGTCCCCTTTATTCGTTTAGCAGTAAATCGAGTTGCACTTTCGTACGACATTCTGAACAAATTAGATTGTAATGTGTACGTACAAAGTGATTGAGAAACGCATACGTTGTAGTCGCGCGGAATTGAGTTACTGTCTACTGCCGCCGTCGTCGTAATGTGCATAATTCGGTAAAAGTACGAAGGGAATGAAGGCTGCCGGCCATTTAAGGTAATAACATCTGTGCTGTATCTTTGACCGATGGAAAGATTTAATTTGATGTTGATATCGCTTACAGAATGCTGTTTTCTTGGTACTTTTTAGCTAACAAATGTTTGATTAGGTGGCTGGAGGTCGTCCTACCCTAAATAGGGGGGCGGGAAGCGGGAGGATGAGGAAGGCGGAGTGCCTATACCGTGTTTGCTTCGAAAAGACCCGTTTCCAGCAGTGGACGCATAAAGGCTGATGGATGGAGTGAGTATTATATAGATATTACTAGCTGATGCCCGCGACTCCGCTTCAGAAAACATGTTGTGCCGACCCTACGTAGCGTGGTTCAATGGCAGGAAGAAGAAGAAGAACAAGTACATTATTGGTATTGGTGTCTATTTAGCAGACTTACTTTTATTTATTACCGGTGATGCTTTTCGTGTTGCGACGCAAAAATGCATTCGTGGGGCCACACACAGAAATGACAACCTTTGATTAAAAAAGTTCAGGAGACTTTTGAAGCTGACTGCCGCTTCAATTTCGAGTTGAAACTGTTTAGAAATTAAAATGCGAAAAACCTGTCACTGAAACTCACTGCTTGTTAGGGAAGTCTATATTTGATTTAACTTCTCTTCTGTATTTATTCGAATCTATTTAATCACGGTATGGTTTGGGCAGTTATGTCCGTAAGTGGAAACAACGTACTTACCAATAAGTTCTCGAGTGGAAACCGCGAAACAATTAGGTACAAAATGTAGTGTGGAGTGTCCTACAGTTTGTTTTTAATGTTTCGCTTCCAATTATCCTCTGACGATGTTTCAAAGACTTTTTTGTTGCGAGTTTTGCTCTGAAAATGTTGCCAACTCACGACGGTCGTCTCTGCGTATATCGACAACGTAGAGTTGTACCTATCATACATATCTAAATAAATAATTAAATAAAACAAATTTTAGGCATTAACATCAACATCTTCATCAACCGTTTTACGGCCCACTGCTGAGCACAAATCTTCCTAAGAATAAGAATGTTTTAGGCCTTCGTCTACCACGCTGGCTACGTGTGAACTAGCAAGCTTCACACATCTTTGGAACTCTATGAAGAACTCTCAGGTATGAAGATTATCTTGATTATCTTGATACAATATTTTCCTTCAGTGCCACAGAAAGTGAAACTTAACTTCGTTAGCGTGGATTGACAGCGTGAAATTTTCAATTTTCCGGGATACAAACTATGCCTATACCAAATTTCATCAAAATCAATTGAATAGATGGGCCATGAAAGCATAGCAGACAGATAGACACACTTTCGCATTTATAATATTAAGTGTGGATTAGTATGGATTTGCTTAAAAACACATGTACCTAGCTTATTAAGCTAGGTACATGTGTTTTTAAGCAACAGAGGGTGAGTATTACACCGAGATCTTAACCACCTGGATATGAACGCTTTTAATGGATATGCCCTCAAGTATTTTGGCGGAAACAGTTGGATTTGAGTTCCCTCAAATGTGTTTGCATTTCGGGAATAGAAATGTAGCGCTGTGGGGTATAAGCTGACTGGAACTGACACCGGCTCCAGGAGCACCCCTTTTACAATCCTGTTTAGAAATATCTCTCAGGGGTGTTACTATTGTTTTATAGGCTGTATCTGTGTGATGGCTATCTGTGGTAAATATCTATGGTAACACTATCTGTATAAGTCCGACAAACTTATCTGACCTGGTGACAGCATCACTAGTAAATATTAAAAATAAAAAGCGCGCGTGTGTGTGTGTGTGAATTGCACACACACACACACACGAGTCTCTAGTTTATATATGTCACCGTAAGATTGTAAAAACCGTTAGATTATAATCTAACTCGCGAAATTCTAAACTGTCGAAAGATTGTAAACTGTTCAATGTTCTGAGTGTAAATTTTTGAAATATTCATTTTATTTACGTTTTCTTGTCTCTTTCTTGTAGATTAGGTTAGGGTTCGACATAAAAAATCAAGTAGTGCCCGGCCGCAGGCCGGGCACTTAGGTTTTATCGGGTTTAAATACCTATCAGATTACAATCTACCGGAAAATAATGCGTTAAATTCTAATCTTTCGACAGTTTAGAATTTCGCGAGTTAGATTATAATCTAACGGTTTTTACAATCTTACGGTGACATATATAAACTAGACCGATGCCTAAAACGCTTTATATGTAACGGTTATAGGTGCAGAAAGTTATGAATTGTCGATGAAGTTATCCACGCCGGCGAAACCAAAATCTAAAACTTTAAGTGAACTCACAACGATGTTGGAAAAACATCTACAATGTCTAAAACCGAGCATATTGGCGGAAAGGTTTAAATTTCGACAGCGCAAAGAGAAGGAAGGTGAAAGTATAGCAGAATACGTGGCCACATTAAAACGCATGTCTAAAACTTGTGAATTCGGTAGTTGGTTAGAAGAGGGTTTGAGAGATCAAGTTGTGTGTGGTATTACGGGTGAAACGATACATCAATGGTTGTTTGCGGAAGGCAAACTCGATTTTGGGAAGGCGTCTAGCCTAATCATTAGTTTAGAAGCGGTGGTAAAGAACGCTGCCATTGTAGAAGGGCCTTCAAGTTCCAGTGCACGGTAAGGCGGCACAAGCAAAGTCATGGAATATCAGGCTGTAACAGCAGGGCGCGTCGATGAAGGAGGGCGGAAGGCTTTATCAGTCGGTATTCGCTGGTATGGGAAGAAAGGATGGGTGCACTACTTCAGAGGCACCGGTCGCTTCTTCGTCATCAGATCATGTATAGGTTCAGCCGTGCAAAATTTGTGGACAACAACACACCACCGCTTTTTTTATATGTATAGCGAGCAAACGAGCAGTCGGATCACCTGATGGTAAGTGATTACCGCCGCTCATGAACATTTGCAGCACCAGAGGAACCGCTAATGCGTTGCTGGCTTTTGAGATATTTGTTTATCCGCCGATTTGAAGAGCCCCATATTATAATCAAGAGGGAACACAGAAGATTGAAGCTGGTTCAACAAATTTGCGGGTATGTGGCAGAAATGGCCTGGAATACCAGGTGATGGAAGAGGACCAGGCATCCAGGTGGTGAGGATGAAATTTATTTCTGCGACGTAGGGTGCGACTGGAGAACACGGATGGTGGTATTAGTTTGAATAACTCCTCATTGCTTCCTGCAGATACAGTTCTGGTGAAAGGTCTGCAATCAACAGGGCCACCTACGTATGCTTATCTGACGGCCCAACACTCTCTGGGACTGTGGGAGTAATGGGCGCAGCGGACACTAGGACTGTGGATAGAGACGAGGTAACTATGGTCAGTATAAATAACCTCTCTATGTTTTCTACCTCAAAAAGCTTTTAAATACTAAATCAACAACTACACTGCTTTAAAAATGTCTGTTTTGCCAATTTTACGCTATAACAGAGCCTTAAGTTCACAAAAAGATGTGACACCTCTACAAAAAGATTAACAAATTGCTTAATATCTACCCCACTAAACAGTGTGACTTAAAGAAATCTTTGACTGAATGGTTAAAATTTAAAACATACGAACAAACAGAGGCCTTTTTGGAAAACTTATCTAAATTAATATAAAGGTTATTAAAATATTTATAAGCACACTACGCACACTCACAAAAAAGTATGCACACATACACACGCAGACACACAAACACACACGCACACACACCCACTATCCATTTTACATTGTTAATAAGAATTTAAAATTAAACATTAAAATAAAATAAAAATGTTTGTGTAATTACTTTTAATAATATTAATGATCAGATAGAAATATGCATTTAATCAATACAATTGTGAAAATCATTATATTTTAATGTTAAAGAAGATCGGAATTTCCTGAAACAGGTATTTAAATATACTTAAAAGGTTCCAGCCCCAATGTAATTCATGTGTATTTTGAACTATAATTATAACTATATTAATAACGAATTTATTATTTATTTAAGTTTGGCATTAAGAACCTGTTATTAGCTAATGTCTGTTTATTACATTTTTTTTCTAGTTGGCCTTACATCGATCTGTTCATTTTACTTTTGTATTTTTATTTTGCGTGATGAATTATTGTTGTTTTTGCATTAAGTGTTGAAGTTGTTTTTTCATTTCATTTGTCAACTGTTAATTGTTTGATTATAGAGTGGGAAGACACTGTCACCTGAAACACAGTTTTTACTACCTCAGGAGGCAGGGTTTCACACTATTGAAAATTTTTGTAATCAGTTTTGGCAATTTCAACAAGATTTATTTAATTTCTATCAATAATGGCGTAAGACTGAGGCGATCGCGGAAGCGGGAGAAGGAGCGGACGCCACGCAACCCCATTAAAACTGCTATAGTCCCCGCTCCGCCGTCCCTCCTCATAAAATATTAAAAATTCAATTGCGCTTCTCTTTATTTTAACTCCCTCGCCTCCTCCGCGACACCCGCCTTCCGTACAATATAAAATGAAAAATGTATTCGAAAAATAACGTTCACCTATTTTATTTATAATTTGTTCTATACTCCCGAAGTTACCCACCCTCCGCGCAAAGTTTTACAATAGGTAGAAGCTCGTCGCCGTTTCGGTCGGACTAATTCAGGAATCCAAAAAAAACTGTTTGTTTTCCCCAAGTTTTAGCTGATTTTCCTCGTTTCAGATTAATTAACGAATGATATTTTACTGTGGATTCAGAAGTCTGTTCTTAAAAAATGGACAGTAGAAATAACCAAATTATTGCTAAGTACCTATGTACAACCTGGACTGGATTCGCAAGAAGTATGCAAAGTTTGTTCTATATTTACAATTCAGGAATCCAAAAAAAACTGTTTGTTTTCCCCAAGTTTTAGCTGATTTTCCTCGTTTCAGATTAATTAACAAATGATATTTTACTGTGGATTCAGAAGTCTGTTCTTAAAAAAATGGACAGTTAGTAGTAACCAAATTATTGCTAAGTACCTATGTACAACCTGGACTGGATTCGCAAGAAGCCTGCAAAGTTTGTTCTATATTTACAATTCAGGAATCCAAAAAAAACTGTTTGTTTTCCCCAAGTTTTAGCTGATTTTCCTCGTTTCAGATTAATTAACAAATGATATTTTACTGTGGATTCAGAAGTCTGTTCTTAAAAAAATGGACAGTTAGTAGTAACCAAATTATTGCTAAGTACCTATGTACAACCTGGACTGGATTCGCAAGAAGCCTGCAAAGTTTGTTCTATATTTACCAACGGCATTGTTACCATTGGCAAAGTAAAATTTGATCTTGTTAATGATACTATCTGACCATGCGAAATTTGTAGCTTTGTTATAACATTTTTTCCGTGATTGATCTTGTTTCGTGCGCTGTCTTTTTCGGATAGACCTGAGATGTACCTAATCTGAATCTTTCATTAATTAATTGCTGTGAAAGTAAACTGCCAGAAATATTTAAGTGAGGACGGAAAATATACCTAATCTTCTTTATATATATAATTCTACTGTACGCGTGTATGTCACTGAACTCCTCCTAAACGGCTGGACCGATTTGAATGATTTTTTTGTATGCGTTTGGATGGCGCCTTGGATGGTTTAGATTCACAAATAAGTCCGGCAGATGGCGCTGCAGTCGGCATCATGCAGGACAACGTCTGTTGGGTCCGCTAGTCTTTTATAATATCGAATGATAAAAAGTACTTAGCCTTATGTACGTCCTTATGAATGAAATCCGGAAAATAGACAGAGATACTTACGCATATTGAATTGTGTTAGTGGTAGGTTAATTAATTACATTAATGTTTCATTTTGTTAACGAAAATTAGGATGTAATACCGAAAAAATACTACGCACAAAGTTAATACGGAGCATGGCGTATGAACTGCGATGAAACTCCGCGCGAAATGCAGTCACAAAGGTTCAAAGTATATCTACACCTTCCCTCAACCACTCCTGCCCTCTTTTGTTACGCGCGTCCATTAGGGAAAAGGGAAAATGACACCGAATTCAAAGTAACAGTTATCGCAACTTGTACGTTTTAATTATGGCCCGTGATATTGTTGTTCCATTTCATAATCGAACTTTTTGACGACCTCCCTGGCGCTGTTGAGCGCTGTTGTCCAAACGTGAGGAGGTCCCGGGTTCGGTCCCCGGCAGGGTCGATTTGGGAATTTAATTTGGGAAGTTGGAAATTTCACAATATTCATTGGTCTGGCCTGGTGGGGGGCTTCGGCGGTGGCTAGCCTACCGGCACAGATATGCGTGCATGAGTTTAATATGACTGTCATGCCCTAACAGGTTATTCCACTGCCAACTTAGACTGCATCATCACTTACCATCATACTAATATTATAAATGCCAAAGTGCGTATGTTTGTTGGTTTATTAGTGTGTTGGTTTGTCCTTCAATTACGTTGCAACTGAGCCACAGATCGCTTTCTTTCCATGGGTATAGTTGAGGACCCGGAGAGGAATTAAAAAAACATATTCCACGTGGACGAAGTCCCGGTCATAGTTTATGATAAAACCATAGGTACTAATGTTTGGTGTGTATCAAACTCCATGTACCTATATAATAATGCGTTTGTAATATCAAAGGTTTTCCAAGTAAGGACAACAATCCACCGCGTACAGTAAATATAGCATTGTTTTGTATACTCACGCTTGGCCGATCGATTGTTACATACGTCGCGGAATTCCAAACAAGTCCAATTTTATTGAGCGACTTACCTGAAACAGAGAAAAATAGAATCATTAATAACAAAACTATAACAATTGCCGGTTATTGTGCGAATCTGCGCCTATTTATAAACAAAACCCTGCTTTTATATCATGACGCCTTTCGCCATTGTTCTCTGCTAATGTAGAATTTAATGATTTTTAGGGTTTCGTTGCTAAATGAGTGAGCATTAATAAATTAATTTAACACTTAAATGCTAAAAATATTAGCACTGTTTCGTGTATTTTTAATATTTTTATTATTTTAGTAATACTTAACGATGTTGGGGTTTCATAGCCAAAGAATTACTACGCACGACAGAAACGTTTTCACAATGGACATAATTGGAGCTTTAAGCTGTTATCTAGGTAGGTACATATAATAATAACAGCAAAATAATCATCCACTTAATAATAAATTGACATGTAAGGAATAAATAATAAAATGTAAGAAGTTTAAATGCCTAGCAAGACGGAAAAAGCTTGATTATTTCACTAGTTACATTCTCCAACGCAAGGTGGAGGGCATCAAAAATGATGACTTATACTAATTGCGGAAAAAACATACCGCGGTATCGTTTGCGGTGACGTGGAATGTTGCGACGTTAGGGCTGCTATACACATACTCGGCTCGGCATATTCTACTATTTGACAAAGCCACGCTTTATTATACGACTGCCTGAAAAAAGGAGTATATTGTTTTCAGGGTCCATGTATGTATGCATGTATGTGAGTTTGTGTATTCTATACGCCTGAACCGATTTTTGTAAACGAGGTATCGTTAGAATCCTTAGCTTATTCCGGGTGAGATAGGTTTGTAAAATTAAAAAAAAAATTGGGTGACCATGGTCTCGCATTAAAGACTAAAATTGAAAAAAAAAACGAAAATAAGATTAACTATATAATCATCATCTAGAAAATGATGAGTAGATTCCAAAAATGTATTATACTATAGTTCAATATCCAATGATTCATATAAAAATATCATTTATTGTTTTTAACTTTTTAGTTTGTAGCAGGGCAATCGTATTTTTTAATTATTGCTTGTTTTCATAGCTTTGATCGCCAGGTGTTTGTTCAATCTTATTGCTGGGTTAGGCGCGGTGAACTTTGGCCTAAATCCGTCACATTCTAAGAGAAAAGTTCGTGCTTGGCAGTTGGCTGGCGATGAGTTGGTTATTATGGAATCAGCACTTCACACATTTATGTCAATTGTTGTATTTAACAATTAAATATTAGACGTAATGGAGATAAATGATAACAATTTACGTGAAAACATCGTAAATAAATACGTATGCCTGAGAGTTCTCCATGTTCTCGAAGGTGTGCTTTGTCACTCACTCACTTTGTCAGCGTGGTCTACTGTGACCTAAACCCTTATTTCCTACAAGGGACTCGAGCTCAATAGTGAACCGGTGTTGCGATGATGATGATTCAATCAAGAGACCTACTTAAAACGGATTCTACTGCCCGACTGTGCCGAAGCGACTATATGTACAGTAGCCCTTATAGGCAAGCCAGTTTTGCTAAATACCTTATGGCATATTTCGATCCTCGTGCGATCTGCGGTGGGATTTTCGAGATTTTCCACTGCAGACTTGCCCGGGGCCTTGTTAAGTATCTGAAGTTGAGCGTTCAAATCTGAATTTTGGCCGGTTACCTCCGTACGAGGTATGCAGTGTTGCTAATAATTTCAGAACATTTGATAACATTCAGATTGCCTAGAGGGGATTTTCTTCCAATGCGATTGTATGAAATTGACAGCTGGCGCTTGGACAATTCCACATAACCGGCACTTTTTTTACTCTTTCGTTTCCTCGTCCCTTAGCACATTTAACTTATTGGTATTATTACTATTTAAGAAACCAAGAAAACTCTTATCATTATGATCGTGGGGTCAAAGGTCATGAATCTCAGCAATGAGGGAATGAGATCCAAAGAGAGAGTGCTAATAGGAAACGAAAACGTCATTGTTAAGGGATAACGTACGATATCTATCCAATTGTACCAACTGCATATGTGCATAATTAAATAAATTAAAAAATACGACTGCCCTGCCAAAAAACGAACTAAAAAGTTAAAAATAAAAATTAATCTATTTAGAATCTTAGGTCACATTTTATTAATTGATATTTTTTTGTGAATCACTGGATATTGAACTATAGTGTTACATATTTTTGGAATCTACTCATCATATTCTAGATGATGATTATATAGTTAATCTTATTTTCGAATATTTTTTTTCAACTTTAGTGTGTAATGCGAAACCATGGTCACCCTATAATTTTTTTTTATAATACAAGCCTATGACACCCGCAATAAGCTAGGGATTCTAACGATACCTCAATTATCAAAATCGGTTCAGGCGTATAGAAGTTATGGTGGAGTATACAAACTCACATACATATATACATACATACATGAACCCTGAAAACAATATACTCCTTTTTTCAGGCAGTCGTATAAAAAGGGCATCATCTTTTTTACATTTGGACAATAGTTTCTACCTCCGCATCGGCGATGCTTGCCCACGGCTGGGCGGATATGAAGTGCCAGTCAGGATCTTTAGACGACGATAGTACGCCAGTTGCACGATAGAATATTAATCGGCCAGCATTGATGCATTCATCTATTCAACTTTTTATGTCTAAAAACCCGGTCGAATGTCAGAAAACACATTGTTTCGAACACTGAAGATAGACGCTCGAAGGTTGCGATGGTTTTGGATATGTAATTCTACTTGCACTATATTGACGTAGGAGTGAGTGCTGTGGTATTATAAGTTTGAGATCCTGGATTCAATCCCGTCAGGGTCAATTCAGGAATTTAAAGGTAATTTCTAAATTTAAATATAATAGAATATTCTAGATAGAATACATATTCTCTGGTCTTGCCTGGTGGGAGGCTTCGGCTGTGGGTAGCTACCGAAGACATACCGCCAAGCGATATTGTGTTCCGGTAGGTTAAAAGGTTAGCTCGCTACCATCTTAGACTGCATCGTCACTTACCATAACGTGAGCTCTTGTATGTGCGTAGCATAGATCTCTCTGTAGCTTTAACTTATAGTAAAATAGGATTCATAAGACATTCGTGTGAATTTAAAATCACTATGAAAATACAAAATTACACCAAACAAACGGTAAAAAGTATGACCCAAAAATGTCGGCCAACAAAATGTATTTAGAAACCTCGAATAAAGTTTGTATTTCACAAGTGATTGTCGCGATATTCAACGCAAATATTGACTTGACAGTTTTGTTTTGTTCCGTATACGGCACAATGGGTAATACCGCTTTTTAAACACTCTTGCAATTCAATTTATAAGTTCAATTAAAATTATTTAA
The DNA here is from genome assembly GCA_964035005.1 of Erebia palarica. Lineage (NCBI taxonomy): Eukaryota > Metazoa > Arthropoda > Insecta > Lepidoptera > Nymphalidae > Erebia > Erebia palarica. The sequence continues at coordinate 34,703,499 of OZ035986.1, read as the reverse complement.
CAATTTATGATTATCTTTTATTTAAATAATTAAAATAAACTCTGGTTTTAATTCCTGGTTGGTCAGGTTCACGTCAGTTTAGGAAAAGATCTTTCAAATATTATCAAGTTTCTTACGACCTGCAAAATAATATCCAACTGTTTGATGGATACGTGATAGGTACGTCTAAAGCATCGGATTGTTATTTCGATACGTAAGTACAATTATTAGGAAAGCAATCTATAATTGAAATAAATCTATATTTGTGTATTATTTATCATCACTAGAATACCTAAAACTTCTCAGTTCGGTGCAGAGCCATTTACAAAAAAAAATATAAATAACGAGCAAACGAGCTGCAGGCGGGTCACTTAACGTTAAGTGATTACCGCCGCCCAAGAACATTTGCAGCACCAGAGGAACTGCCAATGCGTTGCGGGCTTTTGAGACAAATGCAAGCCTTATTAAAATAATTGTATGATTACTAATTTGGACAACGAGTAGTTTAATAGGCACTTAAAACAGCTACCTACTAGCACACAATTTACAGGACAAAACCATCCGAAAATGTTCCAAAAACAAGGTAAAGGTTCAGAATCCAAAACCCCATAAACAAGGTTCGGTTACTGCCACGCGATGCGATATGAGCATGCATTATTTTGCAATATGTGATACTAAAATTGTCTAAGCACAGCACCCCTGCCTAAACTAACGCACACAAGCAAGCTACGCACACTGTTGCGTTGCTCTTGCACCCCACAACGCTACTAGAATACAGGGTGTCCCGTGTTTAGTTGAATAATTAGCTAACGATATTAAAATAGATAAGGCATAAGTTGAGACGACGCTATAAAAATAAACATATCAAAGTTAGATTTAAAGTTAGTCTATGCATATTTAAAAGTAAATTAAAGATCCATGATTAATAAAAAAACAATAAAATGACCTACTTCTTGGTTTAAATCTTCTTCATAACTGTTATATTATTACATTAATAAGATAATTACTTATTTAAACTCGAAAATGAACCTATTTATAAAGTACCTACTCATTGTTAACAATGTCTAATTATTAGCTATCGTTTGTAATTCATATTAACGTATAATACCGATTGTGATTATGTTAAACAGTTTCCCTTGATGGTATTCTTCTACAAAAGATCGTCTGAAGGCGTGCGCCTCAAACGATACGCCTGCTTTTATGCATTTTTTTTCACTGTTCCTTTAAGGTAATTTCGTGAGCGTTTATTGCAATAAAGGCTCAATCTTTTTTCTTTGTAAAAAGCAGAGCATTATGGAGATAAAATGGAAGTATGATTACGTCGACACTGAAATGTATAGCTGTCACAATACATACTCGCGTTGCGTAAGCCGTGCCCGAGATGGTATTCCGTTGCTCATTGGCGCGTATCAGTTTCCAAGCATGCTGTAGATCGGGGAGGCGCGTCCCGTCTATTTGTTTTGCCATAGCTTTGTTGGAGGGACATGCAGGTCATTAATTGTTGTAAACGCCGGCTCCTAATCGATAGCGCGCAACGTTCGATTCTAGTTTATATTAATGCTATTTGTGCTAACCGTAGGCGCTATCAGTCTAACTACCGCTTTGACACCACCATCGCTTTTTGTGAACACCCGCTACAATGTACTTTACTTTATTTTTGATGTGCATTGCATTAATTGTCTTTTTAGAGTTCCGTGTGCGGTGGGAAAACTGGCCTAAAAGGGACTGGCTTTGGATCGAATTGAGCTGAACACCGTACTGGCACCGCGATTGTGTAAGGAAATTGTAATCGTAATCGTTTGTCAAAGTATAATTCGACCTGTTTGAGGAGTTTATAGATGCCTGTGTATCATTAAACATGTATTAAGCCCTTAAACAGTTCGCGTGATACGTTTTAAGCTTCAAATGATTACGATTTGCTTAGACATTAGGCTTCTGGTCAAAGATGTGTATGGTTTTGTATGAACTGTTATATATTTTTGGGCCACATAGTAGACAGTTATCTGAGTCCATTCCATTGTTTTCCCAAAGATCCAAACTTGTGAACGGGTATGGTAATTTAAATTAATTAATCCAGACTCATAGGTGAATTTTAGTAGAATTTTAAATAAAAACTAATGTTCAAAAATACATATATATAGCTACTGGCTATAAAGATTAAGTGGTTTGTCGTAATTCTCAGTTGTTTAAAAAATAAACACTCTTGTTCTAGAATATCATCGCAAGATGCTACCCTTACTATTATACCGTTTAAATACAATAGTTAAATCAAAATATAGCTTTTTCCAAGTATAATGGAAAATGCAACGCTATTCAATTCGATTGTAGATGGAACGTTAATAGATAAGTAGTTAAAGTGGAAGTAAAAGCTGCATTTATTATTTATTGGAGACTTGAAAGTGACGCTTTGAAGTTAAGTCGCTACGCTTCAATGTTATGGTGGGAACACACGGCGCGTTTAAGTACGAGCACTGTTTACTTACGCGTGCATACGTTTATGTAGCTTGTTCTGAAACTATCTTGACTTCTGTACTCCTATTACTATGTACAATCTGCATCAATTGGCGGAATTTATGGTATTCTTACTTCGAAAACGGATTTTGGCTAATTCAAAAAGTGTTAGTCACTCAGAGGTGATAGTTACACTGTAGCAATAATTTATACGTAATATGGCTCTAGAAGATGCAAAAAAATATTTCACTTGTCTCCGGCTTCATTCGGTTAAGCTTTCGATAGGTATATACTATACTATACCAGATGATACCCGAGACTTCGTCTGCGTGGTTTAAGTTGTTTTATATGATAGTATTGATTTTTGTTATAATTTTAATACCGTCAGTAGGTGGTGCCAAGGTATTTCAGACATAGCTTTAAATGACATGCAAATTTTTTAATGTAGTCGGCTGGCTAGAGTGGTCAACAGACAGATGCACCAGTGTACGCATGGACAACGTCTAAGTTGGGAAAAAGACGGAACAAAAAATAAATAGACAGTTTACACGGAGCATAGATCACGAGTTAGTCTTAGTACCTCTTTGGGGAGCGTTTAAACGCGTCGTCTATGGTCACCTTTACTGAAGAATAGAAAGTTGTATCACTCTATTGCCTTGAATATTTATGTGATATAATGAAAGGGCTAAAAGTTCATTTCTTATGAACAAGAAATTAAGTGTTTATAAGTTCGTACACGGTATGATTGCTTTGCATGAATAATTCACCATTATAAATATTAATTCAGATGGCTTTGTAAGGCATGCTAGGATCGTAATCCCTTATTGGACAACTACGTATGTTGAATTTTTTCCCCACTTCCACAATTGGGCAAAAATTTCCGAATTTGGTGCTTCTTTGGGACAATTAGTAAACTGTTTAACGGTGAAGTAAAGCAAAACGAGGCAATCTGCACGCCCGAGAGTACTTCATAATATTCTTAAGGGTGTGTGAAGTGCGAATCCGCAATAGGCCAGCGCGGTAGATTATGGCCTTCTGATTCTGAGAGGAGATTCATGCTTCAGGATTGAAGTGATGCTGATTATCCGTGTCTTTCACTTTTATATGGAGCGCGCACACTAAGCGACAGGACTAAATTCTTTTCCTCTCAAACGCGGACTTTCTATCATGTCCGATCCTTAGTAGATATGTCGTCGTCTCCTGCATTGATCCCCAAAAAACACGGTTTGTTCAAGCAACTTGAAACCCCAACGCCTATATCGGTTCTTCCAACTATGTGCCTGCCCATTGCCACTTAAGTTATGTATATGTCGGTTACTCTGGTTCTCCTAAGAATCTCCTTATTTCTGATTTGATACTTAGTAGGTATGTATTCGCCCCTTAAACATAATTTTGAACCGCAAAACGCAGTTCACCGTTGTGTGTTATTTTGGAAATCAAAAACAATAATTTGTTGCTTCAAATGGAGTTGTTTGTAGCAAGACATTTGTTGCAGAGCTGCAATAATGACATTTTCTGAAAAAAACCTATAAACATTTTCTTTGTTCTCCCTTGTTGATTTACTGTAGTGTAACAAAATTGTTTATAGACGCCTCGCTTCGGAGTAAGGCTAAACATTACTTAACGCAAACGATGAGAATTTCTTTTCAAAACAAAAATATTTAGATTCTATGTAAATTTTCCTTTTTTTTATTAGAAAACCTTTTTTTATTTCCGCTACAAGTTTGCCCTTGACTGCCATCTCACCTGGTAATGAATTATGATACAGTCTAAGAGGGTAGCGGGCTAACCTGTTAGGGGTATGATAGTAACATTAAAGTATTAAGCCCATACCACTAGGAATTATTGGTTTCTACACGGAATCGTACCGGAATGCTAAATTGTTTGGTGGAACGTCTTTGCCAATAGGGTGGCAACTAGCCACGACCGAAGCCTCCCAAGCGCGAGGAAACCTTGGTTACTCACTATATGATGTTTTCTTCACCATAACAGCAAGTGATATTTAATTGTTTGAAACGCACCTGATTTAGAAAAGTGCGTGTCCCAGAAATTGAACCTGAAGCTATACTAGTATTATAAATGCGAAAGTTTGGACGGATGTATGGTTGGATGGATGGGTGTTTGTTACTCAATCACGCCACGAACGAACGGCTGAACGGATCTGCATGAAATTAGGCAGATATAGATTATAGTATGGATTAGCACATAGGCTATTTTATCCCGAATAATTAAGGTATTCCCGCGGAAACCAAAAAGTCTCAATCCACACGGATGAAGCCGCCCATCAGCTAGTAGTACCTAGTACTACTAGCTAGTACCTAGTAATTCCGGCTAGTAGTAGTCGGAAAAATGCCCACTCAGAGCACAGAGCTGTACGATATGCGGCCCGCAGAAGAGGCTTATGAAGGGCCCCGAAGGGGAACAAAACTAGTCAGGCATTTTTCCGACATAACACGTGAGTTTATCCGGGAGTTATGTATAGTTATAATTAATATCACTCACGATAGTTTAAACGTTAAAATATCTAGTAATACATAAAATTATCACAGTGTACTGTATGCAAATCGACTTACTATTCGAACTCAAACTCAAACCTAAATAATTTTTATTCAATTTAGGTAAGTATACTACACTTATTGACGTCCAGTTATTTATAAAACATAATGGTGATAATCAGTAAAGGTCATCTTAAAACTAAATCTACGAGAGTTCCAAACGCGCCCTGCTCTGAGAAGAGCCCACAACAAACTCAGCCGGGTTTTTTTTAATTATCATCATTTCACAAATCATCTTAACTAAAGAACTTAGAGCAAGAAATCAGAGCTATTAGATCAAATCATTGCCAAGCTTCCTTGTCATTTAAGTAATCCTTTACATGGTAATGTGGCGGTACAGCTGCTCCCGTACAGTAACTAATAGGATTTTTAATGAGCTTACGTTTAACATTAACTTTTAACTTATTCAGAGACATCTTTAACATGTCTTCTGGGAGCTTATTGTAGAAGCGGACACTGTTTCCAACAAATGAATTGCTAGTTGTACTAAGCCTAGAAGCAGGCATTACAAGTTTATTTTTATTTCTAGTATTGACATTATGACAATCACTTTTTTTCTTGAATTTATCAATGTGTTTATGCACGTATACTACAGTTCTTCGATCATTACTCCAATAACTGAATAATAATATAGGAATCAAACTAATCAAAGTGCGTGATAAAGAGTAATCAAATGAATAACTTGTTTCGCAGATTTTAATATAAAAAATATCATTAAATGCAATAATACCTCATCAGCTAGTTTGTAGAACAAAAGTCTGTACTACAGAGTAAAGACTTTGATTCTATAAACTAGCTGATGCGCGCGACTTCGTCCGCATGGAATAAGTTTTTTTTTAATTCCCACAGGAAGATCACCATATTTTTCCTGGATAATAAGTCTATGTCCAACTATCAGCAAAAAATCTCGTCGAACCGTTGTCTGTTGCGACGTGATTGAAGAACGAACCAATAAACAAACACAAATTCGCATTTATACTATAGGTATGATTGCGTGATGCTATAAGAGTTTATTCAAAGATAATTGAGTTTTTTTAATTTAAGTAATTTATTATTACTTATTGTTTTTATGATAAATGGGTTACATTGTAATTGTAATCGACATCTAGATGTATTGATTAATAATTTTATAATAATATAATTATTTGCCTAGGAAATATCTCAGTATTTATCATAATTATGCATAAAGATGTAATTAGTAGATAAATGTTTCGTAATCTAATATTAATAATGCGAAAGTGTGTCTGCCGTCTTAAAATTGTCTGCTACGCTTACACGGTCCATCTGTTCAACCGATTTTGATGCAATTTTGTGCTGAGATAGAGAGATAAATTGAATCGCGGGCAATGAAACTCAAAGATAGTTGAAGGGTTCCCGCAGGTTTTCAAAACCTTAATTAATTCACGCGGCAGAAATCGCAGGCATCGCCGGTTTCACATAATCATTATTGTTTTAACGCGATACGCCACTTAGTTTAAGTTACGGCCATTACTTTCTTACATGGGGTCTACACTCTTAATATGACGTATGTGAAAGATTTGAAAGGTCTGTAAAACCTACCATATTTAAAAAAAAAAATTAAACTAGACTAAGTGGTTAGTAGACGTTGTTCTGCTCCGAACCAAGCACCAGATTGCAGCGCCCCCTACCGGGTCCAATTGTGAATTTACACCATCCCGGGACCCGCACAAACACACAAATCGGTCCAGCCGTTCTGAAGTGATTCGCTTACATAAAAAGTTATTCAATACTAGTGGGCCCTGAACCCTATTACCTACAACGACCCTTACCGGGTCCAATTATGAATATGAACCATCCCGGGGTTCACACAAACACACACAAAAAAAAACATCAAAATCGGTCCAACCGTTCTGCATATCTACTATATAAAAATAAGTCGGGTTTTCCTTCCTGACGCTATAACTCCAGAACGCACGAACCGATTTCCACGGTTTTGCATTCGTTGGAAAGGTCTCGGGCTCCGTGAGGTTTATAGCAAAGAAAATTCAGGAAAAATTGAAAAGGAAGCCATCTGGTGGCGAAACGGAGTTCGCCGGGTTTGCTAGTTTTTTATATAGATAGATTCTTTCGTCGACAACAATGGGATTTTTCCTTGCTTTGACAGCATATTCTATGGATAATCACACTGAATCTTTGTAAGTACATATCAGGCTTCTTTCGGGTGTATCTTTCGGAATATGTAATGTTCGTGCGCAAATTCAAAATTCATAAGCAATCGAGGAGCAATTCGTTGATAAATACAATTGCCGGAACACACCGGATGCCGCCCAATTGAACGGGATATTATCTATCTATTCCATGCTGCCTCATTACCTTCGTCTGCGTCAGTCGGCAACATTTCTAATCAATTATAACTTACTAGTACATATACCGAAATTTAGATGGGTTATACTCGTAGAACACGTACAAAAACTGATGAAATTGAACAATTGGTAGCGCTAATAGCATACGAAGGAGTCTGAACTAAGTAATTCTGAATCGCGATATCGAAGTGATTATTATGGAACACTATACCTAAGTACAATAGCGGTGGTAGCCTAGCGAGTTAGGCAACCGACCCCCTCTAAGAAGTCGCGGGTTCAATCCCCTCAAACCCCTAAATTTTCAAAAGTAATATGTGCGTTTTAAGCATTTAAATATCCCTTGAAACGGTGAAGAAAAACATCGTTAGGAAACCTGCATGCCCTCGTTCCTGTCCTGTACCTGTTTTCGAAGGTATGTGAAGTCTGCTTCCACTGGTTCGTCCAACGTTGGATGTTCTGCCGGAGAAACTCCGACTTCCCACAGCATGAAAATGGTTTCCCTTCGGGTCGGCGATGGGTTGAGATCAATGGCGCGCACAGAGGCGTAAACGTATAGCCGAATAGGGGTTTGGGTTAAATATAAACTGCCATGCCCCTAACAGGTTAGCCCGCTACCATCTTCGGCTGCATCTTCACTTACCATTAGGTGAGAAAAAAGTGTAAAAGTACTGCTTACCCCAGTCGAAATAGCTAACTCAGTGCTCAGTTTTCATCATGCCTGTCCCCCTAGCTTCGAACCCTATGCCACTGGTTGCGATGTCGACACATACGTAATGGATTAGCGGTAGCGGATTGATCTAGAGGGCGTATTGATATGTACATCATTATACTAATTGAAATGAAATGCGTATAATATTAGCGACTAATTCGGTGCTTTTTGTAATAATCAATTAATACACTTAATATTTAACCTAATAACTGCCTCGTTGGTCTGGTGGTTAGCACGATCGACAGTGGCCGACGAGTTCCCGGGTTCGAGTCCCGGGTCGAGCTATAATTAAGTATTGGGTTTTCCTTTCAAAAACTCTTTAAAAAATATAACCTTTAAAATGACAACAATATCAAAACTTCTACGGCTCAGCTATTACGCAGTCGCAAGGCCAAATATATGCACAAACTCAATCTGCAATCCATTTATCTATATTTGTTTAGAATAAAATGCCATAAAACTAGTAAAAAGAAGCAAAATACTTACTTTTGAGTACCAAAAACTTTGAATCGATATGTCGGTGTCTGTTGGTTTCGGCAGACTGTCGAATGTTTCTGGGTGACGGGAAATCAGTGCTGCCACTTAAAAATAAAATCATCAACCAAATCCGTTCATAAAATACCAAAATAATGTAAGTGGCTCTTTCAAAACTTGGCTCCTTCATGCCACTTCTCCCCTACTAGCTCGGAGTTAGGAAGTTAACGGTGTGTCCTCCTGTACCTCGGAGAGCACGTATAGTTCGCGCACGAGTTGAATGCAGAGCAAATGCATGGTGACACATACATTTACTCTGCATTCTACTCACGTGCGAACTGCAAAGCCGTTTGTTCTGCGCTCAATCTAGTCGTGTTAGATGTTCCGTCACATCGGGCTACAAGAGTAAAGGAACAGAGAGTGCGCCTGTGTTTTCGCACACACCTGTGCACTATATTATCTCCCGCGCAGATGTCTAATCTCTCTGGAGATTGGCCGCCGTGGCCGAAATTTTTCTTTCGTCTTTATAATATGTGTAGCATGGATATAGTGCATACAGGTCTCCCTTCTCTCTCTCAGGTCAAACACGACGTATAATACGTCGCGTTTAACTCTACCATTCGGAAAGCAATCCTATTGAGAAGAGGTAGAACACTATCCTCTGTAACAGAGTTTAAAACTCCCAATACACGTTGGCGTGAATAATTAATTAATGAATTATTAGAGATTTGATTCCGCCAGTGTGGAAGCCCCGCGTGCAGACTGATTGGCGAAGTATTGTGATTAAAGTGAATTAGGAATAAATAGGGTTACTTAGTGAACTGTGAGTGCTGTATTCACTTCCTGATTAATTTAAACATACCATTTACTATCAATATACTATAATAATATATTAACTAACGTACGTGGTAACAACTTTTTTTTTTAATCTTTATTTTTAGAGATTATTCGCTTGGCGAATATGCCTCTCGGTAGAATAACTGTATTAATAATTAAGTAAACAATAATTATTACATTATATGACATACAGCAAAAATGGCTAGGGTTTCCATCGAACCTCGAGATATTATTCTCTTTTTTCGATGCAAATCCTAAACATCCGCAACACTTGCGCTGCTTTGGCTGAAACTTTTCTTGACTTTTGTACATTCCGATTGAAAAAATATGTATATTACATACAAAAATAAAAATGCTTCTAAACAATTTTGAAAAATTGCGAAACCGGCAGGATTTGAACCTGCGTCTCTCCTAAAAGAGTGGTTTTTAATATTTGGAGAAGAGTTGGAACTTTCCCTAAGTGTGGGTAAACGCTATAATTAAAATATTTACTAAATTGGCCGTATCTACTAAAAACACCGAGTCCTAGACTCCTTGAGTGTAAATCAGAGTAAAGTTTTGCACTAACAGCCTAATAAAAAAACATACAGAAAAACATTAATCAATATAACTAATTAATATAATAGTAATATAATAATTTTCATCATCATCACTACAGCCCATTAACGTCCCACTGCTGGGCACAGGCCTCCACTCTCATAGGAGAGAGGGAATTAGAGCTTAGACCCACCACGCTGCTCCAATGCGGGTTGGCGGCTTTAACGACTATTATCATGTTAGGGATAATAACCGGGACCGACGGCTTAACGTGCTCTCCGAGGCACGGGGGTGAAACACCGCCAACTTCCTAACTCCGGGCTAGTACCTACTGGGAATTTCGAATCCAAAAAACCCGATACTTAATTATGGCCCGACCCGGGATTCGAACCCGGGACCTCGTCGGCCGCAGTCAAACATGCTAACCACTAGACCAACGAGGCAAATAATAATTTTAGTAGGGATGATTATGGGTTGGACTGGTAACCCTATGATGGGTGCACCCACACAAGCCCTCACTATTAACAATGCACATCAACCCGATATCTTGATTAGACGTTAGCTAGCCGTATCATCGGACAATTGTTTATTAATCGGATGTGGGAGTTTCGATCGCTTACACCTGAAATTAACTAAGCTCCAGCTAAAGTTTTAATTTTAGATCGTTTTAGTGACACTAATTAAAATAATTAAAAAACACGACTGCCCTACCAAAAAATTAACTATAAAGTTAAAAATCTAAATTAATCTAGTTAAATAGAATCTTATTCACATTTTTCCACATTTAACTATAGTGTTATATATTTTTGGAATCTACTCATCATTTTCTAGAAGATGATTATGTAGGTAATTTAATTTTCGATTTTTTCGTTTTCAACTTTAGTCTTTATCATCTAATCTTTATCATCACCCCATCATTTTTTTTTAATTTTACTAGCCTATGTCACCCGAAATAAGCTAGGGATTCTAACGATACCTCATTTATCAAAATCGGTTTAGGCGTATAGAAGTTATGGTTGAATATACAAACTCACATACATACATATATACATACATACATACATACATGAACCCTGAAAACAATATACTCCTTTCTTCAGGCAATCGTATAAAAAGTGTAAAGGTCTAGCCCCACTTGAGATGCACGGACCGGCGCGGCACGTAGCGGGCTCGTGTCCCTGTAGTGGGGCTAGACCTTAAGGGGTCGGCGGCTACTGAAGGATGAAGGGCCAAGAGCAAAAAGGGCCAACTATGAAAAATTCATGAAATTTTAGTGCCAATTGGTGTTGAAACCCTGGGCGAGGATGTTAGACCCTTTTTTCGTGATGAAGTGCACATATTGGGACCAGCGTTCCGGAAGTTACCTCGGCCAACATAAATCTGTGCTTGGCTTTTCAGTGGTGTAGCCTAAATTTTCATTCACTGCCATACCATAACGGTATCGTACCGGAACGCTTACACACTCGCTTGTTTAAAAAGTAGCCCATGGGTTATTCCAGACAATAATCTATTCCTGCCAAATTTCATCCAGATCCGTTCAGCATTGCTGGCTTGATTGAATAACAAACATCGAGCCATCCATCCATCCAAACTTTTGCTAGATTTGGGCTCATATCGCTCTCAGACTAAGCAGCCGGACGCAATGTTCATTTTAGTTATGTATGGGCGTTGTCGGTCGGCAACCTCCTTCCCCTGGAATCCTCATCAATCATTAATGAAAATTGCAATACATATAACGCCTGCGATAAAATATGTAAGGCCGTAGTTTCCCCAGGTCGATCCGCCGTCTCCGGAGCTGCGTAATGGTGCTCCTGAATTATTTATTCGAATTTTATGTTACGTCTGGTACGTTTCCCTGAGTAAATAAAGCTTTTGATTTTCTTCGCGTTAAGCTTTTCGTTGCGCCGTGGTACTTGCTGGCTTTCCTCGGCAGGAATGGCTTTCCGAAGCAGTGGTAGGTTCACTCGACGTTTCAAAACCACTTGTCAAAGTCGTTAAGCTTTTCGGTGCACCATGTTTCTTGCTGGCTCTTCTCGATATGAATGTCATTCCAAACCAGTGGGAGATTCACTCGACGATTCAAAAGCACTTGTCAAAGTCTACTTGCTTACTAACTATTATATTAGGTACTAAGTCACAGTGTAGTACCAGAGAGAGTAGAACTCACACAATGTATCATATAAGTACTCCCGACTGACCTACATCAGTGTAGAACTGTAGACCAAGGATATAGGAAGTGAGATTTTTTATCGAACAATATCATCCCCTTGTGGGCACGGGCCTCATCGAGAAGATTTCTCCAGCTGTCTCTTTCCTTTGCGCTCGTTTTCCAATTTTTTTATTCTAAGCCGCTTGGCGTCTTAGTTAACTCCATCTAACCACCGAAGTTTTGGCCGACCAATGCTTCTACGTCCATCTGGGTGCGACGACATTAGTTTTTTTGGTTGTCAATGCTCATCCATACACTTTACGTGTCCAGTCCATTGAAATCTTGCGGTTTTAATGTGCTGAACAACGTTCGGCTCGTTAATTAAAGATTTTATAAAGCTCAAAGTTATAACGAAAGCGCCATAGCCCGTTAACTTGAACCGCACCGTAAATCGATCGTGGAACTTTTCTTTCGAATATACGAAGCGCTTCTTCATCTTTTTTAATAATCGCCCAGCACTCACTAGCGTACGTCAGGATAGGCTTTACTTATTACAGACAGGCGTTATTTTGACAGGTCTTGATAAAGTTTCCAGCCATAACATTATGCTCTGTTCGCAATGGTTATTCTCCGTCTGATTTCAGTCGATATTATGTCATTGCTGGATGTGACTTGTGACCCCAAATAGATATAATTTGCGCATTCTTTTATAACTGAGTCATCATCTACGAGAGTTTGAAATAAAATTATCATCAATCATTCAATGCAATTTGCAATTTATTTACATGATTGGCTACTTAATTTCAATATTAATGGTTTATCAATGATTCTATTACTATAAACGGTGACTAACTCGTATATAAAAAAGTTACATCAATTTGTATTTACAGAAATTAATTACAGTTTCTATCATTGTTCAATTATTTTTTGTTATGAGAGTTATATAGTAATAGCCCCACAGACTTATCCGACCCGGTGACAGCGTCGCTAGTATCTATGAAATTTATTAAAAACAAAAATTTAACATGCATATAAATTTGTTCTAATTTTGGCCACCGGGTCTGATAAGTCGGTGGGAATATAGGTAGAAACTAGAACGTGGCAACAGAAAAGTCATATCGAAATAAATTAACCTGAAAACCTTCTTCCCGATCGAATTTCGACCACGGTAGTTCAGCGGTTATTCAGCTGCGCGGAAGAATCTGTTTTCTCACTTTAACGCTGCCTTTCCACGGAAGTGGAGATGTGCCAAGCAGACCAATTAGATTCCTGACAGGGATGTTACTACCATCGCTTAAAACAGTATTACTTCAAAATAACAGTTTTATGTCACGTACCTTGACGTCCTTAAAATACGGATTATAATCCTAAAACACGAAGCAATAATATTAAAACTATATGGATACAAGCGATGGCAGAATGCCCCCAGGTGACTCGATAAAACTATCGCGTCATCGATCAACAATCCAATTGGTCCGCCCTACAATCTCAGCTCCGCTTCAATGGACCTGCATCCTAAATATAAGGCACCTTAAAGTCAAGAGTGAATATGTAACTTCTACGTAAGCGGGCTAAACCTATCGACAGGTATACACTCGTAAGTTTTACTCACGTAAGTCGTTCGCATTTGTGACTCACGAAATGTTAACAGTTTTGTAACTCGCGTATCGTATGCAAATATAAGTTAAGTACGTAGTTCCATAAGTTATTTAGGTACGCTACTTTTGTAATAACTTACAAATGCAATCCTGGCCTAAGGCTGCATCATCAAAGCAATATGGCTCACTAAGTATACTGATTGAAATAATGGACATCGATCGATCATCATTCGATCTATCTTAGTGTAAAATTTCTTCAAGTTCGGTTCAGTGGTCGGGGCCAGATGAGGTAACAAACATGGTGGATGGACAGCAAAACCTTCGCATTTTTGTCAATATCTTTTTATTTTTAAATTCCACTACAAGTGTACTGCGATCTCACATGGTGGTAAATGATGATGCAGACTAATAAAGGTGGTAGCAGGCCAATCTCTTAGGGGCAATTTGGCATATTGTACCCGTACCCCTAATCGGATTCCACACAGCATCGTACCGGAACGCTAAATCGCTTGGCTTTATAAGGTGGTAACTAGCTAAAGTCAGAGCCTCCCAACAGACTCGATTTAGGCCATCTTCGAAACGAAAGAGACTTTTTCGGTGAGATTTAATTCAAAAACTAATTAGGGTAGCCATTATGGATATACCTACCTACTAATATAATAAAGACGAAAGTTTGGATGGATGGATGTTTGTTACGCAATCACGCCGGAACGGCTATCAGATCTGGATAAAAGGCACAGAGATAGACTGTAGTCTGGAATAACACATTTTATCTTTTTATCCCGGAAAGTTAAAAAGTTCCCACGGGAACCCAAAGACCTCATCCCGCGCGGACCAAGTCGCGGGCATCAGCTAGTAACGATTATTAATAAGGGGCCTATGTAATCAGATGCCATTGGAATATTATTTATTTGGCATCTACATGTGTTCTAGCCGGTGTGCAGGGAAATACTGGTTTTGGCAGCGAGGGCGGGCTGTTTTTACGTTGATTCGGAACCAAACACTCGCTCTTCGTTATCTACTATTGTTCTTGCATAAATACATTTTATTGGTGGATTTTTCGATGAAAAATATTGCAGCTAAGGGAAAGGTTTTTACTTCATACTGTTTTTAGAACATAGTTTTTATGGCACTATGAATCCGGAGACAGGAAAATCGTAATCATTTGATAGATGAAACGTATTACTCGAACGGTTCATACATGCTTTTTGCAGGCATATATGTGATGATTTACCTAAAAAATGCTACGCAAATCCAAACTTTCACATTTATAATATCTGTAAGAAGTAGGCCGCCTAATGATTGCTACAAATGTCATACCGAATTTAACGCACGCATGAGTTTAAAGGGTAACGTGGGGCAGGGCGGTTTCTCCATACGGACAACCGATTCATTGACTCGACATTACAAACCCATGACACTCTCCGGGTGCTCAACTATGCCAAAATACGTCGATGGTAGATCTGTTGCACCGTAATTGAAGAACTGAAGATCAAACAAACACACTTTAGTATTTTTAATGCCCTATGACTGTAACAAATGAACGCCCGAATGCATTATTTTAACCAGGGTAACGTGGGGTAGAACGGTATCTAGGGGGCGATCGTTTTGATGCGCGGACAACCGATTAATTCACTCGCCATCATAGGTCCTTTGAGCGGACACCGCGTCACACGGTATCTCGCGCCGATGCCTCCAACTTTGCAACCAACAATGGGCAACTTCGCTTATGATAACAATGCTATGCTGGGTGACTATTGTAAAAAGCTTGTACAGTACGATGTCATTGCGTCCTTTAAACATCGGACAGTGGATGTTTGGACGGAGATATTCCGGTCCGTATAATTTCCCTCTCTAACGTCTCTTTGTATTATGGGGAGGTGCTATCAAACTTCGAGCTGTAAATTGTCTCCATTCAACTAGTTTTAGTTTGTACTATAGTGTATGGTGCTTTAATCTAATGTTAATCCATGCTGAACATTATAAAATGTGAAAGTGTTAAGTACATGTTTTATTTGCCCATCTATCTTACCTATTTTAATGAAGTAAGAGATTGCACGCATCCCGGAGAAGGTCATGGCCTCACTTTTATTCCGGAAAACGTCGAACCTTTTAGTTTTATCTTTTTTCTTTAGTAATTAATTTATTTAACAGACTTAAATTCATATTAACTAGTTATGTCAAATTTGTAATGGGAATAAATCTGTGAAAATTAGACTAGAATGGCTCGGAAAATCTTATAATTTGACACCAAAAGCGATATAAACTTTTATTTTTCTTGAAGTGAACTTGGCTGTTTATGACCGCCATATTGGATTTTTCATGACTTCACATTATAGCCTATGATACGTGGAGCGAAAAAGAACCAACGTCACGATTTATTAAAAGTGTAATGATATATTTTTGTGAGGCAAGCCTTGAAAGAAACGACAAACAGGATTGGTTAGAGGTCCAGCTAAACGAAGTCAGGTAAAACGATGAATGTATATACCTACCTACTACTATATTAATATTTACACAATACGGAGAACTCGAATCTGTAAATAATATCGCAATCACGAAAAAAAATTGTTTTATAGCAAACCTCGCAAAAAAAAAACTGGCACAATATCATCAGAGGATTATTGGATGTGAAATATTAAAAAAAACTATAATCAGTGTTCTAATTTGTCAAGGTTTGCAGATATTAAATAAGAGTACATGAATAGGGACTATCAACGTAATCGCCTTTGCGGACAGTAACAAACGTTCTGGGAATTAATCGATTCCTCTACCATTCATGGAATGGTGCTACCTACTAATTCCAAATTAAAGCTTCAATCGCCCTAAGCACGTATGCACATGCGATTCTAGATTAAACTGCGTTTACACTTAGGTATACCTACCGTTCGAAATCCGAGTCTAAAATTATTGTGTACTTTCCTCGGGGCCCTCGCTCATATGCCGGATATCTAATCTGCAAGCGTTTACTCGCTCGGAAACATTGTGTGCGTAGCTTTATGTATTTCACAGACCGAAGAGATAGGTACCGATGCAATAAGCGGGCTAGATATACCTACATCCGTGGACTTAAATATTCAACGATCCGACCGCTAACGAACTTATACGTTCCAGTGTTGTCTTGACGGTTGCGTTGCGGAAATTCGGCGTACATATACTACAGACTAACGCCACAATTACCTATATAAGTATAAGGTAGGTATATCATCTTTCTCCATACACATTGCAGACCACAGGCTATGCGTACCTATATATATTTGTACGAAACGACATGCTGTATGTTTTTGTGCTAGCATGACTGAATTTTGTACTAAAAATTTTAACAGGTTTACTGTGTACAGGTGCCTCTCATATTAGGTCATGTTTTGACTCTACCACTGGTTTGGAAAATAAATTCTACTGAGAAGAGCCGACAAAAAATTCAGCAGTTGTTCTTTTTAAAAAAGCAAAGTATTACATTAAGTATGCATAAAAAAAATCTTAACGTAAACTTAAAAGGCTAAATCACAAAATGGGTCTTAACTTATCAATAAAGAATCAGCTCTATTCACGTGTGGTTTTCATCGGAGTATGTCCGACTATTATCGGATTATAAATTCCTAATAACCTAGGAAATTAAGGTTACACGTGTTAAAATCGCTTGTTTAACTCCCGCCGCGAAGCTCAAAAGGGCAGGTTTTAACCGTGCCCTTTTATTTTTTTAATCGTTCTTGCCACGCTTTTCCGCTTTACAATATTTAAAATCTTTTAATACGTAAATTGGCACTTTATGGTCTTCTTTCACTTCAAGATGCAAACTGTGGTAGATTCACTCGACGATTCAAAAGCTCTTGTAAAAGTTTATTGGAATAACATTTGAGGTTGAGTTGAGACCCGGCATAGCATGATTGAATACCTTATGGGTTGGTAAGTACGTACAACCTGGTAATTACTAAGGAACAGACTACATAGTACAGGACATCGTAGAACCTCTAAAAGTAGGTAGGATTAGTATAGGAATTGTGTAGGTTTACTAAGTATCCTACACATTTTATTTTTAATTTTTTCGTACCAAAAGATAGATGAAACGTGACAGGGGTTTCAGAGGAAATTTTATAAATACGAACGTGTGTTGTTAGTTCGTCCTTCGATCACACTATGACAGAGTAACGGATCGACGTGATTTTTTGCATGGGTATGGACTATTTTTTATACCAGTCAATCATTTATCACTTCCTCTGAGAATTTTAAAACTTAATTCCACGCGGACGTTGTTAGACATTTTCCATTTCCATTCTCCTCTTGTTAGAATAATTACCAACGTAGGCACACTTCGCAATTGCAATTATTTAACGGCACGGCGGCGTGCGATAGGGAGACTATTTTGACATTCAGAATTAACCAAAATGCAGATACGTCTGTAGGCGGCCGCGATAGCGACCCCCCTGGACCGTTCGAAACAATCGGACATAGGAAGTATCGTGTGGAGATACGTAAACAACGGGGCGCGCTCTGCAATTCTGATTCATTATGCCTAGTACGTACGCGATTGGCGGCGCTATTCTCAATACTGACAGCCTTGCTTACGCTGACGCAGCGACGAGGTAAAATATTGATGAGCCTAAAATTTATTACGTTTAAAATACCGGGAACAAATCGTGACTTATTTGTTTTATAACGAATCTATATATATAAAAGCGAATTTAGTATAAATATGTTGCGAGTTGAAATATGCTTACAATAAGCCTGGCTGGCTCCATAAATACACCGTATATTTGTAGATTACCGACTGTCTTTTATGTGATATAGGTAGAATATAGCAATATAAGCAAAGTTATTTATTGTAAACGAATGAAGCGTCTTAAAACTGTTATAAAACATGTAGTAATTAAAAGCAGGATTACTTGTAATTTAAAGTAATATATTAGTAAATAAAGAATCAACATTTTAGGATTGACACAAAACAGATTTTGTTACTTCCGAATTTCACCATACGCACAAAGCCAAGTGTTTCGGGGTGCACAACGACGGATGGTGATTTCAAATGTGTCAACGACGAATTCAAGGTTGTGCGACGAATTTTACAGAATAACGTGTTCCGGACGCTTCTTCGTGTGGATTCAAACGCCCGCCGCGCAACGCTAAACTTAATCATATTGAAATCAATTTCAATTGCTCCAACAGGCGTATACATTTTATTCCTTGCTCTAGTGTTTACAGGGTATTTAACTGAAGTTGAGTTTATAACGTATCCATTTAAATATAATGTACCTACGACAGATATTATTATATTCCACTATATTGGTATTTTGTAGTACACTAAGGTCGATTGGGGTCCCAAGGTGCTTGGATGTCGGTCTCACGCCGGAATCACAGCGTCCAACGCCTCACAATATTAGATGAGACATTGCGAACTTTCTTTTGGGGACTACAACTTATTTTCCCTTGAAACTAATAAATACTGACTAGCCTAGTACCTAGTTATTCATTATGCATTTTTGCATAGGTATAAATTGACGGTCAGGGTATTTTTAATACCTTCATAGATAATAACTTTTGTGAGGAATAGCCGTTCCATTGAATGTTCTAGGCATGGATTTAGGATTGGTCTCCGCTGCGCTCGGAGACCAACCCTAAATACCTATGTAGTTCTAGGTATATATTTGGATACACAATATTTTGATTATGTTTTTTAACTTCGCTATTCATGCAGTCGTGCGACATAATAATCATTTGGCCGTACCACATAGAAATCTGGAAATTACGACATAAAATAGTTTGAACTAAGCCTATCCTAATTGAAAATCGTACGTAGTCGAGTCAATGTGCAGCTCGCTACATACTCAATACTTGGAACTGTCAACAGCCCGCATCAGATTTTCCCTAACGAGGTGACAAGCAATATTCAATTAATATCGCAATAAGCATGTTCGGACACTGCGGGGCGGCGTATGCGGTGCTCCTATTTATCTAACAAACTTCCCATAGAGCCTCCATTCTATGGCGTTGATGACGACCAGCGAACCCATTACACTAAGTATAGACTGATACGCTAAATTAATTAAGTGGGCAATACTCTTTAACACAATTTCTGTAGAGTTCAATTTCTAAACTAAAATGACAGCTCTAAATCTAATGATGCCCCTTTCCACGGGGAGTATAATGAAAGGTACTTATAAAATAAAATAGCCTTTATTTAACTGAAAATAGTACTTATCTACTTACAAAGATACCTATATATTTACATTGAAAGGTAGTTATGACTGTATAAATAGAACGGTCATAATATTATTATGTTATAAGTTTAGTTTAGAGACGGTGTACACTTGGCCTCAATATCTAACTAACTAGTGTTGTACTCCTATCTCATCCACATCTATTCATCTATCATTCTATACTAAACTTATAAATGCGAAAGTTTGGATGGATAAATGGATGATTTGTTAATCAATCACGCCAAAACAGCTGTATGGATCTGGATGAAATTTAGCACAGAGATAGATTATGTCTGGAATAACACATTAGCTGCTTGGATAGAATCAGACATTAGCTACTTTTTATCCCGGAAAATTAATGAGTTCCCTCGGGAA
This sequence comes from Erebia palarica, assembly GCA_964035005.1. NCBI lineage: Eukaryota > Metazoa > Arthropoda > Insecta > Lepidoptera > Nymphalidae > Erebia > Erebia palarica. The sequence continues at coordinate 34,683,317 of OZ035986.1, read as the reverse complement.
ACAAAAAATCTCAATCCACGCGAACGAAGTCACAGGCATCAGCTAGTTAATTAAAAATTTCCCATTAATAATATCTACCCTTTTGTATGGGGCTGTACAGACTACTGCGACAGGGTGAAACGTGTTTCATCCTGTCGCAGTAGTCTGTGGAGTGTTACGAATATAACGGAGACGTTTAGGGCGGATGCTTTTCTGTCCGTAGTGTGTTTTAGCCCTAAGTTGAATATTTCCTGCTACCCACACCCGCGTGAAATATTCGTCAAAGGATGGACTGTGAGGAAAACACGACGTAAGTAAACATTTAATATAGGCACGCGTCTAATGAAGACCGATTCGCATTGACGGTATATCGATTGTATCGTTCCAGTTAAGGCAGGTCCAGGTCTGCGGGCTCATTTTATGTGTCTTATTACACATGAAATAGGGGTGGTATCCGCGTGACTAATTTAACAACACAGTTGAACAGGTAATTCGTATAGTGCTTTTGGCTATGGAAGTAACGCGTGCTGTTCAGGAGAGACGCGTTTTGGATGTGGCATTTCACATGAAAACTATTTTACTTAATTCCGAAAACAGACTTATTAAATAAATTTAATATTATTATTATTATTACATTATTCATTCCTACCAATAGACGTACAAACTTTATATAGTGCCTATTTTTTTATACTTGTGATATTTTACGATCTTTAATCATTTGATTCATTCTATTCTGTCCTTTACATAGTCATAATATAGTCATTAAAAATTGCCGATGTAGCAATTTTAAGTAATCGGTAACGTTTAGTTTTCGGTTTTAGGCGATCGATTTACATATTATACAATTATTTTCATTATAATAAAAGACGTTATAAGGCTCTGACAGACGGACGGACGGTTGGGCAGATAGACAAGTGCCGATCCGCCTAAGTAGCCTCAGAGACCTTGGCTTCGCTCGGTCAATTAATTTAGTTCCAGTTCGAAACACAATTGGCCCCGTTGATTGGAGCGTACCTTGCCGGGCTAATTCACCGAGATTTCGGCCATATGAGAAAATAGATTGTTCGTATCCACCGTATATCAGAGCAAAACCACTGCAAATCCAAAATGGGCTGTACTAATTCGTAGCTCCGGCCGGGCCTCAGCGCAGAGGCTGCGTGGCCAAATCAAGTTTGCTATGCGCATCCCTTGATAATTTGTTCTAATTGAAATTCAAGTCATTGACATGGTCAACCGACTTAATCGAATATCCCATAGTACGCTCTTCGACGTCTGGCTCGACATGCTCTGTGCTCTGAAGCAGAGAAAATATTGACTATCAGTGTTTAGTCGCCTATTTGTTTGATATCATTGTTTAGCAGGTTTTGATGTTAGAAACTATTTCGTAATGATCGTTTTTTAATATTTAAAATTAAACTAAACTATGAAAAAACACATTTAATTAGTAGTTAGCCTCACCAAAAGTTTTTTACAATTAAAATTTTTGAAATATTTGTTGCACTATTTTTTTGCCTGATTATCTACCTAAGTATGTTTCAATTTCACACACTATTTCTTTGCTAATTTTTTACGGATTTATTTACGGACGCAATAAATGTGTGTGAATATATAATATTATGGAAAGGTAAGGTGGTAAGGAATGTTTAAAATATTTAGGACACTCTTTGTAGTAACTAGTCTCTTCTGCGTTTTTGTTTTTAAGCTTGTTTATTCATATCAAGAAGAAAAACAACAACACAATTATTAACTGAAACCTAATTTTATCCACAAGCATGCCATGCGGAGTACAAATACCTCATCATTAATTGAATGTAATAGGAATTTTATAATTAAAGTTTCCCTTCGCACAAAAACTAGTCACAATTGTTCTGTCGCCGTTTATTTTTAAACTGATTAAGAAGTTACTTTTTCTCGTTATGATTTATGTTCTTCGAGGCAATCTTATTAACGACATGTTTGAATAAAAAATGGAGTAAGGTGCGGCGTTTTATAATTTCATATTAATGAGGGTCGATTTTCGACAATCTGGTTTATGTTATTTATTTTATAACGCTGAGTTTCACGCAAAAATTTTAAATATGTAAGTGGTTAGTAAACTAATTTAAAATCACAAGACTTCATACGATTAAGGATTCTTGCGATTAAATTAGGTAGTTTAATCTCTAAGTACTTAAATCTTGAATTTGTTTCGTGCCACTCAGCGTAAGTCACATAGACATTTTTTGCTCGATTTTTCTGATACGAACCGGTAGAATTCTGATAGGAATAGCTTCCGAGTTAAAACTAGCTTCGTCTGTCTTCGGACAGTAAAAAGGCATTAAAAAAGGTAATTATTGTACACAGACACACTCGTGTAACGTGTCATACTAATATTATAAATGCAAAAGTGTGTTTGTTTGTTGGATTATACTTCAGGGAGCCGCTAGTCACATTCTAGGCAAGACTATAGTAAGTAAATTTGAAATGTATGTACAACAATGGGCGTGCATCGGTAGTATTACGACGATAAGACATTTGAGTGTGATTTTGTAGCCTGTTTATTGCAAGGATGTTGAAGTTCAAGCTCCTTCTCAGTATCGTACTTATTTATCAGTGTGTCTACGGTCAAACTAACGCTAAATAAAGTAGAAAGTGTTGACACCAAGCAACACTGTCGATGGACTCGCAAAAATGTAACACAGTGAAATATAAGCGCCGCGGAACGAAGCACCATTCGGACATTGGTGTTAACAATTCAGCGGGCGGAATAGCGGCAGTAATGTCTGACAAAACTTGGTCTCGTCATGACGGGACGGGGTAACGGGTCGCCAAATTTGCACTATTTTAAAATGCCCCGTGTACAGTGACGCGGCACACCTGTTGTTTGCCGAATTAAACAAAAACGGATGCCGATGGATAAAACCTATTTTACAGATCCGACGTTATTCAATCTCCAATACACGGGCATTCAATAGTGTGGATCGGATCTGTTTACGTGCGAAATTTTGTTTTGTGTTTTATCACTGATTGGTTGGGTGAAACCGTTTGGAATCGTTTTGTGACGGTCACCCTTTTTGTTTTTTGTGAACTGATTTTGGCTGAGAAGCAATATTTTATTTTATTGCAAACTAATATTACTTAACAATAATTATAACTTGACATTAATTATTGCCATAAACGACTACAGAATAAAAATATGAAAAATATATTTTGAAGATATTATATTGTATTAGACGATGCCATGGAATTCAAGGTGTGGGTTAAGGTTTGAAAAATCTTGTGGAATTCTTTAGTTTTTCGGGATGAGAATTAATAGCCTGTGTCACTCTCCAGGTCCTCAACTATACCTTTACAAGAAAACACGTCGATGTTTTACATTTTTACGGCTAGTTTGAAGGACAAACCAAAAAACCAACACATTTTTGGAATTAATAATAATATTAAGTACGGATGGCACTGTTATCCTTTGAACATTAATATTTCGGGGGAAGTCAAGAAGCATTGGATCAGGCATTATTTAAGACTAGTGTCTTGAAAGGAACGTGATATAGTCTTCTATATCAATTTCCTTTCAAATAATTATAAACTTTCAACCATAACTTTAATGAAGTCTAAGATAAGAAGTCCTTGTTTACTTTTCATGATATTATTGGATATTATTATATAGAGCATACATAATATTTATTAAATATATAGTTATTGATATAGCGTAACGGAAAGCATTGTTAAGACATACAAAGATTCTTTCTGTACCTAAATGGACATGAGAAAAGCAGGTGAGGAAAATCCCTTCATGTATTTCTTACGGGTGTTAGTAGGGGTAAGCTCTTTAAGTCCGTCTTTTTGAGGAATTCTACGTCGTAGTCTTTGGTTTGGTAATTTTACTAAAGTTGTGCATCACTTTTCTTTTACATGGTCGTATACTTAACAAATAACAAGAAGATTATTATTATAGACGCCTTTCGTGCATTTAAAAGCTATAAACCTTGTTGTTATGTAAAAAATAAATTAAATAGCCTTTTAGTTGATGTGTAATGTTCGATATTTATACAAATCCAGTTGACCCTTTACTTGGGTTAAATTTCTGAATATGTACTGGGATCTACCTTATAGAGAGATGAGATCTTTATACAATATATAAGAAGTCCTGACTTATTCGGTCATTGACTGACAGCCCAAGCCCTTTGACATCCACCACCACCACTACTACAGCCCATTAACATCCCACTGCTGGGCACAAACCTCCACTCTCATATGAGAGAGGGAATTAGAGCTTAGACCCACCACGCTGCTCCAATGCGGGTTGGTGGGCTTTAACGACTATTATCATGTTAGTAATAATAACCGGGACCAACGACTTAACGTGCTCTCCGAGGCACGGGGGGTGAAACACCGCAAACTTCCTAACTCCGGGCTAGTACTGAGAGTTTCTAGTCAGAAAAACCCAACACTTATTATGGCCCGACCCGGGACTCGAACTCGGGACCTCGTCAGGCGCAGTCAAACATGCCAACCACTAGACCAACGAGGCAGTTACTAGACCAACGAGGCTCCCTTTATGATGTAGAATAAGGTCAGAATTTCTAGTCAGAAAAACCCAACACTTATTATGGCCCGACCCGGGACTCGAACCCGGGACCTCGTCAGGCGCAGTCAAACATGCCAACCACTAGACCAACGAGGCAGTTACTAGACCAACGAGGCTCCCTTTATGATGCAGACAAGGAATACGGTCTGATTTAAAAAAAATATTGAAGTTTAAACACCCAGTTGGAACAGTGCCTACGTTGACATGCCATTTAGTCAGTATATCCCTTTGGTGTCCACTAGTCCACAGAGATCGTTGTTAAAAACGTTATCCCACAAAACCAGTGTACAATTATTCAGGACGTCACTCTGCCATGCCCCGTAGCGCACGTACGAGTCCGACTGGATGACTGACATATGTCAAAGCTTGGCGGAGATAGGGACATAAAGTTACGCGCGATAGTGTAAACTCAGTATGCAGCTATGGTTACTGGACCTACGGGACAACCCCCACTTCCTACAGAGGTAGGTGTGGTACCAAAACAAAAATAAATGTCCTCCCGACCGAATTTCGGCCACGGCGGCCAATCTCCGGTGAGATTAGCCATCTGCGCGGGAGATATTATAGTGCACAGGTGCACTCTCTGTTCTTTTACTCTCATAGCCCGATGGGGCGGAAATCCGACACGACCGGAGAGAGATCAGGCGCAGGGCCGACGGCTTTACGTGCTCTCCGAGGCACGGGGGTGAAACACCGCCGACTTCCTAACTCCGGGTACTGAGAATTGCTTGCCAGAAAAACCCAATACTTGTTATTGCAAGACCCGGGACTCGAACCCGGGACCTCGTCGGTTGCAGTCGAACATGCTAACCACTAGACCAACGAGGCAGGTACTAAATCAAATAAGGCGATTGCAACGCAAGACCTATTTGTGACCTTTTTTAGGATACTTCGAATAGCCTATACCCATATTAAGAAATCTTACTAATATTATAAATGCGAAAGTTTGGATGGATGTATGGATGTATGGATTGGATGTATGGATGTTTGTTACTCAATCACGCCCCAACGGCTCAACGGATCTGGCTGAAATTTGGCACAGAGATAGATTATAGTCTGGAATAGCACATAGGCTACTTTTTATCCCGGAAAATTAAGGAGCTCCCGCGGGAACCAAAAAACCTCGACTCACGCAGACGAAGTCGCATTAGCTAGTTTTAAAAATACCACAAATACAGTTATTGTGACGTTGGAAAGCGTTTTACACTCTACGCTAGTTAATGTACTACGTCAAACTGTCAACTTCCAGTGTCATTGTCATCACAGAAGAATTTGAGTTTTTTCGCACGAATTTTAATCTCGCGATTTATATTTCGCGTACAGATTTCACCTACTCCTAACCAAATTTTTATGAAACCAGCCTTTATTTTTCCCGCGCGAATTTTACTCGTCCATATGATTTCTAGTGTTAAGGAATTGCGAAAAAACTTCACAATTTCAATATCGCAGTGCGAACGTAGCCTTACGAAATGCCAAAAGAGTAATCTGGCATTGGTCAAAACATCACGTCATAGATTATTAATGTACTCGTACCAACGTTCTATCTTAACCACTATCTTAAATTGCAATTATTATTTTAGAACACCTATAACGAGATTTCCTGATTTGATTGAAAAACTGTCCATCATCGTCCGTCGTCGTCGTGGTCGTTGTTAACCGATGGACATCCACTGCTGGACATAGGTCTCTTGTAGGGTCCTCCACAAGCCACGGTCTTGCGCCGCCTGGATCCAGCGATTCTCTTGATGTCGTCAGTCCACCGTGTGGGGGGTCTGCTGACGCTACGCTTTCCAGTGCGGGGTCACCATTCCAGCACTTTGGGACCCCAACGTCCATCGGTTCTCCGAACTATGTGCCCGTCCATCGCCACTTCAGCTTCGCAACTCTCAAGATCTCAAGCAAGAGTTGCGACATCGTCCGTAGAAGGATTATTGGTGGTCTCGACCCTCAGTATTGGAGAATACGACGTAAAGACAGATAGAGAAAGATAGAGAAAGGATTTGTATATGTCACCGTAAAATTGCAAAAACCGTTAAATTGTAATCTAAATAGCGAAATTGCAAACTGCCGAAAGATTACAATTTAACGCATTATTTTTCGTTAGATCGTAATCTGTTAGGTATATTCACCCGATAAAACCTAAGGCGGCCGGGCACTACCTGATTGTTTATATCGAACCCTAACCTAACCTACAAGAAACAGACAAGAAACCGTAAATACAATGAATATTTCAAAAATTGACACTCAGACATTGAACGGTTCACAATCTGTCGATTACAATTTCGCGAGTTGGATTATAATCTAACGGTTCTTACAATCTTACCGTGACATATATATTATCAACCCTATTACAGAAGCATTTCAGCTGATTGAAACAACGCACATAACATATTGTTTATTTTGGGGGTAGTCCTATAAAATCGTCCGTACTACATGCGTGGAGTGCGGTGATCTGAATGATCCGCGAGCGAGTTAAACCGTTTTTACGTTGCCACATATTTGCGCCGATAATGCGTCCAGCTGGGGGATGGACATGGAATGGGGGATTTTTAGACCACTAGTTGCACGTATAATGCCCAAATGAGGAACAAAACCGCGGACGGGAAAATTTAAATGATTGACTGGGTGATTTTAAGCGCCCGGCATTATTTTATTGTGCGGCGATTTTGCCGCTCTCTCATCACAATATAAACATATTGGTGGTGCGACAAAACTATTGTTTGAAGTTTATTCGAAACAACTATTTGTTTAAGATTCTCGTGGTTTGTTGTATATGATCGTTACTCTATCATTATAAAAGACATTTTATATTCGAATTGCTATTATACGTTCATCATAACATATGAGGCAAATTTTTAAAATATTTATTGTTCAAAGAAAAAGGTCAATTTTCCTCTCCCTAAAAGCTTCGTGTCTCTTAGAGCTATTAGCTATATAGTAAAGGTAACAGCCCCCCTAGAGTCACCTCCTACTCTTTTTTAAATCGGTAACATTAATCGGCTATGCATTCAGTTACTCACAACATAATCGTGACAATGATACAACAAGACAAGAAAAATATTGTAAATTAAGTCTTGAAAAGAGTTGGCTGTGTTTCTTGTCGGCTTTCTAATATAATCTGCTTTCATAACTGGTGATAAAAACACGAATGCAAAAAAAAATGTCAGATGCAATTTCACTCAAAAATTGCGAAAAAATTCGGAACTTCTCCCCTAACGTTAGATGTCACAAGAGGTAAATAATGGTTAATTTTTTCTAAACTACCCATTTTGAAGTAGCACGGAGCGAACATCAAAGGGCTCTACAAGGATGCTACTTAAAACTCTGCGTAAAAAATGTAGTATGAGTTTTCCGAGTTGCCATCCTTAGTGGGCAAAGTAGCTGGCGATTACCTCAATTAGGTACTTAGTAGAAAACTTTGTGGGTGTTCATAAAAGAATAGGCATAATATACCCTTTATTAGACTCGGTGTACACCGGTAGACCTGTTACTACGTGTTTAAACCTACTTTGTCATGTTTTAGGTGATGATGAAAATCGCTAAGGGGAATTAAATAATAACACGCTAAATTTTCAGGGGACAACGTGTAAATTTTGTAAGTTTGCGGCTAACAATTGCCGCTTGCGATCTGTTTTATAAAAAAACTAGCTGATAACGCGGAAACTCTTTAATTTTCCGGGGTCAAAAGTAATAATATAGCTAGCTAAAAGTGGTGGATATAATCTTGAAGCCAATTCTTCATTCAGATCCGTTCAGCCGTTCCGGCGTGATTGAGTAACAATTAATATCCATCCATCCAAACTTTCACATTTATAATATTAGTATAGATTAAAGTCAAATTATCATACAATCACTAGCTGATGCCTACGTCCGCATGGACTGAGGTTTTTTTTGTATTCCGCGGGAACTCCTTAGTTTTCCGGGATAAAAAGTAGCCTATGTGTTATTCCAGACTATAACCTATCTCTGTGCTAAATTTCATTCAAATCAGTATAGCCGTTTCGGCGTGATGAGTAACAAACATCCATCCATACATCCATACAAACTTTCGCATTTATAATATTTACTAGAATATGATGCCCGCGATGACTTCGTCTGCATGGGTTTTTTGATTCCCGCAGCAACTCTTTAATTTTCCGGCATGAAAAAGTAGCCTTTATCCTTTCCCTTGATACAAATTATCCCTATACCTAATTTCATCAAAATCGGTTAAAGGGAATTTTTTTTTTTCCCACAGGAAGTCTTAAATTTTCCGGGATACAACCTATCCCTGTACCAGCTAAGAGTATTTAAACTCTTAGGTTTGTTACGATTATTATCAGATATTAGTGATAATAATAATCATTTATTTGCTCAAAACATATGACCAAACAAGTGTTAAATAGTATGTGTCTTCATGACAATTGAACAATTTGTAACTCCTTCAAAACAAATTACAGAAAAAAACCATCGCACTCACAAAGACAATAATGAAAGGCTCAAAAAGCGTCAGTCTAAAGATATGCGCTCTTCCACTTTCAGAGATGAAAGAATAGATATAAGCACCAAAAATTTGACGAAAGCACATAATGGGTACCGCGTCAAAGTTTGTTTCACGATTCTAATAGGGACATAAAGGTACTTACAACACCAAAGGTTTTTAAATCCTCAGTATGTAATGTCTAATTCGTAATGATTAAAGGCCTATTCTTCTAAATGGTAAGCGAAGAGCCCTAAGCCGCCACGTTGCAGCGGTAAGAATCACTTTGTGGAAGACTGTTAAGTGTTGTTACGGGTAAGTGTATCAAAAGAAGGGTTATAATTATATCTAGGATGCTATCTCTATCATACCAATATTATAAGTGTGAAAATGTGTTTGTTTCGTTTTTATACGACTGCCTGAAAAAGGAGTATATTGTTTTCAGGGTTCATGTATGTATGTATGTATGTGAGTTTGTATATTCCACCATAACTTCTATACGCCTGAACCGATTTTGATAAATGAGGTATCGTTAGAATTCCTAGCTTATTCCGCTAGGCTAGTAAAATTAAAAAAAAAAATATGGGGTGACCATGGTCCCGCATTAAAGACTAAAGTTGAAAAAAAATATTCGAAAATAAGATTAACTGTATAATTATCATCTAGAAAATGATGAGTAGATTTCAAAAATATACACTATAGTTCAATATCCAGTGATTCACAAAAAAATATCATTTAATAAAAATGTAAATAAGATTCCAAAGGCGATTCGTTAAATTAAGTTCACTTGTTTTATAGAAACGATTTACAACAGAGCAATGTATCGACGTAATTTTTCCCATGGATATATTATAAAGACCTGGTTTTGAAAATAAAAATCCGGCCATATAATCTGACACTACACCATAGTCAACTAAGCTCATTCTGAGAGGACTATTGTTCACTAGAAAGCCGGCATTGGGTTAAAATGTCATTATTATAAACCAACGCCGGCTTCCTGATTAACGAAAACCTTATAGTGTGATGTATCATATACTCGTAGGAGCTTTATACGATTATTTGTTTATTTATTTGGTCAACCAAAAATTGTTACATTAAAAAACCTAAAAAAATTAGGACTCATTGTCAAATGTATAATTTAGCGAACGTGCCACATCATTGACTTAAAAATAAAAAGCTTACAGTGCGAACGTAAAATAAAGTACAATAAAAAAAAATTAATTAAAAAAATATACAAAATTGTATCATGGCAAAGAATAGAACCAAAAGCTAACCTAAAAATGTTGCTCAGTCCATTGATTTCAAATTCCATCCATAAAATAGTTGGTAGGCATTCGTATGGCATTTTATTTCAGCTTTTGCAGATGATTGCTTGGCTTTATTTGAACACGGCTTTGTACTGATAGTAATACATGTTATTTCATTTATTTTAATATTTTCTATCAATTTAGTTTTGTTTGGCATTCCGATTGTAGTTAATTGACCAGTCCATTGATAGACTACCTCATAATTCATAATTTCATAATTTTTATGGGGCTTTGGCCAGCCTTATCGTAGCCAAAATTATGATTACTTATTATACTTTATATGGAATGTAACAGACGTAAGGTACTCCTTACTCCCTATAATAGACTGCCCTGGGATTTACCCGTACAGTTAGCCATATAATTTAGGTATCAGTGAGTGTAGATTACCAAGCAGCAGTAGTCCTAAGGTGCGATGGTGAATGGCGTAACGCACTGGAAATCGCAGTTTTATGTGACCCTCAAATAGATGGACGGACGATCGACAAGACTATTCCATCCATACAGAAAACATTCCGCAGCGTTGGACGACTCAACACTAGATGAACGGACGATCTCAAGCGAGTAGCTAGAACTTAGAAGCCTCTGGAATCCAGCGACACAAAATTGTGTCCTGTAGAGATCAATACGGGAGACTTTTCACAGCGTTGGACGACCCTACACTAGACGATCTCAAGAGATTCAAATTCAAATGTTTTTATTCAAATAACTTTTATAAATGCTTTTGAATCCACGATTCAATCTACCACTGGTTTGGCATGCCATTCCTACTGAGAAGAGCCAGCAAGAAACTCGGCTGACAGATTAGGTGGGAGCCGCTGGAAGCAAGCAGCACAAGATGTCCTCTGGAGATTTATACGGGAGATCTTCATCCAACACTGGGCTTACACCATACATCTTTAGGTTGAGACGATGATATTACTAAAGTTTTAGGTCAGTGATCCGTCTGCTCACTACCCTTTTAACTTGTATATTTTTTACTTTTCCTGTATATAAAGTAATATCAAAAGTGCATGATACCTTTTGTTCGGGGCTGCGCGAGGTGTGAAAATGTAACGTCTCTAGTCTTCACACTCGAAGAAAGCATTAGCAAAATTACTGCGGACGACCGATGTATAAAGTTAGTACACGATTTCCTACCAGTTAAAACAGCTACTTTTACGCGTCCCAGGCAGAGAGTGATTGTTTATTCATTTTTATAATTATTTTACTTCTTTTCTTTTGGTGTAATACTGTTGATGCCCGCGACGACGTTCGCGTGGATTAAGGTTTTCGATTCTCGCGGTAACTCTTTTATGTTCCAGAATAAACTGTAGCATTTATGTGTTAATTCGAACCGATGACCGAAGACCTCGAGCAACGCTGGCAGTGTTCTCACTGGTTGACGGACGGCATCAAACGAGTCGAAGGGAGCCGCTGGATCCAGGCAGTACAAGACCGCGGCACGGGGAAATTCAGGCAAGAGACCTACGAGTATGTCATATGCAGACATATTTCTATCGCTGAGAAAATTAACTCCTCTAAATTTCACATCTCTCTCAGCATCGTATTTCTCATTGCTAAAGATCGTGACCCCTTTCCATTAATCACATAATGGCAGGGGGTTTTCTTGGGATAATAATAATGCGGTGGTTTCCCAGGTTCCGGCATACGGCTCGACTAAGAGTACTATTCCAACTTTTAGGTTACTAACGATTATTATGAGATGTTAGTGATAATAACCGGGGCCGGCGGCATAACGTGCTCTGAGGAAATGAAATTCGGTCACCCATCCATTTAAATACCGACTCGCAATCTTCAACCAAGCCTTCACAATCGCAATCGACTGATATGCATTATCGCAACTACCGCTCGTTCCTCAAATTTCGCATCAGCGCCCGAGTATTAATTATCTGGATAATCTTGAACTGACTCAAACAACACAAGCCAATCACAAGCAATACAAAGAACGTCAATCAACCACCTTCGAGGGCACGTTACTACCGACAGGACAAAAGCAACCATATGTCGACTCTTCACAAGCGAAAATCAATTAACGGACGCCGAAAACGCGGTAATTTTTAATTGAATATTCGTAAACAATTTAAAGCCAATCAGTGTATGGAGACCACTACGTAAAGCTGCAAACACGCCAATTAAAATGTTAACGTCACAGGACTATCAGCGTGTCAGTTAAATCAGTGAAATGATGAATTAAATTCCGTGTAAAACTCGATACCGACGTCAAATGGACTGAACCAATTATAACATCAAAGTTCGCGATATTGACTGCACGGAGTATATTATTGACAGAAGAAAAAAATTTATTGTTAACTTTACCATATATATCACTGATAAATAATGTATTATTACAAAAAATACTTATTTTAGAAGAAAAAGATAATATTCAAGGATGTAATGAATTCCCTGCGATTAAGAAGAAACACGATGTCAGAGACGAGGTTATAAAAGACTATGTCGGACTGCATTTCCCTTGTCATCCTTCGATGTGCGCCTTTCTTGTGTGATTGTATTTTGTTATGTTTTTCCTGTTCATGCAAATAAATGTACAAATTATATGCGCAAAAATATTTGAAGTAGCTATACTCTACGTCGATAAGTTTTTAAATTTATTTATAGCAAGCATGTTTTAAGTTTGAATCTTTGCAAGTTTGCAATAAATTGCAATCGCGGGCAGTCAGCGCCCTATTTGATGCAGTTGTGCTCAAAAATGTTGCCCTTTTGAAGGCAAGAATTAACTTTTTGTAGATTTACCTTTAATATTATTATCTCCCAGGTTCTCGGGCTCGAAAACAATTACTTTCTCGCCTAAATTCACCTCTATCTTAAGTTCATCCAAATTAAAGTGTGAGTAAAGAGTAATAAATAGGGAATGTGTATCTCTTTTATCGCATTGTCGGTAGATAGCAGTATGAGTACTTTTAGAATAATATCAAATTCATATAATTGGGCAGTTAAAACTCAAACTCATATTTTTATGAATTTAAATAAACTTATTAAAAGTTTCGAATCATCGAATGAATCTACCTCTGGTATAAATACAATAACCCGCAAGAAAGGGCCATCGAGCGCTATATACACATACGCATCTATACATAGACGTAATTCGAAAAATAATCGATCCTTCACCCCTTTTAACGGAGACTGCGACGGGGGAGTCATCGGCCAAATTTTTATTATGCATATTTTTTAATTTTATTTTTTTCACCCCCTCGCCTCGCTCGGTGACTGCATGTGCCGGTATTAAATCAATAACGGCCAGGCGGGTTACTCTTTTTGCGAGAATAGGGCGAACGTTTGAGCTTTCCTCCTGAGCGTGAGTCTAATGGCATGACCACTTTATGAAATCCACTCCACATACGAAACAGCGTCATATATTTTTCATTTATTACGTATTGTCTTAGTATGAGCACCGATTCGGCATCAAGCAGCATCTATCCTCCACTACACTTTTTCAATTTCTTTGGCCACACTAATTGCAGGACCACGTTATGAAATTCACCCCACATACGAAATAGCATCATACATTTTGTATCTATTTTTGAGGTTCCGTAGTTACACAGTTATGAGAGCTTCGCGCACCAACAAGACCATTCTTTAATTTGCCATCACGCAGCGTCTATTCTGCACTTTGCAGGCTCGTATTTTCACTTTCTTTGGTCACGTATCTGGACCCCTCCCCCAATCCATGGATGCCTACCTCATAATAGCTATCTGTATGTTAGACCGATTCGTCCAGTGGTTTGAGCTGTGCGTTGATAGATCAGTCAGTCAGTCAGTCAGTTACCTTATCCTTTATATATTTAGAAGATACCATTCGCATGTCAGCCGACCTGGTTTACGCGTACCTTCCTGCCCTGGTGCTATGTTTTAAAGGTGAAATTTTGGAGGGAACTACTTCCATGTTTATTCGGAGCTAGTGTAGTTCCATTATTCATTCCAGCGCGCCGAACGTCAAAAGAATTTCTCGTCTTCGAAAAAATAAATTTGAATTGAGGTTTCAAACTGTAGGTTCTCGGAGCACCTTTGAATTTTCGCTTTTCTAACTTTCTAAATTGAGGCATGAATAGAAAGACACCTGGCCCATTTAATAACTTGTATTTTTCATGTATTTTCAATAATTTAGATAGCATTAAATAGTTAAAAATTTTGATAGCTGACGGAAGAGCACGCAAAATGGGTGAACCTACGTGGATTTTTGTAGTGCAGCCATTGATATTAAATCAATCTCTTGGATATTTTTCCTCCCAATTTTCGTCATATTTTTACTACCAACAGGCTCCGCGTTACGTATTGATTAAAAAAGGCGTTAAGAAAAAAATTACATCATGTAGAGCAAGTAAAGTATACGTAGTACGAACACAAGAAAATCTTCAGGTACTTAGCTGAAGTGGCGGGGTGGAAGACATAGTTCGAAGAACCGATCGACGTAAATGCTGGAATGGAAACAGCAAAAATTGCAGTTTTTTTTTCACGTTATTCATTTTTGATGGTAGTATTTTTTTTTTTCACATTTGACTTATATTTAACATTACAACACTACTATTACTACAATACAAATAATTCACATTTTATTCTAAGCTACTTTTTAATAATTTTTTCGCCACTGCTACATTCCCGTCACGAATAGCCATCTTTATATTATGATCCCTGATCTCAATGGGTTTTGCCTTTTCCGCATTCAAGACGAAATCCGCGATCGCGTCCGTGTTATCGTCGGTGTAGTACGTACAAAAAAAAAATGCAGAGTTGGTAGATACTAGGTTAGGTTAGGTTACCCCATACTAGATTTACCGAAAATATAGACAGTGTCGCAGGGAGCCACGACTGAATCAAGTCGTCAGACGTCTCTTTGTACCTTTATTCTAAGTTTTAATTAGATTGGTCGTATAAGCATTCGATGACAAAGTAAATTCGCGTACTGAATTTGTGACTTTAAAAAAATGGTATTAAGGTTATTTTTACTTTGAAGCTAATGTCATCGAATGCTTATATGATCAACCGAATTAAAACTTACGATAAAGATAATGTTGACGTAGAGGAGGTCGTATTAGTGGAGGAAGTTAAGTCATTCCTTCTTGTTAGAAAAGTACTCGACCTTGTACAAGTAGAGCTGCAATGGAATAGATAGAGGTAGATAAGCAGTGTTTTTATTCCATAATTGGTTCCGTAGAATATTTTTTCAAGTATTAAACAAGCTCCGTGAATGGAGACATCCGCTTTCCCGTCACGAACACATAAAATTGACCCTTGAATCGCGCCGCAAGTGTTCGCGGCATTCCATCAATTCCCCCAATTTACTACACACGACAATGTAAACCAACAATGTCACGACACTTAAACGACATTACGTTTAAATAACCTTTTAAGACTTAAAATGATAATCCAAAAATTGCACGAACAAGACAACCAAAATTGCATGACCACTTTGTTTAGGAAATAGTTTTTTCTCAGAAACAGCTTGAGGTACCAATTTTAAATTAATTATCGAAATAGTACAAATTAATTCGTTTCAACTCCAATGTGAATTCAAAGCATACTTTTAGTCCTCTCACTGGTTCATTAAAACAATGAAAATTTATTTTAAAGAAGCTCTTTCAGATCGATGTACCGAGTAGGTACATAAAAAATAACAGCAATGAGTCGATTAAAAATACCGTCCTTATTATTTGTATGTATTGAATTTCTCAGAATATAAATGTTAGGTACCTTTTCGTTCGGTGTCGTGACTCGTAAATTGTAACGCCGATTTATTTCAAAAATCCAACTGTATGTTCCGATTGAAGTGAATAAATTGGCACCCATGATCGACTCTTAAGTAAATTTTATGAAAATCCGAATATATTTTTAAATACTGTTGTTTTTGAAGAGGTGGTAGTTCACGTGCAGTTAATTACATTAGTCAATTCTTAGTTCTGTATAATTCTTGAGCAGATTTTAATGGACTGATAATTATTTTACTTTGTCATGCACGAGGGGTAACATTCTGGTAGCCCATGCGATCTCGTACACTCTTGGACTTCTTTCTGCCAACAAAGGCTGAGTTTGTTGTGGGCTTTTCTCAGACCAGGGCGCGTTTGGAACCCTCGTAGTATTAAGTTTAACTTATACTTATTTACAAACGTAAAGACTATCTCAAGCGTTATCCCTGAAGACACAATAAGGAAGAGATAAGATCCTCAACAAAACACTAAAATAATATAATCAAAGTGTTGTAAAAAAATACAAAAGGTAGCACAATAACGTCGATAAAACAGAACGCAAGCCGCAAAATTACTAATCGATCTATCTATTATGTAGTCTCTACGAGGAATAAAATGACAATACCATAAGCGTAAGTACCGTTTTCGCGTAAGTGTGTTCGGTAACTTTATAAAAGGGCAACTCCTTTATAAACTATTCAGGGATACGTCGATTGAGATTCATTTCTTTAATGCTTGATAAATGGTGACTAAACCACCCCTGAATAGCTTTGATCCCTCGAGTGACTTGACTTAGTTATCGATACGTTCATGTTTGTTTGAATCTTTTTAGATTGTTTTGTGAATATAGTAGACATTATTTTGTAAAAGAGACTTGTATAATTTTGGGATGATAACAGTTTTATACATAATCCAATCAATATTGAAAACTCTTGTATAATAACTTGCAAGGCAATGATGTCTCTATACCTTGCCTTATTTCTCCTACTTCTTTACACTAAAATCAGTTTAAATATACTTACATTTTAAAAAAGTGTGCGCTAAAATGCTATTTTTCTTAAAAGACGTCTTTATAATTTTGGATAATTTTTTTCTGAAAACAATTATGTTTGTCAATATCGATAGAAGGTTAGGCTCATCACTAAAATATCATAGCTAAAGTAACTAGGTGAGGGGTGATTCTATAATGATAATAACAAACGTCTACCGTAGACGATATCAAATCGTTAGCAAATGTAGAATGTAAATAGGTTGTTATCTAATTGTGTGCAGATAATCATTAAATGGTTATCATATGGTTATAATTTTTTATAACCCCCACTGTTTCAGACGAAAAAAAACACTTATGGCCAGTAAAACTTGAAATAATATTTCAAGTTTTACTGGCCTATAAGCGAAAACATTTATTATTACGCGAACAGTGTCACGATTTATTATTGGACACCGACATTTAATACAGCGATCTGAATATTATATGCCTTAATGATTGAGTGTAAAATTTAATCCATACAATAATTGCATACGTCTGCAATACATGTTTTATGTAGGATTCCATAATGAATGTTTGCTTTTACTTGGTGTGTTAATGTCAAGACGTCTGTTGGTCGATCAAGATTTGATGTATTTTTATACGCTATATTATATAATATATTATATTTTTATTGCCTGAAAATTATACAACTGCATGAAAAAAGGAGTATATTGTTTTCAGGGTTCATGTATGTAGGTATGTATGTATGTGACTTTGTATATTCCACCATAACTTCTATACGCCTGAAGTGACTTTGATAAATGAGGTATCGTTAGAATCCCTAGCTTATTCCGGGTGACATAGGCTAGTAAATTAAAAAAAAATTAATGGGGTGACCATGGTCCCTAATTAAAGACTAAAGTTGAAAAAAAAATCGAAAATAAGATTAGCTATATAATCATCATTTAGAAAATGATGAGTGGATTCCAAAAATCTATGACACTATACTTCAATATCCAGTGATTAACTAAAAAATATCATTGAATAAAAATGTGAATAAGATCCTAATTTAACTAGATTATGTAGATTTTTAACTTTTTAGTTCGTTTTTTGGCAGGGCAGTCGTGTTTTTGAATTTCTTTAATTATGACTTGTTCAAACCTTTACACGCTAGGCCTGAAGGCTGAATGGAGAGGTGCTGCGCTTCAGTTTTTAGGGTTCAGTACATCAAGAGGAAAAAACGGAACCCTTAAAGGATTACTTCGTTGTCCGTCTGTCTAGCTGTCTGTCTTTCATCCATCTTTTTCTTGGAAACGCGTGGTGGTATCAAGTTGAAATTAATATTAAATACTTTGATCATACGGTTCCTCGGAGCTGTAGAAAAATCAAGCTTCTACTTAGTCAGCGCAATCAAAAGATACGGCCGTTTATGCCGCATATTTAGCATATTTTGACACTCGCTAATAAATCATAACCTAGTTTGCTCGTAAAAATAAAGCTTAACCTGAGTACTTACATACTCAAAAAAGTTAAGAGGTGAGGTAGGCTATAAATGCAACCATACTTAATAGTATAAAAAAGTATAAAAAAATAGTAAAGTATAAATTGTCTTCTTTTTTTTATCCGCTATAAGTTAGCCCTTGACTGCGATCTCACCTGATTGTAAGCGATGATGCAGTCTAAGATGGTAGCGGGCTAACCTGTTAGCGTCATGGCAGTTATATTAAACCCATACCCCTCTTCGGTTTCTACCCAGCATCTTACCGGAACCGCTTGGCGGCACGTCTTTGCCGGTAGGGTGGTAACTAGCCACGGCAAAAGCCTCCCACCAGGCCAGACCAGGGAAAATGTCTGCTACGCTTTCACTGTTCAACCGATTTTGATGAAGTTTGGTATAGGGGTAAGTTATATCCCACGGAGAATATAGGCTACTTTTTATCCTGGAAAGTTAAGGAGTTCCCCCAGGAATCAAAAACTAAATCCACGCGGACGAAGTCGCGGGCACAATAAGTAATAATAATGGTGATAAGCTCTCCAAATTTCTCATGTAACCTAGTGCCTTATTTCTTCCTGCTCTGAAATTTGGCACGTTCCCTGTATTATCCCTTGCGTCCCGCGACCCAGACTGACTGTCCCCTGTTGAGAAAATGCCAATTTACTATTCTGTACGCAAGGGGAAATATTTAAAGGCTGAAACACACAATGCGCGGCTCAATACGCCTTCCCTGAAGCGGGGCGGATTCGTCTTCGCAGCCCAATCAGTTAACGATAAAAAACACAGTCCTGTCATAAATACTGTTACAATAAAAACATTAAAGATATATTACTTTTGAAGTTTATGCACAAATATTTCGTCGTATTTTCGTACACCACGTACATCGTATTTGTATATGCAAGAATTATTAAAATTAGTGCACGCGTTTTGTCTTTAGAACGCCATAAAATGATAACATATTCATGTACGATGTAAATGTCACCGTAAATTTGCAAAAATCGTTTGATTGTAATCTAATTGGCGAAATTTTAAACTGTCGACAGATTACAATTTATCGCATTATTTTTCGGTAGATTGTAATCTGTTAGGTGTATTAACCCGATAAAACCTAAGGGCACTACCTATTATGTCGAACCTAACCTACAAGAAAGAGACAAGAAAACGTAAACACATTGAATATTTCTAAAATTGACACTCAGAACATTGAACGGTTCACAATCTATCGATAACAATTTCGCTAGTTAGATTACAATCTAACGGTTTTTGCAATCTTACGGTGACATAACCACTACAGCACATCAACGTCCCACTGCTGGACACAGACCTCCACTCTCATAGGAGAGAGGGAATTAGATCTTAAACCCACCACGCTGCTCCAATGCGGGTTGGAGGGCTGTAACGACTATTATCATGTTAGTGATAATAACTGGGACCGACGGCTTAACGTGCTCTCCGTGGTGGGTGAAAAACCACCAACTTCCTAACTCCGGGCTAGTACTGAGAATTTGTAATCAGAAAAGCCCAATACTTAATCAACGGTGACATAAACATACAAAAAATTATCATGGCGCAGTCGCACCAAACTGATCCCGTACGAAAATATTCTTGTCATATCGCTCGAAAGCGTCACATAACCTAATTATAAACGCAATCTTTATCGGTCACCGGATCGATTTCCGTCGACCCTCCCTGAGGTCTCCAATGCAGCTGTTATAGCTCACCAACTGCGCAGAGCAGCGCAACGTTCTGCGCACGCACTTTAACATCGCGACCCCACCGGTTATATTTCACATTAAATCTTCCCCCTATTGTTCATTCGCACCCATTATAATTATTCCAAGCGGGATAAAACAAGCAATCTATGCGCTCCTCGACGCGGAGGGTAGTTTTAACATTATAATCATAAGAATATAGAAATATTGTATTATTTCCATAAGATATTGTATTTACAGCGAATGCCCGCGGCTTCGTCTGCGTGGTTTGAGGTTTTATGGTTCCCGCGGGAACTCTTTAATTTTCCGGGATAAAAGGTAGTTATGTGCTATTTCAGACTATAATCTATCTCTGTGCCAAATTTCAGCCGTTGGGGCGTGATTGAGTAACAAACATCCATGCATCCAGGCGTCCATACATCCAGACATCCATACATCCATACACCCATCCAAACTTTCGCATTTAGAATATTAGTATAGATTGTATTGTATGTATTATTTCAGAACAGCGAGAAACCGTCATCGTGGTTGACGTCCAAATTTGCTCGCACGAAACTTCGTATTCAGAAATTTTCGTTTCTGATACGAACCGCTAGGGTTTGTTGGAACTGATTTAATTCGTAGGATTCGTTATAACGTTAATTGAAACGAATTTAAGCCCTCTTATTTGAAAATATGTGACGATTGTTATCATTTCTATGATCCTGATTGGTGAATTCAAAGATATGAAGTTCAAAGTAAATCCTCAATCAAATATCAATATTATATTAGAAGAATAAAAAGTTCTTATAAATACATTCAACAAAGCCACACAAAGTTACGATCAACAAACTTTAACAATTTAAGTAAAAAATATTACTCGAAAAGTACCTGTGCGTATTAAGGGAAGCTATTTTTATAATCCAAGCCGTACTTATACCGTTTCGTAACCACAAAACCTGAGCGGCGCTCGCTCAAGTAAAATTAGCGTAAAAAAAATATTTACTTATATTATCCACACAAGGTATTCAAGTGGTGTTTCACTAATATAATTTACAAAAGCTTCAGACAATATCCTACAATACGACCCTTCGAAGGTGGTTAAATTCGACTTCCAAGATATGTTTACAAACATAGTTAGCATGTTAAAAATCTTACATGAAAACTAACTAGGGATGTTTTTTTTATAATCCAAACCGTATACCGTTTTGTAACCTCAAAACCTGAGCGCCGCTCGCACAAGTAAAATTAGCTGAATAAAAAAATCTATTCTTATTGCCCCATAGAAGGTATTCAGGTGATGTTTCACTAATTTTACAAAAGCTTCAGACAATATACTACAATACGACTCTTAGAAGGTGGTTAAGTTCGACTTCCAAGATATGTTTACAAACATAGTTAGCATGTTAAAAATCTTACATGAAAACTACCTAGGGATGTTTTTTTTATAATCCAAACCGTATACCGTTTTGTAACCTCAAAACCTGAGCGCCGCTCGCACAAGTAAAATTAGCTGAATAAAAAAATCTATTCTTATTGCCCCATAGAAGGTATTCAGGTGATGTTTCACTAATTTTACAAAAGCTTCAGACAATATACTACAATACGACTCTTCGAAGGTGGTTAAGTTCGACTTCCAAGATATGTTTACAAACATAGTTAGCATGTTAAAAATCTTACATGAAAACTACCTAGGGAAGTTTTTTTTATAATCCAAACCGTATACCGTTTTGTAACCTCAAAACCTGAGCGCCGCTCGCACAAGTAAAATTAGCTGAATAAAAAAATCTACTCTTATTGCCCCATAGAAGGTATTCAGGTGATGTTTCACTAATTTTACAAAAGCTTCAGACAATATACTACAATACGACTCTTAGAAGGTGGTTAAGTTCGACTTCCAAGATATGTTTACAAACATAGTTAGCATGTTAAAAATCTTACATGAAAACTACCTAGGGAAGTTTTTTTTATAATCCAAACCGTACACCGTTTTGTAACCTCAAAACCTGAGCGCCGCTCGCACAAGTAAAATTAGCTGAATAAAAAAATCTACTCTTATTGCCCCATAGAAGGTATTCAGGTGGTATTTCACTAATTCACAGAAGCGCTGAGAGCGCGAGTTTCGCACTTACGTGAATCAGTGCGTAAGGTAAGTATATACATAGTTCTCCAACCGCCGGACTAATTTAATGAGAGGGCCTTTTCACAGCCAGGGTTTCATACGTCGAATTAAAATGAGATTTAACACTGAAACGTGATAATTAACGCACTACAGCGAACCGCCATCTCCGCCGCGCCGATGGCGTTTGAGAACCATGCTACTTAATTATTGTGACTCTTTGGCTATAAGAAATGCTGATTTGTGACCTGGGGGAGCGCGAGTTTTTAATAGTGTGAGAGCTGGCAGCCACTTTTTGTTTAAGGCCAAAGCTCTCTTTGTTTATTAACTTTAATGACCAAGAAAATGTTGTTTTTTTTAAAAATGCTGTTGTCGGTATTCAATTATTCGTTACCACGCCGCATTCAGCGACAATGCAAACTAATTAAGGGAGTCTAAAATATCATAACTACGAGTAAATTCATAATTTTTTGCCTGTTGGGAGGCTTCGGCCGTGGCTAGTTACCACCCTGCCGGCAAAGACGTGCCGCCAAGCGTTTACGCGTTCCTGTACGATGCCGTGTAGAAACCGAATAGCGGTATGGGTTTAATAATATAACTGCCATGCCCCTAACACGTTAGCCCGCTACCAACTTAGACTGCATCATCACTTACCGCAGTCAAGGGCTAACTTGTAGAGGATAAAAAAAAACGTCCATACTAATTTCATAAACGCGAACGTCTATCTGCTACGCTTTGATGGCCCAACTGCTTTTTTTTTGGCCCAAAAAGATGGCCCTATTTCGGTACAAGGGATGTATCCCGGAGAAGGACATAGGCTAGGTACTTTTCATTCTGGAAAATTAAAGAGTGTCCGCGGGAATTAAAAATACTTAGACCTCGCGGACGAAGTCGCGGGCGTCCACTAGTGACTTTTGTAAGTCTTCCCGTAAATACCGGATCTTAAAAATCTACAAACTAGTGACAATAATTTACTTTAACTTGAGTAAAGTGGTGTCTCTTTTGTCAAGTGGCTTTTAAGAATGATTCCTTTTAAATTTTTTGGCATTTGGAATGATATGTTTTTTTGAAAAATTGTGTTTTTTGGAAATTATATTTAAATACAAATTACATACTGATGAAATATGAATAATATTTTTCAATCTTACTTACTTAATAATAAAAAAATACGAACTGGTTATTTAAATCAAAAATCACGAATGCAATTGGGCTCCCAATAATAGTTTTCCTCAAAAAAGAATGAACTTATAAAAAGTAATCGGACTGGCAACACCTTTTCCCATCTGAGCTATTATAACCTTGTAGATGGTGGCGAAGTTTACCTTCGTATTCTAATCATATTGTAGCAGTTTTTCATTGCCTGAAAACACGGATTAAAACGACAATTGATATATATATATATATATATATATATATATATATATATACACAAGAATTGCTCGTTTAAAGGTATTAGATTCACTCAACCCACTGTTGATGTGCTATTAAGCACTGTAGCCCTATGCTCTAACTCAGTGGCTATCCAAAAATATATTTTTTATCCATTGAAGGTTTGCTAAATGTTATTAATTTTATTGCAAAGCTGAAGTGGCAAGTGAATGAGCTAGACACATAGTTGAAGAGTTGATAGACGTTGGGGTTTCAAACTCCGGATGGACCTCCGTGGCGCAGTGTGTAGCGCTGTTATCTTAACTTGTGGAGGTCCCGGCTTCGATCCCCGGAAGGGTCAATTTGGAAAATTATAATTTCCGAATTTTCCCTGGTCTGGCCTGGTGGGAGGCTTCGACCGTGGCTAGTTACCACCCTGCCGCCAAGCGATTTAGCGTTCCGGTACGATGCCGTGTAGAAGCCGAATAGGGGTATGGGTTTAATATAACGGCCATACCTCTAACAGGTTAGCTCGCTACCATCTTAGACTGCATCATCACTTACCATCAGGTGAGATGGCAGTCAAGGGCTAACTTGGATTAAAAAAAAAAGTTGCAAGGAGTCAATGGATCCAGGCCGCGCAAGACTCGTGGAAGTATTTGCAAGAGACCTATATTTAGCAGTGAACATCTATAGGTTTACGACGACGATAGCCATCCAAAGTGCAATTGCATTTCATTTAAAACGCTCTTAATAAAACACGGCAAAATATAACTCAATATTACTAATTACTTACTAGCAAAACAAAAATTGTTAATCCACTATAAGTTACTGTAAAACGCATTCAAATTTGTATGCGATCTCGCTCATACCACGTCAAAACGACAGTGTTCACACGTAGGCACGTCGCGTCACATCAAAATAAATTAAACATAACGACGCGTGTGCGAGCTGAAATAAAATTAAACGCTCCTTGCGATTCTTTTGACAGAGATACTGCTAACACATTATTGCCGACGCTATAACGACATCATACAAATTATCTCGACAACAAACGGTGTAGTTCGGCACGCGACTCGCAAACATTTTCCGAGTTATTATCCGGAGCGAAAAACCCCGCAAAGGTTTGCCGCCCTCAATGATGCACTAACGCGAAGCTGCCGTCGGGATATAGTGAAACCACAAATTAAGAGACAATTCACACCACTAGGTGAGCGTGTAATTTTTAAGCTCGCGGCGACAGAAGGTACATTGTCGCTCCGGTGAAAGGGAGGCGGTGCTATTAAAAGTCACGGCGATACGCGTGGATATAAAAACCGGATAAGCGAGAGTTGGACTCGTACAGAAAGGGTTCCGTGTCATCGTACATAATAATCTATATGTCACCGTAAGATTGTAAAACCCGTTAGATTATAATCTAACTGTCGAAAGATTGTAAACTGTTCAATGTTCTTCATTTTATTTTATTCGACCAACCAACAACATTCATGCATAAAATAAAGTTTATATAAATTACAAAGAGACTTATAGACAAAAGATATATAGCACAAACATAAACAACTGGCTAGTACGAAAGATTTTTGGATAAAAACATTTCAAAATTTAAGTATGGTAGCTTTACAAGATTCAGTGAGGAATGAGAAAATTACAATAATAGTTATATCAATAGTAAAACAAATCATATTATACAGAATAATTATAGAACTTAACTCATTGGTTAACTTACGTAGGGATACCAGCACGTTACGGCGAAAGCAAGCCTTCGACGAGTTAAATATTGAGGTCTCGGTTGTTGTGATAAAGAGTATTAAATTGACGACAAATACGGTTAATGCAAGAGTGTGCGCTAAATTAGTTCGGCAGGGTTTAGTGAGTTCTGAGTGTCAGTTTTTGAAATATTCATTGTATTTACGTTTTCTTGTCTCTTTTTTGTAGGTTAGGTTAGAGTTCGACATAAATAATCAAGTAGTGCCCGGCCTGCGCCTTAGGTTTTATCGGGTTTAAGTACAACCCGGGTTTAATTACAATGTACCGGAAAATAATGCGTTAAATTGTAATCTTTCGACAGTTTGCAGTTAAGCGAGTTAGATTAAAAACTAACGGTTTTTACAATCTTACGGTGACATATATATATAAATCAATCGCTATTCGTTTGTCTCGCTAAAACTCGAGAACAGCTGGGCCGATTTAGATGGAATTTTTTGTGTGTATTTGAGTGGGTCCAGGGCTGGTTTATATTCATAATTGGACCCGGTAGGGGGCGCTGCAATTGGGTTCTAGGTTCAGGGCAGGACAACGTCTGCCGGGCTAGTAATGAATAAATTCTTTATTGACAAAAAAAGGTAGTTACAATTATTTACCAATTTTACAATGAATTCCATATAATCTAATTATTAATAAATCTATCTAATATAAATCAATTATACATGATTTAACGCCATGTATTTTTAAACACTTCAGAAAATTAAACAAGTCTTGCAACTCAAAAATCGCGTTTCTTGTATTGGGGCCGTTTTTTTTATTACTTTTTGCTATAGCGACAATACAAATAGACGCTGAAAATTTCAACTGTCTAGCTACTACGATTCATGAGATGCAGCCCGCTGACAGACAGACGAACGGACGGATGGACGGACAGCGGAGGCTTAATAATAGGGTCCAGTTACTCGGGTACGGAACCCTAACAGTATCGTAGACGGTGCGTATAAAATAAAAGCGTTGCCACACGAAGAAAATGAAAGGGGTAATTGCGGCTACGGACACAAAAACGCTAGTGCAGTAAACTAAAAGAAGCTGTTAGGGTTTAAGACGCGTAACAATCTGAAAGGCGTATCATATAGTAGTGTATTTATATTCAGACATGCCGAAGACATTTGCCGCTAAAAGCTTTACCTATGCTTGATATTTTATACGGAAAATGAAAATAGACAACGTAGAGAGTTTGCTTTGACAACAAACCGGTAATACGTAACTACCTAATATTTATTTATACCTTATGAACAAATTTATACATACATACTGTATGAACATGGGCATCATCATCATCTTTTGCAATGATTATAAAGACGTTTAACAGGATGACGCCTATGTCAAAAATAAATTATTTCTTACTAATTATTAAACAGAGGGACAGAAAAATAAACAAAAAGGCAAAAAGATAATACAGAAGGGTGCAAAGGCTATTCCTAAAGCAATCCCTTCCACACAACCTTTGATTATATATATATTATTCTGTCCAACCATTTATTTTACTTTCGACATAAATAAGCAACCATCGATAAAATAATGCATTACTCCACAGACAAATATAGTTTTTCAGTGAAGCGACGGGCCCTTTTATCCGATATTTCTCATCTAGTAAAATCAAGTACGACTTTCCTTTTCAAAATAGACATTAAGTTGCGGCACTAGCTTACACTATCAATGTGTCAAAACGATTAAAACTTCTTCATAAAGAAAGTCGATTGTTATCAAAAATCTAATCAGTAACGCATTAGAACATTATTGAATCGAGCTGCCAAAAATAAAATAAATGATTGGAGAGAGAATAGCTTACCAAATATCTGCGGTGTAGAATAGACACTTTGCTGTAATCACTTACCTGAAAAGAAACAAAAAAATTGTTAGCTATAAAACAGAATATTATCATTGTAAATACAAATAAATACAAAATCCACCAAGTAATTAAAATTTCGAACCGGTGGTAGAGTCAAAACATGACGTAACGTCATTAGAACACAAGAGACACCTGTAATAAATAACTAATTTAGAATATTGAGTATTAGATAAATTACTTTTCACCTTACCATCAAATTGCAACATAGACTATACCTACTACAGTTAACTTTAATATTAATAACTATTCTTGTATATTAATTTCGATTCATACCTTTTTAGCGTTGACATTTTTGTGGCGAGTTTTGTATTATTCAGAAACCCCTACCGACTCTACTACAGTTAACTTAATTATTATTAACTATATACTTGTATATTAATTTCAATTCATTCCTTTTTTAGTGTTGACATGTTGTATCGATACAAATTGATTCCATTACAACTGCGACTGCCATATTCCGACAATGTCCCAGGGCCATATAAAAAGAGCCGGTCTTACCAAGCAGTCACAACTCACAACGTCTTGAAATGTACCAAAAAAGCGTTATAATGGAATCATAAATCACGGTTTCTGTGCCTAATTAGTCCTCACATTTAAATATGTGGGTACAAATCTTTATTGCTACGTTTTTAGTTTCTAATGGGACCATTAAAAAATTAAAACAAGCGAGCGTTTATAAAAACATGTAATGTGACGCACGTCTTGAATTCAAATAATAAGAAGTTACCTTCTTATTGTGAAAAAGCGTATTCGAAAAAACATGTTAAAACAATATTCAATTGTCCGCGTGTTCGTAGCATAGCCGCTCGAAGATGGGCCGGGTTCTATGTAATTAGACCAATTTAAATCTTAATTAATATTAATTGTCCGACGTCGGAACGAATCTGTCGTAAAGGACTTTCGTCGAAAAAAGTCCTAATGGAGGCGCGGCGTTTTATTAAATTAACTGAATAAAATTCTTTGGAAAATTAGAGCGTGTTAAAAACGTCGAAACACACTGGTACCCTGAAGCAACGTTCGCGATGCGACATTCTTATTTTGATTTATCTTTCCCAAGGAAATCTAAATTCACACTAGACGGGTTGTTCCCAAGTTTTGTTTATGGTTGCGACTCGTTATTGCTTAAAATAAAACATTATGGCCAATATCTAAATAATTTTGAAAGCTTCTAAGATCACGAAGTTTGTTTTTAATATGCGATTTTTAAACTTAATTCAATACGTGGCCGTAGCCCTCGTAACTATGAAACACGTTTAAGTCGAACGAGTACTTTTGCTGTTCGTACCTACAGTGCAGGTATAAATAAATCTATATATTATAATATAAATCTTGTCTTTGTATTATACAAGTCATAATTAAAAAAAATAAAAAACACGACTGCCCTGTCAAAAAACGAACTAAAAAGTTAAAAATCTAAATTAATATATTTAAATTAAGATTCTAATTTATTCACATTTTTATTTAATGATATTTTTTGTGAATCACTGGATATTGAAGTATAGTATTATATATTTTTGGAATCTGCTCATCATTTTCTAGATGATGATTATAAAGTTAATCTTATTTACGAATATTTTTTTTCAAATTTAGTCTTTAATGCGGAACAATGGTCACCCTTTAAATTTTTTTGAAATTTTACTAGCCTGTGTCCCCCGGAATAAGCTAGGGATTCTAACGATACCTCATTTATCAAAATCAATTCAGGCATATAAATGTTATGGTGGAATATACAAACTCACTTACATACATACATACAATGAGCAACGCAATGACGTCACGTTCAGTGAGCAGACTTTGCTCTCGCGCTTTCTAACATGACTGTACAGTAAAATAATACTTGCCTCCATACAAGCCGGGTCCATTGTTGTCTCTTAAATATAAAATGATGCCCCGTAAGTTCTCTTAACGCGGATGTTATCATTTATTATTCTATTACATTACTTAGTCATATCGATGCTATAATATTTCGTAGCCGTGTCGGAACGGTGGCTCTGCGCGGAATTAAGTATTCACGGAGGTATTAATACGTCAAAGGCAGCGTTGCGACGTTTGTTGGCTCGTTGTTTTTATGCGCTTAACTGGGACAATTCCTAATGATAGCGGGTAAGCGGGAGCAACGGAAATGTGATAATTTTATGACTAATTCCACTACATGACCACTTTGAGGAATTGTCTCAAATTCTCAATGCATATATTTGCTTCCTTATTCTTTTGAGGGCTCGTTTTCTTTAGCGTATCCAATCAATCGTAGGAACTATAGGGAATCGCGTACGGGACGCGCTTCGTCTGGCTTCCAACAGTGTTGAAGATGACATAGGTACATTACCTTACCTTAAGGGGAAAGCACTGATGTCTATAACACGAGTTATAAATTTATCGTAGGCATCAGACGCTAAACCTATAAATGCTATTGTAACTTTCGTGGACAATAAATGATTTATTTATTTATTTATTAAAAATCCTAGGTAGGTACTGTATCGTTGTCCTCGTGACTCGTCCTTCTAATATCAATGCGCAGATACACCTGTACGTAGATCGGTACTGTCATAAGTTTATGACTAATTCGGATCTACATGACCACTTTGAGGAATTGTCTCAAATTCTCAATGCATATTTTTGCTTCCTTATTCTTTTGAGGGCTCGTTTTCTTTAGCGTATCCAATCAATCGTAGGAACTATAGAGAATCGCGTACGGGACGCGCTTCGTCTGGCTTCCAACAGTGTTGAAGATGACATAGGTACATTACCTTACCTTAAGGGGAAAGCACTGATGTCTATAACACGAGTTATAAATTTATCGTAGGCATCAGACGCTAAACCTGTAAATGCTATTGTAACTTTCGTGGACAATAAATGATTTATTTATTTATTTATTAAAAATCCTAGGTAGGTACTGTATCGTTGTCCTCGTGACTCGTCCTTCTAATATCAATGCGCAGATACACCTGTACGTAGATCGGTACTGTCATAAGTTTATGACTAATTCGGATCTACATGACCACTTTGAGGAATTGTCTCAAATTCTCAATGCATATTTTTGCTTCCTTATTCTTTTGAGGGCTCGTTTTCTTTAGCGTATCCAATCAATCGTAGGAACTATAGAGGATCGCGTACGGGACGCGCTTCGTCTGGCTTCCAACAGTGTTGAAGATGACATAGGTACATTACCTTACCTTAAGGGGAAAGCACTGATGTCTATAACACGAGTTATAAGCTTATCGTAGGCATCAGACGCTAAACCTATAAATGCTATTGTAACTTTCGTGGACAATAAATGATTTATTTATTTATTAATTAAAAATCCTAGGTAGGTATCGTTATCGTTATCCCTGTGACTCGTCCTAATAATATCAATGCGCAGATACACCTGTACGTAGATTGGTACTGTTATAATTTTATGACTAATTCGGATCTACATGACCATTTTGAGGAATTGTCTCAAATTCTCAATACATATTTTTGCTTCCTTATTCTTTTGAGGGCTCGTTTTCTTTAGCGTATCCAATCAATCGTAGGAACTATTGAGAATCGCGTACGGGACGCGCTTCGTCTTCGTCTTCGGACATAGGTACAGTACCTTACCTAATTAAAAATCCTAGGTAGGTAATGTATCGTTATCCCCGTGACTCGTCCTAATAATATCAATGCGCAGATACACCTGTACGTACATCGGTTAGGTGCCTATTATTCTCACAACAGTAAAAAGGGGTTTGTACGTACTCTGTGTTCTGGATACGTAACGAAAAAATGCATGAATGTACGCAGGTCGACTAAGGCAACGCTCACGAGGGTGACAATGCAAACAGTTTTGGTTCCTATTCCGAGGGGGATAGAGACGTTGTAACAGCGAACCAGGTGCGGGTCACTCGCCGACGACGGTACTCGAGGATAATTTATTTTTATTTCGTCATAAATATTAATGAGATTATCCCGCATAATGTAAATGTCCGCGATGTTGGCAAAAGAATATTATTTATTGTAAAGTTTTCAATATTAATTTTTTTCGAAGGACTTATATAGTGTTAGCGCCCGACGATGCGTGACGACACTATAATTAATAAAATCAACATAATACTTGGTAGAGGTTCTTGTTTTTGAATATGGTATGTAGCGTACTCCATTTTACTTTATAATACCCATTACCCAGGTATGCGAGGTATAATAGGTATTCATTGCAATAATAATTTAAAAATTTCATCAGGTTGGTATGATGCTAACTTCATTATTGTGCTCAGGGGAAAGGCTAAGCAAATGAACTCTTATTATTATTATAAATAGATATAATATAAAAGTATTTATATATTTAAGCCTACTTCCAGTGCAATTGTTAATCCTGATTTTTATTTGTACATATTTTCTTCTTTATACGGATTCTAGATCATCCCTGTGTTAGAGAAATTATATTTTCGAAGTGCTCTCTCTAAAGTGGCTGTCTCAAATTTCCATTTTCCAATAATATGTTGGATGGTTATGTATTTTCTTAGAAACACACAGAAAGACGACCTCATTGCAATTATTTAGTACAGTTTATGTATGTGGGTATTGGGATGTATATATTTACCAACATCATAAATTGGTATATACCTATATACTTACAATAATATTATTATAAGGGGCTATGTTTAAAAATGCACTTTGTATTAATCCTTAAATACACCCACAGAAATTGCAATAAATGGTAAACAGATATGAAAATTTATTGGATTCTCGAGGGGTAATTTGGTTTTATTAGAGTAAAAAAAATTTCTACGTATAATATGCAATTAAGTGTAATAAAATATTGCCTATAATATGTAGGTTTTTTCCGTTTGCAGCATGAGTTTAGCTGGCGGCTTTTTTTATATGTTTTTCACTCTTAACAGGGATGATGTCTATATCAAAAATAAATTATTTCAAACTGCTTATTAAATAGAGGGTCTTCCAAAAGAACTAAAATTCACATCCATAGTTTTAGGTATGCTAACCATTTTAAAATATAGATTAAAGAAAAAAAAAGTGCGTTGAAATTAAATGACGTCACAATGGCAATTTTCATACAACTTCCTTAATAGAAGTGCATTTTCAAGTTTGATAAAAAGTTGCTGATTTGATTGAGTTGTCATCACCCTATTGTGTGTGTAATCTTAACCTTTTTAGAATGACCAATTCTATATACAACATAAACGAACATAAGAAGAAAAAATAATACAATTCACAATCTCATTTTAGAAAAAAAAACCTACATATCTAAGCTTAAAAGATTTTTGCAGTGTAAACAAATTTATTATGGTATTTTTATAATTCTGATATATTCGTTAGCTTGATCTCATTTAGGCAATGCGACACGAGAGGAGGGAGATTAGAGAGATATTGGTTCAGACGCAAGCTGACGAACAAGCTAATCACGAGACAATCGGGGCAATTAAAACGTCCCTTTTGGTACCTATATGATACATATACGCCACTTCTGCCAACTTTCGTATTTAATTGCAACATTTTATTCCCGACTACATTTTTTAATTGTTATAATTATGGCTTTCACAGCAGCGTTGCCGTGCGAATGGAAATCTTAGGTCTGTTTTCTTGCACCGCTAGCGATACTATAGCTTTATTTTATCCACTACAAGTTAGATGATGCAGTCTAAGATGGTAGCGGGCTAACCTGTTAGGGGCATGGCTGTTATATTAAACCCATACCCCTATTCGGTTTCTACACGTCATCGTACCGGAACGCTAAATCGCTTAGTGGCACGTCTTTGCCGGTAACTAGCCACGGCTGAAGCCTCCCACCAGGCAGCTATTTTAAACTTAATGTATAGTACATACTTATAAAAGTATGTCTGAATTTTGTTTACCTATTTATTATTCCTTCTTACTTATGCTACAGTTAATTGCGGAATAACACTAATCCCATGCAGACACACCGAAGGTACCTAAGAGCTGACGTTGTTTATGTATTGTTTTTATGTACTTGCAATGGCATAGTAGCAATAAGTGGGAGATACTGAGTTTGATTTCCGGCAAGGTCAATGTGGGAATTTATAATTTCTACGTTTTATCTGGTCCGGTTCCGGATCGATGCTGTGTAGAAACCGATAAATAGCTGTAATTAAACGAGTGCGGTTATTTCCAAAGATGCCTCCCGTAAAATCATTACATTCTGGTAAATTGCGTTACGGAGCATATCAAAAATTTTGTAGGGAAAAATGGAGAAAATTGTCACGTACTGAAAAATCTCAGTATTCCCGCGGTTACAACGATTTTAAAGTACAGAATAGTGAGTCTCTAAAACGTGAATTTAATGAATTTTGGGCAAATCGATCCGATCACGCCGGTGACAGCTCTAGTCTAGGCAATAAAGCTAGTTGATCCCAACAATAATTCCTCAGGCGACGAAACTTTATAGTTCGATGAAGTATCATGAGTTTAACGCATATTAAAAATTACCAATAAAAAATCAGAAAGGAAGTAAAGTTTTTTTATGCTACATTATCACGTAAACGCAGTCTAGATTTGATAATAAAATTGGTTTAATTAACGATGTTCTGCATGATCATTTCATTTAATATTGCGGTTTTGAGTGTAAATATACTACCTACTGTCATTTAAAAAGAAATCGAGAAAATATTCAGTCAGAAATATTAAGTTTTAGGTATAAATACCTAACTTCCGTATGTTTTTTTTGTTGGATATTTTTATGTAAGTTTTGGATCATCCAATACCCAACCAAGTTTCATCGACCGAGGATTTAATGCGGGGGTCTCCAAACAACGGACCGCCCCATTGCCTAGACTAATCCGTCGATCAGCCCGGTCCCTCCAAATCTGCGACTGCATTGTAACATACCTCAAGTTTATATCGCAGTTAAGGCCCAACTTGAAGCGGTATAAAATAAAACTTCACGTCAAAACCTCTCGCTTCGCGTCGTAGCTGATTCACCGCCCTAACATTATTTGTTTGTCTGACCTTACTACATTGTTTCACATCGCACCGTTCGCCGCATCGGCACAAAAAGGCACTTGTTGGTACAACTGACAGTCCGACCGTGTATAGCAGCTGAACACATGCTTGTTCTACGCCGAGTACGGTTCCGGGTTCACGCCGGTGAGGCTACCGAGTTATATAAGCTTATCCAGAAAATCTTTTCAGTATTACGTAAAGAAAGTTGATTCTTCGAAGTTTTTTTCAAAATTATCACTGTTGTTAGCCCCTAATATATAAAAATACGTGCCCTTAAGACATACCAACTGACAGCCCGACCATGTATAGCAGCTGAACACACGCTTGTTCTACGCCGAGTACGGTTCCGGCTTCACGCCGGTGAGGCTACCGAGTTATTTATGCTTATCCAGAAAATCTTTTCAGTATTACGTAAAGAAAGTTGATTGTTCGAAGTTTTTTTCAAAATTATCACTATTATTAGCCCCTAATATATAAAAATACGTGCCCTTAAGATATACCAACTGACAGCCCGACCATGTATAGCAGCTGAACACACGCTTGTTCTACGCCGAGTACGGTTCCGGCTTCACGCCGGTAAGACTACCGAGTTATTTAAGCTTATTCAGAAAAGCTTTTCGGTATTACCTAAGGTAAATTGATTGTTCTAAGATTTTTTTTTAATTATCACTGTTGTTAGCCCCTAATACATACAAATACGTGCTATAAAGACACACCAACTGACAGCCCGACCGTCTATAGCAGCTGAACACACGCTTGTTCTACGCCGAGTACGGTTCCGGCTTCACGCCGGTGAGGCTACCGAGTTATATAAGCTTATCCAGAAAATCTATTCAGTATTACGTAAAGAAAGTTGATTCTTGGAAGTTTTTTTTCAAAATTATCACTGTTGTTAGCCCCTAATATATAAAAATACGTGCCCTTAAGACATCAACTGACAGCCCGACCGTGTATAGCAGCTGAACACATGCTTATTTTACGCTGAGTACGGTTCCGGCTTTACGCCGGTGGAGCTACCGAGCTATATAAGCTTATCCAGAAAAGCATAAAGTAAGTTGATTGTTCTAATTTTTTTTTTTAATTATCACTATTGTTAGCCCCTAATAGATAAAAATACGTGGACTTAAGCGAATCGGATTTCCGAAATAAGATCCATTTTGCAAGCAATAAAACGAATTTTTGAGAAAACAATTTGTTTGAAATAAAGTATTTACAATTTGATGCTGACATAATCTATACTACATGAACCGGAACGAAATAGATGTGAGACTGTGTAGTCCCGCCCTAAGTTTATTGCGAAGGTTGTAATTAAATTATACTATATTTATATTAAATACTTGTATTAATAAGATAACATTGTATTTATTTATGCGCATACACATACCTTTTTAAAATACAAGAAAAACACCCGTTCCTTTGAATATAATAATCATTAAGTAATGAAATAAATGATTATTAATATTAAAAAATTATATAATTAATTAATATGTGTTCGACAATCCAGAAGTAGGTATTAATAAAATACTTTTAATATATTTGTAATCTCATTTAAACTTGCACGAGTAAATGGTTAAACGTGTAGAGGTTCCACGAGAGATTTAATGTAATAAGATAAAAGTTGGCTAAACTTAAAAACATTATTCATTTGATCCGGCCACGATTGTTATAGTTAAGCTGTAGATCAAACTGCGATCTAAACACAAAAGTATTCAATAATCGTCCCCTGCCTGCAGGAGACTGCCTTACCATCGTTCAAACACTCGTATTTATACTATTTTCAATATGGCGTCCGTATCCGCAGATTAAATTGAATGACATGAAACTAGTCAAATTGACAGATATTATACTTCCTGTCCCATGTGATATAATGACAAACAGTAATAATGCTAACTTAGGTAATTCATCCGAGGACCGTGGTATATCTACTCTAAGTTATATATAAATAACTAAATGATGTCCGATTGTTCGTGCACGTGGAATAAGGTTTTTTTTAAATTCCGTGAGAACTCCTCGATTTTTCGCGATAAAAAGTATGTATTTCTTACAAATTTTCCTATTAGTATATTATGGGAAGACAGTCACACAGACATATTTAACATATTTATTACCCATTTTTCTTTATACTTCAGTTAACAATCTGTCTCCACAGAATGACAAGAAAATGATAGCCTTCCAGATTTTGCAAACAAATACATTACGCACGAAGCACGACCATATTGGCGTACGATTGAATGCGCCCTGCAATAAATGACAAGTGACAAGACAGTGCGCATATATTAGACTTAATAATTACATCTTGTCATACCGGAAATAAAATAAGGAGCACTGTGCATCCCGAGACAAAAAAGTAGATAATTGCTACAGTCCTCGTTTGCTACCGCAGTAATTGTGTGACCTTTACATTTTTTACTGGGAACGTTTGTAGAGTTTCTTATTGCCAATTGTGTAATTCTGTGACACTCTTCATAATTAACACTAATAGGAGAGGGTCGCTACACACCGAGTTGCATTATCAGTCATAGACTTCCAGAAACTAACGCGTGCTTCTATCATAATAGGTATTTTTTTTGTTATAAAAAAATTGTGGATACATGTTCAAGGTCATCTTTCTAAATTAATATCATAAATGCGAAAGTTTGGACTTTGGACGGATGGATGGATGGATGTGATGGATGGATGGTAATTGTTACTCAATCACGCCAGAACGGCTGAACGGATCTGGTTGAAATTTGGCACAGGGACAGATTATAGTCTGGAATAGACCATAGGCCACTTTTTATCACGGAAAATTAAAGAGTTCCCGCGGGAACCAATCAAAAACCTCAATCTACGCGGCCGAAGTCGCGGGTATCAGTTAGTACTGAAATAATAATGAAACTGGATGATGTTTATACATTGAATATGTTTTTGAGAATTTTAACTGCAGCTAATATCGATGGGTAGGAGCAGAGCCCAAAACATTTTTTTAAGAATTTCTATCTGTATGTCTGTTATGTTCACGCTGAAACTACTGGATAGATTAATTTAACACAATTTGGCATACTTACAGCTGAAGCTCTGGATTGACATAATATTATTATAGAATATTTTATTTTTTCTCAAAAACATTGGGTTGGTTCGGAAATGGGTACTTTTAAGTTTTGGTTGCTTTTAATCCATAAACTACATATTAATAGTACTATAAAAATCTTTAGATACCGGAACAGCCTAACTTATACTTAGGATTAAAACATTTTCCGGCATAAAAAATGCAAATATATACCTAAATCTACACTTTCGCATTTATAATATAAATTATCGAATCTATATTAATTTGTAAGGCAACAAAACTTTAGTGAACAGTAAGCGGTTACTTTGAACTATAAAACGTGCCACTCAGGGACAAAGTGACAGAATGCTCGAACGAGACAGCTGACGATGATCCTCAAGTGATTAGCAGCCTCCAGTGAACCGGATCACCGGTAAAGTAGCCCGTACTTTTATATAAGATGGCATAATAAGATGAGAGATGTGAAGCGGTCCTTTTCCACAAAGTCGCATGCCGCTGCCAGCGTTCAAGGACTGAAAAGGTCCTTATGCACAAGTATAGACCCAGATTATATAATAGTACACAGATTATATATAAAACGTATTTTTTAATCCACAACAAGTTTACCCTTGACTGCCATCTCACCTGATAGTCAGTGACGATGTAGTCAAAGATGGTAGCGGGCTAACATGTTAGGGGCATAGCAGATAATTAAACCCATATAATATGCTTTTATAACAAGGTTCTCAAAGAGTTTCTTTTTTGCCATTACACGGATTTAAAGACTGTGTTATACAGCATTTGTTATGTCGAGTTTATTACACTATCGATGATTTTATTAATGACAAAGTTGCATGGAAGCAACCGGCCTCGCATCCAGTGACCCACAAGTCAGTGTAATACTTGTAACGTATGTGTTGTGTTGTCTACATATTGTAACCTTTTCTTTTCTATGAAAAGAGCAACTGCTGAGTTTCTTGCCGGCTCTTCTCAGTAGAATCAGTTTTCCAAACCAGTGGTAGAGTCTTAACGTTTCATCAGTGACACAAGTTGTCCTACATGAACTAAATAAATAATTATCATTTATCATACCTCTATTCGGTTTCTACACGGCATCGTAC
The DNA here is from genome assembly GCA_964035005.1 of Erebia palarica. Taxonomy (NCBI): domain Eukaryota; kingdom Metazoa; phylum Arthropoda; class Insecta; order Lepidoptera; family Nymphalidae; genus Erebia; species Erebia palarica. The sequence goes on along the minus strand of OZ035986.1, from coordinate 34,644,959 downwards.
CGGAATGCTAAATCTCTTGGCGGCACGACTAGGGTGTAAAGGCAGCATCAACGATGTAAGTCAACGATGTTGACTAAACAATCGTGCATTGTAGGCAACATCTCCTGAAGAAGCTGCGGTATCGGAGTGAAACGTACGTTGAGTGTATTTTTGAGGGTTTACGTGGTGTGGTGAATATCGCGGGCAGCAAGTTCAAGATACGCACTGTACCACATAGATTTGCCTTCTGTGGCGGATTATAGCGAAATAAACTTCTACTTTTTTCTTCGTGATCGACTTCCGCAAAGTAACGCCTGCTTCTGTCCAATATTATTGCGGCAGTTACATAATTAAACCCCAGGTTAGAAGTTCATTCTTTGAAAATAACCGCGCGTCTTCGTTCGCGTGAAATAAGTTTTTTAAATTCTCACAGGAACAATATATATAGCCTATGACACTCACAAATAATGTGGATTTCTATTGGTACCAGAATTTTCAAAATCGGTTCAGTGGATCCAGAGATTACCCCTACAACGTCACAAACTCACGAACTTTACCGCTTTATAATAATGGTTAGGGTTAGACATAAATACTCAGGTAGTGCGCGGCCGTTCCATCGGGTTAATATACTTAATAGATTAAAATCTACCGCAAAATAATGCGTTATGTTACGGTTCACAATCTTTCGACAGTTTAGAATCTCGCGAGGTAGATTACAATCTAACGGTATTTTAAATTTACGCTGACATATAGTCTAGGCAATAAAGCTAGTAGACCCCAACAATAATTCCTCAGGCGACGAAACTTTACAGTATGATAAATTATCATGAGTTAAACGTATATTATAAATATCCAACAAAAAATCAGAGAGGAAGTAAGATTTTTCTAATTTCTAGACATTATCGCGTAAAGGCAGTTTAGGTTTGGTTATAAAATCGGTTTAAATATCGATGTTCTGCATGATTATTTCGTTCGATATTTCTGTTTTGAGTGTAAATATACTACCTGCTATTGTTTTAAAAAGAAATCGAGAAAATATTCAGTCACTAATATTAAGTTTTAGGTATAAATACCTAACTTCCGGATATTTTTGTGTAAGTTTTGAATCATCCAATACTAAAACCTAGCCAAGTTTCATCGACTGAGGATTTAATGCGGGGGTCTCCATACAACGGACCGCCCCATTGCCTAGACTAATATACTTCTAACAAATTTTACTAGCATGCGATTTTTATAGCCCGTTTATGGAGCAATTTTTAAAGAGAAACGCACAAACTTTGTTTGAATACAATCAGTCTGTGGGGAAAAGATTTTTTAAATCGATACAAGCGAAGTCTACGGTCCGTTTTATCAAGTAACGCAATCTACGAGATGACATAACTCTCTTGTTCAATGCTCATTACACAAATACATCTCGGAGTTGTAAAACAATTATACATCTTACTAATATTATAAATGCGAAAGTTTGGATGGATGTATGGATGTTTGTTACTCAATCACGCCCCAACGGCTGAACGGATCTGGCTGAAATTTGGCACAGAGTTAGATTATAGTCTTGAATAGCATTTAGGCTACTTTTATTCCCGGAAAATTAAGAAGTTCCCGCAGGACCCAAAAAATCTCGATACATGCAGACGAAGTTTCGGGCATTAGCTAGTAATATTATATCTCGGAGCATTTGCGAGCATCTAAATCTATCACTAACAAAAATGATCCGGTTCAACGATGCGTGACGTAGATGTTTTTTTTAATGACGACACTTTTGCAAAGTTTAAAATGGAATTCTTTAACTATTAAAAAAACTTTGGATTGGGATAAATTGATTAAATATGTAGAAGTTAAAACAAAATAGACAAATCGAAAGCTTCTTATATTTTTGAGCCAGTCGTCTAGAAGATACATTGATTAGCATAGGAGGGATGAATATAGCGTCTCCCATTTTTTAGGGAATGGCCTCTCTTCGGCTCGTACTTATTCAAATCATAAACAGTTGTAGGTAAACAAGCGATGCACCTGGAGCTTCTTATATTTTTGACCGAGTGGTCCAGTAGATACATTGATTAGCATAGGAGGGATGAATATAGCGTCTCCCCTTTTTTAGGGAGTGACCTTCTCTTCGGCTCGTACGTATTCAAATCGGAAACAGTTGTAAACAAGCGATGCACCTGGCGTTGTTTTTATATGGGGGAGTGGGACAAAGTTGTATCGATTGTGTTTTATTCGACCGAATGTTGCTTAAAATGCGTCTAATTATGAGTACTTATGTTCGGAAATCATACTTTTATTCTTATATTATTATCGTACTAATAATATAAATAAATGCGATAGTGTGTTTGTTTATTGATTTGTTGGATTCTCGCTGCAACGGACCAATGGATCCTAGTTTCATAAATAATGTGGCTTACCAGCATTATGGATCCTAGTTTCATAAATAATGTGGCTTTCTATTGATATCAGAATTTTCAAAACCGGTTAAGTAGATCCAGAGATTACCCCTTACCACGTCACAAACTCACAAACTTTATCTCTTTATAATATTAGTATACATTGAGTTTACTTTAGAATTTTAGTCTAATCTAGTTTAGCTTATAATATGAGTCTTCCTTTGTTAAGTACCTATCTACTTGAAATAAACTTTTTTTTGCTGAAGATGTCTCTAAATAAGTTCAAAGTTAATGTAAAACATACTCCGATAGTTGCTTAGTTAAGACGATTATTTGTGAAATGGTGGTGGAAAAAAAAAACCCGGCTGACCGGCCGGCAGACCAGGGCGCGTTTGGAACCCTCGTCGCTTTAGTTTTAAGATACCGTTGCTGATTATCACCATTGTATTTTGTAAATAACTAGACGTCAATAAGTGTAGTATACCTACCTAAATTGAATAAACATTATTTGACTGACTTTGACTTTGAAGTAGGTATTTCTCATCGCCTTCCTGTGACGTAGAACTACGTCACCGGTCAACTTACGCGAAAAATGATCGATAGCCGGGTGTCCTAATGTAGCACGTACTAATGTAGCGTGGGGTCAACGCCCCCGGATCCGAGTCGACGGGCTTATAATTAAAGTATATTTTATTGTTCCCCTCGCCGGCCGCCACCGAGACCGGCGCACGAAAGCGGACGAAATCATTATAATTAGGATATTATTTTATATATTTTTTTCACTCTAATAGTAAGTTATATATGGTTGTATCATTTAACAGTTATTGCGAAAAGTTTCGATCAACACTTCAAGAAGATTTCGCTTGACTGGATTAAGGGTCGGATACAGAAGGCGGATAACTTTGAGACGGCGCGAATAGGCATGATGACAGTAACCAAGAATCCAATTAAATTATGAATTTATCTAATGAATTAGGATTGATGGATTATAAAAAACGTATTTATTTATCTATTTCGAATGAGATTGCTAATTATTTTAATAAAATAAAACTGTAAAATACAGCAATCCGCCATATTGGATTAAATACCAAGAAGCGAATGACGTCACAATTGTTTGTTTTCGAGCTTTGACAATCGCACTATTGTTTACTGCACACTGCGCAGAGTACATTGGTAAAAGCAATAGTGACGTCACAACCGACGCCATGACACCGGCGGGCGTTTTGGCGTGAATTTTAAAATTAAAATTTCAAATGCCAATTTTAACTACCAAACCTTATTTTTCTGCAGAAATAATATATTTTTCGAAATAGTAGACACTTCCGAACATAATCTGACCATTTCTCAAAATCAGTCATCATGCCTATTGTGAGGAAGTTCCTCTCTCTGGAGCCCTGACTGAGCTTGGGTCTTCAAGGCCCCGCAATGGGTGGAAGTTTTATAGGATTATTTTTTTATGTGTTTTGTATAGTATTTTTATATATTTATGTTTAGAAATAATTTTATGAAAATGTGTACAAATAAATGGGAGAAGTTATATATTATACAACTATATAACTTCTCCCATTTATTTGTACACATTTTTATAAAATATTATACAACCGTCATACTTAGCTAGCAGTTCCAAATGCAAGTATGGAATGAGTGGCTTTAGTTTTAAGATACTGTTCTTCAACTGCCTCGTTGGTCTAGTGGTTAGCATGACTGCGGCTGACGAGGTCCCGGGTTCGAGTCACGGGTCGGGCCATAATTAAGTACCGGGTTTTTCTGATTAGTAATTCCCAGTACCTACTAGCCCGGAGTTAGGAAGTTGGTGGTGTTTCACCCCCGTGCCTCGGAGAGCACGTTAAGCCATCGGTCCCGGTTATTGTCACTAACATGATAATAGTCGTTAAAGCCCGCCAACCCGCATTGGAGCAGCGTGGTGGGTCTAAGCTCTAATTCCCTCTCTCCTATGAGAGTGGAGGCCTATGCCCAGCAGTGGGACGTTATTGGGCTGTAGTGGTGGTGGTGGTGGTGGAATGTGTCTGTCTGTCTGTCTGCTACGCCTTCACTGCTCACCTGTTCAACCGATTTGGATGAAATTTGGTACAGGGATAGGTTGTATCCCGAGGAAGGATATTTACTACACACAGCTACACAGGCTAATTTTTATCCGGGAAACGGTCAAGAGCAACTGTCTAGTTACTGGCCGGCTCTTCTCAACAGAACCTCCTTTCCGAACCGGTGGTAGAGTCAAAACATGACGTAACAGAAACAGCTGTATGTCCTACATGCTATGAATAATTTGAGTTTATTGAGTTTATTAATCCACAGATCTTTCTTCAAAGGCACACTGTTAACTTTTTGAAGGTCAACAAAATATATTGTACTAGTTGATGTCCGCGACTTCGTCCGCGTGGTAGTGATTTGAAAATACTATTGGGACTCTATGATTTTCCTGGAAAAAAACAAGCCTGGGTATATGTAATCTATGTCCGTACCAAATCTCGTCAAAATTCGTCTGACAGATGTGCCGTGAATGTGTAGAAGACAAACAGACAGCCGCACTTTCGCGTCAATAGTATTAGTATGAATTCACATGGATTATTAAAACACATGTTAATATTATGACAGTCAGTTTGATGTTAAGTTGATAGTTAATAATTTATCTGTTGTTACGGAATCGTCGTTTTTTGCAACTCGATTTCGCAACGAAAGATCGTGAACAGCGTTTAAGAAACCGTGGGGTAGTGTCGGGAAACAAGCCAGATAGATACCATATCTTGAGTGTGTGGGAACCCTAGATAAGTGCGTTAAAGGCTCTTCCACATTAGACCATACGGTGAGCCGCAACTCTGGAAAATCGATTCGACTAAGTCTAATTACGATGTTTGGCATTTCATTACTCAATACTCAATATCATTTATTCAATAAAGGTACACTGGAGGTACACTTATTGACGTTAAAAATTACTTACTTATAAAACATGTTGGTGATAATCGGTATTTTTATTTTATTCTTTCATTTCAGTCCTAATAGATAGTTTAGATACCTCAACGCAATGTCACTGAAATTGAAAACATAGATTTGAAATCTATACTAATATAATAAATGCGAAAGTTTGGATGGATTGATGGATTTATGGATGTTTGTTACTAAATCACGGCTGAACGGATTTGAATGAAATTTGACAAAGATCTAGATTATAGTCTGGAATAACAGATAGGCTACTTATCCCGGAAATTAAAGAGTTCCCGCGGGAACCGAAAAACCTCAATCTACGCGGTGATTCTACTACTAGTCTACTAGTATTTTATAGCGATAGCGTATTCGTTTATACGTCGTACTCAATGTGCGGGTGGTCGGGAATCGATCCCCTGGCACGCACTTCTGGAGTTATACCGTGCGTTTTAAACAATTAAATCATACTTGCATTAACTGTGAAGGAAAGCATAATTAGGAAACCCGCATGCGAGTTCTTCATACTTTTTTCCACAATTTTTACCAATTCACAATTAGCCAGTTTTGTGGACTTTGTTGGTCTGAGTCAATCTGACTCCGTGATGGGCAGTTATTGGGTTGAGAAGATGATGATAATCTGATGATATGTACAAATTATGGTATTACAAATGTTAAAATATTGTTTACAGTCATTCCGATTGTCAGTTTGTTAACACAAGATCGCACAAATAAACGAACAGGTGTGGAACAAACCTAACACCATTTTCACAGGCGACGTATGCTTCGAGTACTTACTTACGTATTTTTTGTTTCGGTTTATTCAACTGTGTTTCTTTATAATAAAACTCGATATCTATTCACTTTGAACAATGGGTTAATTAACTCAGTATCTAATGTGGCGTGTTATTATAATTATTTATCTGTAGTATATTTTTATTGTTCCGACGAAGAATAGAACGGGCCTGCGCTCGCGGTCTTTGTAAACTTTTCTATGGCCTCTCTGGAGGGTAAGGAATTAAATTCGCTGCAAGATTTTAGCACAAAAGCCCGCGAGTAAATAGGTACCTTTACCTTAACCTAATGACACGTTTATAAAGCCTTTAAAAATCAAAACGTGACTTAAAGTTTTTAAGGAAATTACCCACTTGACAGCTTACCGTGGGGTGCGATTTCGATGACATGATGAAAACACCTACTATTATATAATTTTTAATTAATATAATACAATAAATACTACAAACAAAAATCTGCCTTTCAAATACCCGGCCCGCGTGGAATGGTGGCAATCGAAATTAATCACAGAAACCCTCAGAAATGAGGTAAGTAATACATACTTCCTGATATAGATAATGAGATGCAGACAGTGCAGTCAGGCGCGAATCACGATGCGCTTTAAAGGGTTCTGGATAGTTGCTAACTTCTATTTACCCTCGACGAAATGGAGACTGGTATATATGTTGTACGTTTGTTTGTTTGTGGATTTTTTTGTTACCATTTTCCTGGAAAATTTCTAATTCCTACTGGACCGATTAATATACATTAGATAAGCAAAACTTCTGGCAAGGTTCTTAGGTATATTTTAGAACCATAGACAACCAAGCTGGGCTGCAGTCTATGATTTTTATTTTTCAATATGTTACCATTATACTGAAAAAGTACTGGACCGATTGAGATGCGTTTTTTTGCATTAAATATGTATAGCTTGTGATATATTCTTAAATATATTTGAAGGTCAAAGTCCACCACGTTGCGCTGAAATCGTGATTTTTATAACTTTTAATATGTTACCCTTTTTCTGAAAAACTTTTGTACCGATTTTAATGCGGTTTTTGTCTTGGATATATTTAACATCTGAGAAGGTTTTAGGGCCATAGGCTACCAAGCTGTGCTGCAATCTTGATTTGGTAGGTAGTCGTAGGAACTCCTTAAGTTCTCATCGTAAACCCGTCGTGTTTGGACTCTTCTGATTTGTCTTGACTAGCACTTTGTACCTAGATTCTGCCCAGGGTCTCATGATGAAGCCAGGAGGTGGTCATAGGAACTCCTTAAGTTCTCATCGTAAACCCGTCGTCTTTGGACTCTTTTGAGTCGTCTTGACTAGCACTTTGCACCTAGATGCTGCCCATGATCAGCTACATTATGCTGCCCAGGGTCTCATGATGGAGCCAGGAGGTGGTTACTCCTTAAGTGATCATAAATTGGTTTTTCATCCATAATATTTTTTTAACTGATATATTTTTATCAGTATATTAAAATTTAACACAATTTGACACCTCTACTCATTACTAAGCACAAGTCTTATCTCGGAATGAGAAAGGTTTGGCCATAGTCCACCACGCTGGTCAAAAATACTACAGAGCCATCACAGATGCAGTTTTGTATTTTAGATACTATGTTATATACTTTTGCTAAGTTATAATTGTTGTTTCAAAGTTATAAAGTCATAACGGACGTCTGCAGTTCGTCGTGGGTTTTAATAAAAACTAAATTATTACTTGTTTAATATATCTATTACTTGTTTAATATATCTATTCGACGTTGTGTGATATGTACAATATGATATGGTAAGGATTTTTGCGACTCTTGAATTTCATGTATAGGACGCATTTATTGCTATACATTTTAAAACGGTGGCAGTTTTTTCAGTTCTATTTGTTTACATATTATTAACGCATATTTGTTTTTAAACTGAGCATTAGTTGTAAAGGAACTCTAATAAAATAATATTCGAGCCTTAAATATTACAAGGAATGCTTAATGTACAGACATACTCCCGCGAACGACTTTAATAGTATAATTTCGACCGTCTCGAAAAAACGACAATAACTTTAATATTCCCGCACTGTAATTACGGAATATAATTCTTCCTTTTATTAATTTAATACCATACTTTGTTTCCAGTGCGCTCTTGTATTATTTGGTCGAATAAAATATAATTTTTCATTACCACACCTGTCAGGGCTGACATTTTCGATGTTTTTTAATAATTAATATTGTCTGTATACAATTGACTAAATTTTACCCCCGCTTTTATTGAATATGGACATATTGGGATTAGGAAATACTGTACGACTGAGAAACAAAAAGGTTTGTGTTTTTATGAAGGAAGGTCGATCTTGACTCTACACTTATAGAAACCTCAACAAAGCAGCTACATTTTATTCTAGATACCATTAAAATGTGCACGAGTTCTAAACATAAACATGACAACAACTAACATTGTATTTAGGTTATTAAAGCGTAACCTCAGATCTTATTTCATGCAGGTACTTACTATGAAATGATTCAAAATAATTGATTGCAAGGAAAATGATTTTCTAATGTTTTGGTTGATAATACATATAGGGAGAGATGTTTTCGTTGCCAGCTAATTCCTCGTTTACCCTAACATGCACAAAATCCGATATATTACGAGAAAATAATAGTCGGCATGTAAGAGTTCGTAGAGAAAAATACCACAGATAAAAATGTTATTTTTATCTCTACTAATGAGACAAGTCATATGTGTAACCATGTTAGCGTCAGTAGACAAATAGAGATAACGGGTAGACATAATTTTACTCGTTGTGCGCATGCTAGCCCTACTGGTAAGGTACAAACCTACTTTAGAGCTCAGAGTTACAGGGTACAGTTAACCTCATTTAACAGCCGAACAAAAACAGAAGTTATAGCAGCGGATACTTAAAACGAATCAGTTAATCTGAAACTTCCGCAATGGTGGTGGGTAATCGAAAAAAAATGTATAATTAAATTGCAACGAGCGAGAACTTCAATATTATAACAGAGTTGGGCGCAAAAACTTTTCGAAATACCTACCTACTAGTACTAGCGCTATGGCGAATATTCGCGAATCAAAAACAGGAACGCTTTAAAATTTGCTCAGCAACTATGCAATACACCGTTGGATTTATTAAACTCTTTAAATAGTTAAATATTTGTTAATGTTTGCGGCAAAATCGATAAATCCATACCCATATTCCACCCTATTCATATTCAGTCGGCGGGTTAACTGTTGTTTTCTTCTCTTTCGCAATTTCTAACATTTTCAATTATTGTTAAGTCTCAGTATGTTTACCTTTGAAAAATCTGGGCATGATAAAGATATTGAAAACTAGTGAATACCCACGACTTCGTCTGTGTGGCTTGAGGTTTTTGGTTCCCGCGGGAACTCTATAATTTTCCAGATTAAAAAGCCTATGTGCTATTCCAGACTATAATCTACCTCTGTGCCAAATTTCAGCCAGATTCGTTCTGCCGTTGGGGCGTGATTGAGTAACAAACATCCATACATCCATACATCCATGCATCCATTCAAACTTTCGCATTTATAAAATTAGTAAGATAAGAAAAGATTAGTAAGAAGTAACAAGTAAGAAGTAAAATAAGATAAGATTACGGACATTTTAGATACAGTCACAGTCCACACATGACTAGCGTGATCGAATCCTGACTCCAGACTAGGTACAGGGGGCATACTACCACCACTTAAAACCTCATTGTTTTGAACACAACGACAAGAACGTCAACAATATTTGTTGACGTTCTTGTTGTAGAATTATAATCCTTATTTAAGTACGTCAACGTACGTGACATACAACTGCGACTTCGGAATAACACTGCTTTAAACGATGGTAGCAACTAGCAACCCCCCTGAGAATATCTTGTCAGAAAAACCCAATACTTAATAATTATGGTTGGCCCGAGACTCGAACCCGGGACCTCGTCAGCCGCAGTCGAACATGCTAACCACTAGACCAACGAGGAGGTATTTAATGTGAATACTTACGTCTACGTCTACTTGAGAGATGCTTTGTCTAATTTTCATTACGTGAAATCAAGAGTTCCCAAGAGTTAAGGTATTGTCAATCGGACGAAACCGCGGGCATCGTCTAGTATTTGTTACATAAAAAATTATATTTATTTGGATCAGTCCACCAATTTTTCTACTTCAAGCTTAATAGATCACACAGAGTGTCCGTAGACCCGACTCTAATAAATTACACTCGGGATTTATTCTTAAACAATCACTTATCCAGTAAAGTAAACCATAAAAGCTTTAATATAAAGTCCAAATTTAAATACATTAAAGATTGAAATTCGCAATTTTACAATGATACCAGTAATTTATTCAAAGTTCCGACAAGATTCTTTATGCGTCAAGTGATAATATTGTTTATTATAATATCCCTAGAGTTGATACTTATTTGCATGATGTCAAACTGATATGACCTTACAACTTATAATGAGATTCGTTCCTAAGGACGTCCATTATAGTCTCGATCGAGAAACACTGATTACACTACGTTTTTTATGTTTAACATTTTTATTTTTGTTTCAATAAAATAACAAATTAATATTTTTCAAGAAGCTACATCACTATTTAAGACAAATCTTAAAATCTCTTAAGATTATTTTCGAGACATTTGCTCGTATTAAACTTTTAAGAAGACTATTAATTAATTAACACACATGGGTAACAAAAATAGGTGCCTATTACCGAACAGTTATTAGTGGTCAAACACGGCTTTGACCGCTAATAACTGATACACACTCTACTCTACATAACTGTTACATACTGTGACACACTCAAGACACCAGTTAATATTCAAAAGGGGCGCCAATATGTTATTGACAAAGTCACGCATACATCTACTCGTAGTTTTAAAGAACATTTTATTAAATACTAGATGATGCCCGTAAATACGTCCGCGTAGATTAAGTTTTATTTTAATTATGCGGGATCTTCTTATATATAAAGTAGCCTATGTTCATTCCCGGGACGCAACCTAAGTTTTCCGGGAATCTAGCACCTATCGGAATGCTATCTATACATTTAATCAAAATTCGTTGAAAATATGGGCCGACTAACACACTTTCGCACTTATAATATTAGTATAGTATGGATACGACTTGTTTAACCTAAGCAGTGGCGTGCACATGGTTTGAAGCTAGGGTAGGCATTAGTTAGTCAAAATACCTATTTACATGGCTGTCATTATGAAAAATGACCATTGAATTGTTTCCATTTGGGTAAGCGGTGCTTTTACGCCTCTATGAACTGCACGCCATTGAACCTAAGCACTAAAATACGAGACAAAAAATAGCCATCGCAGCAAAAAAATGTGGTAACTCAATAATTGCATACAAAAATGTAAACCGTTAATAAAACCGTCCGTGTGGAACGACCCGGCTCCCACATAGCTCATACGCTATGAGCCACGTTATAATCACACATTGTATCTGTAATAAAATTGAAAGACGACAATAGGAATAACGAGCCACAAATAGTGGTATAATAATGAAATTGTAATGTATATAAATATAGGTTTGTATCGCGCTCCGGTCCGGCGGTCCGTTTAATAGATGCTTTAGAGTTTAGATAATTTAATAAGGTTGCTTCCATGTACTCATATTGTCGTCCCTATACGTTGAAGTTACCCATATTGGAATTTCATATGAGCAGAGAAGATACGTCGGGAGGCAACATTCCGTCGACGTTTCGGCAGTCTTATCTATTTCAGGAGCAATACTGCGAACGCTTAAAGCAATGCTTATGCAATATTACTCGTAATGACAGTTTTAAGTTACGTACCTTGACGTTCCTAAAATAAGGGCTATAATTTTAAAGCACGAAATTCAACAATAATGAAACAGTTGGTCACTACCGAAATACGTGAAATGTGCTTATACTGCTTTTTGCTAGCAGCTAGCCACAGACAGTGCCAAAATAGTTGTTTTTTTTTTAAATAGTGCTATAAGTTTGAGTTTCTCGGTGGGTCTTTTCGGTAGGTATATATTCAAGTCGTTAAAGAAATATATGATGTAAATAGATAGGATCTATTTCTACAGACAAACAGGCAGACATACAGACACACAAAAATCTTAAAATTGTGTATTTTTGTATTCAGTTATCGTTCGTGGTAGTCTTAACGTATTATAAGTGACACAAGTTGTCCTACGTGAAATAAATAAATCATTTATGATTTCACTTTTATTTTTTTGTAAGTAATCAACAGCATTGCAAACTAATATTAATGACAATAATTATATCTTACCATAAAATAAGGCCATAAACGATTACAGAATAAATATATGAAAAATATTTTAACAGAGTAGATAAGTAGTGCAAATTAAAGAGGCAATTATTTTGAAATTGCAAATAGATATTATTTCAATTTTGTTTATTTATAGATATATCTAATATGTTTACTTTAGATTGAAAATCATGGTAATGGTTATGATTTTTGCATGAGTGTATTTGAGAACCTAGGAGAGTGACATATGATACTTTTTATCCCGGAAAATTAAGGAGTTCCCGTGGAAATAAAAAGAAATTATGCGCTTCGTGGGCGCATATCGAAGTCTCGGGCATCAGTTATTAGATTGAAATAAGGTTGTAACTCGGTCCCGGTTATTATCCCTAACATGATAATAATCGTTAAAGCCCGCCAACCAGCATCGGAGCAGCTTGGTGGGTCTAAGCTCTAATTCCCCTTCTCCTATGAGAGTGGAGGCCTGTACCCAGCAGTGGGACGTTAATAGGCTGTAGTAGAAGGTAACTCAATGTAAGTGGTTTTAAGTATATTAGTACAAAACTGCGTGAATATTGTCATACATAAATTATTATTAGTCCTATTACATACAATGGAATACTTGTAATTACCGGAAATACGCGTCAACGTAAATACACAACAGATTTTCCACGGATGTTGTCCCAGTTACGACAGCGTGTCAATCTAGATTTCTTACTAATATTATAAATGCGAAAGTTTGGATGGATGTAGATAGATGTATGGATGTTTGTTACTCAATCACGCCCCAACGGCTGAACGGATTTGGCTGAAATTTGGCACAGAGATAGATTATAGTCTGAAATAGCACATGTGCTACTTTTTATGTCAATACTAGAAATAAAAATAAACTTGTAATGCCTGCTTCTAGGCTTAGTAAAACAAGCAATTCATTTGTTGGAAATGTTAAAGATGTCTCTGAATAAGTTCAAAGTTAATGTAAAATGTAAACTCATTGAAAAATCTTATTACCATATAAAAGAATACTTAAATGACAAGGAAGCTTGGCAATAATTTGCTCTAATGGCTCTGATAGTTCCTTAGTTAAGGTGATTTGTGAGATGGTGATAATGAAAAAAAACCCGGCTGAGTTTGTTGTGGGGTCTTCTCAGACCAGGGCGCGTTTGGAACCCTCGTAGCTTTAGTTTTAAAATACCGTAACTAATTATCACCATCTTGTTTTATATGTAAGTAATGGACGTCAATATATGTACCTATAGTGTACTTAAACTGAAATGAAAAAAAAAAATATTGAATTGAATAAACCAAAAAGTCTCAAACCACGCAGACGAAGTCGCGGGCATTCGCTAGTACTGCATATTTTTCCTTTGCTGAGATAAAAGGTAAACAATGCGCAGGTATTATTGTGCGTGAATTAACAAGAGACAGACTTAGCAGTAGCACGTGTTGGCACATTTCGACTAAGTTCATAGATTTCCAGTACCGAGAAACCATAACTTAGTTGATGTTGATGAAATTTGGCACAGAGACAGTTTACATGCTAGGGAAGGATTTAGGCTACTTTTTATCCCGGAAAATTAAGCAGTTACTTTTTATCGCGGAAATCTAAAAAGTCCACGCGGACGAAGTCGCGGGAATCATCTAGTATATTTTACAACGCAGGAATGCGTGGAAATGATTATGCCTAGCCAAACGAATATGTCTGTGGAATTAAAATATACGATTAATATTCATTTAAAACTTTGGCTTAAGAAGTTAAGATCACCTTAAAAATTTTATTTCTACATTTTTATCAATTCAATGTTGACAAGTGGGTATTAAACGCTACGCACACTGCTGCATGAAATAAATAAATGGTATGAAAAATAAGTAATAATAATTACAATCGTGTTGAATACTTGCTGACTCAACCCGGCTTTTCTTGTTCTATAAACTAAACCCGAATGTAGTTTGCTTATTACAGGTAAAGTGTTTTTTTTTCTCTTCCAATGTTCTAAATGAACTGCATTATAAACTGAAATATCCACTCATTAGTTTAGAAGCACAGATCAGATAAATATAAAAGATGTTTGAAAGTAGGTACAATATATAAATACAGTTTGAACAAGAATAACGCGGATTAATTTTAGTGTTTAGGTACAGTTATCAGTATGAAGAATTTATGCTTGCCTGTGCTTTAACTGTAGTTCAAGGTTCAAAGTTCAAGTATTGAAAAATTACAAGAATTTTCATGTTTCCTGCCACTTAAAAGTTTGACGACTTCTGAAGCTTAAATATTTTCAAGGCAAAAGCGTTCGAACTTTGACTGCATCCCTGCTTTCTCCCTATCAAGCTTTATTATAGTGTTCGAACACGTGCTCCCTCAACTTTTATAGGTAGAGTATCATATAAGTATGATGCATGATGGATCTGACTAGGAATTTAAGTAAGTTACACAAATACATCAAAACGGTCTGGGGAAAATTATTTTAAAAGTAACTATCTACTGTTTGATTGTGAAATTTTCAGAACGACCAAAGAGTTAAGATGTCACACGACACATGTGCAATATATGTGATCTATACATATGATGGCATTAAATAATAACATTCTAAGGTAACAATTTTGAAACATCGGTTCTAAGTTCGATGTTATGAAGAAGCTACATTATAATTCTAGAGTATTTCGAGCTTCAATGAGCTTATCAAAAATCTTAATAAATGGATCAGAATGTTAGTATTATTCCAAGAATATTTAATTTAACAACATCTTGGTCACTAAATTATGATCAGAGAATTTTATTCACATATAAATGTTAGTAAGTTATACTTGGGAAAAAATATGTAATATAAATTTTAAGGATATTTACATATGAATAAAACTCGCACTTTATGATGAGATAATATATCACAAACACATACCGTGTGTTTTATCATTTTTGGTATAAATATTCAAGACCACATGCTCAAATAAGTACTTACCTATTAAAGGAATGTTACATCAATGTAGAGAGAAAGAGTGAAGCATCCATAAAAGCATAGATAACGAATCTTGTCGCTACTCCGCTGGTGACGGTTTTCGCAAGCAAAAAGCGTGCATCCGTAAGAGTGTGCGCTAACCTTAAACAGCTATTGCATAGTCCCATCAAGCTTTTTATCATACTAGCTCGTTATAAGCTCGTCATATTAAAAACCGACTCGATAAATGTAATGCGGCAACTTAATATTATTTTAGTTTCGCCTTTAATTAGCTCTTTTTACAAATAAGGCATTATCACTTGACACCAGTTGGCATGCCTCTATACTGGACACTACTCAGCTTCGTTTTATAGCACTTAAATTAATAGCAATAAGGGTGAAGGTGTAATAATAAAATGTTGTTATTGACGCCATGTTTACTTAATAGTTATAAAATATTTAAATTAAGCCCTACCTATATTTAGTCCATCGTAAATATTTATGTCGGAAAATTGCAAGCGCTTCGTTTTTTACTATGATTTTATACTAGCTATATTATTCTTGTATTCTTAATATATCGACATTTGGATTGTAATTTTGCAAATAATTTTGTAGTCGTGCAAATTGTAAGAATATAATAATAGATGATGCCCGCGACTTCGTCCGCGTGGATTAAGTCTTTTTAATTCCCGCGGGAAGTTACCTATGGACTATGGTAAGTTGGTAATTTACCATAGTCCATAGGTAACTTCACGGATCTGTTAACCGCTTGAGTTATATATCAAAATATAGGTAATTTTATAAAAAACGCGATGTTATAGCATTGGCTATAATAAACTTAAAAAAAAACTAAAATTAATTAATTTGAAAATAGCCTGGACCGGATTTTGATAGGCAACATTTAAGGCGTATTTATCTACTTTTAAATAAAAATAAAAGTAGCTTTCATCTAGTAGACAGATCGGTGAAGGTCGTGGTTGTCGTCTTAACGTGTGGACGTCCCGGGTTCGATCCCCGGCTGGGTAAATTTGAGATTTTATAATTTCTGAATTTTCCCTGGTCTGTCCTGGTGGGAGGCTTCGTTCGTGGCTAGTTACCACCCTACCGGCAAAGGCGTACCGCCAAGCGATTTGGCGTTCCGGTTCGATGCCGTGTAGAAACCGAATAGGGGTATGGGTTTAATACAAATACCATGCCCCTAACAGGTTAGCCCGCTACCATCTTAGACTGCATCATCACTTGGTGAGATTGAGGTGAGATTGCAGTCAAGGGTTAAATTGTAGTGGTTTAAAAAAAAACTCTGTCCTCAGCTATACACACGTAAAAGTCATGTCAATCAATGCTCTATTGCAGCAATCTAACAAACCGGGCCAGCGAATACGCCGTTGAAACGTAACAGACAGACATACACTTTCGCATTTTATAAGTATACTAATATTATAAATGCGAAAGTTTGGATGGATGTCTGGATGTATGGATGTATTGATGTATGGATGTATGAATGTATGGATGTATGGATGTTTGTTACTCAATCACGCCCCAACGGCTGAACGGATCTGGCTGAAATGTGGCACAGAGATAGATTATAGTCTGGTTATAGTTTTTATCCCGGAAAATCAAAGAGTTCCCGCGATAACCAAACACACACCACGCAAACGAAGTCGCAGGCATTCGCTAGTAAGTATATTATGAATTAAACCCAAATACTCACGATATGCAAGAAATTTAAATTGGAAATCCAATAAAAATGTATATTGAACACAATTGCCCTAGAAACGGATATTAAAATGGTTTATAACCACGTTTGCAACGATATTTTATTACCAATAAGGTACGTACGCCAACAATGTAAAAAGAAGTTACGACTTCAAAGTGGATTTGGTATCGATCAATAAGTTTTTTTTTTTAATCCACTACAAGTTAGCCCTTGACTTCGATCTCACCTGATGGTAAGTGATGATGCCGTCTAAGATGGTAACGGGCTGACCTGTGTGTATGGCCAGTGGCGTGCAGTTTATAGAGGCGTACAAGCACTGCTTACCCCAATGGGCTCATTTTTTATCAATACAGTAAATAGGTATTCTGACTAACTAATGCTTAACCTAGCTTCAAAACCTGTGCACTACACTGGGTTTGGCAGTTATTAAAAACCCATACCCCTATTCGGTTTCTATACGGCATCGTACCGGAATGCTAAATCGCTTGGCGGCACGTCTTTCCAAGTAGGATGGAAACAAGCCACGGCCGAAGCCTCCCACCAGGCCAGATCAGGAAAATTCAGAAATTATAAACTCCCAAATTGACCCTGCCGGGGACCGAACCGGGAACCTCCGCACGTTAAGACAGCAGCGCTTCACACTGCGCCACGGAGGTCGTCAGTAGTTGGGGCTGAGTGTTTCTGAATTGTAATTTAAAGTAGAAATTAGTGTTTTGCTATTTTAAAAGTTACCTACACTAATTTTTACTTTAAATTACAATTGAGAAACACAAATTCAATGAGTTACAACTATGTAGCATATTCGTTACATAGTTGTAACTCCTTGAATTGAAGAATATATACAATGTTGCCAAAAAATAAATAGTTGTTCGGGGTGTTGTTTTGGGAGCGGTCAGTGACGCAAAAAATCTTATATAATATAAAGTTCTCGTGTCACAATGTTAGTTACCATACTCCTCCGAAACGGCTGGACCGATTTTTATACGACTGCCTGAAAAAAGGAGTATATTATTTTCAGGGTTCATGTATATATGTATGTGTGTGTGTGAGTTTGTATATTCCACCATTACTTCTATATGCCTGAACTGATTTTGATAAATGAGGTATCGTTAGAATCCCTAGCTTATTCCGGGTGACATAGGATAATAAATTTTAAAAAAATTTATAGGGTGATCATGGTCCCGCATTAAAGACTAAAGTTGAAAAAAAAATCGAAAATAAGATTAGCTATATAATCATCATTTAGAAAATGATGAGTGGATTCCAAAAATCTATAACACTATAGTTCAATATCCAGTGATTCCCAAAAAATATAATTTAATAAAAATGTGAATAAGATTCCAATTTAAGTAGATTAATTTAGATTTATTACTTTTTAGTTCGTTTTTTGGCAGGGCAGTCGTGTTTTTTAATTTTTTTAATTATGATTATGAAATTTTATATGCATATTCAGTAGGTCTGAGAATCGGCTACTATCTATTTTTCATACCCCTAAAGCAACTCTATCCACGCGGACGGAGTCGCAGGCATCAGCTAGTTAAACTCTAAGAGATACATTACCTAATCAAAGACATTAAAGTTTTTAAAAAAATGCATTCAAAGGTTTTCAAAAATTGCATACTGAGCAAGGTATCGAAAGCCCACCTTTCTAAAAAAAATCATTGAAATCATCATCCAAAATTCATAGTTACTACGGATATCGATAGAATAATACTAATATTATAAATGCGAAAGTGTGTTTGCTTGTTGTTTGTTAGTTTGTCCTTCAATCACGTCGATCCGTCGTCAGAATAGTTGAGGACCTGGAGAGTGAGCCTTTTTATTTATCCCAGAAAATTAAAGAGCTCCCGCAGGAGTGAAACAACTTAAACCACGCTGGCGAAGTCGCGAGCATCAGCTAGTATTTCACAAAACACGAATGATGTAGTATTCAGCAGTGTTAAATCTAGAAGTTTGGAAACTAGGTTATATTCACCACGCTGGCAAACTTGCATATAGGCAGACCTGTACACACCTTCGAAAACATCATAAGGAGACTCCCCCGCATGCAGATTTATTCCTTCACCGATAAGCAAGTGATATTAATAATTGCCCAAAACGCAATCAATAACCAATTTACGCCAACAATACCCCCAAACCCATGTGGAAACTCGGTAAACGAATTACGACGTAAAAAGTCCCACCGAATTTGAATGGATCAATAGTTTGAGCACAAACAAAGTTCGTTTCCATGCAGACGGTGCAGAAACGGCGTACTCTTGTATTTTTAATATCCCCCCCCCCCCCCGCGACCCTCTCCCCCCTCGTTTTAACATAATATAAAATTATAAGCGACATGAATCACGATAATGCGGAGCGGGCCTGTGCGCGCGGCCAATTCACAACTTTGCCGAGACCACCCCTGCCACCCCGCCACAGAGCAGCCACTTCGGTGCACCCAAATTTTATATTAATACGAGTCATAATTAAAAAAAAAAATTCAAAAACATGACTGCCCTGCCAAAAAACGAACTGAAAAGCTACAAATCTAAATTAATCTAGTTAAATTAGAATCTTATTCACATTTTTATTAAATGATGTTTGTTTGTGAATCACTGGATATTGTATAGTGTTATATATTTTTGGAATCTACTCATCATTTTCTAGATGATGATTAAATAGTTGATCTTATTTTGGAATATGTTTTTTTTAACTTTAGCCTTTAATGCGGGACCATGGTCACCCCGTCAATATTTTTTTATTTTACTAGCCTATGTCACCCGGATTATGCAAGGGATTCACGATACCTCATTTATCAAAATCGGTTCAGGCGTATAGAAGTTATGGTGGAATTTACAAACTCACATACATACATATATACATACATACATATATACATACATACATACATACAGAAACCCTGAAAACAATACACTCCTTTTTTCAGGTAGTCGTATAATAAAAAAAGTAGCTGATGCTCACGACTTCGTCCGCGTGGATTGAGGTTTTTGGAACTCTTTTCAGGGAGAAAAAGTAAAAAGTGCCCTATGTGTTTTCAGACTATAATCTATCTCTGTGCCAAATTTCATCCAGAGCCGTAATGGCGTGATTGAATAACAAAAAATCATCCATCCATCCATGAAAATGTTCGCATTTATGATATTAGTATAGATATGCGTGTAGTAATGTAACCTTTTGAACGAAACTGTTATAGTAAAAATTCTTAAGTAATATTTTTTTCAAAATAATAAAAAAAAAGTGTGTGTGTGTGTACTTACGAGTATGTACGCACGCTAGAAGTTATACTTTTTGATAGCAGATAATAAATATCTTGAATATAGTTAGTGGTCATCCATTAATTACGTCACACGTTAACAGGGAGGAGGGGGTCGACGAAGTGTGACATTGTGTGGTAACGGATGAGAGGGGTTCTAAGTTTCGCGACGTCACATTTAAAAATCATAAACTGTATCATGTTAAAATGCCAAATTTGAACTATTAACAAAAAACTTTAAAATATTTCCAACACAAGGTTTAAATTGTTTTGTTGGCGAGTTTTCTAGATGTTTCTAGATGTAAAATTGCAAGATATGCGACGTCACATAAGGGAGGAGTGGGTCTCACAAATGTGACCAACTGTGACAAGGACGGGGGAGGGGTCCAAAAATCACGAAATTAGTATGACGTACTTTATGGAAGACCCCTTATCAGTTCTCATCCCACAAACAATCGTAAAAATTCACTCTGATATTTTTTTCCCTTACCAAAAGAAGTATAACTTCAAAAATACCACATTTAATGATCCCGAAATATTAACGTCGCGTCGGATTGGAGGCATTCGTGAGAGAAAAAGCTCACTAGACAACGGAGGCACTAAAGGGGAAAGACTTTTTCTGTGAGTTCTGTCGTGTTTAGATATGAGTGTACTGTGCAGCTCCACATAAAAGTGAGTGAGGAAATAAAAATTTAAACACTACAAAGAATTATTTATAACCGTTTCGTGTTTTGTGAAAGCGGGGTAATGGCACTAACATGAGACTAACTATACCTACTTTGAAATATCTCAATTAAAGCTGACGGCCTCGCGAGGCTCTCCTGTTTGTTTAATCTCAAATTATATTATGTGCATACCTTCAATTGTTTAAAGTCTTGAAATTAGCTAAAGTTTGTGTATTTGTGTTACATTATTTTACTTAGATACCGTAACTAATTATCAGCGTCATGTTTTATAAGTATGTAAGTAATTGACGTCAATATGTGTACCTTAATTGAATAAATTATTTGATTGATTAATTCATCATTATTAATTTTTACTAACAGAACTAAGTAACTTTATGAACAGAACTTTCAGAGAAAATCGCTAGCCTTACCGTTTTAACTGCTCTATGAACACCGCCCCTCGTGGCGCAAGCAAAAAGAAAAGTTTTATTTTTATAAGACAAGAAATTTATTATAGCTGATGGTCGTGTCGGTTTCGCGTTCCTTCGGAAATAGAACGCGAACGCGGCCCGCATCGACCCGATGGGGATGCGCGCAAATCCGAGGCTTTGACCAAACTTGCAAAATGTACCACTACACCCCATTAACGTTCCACTGCTTGGCACAGGCCTCCACTCTCATAGGAGAGAGGGCATTAGAGCTTAGACCCACCACGCTGCTCCAATGCGGGTTGGCTGGCTTTAACGACAATTAGTGTTATTGTGTTAGTGATAACAAAATTTACAAATAATATAAATTTACAAGTGCTTTTGAGTTTTTGAATCGTCGAGTGAATCTACAAATATCATTCCGAATGCAGTAGTAGATTCACTCAACGATTCAAGAGTACTTGTAAAACTTTATTTGACAAACATTTGAGTTTGATTTTAGTGTCGTATCAACTAATAACTAATTTAGATTTTGGATTTATAGATGTTCATTTTTAGGATCTTCGTTTACGATTTAAGTTTCGATGTGTGCAGAGTTGCAAACCAATTAATTATATGTATAGTGCGGACCATTTCTGCAATTTATTTTCTCGGAACATCCGAAGTATACACTTCGGGCAATACAAACGTTCGGGCTTCATTTTATGCGCATTTTCCAAGTCAAAGAGTCCACACAAGCGGAGCATCAAAGCTCCAAAACTCAATATTAATATTTACCGTCATACTGCAATCAAAAACTGTGGCTTCAATACATTTTTGCGTTCTGCTTTCGTATTTCTGTCGTATTTGACCTAGTAGGTCTGTCCAAAAATATTAATTTTAGTACTTACGTGAAATAATATACTATCCTAATCAGGTAGCATTCTATCCTTATCTCTCGAGTGACTGTAATCATAAGAGGAAGAGGAAAAGAGATAAACCTTATAAGTAGGTGTAGGCGTTTTGCATCGAGACGTCGCGTCGTAGAAAGGATACAACGTTCTCTCGGACCGAACGCGAACGTTGTGACTTGTAATGGCCGGTCCTGTTCATATAGAGTTCTCGTCCTAAGAACATCCGGGATTTGATAGGAAAGACTCGGACCCGGTGGTATCGGATTTTCCGTCCCATCGGGCTATGAGAGCAAAGGAACAGAGAGTGCATCTGTGTTTGCGCACACCCTCATCCACTATAATAGCCCGCGCAGATGCTAATTTCTCTCTGGAGATTGGCTGCCGTTGCCGAAATCAGGTCGGGAGGACATTATTAATATATTGTACCTAAGTCGCAGAGGCCGCCGCTGTAGCGAGGGCAATTATAATTTATTCCAAGTAATGTGCGGTGTTCGGGACGCATGCGTCTCACCGCGAACGTTCTGGATGCCGTTTTTATGTGTTTATGTATTCTAATTTTATTGTTTTCTTTATTCGCGTCCCACTTTTGTTTGGTTCGGAGGCCGGCATTGTTCGCCGTCGTAAACGATTTAGATGATAAATAAAATGTTGTAATAATAAAAATTTGCCGTATGAATTTTTTTTTTATTTAGTCCGCGTATTTTTTATCGCGTAGCGGGCGTCGGGTACTAATGTTTTTCCTTGTTACGTGATTGTGTAATAAATTTTCATATTTTTTTCTGTTTATTCGTATCGCGGATCGCATTTTTTACGTTCTGTTTCCAAGATATTTTCTGTGTTGTTGTTGTATCTAACTTTTTTGTGTTAATATAATATAAATTAAAAGCCATGTATTTTTTTTATCGCAAGCTGCAAGTAACTAGCTAGTTGCTGTCTTTCGAGATAAGAAGTTACCTTCAATACTGCAGTCTTAGACTAAGAGGAATCGAGTGGAATATTTTGTTGGTAAACACATAATTTTATCGGAAAGATAAAGTGATTGGACATCGGTACACCGTACTGTAGTCTCAAATTGCCGCCTTTTATTACCTTATCTTTCGGCAACTGGCGAGTTTCTTATTAGCTCTTCTTATTTGACGATTCGAAAGCACGTCTGTAAACGTTTATTTATTTGTTTTTCAAACATTGAAATAAGTATTCCTCTGTGTATAAGCTAATTGGTTACAATGTAGTATAAATGTACGCACACACACACACATTTTAAACACTTTTAAGAAGTGGTCAGTGGCTCAAACGGATACTCGGTCGGATAGGAGCCACATCGTAAGAAAAAAGTTGCAGGTTCGAAACCCACATGTGACTTTTTAATAGATAGTTAGCTAGCAAGTAGTTAGGTAACAAGTCATAATTTAAAAAATTAAAAAACACGACTGCAAGGCCAGAAAACGAACGAAAAAGTTAAAAATCTAAATTAATCTAGTTAAACTATAATCTTATTCACATTTTTATTAAATGATATTATTTTGTGAATCATTGGATATTGAACTATAGCGTTATATATGTCACCGTAAGATTGTAAAAACCGTTAGATTATAATCTAACTCGCGAAATTCTAAACTGTCGAAAGATTGTAAACTGTTCAATGTTCTGAGTGTCAATTTTTGAAATATTCATTTTATTTACGTTTTCTTGTCTGTTTCTTGTAGGTTAGGTTAGGGTTCGACATAAACAATCAATCACTTAGGTTTTATCGGGTTTAAAAACTTATCAGATTACAATCTACTGGAAAATAATGCGTTAAATTCTAATCTTTCGACAGTTTAGAATTTCGCGAGTTAGATTATAATCTAACGGTTTTTACAATCTTACGGTGACATATATATTTTTGGAATCTACTCATCATTTTCTAGATGATGATTATATAGTTAATTTTATTTTTGGTATTTTTTTCAAATTTAGTCTTTAATGCGTGACCATGGTCACCACATAAATTTTTCTTAAAAATTTTACGAGCTTATATCACTCGGAATAAGCTAGGCATTCTAACGATACCTCATTTATCAAAATCGGTTCAGGCGTATAGAAGTTATGGTGGAATATACAAACTCACATACATACATACATGAACCCTGAAAAAGGTCACCCCAAAGTAGGTAACAGAACTTAAATACCAACTTCTTCGTACATGCCGTAAACAAAACATAAGTACCTACTCAAGTAGGTATAATATAATTTATTTAAAATAAAGTCGCGTCGTCACCGTTTAAAGTAATAATTTTAATAAGTCACGTATCAAAAGGCATAAATTGTACACATTGCAGTGGCAATTCAAAACCTGTCGTTAACAAGTGAAATTAACCCCCCCAACGGGTCTTAATTGCCATCGAAAATAATTATAAAAATCCGATCCTTGTCGACAACGAGTCGGAAACAGGGCTACATTGTGTACTGTACACCAGTACTGTATATCCTCATACAAGTAACAATTAAAAAATTTAAAAACACCAGTGCCTTCCCAAAAAATGAACTAAAAAGTTAAAAATCTTAATCAATCTAGATTTGTAGAAACTTATTTAAATGATATTTTTCATCATCATCATCACTACAGCCCATTAACGTCCCACTGCTGGGCACAGGCCTCCACTCTCATAGGAGAGAGGGAATTAGAGCTTAGACCCACCACGCTGCTCCAATGCGGGTTGGCGGGCTTTAACGACTATTATCATGTTAGCGATAACAACCGGGACCGACGGCTTAACGTGCTCTCCGAGGCACGGGGGTGAAACACCGCCAACTTCCTAACTCCGGGCTAGTACTGGGAATTTCTAATCCGAAAAACCCGATACTTAATTATGGCCCGACCCGGGACTCGAACCCGGGACCTCGTCGGCCGCAGTCAAACGTGCTAACCACTAAACCAACTTAAATGATATTTTTATTAAATGATATTTTTTTGTGAATCACTGGATATTGAACTATAGTGTTATATATTTTTGGAATCTACTCATCATTTTCTAGATGATGATTATATAGTTAATCTTATTTTACAATTAGTTTTTTCAACTTTAGTCTTTAATGCGGGACCATGGTCACCCCATCAATTATTTTTTAAATGTTACTAGCCTATGTCACCCGGAATAAGCCAGGGATTGTAACGATACCTCATTTGTCAAAATCGGTTCAGGCGTATAGAAGTTATGGTGGAATATACAAACTCACATACATACATGAACCCTGAAAACAATATACTCCTTTTTTCAGGCAGTCGTATAATAAAAGACTAGCTGATGCTCGCGACTTCATCCGCGTGGTTTAAGTTTGTTTGATTCCCGCGGTCTTGTGGTTAGCATGTTCGACTGCAGCCGACGAAGTCCCGGGTTCGAGTCCCGGGTGGGGCATAATTAAGTTTTGGATTTTTCTGACTAGAAATTCTCAGTACTAGCCCGGAGTTAGGAAGTTGGCGGTGTTTCACCCCCGTGCCTCGGAGAGCACGTTAAGCCGTCGGTCCCGGTTATTATCACTAGCATGATAATAGTCGTTAAAGCCCGCCAACCCGCATTTTTTTTTAAATCCACTACAAGTTAGCCCTTGACTGCGGTCTCACCTGATGATGCAGTCTAAGATGGTAGCGGGCTAACCTGTTAGGGGCATGGCAGTTATATTAAACCCATACCCCTATTCGGTTTCTACACGGCATCGTATCGTAACACTAAATCGCTTGGCGGCACGTCTTTTACCGGTAGGGTAGTAACTAGCCACGGCCGAAGCCTCCCACCAGGTCAAACCAGGGAAAATTCAGAAATTATAAATTTCCAAACCCTGCCGGGGATCGAACCCGGGACCTCCGCACGTTAAGACAACAGCGCTACACACTGTGCCACGGAGGTCGTCAACTTGAATTGAATTAAGTTTTACTCAAAATTTAATCTGTTGCGAAAAGTTATGGCTAAGTAGGTGGAATTAAGTTTCTTTCGTAATTTCTTTCGAATATACAAAAGGAGCGGAAGACTGTAACGATTTTTAGGTATCCGAATTCTGATTTAAAACAGGAAACACCTATCCTATCGTCCTATCAGGGAGACTAGAGTTTAACGCTTCATCGTCACGTACGATTATTCCAGCACAGTCCCCACGTTTTATCCTCCCTAAAAACTTACATCCTAAAAATCATCAAAAAAATAGGCTTGTAGGATTCAAGCCTATTCTGAATTTTGCGTTCAGTGCGAAGTACGTGTCATACCGCGGCATAAAGCAGTATTATTTTAATATTGTTGACGCTCTTGTTTCAGAATTATAATCTTTATTTCAGGTATGACAAGGTACGTAACATAAAACTGCAATTTTACTTTAATACTGCTTAAAACAATGGCAGTAAGCCCACTGTTTCGGCTTTTACACACGCCGTTAAATAGCGTTTTGTTATTTTATCAGGATGTAGATATAACACGATATGCATAGTTAAACAACAAGAAGCCGGCGTCATTGTTTGGCTTAAATTAAAATAATTTGGCCCCTCCGCGATATCATGCCCTCGTGTTAGAGTTATACCCACATAAAGCTCTCTGTGTGATATTAATTTGTTTGATGGAAAATCACTACGTGCTCTAGGCCGAAAACGCACTAATGAGAGCGAAAAGTAATATTACAGCTACTTGAAATACAGCTATTATGAAAGGACAAACAGGATGTCGACGAGTGACGTTTCATATGGACCTACACAGACCGACATGACAAAGCGTGTGTCCTAAAAACTTCTAGTTCTTAAAACAAGTGTCTAGACGCGGGCGTTCGCGCTAACCTTTTGTTCATGTCCTGTCGGTATAACGTAGTCCCACCCTTAAACTATATTAAACAATTTTTCATTCAGAAATACCTACGTATTTCTCTTTTACTCCTTTGTATATATCAATAGAGAGCGGACAGAGAAAGGTTGAGACAAGAAACAGTAGCGTAGCAGCACGGATTCATCACGCCGATAATCCTGACTTGGTATCAATAAATAAAATGATAAATGACTTATTTATTTCATGTAGGACAGCTTGTGTCACTCATGAAACGTTAAGACTCTACCACCGGTTCGGAAAACTGATTCTACCGAGAAGAGCCGGCAAGAAACTCAGCAGTTGCTCTTTTCATAGAAAAGAAAAGGTTACAATATGTAGACCACGCAACACATACGTTACAAGTATTACACTGACTTGTGGGTCACTGGATGCGAGGCCGGTTCCCTCCATGCAACTTTGTCAGTAATAAAATCATCGATAGTGTAATAATCTCGACTTAACAAATGCTGTTTAACACAGTCTTTAAATCTAAGTAATGGCAAATCCAGAAACTCATTGGGAACCATATTGTAAAAGCGTACACTCGACCCCACAAAGGATTTCTGCACCTTGTGCACACGATACGATACTGTTACCAGCTTATAGCGGTTTCTAGTAAATCGATTAGAGTATCACCTATTTGCATATAAAGATATTAATCTTTATATGCAAATAGGTGATACTCTGCCTAACAAAGACTATATTATTTTAAATGTATTGTGAAGGCAATGTAAGAAAACCAACCTCTTTAAATTTTTCACGAAGTGATACATCGATATATCACCCTTTGCACTGTGTGTGTAATGAGGCTTATGGAAGTTAAGCAAGTATGTAGCGAAAATCAAACAATGAGTCCCACGTACTGTCAAACATTGCGATTTTATTATAAGTGTGGATTTTGACACAATGAGACACATTAACATAATATCAAGGTCGATCGAACGTAAATGTTAGAGCGCGTCACATGGGAAGGAGTAGGCGGCGAGCGTTTATTAAATCGTCTTAAAACGACTCTCTTTGAGTGAGTACCTGTCACGTAATGGTGCGTAAGTCATGCTATTTCAATCCACATTTACGTGCGGGATACACACAAGAGCGAGAGATGCGAGCTTTATTTTCACCGCGAAAATCAGCGTTTCGTACTAGGTACGTTAATTTTTGCAAAACTAATCAATAGTTTTCAACAAATTAAAGTTTAGTTATCTTTAATCATCCAAAGCATGCCATTTTATTTGTACTATTTTTGTATTATTGTATTTTATTTTACAAAGTAGCCTCAGGATTTGCGCAATAATGGTCAAATTTCAAGTATAACAAGGTCATAATTAGCAAAATAAATATAAGTGATTTTTTTTGTTGTTAGTAAGAATAACAAGCTGCAATTAAATTATAATAATATGAAGGTGACCAATTTGTATTCGACCCGTCAAAAGCCGTTCAATTGCAGGGGCGTGTCCGCGTTCAATGCAATATTCATTTCCGTGCCGTGTGGCAGTGCTTTGAAACTTCAGAGACACGCGTTTAATCCATTGCTCGAATATCTTTCACACTGCTTTATATTGCGATCAAAAAGGTAGGTTAATCTCACAGTTCATATTCGAATAGGACATAGGAATAGAAAAATAGGACGTTTTTAATTCGTTGTGTAAGATTTTTGCAGTGAAAACTTCTTTAGCCGCGTTGAGCACTTTTTGGTAGCGGGTAAAAATGTGGATTCGTGTGACCGACATGCTCACGTGACCGACATGCTCGCCTTGTCACGAAGACAAAAAGTCTTAAATATAAATATACCACATTCGAAATTAAACTTGAATGCCTTAGTGTTAAGGTTTATATTTTAACTAGCGAATACCCGCGACTTCGTCTGCGTGGTTTGAGGATTTTTGGTTCCCGCGGGTTCGGGGAATAAAAAGTAGCCTATGTGCTATTCCAGACTATATGTAATCTATCTCTGTGCCAAATTTCAGCCAGTTCCGATCTGTCGTCGTGGCGTGATTGAGTAACAAACATCCATACATCCATACATCCACACATCCATACATTCATCATCAATCAATCGCATTTATAATAAGTAAATAAATAAATAACATCGTTTCGTGATCGAAACCAAGTGTCGTACAATGTAAACGCATCATATTATGGATATGATATCAAGTATGTAAAAGAAGTAGCGATGAAAACAATTTTAGACCTTATAATATTTATTTAGAGTTCTAAATCGGTCGCACTGTAAGAAATTGCTCAGAATCTTACGTACCTACCTACTCGATATATTTGGTGAGAAAAGTGATTATCATATAATTATTTATTTTATACGAAATTAAGCATTAAATATTGTCTGTTTGTCTCAGAGCTTTTGACAATTAATATAGAAATAGAGACCAAGCGATGTGGAGTGGTATTGTATATTTCGGTAAATTGAAAATATCGGTAAATAAAAGAAAGTTGACAATGATGATGATGATGATGAACGCTCTCCATATTTGAACTACTTTTAGAGGGGTAAGTAGGGTAACGGCGATTCGTTGTATGGAGACCCCCGCATGTACCTTCCTGCTTTAACAATTGGGTATAGCATAAAAAAACTTACTTCCTTTCTGATTTTTATCGAATATTTATTATAATATACTTTTCACTCATGATAGTTTATCATACTGTAAAGTTTCGTCGCCTGAGGAATTATATTGTTGGGGTCCACTAGCTTTATTGCCTAGACTATCTAGGATCTTACTCATCAAGAAAAGCCCCTAACTTTACCGATGATTAGGAAGTAATGATTAGATATGTTGTAGAGATTATTTTAAGCACAAACATAGAAAATAAGCTACATTTTAGTGTGACAATGTGCCATAGAGTCAACAGAGAGAGCATTTATACCTAGAGAAGGAACGCTAATCTCAACGCTAGCACTTCTGGGCGCGAGCGTACTCAATACATACACACTTGTAGCGGATAAAATTATTTAAATGATACGATCTATTGTTTCAGGAACAATGATAAATATCTATTATAATTTCATATGTACGCCAAATATTTATGTAACTAGGGTTGTTCTGCGTTGAAGTATTTACTAGCTGATATTCGCGACTTCGTCCGCGTGGATTAAGTTTTTTTTCTGTTCCCGTGCTATTCCAGACTATAATCTATCTCTGTGCCAAATTTCAGCCAGATCCGTTCAGCCGTTGGGGCGTGATTGAGTAACAAACATCCATCCACACATCCATCCATCCAAACTTTCGCATTTATATATTTATATGATGATATGATATATGATAATATTATATATTTCTGGGTATAATATTTTTTTATAAATGTTTTCAAGACAAAAGTGTACAATGTTTTGTTACGCACTTTGAACATAATCACTCATGGAATTTGATTTTAAATGGTCTACACTAGTCTTCAAAAAATTACCTACACAATACACAAGAACAGTAATAAATGGAAATAACTTGTGCGCACAACACTCGATGCAAATCCTACGGCCATCTATCAAAACAGGGCATTTAAATAAATTGTATATTACAATGAAACAGATTAAAGTCGACGACCCAGCTGCCTTAACAGGTAAGGAAGTGTCCACACCGGCCCAAAGTATACATATTATGTATATCACCGAAAGATTGTTAAAAACCGTTAGATTATAATCTATATCGCGAAATTGCAAACTTACAATGAATTCGAAAGATTCGTCGAAAGATTACAATTTAACGCATTATTTTTCGGTAGATTGTAATCTGTTAGGTAAATTAACCCGATATCTAACCTAAGTGTCTGCTGCCGGGCACTACCTGATTATTTATGTCGAACCCTGACCTCACCTACAAGAAACAGACAAGAAAATGTAAATACTATGAATATTTCAAAAATTGACACTCAGAACATTGAACGGTTCACAATCTTCCGACAGTTTACAATTTCGCGAGTTGGATTATATTCTAACTGTTTTTACAATCTTACGGTGACATGTATACCGTCAAGGGGTTACGGGTTTTTAGTCGCTAGGTAAGGATTTTAGGAAACTCCAATCGGATATTGGTAATGGCATATCCCGAGTTAGCTTGAAACCATCTTAGATAGCTTTTTGAGGTTGGTTATCCAACATAGCAGAGATACATTAGATTATTGACATACTAGATGACGCTCGCGACTTCGTCCGCGTGGATTAGATTCTTTAGATACCCTGGGAAACTCCTAATTTTTTGCTTCTCCGGGATATTAGCTACCCCAAAATCGGTTGAAAAGATGGCCCGTTAAAGCGTAGCAGAAAGAAACACTTCTGCATTTATCATATTATAGTATGGATGGCGTGAAAAAACACCTCAATCCGCGACTTCGTCCGCGTGGATTCAGGTTTTCTCAGTTCCCGTGTGAACTCCTTAATTTTCAGGGATAAAAAGTAGCCTATGTGTTATTCCAGACTATGATCTATCTCTGTGCCATATTTCATCCAGATTTGTTCAGCCGTTCGGGTGGGATTGAGTAACAAACATCCATCCATACATCCATCCAAACTTTCGCATTTATAATATTTATTATTTGATTTTGATATTTGATTTGATTTGATATTTGATTTGATTTGATTTGATATTTGATTTGATTTGATTTGATATTTGATTTGATTTGATATTTGATTTGATTTAATTTGATATTTGATTTGATTTGATTTTATTTGATATTTGATACACCAGTGCGTTGAGGTGAAATGATGACTGAATACAGTGTGTCAACGCCTTAAGACAGACGCATACACAGAAACAAATCGCTTACAAGCCGCGCCGTCATAATACAGTGCCCATGTGAGCACTGTACCGACACATTCGAATATAGGCCCGCAAATGAAATCGACCTTCGGGTTGTGATGGTCGATACTCTCTTTATCGACTAATATAATAAATGACCAACGCACCGTGTGCCTACTCTTATGGATGCCACATTTTTCATCACTAGTCACTACTCAGTACATAAAGGCCTATAACAAAGCACTTTTCACAAGGAGCTTTACACTTGAATCAGTGTAGTGTAATAAGTTTAGAGCGGAAGGTTCCTTAAATTGGTCCTTATTGCTGTGTATAAGTGACGCTCTAACTGGCGGCCACGCCCACCCTTACCACAGGGCCCGGTGATAAGTGCGGTGTTATAGGGTTATCACTACCCAAATCGTAAGCAAAAGGCTTACGATTCATTGCCCAAGATGATTGTTGGAACACCGCGATTAGGATACAACGCAGCATGCTTATATTATATTATTATAAATTATAAATGCGAAAGTTTGGATGGATGTATGGATGTATGGATGTATGAATGTTTATTACTTAATCACGCCCCATCGGCTGAATGGATCTGGCTGAAATTTGGCACGGAGATAGATTATAGTCTGGAATAGCACATAGGCTACTTTTTATCCCGGAAAATTAAGGGGTTCCTGCGGGAACCAAAAAACCTCGATCCACGCAGACGAAGTCCCGGGCATCAGCTAGTACTATAAATGCGAAAGTTTGGATGGATGGATGGATTGATGGATGGATGAATGGATAGATGTATAGATGGATGGATGGATGGATGGATGGATGTTTGTTACTCAATTACGCCCCAACAGCTGAACGGATCTGGCTGAAATTACGCACAGAGATAGATTATTGTATGGAATAGCACATGAGTTCCCGTGGGTACCAAAAAACCTCAAACTGCACAGATGAAGTCGCGGGCATCAGCTAGTAAAAGATATACATCACGTTGAATATAATGTGAGCCATAAAATTGTCCCTAAAATAGAAAACTGGTCGCTTAAGAATTATTAAACTGATCGTTCTGATTAACTAGTAACTCAAATTAGTATTTTCAAGCCGCCATTTTAAGTATGTGTATTCGCCCAGTCTAATTAATAACTTATTATTAAATAATATTAAAAATTAAAATTTTATTATTAAAAAATTAAATTAAAACTTTTAAAAAAATTAAAAATTTATTTATATTAAATAATTAAAAAATTATATTAAATACCTAAATATTTCAATGAGCTATATTGATTATTTTTGACACCTAAGGCTAGCCATACACGGATAGCTTGTAGCAGTCAAGATGGACTGCTATAAGCTATACACACATACATAAAACCGCTCGAGCCGTTATCTATATGGTCTAAGATGACGTTTTGACCTGTCGCGTAGTGTGTGTGCGCTCCATATAAAAGTGAAATGCGCCGAAGGTAGAAGAAACAGATGGTGTTTTTTTTCTTTTTATCAAATTTTTTGTAATGGGTTTGTTAATTGGAATAAGCTAAAATGATTAAATTAACCATTAACATAAAATATACTATTAATTAATTTGTTAATTCATATGATTAACCGTTTCTAAAGCTGTTAAATCGTACAACAAACAACAATGCAAGTGAAAATGTGAAAAGACACAATAAAGCGTCCGTCACTGCAAACGTTCGCCGAACTCGTGTTCACGGCCTCATTCCAGTTCATAAACAGACCTTGACCTATGTCTGAACTTAAATCAGAAATTCGGCGACATTCCGTTTTCCCAACTTTGCAGCCTAAAGTGTAACCCTATTTTTATCCAAGTACGTCTGTAAATAAGTTGGCTTTAACAGTTTATATCGTTGAATTTATTTTATTTCGATGTTTTAATTACGAGTAAATTGGTATTACGGAGGCAACGTGAAACAATGATTGCCTAGTAGACTCGAGTACGGATCTCGACTACATTTTGAGTAATACAAAGTTAACGTTTTGACCCTGATTTTACTCGAATTTTATACACCCTGCAGAACAAAACTTGCCAGGCGCATCTGGCCAATGTGTGCAGGATACTGGCTTAAGAATATTAATTATAATTAAGCGTAATAAAATATGACAGTCGGAAAACAAATTACTTTAAGTCATGTTATCTTATAATTACTTTAATTCAAGTTTCCCCCTATCAATTGCAGTTTATATAATACTTTTATAATAAATATTTTTCAGTGTACGCTACATACCTATCTGGCACGCAAGCATTGCTGGAATTCTTACTACGGCGGTTACTAACCAGTCACTGACATTAGTTAAACTATTATAATTAATAGGAGACTTCCTTGGCGCAGTAGTGAGCGCTGTAATCTTACAAGTGTCCTGGGTTCGATCTGGGGCAGGGAAATTATAATTATTCTCTGTCCAATCATTTATTTTACTTTTGGAAGCTCGAGTCAATGATTTTTTAATGCGTTACTAATTCGATTTTTTAATTTTGATAACAATCGACTTTCAATATGAAGAAGTTTTAATCGATTTGACACATTGATAAACACATTCAAGCGTTTAAATGACTAAGTATATTAATGTATGTATTAAAATAAACCATTTATGTAAAACTGTACAGTGAATGTACATGAATTAGTCAGGTCATAGAAACCATCCATCACCAAATATGTGTGGTGCTTATAGGACAATCAAGAGAGCTTGCGTTGCAGCTTCGTGACTATTTTGAAAAGAAAATTCGTACTGGTAATTACTAGAGTTTATGTTCGTTTTAATATTTCGAAAATAAAAGTGAGATAGTGAAATAATGGTTAAACGTATTCAAAGTAATGTGCGCGAGATATTATATAACATGATTCCAAGAAGTAAAGGAGAACACGATGCTGTCCTTGGCCAAAAATAACATTGTTTACAAGGAATCTAAGAGTTGACAAGTAAGTTGACCAAACGGTTTTAATATTTTGCCTTTCGATCTTTGCATAAAATACTTAGATTATTTATATAAAGCGTATAATCGGTTTATATTCGCCTGTTCTTATCGTTCATATAATTATGGTGCATAAAAACTACTAAACAGTGTATACTATTTTGAATAAAATAGCCTTTAACTATTGACTATGTTTCATTTCATTTATAGTGTCCTTAAGTAATTCAAAAGATCTCCCCTGATCATGCAATAATTTGTTGTTAATCTTTAATGTCAGTAGATTCACACTAATATTAAATCCGAAAATAACTGTTTGTCTGTTACCTTTTTGACTTATTCCCTGAACAAAAACATATGGCAGACGAATTCACGGCGAATATAATATACAAAAAAATATATAAATATAATAATATAAATACGGGTATCGTATCTTATAATCGATTTCTACCTTATTACGCTATCAAAACTGTGCCCTATATTTAGATTTACACTTTGAAATGTACTTAAACGTCCACACCACACGTCCAGATAAACGAAATATTAAAAACAAAAAACAGAAGTATCAAATGCGTTTTTTCACATTACAGTCTGTGTTTCCAGCAACAGATTTTTCAAATTCTACCATTTTCGTACTGCTATAATGTAAACTATATTTTAGTTACTATATTAGTATGCTATTATATAGTTTAGTACACAGATTACAACACCTACCTACACTTGCAAGCCTGAATGCAGCCCAGTGCTAGACTAAAAACAAAAATAAAGAATAAACCTCAATAAATATGGAACCATTCATATTTGGGGCACACGGGTCCACTTACATAACCTTTTTGTCTAACATTATTCTCAGCAGATACTATGTTGCGAACCCTATCACTCGTTTCTCTCATTACGAACGATTGAACAGGAATAAAAAGAAGAAACTTAAGTATAAAACATTTAATAAGCCGAAGTGCAACAGATGAGTGCAAATAGATATTAATATGTATGAGTGCATTGACACTCGCATAGTCTGGGAGCTGGCGATGTATTCTAAGAGGTAACTTGTGTTAGGTGTTAGGCGGCTAAAATAAAAGCGAATTGATATAAGGGCGTATTGCATCTACTGTTGTGGACTCTAGTCTGGCAGCACAGTTCTAGGTCCTCGATGGTAATCAATGCGATCCAATGTCGTTTATGCGAATTGCGGATTAAGTAATAATTAGTTCATTTTAATACTTGATAGATCGTTAAAACTAAAGGTTGTAAGGCCCATACTAATAAACCGATATCAGGTAGGTAAGAACAGGTCCCTAAGTATCGCCCAATGTATGCATAAGGTGCGTTTCTGCCAGCCAGTGCTATGTTGCAAAGTTACGGATGTATATCAAACCCAATAGGAGCGCTTGATCTAGAATTTAGAGATCTAAGCTTCGAAAATCAAGCTATCCTATTGGTTGTTTTGACACACATCCGCAGCTTAGCAACGTAGCACATCTATTGTGAAAAAACAGTCCAAACCGTCTTATCTAATACGAGAACGTGTTCTTATCTTATGCAGGTTTA
The DNA here is from genome assembly GCA_964035005.1 of Erebia palarica. NCBI lineage: Eukaryota > Metazoa > Arthropoda > Insecta > Lepidoptera > Nymphalidae > Erebia > Erebia palarica. Next base: position 34,608,688 of record OZ035986.1, on the reverse strand, counting down.
TTAATACGGTTATTAGAAATTCGTGATTGTTTAGTCACCGATCGACATATTAATTAGCCTGTAAAAATTCCGATTGAGCAGATTATACTAATAAATATCAGCGGCTTAGCAAAATTAAAAAAGTTTCAAATATCCTCTACGCTTTTTTTTACTTTTGACGATTTAATTCATTACAAAGGCATTAAGACATTTCGAAACTTTGAAACTTGGGCTTGAACTTGTAACTTTTTTCCAAGCAGTGGGATGCTACTTATAAAAATGACTGTAATAATGTGTGGTAGTTTGACAAGGTTAGAGTAGATACGAATTAATATTTTCTAAGTCAGTCTCAAATAACATAATTTAATAAGTGAATTATATCCGTTCAAATCACCCTAACAGAGTACGTTTACATTAATCAATGGTAGATACTACATTTCAAACGTTGAGCTTTGATTGACCAAAGCTATCTGTATCTGCTCATTATTTTCCACTAGATAGCGGACTATTCAATGATGAACTATCAATGAATATTGTACTCAAACATCTATATTTTAAGGTTTATTTTACATTTCAGTTCCAGTTAAACATGTATTGACAACGGTAATTCTCTTTAATCAACACCACCGATACAATACCTAATGGTCATTCTATAACCCCCGAAGCAAAAATGTGTTATCAGTTTGATGTTTGTGTCTGTCTGTGGCATCGTAGCTCCCAAACCGTTGATTTAGTTTTTTGTTTGAAAGGTAACTTGATCAAGCGTGTTCATAGATATGTTTCAAGAAAATCGGTTCAGGAGTTTGAATATCATCAAGCTCTTTTCTAGTTGTTGAAGTAATGTGAGTTTGAATATCATCGGTCCTTTTCTAGTTGTTGCAGTAAACTCTACAGGTCTGATCGAATGGGATATATCCTGTTACTTCAACATGTCGGGAGCAATTTTAAATTTTTATTTTAAACATGTTTTTCAAGAATCTGTAAGGCCGCTTTAATATTATCTGAACTGTATCAAATGCTAAGGAAGGAAGGTAAGTGTATTTTTTTAATATATTTTTTGTTGCACTACAAGTTAGCCGTTGACTGCGATCTCTCCTGGTGGTAGGGAAGATGCAGTCTAAGAAAAAACATAGTCAATAGGCAAAACCTGGTTAGGGTACAGCAGTTATCTTAAACTCATAGTTACCCCTAATCGGCACTCAGCCAAGTAGAACACTATGGAGAACTCTCTGTAATAAGTCTGTATATCTCTCTCTCTGCGTCGTATTCCTCATCGCTCATGACCCCTTTTAATCACATAATGACAGGGATAATAACCCTTATAATAACGTTTTCTTGGGATAATATCTCGTGGGTGTCCAGGTCCTAACTAGACTAAGAGATTTTAACCCTCAGGTTGCTAATGATTATTATCAGATGTTAGTGATAATAACCGGTACCGACCGCTTAACTTGCTCTCCGAGGCGCGGGGGAAACAGAAACACCAAATTTGGACTTCCTAATTCGGTCACCCATCCAGTTAGCGACTTGGGTCAACGTTGCTTAACAATCGCAAATGACTGACATGCGTTGTCGCAACTAGGCGCTCTAAATATGTATATGTCACCGTAAGATTGTAAAAACCGTTAGTTTATAATCTAACTCGCTTAATTGCAAACTGTCGAAAGATTACAATTTAACCCATTATTTTCCGGTAGATTGTAATCTGATAGGTATTTAAACCCGATAAAACCTAAGTGCTTGATTATTATGTCGAACCCTAACCTAACCTACAAGAAAGGGACAAGAAAACGTAAATACAATGAATATTTCACAAACTGACACTCAGAACATTGAACAGTTTACAATCGTTCGACAGTTTACAATTTCGCGAGTTAGATTATAATCTAACTAATCTTAAGGTTTTACAATCTTACGGCGACATATATAGTAGATAATATATTATTACATTATTATAATTTCATAGCAGGATGGCTTCAAAACAACAGTTTAAGGCCGGCGACACACGTGCAGTATACAATTTGCATGACATTTAAATTGTTTTCCATCGTTGTTTAGACAATTACGTAAATATTCAAGGCTCTAGCGATATCATATTTCATAATTTATTTTCAACGACTATGATAATATTAGTCATCTCTATGACATTCATATAAGTATGTGTTGTGTTGTCTACATATTGTAACCTCTTCTTTTCTATGAAAGGAGCAACTGCTGAGTTTCTTGCCGGCTCTTCTCAGTAGAACATTTTTCCGAACCGGTGGTAGAGTCTTAACGTTTCATAAGTGAAACAAGTTGTCCTACGTGAAATAAATAAATCATTTTATTTATCATTTATTTAAGTATAAAATTAGTTGTTAGGTTAGATGAATAGTTGAAGGAATAATAAAGGTTACATAAAAGACTAATTTGACATTAAAAATGCCGTATAATTAGATGAATGCATCTATATTTGTATTCATTACCTGTTTACCATGAAAATTATAGTTTTAATTTCATAAGTGCATGCCGGATAGGTTCCTTCTAAATCTATAAGATATTCTTCAAGACACGGTCAACAGCAGCTATGGTCTTTTTTTTTATCCACTACAAGTTAGCCCTTGACTGCGCTCTCACCTGATGGTAAGTGATGATGAAGTCTAAGCTGGTAGCGAGCTAACCTGTTAGGGTATGGTAGTTATATTAAACCCATACCCCTATCCGGTTTCTACACGGCATCGTACCGGAATGCTAAATCGGTTGGCGGCACGTCTTTGCCGGTAGGGTGGTAACTAGCCACGGCCGAAGTCTCCCACCAGGCCAGACCAGGGAAAATTCAGAAATTATAAATTCCCAAATTGAACCTGCCGGGGATCGAACCCACGACCTCCGCACGTTAAGACAACAGCGCTACACACTGCGCCACGGAGGTCTACCTATTTCCCTGTCCTACTTAAGCGACAAACGCTACAACGCGACTCGATCCGATGCGACGCGACAGCTTCAAACAGTAGCTGACCCTTCACGTGGCCTACGTTGCCACGTAGATAAGTTTGTAGTTTTCTATGGAGTCGTATTGCGTCGCGTCGCTTTCGTCGCTCACCCAGGATAGTTAGAAAACTCCGAGTCACTCAGCAGACGACGGAGAGAGCTATGTTTGGGGTGTCTCAACGGGATCATTTCAGAAATAAGGAGATCCGTAGAAGAAATAAAATGAACGACTTATCTTTCGGACTACAAAAAAGTTCTCTTCTCTATGCCCGACTAAAAGTTACGGCACAGCGTATTAACATATTCATAGGCTGTTAAAAGGTTACAGACAGGCACACAGACATGGATGTGGGTGTGTTTTAGGCTCCATTATTAGGATATGATATCGGAATGTGTCCAACAGTTGTAATTAGATTATATTCCGTTCCAACCAAGGAGCGGGGTTGAAACAAAACAGCATTCGCGTCCTTAATTCGAGCGATAAATTATACAGAACCACTCTTCAGTGCAACTTGAATATAAATTGGATAATTAAAGTTAAGCGCTGTACGTATATAAACCAAATACACGGCGAGTGCCGCCCGGCAACATTGTTAAAACATGAATGCTGCGTGCAAAGACCGATTCGCGGGCCGCTGTTGGAATTACTTTTTTTTTTGTATCTGTCACCGTAAGATTAGACAGAAGAGAAGATTAGAATTTAACGCATTATTTTCCGGTAGATTGTAATCTGATAGGTATTTAAACCCGATAAAACCGATAAACCGATTATTTATGTCGAACCCTAACCTAACCTACAAGAAAGAGACAAGAAAACGTAAATAAAATGAATATTTCAAAAATTGACACTCAGAACATTGAACGGTTCACAATCTTTCGACAGTTTACAATTTCGCGAGTTAGATTTTAATCTAACGGTTTTTACAATCTTACGGTGACATACCTACTACAAGTTAGCCCTTGACTGCGATCTCTCCTTATCCGATCTCACCTGATGGTACGTGAGGATACAGTCTAAGATGGTAGCGAGCTAACCTGTTAGGGGCATGGCAGTGATATTAAACCCATACCCCTATTCGGTTTCTATACGGCATCGTACCGGAACGCTAAATTGTAAGGCGGGCACGGCTTTGTCAGTAGGGTAAGCCTCCCACAACATAAAAAATAACCAGACAAGAAAAAATATGTAAACTATAAATACTAAATAGTCAATGGCAGTAACCGAAAAAGAAAATTTTTAAAAATATTACTTGACTAAACCTATAAAAATACTACTTCGTGAATTCAAATTGTAGCTTATTTAATATTTTCACTTATCCGGTTCTTCTAAGTATAGGTACTAACTTTCTACATCAATGTTCTCAGTAGAATCACATTTCAGTCTTGACATTTTATAAATGGCACAAGTTTTCCTACGTGATATATATCATTTCATAACACAATAACATTATTTGATATCAAAGCCGATAATTTATTAATGTATTCCTCAACTTATTATGATTTTTATTGGCAAGTTATAAAGGTATACTATCTGCCATATTGGATTTATAATGTCGTCTGATGATAATAGCCTTTAGTACGTTTTTTTATACGACTTCCTGAATATATTGTTTTCAGGGTTCATGTATGTATGTAAGTATGTATGTATGTATGTATGTGAGTTTATATATTCCACCATAACTTCTATACACCTGAACCGATTTTGATAAATGAGGTATCGTTAGAATCCCTAGCTTATTCCGGGAGACATAGGCTCGTAAATTAAAAAAAAAATTGATGTGGTGACCATGGTCAAGCCTTAGACTAAGGTTGAAAATAACTATTCGAAAGTAAGATTAACTATATAATCATCATCTAGAAAATGATGATACCAAAAATATATAACATTATAGTCCAATATCCAGTGATTCACAAAAAAATGTCATTAATAAAAATGTGAATAAGATTTTAAATTAACTAGATTAATTGAGATTTTTAACTTTTTAGGTCGTTTTTTGGCAGGGCAGTCGTGTTTTTTAATTTCTTTTAAAATGACTTGTCACTAATAATTTAAAATTTTATTTAAATTATTGGGTTTTTAAATTGATAAAGACTACAATAGTTGGAACCATTGATGTAGAATTTTGGTATGGTTTGAACAGTGAGAGTTTGGGGGACATATGATATTAATTATACCTGCCTACTATTTGGTTTGGCCGCTTTGACTTTGTGTCATGCAAAGCGCTTTGTTTCCTTGTTGATGCGTGCAGTGTAAAGACTACATGGAGCGGTCCAGAGAATTTCCCGTTTCATGATATTTCGGAATATTCAGCCTGAAACTGTTACATAAACACCAATATTATGTTTCCATTCTGTTTGATTGAAATCTCAAAGTAAAGATAATCCTCAGGTACTCTGAGATTGAAATGTTCTCTAGTTACTAAGCCTGTATAAAGCTTGGTTAGCTGTATAGGTAGGAGTATAGGTGATGTTCTGAGTACCTAGAGTATATAACAATAAATATTATTAAGTAGGTTACTAAGTTATGCCCACTACTTTGTCCACTTTGATTAAGGATTTTGAAAAATCTCGGAGGAGTATTAATTTTTCGGGTTTAAAAAGCTACTTAGCTGAGGAAAAAGTTGAATACAACCTTTACTATAAAATTTGCATAATGAGTAAGGTTATACTCATTATGAAAATGTCAAAATCAGTCGAACAGTTGATTTGACATGAAAACGTAGCCGTTAGGTAGACACAATTTCGCTTTTTATTATTAGTAAAATACCACGTTTTTATTATTAGTAAAATGCTAAGGACTTATTCTTTTTCGCTACATTCTATTTTTTATCTCCACACTGGCTGCCTTAAAACGATTTTCGTGAGATTTAGTATGCAGGCTGTTTCGGGGGCGATAAATCGATCTAGCTAGAATTTATGGATTCATTTTTAGATACTTAAATGTCGTTTTATCCGTAATTTCAATGAAAACTGCTACAATATCATTAGAATACGAAGGTAAATTTCGCCGTCATCTACAAGGTTATATTAGCTCCGATGGGAAATTGGGCGGTCCAAAAACCAGAAAGCCCGTTTCGAGTCCGCATGTCACCATTCCGATTATCTTTTCCCTGTTTTTTCCAAGTTCCTTCTTTTGTGAGAAAAACTATTATTGGGAGCCCAATTGCACTCGTCATTTTTTATTTAAATAACCAGTTCATATTCATATTACTCCAGTATATAATTTGTATTGGAATATAAAACACGATTTACCAAAAAAAATATCGGTCACCCAGGTACTATGCATTAAATATACAATTTTATTACATAAAAAAGAAAGAAAATATACCTTAAAATAGGTATGTATTTAAATTGTAATTGGTTGCTCGAATAATACTATAAAAAGGTCATTATAGCTAATGTTATGTATAATTCTTGGCATATAGTGTAAAATAAAATGCACCGGTCAAGGAGAACTTCATGTAAGTACATATAATTTCATTTTAAAGATTACCTACTGCTATTTTTCCTATTTTCCGTTGTAACGTAAGCGGTACACATAAGCGAATTTTTGATTCACTACTTCTTGTCCTTGCGACAATTCGATATTCAAATCAATCATCAAAAACAATTCTTTGTAGAGCTAAGAGGCATGCATACCAAAGAGACATGAGCTGGAGCTATAGCTCAGCTGTGCTCATCTTTCATTTACACCTGCCAGGAAATAGGGGCTACCTTACTAATGCCTGCCTTAGCTTTGAACTCTGTACACGTCACTTCAAGCAGACTAACCCGGTTCGATCTGCTGGGACTGCTGAAAAAAATTCAAACAACAGACAGTAGGTAGGTAATTAGGTATGCATTGAGACTGCAAGCCGATTGCACAGCCGGTCAATAGTAATTTTCAGTTATGTCACCTTGCAAACTAACTGAAACGGGCCATACTGCCAAAGCTATGTAATTATTGTTGACTTTCGCGTTTCAGAATAATTATAATAATCTATATATATAAAAATCTATTGCTGTTCGTTTGTCTCGCTAAAACTCGAGAACGGCTGGGCGGATTTAGATGATTTTGGTTTTGAAATGTTTGTCGTAGTCCAGGGAAGGTTTAAACGGTGAGAAAATATGTAAAAATTGCGAGGAAGATAGGGCAGGACAACGTCTGCCGGGCCTACTAGTCCATAATATTTTAAGACATACGACGAGACGTCAAGGCACGTGACACCAAACTGTCTCTTTGAGTATTTCTTTAACCGTTGGCAGTATGGCCCCAGAACTGGAATAGAGATTTTGTTTTGTGACTTTTTGTCGCACGACTTGTCGCCAACGCAGCGAAACTCTTACCCAACGTAGTTAATTTGTTGCAGGCGTACAATTTGCATGCGATATTTGTACAATGCGGGCCGAGGTGACGACAGCTGCAACTTAATTCATCATAAATATTATGCTTGCCGCCGTTAAAACTTATACTTTACGTTACTTTTTAGAGTTCCGCGAGACGAAAGATAAAAACAGAACGGTTACATTGTTGCCTATCTATGTAAACGGTTGGCATATAAACTCAAAACACAGACGCAAGCACATACAATTTTTAAGTGTTTAGTTAAATAGACTAGATATTAAATAGAGAAGGTACCTTTTCTGCTAGCATGTAAAATAACATTAAAAGCCTAAATAGTGCAAAGTGCAAATAGTTGAAATTAAAGATAGAATATGGACTAATAATAGTAAATTAGTCTGTAACAAGTTTCGCCAAAATCACTTAATTGCAAAGCCCGTAAGAAAGGCAAATTTTAATACATAATTATTCATAATTATTATAAGTACCTATCAATTTGGCGGTAACCTAAGTTCTCGTCTCTCGCTAATTCTATCATTTAATGGTGTAAACTGGTGGATTCGGGGACCGATACCTCGATGCCCCATGCTCGCGTTGTTACGAAGACAAAAGGTCTTAAATATAAATATACTACATTCGCAATTAAACTTTAATCATTTAGTTTTAAGGTTTATATTTTTTTTTTAAATATTCGTTTTCACTTCTATCGGCAGTCACTATGACTGCCAATGTTTTTTTTTTATATGAAATGGCCAGAAAATATACTAGCTCTTGTTTTTATACTACCTTTTGTCTTCAAAAGGTCTTAAATATAAATATACTACATTCGCAATTAAACTTTAATGATTTAGTTTTAAGGTTTATATATATTTTTTTTTAAATATTCGTTTTCACTTCTATCGGCAGTCCCTATGACTGCCAATGTTTTTTTTTTATATGAAATGGCCAGAAAATATACTAGCTGTTGTTTTCGCCACTTTTACAACAATAAAACATTATATTTTTGAACTAGTTACGGAACCCAGGCAGCGCGAGTCGTCTTCACACTTGTTATTCTTTTTGAGTGATAAAAACGATAATGATACTGTCGGATTCCGCGTCAGCGATCGATCGGGCCGATCGTAAAGTGTAAAATAATAATTATATTTAACTCTTAAAATGACTACATCCAATTTCTTTTATGGTTGCAACGAAAAACTATAAAATAATCGATTTAATCGATTCAACCTTTTCATATGACTACATAAAATACAATTATTACTCGAATGTCATTAAATATAGGTAATATACCGTATATTTTTGCCATTTTATTTTATTTATAAATACACATGCCTATAATAGGTACCAATTTTTGCTATTACAATCACGTATTAAAAAGTTATTGTACTGCATACTGATTAATAACGAAATAAGTACCTTCAGCGAATATAATCTTCGTGCCGATTTACGATTCTCAGTTAAAAATAAATATAATACCTACGATATAAGTCGTTGTATACTAGTCGGAAAAATAAACACCATCGTTTCTAATTTCTATCCATTTCTCTAGGTACACATTTTAAAAGTCCTGTACCTGTATAAAATCTCCTCTACTGAATCACTTTATTATGTTGTGGGTCAAAAATAAAATTAATTAAGTGCTTACTACGCTACAAAAGAAATGCGTAAATAAAAACACTTACCGCTTAACAAAATATTAATAAAGCTCAAAAATGTGTTTGAATAAATTCTGTGTAAAGTTCTTTTATTGCCTTCTCGTCGGGTGAGAGCTTAACAATGCTTTGTTAAACTCTCACCCGACGTTGGCAGAATTGTCAGAAGCGTAGCTTCACAGAAGCACAAAGTAACGGCGGCTAAGCTAAATGGTGGTTTCTGAAATAGTGCATCAAATTCAAATGTTTTTTATTCAAATAAACTTTTAGAAGTACTTTTGAATCGCCAATGTATCCATAAGCAACCGCTGTCCTTATCATTGCTGGAGTGATCAAATCCATGCTCCTCTATCCCATCCAATCATCGAACCATAGATATTTTGTTGCTACAGTAACCGATATTTTTCGACGTGTTACGAAGCTTAAGTGGTCAATGGCGGGGAATATAGTTTAGAGGTGTTAACGGCTGTAAACGGTATTAAAAAAAAACAATGTTTTCTTTTCACAGGACTAAAGATCGTTTACTACCGTTAACCGCTAACCGTTTAACAAACGTATGGATTTTGTATGAAATTTTAAGTCGTGACGTCATCAAAGTTCGCCGCTTTTTTTTTTTACTTTAATCGATAGTTAAAATGGTTATTCAAAATAAAACGAGCAAGATACGTGGATATTACGACTTTTGGGAGATCCTATATTTAATAATCACTAAAAAATAACTTATTTCACTAGTAGTCAAATACCCAATTCTAAGATATGCGGGTTTCCTCACGATATTTCGCTTTACCGTTACGCAAGAAACTGCCTAGTTGGTCTAGTGGTTATCATGTTCAACTGCGGCTGACGAGGTCCTGGGTTCGAGTTCCGGGTCGGGCCATAATTAAGTTTTCTGATTAGAAATTTTCAGTACTAGCCCGGAGTTAGGAAGTTGGCGGTTTTTCACCCCCGTGCCTCGGAATGAACGTTAAGCCGTCGGTTCCGGTTATTATCACAACATGATAATAACATGATAATAATGGTCTGATCTCTAATTCCCTTACTCCTATGAGAGTGGAGGCTTGTGCCTAGCAGTGGGACGTTAATAGGTTCTAGTGGTTATGCAAGTGATATTTCATTATATTATTTCGTATTTCATACTCAATATTAGATATATAGCTAGGAACCAGGTAGTAAGTGAAGGCGACAGCGCATATCTTTTCCAGCACAGTTTTTAGATACATAAGAAGTTCCAAAAAGTTAGAACCTCTCCGATTAGAGTTACAATCACTAAACGGACTCAACTTTTAGAGAAATGTACCTACAAGCCGAACAATTTTTTCTTCCCTTGTGTGCTTTTACTGACTACCTAAAACTCAATATAAATCAAACTTCTTTTTCCGCTCTAATCGACTGTTAGTGCACCTAGAGTTCATTCCTAATGTTCTATACATAATTAAAGGAAATAGCTGCTACAAAGCACTCTGCCCACCATAAATACCTGCCACGTGGTAATTTACTAGCCAATACCTTTAAACTATTTACCGGATAGCCGACTTCATTAATTAAGGGTCAAGCGGACGGCTGTAATATGAGTGTCAACTGTCAACGCGGACCGTACGTCTACAGTTGAAATCATAAGTTGAAATAAATTTACTCATGCCCAATCTAAAATTGTTTAACAAACTTTTGATAGAACATATTAAGCTATTATATAAATATATTTATTATGCCTATTGAATTAATATTATTCATTTTGGTCAATAACCCATAGTCTAGGCAATGGGGCTGTTCGTTGTATGGAGACCCCGCATTAAATCCTCAGTCGTTGAAAGTTGGTAGGGTTATAGTATGGTATGAACCATAACTTATGCAAAAATATCCAATAAAAAATCCATGCGGAAGTTAGGTTTTTATACTTAATATTTATGACTGAATATTTTCTTGTTTTTTTTTTAAAATAATAGTATGTAGTATATTTACTCTAAAAACCGAAATATCAAACGAAATAATCATGCAGAACATCGATATTTAAACTGATTTTACTATCATATCTAAACTGCGTTTACGCGATAACGTACCTTCCTGCTTTGACAATTGGGTATAGCATAAAAAACCTTACTTCCTTTATGATTTTTATTGGATATTTATAATATACGTTTAACTCATGATACTTTATCATACTGTAAAGTTACGTCGCCTGACGAATGATTGTTGGGGTCGACTTGCTTTATTGCCTAGACTATAAAATGATTTTACAGTTCTAATCATTTCAATTAATAAGCCCCGAATAGGATGGCGCCCCGAGTAGGAATTCGAAGCACCGAATTACTAATATTATTAAAGTATTATAAATACGAAAGTGGACGGATGGATGGATGTTTGCTACTCAATCACGCCACAACAACTGAACGGATCTGGATGAAATTTGGCATAGAAATAGATTATAGTCTGAAATAACACATAGGGTTTTTATTCCGGAATATTAATATTATAATAAAAAGTTCCCGCAGGAATAAAAACACCTATATCCACGCGGATGAAGTCGGGGGCAAGTCAGAGGCTAGTCATTATGTAATAATAGAGACAATATTACCACAAGAAAAGCCTACACACGTCGTGAAAATGTTCGCGAATCCCATAAAGCACTTACGGGCTACTCTCGCCAGTGTGGTGCTACTCTTATTCGCCTGCCGACTGACACAATGCTCCCAATGAGTCACAATAGCGAATTAAGTATTATTTTAAATTGACGTAATTGAAAAATATGCAGTCGCTCGCGCGCACTGCTCGAATAAATTGATTCATGTATAATATTGCCACAGATTATGTATTATCACAGGTGGTGCGTTCGGAACTATCTACTTTCTGCCTACGTGGCATTTATGCTTATTATTTGTATTGAAACATTAATAGCATTACGCTATTATCTGCTATTATTGTCGTGAAACGTCTCTAAAATGACGCTTGTAGCGTAACTAAAGGGCGTGACTTAATAACTCCGTAACCATGTTAAATGAGGTATCATTACATATAGCGATAAAAAGGGCATGATATTGTTAACTAACCAAACCATGTATCAAATTAATATTTTACAAATATTAGACAGAACTGGATTTGGAGCGATCTGATTGATCATGATCGGCTCAAAGACAAGCGCCCTCAAGCAATAAAACTTGTAAAAGTTAGCTCTATCAATTCACTTGCTCGTTGATAATTGCCTTGATAACTGCTAATTTTGTATACTAAAACATGACTGTAATAATTAACTTTAAGAAATTGAATTTCATATGACAATGATAACTGATTTTTACAAGTTTGATTGCTAATGGACATGCTGAGATCTTGGACATAAGCATTTCAATTCTACCTAAGTCTGGGCAAAGTCAAAGAACTCTCTATAGATCTTAGCCTTAGTATAAGTAAGCCTAGGTCCGTATGAAAACCAACATCAACACTATATGTCAAGATACATGAGAACGTGTTCTTATCTGATATCAGTTTATTAATGAGATGATCTACACTAAACTTGACATATCTGTTGTTGCTCCTTACTCTATGAGCGACCGAGGGCCAACGTACCGACTGACGGCCACAAGGCAAATAAAATGTTATTAATATCACAATGTTGCAAATAGTCATGCCTGAGTGGCATTTTTTAATTCGTTTTTAATCTAATATTTAAACAATATGCGGCTGCCAATGTTAGTAAATATATAAGTTCTAAAGCATGGATGTTCTCTTTGTCATAATATTTAAAAAAAACTCAAAATTAAAAATTTACCCTCGCCGACATCGAACCCCCGAATCCGGCGGAGTGAGGACAAAACACTGTAATTACGTTACCTATAAGCCTTTGGTGGGTTATTAGCATTTTTGGCCACAAAAAATATAATAAACTTAATAATAATGTGAATGTATCATTGTAGACGATAAAAAACCGACTAAGGCATAGTTGGTTATGGTTTTTTTTCATTCGTTTTATTGCTCCGCGTTTGATGGGGGACCGGTCACTTATGATAACCGAAAACTTTTGTCCACGGTAAACTAATAGATCTATTTATGTTATTGTTTTATTAAAATTTTTAGCTTCGTGATCGTGTGACAAACATGTAGTTTGTAAAAATAGCAGTCCATTCTATGGGTCTTATAGACGTATATTCAACTGAAGTTGGAATTTGTCGTAAAGAATATCCGTCTCCAATAGCTCCATAATAGCTGATATTATGGAGCTATTTAATCAAAATCGATGTAGCAGATGGATCAAAAGTGCGAATCGATGAAGCAAAGGTGTGTCTGTCTGTTACATTATTGCAAGTTTACGACCCAATCTATCTTATCTGTTATAATCAATTCCACCGATTTCGATGGAATTGGGTATACAAATTGACGGGGGCTTCTGGGGAAGGTTAGGTAGGTAGGTACTTTTATCCCCGAATTAAGGAAGAATTCCTACGACGACAAGAACCTAAATCCACACGGACAGAATCGCCTGGCATCGACTAGTCGTTAATAGGAAAAGGAAAATATTTATTCAACTAATCTGGAAATTATTATAGAAATAAATTGTAAGTATAATTATAACTTACTTTTATAGGTCACAAATTACTTTTTGCTAATAATTGATGCCAAGTATAATATAAAATGATAGCGGTGGCAGTTGGGAGGTGTTTAATAACTAGCTTATGCCCGCGACTTAGTCCGCGTGGATTACACAAATTTCAATGCCTATTTTACCCTCTTAGGGTTTGAATTTCCAAAAACCCTTTCTCAGCGAATGTCTACGTCATCCGAGCTATCTGGTAAATTTCAACCTAGTCCGTCCAGAGGTTTAAGCTGTGCGTTGATAGATTGGTCAGTCAATCAGTCAGTCACCTTTTCCTTTTATATACATACTTCATTTGATAATATAAAATAGTCTTCAATTATAAAGGTACCTATATATTTATTTGTTTATAAAATAATGTCTTACAAACGTCCAGTCCAGGTATCCCGAAGTGAGGGAAACGAAAGCCGATCCGTGGTAATGAATCCGTGGTTCCCCCTGTTTTGCTAGCGTTGTAGTCTCCAGGGTCAGTAGGACTCATGGTATTATGCTAGATGACTGAGGCTGACGAGGTCCCGGGTTCGAGTCCTGGGTCGGGCGTTATAAGTGTTTTTCTGACTAGAAATTCTCAGAACTAGCCCGAAGTTAGAATGTTGGCGGTGTTTCAACCCCGTGCCTCGGAGAGCACATTAAACTGTCGCGTCGGTCCCGGTTATTATCACTAACATGATAATAATAGTTATAATAGCTCGCCAACCTGCATTGGAGCAACGTGGTGGGACTAAGGTCTAATTCCCTCTCACCTATGAGAGTGGAGGCCTGTGCCCAGCAGTGGGACGTTAATGGGCTGTAGTGGTGGTATCATGTTATCCATCTGGTTGTTAGATAACACCCGCGACTTCGTACGCTTGGATTTAGTTTTAAAAATCCCGGGGGAACCCTTTGATTTATCGGGAAAAAAGGTTGACTTTTGGGCCTCAAAATTGGTTTGCAGTGTTGAAGGAAAAACCAAAAAACGCACATTCGCATATATAATATTAAATGTACCAAGGCAAAATGATGTTGTAGTATTAAAATATTGTGGTATTTAAACCTTTCCAAATAATGAAAGATATTGTTTCGTATTATGGTTACAGACGAAACCGTATGCAATAGCCAGGTTCATTTATAAACCTCTAATAACATGATGGCTAGCGCAGAACGAGCATTAGGGCGTATTATTTTAACTTATAATACGCACGCAAGCAATTATTGCCCGCTTCAAATAATAGTTGAAGAATACTTATTACGATTGTTATACGCTCCAAAAGTATATTATTAATATAATATTGCGATTATATCGCCCTCTCATCGGATCTGACTTTATATTTTTATGTTGCAATCATTAATGTAAATTACAACGGATCCCGAATACAAAGATGCCTGAAGCATTAAAAATATAGTTCAAAAACGAATACCTGACTCGTAATCTTTTTCTAAAGAGCAACCACCTAGTTTCTTGCTGGTTCTTCTCGGTGAGAATGGTATTCCGAACCAGTGGTAGATTCACTAGACGATCCAAAAGCACTCGTAAAAGTTTATTTGAATAAAAAACATTTGAGTTTTAGTTTAAAAACACTATCCACAACCCTTACTAAAGGTTTACTTTTCGAATTTCTTCTCCGTCTCAACTTGGGAGGTCCCGGCGTCGATCCTCGGTATGCGAAAGTTTGGATAGATGTTTGGATGTATGGATGTTTGTTACTCAATCACGCCCCAACAGCTGAACGGATCTGGCTGAAATTTGGCACAGAGATAGATTATAGTCTTTTATCCCGGAAAATTAAAGATTTCTTGCGGGAAAGTACATAATTTTGCGTGTAAATGTAATAGTTCAGTAGTTCAAGTAGATATGAAGGGCCTATGACCGAATACTTGGCCAGCTCGTTCACAAAATCAAGGTGTCTTCCACTGCAGGTATACATTCCCACTGTATGAGTCCCACATACTTATCTGACCCGGTGACAGCGTGGCTAGTATATATAAAAAAAAACTAGTATGGATGCGCGACCCATGGAAGCGGACCGCGTAGAAGAGTGGATAATAATTCCGTTTGGATATGTAGTTTTGGTGTGTTGAAATCAAATAAAAAATTTGGAGTTTTTTTTCAACTTACCGCCAATTGGATGAGGTTTCGAGTGACATTTGTTGGTGCCCCCCCACCTATTAATACCCTGGCTGTGCTCTTCATCCGTCTTCGAAATCCGCAATCATCAGCTCTCTCCGTATTTTTCCTCCGAATGAATTTTTATCTTCTATACGAAACGATGCGAAAAAAAAAATTTTTCATACAAAATTTTACAAGGTGGATCATATATATATATGTATTAATAAAAACCAAACAGGCATAAAAATTTGTTCCAATTTTGGCCACCGTTGCCAGAAAGTTTGTGGGACTATACTTGGCACTGCTAACAGTAAAATGGACGATCACGATTACATAAAGAGGCGGGGCCGTCGACTCGTCATCGGAACTGACCGCTATGCAATTTTGACTGTCATTTTTAACGAGGGCTTGATGTTAGTAATATTCGTATTGACAAATAGGATATGGGACAATACCGTTTGATGGATTGCTTAACTTTTTATATTGCATGCTGTGGTGGGTGCAATTGATCGGATAGTTGTGAAAAGTCATCGGCCCACCACTAGGGCGATACTGCCAACGCTTAAAGCCATATAGTTTCATTATTGTTGAATTTCGTGTTTTAGATATATAATCCTCATTTTTAAGAACATCAAAGTACCGGACTAGGAACAGTCATTTTGAGTAATATTGCTTCAGTATTGCTTTAACGTTGCCCCTGTGCACGGAAGACCTATTCCAATACGTAATAATATACTTAGTTACTTACAGATGGTAACAAAAGCAAGGAAACGTTACGAGTGGAGCAATGCAACGTTTATATGGAGCTGCACAGACTATCGCGACAGGACAAAAATCTTAGTTATACGACGCCGAGTTTCACGTTTATTTGTCACAATATTTGTCCTGCCCTGTCCGTAGTGTGTTTCCGCCCTAACAGATAAAACGGACGGTTTTATATGTTTAGTCAGTCAAAAATTATAAATGACGCTCGGACGCATGTATAAATTTGGCTGAGACATTCTGTTGGTAGATTTTTTAGTTTCCAACTAAACAAACAAACGGACAGTTCAAACAGAATGTTTGTGAACAGATTTTTCATCTCGTCCTCTTTTCTATTGTTGCGTGTGCGCATGACACGTACGCAAAGTAAATACAACTTTATTACTAACACATGTGAATAGGAAATACCGTGCAACGCTTTCATGTGACATTGAAAACTAAAACGGTTCAATTCTAATTTAAATATAATAAAAGAATAATGGCAGCTAAAAATAATATGCGAGGGTGGTGTGGTTTGCTGTTGCCGTATATCAATACCATTGCGTCAGCTTAACCAACTGAAATATAATATACAATCCATATCCATACTTACACAAAACTATCATCTATATTAATATTATAAATGCAAAAGTTTGTTAAGTTGTACAATTTTTTTTGTCATAATTTTCAGTCAAAATTTTACAAAATTCAGTTATCCTAGCAGAAAATTAGAATGAAGCTTGTAATGAAGGCGTAGATAGGTGAAGTTAGCAGATGAGTGTATGGTCTATAATTTGTATGAGTGTCGATCCACTGAAAGGGTAAAATATTATTACGCTGTGTGGCTAAAGGCTAATTACTATTCACATAATTGTGAATAAAGGATTACCTTTAGCCACAATTAGCCACATTGTGTGTACACTTCGATAAGATTAAAAAGTTTGTTTTTCATAAAAATCTTTTTTTTTAGTAAAGTCCAGTTTATTAATTACTTACACTGAATTAACAGGTAGGCCGTCGAACTGGGACTGCGGTCACAAACAAAAACTTATGAAAATAAGAAAACTCGGCGGAACAAGACAATGGACGGCGAACAAAAGTTTTAATGCCGCTTATTTTTATTACCGTCAGTTTTGATCGACTTACATTGATTAATATCTTTGTAAAACTTATTTTTGCATACAATACAGCTATCGCTATGGAAAGTTTGTATGCAAACATCCACTAGGGTTTATCAGCGATAAGATCGCTGAGGGAAATACCGAAGATTATTGTTCTTTGCAGTTACTTCACTCTGTTTCTGAGTGGGATTCGGATGTCCAGTGTAGAGGTAGTAGTAAGTATTCTGTGGTAGAGGGTTCTGTCGTTTTTATACATCTACATGTTTAGTTTTTGAAGTTTACCTACTTTAGAATCGATTGGCATATATTATAAACCGGAGTATGAAAATTTATAGGGAGTAAAATCAAAATTTCTCCGTCTCGTTATTGACTTTACTTTATGTCTCTATGACTATGTAATGTAAGTATTCTGATGAATATAAATTATAATTATAATTAATATAAATAAATGTATCAAGCATGCTTTCAGTAATATAAAAATTCGTTCATTTACCCTCATTTACATCCACACTAACATTATAAATGCGAAAGTCTGTCTGTCTGTCCGTCTGTCCGTCCGTCCGTCCGTCCGTCTATCCGATTTTGATGAAATGTGATACTGAATGTCGACTGAACCCTAAAATTGTTATTGCCCAAATGAGATATTATACATTCCGACGAATAGCGAATAGAATTAATATGTAATTATTTTAGAGGAGAATTCAAAATACGATCACAATGTAGTGGGAACAATAGATTTATTATTATTGTAGTGTGGATACGGACTGTTATTTGTATAAGATGCGTCCATCTTGAGTTAAAAGTAGGGCTGCCATGCAAGTTTAGTCTGAAGTTTATTTAAAGTAATGTTCTTTCATGGGACCAAACCTTCCTAGTAGGCATAAAAGCACCCATAAGTATAAAAGGATCCTTAAGAAAAGTTATTACAATAATCAAAATTGTGGAATAAATACAAACATTAATAATTATTAAGGGCCTAATAGGACCATCATAGTGTAAATTTTTGAGGGTCGCGGCCCTATCCATTAATCGCATAATGGTAAGAGTTTTTATGTGATAATATAATCCATCGTATGTATAATAAATCCTTTTTCCTGCACAAAACGAAGTGATTATCATTTATTCTGTGACCAAACTTCTTAAACTAGTACTGTACTCATAGTTAAAAATTAAAGTGACGCAGTAACTCTTTGACACTTTCCAGGGTTGACATGAAAGCTCGCATATCCCAAAAACATCACAACCGATTGATACTCGCTCTCAATTCACTTTGTAAAATTTAAATTCGGATTTAACGATTATTTAAAAGTCCTCTTCAAAATTTACTCTTCTTCAAAATTATTCAAAAATATATTGACCTATTTTCAAAATTCTAACTCGAATGCACTTCTCTATCAAAATTTCAAAAAAAGTTACCAGCCGATTATCGAAATTCAAACGTTCACAAGTGTCTCCATAAATCCCTCAACTTTTGGTACTATTCCCATCTCGATCCTCCCAAAATCCGAGGAGCTATGGCCAAAAATTTATTGCAACTGATCCATTTTCATTGGTAAAATTTCGTGACGCAGTGACTCTTTGACACTTTCCAGGGTGGACAGGAAAACTCGCATATCCCAAAAAAACACTATCGATTGACACCCGACACCCTCTGTGTAAAATTAAAATTGCGATTCGACGATTATTTCAAAATCCGCCGCGGGCAGCCCTGTCGGCGCGGAATAATAGCCGTTATCGTATTTCTAAAGGATCCTGCATTGAGGGTCATTTCAGTGTGTGTGCACTGTTCACCCTTCTGCATCCATACTAATCTATATTAATATTACAAATGCGAAAGTTTGGATGGATGGATGGATGTTTTTTGAAAATTTGGCACAGAAATCGGAAAATCACAAATCACATCCGGAAAATCAAAGAGTTCTGACTTATCCGGCTCGCGCTGTGACGGATCGCAATAAGTAAAAGATGTATTACTATGCGGTATTAAGCCCAAAACACACAAGGTTTGCGCTTTAAATTGAAAAATTCTATTGGCGATTGAATAATTGTCCAGTCCCATTGTTGTCCTTTGGATGGGGATGCATTGTGTGGTTTAATATAGAAATTTATTGGGTTTGAAAAGGTCTGGTCTTTATAGATGCACCCACATGTATTGGTATGAACTAACGCAAGGTTATTTTAATAGTCTAGATATCAACGTAGAAGTGCATTTTTTGCACTTGATTGGCTAGAAAAGACATAGTGACACCCAAAGTGATGCGTGATACTCGGTAGGGATGGCATTCCGATCCAGTGGTAGATTCACTCGACGATTCAAAAGCACTTTTATTACTTTTTCCCCGAGCCATAGTGTGGTTTTAACATAATATTGCAAGCTGCGGCAACCTCTAAGTGGGTTTACAATAATGCATGTTACCTGTTATTGTAACTTAAAAATAAAAAATATTTCAAATATAAACCTTAAAACTAAGGCATTAAAGTTTAAATACTATATCTATATTTAAGCCTGAAGAAGTTTTCACTTTATTATGAATTTAATAAGTTTGTTTGAAGAAAAAAATATGACGTTGAGTTTGATGGCCAGTCGACTCCCATACTCAATGGAGTGCGGACGTATATTTCAATCCACTTGCGACAATCTGTGTCAAAATTAAAAAATATATACAAAATTTATAACAACAAGCACGCATGTGTGCATTTGTCATCAATACACAGACGTCCACTCTAGTTTTAGTGTCTGTCTGTAGTCTAGACTTAGGTCTCTTGCAGGGACTTCCACACGCTGCAATCCAATGGCTCCCTGCGACTCGCTTGATGTCTTCCCAGTTCCGACCACCCATTAGGGGGTCTACCACTAGTTGGACGATGTCTCGATATGCCAACATTGCATTTAATATAAATTTTTTAATTAAGAAAACATCAGAATTATACCTACGCCATTTTCCACCGTCTTGCAACTCCGATAAATGTCTTTTAAGCGCTAAAATGATTGAATTACGACCTCACCAATAGGTGCAGAGTTCGGAAGAGTTATAGTCCGACAAACTTATCTGATCCGGTGACAGCGTCGCTAGTAGGTATCTATGAAAAATAAATTACAAAAAAAAACTTAACAGGCATAAAAATTTGTTCCAATTTTGGCCACCGGGTCAGATACGCCTGTGGGGACAGCAGCGTTGCATTGCACGCAGCGCATCGTGACCCGCATTCCGCGCTCGCACCCCATTACTTACAATAATCCGCGTTTGAACGGGACGGCAACATTAGAAGCGAACGGTTGCTATTACGTCGAATAAAAAGAAAAGTTATTATATTTTTTATTGGGGAGGGCCGCCACCCTCGCCGCCAAGAGGGTTATTTTTATTTTATTCGAAAAGTTTATTTTCCATTTGTTTTTAACTTCTATTTTCGCGACGCGAGAGCTTAAAGTTGCGCGGCACACGCACGCTCACAATGACTCACTAATGCGTGCCGCATCATTATATTTTTATATTTAAACTTTGCCAGCGAACAACATTAAAATGAGAAAAGTTGGCCCCGTATTATTATACTCGGCGTAGCGCCACCGGCTTCCGATCCGGGTTTAATATCGCTGCGTGGCTTAATACATTTGCTTTGTTTCAATTCTGTTAACTTCTAACTGATTGTTATTTGCCGGCGTCGGTTCTGTAGATGGATTCTTCTTTGAACTAAGCTGACTAAGTTCTAAGCAATTTAGTTGTTGAGTTGAGCAGTCGATCTCTAAACCAATGCTTGAAATTACCTATTGGCATAAGTAAAAAAAAAATTAACCAATACCTAACCGTAATATATATACTTTAACTATTGTATGCGGATAACTGGCGAGATCATAGAAGTTACCTGGGAGGCATGATATCTTAAACTATTATTTCAAAATGACAGGTAGCTTGACGTTCCAAAAATAAGGATTACAATTATTCTAAAACATGTACGTCAACAATATGAATGCAAAACGGATTTAAGCGATGGCAGTAACCCCAGATCTCTATACCTAAGTCACGATTTACCTATACAGATTATAGAGCCAAAGAAAAAAGAAGCCAAAAATAATGTTTTAAATAAAAAAAGGCATAAATAAAATACACTCCAAACATACGATTAGTTGAAAACTGTATTTTCACGAGCACGATTACTACACTGAAAAAGCTCTTCAAATCAACGCCAATAACAAGAACATACAAGTGAGACGGCGCGTAAAACCTATTAGGATCCGGGGATAATCTCCCGGTAAAGCGCTACTTACAGATTCACACTCCATGTACGTCTCGTACCTCTTTATATCTGATCAGTGTCGAACGCAAACAAATTAGGTGTCAAGTACCCACCGACCACCGTGTACGCACCTACCGCGATCCGTCCAACGGCCCCTATTGGCCGTTCCTCTTAAACCTGAGGTAGTCTATTTGCCCCCAAAAATAAAGTAGTTCACCAAGATTTTTAACGAGTACACCCGAAAACAACGCACAAAGGAACAACCAGCCACACAGAATATTGACTCTCTATACTAGCCTGAGTGTAGCTAACAATAAGGGCGGGTAAAACGTATCTAATTGCTGTTAAAACATTCGAGCCTCGAACACAGTACGATTTAAAAGTGATATTCTCAAACCATAAAGCAGTTTCACATGGGCATGTGAAATATTTATCTTAATATTATAAGTAAACTTAAAGGCTGCCCGGTCCTTCTGCTGTACGCCGCGTGGGAGGTCTTGATACTTACGAATTATATATTCCGACGCACGAACTAATAGTTTTGAATCATTTGTTATTTAAATAAAATGCAAATAAATATTTCGGGTGTTTACTTCTATTTGAACAAGCTACATAGCGAGAGGTTGTTATTTCTAAAAATAAGGCACTTTTCACACCTCTAACAATTAATTTATCTTAAAAAGTACTAGATAGGTTTTTGTTTCCCGCGTGAACACTTTAATTACCCGGGATAAAAAGTTGCATATGATTTATTCCAGACTGTAATCTATCTCTGTGCCAAATTTCATTCGGATCCGTTCAGCCGTTCTGGTGTGATTCAACGTCTATCCATCCATCCATACATCCATCTAACCAAATTTCGCATTTATAATATTAGTATTGATTAGTATAGAAGTATACTATTCGAAGTATTATTAGTTTTATCAGCTCTTCTTAGTAGAATCTGTTCCCCGAACCGATGGTAGAGTCTTAGGCGCAGCATAGGTGACGCACAATTATTGTGTACCTACCTATAAGTTGTAAATCATGCTATTTAACTGAAAAATAATATTAAATTTTGTCGTCAAAACTTCAATTATGTAATTCGCGTATCAAATCACCTCAAATAATATCCGGTATGTAAGCTGGCTCTGTACCAAATGTCTTCAAGAAAAGATTACAAACAAACAGACACACTTTCACATTTATAATATTGGTATACTTACCTACCTACGGTTTGGTATGGATTTGGGTGGCACATCCACTAGAAAAATTAAGATTCAATTAAAATTCAAATTAACTGTTTTTGTTTTTAATCAAAGACTAGCTACTGCCTGCATAAAAAATCACATGAATTTGGACTTAGCAATTGTGTATAATAAGCACACATTCCTATTTCTATTGCCACATCAATCGGAGTAGGTACACTAGATTGGAAATCGGTCAAGTATCAAATAGCGGCAATCGATGTAGAAAATTTCAATTAGGTACATAGTAGTGGAGGCAACGGGCCCCCTTCGCACCACAGGCCCTTGTTCGCCCTTTGTTTGTGCATACATTTAAATACTATGCCGTAGCTTGGATGCGTCCGGTTTTTAAAAATAAACACACAACATCAATATTTGAACGCGAACAATAATTTATGAACGCTGTCCTTTCCCGAATACGTCTCTTATGCCACCCTGATCCTTTGTTTTTTCGGTAAAGAAATATATTTCTGTACAATACGCAGAAAATAATAACTCCTCATTAAAAAAATCAGAGTCTTTCGTCGGAGGTAAAACTCGTTTTGTCTTGTCGCACGAGTCTGTGCAGCTAAGCTGATAGAAAAGAGATGCGTGGTCGCTTTATAAGGTTACTAGTACATTTTCGCCCTAAACATACTGTATTCACTTGTTCTGTATCGGTAGGCAAAGGCTGGTCGCACATTTTATAGCCTTGCCCACTGCCGATGACGACTTAACGTTTAATATTTCCGGTAGCTCCTAATGAAGTTCAAACTGCTCAATGGTAGCTAAAATTGCTCCAATGACTCGTGCTGACCGTTAACTGCCCCCTACCACTACTAACTCGTTGAAAGTCTACGATACGCAATGGTAAGAAGACATGTTATGTATGATCAATATTGATGTATTATTTCGACCGTCGAAACACATAAGTTTAAAGCCGCCAGGTAAGTACACCAAATTTGTCACGTTTACTCAAATAAGTCGCTTATGATAATGTAAATAGTCTCCTAAGTCGCAGTATAGTTTGAAATTAACGTAAGAGCTAAGTAACTTATGTAAGCTACTTATGTGAAAACTTAAGAGCTGCAATTAGGGCCTTACGGTAAAATAGAACGTAACTTGATGTGTTTTAAAGTCCAAGTTCGTACACCGTCATGCCAAATCAACAGTGAGCGCCATTTGAATAAGTACTGAGATTCTCCCGCCCGTCACTTCAGGCCCCGACTGCATTCAACTCGGGTGCGTACTATAGGTGGAATGGTGCCTAAAATACTAACCGTACACGAGACAAAAGGCTATGTGCGTCCAGCCTAGAAATTGGCTAACCCTTCATCGGTCCGCAAGACCCTTAATTATTTCAATTATAAAATATTAATTTGGTTCGTATTTTGTTGAAATTGGTTCGAATGAGTGCATAAGCGCCCTTATAGACTAACTACGAGTAGATGATGCCCGCAACTTTATCCAAGTGGATTGGTGTTTTTTAATTTCCGCGGGACCTCTTGAATTTTCTGGAATAAAAAGTACCCTAATGTCTTTCCCCGGGATACAACCTATCCCTGTACCAAATTTCAGTAAAAACGGTTGAACAGATGGCTGCAAAAGCGTAGCAGGCAGACGGATAGACTTTCGCTTTTTATAATATTAAAGTATGGATTATTTCGGTTCGTCTTTTCTCGAAATTGCTTCGAACAAGTGCACAAGCGCCCTTATACACTAATTTGTAATTTGAAAACCGGTACTTGTTAGCGGAACGGCGTCGAACAATTAGAGATGAACGCTAGAATATAAAAACAACCGGATACCTAGATATCATTCAAGGGGATTCTTGATTGATATCTCGGCATCTTATATTTTATTCAAAAGAATCCAGTTTTAGTTAACTGTATGAATTTGCAGTCAATTATAGGTATTTTACCATTAAAATGGTTATCAGATGCAAATCGCCTGAGACGTATTTTTGGCCATAGCTTCGAGGATTTTGGGAGGATTGAGATGGGAATAATACTAAGGCCCACTTGCACAAGGAATTGATTTAGTTAAATATATTAATGCTGTCCCTTTTTGGCAATTAACAATACTCATTTGCCAAAAAGGGACAGCATTAAAAAATTTAACTAAATCAGTTTAAATGTCCTTGTGCAAGCGGCCCTAAGAGTTGAGAAATTTATCGCGACCCGTGTGAGGGTTTAAATTTTGAAAATCGTTTAATAACTGTGACCTGTATGTAGGTGGTCCCTTTGGTTTGGAATTGTAAAAAAACGGGTATTTCCGAATATAAAAAGTGATGTACCTTCTATGACCAATATTATTATTTATTGACCAATCGTCATGGTAATGGTGTTAAAAGATGCGGACGCAGACGAGATGTGCATTCGAGTTGGTACTTTGAATTATTCAACTTGTAATGTGCTATTTAAAAAAAAAATCGTTATTTTTGTATTCATTTTCAATGCTCCGATTCTTGCGGGAAATGCAAAATCTGTACATTTTTTGTGTTCTACTTCAGAAGTTCAGTACAGTTATTCTACGATCTTTCAATCAGTCTTCTACGATAAGAGACCACAAAAAAAATGTTTAAAAAAATTGTTAGTACCCAATCACTTGAGAATTTAAAACGTATATTACTCGATTTTACGAAAGTCATACATTGTTTGTAAGCATCTATAGGTTTCAATAAGCCGGTTCGACAATTAAAGATTACGATTTTCGTACACAATCGCAGCAAAGTTCTCATGTAAATAATAGAATTATGTCGAAGAACTTCGGCGCTCGAGCAATCAAAATACCCCGTACCTACCTAACTATTTGGTGTTATTTTTAATGTAAGTACTTACTATAAAGAAGTTATAAAGAAAATAAAACATGTAACCTAACTCGTAACTTCCCTTTCTTCTGTGTATATTTTTGTACATATGCTGCATTTTACGACTTTGTTACGCATTTTTATAATTATAAAGTAATTACTGCAAGTGAAAAAAAGTTAATGCGTGTTGAAGTAACCTTTACAATAAAACGCGTGGCGGATTCAAGTTTTTGAAATGATACGGCAAAAGGTTTGTTCTTTTTAAGCTATATCTAGCTGACACCCGCGACTTAGTCCGCGTGGATTGAGGATTTTTGGTACCCACAGGAACTCTATAATAGTAAAACCCGGGATAAATAGTAGCCTCTGTGTTATTCCAGACTTATCTCTGTGCCAAATGGCATCCAGATCCGTTTAGCCGTTCTGGCGTGATTGAGTAACAAACATCAATCCATCCATATTCCACCCATACATCCATCCAAACCTTTGCATTTATAAATTAGTAAGATTGTAGACATCTTTTCAAGAACTTAAAGTTATTTTTGGTAGGATTAAACGCGGGGACCAGCAGGCCTATTCGCTAAATATTTGACAACAAGTTACCAACACTCTATTGTTGGTAACTCGCTAGTGGTTGCTAATGCGTACGTCACATGTTTCGTATTCAGTAAAACATTTTAATGTCAACTGCATAAAATGACTATGTTGGATGGACTTTATTTGCTACTACGAATATGTCACATAAAAGAGAGAAAGAAAAACAAAATACTAAGACCTTTCTCACGCGATCACGTCCATGTGGGTTGTTGATTCAACAGTTTATAAGTACTTATCTCTATGTGAGTAGATGTTTCGGTCAACGGTCGAATAGCGAAAAGAACCATACAATATTCTCAAGAAGCTTTCGCTTGGCTGTTGGATCGAGAGCTGGGTAAAGGCAATGGATGCGTCTTATATTTTGACGGAGCTTACACTGGGAAGTTTTTATACCTATTTACATCGTCATCGTATGTCACCGAAAAATTGTAAATACCAAGTTAGATTACAATCTATACTTTAGCCATGGAGGTAGGAATTTAGTACCGTAAAATTTATGATACACACTGATGTATTTTAAGTTAAATTAAGTAAGTTAATTTTGATTTTAATTCTAAATTTTATTAGGTGTAAGTGATGGTCCGTGACGTCTTGACCCTTGGGCCCCTCCTGAGAATCAGCGTTGCAGTATGATAAGTAGGTATATACCTAACTCTCATGCTGTGGCACGGGCTGAAGAGGTGACCCATTGACCGCAAGTAGTATAAGTTTAATTTGTATTTGTATAAGTTTAGTTATACTAAGTATAATGAATTGTAGTGTTGGTCAATATACTTTTATTTATTTATTTATTTAATCTATCTCGTGAGATTGTAAACTGTCGAAAAATTGTGAAACTTCTATGTTCTGAGTATCAATTTTTGAATTATTTATTGTATTTAGGTACGTTTTCTTGTTCTTCCTATTCTTGATCTTTTAGGTTAAGTTAGGGTTAGACCTAAATATTCAGGTAGGGTACTTAGGTTAATTTACCTTATAGATTATAATCTACCGAAAAATGCTATGTATGTATGTTACGGTTCACAATCTTTCGACAATTTACAATCTCGCGAAGATAGATTATAATCTAACGGTGTTTCCAATTTTACGCTGGCATATCCATACTAATATTGTGAATGCGAAAGTGTGTCTATCTGCCTGTCTGTCTGCCTGCTACGCTTTAAGGGCCCATCTTTTCAACCGATTTTAATGAAATGTGGTATAGAGGTAGGTTTAATCCCAGAAAATTAAAGAGTACCCGTTTGAATTTTAAAAAAATATTCCACCCGGACGAACTCGCGGGAATCAGCTAGTTATACATTGGTAATAAAATTGTGCTTAGGATTTAGCTTCTAATTAATTAGGATCAAGTTATGTTAATCCTGCACCTATTAATATTAATAATGCAAAAGTTTGTATCACGGTTAATACTATATAATATAATAATTCATACAAAATATATTAACAACTTCTTATATTTATCACTATCTAATGCCTGCGACTTCTTCCACGTTGATTAAGCATTTTTAAACTCCCGCAGAACTTCTTCATTTTCCGGGATAAAAGTAGCCTTTCTCATGATGTAACCTACCTATAAACATCGAAATACGGTTAATAAAGATGGGCCGTTTTAAATCGTAGCAGACAGACAGACACATTTTCGCATTTATAATATTATAGTATGAATAGTATAAGTGTACACTTAAGTGATGTTTCCCAATAGGTACCAACGGCACATCATAGTATAAGTACATTATACCTGCGCCTAAGTGCTATTAATATAATATACCATTAAGTAAATTATAATCTTGTATGACTAAGTACTACTTGATATTCTGTGTCTTAACAACTACAACAAGATACTTATATTTTTTTATACAACTGCTCGAAAAAAGGAGTATATTGTTTTCAGGGTTCATGTCTGTATGTATGTATGTGAGTTTGTATATTCCACCATTAGTTCTATACGCCTGAACCGATTTTGATAAATGAAGTATCGTTAGAATCCCTAGCTTATTCCGGGTGACATAGGCTAGTCAAATTAAAAAAAAATATCGGGGTGACCATGGTCCCGCATTAAAGACTAAAGTTGAAAAAAAAAATCGAAAATAAGTTTAACTACATCATCTAGAAAATGATGAGTAGATTCCAAAAATATATGACACTATAGTTCAATATCCAGTGATTCACAAAAAAATATCATTTAATAAAAATGTGAACAAGATTCTATATAACTAGATTAATTTAGATTTTTACTTTTTTAGTTAGTTTTTGGCAGGCCAGTCGTGTTTTTTATTTTTTTAATTATGACTTGTTAACACATTATTTATGGTCAGTTGCCGAGATTTGAGCAAATATCAGAAAATGGCATTACTTAGATAAATAAATACGTAAAATTAAAGATCTAAGTATAGCTAAAAGATATATTCTCCAATCATGTATCAATGACCTACCCTTAATTCATTTGAAAGGCAATTCAAATTTAAAGTGTGTTTGTTCGTCCTCCAATCACGCCGCAAAGAAGCAAAAATAAATAAGGAAAGAAAGTAGCATTTTTTTTATTCCGTGGCTAATCTTTCATTTTCCGTATTAAAAGTATCTGTGGACCAAATTTCATCCAAATCGGTATAACGGATAGGCTATGACAAAGTAGCAGACAGACAGTCAGAGACACTTTCGCATTTATAATATTAATGGATGTGTAATGTGTATTCGAATATTTAGAAGTTTTCAGTTAATGTCAATACATTGTACATCCCACCAGCTGGGTTACTACCATCGCTTAAAGCAGTATAATTTTAAAATAACAGTTTTATGTCACGTACCTTGACGTCCCTAAAATAAGGATTATAATTCTAAAACACGAACGTCAACAATATTAAAACAATACGGCTTTAAGCGATAGTAGTACGCCGTAAGGTTTTTATATACTTAGTGTAATATTTGAAGTGCTTTATGAGAATACGTGGGCGTAACAGTTATTAAATATTAAAATTAAAATAAACATATACGCTCTTATGATTCTCGTATGTGTTAATTGCTTTAAACATACAGTCTACAACACATTGGGCCAACGTACTCGGCCAACCTACTATTGAGCACGAATCTCATCTCATAAGAGAAGGGCTTTGCCATAGTCCACCACGCCAGCTAAATGCGAATTCGCATACTGCACACATTTCAGATTTCACTACACAGCACAATATAATTTATAAAGAACTCTCGGGCATTTAAATATTACTAAGTTAATGATATTTTAATAATTTAATAATATACATTGTGTTCAGCGAGATTCACAGTTGACCTTGCTTTACAGTAGGTACCTACGTATGGATGTGTGGAAGAATTATTATGCTCTACAATTTTTATAATAAATGGAGTTTTTTCATCATCATTGGAGGTATAGAAACCTAGATAAACAGCAAACCGAATTTTGTGACTTTTAACCTGGAACAACTTCCGACGAAGACAATATTTTATGAGAATTTTAAGTAAAATTTTAGAATGCCAAAAATAAGCTGTATTACGAGTTTCCAGCTTATAGTCTCACATTCCGAGGTGAAACTCCTAATAAGACTATAGGTAAGGTATACTTACGGCTAACTTGCCGACTTCTATGACTTTTCATACTGACGAATGCACACAATGGCCAAAACGGGGCGATCGCATTGGACTAATGTGTACTGAAACCTTTTTTTATCAAGGAAGTGACTGAACCCGGATGTTACGGATGCAAAAAAATTGTTCAGAACAAATTTTATTACTATGTAGATATGTATAATAATTAATTATTATATTACTAATGTAATAATGTACGAATAGAGATATGAAAATTTTAATGTTACCATGCAGAATGTTGAATTTTTTATTATAATCGGTAAGTATGGCTAATTTTATTTATTAATTTAAGTAGGTAACTAAGTAAATAGTACTAAAGATAAGCTAATATTAAAATGAAAAGTTTGTGTATCTGTTACCTTTTAAAGGCTAATTATGCATGCCGGTGCCAGGGAGGTCGTCAACAAAAAAAAAAGGAATTAAAACAAGTCATAATTAAAAAAAAATAAAAAACACAACGCCCCTGCCAAAAAACGAACTTAAAAGTTAAAAATCTAAATTAATCTAGTTAGTGAATTAGAATCTTACCCACATTTTTATTAAATGATATTTTTTTGTGAATCACTAGATATTGAACTATAGTGTTATATATTTTTGGAATCTACTCATCATTTTCTAGATGATGATTATATAGTTAACCTTATTTTCAAACAATTTTTTTTCAACTTTAGTCGTTAATGCGGGACACCCCATATTTTTTTTTAATTTTACTAGCCTATGTCACCCGGAATAAGCTTGGGATTCTAACGATACCTCACTTATCAAAATCGGTTCAGGCGTATAGAAGTTATGGCGGAATATACAAACTCACCTACATACATACATACATGAACCCTGAAAACAATATACTCTTTTTTACAGGCAGTCGTATAAAAAGGCTTACAATTCTGAAACAAGAGCTTCAACAATATAACGCCCAGGTCTCAAATAATTTAATTTCTAGGAAACCATAAGATTTCAATCCCTACGTAATAAATCCAATCCGTATCCAATCCGCAGTATTTATCTATTAAGGTCCGCTGTCCGCACTAACAAATCGAATCCAGCATCTCTAGATGAGCTACCGAGTTTTATTTTATCATTCACTCTCTCGATACAATACCGCTACTGATTCAATAAATTACGTCTACGTCTACTTTTAAATCCATAATTTATCTGACGGCCCACGTTTTAAAATAGTAATTTTATAAAGTAAATACTAATATTATAAATGCGAAAGTTTGGATGGATGTCTGGATGTATGGATGTATGGATGTATGGATGTCTGGATGTATGGATGTTTGTTACTCAATCACCCCCGAACGGCTGAACGGATCTGGCTGAAATTTGGCACAGATATAGATCTGGAAATAGCACACAGGCTACTTTTTATCCCGGAATATTAAAGAGTTCCCGCGGGAACCAAAAAACCTCAAGCAAAAATAAACAATTCGCTAGTATATAATAAACTAGATGATGCCCGCGACTTCATCCACGTGGATTATTAAGATATTTTGATTCCCACGGGAGCTAATAAAAAGGTAGCCTCAGTCCTTCCCCGTGATACAACTTATCCCTGTACCAAATTTCATCAAAATTGGTTGAAAAGATGGACCGTGAACAGCAGACATACAGACAGAATGACACACTTTAGCATTTTTAATATTAGTATGGATGTATGGAGAGACTTACATCCATACTAAAATAGATTCAGTGTATGTATGATCGTGATAAACTCAAAAACTACTAAAGAGATATCACTCGTCTGCCACCAGTCGATAGAACGATTTCGTTAAATGTTTATTCTAGTAATATTTTGCAAAATTCTGTCTGTTTGTGGGTTTGTCCTTCAATCACGCCGCAACAGAGCTAAGGATCGACGTGATTTTTTTGCATGGGTATAGTTAGAGAGAATAACATTGGCTACTTTATATCCCAGGAAATCAAACAGTTTCCCTGAGATTTTACCCGAGTTCGTTAAACGAAATTAAACTAGATTTAGCCAACTTGTAAAACACCCACAATACAAATTTATTTGAACTGTGGAAGGTGAATTTAGGTTTTGGTTTGCGGCTCTCGTACGATGAAACTATTTTTTTTACAAAAAAAAGGTTATTACATAAACTGTAGGAAATTTTCTCTAGTTTAATTTATTACATGACTATTTTCATCGTAAAATTAGTTGGAAAGGAGTTATTGTCGAAAAACTGGTTTTGGGCGCCATTTTTCCAATATGGCGGCGCGAGCGGCAAAGATACGAGGTGGCAAAGTGATAATTCGGAAAGAGCACATCGAAATCTATAAAATACAAAAAATTCTAAACTCCCGAGAAACTGTCCAGGTAAAACTACCAAATGACCGTATTATTTACGTACCTATTCTAACTATTTATATCAAAGAAAATCCCTTTTTAGAAAAGTTAAAGGTTAAGAGAGAAGATGCCAATCAAAATGCGACATAGACAGCTCATATATAACAGCAAAACGCTGTCTATAAAGTAATAATCTAGACATATTATTTAAGAATCAGAGCAGATATTTTTATGAACGCTCATTTAACTGTTATAATTACTTCTGCCGGCAATAAACAAGGCGAATTTAATATATTCTTATAGACGGCTGTTAACTTTTATGTTCTGTTACGAAGTCGAGTGCTGACAAAACAATGGCACTTGGCATACTCTCTCAGCTCCGACTCAGAGACTTGTTTCGATGGATGCGACTAACATACTAATAATATATCCGCGAGCTATCGATATAATTTTAAAAATGTTATTTACTTTTTAGTACAAATCTTAAATCTTTCCTAATCCGATAGATAACCTAAAATTATTTACAATAAAAAATAACCCAATATTAATAACTATACATATCCATACCTAATTAACTACAATAACATACTCCTGCTTGCTGGAAAATTGCTTCATTATTTAAAAAAAACAATATAGTACAATCTATTTTCCGGCCGCTAGTACTATAAATAGGAAATTAGAGCAATCAGATCAATGAGATCGAAATAACAATAACACAAACTCGTTTACTTAAAAAGGTGCCTCGCCTCGTCCTTCTAATATTACTCAGCCGTGAATAGCTTTAATTCCAGATAAAATAGAATATTTTAGCAATATACTTTATACATATGTAATAAATTAACCTGTGTATTAAAAACTACAATTGTAACCAAATTAATACATTAATAAATTTAACATTATAGAATTATATTTTTTGATGTCATTAACATTCTAAATTACTAAAACTACCAGAGGCTGAACAATAATAAATATTTATACTTTTAATCAAGAGAGGTAATAGAAATATAATGAGTTAGGCATATTAATAATATATTAAATACAGAAGCTTTAATATTGTGATAGTTCGATCAATTGCTGTCACGATCCATAACTAAGGCTAAGATATATATAGCGTACTTTGCCTTTTTTTACCCGACTGCGAAACGCACAGAGTTATCTGATATATAGAGTATAGAGTAAATGTATGGTGTGACATACATTTACTCTGCATTCAACTCGCACGCGAACTGTATGTTCAGTTTTTATTATTTCTAACTTTTTCGTTGATTTTCGTCGCGACCATTATTCTTCTGGTTAATGTCGCATCCAGTTTTAGTAGCTCCGTGCCATACCGCTTTGTAAATAACTTTGATCCGACTGAAGATAACGCCCATTACAATGTAACTGGTGTATTTTATCATACATGAATACTAAAGAATTGCACTTTTTAGGGTTCCATAACTCATAAGTTATAGTTGAAAAAACGGAAAACAATGGCACAAAACACATCTATACCTACTAATATTATAAAAGCGAAAGTTTGGCTAGAGGTATGGATGTGTGGATGTATGGATGTTTGTTACTCAATCACGCTCCAACGGCTGAACGGATCTGGCTGAAATTTGGCACATAGACTAGACTAGACTTTTTATCCCGGAAAATTAAAGAGTTACCGCGGGAAACAAAAAACCTTTAACCACGCAGGTCGCGGGCATTCGCTTGTAATTTTATTTAGTCGGATTAGTGGGAGTAACTGATTCCTTTCTAAGGCGAATTGTCCAATTTCTAATATTATGATTCAGAACATTTGGGGAGCTCTAGGGCCGAAGCTAACTGATTAAACTTTTCAAGCAATTTAGCGTCTCATTTACCACAAGGTGAAACCTCAGTTAGCGGCTAACTTGTCACAGAATATATTATTAATAATGTTTGGATGTCTATCAGGTACACTTTCATGCCATAATGCTGAGCCGATTTGGCTGAAATTTGAAAAAATTGCTACATTTTATCCCGCAAAAAAAGATGAGGCACATCAAAAAAAACCTAAAATAAATATTTTAATACTAAGTAGACAATGCTCGCTTAGTCCGTGTAGATTAAGGTTTTTCGGTTTCCGCGGGAACTCTTTCATTTTCCGGGATAAAATGTCCCCTATTTGTGAGAGGACAGGTGTTAATTTAGGTAATAAGTTGAATCCATTCCGAAATTCAGCCAAATCTGTTCAATTGTCATGGCGTGAAGGAGTAAGTAACATACATCCAGGCATGCAAACTCACATTTATTACAATAAGTAGTAGGACTATTTAACCCTACATAGTTAAATAATCACATTGTCAGATGATCCTCTTTGTTGTTTTTCTCAACCCTGTATTATATTTTATCATATTATTTTATTTTTTTACTTTTTATCAAATTTTTTTGAAACAGTAGTTAAAATGAATGTTATATAATTATTGATAGTTATATTCATTAATTTTTTATAGTCTTGTATCAGTAGGTAATCTTAATAGTCTTGTATCAGTAATCTTAATTATTTATTGATAATTCCCCAATGTATACTTGTGTCAGTTATGTACGACTTTTCCTATGTGCATGATGTAACTACCTATAAATTGAATTGCTTGTTACCTATTGCCTAAGCCGTTCAACATTTTGTATACCTACTACTTGTAATTCTGTTGGTAGTTCAAATAAATTAAATTAAATACGTTGATACGGAACCCTCTCAAGTAGCGTCTAACTCAAGCTTGAGCGTCTTCAAGTATCTAATCTATTCTTTAAATAACAGTACTTAACAAAAATATAGTTACTCGAACGCACGCGGTTTTAAGAAAAACCTGAATACGATTATTTTATCCGGATGTCTATGAATACCAGTTAAGTGTTAATTAAAAATATAATAATAATTAATTTCGGAATGGCGCGTAATTACAGAGTGATCTTACAAATTACAAATTAAGATTAAAAAAAAAGTATGTACGAATGTGTTGCTTTGAGCGAATCTTTAAATAGAAATCTAGAATGAGATTTATTGACTAGTTGGACGCGACAATAGTGCTAAGTCGTTTGTACATGATTTGTCCTAGCGTTTACTACTACTACTATAAGGACTACTATATCATTAAACGATTTTTTTTATCCACTACAAGTTAGCCCTTGACTGCGATCTCACCTGATGGTCAGTGTTGATGCAGTCTAAGATGGTAGCGCGCTAACCTGTTAGGGGCATGGCAGTTATATTAAACCCATACCCCTATTTGATTTCTACACGGCATCGTACTGGAACGCGTAATCGCTTTGCGGCACGTCTTTGCCGGTAGGGTGGTAACTAGCCACGGCCGAAGCCTCCCACCAGGCCAGACGAGGGAAAATTCAGAAATTATAAATTCCCAAATTGACCATGCCCGGGATCGAACCCGGGACCTCCGCGCGTTAAGACAACAGCGCTACACACTGCGCCACGGAGGTCGTCAAAAACGAACCAACTACTACATATATACTTACTACATATATACCTACAGACGTCAAAGATTGAACCCTAAAATATCCTCTCACTTGCCATTGGGAGTTTTTATTGATGCAGTATCTGTTTATGGTTGTAGGTACTAGCGACTTCGTCTGCGTGGTTTGAGGTTTTTTGGTTCCCGCGGGAACTCTTTAATTTTCCGGGATAAAAAGTAGCCTATGTGCTATTCCAGACTATAATCTATCTCTGTGCCAAATTTCAGCCAGATCCGTTCAGCCCTTGGGGCGTGATTGAGTAACAAACATCCAAACATCCATCCAAACTTTCGTATTTATAATATTAGTGGTTGTACTAACTCATTGACATTGTTAGGTATGTTACCTACAAATAAGAGCAAAATAAAAATGTATTTACCTGAGTATAACAAAACATAAACTATGGGTAGTAAATACGATTAAAATACGTAGTTTTTACATTAATCTAAGTGCTATTAACAAAATAATAACTACTGTAAAAGAATAGTTTATAATAATAAATCATTTTACTCGCAATTAATGTCATAATTTTTTTCTCTAACATAAATTATTTTAATCTCGCCTAATTATATTATTTTAATTTTGGGAAAACCCAAAGTAAGTAGGTACCTATTATTTTCTTGTGGGTGCATAATTAATTAAAGGTTGGATGTGGCTAATCTATGTACTACAATAAATGATTGAAGTGGATAGATATTGAGTGTCTGCGTAAAATGGACCTAAACCCTCATGTCTTAAAGTCGTGTTCCGTACTTAACTACCCTTCTTTATTTCACAAAGCTTCCCCTTAGTATACGCTGCTCTGGCTGTAGATTAAATGATCAAACTTAAACCTTGAAACCAAAACTATAAGTTCTATTTTACCTTAACGACATAGTTTTTCGAAAGTCGAAAACTATCAGCATTATCGAGATGTTTTAAACTCTTACTATTTCTAATATATAAAATTCTTGTGTCACAGTCTTAGTGTTTATACTCCTCCGAAACGGCTTAACCGATTTTGATGAAATTTCATATGTATATTCAGTAGGTATGAGAATAGGTTTCTAACTAATTTTTACACCCCTAAAACACCTTAATCCACGCGGACGGAGTCGCGGGCATCAGCTAGTATTTATATTAGTGTTATAAAGATAATTTGTACTCACATTGGATGAACTTCTAGCACTGTCGTTAGTTGTAATATAAGCAAACCAATACATACCTGAAAAGAAAATACAAATGGTTTAATTATATAGACTAATATTATAAATGCGAAAGTTTGGATGGATGTATGGATGTCTGGATGTATGGATGTTTACTGTTGTGTTGTGTTGTTTTGTTACTCAATCACGCCCCAACAGCTGAACGGATCTGGCTGAAATTTGGCACAGAGATAGTTTATAGTCTGGAATAGCACATAGGCTACATTTTATCCCGGAAAATTAAAGAGTTCCCGCGGGAAACACAAAACCTCGATCCACGCGTACGAAATCGCGGGCATTCGCTAGTTTATTAATAATTTCGCTTCGCATTTGCCGTGAATAACGCTTGTCGGTTTTCATGGATGTTATTATAATCATCAAGGGAGAACCACCTCGCATATATACCTATTACCCTGCACTTTTTATAGGGCCCTGTGGTAAGGGTGGGCGTGGCCGCTAGTTAGAGCGTCGCTTATTATTCAGCAATAAGGACCAATTTAGGGACCCTTTCTCCCTACATCTTATCACACTACACTGATTCAAGCGTAAGGGTCCCTGTGAAAAGTGCAGTGTAATAGGCCTATAACCCGTTGTCCTATGTGTGCTTCAAACAGTAGCGACCCTTGAACGTGACCTACGTTGTCGCGTAGATATGTCTGCCATTTTCTATGGCGTCGTACCGCGTTGCGTCGCTTCTGTCGCACCTAGGACAGCGGGTGAGTTTGTCTTAGATAGATAGATAGATAGATAGATAGAAAGATAGATAGATAAATAGGTAAAATATACTTTATTTGTTTACTAAAACGTGTACAAACATACTTATAAGTACTAGTAAAGAAATAGAGAGATAAAGATAGATAGAGATATTAGTAGATAGATAAATACTTTATTGCACACATGAAAAACACAAGGTAAAGTTAACTATAAACTAGGTATGCAAAGGCGGTCTTATTGCTTACTGAGCAATCTCTACCAGGCAATCTTTGGTGAGAGGATCGAATAAGATGTGTAGGGTAGTGTGGCACAATAGAATACACGTTATTATTAGTAGGTAAGCACAGCTGCCTCGTTGGTCTCGTGGTTAACATGTTCGACTGCGGCCGACGAGGTCCCGGGTTCGAGTCCCGGGTCGAGGGCCATAATAATAGGTACTGCGTTTTTCCGACTAGAAATTCTCAGTATTAGTCCGGAGTTAGAAAGTTGGTGGTGTTTCGCCCCCGTGCCTCGGAGATCACGTTAAGCCGTCGGTCCCGGTTATTATCACTAACATGATAATAGTCGTCAAAGCCCGCCAACCCGCATTGGAGCAGCGTGGTGGGTCTAAGCTCTAATTCCCTCTCCCCTATGAGAGTGGAGGCCTGTGCCCAGCTCTGGGACGTTAATGGGCTGTAGGTTCAAGCACATCACATCACATGTAAATAAAATACATAAATATAGATAGATTACAATAATAATATTATGCATAAACATACAAAAATTACACATACATTATTAAAATTAAATACGCATAGTAACGTTACGATAAAAGTATAATTTATTTATTATGGCATGACTTGGTTAAGGAAATATTGTTTGAGACTATTGTATTTTTCTTGACTTTTGTCGCTCACCTAAGGGACAAGGGGGTCAAGAAGTAAGAACAGCGTTCACATGTTGGCCGTCATTCGCCGTAATTCACGCAAACTTTCCTCGCTCTATGGGAAAGGTTTAAAAAATGAGATCTGTATTTGTAGATATATGCAAATGAACTATAGCGTATGTATTTCAAAAAATCTAGCAAACAAAGAATGGATGTTGTTTTTAGAGCAAATTAACGCATATTACGAGCGTGTGCACCATCCAAAGTGATTCACTCTGGGGTTGGGGTCATAGAGACAGCGGGTTACCTACCAGAAAAACCTACCAGCTTAGTAAAGAAACTGAAGATTTTATTTGTCTGTCTGTCTACGACCATTATTATTATTTTCTCACGTAAACAGCACTGCAGCACTAAAATGAAGTAAGTTACATGTTTAAGTCCAACAAAAGAATGCTAAAGTTTTATGTAACTTCGTCCGCGTGGATTAAGTTTTTTATTCCTGGGGGAACTCCTTAACTATCCAGGATAAAAAGTAGCCTATATTCTCCGTGGGACATAACTTACCCCTATACCAAACTTCATCAAAATCGGTTGAACAGTGAAAGCCTAGCAGACATTTTCCCTGGTCTGGCCTGGGAGGCTTCGGCCGTGGCTAGTTGCCACCCTACCGGCAAAGACGTACCACCAAGCGATTTAGCGTTCCAATACGCTGCCGTGTAGAAGCCGAATACGGGTATGGGCTTAATATAACTACCATGCCCCTAACAGGTTAGCCCGCTACCATCTTAGACTGCATCGTCTCTTACCATCAGGTGAGATCGCATTAATTTCACGTAAAAACAGGAAAAGAATATTAGGTATTAGTAGAGCAATATTATTTATTATTTAATAGTAGATAGCTTATACAAAAACTAAATCCATGTGGGCTACGTCGATGTTTTAATAAAGTAATCAATTTCTTGGTCAAATACCGTGACAAAAGCGTTATAACTATAAAAATGTTAATTTAATATTTACACATGCACATATATTTAAAAAGAAAAAGACGGTGGATAGGAAAAGCGATCGGTAAAACAACTGTCAGAGCTAAATAAATATGTAGTCATCGGATTTGATCGATCGGATACATCATAATTCTTAGCTTATGGTGAAGGTAGAGCAACCTCTACCATACAACGGTTTGTCATTAAGTGGTGTTTCATAGACACAGTTAGCTAAATCATCCAGACAAAAAAGTTTCTAGTTCTAGTCTTCTAGTTTTAACTATTTCAAGTTATATAATCGCTCCGCTAGTGGTTACGCTAACACCCTTGCCACACACGATACACGTCATGCTTTAATATTTCCACTATAGCCATTACTGTATGTATGTATTGTTGGCGTTTCTTATAAAAAGTCTCCCTTTTTTAGACCTACTTTAGCTGTACGGTCGGGCGATGACTAGATATGCAAAATAACCTGTAATTCCATTGCACAGCAACATGAACACAACGTATAGATGTTATAGTCAAATAACGAAGCTATTTTTATTTAATTTTACCAGATAATGAAACCCGCAACTCGTCCGCTTTTTGGTTCCCGAAGGAATTCTTTTATTTTCCAGGAGAAAATGTGTTATGTCAGGTTATAAGCTAGGTATCTCCATTACAAACTTCAGCCAAATCGGTTCAAACATTGCGGCGTGAAGGAGTTACAAACACCCAAACTTACATTCAAACTTTCACAAATTTTATTTATTACGTATATTATCAGAATTTAACTATTAGCTAGCCCTGGACTGCAATCGCATGTTTCAACACTGCATCGTACCGGAACGCTAAATCGCTTGGCGGTCGTTGCTGGATGGTTGGGAACTAACCCTGGCCGAAGGCTTCCATCAGACACGAACTTTCTTATTATGGGAACAGACCCGGTGTGTTATTTAAATCTGTGCTAATACCTACTTAGAAGTGGGTCAGCAATGGGTTGAGATAACGATGTCAAATATTGGACCTAATATAATATGCACTAGTCATTCCGCAATTGGATCACTCATTTGCCTTAGGCTACGACCTGGACAGATAATAACCAAGGGACTGTTATTATAATATATAAATAATAAACAAATTGCGTCTGTTTCCTTCAATTACAGCCTACGTACAGTACGCTTAGTCTAAGTTTTAACATTAAAAATTCGATTGATCTCTATCGAGAGTTCGATCGATCATCGATCACATTATCTTCAAAGTGAAATGGGCCCAAAAGCCCTTGATTTGAAGTCACGAATTCAGTACGCCAGTAAGTACTAGACCGTTGTTCAACCGCTCTTAATTTCGAAACGTTGCCATTTGGAGCCCTAGCTGTGAATGCAAACACGAAATTGAGCTCTGAAAGATGAGTTTATGGTTCATTTTACTTTGACGCTATTGTGATCGAACGCTCGATTACGATTGACCAAACTTAAAACTTAGACTAAGCGTACAGAGCTGGTTCGGGGCGGGAAGTTATCTTTAATGTAGTTGCAATGTTGCAAGCGATTAATCTAGTTTTATCCGGTTCTCGATGTTATTTATGCACTAAAATTATTATTTTATAACGCGAATCGATTTAATTTTAATCCAAGTAGTATTTTATTCGATTTCATGTTCGTATATTTTCTTTCGCGGTGAATTTAAGTAGAATAAAAATTTTCATTTTATTTAAAATACTGCTACTATAACCAAAAATGCTTTAAATATTATAAAAAGTAGCTGATCGCTCGGGTTAAATTTCTAAAAGTCTCTTGAAGGTAAAATTTACAAAAATATTGTAACACGTATTTTTTTGTTTACACATATTGTGTAAAGCACAATTAATACCGACTTAAATTTTTTATGGATATAAGGCTAAAACTACACTAGTTAGTTTTACTCACGTAAGTCGCTTGTATGAGTAATTTACAAATGTTAGTGCAAATGCAAATGTTAGTTTTGTGAGGAGCGTACGTACGTTACTTACGTAAAAAGTAAAATCCTTAAAGTGTTGGACTACATTGACGTTGACTGTCGCACTAGTGTGTGCAGCTCCATATAGAAGTAAGGAGACCAAAATGTATTCTCCATAGTGTGTTTTAAGACTTATTTGACGAAAATTTGTTCACAAAAACAGTAAAAAATTGAGTTGAATTATCCCGTCCGATCGTGTTAATGTGTCGTAAAAGCCATTACTACATTTTATAAGAACCTTTAATAGGTCCTAATTATAGAGTCAATAGTGCAACTAGGAGCAAGTTTAAAGAAAAAATAATAAGTACTAATAATCATAACAACAAAGTGCTATTATCGTCATTAAAAAGGTGCAAAATTATACGCTATAATACCTATGCTGGTGGATCGAAAACCGAGAACAAAGTATGTGACTAACCTTTATGGTTTATGGTATAAGGGGCCGCGCTAAAAAAAATATTCTTACTTATACTTATTATTTAAAAAATTGCCGTTACAAAATTCCCCGGAATTAACAGGTTAGC
Organism: Erebia palarica; assembly: GCA_964035005.1. Taxonomy (NCBI): domain Eukaryota; kingdom Metazoa; phylum Arthropoda; class Insecta; order Lepidoptera; family Nymphalidae; genus Erebia; species Erebia palarica. The sequence goes on along the minus strand of OZ035986.1, from coordinate 34,566,775 downwards.
CCGCTACCATCTTAGACTGCATCATCACTTACCGTCAGGTGAGATCGCAGTCAAGGGCTAACTTGTAGTTGTTAAAAAATTAAAAGGACTGAGCGAGCGGTATCTTCTTCAGAAGGTTGGCCGTCATCTCGTTATATAATGTCCTATCTTTCGTCGAACCACCAACCACCAACTAACCACCGCTTCTCTTTCCTTCAATTTTGTCCATCATGAAGAGACGCGGTCATGTCTGAGGACATGTCCCAAATAACCGACCTTTAAAGCCATTTTTTAGGCGGCCGAATTTAGGTCACAGTGCGGACTAATCTCCACAGAGATAAGCAATCTACGCAGCAGTTATTATAGTGCACAAGTGTGTGCTTGACATACACACACGATAGTCCGATGGAAGAGAACATCCAATCCAACACAACCAGAGAAAGATCAGGCGCAAGACCAACGGCTTTAAGTGCCCCCGAGGCACGGGTACACTTAATAGTTAGCAGCATTGTTATTTGTTTTACTTAATACATTTTTTTTAACCACTACAACTTAGTTTGACTGCGATCTCACCTGATGGTAAGTGATGATGCAGTCTAAGATGGTAGCGGGTTAACCTGTTAGGGCAGTTAGGTATATTAAACCCATACCAATATTCGGTTTCTACACGGCATCGTACCGGAACGCTACATTGCTGGGCGGCACGTCTTTGCTGGTAGGGTGCTAACTAGCCACGGCCGAAGCCTCCCACCAGGCCAGACCAGGGAAAATTCAGAAATTATAAATTCGAACCCGGGACCTCCGCACGTTAAGACAACAGCGTTCAATACTGCGCCAGGGAGGTCGTCAAAATAATGTATAAAAGATTTACATAGTAATTTTATGATTTCGTAAACGTTATTGTTTTTATTTAAATTATTGTATTTAATAAGAAATTTCACAGTACTGTATTTACCATATTTTTTTTATTTTTTATTTTAAATAATACAATAGAACTTACTGCTAGCTAGCCTAACCTAATTACTATATAAATCATGCCCACGTGGAATGGTGGCAAGAATGTTGGCTGCATTTCCGCGCTGGACAGCCAGGCTGATCCTTTGCGCAAAAAATGAGCCAGCCCTTCTGTCACCAGAAGGGCTGTTGACAGAAATTATATTGACATTAAATGTTCATTTATGTTTATAAAAAGCTAGTTGGTAACTCAACCCATTGAAGAGATTTTTTTACTTCTTTTACTGCCTCGTTGTTCTAGTGGTCAGCATGTTCGACTGCGGCCGACGAGGTCCCGGGTTCGAGTCCCGTGTCGGGCCACAATTAAGTATTGGGTTTTTGTGACTAGAAATTCCAAGTAATAGCCCGGAGAAAAAGTTAGCGGTGTTTCATCCCCGTGCCTCGGAGAGCACGTTAAGCATAAACCCGATTATTATCACTGACATGATAATAGTCGTTAAAGCCCGCCAACCCTCATTGGAGCCACGTGGTGGGTCCAAGCTCCAATACCCTCTCTCCTATGAGAGTGGAAGCCTGTGCCCAGCAGTGGGACGTTAATAGAATGAAATGGTACGCCAACGGTACATAATAATTTAGTACTATTTACAAAACCTGCTAAATGGACTCATCGTAATAAATAATTTAACGAATTAAAAAATACGACTGCCCTGCTATATTATTTTCGGGGTTTACCTCCCTAAGAAGCGATTTGCATATTATATAGCATTTGGAATCTTATTCACATTTTTATTAAATGATATTTGTTTGTGAATCACTGGATATTGAACTATAGTGTTATATATTTTTGGAATCTACTCATCATTTTCTAGATGATGATTATATAGTTATCTTAATTTCGAATTTTTTTTTCAACTTTAGTCTTTAATGCGGGGCCATGGTAACCCCATCAATTTTTTTAAATTTTATTAGCCTATGTCACCCAGAATAAGCTAAGGATTCTAACGATACCTCATTTATCAAAATCGGTTCAGACGTATAGAAGTTATGGTGGAATATACAAACTCAAATACATACCTACATACATGAACCCTGAAAGCAATATACTCCTTTTTTCAGGCAGTCGTATAATAAAATGTTCCGGTAGTAAGGTTCCCAGCGAGGTGTGTCGCGTCGTTGCCTCGATTGATGACGTGTATTTACCTACAATGAGCCATGGCGGCCATAATTAGCGACCACTATTATGTCACTGCCCATCCGCTCATGCAACGCAAAAATGCATTAAGTATATCGCGAGTGCGGTCAGCAAAAAAATACTCTTCCCAAGCATCATTATATCATGGGGCTCTTCAATTGTTCATGGGCGGCGGTAATCACTTAACATCAGGTGAATACCTGCTCATTTGCTCGCTATATAAAACAAAACAGAGGCCCAATTGTCTAAGCCAGTCGTATTCATTTGACAGTTCATAACGTATACGGATTTATAGGGGTCAACTGAAAATCAGAGGCCCAATTGTCTAAGCCAATCGTATTCATTTGACAGTTCATAACGTATACGGATTTATAGGGGTCAACTGAAAATCAGAGGCCCAATTTTCTAAGCCAATCGTATTCATTTGACAGTTCATAACGTATACAGATTTATAGGGGTCAACTGAAAATCAGAGGCCCAATTGTCTAAGCCAATCGTATTCATTTGACAGTTCATAACGTATACGGATTTATAGGGGTCAACTGAAAATCAGAGGCCCAATTGTCTAAGCCAATCGTATTCATTTGACAGTTCATAACGTATACGGATTTATAGAGGTCAACTGAAAATCAGAGGCCCAATTGTCTAAGCCAATCGTATTCATTTGACAGTTCATAACGTATAACTCGAACTTTTTAAGGAGTACATTTATGCGTTTTGACGTGCAAGCATCTATGATCCTTAAACAGGTCATCCTTAAACAGGTCGAATTATACGTTTGACAGACGATTACGATTACGATTTCCTTACATAATCGGGGGGCTGTGTTGTTACGGTGGATCACACCATAGCAGCATTACGCTGAGTTTGATACCCTTTTTGGGATTTAATACAACACGGATTGTAAGTCTATAAGTTTTATTTCCTTCTATTTTTATTTTTTTGTAATTTGTTTTTTCTGTGTGGTGCGAAATCCTAAATAAAGATTTATTTATTTTATTTTTTATAACTCGAACTTTTTAAGGAGTGGGTACATGCGTTTTGACGTGGAAGCATCTATGATCTCCTTAAACTGGTCGAATTATAAGTTTGACAGACGATTACGATTACGATTTCCTTACATAATCGGGGGTCAGAATTACGGAACAGAATTGAGTGAAGCCTGTGTGTTTTTTATATTATTTAATCTACGCTTTTTGAGCTGCTCTTATCGCTCTGCTCGCTCTGCTCGCATTACAGGGAGAAACAGGGAGAAGAATGCACAACGAAAGTTTAATATTTTTGGTGTAACGTAGGTAACGTTGCATAGGATGTTAGTATAAATATATCAAAGGAAAAGGTGACTGACTGCCTGACTGATCTATCAACGCACAGTTCAAACCACTGGGCGGATCGGGTTGAAATTTGGCATACAGATGGCTATAATGACGTAGGCATCCGCTAAGAAAGGATTTTTGAAAATTCAGCCTAAAGGGTGTGAAATTTGTATGAATATCGAACCAAACGTACGGAAACGAACGGAAAAAGCTAGTCCGTACTATTCATACTAATATTATAAATGCCAAAATGTGTCTGTCTGTATGTCTGCTACGCTTTCACGGCCCACCTTTTCAACCAATTTTGATGAAATTTGGTACAGCGATAGGTTGTATCCCAGGGGAGGACATTGACTAGTTTTATTCCGGAAAATTAAGGAGTTCCCGCGAGAAAAAAAAATTAAATCCACGCGGACGAAATCGCGAGCATCATGTAGTAGTATTTTATAAATGGCACACAGAATCGTCACACGCGTAGATACTTAAATGATGGTTCGCCCGTAACCTACACCAACAATACTGGTTAATAGGTTTAATGATTTAATTTGGCATTGCATTATAATCGCACACTGCATTCGGTCATTGCTGTAATTAACTGTCATTGTTTGGAAAAACATCGGTTCGAACGAACATTGAACACAAATTATGGGCTTAGATCTTAGGGCGGAAGCACACTACTGACAGAACAGGAAAACCTGTCAGGATGTGAATGTGAAACGTTTCAACGTGTCGCGTTTATCTCTAATGGTAGGTTTACATAGGATTGGAAGCGTCCACCACATTTTTTGAAGTGAAAACTTCTTTAGCCGGTAAAAGCCGGGTCTTTAGGGGGTAAAATTGTGGATTCGCGTCACCGACATGCTCTGCGCCGACATGCCCGCGTTGTTACGAAGGCAAAAGGTCTTAAATATAAACATACTACATTCAAAAATAAACTTTGATGCCTGAGTGTTAAGTTTCATATTTTTATTTCTTTGTTTTGAAAAAAAATATTGATAATTTAAAAATTCGTTTCGTTTCGTTCTATAGGCAGTCCCTATGACTGCCAATTTTTTATTTTTGTATATATGTCACCGTAAGATTGTAAAAACCGTTAGATTATAATCTAACTCGCGAAATTCTAAACTATCGAAAGATGTAATCTTTAACGAATTATTTTCCGGTAGATTGTAATCTGATAAGTATTTAAACCCGATAAAACCTAAGCCTGTGGCCGGGCACTACTTGATTACTTATGTCGAACCCTAACCTAACCTACAAGAACGAGACAAGAAAACGTAAATAAAATGAATATTTCAAAAATTGAAACTCAGAACATTGAACAGTTTACAATCTTTCGACAGTTTAGAATTTCGCGAGTTAGATTATAATCTAACGGTTTTTACAATGTTACGGTGACATATACATATAGCGAGCAAACAAGCACTTAACCTGATGATAAGTAATTATTGCCGTCCATGAACCTTTGGAGCAGCAGAGGAGCCGCCAATGCGTTGCTTGCTTTTGAGATATTTGTTTATCCGCCCTTTTGGTTAAACCGTATTTATTTAACCAAGTTGGGCTGTTTACATAAGTTCGGTGACCGAATGTTTCAGTCGTATTTGGTGTTCGGTCGACAGCAAGTTTCTTTAAGTTGGTTATGACCGAATACGACCACTATTATGTCACTTTACCTTTACTTTTTGCCTTTTCAGGATTTCATTTTACACAGATTAGTGTTTATAGCATAAGGGTTTATAAGTTTATAGTAATAGTATTTAGTCCATAATTTTTTTCTGTAATTATGTTTGTTTTCTGTGTATTTTAAATCACAAATAAAGGTTTTATTTATTTAATACAGTCAACCGTAACAAGCTAAACCCTAGATCGGTCACCGTAAGCAAGCTGCGATCGAATGCGGTCAACCGAATTACCGTTTAAAGGTATTCATCGGTAACCGAAAACGGTTGCTGTCAAAATCAAACTGATGTAAACGCGCCTTGCGACTCCGTATCAAAGTACTGACTTTTTGTCCGTAGAGTTTCTTCGCACTACTAAGTGGCAAAGTTAGGTTCAAAGTTCAGTATATTTTCAAACAAGTAGGTATACCGAATCAGTCAACTGTAAAACTTCTTGCCGGTGAAATATGAAGTATAAAACGACTAGATCCAATAATACTGATGCTTCAGATAAATTCAATATTGCCCGCGTATTTGCAATGCCTGAATTGCTTTTATATTAGACGACGCCGTTATTAAATAAGAACCGATTGAAATATAGATGATACCTGCGACGACCGCAAGGATTAAGGAAGGTAGCGATGAACCGACAACCGGGAATATCAGTTGTCGGTACCTAATATAGATAGTTTTTTTTAAATTCCATTACAAGTCCTGATTTGAACCGCCAGGATGTGGAATGCCCTTTCAACGCATGTATTCCATGCCACGTATAACCAAAGTAGCTTCAAGGCAAGAGTGTATAGGCATCTTCAGAGCAAGTGCTCTCTAACGTAGACCTCATCATTGCTTTGTATTAAGCATTATTATCAAGAGCAAGCCCGCAATAAAAAAAAATTTAGCCCTTTGCTTTACTCTACTTTACAAGAAACCGATTAGGGGTGTTAAATACCCCTAAACAGATAAACCCTCTGCTATCTTAGACTGCATCATATCTTACCATCAGGTGAGATCGCAGTCAAGGGCTTATTTGTATTGGAATAAAATAAGTCCACGCGGAATTTTTTATGGAGCTGCACAGCCCTACGCGAAACAACTAAACGTGTTTCCCATACGAAGCCGACGTTACACGCGGCTTATACGTTTTGTCCTTCCTGTCCTTAGTGTTGTTAAGAGTACATAATATGATATTGTATAACTTTTTTGGTACTAAATAAATTAAAATAAATGATTGCATATTGCAGTCTAAAAGACTAAGAAAAAAGCCATGCTGTATGTTTACGTGCTGTATATTGCTGTATGGTAATCAATTGGAAAATTATTCAACTCGTTATTTATACAGAAAAAGCATTATTATTTTCAACGCTTGATTGGTTTTATAATAGGGGACACCGTAATGAAGAACAGGAAATATTTAATTATTTTTTTACTCTGGATAATAAAGAAGTTCTACACGGCTTAATTTGGTTTTTTTTTATATCCACGACGATTCATGTGAGTACAATGTACATTAATTAACAAATAATCATTTATCAAAATTTCAATATCGATATGGATCCCCAAACCTTTTTTTTTTTAATTTTTGTCTGTCTGTTACTGAGCGGATCTGAACAGCTTTCAATTTAATATCACTTGCTATAATGATAAAGGATAAACATTGTGAGAAAACCTGCAAGTGTTGACTACAAAGTTTTCGAAGACGTGTGAAGCTGCCAATGCGCACTTGGTTTAATCTCTAAACTCTAAAGCAACGACTCCCTTGTTCCTCCTTCTCCGTTCTACCACAGAACAGCAAAAATCGTCAGCGTAGGCACCCTTATGTGGTTGTCGTCCAATCTGCACGCACGCAACGTTTTTGCTCGATGTTCCGAACCGAAAGGGTGTAGAACACCCTCTCCTGTTTCTTGCCACGTATAACTTAAGTACCTTCAAGGCTAGATTGAATAGGCATCTTCTAGGCAAGCGCCTTTGCTTAGTGCAAAGCAAAGATGAGGTCTCGGTTGGACAACATATAGACCTCATCTTTGCTTTGCACTAAGCATGATTATCGACGAAAAAAAAACGATGTTAAAAGCGATCTATACGTTAACGGCTTTCTCGATATCTTTGTATAATAATAACTACTGGTTTTATACTCTAAGGAAAACTGGACTCTAAGGAAAATTAATAAGCTTCCAAATTATCTAGAGATGCCTGTCTACCCCTGATTGCAAATATGTCTTACATACAAAGCTTCAGATGAAACTAATATTGCAGTTTGGAAACTCCTCAAGACAAAGGGTTCTCCTTGCACCTGAGACACAAAGAGCAGCGCTATTTGGGTTATCAACTGTGATTCCACATCGTTGCTTTAATACTTTAATGCGAATACGTTCCGCCTTTGTTTTCATCCGAATCTGCACCATGCAGCCATGCCGATCCTTTGCTCTGCTCCCCGATTGTGTAAGGAAATCGTAACCGAAATCGTTTGTCAAACGGGTAATTCGATCAGAAGTCCAACTGTCTAAGCAAATCGTAATAATTTGGTAGATTAAAACGTATTACTTGAACTGTTTAAGAAATTCAGACATAGTTTTTGATGTGCAGACTATGAGCTCCTCAAACAGGTCGAATTATCCGTTTGACAAACGATTACGATTTTGTCGCAAAATCGGGGGGCTGTTTAAGGAGTGCATATAGGCCTATTACACTACACTTTTCCAAGGGACCCTTCATTTGTATTCAATCAATCAGTGTAGTGTAATAAGATTTAGAGAGAAAGGGTCTATAATATAAGGGTCGCTCTATTTAGCGCCCACCCTTACTACAGGACCCTGTGATATGTGCAGTGATAGATAACTGCACGTCAAAAAGCATATGTATGAACTCCTTAAACAGTTCGAGTAATACGAGCTGTCAAAATATGATAACGATTTGCTCAGACGCTTGGGCGTCTGTTTTGGCCTCATTGAACGACAAACCAACAAGCAAACACACTTTCGCATTTTTTGTATTAATGCGGATATTAAATAAGAAGCTATCGCTATCGCTAAAATAGAATTGAGATCTGATGTTTTTCCTAGAAAGTCTCGCACTTGGCACGTCACACACTTTTTTCCCCCACGACGGGATTTTTTTAACGGAGATGACGGCAAAATTTTTCTCTTTTCTAAAAAACTATTGGACCAAATTTGAATGCGTCTATTGCATTATAGGCGCATCACTTCTGCAGGCCACGTAGGACTCTTTTTACGTATTCGATCGCGACATTTATATGGATTTGATCGAATACCAGCTGTCCATCGCTTGACAATTCCCTACAAATCGTATTTAACGTTGTCGCGATAGAATGGGATGAAAATCTTCCACTAGGCTCTCTGAGCGTTTTTAGATATTTATTACCTACAGCTACAAACCACAAGGGGGCGCTGCAAATATGACCTAAAATACTCTACATTTTAGTTGCTGTAGATTGATAACATCGTAAATTCGTAACCCTTCGGTAGTCCGTGCTACAAATTACAAATCAACCGCTACTTACAAGTGTAAAAAATATATATATCACTCCTACTGAGCTTGGATAGATATGGTGTCAAAACACATGTCGTGGGGCAACCGATAAAAATATGCTAATTGTATCGCCTTCATTATCATATTTTATATGATTTGTACTGGTGTCCAAAAAAACTGTTAAAATGATAGGTAGCCCCATAGAAACGCCATTTATTTTTAAAGTTTGAATATTTCACTACATATCAACTATCTACTTTTCCTTTTGATACAAGTAGGTACCTAGTTTATGCCCTGTCTAGGTGCAAGCATAGCATTTAAGATCTTTGCCACAACACAAACCAACACAGTACTACTAGGGTACCCTAAAAAGTTATTAGGTAAGATACACATAATACTTTATACGCCAAACGTTTTCAATACCGCAAACTTTTCCAAACTGTGAACACCGCTCATCATGACAATCAGTAGATTTAAGTTCAAAAGTACAAATTCACAAACAAGTTCATAAGTACAAGCAATCGTTTTGCATCCCAATTAAATATTCCTTAACAATAATGTAACATCTATGGTTTTAATACTAGGGTACAATAAAAAAACGACGCATATTTTTAAACACCAAAATTTTTCCCTAGCGCAAACTTTTTCCGAACTGTGAACATCGCTCATCGGGGCAAGTAGTAGATATTTCAGTTCACAAGTACAAGTTACTTTCCTATATCCTAATTAAATAGACTTAGTTCTTATTATAATAATGTAACATCTATGGTTTTACCACTCGGGTAGAATAAAAAGGCGTCGCATATTTTTTAAATACCAAACTTTTGTTCCTAGCGCCAAATTTTTCCCGTGAACGCTGCTTATCGGGACAAGCGCTGCGTCTTATTATGTAGTCTTATTTATTTTTATAATAATGTAACATCTATGGTTTTAATACTAGGGTACAATAAAAAGACGACGCATATTTTTAAACACCAAAATTTTTCCCTAGCGCAAACTTTTTCCGAACTGTGAACACCGCTCATCGGGACAAGCAGTAGATATTTCAGTTCACAAGTACAAGCAACTTTCCTGCATCCTAATTAAATAGTCTTAGTTCTTATTATAATAATGTAACATCTATGGTTTTACCACTAGGGTAGAATAACAAGACGACACATATTTTTTTTAAACCAAACTTTTGTTCCTAGCGCCAACTTTTTTTATGTGAACGCCGCTTATCGGGACAAGCGCTGCGTCTAGTTTTTATTACAATTATGTAACATCTATATGGTTTTACTACTAGGGTAGAATAAAAAGGCGTTGCATATTTTTTAAACACCAAACTTTTTTTTCTAGCGCCAACTTTATTCGTGTGAGCGCCGCTTATCGGGACAAGCGCTGCGTACACAACCGGGTAGATTTAATCTCCAACACGTGTCAACAGCTAAACGGTTTTTAAACCGCGTTTAGTGTAATCGGTGGCAACACTCCCGCGGGACGATTTTGCCCAACCGAGCGGCTGACTAATAAGGCTCTGTTTTTATGTTTGCGTTTAATGCAGCTGAGTTTTTGATGTGTAAAACTCCTTTGAGCACTTTTTGGTAGGGGGTAAAAATGTTGATTCGCGTGACCGACATGCTCGCGTACTACATTCAAAATTAAACTTTAACGTTTAGTGTTAAGGTTTATATTTAAATTATTTTAATTAAAATAAAAAATTACAATAAAAAAAGAAATCGTTTTCACTTCTATCGGCAGTCCTTATGACTGCCATTTTTTTTATTCCACTACAAGTTAGTTAGAATGTGATCTCACCTGATGGTTTAAGTGATGATGCAGTCTAACATGGTAGCGGGCTAAACTGCTGATCGGCATCTTACCGGAAAGTTAATTCCGGATTGTTAGTAGGACTATATAGGTCTTTGCCACGGCCGGAGCCTTCCACCAGACGACCAGACCAGACCAGAGAAAATTCAGAAGTTATAAATTCTCAAATTGACCCTGTTAAAAATCGAATCCGGGACCTCCCAATTTACGACCACGGCGCTCACCGTCGTCAAAACAGCGAGGTAGGTTATTTTATGAAAGATCTCGTATAAGTAGGTACAAGCTGTTTTCTTCATCTACCTAATAGAGCAAAGAGTATGCTTTATATCTACGTGTCTATCTATGTATCTTTTTTTTAGGTCTATTAAACCCAGGTGGTTACATAGAAACGAGGGACCTTTTCTTCAATTTGTCTCCAACATTTATTAGAAATAAAATTGTCATACAATATTGAACCCGCATTTATATTTAAATAATAACGTCTTGTGCTATATTATATAACTCTACAATAGTTATAAAATACAAGATACAGTCTATAATTTTGTATTCGCATAAAATATTAAAATGATATTAAAACACCGTAGTTAACAATGTGCCTCAACCTTATTAATAGTAAAACCAGGCACACATTGATGGATACGGGACACTGCTACATAAATGTTTTATTTTTATTTCCTAATGCCTTGTATAATGCTTATTTTAGGAATATTATGTATTTAAAATTGGTAATTGTACTTTAAATTTTTGGAATAAATGAATTTATTATTTATTTTTATTTAAAGCTCATCACCTAGTGTTACTTAACATGATAAGTTGAGACTACCATGAAACGGTTCCAGAAGCAAATTCCAAATTCTACGGAAAAGGATCCACGAAAGACTCCAGTTGCCCTTTAAAAAAATGTCACATACAATATGGTGACCTATACGACTAGAACTAAACTTCCTCGTTAGCCTTGGTCTTGGTGTTGTCGTTAGTTGTTGCATGTTCGACTGCGGCCGAAGAGGTCCCGGGTCTTAATATTTCTATAATATTATGTACCTATTGGGTTTTTCAGACTACAAATTCGTAGTACTAGCCTGGAGGTAGGAAGTTTGCGGTATTTTACCCCCTTGCCTCGGAGAGCACGGTAAGCCGTAGGTCCCGGTTATTTTTAACGACTATTATCATGTTAGTGATTAAAACCCACATTGGAGCAGTGTGGTGGGTGTAAGCTCTAGGATATATATAGCTCAAGATAGCTCTGGGATACACTTAGATGATGCCCGCTTTTTGATTTCCGAGAGAACTCTTTCATTTCGAACGAATTACTAATCTGCCACACGAATTTCGCCAATGCGACTTATACAAGTCATAATTAAAACAAAATAAAAAACACGACTGCCCTGCCAAAAAACGAACTAAAAAATTAAAAATCAAAATAATCTAGTTAAATTAGAACCTTATTCACATTTTTATTAAATGATATTTTTTTGTGAATCACTAGGGATTTTGAACTATAGTGTTATATATTTTTGGAATATACTCATCATTTTCTAGATGATGATTATATAGTTAATCTTATTTTCAAATTATTTTTTTCAACTTTACTCTTTAATGCGGGATCATGGTCAATTCTTTTTTAAATTTCACTAACCTATGTCACCCGGAATAAGCTAGGGATTCTAACGATACCTCATTTATCAAAATCGTTTCAGGCGTATAGAAGTTATGGTGGAATATACAAACTCACATACATACATAAACCCTGAAAACAATATACTCCTTTTTTCAGGCAGTCGTATAAAAAGTGGTATACCTGTACAATATAACAACTGTAGAAACGTCTCATGCCGGTGTAAATCTCCATTGTACGCCGGCCCTAACCGCTCAAAGTATCCTAATTGAACACTTAACATTTTAAAATGCAAATTCGCCGGCGAAAAAAAAACACAAAACCGTTTAAAATGTACACGTCTCAACGCGGATAGCGCCTAAAATATTCATAAGGGATACTTTAATTATAATAACATCTGTATTGAAGTTTTAATCCGTATACAGGGTCAGATTGTAGCGTTCAGAGAACTATATTATACCTCTATGTTGTAGCGGCCTGGGCGAAAACTAAACCACACTAAACTATGAATTAATTTTAAGTTAAGTATTCACTTTTTACACCATTAACAAACTATTAAGTTGATTTTAAGGATACCGAGAAGTTTCTGAGAATTTTCCACTACATGATGTTTTTTACTAAGTAGGTAGAAATTAATTAACCGAATATAATCTTTAAGTGGTATCTTTAAGTATAATTTTTTTATCTTTTAGTTTAAATATAGTCTTGTTTAGTTATTCATTAGGAGTGTGTACCCAGTTTTGACATTTATAGAGTAGACAAGGAAGGAGACTAGTATCTATCACTACTTTCTTAAGGTTCGAACTGTAATTTTCTTTTAGAATCTCTTTGAATGCTCAGAATTTTTTCCAAATGATACTTATTCTTCTTTCTATTTCTTCATCTTTATTAGACTTGGTGAAAGATACTTAATAACCTAAATATACGTATTTGTCAACATAATCAATTGCATTTCCATTTATAGCAAAAGGTGTTTGTTTGCTACTGGTCATTACCTTAGGGTTGCGTTCATTTGTAACCCTATTTTGGAACTTTCTTGGACAAGATATTGTATCTGATCTTCTAGTTCTTTAGGTGTTTCAGCTAGCAAGACACTATATCATCTGCGAATTTGAGATAACTTAGATAGCGATCACATATCCTAATGCCTTTTTGTGACCAGTTTAGCTTACAAACGCTCCCAAACACCTTTTTTGGTTGGTTGGTTGCTTTATCGCCTTGAATTGAACACGTGTTCGAAAGAAAAGTTCAGTTGTGCACGATTGGAGGACAAGTGCCATATTATATTGAATACGAGTTTGAAACGAGAGTTAGCATATCGAACCCATGCGGGATTCGAGGCAATACTGCCTTCTATTGAACACGCAAACGGAAATACGCGGCCATGTTTTGCAGTTTAACATCCTATCATAACATCATTGAAAAGGTAAAACAAGAAAAAGTACACAGAAAAGTTGTATGAAAAATGAGAAAAACAGTAATAATAACAAAACAATTTCCTTTCGTGCTCATTGAATACAATAATTAATTAATTCAGTAATTATCGCTTAATTCCAACATCAAATAACCCTATCTTCAACCGTACCACCTTATTTAAAGCGGCAGTTATTGTACAGTTTTATCAACAAGAAAAAAATGTCTATGATCTTAACATCAGCCTGTATAAAGAAGGCATAGAGCACTCGCTCGGCGAAAATATACGCATTATAAATTTCGTGAACGACCCAACCGTAAACTAATAAGTTTAAACTTGTTCCGTCCTAATTAGATATTATAATATACATGTGCCGAAAAAGTCGTTCATTAATTCATTAATATGGCCACTTACTTGAAATTAAAAGAATTAAACAGAGAAAGCATGCGGCTTCTGTTTTACAAAGAACATCTATAAACCTAGTGGGTACTTAAGTAATTATAGAGGTTTAAATTTAGTAGCGGTAATCGACACGTGAACGTTTTGCTCGTGATTTCATTCGCTTGGATTTAGGTTTTTTTAAAACTCAATTTCACCATAAAATGTAGCTTTCCCAACTTTGTGCCTGCGGTATTCCCGTTATACCTATTCTAGCTTGGTCAAACAGACGGGGCGGCTAATTCTGTTTTACATTTATCTCTGAGCTAGTCTAAAATCACTGAAGCAGTAATTAGGTTTCGTACCATTATCTCTTGCAAAATGTCACAGCGGAAAAAGAAAGCTGGTCCTGTTAATTTAATTTAGTTTAAACCATAGAATTAGGAATATAAAAGAACGAAGATTGTCTGTTTCGTTTGTCACTAGTTTGGGCCTTCCTAGTGATGGGTAGGAGATACAAATTTAATAAGTTACAGATATGTACCCAGTTTTTATTTAAGTCAAGGTTGTATTTCCTAATTACTACTACACTATGGCCTAATCCCATCACATGAGAGTAGACTTGTGTTCAGTAGTGGATAGATGATGATTGAGATATTTAAGCTGTTAAGGTCAAATAGTTAATTATGGCTACCAAGCGAAATAATGTTGTAAAATAGTCGTATAAATTCATGAATACAGCAATAAAAGTAAACAGTTTTACTCACACTGCGGGAAAACGAAATCCAATCGATAATATGTCGCGAGGAACGATATAAATATAAAGAACATATTATTATTATGTTCATTATACGCAATTAGTAAAACCTGCATCGCAAGGCTATTTGGTTACATGAAAAGGCAGGTTCACAGGGGACCAGTACAAGTAGGTTTACTTCTGAGTTAAACAAAATGTTTTTTTGGAACTGGCAGTAGGTAAAGCCAAAATTTAAAATATTGTTGACACAGAAAAATTTGAAAAATGGTCTAAGAAAACATGTCAAAAATTTTTTCGCCAGATTTTGAATAAATCTTTTTTCGGTCAAGGCTCAAGAATCTATATATATAAATATAATTGTTTTCCAAAAATTGGTTGCATCTCGGGGAATACGTACATAGGCTATTTTTATCCCGGAAAATCAGAAAGAAAGAAATAAAGAAGAACAAAACAAGCAGCATAATAATTAAGCTGACGATATATTTTCGTAAAACATCTCTAGAACCAGATTGGACTATACGGTTTCCTCGCTGTACATGTACAACGAAAAATAGGCCTGCTATTAGAACAGCTAGGTTGTACATTTTATTTTAAACCTAGTTCCAACAGTGTACCAAGTAGAACGGGATAGACGCTGTCGTCCGTCCCTCGCCTGTCACGGGCTCGCCCTCAACAGCAACAGGTGTTTGTTGGACTCCGAACCAGGCCTTCGTGACATCACAAGACGTGTTAAATCATAGTGAATTGACAACTTACGACTCTCGACCACGGGATTTGTTATGACGTCTTGTGAGTTACGGTAACTACGATTACACTTGCAAGTTTTACTTAGGCTGGGTTGCATCAATACTTTTTGACGGACATGTAACCTTTAAATATGGCGCTAACGAACGTAAGTCAAATAAGGCGTTGATTCACCATTTTTATGTTCACCAAATAAGTAACTAGCAAATTAACAGACGTTAAAGTTCTTACGTGTGTTAAATTTAAACGAACGTATGTTACGATAACCAACGGTTTGAAACAACCAGCCCTTAGTTTATAACTATAGTAAGTCGTGTATAAGTGTAACTTACGAAATGTTAACAGTCTTCTAGGGCGCGTATCGTATGTAAACGTCAGTTATGTAAGTTACTTACTTTTTACCCCACTTTTTTAGATGTAACACCCGCCATATCGATTTTGTTCGTGCCAAATGTAGTCTATGTCATCCGGACCATAATAACGAATCGATTGACACCTCATTCATCAAAATCGACTCATTAGTTTAGGCGCTACGGTGTAACCTAACCTAAGTTCAGCATATGGGTTTAATATAACTGCCATGCCCCTACCAGGTTAGCCCGCTACCATCTTAGACTGCATCATCACGTACCATCAGGTGAGAACGCAGTCAAGGGCTAACTTGTAGCAGATTTTTTTTGTTTTTATTATCGTGTTTTCTGCTACTATTGATAATGTAGCACCTTTGTGACCTTATGTTTTTTTTTCCTAGCTATAGTAGATTAAACAAAAAACCCCTACATATATAAACTTACCCTTTTGGCTTTGCCGTGTAAAAAAAAACTAATTACACACAAAACGAGAACGGATATCGTAATCTATAAATGCATACATAATTTGATTGGTATGCCGACTCCCCTGCCCTACCCATCCCATGGAAAGGCACTACCACTTAGCCGAAGTAATTAGCAGCTAATATAATAACGCCACAAATTATCTACGCCATGGCCGGCCATTTCCTATGATCGTTGTAACGAACTACGGATCCGTATCAAAAACCGATTGGACAAATACTAAACAGGTGCATTTATTTTATAGCGTTTATAGCTTAGTGGTTTAGATGCACGGTCGTCGGGGGTTCGACCCTCGGGCATGCACATCTAGCGTTAAGTATATGCGTTCTAAGCAATTAAATATCAGTTGCTTAACGGTGAAGGAAAACAATGAGGAAACCTGCATGCCTGATAGTTCTTAACAATTTTCTCAAAGGTGTGTGACCTTTAGCTATCCGCACTTGGCCAGCGTGGTGGGCTATGGGTAAACCCTTGTCATTCTGAGAGGAGAATGGTGCTCTGTAGTGAGTAATCAATGAGTTGAAATGATGATAATGAGGTACTTTTTAACTGGATGGGAAAACGGATGTTTGAATGGTATTTTATATCCCACAGTAGAAAGTTGCATAAAGGTTTCAGACATAGAAAAACCTCAGTGTAAGTGTACATATTAAATATCCCTACAGTGGATCTACGCTCATACAAATTGAAGACCACTAACTCACCTACCAAGTGAACCAACACCCACAAACTGCGAATAATAATAATGTCCTCCCAACCGGATTTCAGCCACGGCGGCCTCTGTTCCTTTATACGGAAAATCAGACACAACCAGAGAGAGGTCAGGCGCAGAACCAACGGCTTGTCGTGCTCTCCGAGACACGGGGGTGAAACTACTGTACTGTACTGTAGTACTGAGAATTTCTAGTCATAAAAAGCCAATACTTGTTATGGTCTGACCCGGGACTCAAACCCGGGACCTCACCATCATTTTGACGACCTTCATGACGCAGTGTGTATCGCTGTTGTCTTAAAGTTAAGACCCGGGTTCGATCCCGGCAGGGTCAATTTGGGAATTTATAATTTCTTAATTTTCCCTGGTCTGGCCTGGTGGGAGGCTTCGGCCGTGGCTAGTTACCACACTACCGGTAAAGACGTGCCGCCAAGCGATTTAGCGTTCCGGTACGATGCCGTGTAGACACCGAATAGGGGTATAGGTTTATTATAACTGCCATGCCCCTAACAGGTTAGCCCGCTACCATCTTAGACTGCATCATCACTTACCATCAGGTGAGATCGCAGTCAAGGGCTAAGTTGTAATGGATAAAAAAAAATCGGCCGCTTTCGAGCATTTTAAACAACGAGATCAATGAGGCAGTCAAACTGCATAATAATTTTGTGCTGAACGACTGTTTATACTGAAAATTCTGACAACTCGAAGATACGCTGCACCGTCTGGTCCATTTTACTCTTCTCGGTAGGTATGGCATTCCGAACCAGCGGTAGATTCAGTCGACGATTCAGAAGCACTTTGTAAAAGTTTTAATTCTGAGAGGCTAGGAGCCCCAACACAAGCTGAGTGACTCACTGCACTGCTGTACAAACTTACAATTTCTGATATGTATGTAACGTGGTATAGTTATTTCGATTTATTTTGTAAATTTTGAGTTTATAAGTAACTGCCAATAAAGATTTTTCTATTCTATTAATATTATATTCTAAAATTCTAATTGAATAAAGACAGATTAAAGTTTTAAGTTGCACTGTCTAGACGTTTCTTTCGGATGTCTGGTAGAAAAGAAAGTAGGTATCTCCTTCTAGAATTTGTTAAATCCAACATACGTATATGTACAGTCCCATAAACTTATCTGATCCGATGAGCGTCGCTAGTAGATTTGAAATATGATATTTAAATATAGTTAATCTTATTTTCGAAAAAAAATATCTACTTTAGTCTTTAATGCGGGACCATGGTCACCCCATCGTTTTTTTTAAATTATACTAGCCAATGTCACCCGGAATAAGCTAGGGATTCTAACGATACCTCATTTATCCAAATCGGTTCAGGCGTATAGAAGTTATGGTGGAATATACAAACTCACATAAATACATGAACCCTGAAAACAATATACTCCTTTTTTCAGGCAGTCGTATAAAAAACCCGCGACCAATGTGTGTTTGAATTATATATAATTCGATTAAAATTCTGTTTATCCACGTGTCTGTATTCTGTGGAAACTATAATGGAGTTCACACACGCCATTGCCGATAGACTAAACAATATGAACAGCGGTTTTCAGTGTTCCGACTGGCTTTCTAGATATTCCGCTCCTTTCTTGCGGTGTCTCGAATATCAAATACTATTTCTGTATTTCTACATAGGTATTGCCACTATATATAAAAAAGACTAGCTGATGCCGGCGACTTCGTCCACGTGTCTTAAGTTTTTTATTCCCGCGGAAACTCCTTAACTTTCCCGGATAAAAAGTAGCATATGTCGCTCTCCAGGTCCTCAACTAAGCCTATCCCAAAAATCATATCCGTTGCGGCGTGATTGAAGGATAAACCAACGAACAAACACACCTTTGCATTTATAATATTATTATGATCGTTGAGTATTGCCGGATCATGACCCTTTCCATTAAGGGCACAAAACGATGCAAATAAGGTGAGCAGGAAACATTTATGCTCTGTGGGGTACTGGGAAAGAGATAGAAATAAAACAAAAGGAAAACATAATTATAGCGTTTTAAAAATAAACTATAGGTATTAAAATAAAACTTTTACGTAATATTTTGGATAATTTCAACTATTTAAAAACAAAAAAACAATGAAAACCGAAAACAAAACTGTGGACCATTTCTTGGAAAATATTTGTATAGAGCAATTGTACTTTTTGAGCCTTTAGTTTAATTTTATTATACCAAAGACCCAAAAAGTAGATAGGTACACATCGAAATAATTTCACCATTGTAAAAAGCTTTAAAAAATCGTAATAAAAATAATATGGCGCGTTAATCACATAATTTAAGATAATGAATGAAAACAACGGAAAGGGGTCACTGGGGCCCGGTAATGAGGAGTTACACTGTAGGTTAAATAAGGTTAAAATTGGTCTGTGGTCAGGGACAAGTACTAGTTACGACCAACCAAAAAATAGATGTGTTCGGAAAAAATATATTAGCAAAATATATCAGGGCTATAGGATAGCGATGATGCTTATATCAAAAATAAATTATTCCTAACAAATTATTAAATAGAGGGTCTTCAAAAACACCTAAAATTCACATCCTTCAGGCCTTGAAAGCGTAGCAGACAGACAGACAGACTTTCGCATATATATTTGTTAAGGATTCCTATTTAAATTAAAGGCGGCACTCAAAAGGCTGGCTCAGATAAGATTAAACGCTAAAAAGATAATTATCTCCTTTTGTTTCAGCATTGATAATCCCCAAGCTTAATATGGCCTCATTGACCAAATAAGCCTATAAGATATTGTTAATGGAACCATCTTTGTTTATATTATTACATTATTATCTTATATCTCTGCCTCGTGTCTTGACCCCCTTTTCATTATGGTGGATGGCTTCGGCCGTGGCTAGTCTGGCACCTACCGGCAAAGACGTGCAAAGCGGTAGGATACCGCGTAGACACCCATTTTTTTTAAATGTATAGCGAGCAAACGAGCAGGCGGGTCACCTGATGGTAAGTGATTACGGCCGCCCATGAAAATTTGCAGCCCCAGAGGAAGCGCCAATGCATTGCTGGCTTTTGAGATATTTGTTTATCCGCCCTTTGAAGGGCCGTTATTATAATCATGAGGGAACACAGATGGAAGCTGGCCCATAGCCGGCTACCATCTTAGACTGGATCATCGCTAACAAGGGCTTATAGAGTTACCATCTGAGGGCTAGCTTGGGATATAAGGACCAAAACACACTACGGATAGGACGGGAAAACATTCGCACGAATCACCCGCGTTTATAATATTAGTATGGATTATGTGGTAGTGAAACAGGATAGGTATGAAAGGGTCCAGCAGTGGATGTTCGACGGTCAAGAGTGAGACCACAGTTGAAAGGATTCGACGACGATATACAGGGACCATACATGCCAACGATTAAAGCAATGTTGTTTCATTATTGTTGCCTTTCGTGTTTTAGAATTATAATCCCTATTTTAGGGACGTCAAGGTACGTGACATTTATAATTGGCATGATGACTGATTTAAAAAAATGGTTAGATTAGTATTTAGTATTATTTATTAGTATTTACTAGTTGGAAAAAATATCTTATTTCAGCAGAAAAATAAGGTTTGGTAGATAAAATTGGCATTTGAAATTTAAATTTTAAAATTCACGCCAAAACGCTCGCGAGTGTCATTGCGTCGTTTGTGACGTCACTATTGTTTTTACCAATGTACTCTGTGCAGTGTGCAGTAAACAATAATGTGACTGTCAAAGCTCGAAAACAAATAATTGTGACGTCATTCGCTTTTCGGTGTTTAATCCACTATGGCGGATTGCTGTATTTTATAGTTTTATTTTATCAAAATAAATAGCAACCTCACTCGAAAAAAAAAAAATTACGTGTTTTATAATTCATGAATCCTATTTCATTAGATAAATTCATAATTTCATTGATTCTTGGTTAATGTCATCATGCCTATTTTGAGTAATATTGCATTAAGCGTTGGCAATATGACCCCAGAAACGTAAAAAGTGTGATCAAACGGTTAAGGGTGTTGAAACAACAGCGGTCATAAGAATCGACGAAGCACAAACAGAGAAAAAAAGCGCCCAATTCACGTGAAATGGCACTTCAGGCTTATCTGTTGTTTTAAATTAAAACTATAAAGCAGATAGCGTGTGTGCACAGGCTTAATGAGACTGGCAAAGAGAATAGCCGTTGTTTGTTGGGACAAATTGTGAAAGAGATAACTCTTTTGTGTAATATTTAGACGCGGTTTTGTTTAAAGTCGCCTTTTTATTTTTGTAAGAGATCTCCTTTGGCGGACGGGTGATCCAATTCTTTTCTAATTCGTTGTTATCTTTTTTTTTGGTTGCGGAATGCGAAATTTACGTTTCGTGTTCATTTACAATCCATTCTTGGTGATGAAGACTCTCTCTCTCTGTGTCGTATTACTGGGAGTCGTGACCCCTTTAGTACCACATAGTAGTACCTTAAGACCTTTTGTCTTATGAAGAATGGTGTCGGTATCGCATTTCCACATTTTTACCCCCTACCAAAAAGTGTTCACTTCAAAAAGGTTAAACTTTAGAGCACTCGGCGACTAACCTGGCTCATCTAGTTAGTCTCAGACACATTTAGAATGAACCATTTAATATTTGATCAGCGCTAGTAGCGAGCCTCGTCCGTTAACCGCGGGTGACATTAACGAATTTAAATTTCTGCGTGCCTAGTGGAAGATTTCCTTCCCCTTCGATCGCAACAACGTTATCGTTTTGCAAGTATGGAACTGGCAATCAAACTAATATTTTTTTTTAATCTAAATTTATTCGGGACTTTTGTCCGACACGGACACGTCAGCCCCATCGTAATCTAATTTTTTTTAAAAAATTACTTAATCAAACTATAATTTATATACAATTGATCAGGAATTACTCCCTATGCAGAAATATTTCGACTATTGATCTAAAAACTTCTGTCGACGGTAGAGAAGAGAGAAGGCTTGTATAACTACGTCATAATATTTATTCAGATGATATTTCTGTATAAGGAGCTCCCTCTGCGCGCTATATTTACTACATTCGACTAATACGTGCTGGACATCATCTATCTAAACTAATATTATAAATGTGAAAGTGTGTTTGTTTGTTGGTTTATTGGTTTGTTAGTTTGTTGGTTTGTCCTTCTGTCACGACGCAACAAAGCAATGGACCAACGTGATTATTTGCATGAGTATAGAAAGAGTGATATTATACATATATATGTAGTAAAACTAACATCTTAGCTACTTACTATATTCACAAATAAGTTAATTTGATTTGATTTCATTTGATTATAAGGAAATAACTTTTATCTTTTACCCCGAAAAATTTAGGAGTTGCCGCGAGAAATTAAAAGAACCTATTCCACGCGGACGAAGTCGCAGGCATCAGCTAGCTTCATATAAATGGTAGTAATATATCGTTGTCGAGATCGAATAGTTACGTAACAAAACGCCCACTCGGTCTGCAGCTTCCGAATGGAGTGATCGGTAGGTAATTCATTGACGCGGACGTCTCGAAATTATCGCAATTCACTCGTACTAAATCTTTCATCTGTGATTCATTCTCCACAGTTCTACCAGAAGATAGATAGATAGATAGATATTCATATGGTAGATATTAATTCGGCGATTCAAAAAATTTGCAAACGTTTATTGGAATAGAAAACATTTGAATTTGGAATTGTGTATTTGTCTACTAGTGAGATAAATTATTTTTTAATGATTATTATATAAAGCATCTCCCAAAAGTCGTAATATCCACGTCCCCTGCTAGTTTTATTTTGAATAACCATTTTAAACTATCGATTAAAGTAAAAAAAGTGCGTCGAACTTTGACGACGTCACAACTCACAACTTAAAATTTCATACAAAATCCATACTAAGCACGCGTTTTGACGTTTGAAAAAAAGTTGCTGATTTGACTAGTTGTCAAATGCCCAATTTTTAGGTTCAGAGGGTATACTACTATAGTTTAAAGCAGCATTATTTTAAAACTGCTGTTCTATATTTTTTCGTACATTGACGTCACTAAAATAAGGATGTTAATTCTGAAGCACAAGCAATAATTAAAAAATTAAAAAACACGACTGCCCTGCCATAAAACGAACTAAAAAGTTAAAAACAATAAATGATATTTTGTATCGCTGGTTTTATGAATGTTCACCCGAGTTCGACGTTTACATTAACTGGTCCACAAATCAATTTATTTACCTATAGACCAATGGCACTGGGGATTGCTATTCGATTAATACGTTACAATGCTGACCATATCGATAAAATCAAAGCTTTTTCCGACTAGTCATAATATCCAAACTTCGTCAGAAACGATTGAACGGATGTTCCGTGCAAAAAGTACTTAACAGACAGACAGATCAAAACAAAAACAACTGCAACTGACTGGGTATATCACAAATGCGTATTTTCGAAAAAAAGGATCAAAATGGTATGTTCCCCGACTTCCAACAAGCTCATTTGAACAAAAGCCACATTTAACGAAAAGCATGGTCTTATTAAAGCTACCATTACTAATCAATGCTTACTGAATCAAGCCTGAAGCACAAACAACGCTCTACGTCAGCGTTTTCAAAGCGGTTTATTATATATAGGTAATAGTAGAAAAATAATAGCAGTGGAATGCATTATAAATACGCACAAATACTTTTTGAAATAATAAAGTAGGTGCTTAAGTATATCCGAGACGGTAAGTCCGAACTGCAGACTCATAAAAAAGAGCAAGTATTATTTATTTAATCACTATTTTGTATACTTTTTCTAGTATCGTTTTCTAAAATTTGGCAGTCTTTTAAAATAATTTTAACTTTAGATCAGTCCTTTCTTAGTTCAAATAGGTAGATCAGGAAAGCATTAATCATCACTTGTACTGAAGCCTTTACTGTATGGACGACATCAAGTGGGCCACAGGGAGTCACTAGATCTAGGTGGTATAAAACGGCGGCGTGTAAAAGTCTCTATAACATGCCTATCTCCATAGGGAACGTCTATCGCTTGACGTATACGACGAATGAAGAGGTGCTTCTCTGTTGGTAATAAAAAGTTTGACTGCCTCATTGGTCTAGTGGTTAGCATGTTCGACCGACGAGGTCTCGGGTTCCCATAATAAGTATTGAGTTTTTGTGACAAGAAATTTTCTTACTAGCCCGGAGTTAGGAAGTTGGCGGTGTTTCACCCCCGGCCTCGGAGAGCACGTAAAGCTGTGCTGCGCCTGATCTTTCTCCGGTCGTTTGATTTTCCGTCCCAACGGGATATGAAAGGAACAGAGAAGTGTATGTACATACACTGTACATATATATACACTTGTGCACTCTATAATATTTCCTGCGCAGCTAGTCTCTCTGGAAATTGACCGCCGTGGCCGAAATTCAGTCAGAAGGACATTATTAATAAAAATATACTAATTAAATTCTGATTTCTGTGTCGCAGTTATCGTTGTGCATCGCGTGTGCCCCAACCTTCGAATTCTCCCAATTAGCTTGCGAGCAGATTGAGTTTTTTTACACTCTCAACATGTTTCCCTCAAATCTAATTTAAAATCGTGAGCTTCAGAATCTAAATGAACTTCTAACGGTTTCTATTTTCGGTACGAATGAGGCTCTATATTATCATTCATGAAGAGATCTTCTTTAGTTATTCGGAACCGTTTCGGAACTGAATACGTAGGTGTGTTTGAGGCTTAATCGTTTGAATTTTTATAGGAAAAAAAAGTTATCTTCATTTCACCAAAAAATTCAAGTTCAAAATTGGACTAACAATTAACATTAATCTATGTTAAGTCAATTTTAAACTTAACATTAATTGCAGAATATTTTGGAAGACATTCAATAGGTATATATGTATCTATCTCGTACCCATATTCAAGCAAAACAAACAATCTGTCAAACAACAGAGGAGATTCTCAATTTGACGCATTTTGGTTTTTTTTACAGAAAAAGATTCATTTGATGCGGTTTTTTTTACTTTTTTTTGCAGAAAAAAAACAAATAAACAAATAAACCTTTACTGCGCTTTTGCGTGTTGCAATGCGACCAATCTAATATCGAGTTTGGTAGCTATGAAGGAACCAATGAACCGACAAACACAGACGGCTAAATTCCTAACTCTTCCATGCTCGGGTAAGCATGTGTCTGTTACCCGGAGCCGCTTCGTGCTAACAATCAATTTCATATGGATTATAGTGGATCATAATATAAATGTAAATTGTCTCGTATAAATTGTTTGGCCCATTGTTTTCTACAATGTGAATGTTTTCTTAGCACGGAAACTAAACAAATACATTTATTTTGTAAAAACTACTGAGATCTACTCAGATATTTCTTCGGGCGGAAGTAACGTACTTAATGCTATTAATCTATACTAAAAGGGATGATGTCTATATAAAAATAAATTATTTCTAACTGATTATTAAATAAGTAGAGGGTCTTCCAAAATACCTAAAATTCACATCCTCGGTTAGTTTTAAGATTGATAAACATTTTAAAATAAAGATGAAAAAAAAATAGTGCGTTGAAATTTTATGATGTCACAACTGTGAATTTCATACAACTTCCATATTAGAAGTGCCTTTTTAAGTTTGATAAAGAGTTACTGATTGATTGTTGTCATCGTTCTTATTATAAATGCGAAAGTTTGGATGGATGTTTGTTAATCAATCACGCTCCAACAGCTAAACGGATTTGGAGGAAATTTGGCACAGAGATTGATTGTAGTCTGGAATAACACGTGGGCTACTTTTTATTCCGGAAAATTAAAGAGTTCCCGCGGAAACCGAAAAACCTCAATCCACGCGGACGAAGTCGCGGGCATTGGCTAGTGTTATCTACTTTCGTGTGTGATTGAAATTGCCATTTGCCACCAAAAAGAACGACGGTTTCGAGATGCCATCTTTTAGCGAGATATTTAAACTACTACTAAATAGTTATGTAGTTAGAAGTAAAACTTTTAGGCGATATTTGGGAGTGACTCTTACTTTTTCCGACCGGAAGTACCTGCCTAACGTTTGCGTCACATCCGTTCGTAACTATAATTATCCCGGTATTTCAATTTTTATAAGTACCTTCTTACACTTTTTTCACTTACTACGGCTCGTTTTCAGAACTTCTGAATTTTATTTATTGACAAACACTTTTTACATTTGCTTGGGTTCTTAACACCCTTAAGTCTCGTCGACTTGTCTGGGTGCTTGTCTCTTACATAATACATATATTATGCGGATATATTCTACTAACTATGCAACCAATAATAAATAACTAATATGCAACAAACAATAAATAAGTGCTTAGCGCAATACAAATCATATAAAAAATAAACAAGACAACTAATAAACAACAAGATAATATGACTCAAGCAAATTAGGCAGCTGCTTAACCGAATACATAATATAATAATCAATGGTTTATTATAAAACTAAGATGGTTGTAAGTATATCGAGCATTAACGATAATATTAAAATCAGAAAATTAAATTAAATTTCTTAGCTATCGTAAAATTTATACGCGATATATTTTTTAATTTCACGCACAAATAAATATTAATTAGAGATTATAGTAAATTAAAATAGCTATATCGATAATGTTGAGAGAATAACTACGCATTACCTCTTTTACCGACTGGGGCGAGGTAAGTCATTAAAATCATATACTCATAACATAACGCAGACTGACATACAGATAGATTTCCGCATTTTTATAATAATATTAACTGATGCCCGCGACTTCGTCTGCGTACAATTTCTGGTTTCCTAAAAGGTTACGAAATTTTCCCGCTGCAAAAGGCAAAAAAAAGATGGATAGAGGCTATACATAATTATATAGCTTATGCAGCTTTTCATTATTTAAAACTAATAACTTAAATGCCCATTTTCATGTCTCTAACTTCATTAACATAGGACTTCCATACAAACTTCCACTCCCCATTTCACCCCCTTTGGAGTGAATTTTCTCAAAACCGTTCCTTAGCTGATGAAGCATAGAAGGAATCTACCTTACAAATTTCATGTCTGTATATTTTATAGATCCTGAGATATCGTGATTCGTCAGTCAGTCAGTCAGTCAGTGAGTGACTGGTACTTATTTCGATTTTATATATGGGTATAGATATAGATTATTATGAATTTAAAAAACGACCCGGCTGAGTTTGTTGTGGACTCTCCTCAGACCAGGGCGCGTTTGGAACCCCCGTAGCTTAAGTTTTAAGAAACCATTACTGATTATCACCATTATATTTTATAAATAACTAGACGTCAATAAGTGTAGTATACCTACCTAAATTGAATAAACATTATTTGACTTTGACTTTAAGTTCGCTACAGAATCCAAAATGGCTGGCAGCCCTATAATGATGCAGTAAATTATATTTTTCACTGATCCGGTTATCATTCTCGCAGCATCAATAACATCGCAGAATTATCTCTTCGAGCCCTCTCTCATGATGATCATTATTAAGTATAATATATAATTATGTTTGTTCATTAACGCGCGCTTTTAAAATATATCATCAATTTATTGCGAGTGATAATTGTTCACGTGCGAATCAGGGCTTATTTAATTTGTTCTCCCTCACCTCCTTGGTGCAGTGATGAATACACTAATTGGGAGGAAATTTGGCGCAGAGATAGATTATAGTCTGGAATAACACATTTGCTACTTTTTATCCCGGAAAATTAAAGAGTTCCGAGATTCTTGGTTGGTTCAATTTAGGAATTACTTGACCTCTCTGGCGCAGTGATAATGCTCAATAAGTCGTTTTAATAATATAATAGGACTTCTTGCTATGAGGTAAATTCGCTTTCAGATCCTTATGATACTAACAAAACTAACAAAAAATTACTACTACTAGTACTACGTTATTACTACTACGGGGCTACATAAGTAGGTCCCCGACCGAATTATCCATCAGTGCGGAAGATATTATAGTGCACAAGTGTGTGCGCATACACAGGTGCACTCTCTGTTCCTTTACTCTCAAAGCCCGATGGGACGGAAATCCGACACGACCGGAGAGAGATCAGGCGCAGCACCGACGGCACGTGCTCTCCGAGGCACGGGGGTGAAACACCGCCAACTTCCTAACTCCGGGCTAGTACTGAGAATTTCTTGCCAGAAAAATAAAACTTAGGTAAGACCGTGACATCGTCTGCATAGATACGTAAAGGACTTTTTTATTTCCGCGGAAACTATTTAATTATCCGGGATAAACGCAGCCTACGTTCTCCTCCGGGATGCAACCCTATCTCTGTGCCAAATGTCCTCAAAACCGA
Organism: Erebia palarica; assembly: GCA_964035005.1. Classification (NCBI taxonomy): domain Eukaryota; kingdom Metazoa; phylum Arthropoda; class Insecta; order Lepidoptera; family Nymphalidae; genus Erebia; species Erebia palarica. Next base: position 34,538,653 of record OZ035986.1, on the reverse strand, counting down.
TAGATCAGATGGCCAGATGGATGCGAACTCGCTATTAAAAGCAGTTTTCATTCCTTCCACGTCACGCAATTCCCCAAAATAGGTAAGTATTTACTTAAATACATAAAGAAAATTACGTCAGCCGCGCTGAGGTCATCGGCTTATTCACGAAAACAAAAGACGAAATCTCTGAATCACAGCGAAACAATAATAATTAACGTTATCACAACCGGCATAGGCAGTACGTTACTTATTAGAGCGATTGATATAGCTCTTTCAGGAAATTATTCACTTATCGATAGTAAAACAAAGCCCAGTTGCAGGATAAGCGGTTAAACCGAAACGTACGGTTAACGTTAAGCTTTAACCACCAATAGCCAACCAATGCAACCAACCAATAGCAATCCAATACCAACAAAAGCAATGAGGTACCATAATAATATACATAATCAAAATTCTACGAAGCGTTCTTCCCGATTTCAAATTGGAAACGCTAGGATATGGGATGCACTGCCGGCTTCCGTTTTTCCCTTCTACTTTTTATGTAGGCTACTTCATGACTTGCAAGTAGGTCTGATTCAATGAATACCTATACCTATGATTTACCTATTCAGAGTTCTGATTGCAGCCAGGCGTAGCATTTAAATTTAAAAAATTGGATGCTTAAGTCAGGAATTGCCAACTTTGTCAATGACTACTTCTAATATTATAGTCATGAAAGTATGGATGACACTTTAACCGATTTATTTGCTACGCCGATGCGAGTGTTGGGCAACATTAAATTTCACCACCAATGAGCTAGCAAAGTACAAATCAGGATTCTAACATTAATTAAAAAGATTATAAGTCTCATATCGGTAAATAGTAGAAGAACCTTGACTTTAGCAAGTAGATTTTTCCTGGTGGACAAATTCAACGTTAATCGTACCTAAACATCGCGTGTGCATTTCACCCGTAACATTATTATAGACCGTAGCTTGGCTTATTTATTCGGAGTAAAATATTATCTATTTTACTCCGAATAAATAAGCCAAGTTAAATTTTCTTTTACAATCCGTCACTTTAATGGTTCAAACCGTATGAACCTCGATAAAGTATTTTCTGAGACCAGCGCGAATGTATAAACCAACTCGGCGGACTTTATCCCACATTTTTTTAGATGTAAGAAGGTAAGTAGTTTCCAATTTATTTAATTTTCAGTTTAAAAGTGTTTAGCACCTTGTTTAAAACAAACAAAACTCAAGTACTTACCTCAGAACGTTAAGTTCATAACTTTTTCATGTACCGTAGTAGCAAAGTAAGTAATAATTATATTACCTGGAGTAATATAAAAGCAATTTTTCTAACAAGCTGTCTTACCAAGCTACCTTATCGCGTAAAACTCTACAAAGGTCAAAGCACAGCGTCTGAGTGGATATAAAAAATGAACCTAGAAGTGTAGGTAGTGTAAAATAATACTTAGGGTTACCAGACGTTAGAATTTGTTCTAATTCTAACACTTTTGCACTTAGGCCGCAGGGGTGATTGAAGAATTTATAATCTCTTAATTTTTATCTTTATGGATAAGGAAATCGTAATCGTCTTCCTATTTCAAACGGATAATTCAACCTGTTTAAGAAATTCATAGATGCTTGCACGTCTAAAAGCATGTATGAGCTCCTAAAACAGTTCGAGTGATACGTTTTTAGCTCGATTAGATTACGATTTCCTTATACAATTGGGCCTCTGGTGTGGTGGGAGGCTTCAATACTACTAGCCACACTAGTTACCACCCTAGGCAAAGACATACTACCATTGACCTAGCGTTCCAGTACGAACTTCGAGGCCATGTAGAAAATAGAAACCTTTTATGGTTGAAGCTTCCATAACTCTCGGTTAGCTCGCTATATTATGTTCGCGATAAGATCGCAGTCAAGGTGTTACTTGCAGTGGAATAAAATAAAACAGAATTAGAATCTATGCTTAAGTAAGTCTAAACTTTCAAATTAATACCTAACTATGATTTCTATTAAAAATTACCTATAGTAGATAATACGTTAAACTTTTTTATTAAAACGTATCGTAATTTCATTAAAAATTACACATAGGTAAATCATCAAAATACATTTAGGTACCAAGTGAAGTTTGTACGGATCATAAACTTTATTTTAGTTTGATGAAGCCAAACTCAAATGCACTAATTTCTTGTATGTAGGTTAATTAATTCTACAAACAGGACTCTACCACTGATTCGGAATATAAATTATACCGAGAAAAGTAAATTCACGAAAACACCACGAATAAATACAGCAAGATTTAATTCCGAAAGGTCAGATTTCGCAAAGCCCGCTGCAATTACACAGTAGAAACCTCCCTGGCGCAGTGTTGAGCGCTGTCCTTAACCTGGGAGGTCCCGGGTTCAATCGCCGGGAGCGCCATTTGGGAAATTATGATTTCTGAATTTTCTCTGGTCTGACCGTGGCTAGTTATCACTCGTGCCGCCTAGAGATTTAGCGTGCTGGTACGACGTCGTGTAAAAAACTGATAAGGGGGTATTGATATAATTAACCCATACCCCTGACAGGTACCATCTTAGACTGCATCATCACTTTAAATCAGATAAGATCGCAGTCCATGGGCTAGCCGTGATTAGATAAAAAAATAGCTCTATGTCAGGTCTTTACACTTTAACATCCGAGGCACTAAGGTCCAGTGTCATGACAGTTGACTAAATTTACAGTTAAGTTACGGTTACTGTTAAACTTTGAGCCACCACCACCACTACAGCCCAGTAACGTCCCACTGCTGGGCATAGGCTTCCACTCTCACACTCTCACAGGAGAGTGGGAATTAGAGCTTAGCTTACCACGCTGCTCCAATGCGGGTTGGCTCAACAGCTATTATCATGTTAGTGATAGTAACCGGGTCCGATGGCTTAACGTGCTCTGCGAGGCACGGGGGTGCAACACCACCAACTTCCTAACTCCGGGCTAGAACTGAGAATTTCTAGTCTAGCAAATTATATTGCCCATCGCCGGTCCACTACTGAGCAAGAGTCTCCTCTCATTGTGAGAAGAGTTTTGGTCATAGTCCAGACCACGCTGGCTAAGTGCGGATTGGCAGACTTGACACTTTGACCTGAAAGATGACTATCGTTTCCTAAAGATGTTTTCCTTCACCTTCAAAGTAAGTGATATTTAATTTCATAAGTATACCTATGACTCGAGTAAAGTTATGTGGTGCGTGCCCGGGGATCGAACCCCCAGCCTCCCGTATAGGAAGCTAAGCTAAACGAACGTATAATTGGATATTACTCAAAATAAATATAGTCACAGTACTTCACTGCCGATTAAAAAAGTCTTTAAACTCAACTCTAATACTTTAATTTGTTTCAAACTCTACCTACGCTAGAACCAAGCAGAGCTTCTGTTAACTCTATAGTTAAGTATAATGTATTAGATTATTTCACTGTCATGCCTCAACGAAGACAACAATGTTGCTATTAATCATTTTTTATACAAACATTAGACTTCGCGTGAGAATAAAATATAGGTTTCTAAACCGATAAAAAATACTCCGCCGCATGCGAATGCGTTTAACCATCGCTATTAGAAAATCAATTTCATTAAATGCCATACTATGTTTTATCCAATACATCTTATTGCAATCACTAATCAATAATCTTTATTAATATATATGTCACCGTAAGATTGTAAAAACCGTTAGATTATAATCTTACTCGCCAAATTGTAAACTGTCGACAGATTGTGAACCGTTCAATGTTCTGAGTGACAATTTTTGAAATATTAATTGTATTTACGTTTTCTTGTGTCTTTCTTCTAGGTTAGGTTAGGGTTCGACATATGTAATCGGGTAGTGCCCGGATTCAAATCGGGCACTTAGGTTATATCGGGTTAATATACCTAGCAGATTACAATCTACCGAAAAATATTGCGTTTAATTGTAATCTTTCGATTATAATCTAACAGTTTATACAATCTTACGGTGACATATATAAATCACGTGTCACGTTGTTTGTCCGCGATGGACTAGTTAACTACTTAACCGATTTTAAATTAAATTTGCACACCGTGTGCAGTTTGATCCAACTTGAAAGATAGGATAGCTTACATCTTAATTTATAGCCGCAATATTATTATCTACAAACGTTTGCGAGTCAATGGTCACTGAGGGTCGCCATATTGATTTTAGTTGGTTTTGAAAAGACAAGGCGACAACGTCAGGTGTGTAACGTTTAAATGAATAGGTATGTATAACAAGTCATAGTTTAAAAATTTAAAAAACACGACTGCCCTGCCGAAAAAGTTAAAAATCTAAATATATCTAGTTAATCTAGAATCTTATCCACATTTTTATAAAATGATATTTTTTCGTGAATCACTGGATATTGAACTATAGTGTTATATATTTTAGGAATCTACTCATCATTTTCTAGATGATGATTATATAGTTAATCTTATTTTCGATTTTTTTTTCAACTTTAGTCTTTAATGCGGGACCATGGTCACCACATAAATTTTTAAAATTTTACTAGCCTATGTCACCCGGAATAAGCTAGGGATTCTAACGATACCTCATTTGTCAAAATCGGTTCAGGCGTATAGAATTTATGGTGGAATATACAAACTCACATACATACATGAACCCTGAAAACAATATACTCCTTTTTTCAGGCAGTCGTATAATAATAAGTTATAAAGATTAATAATATCGCAGTGCTTAATGTAAAACCTGATTTTTTGCCCAGTGCCCACTGCCTACATTGGGTATGGATTAATAATTATGATTATTAGTGCTACCCGTGCGAAGCCCGGGCGGGTCGCTAGTATCTTATAAATCACCTTGCTACTATGACTAGCGCACTAATACAATTAAGGCGCAAAGCACACCGGCAGATCTGAGGCGGTGTATTTCCTGATGACAGGTCAAACTAAGATTTATTTACATTTAAATACAAGTCCCGCGGCAAGTCTAGGTCGCTGGTAATTTAATATTATCACAGCTAAAATGGACTACCAACAATTAACCATACCAATATATTATACCGCCATTAACAGTCTATACAATTCACAATTAAAAAAATTTAAAAACACGACTGCCCTGCCAAGAAACGAACAAAAAAGTTAAAAATCTAAATTAATCTAGTTAAATTAGAAACATATTCACATTTTTATTAAATTATATTTTTTGTGAATCACTGGATATTGAACTATAGTGTTATATATTTTTTGAATCTACTAATCGTTTTCTAGATGATGATTATATAGTTAATCTTATTTTCGTATATTTTTTTTCAACTTGAGTCTTTAATGCGGGGCCATGGCCACCCCTAATTTTTTTTAAAATTTTACTAGCCTATGTCTCCCGGAATAAGCTAGGGATTCTAACGATACCTCATTTGTCAAAATCGGTTCAGGCGTATAGAAGTTATGGTGGAATATACAAACTTACATACATACATACATACATGAACCCTGAAAACAATATACCTACCCCTTTTTTCAGGCAGTCGTATAAAAAACCCGCGACCAATGTGTGTTTGAATTATATATAATTCGATTAAAATTCTGTTTATCCACGTGTCTGTATTCTGTGGAAACTAATGGAGTTCACACACGCCATTGCCGATAGACTAAACAATATGAACTGTGGTTTACATACATACATGAACCCTGAAAACAATATACTCCTTTTTTCAGGCAATCGTATGAAAATAATATATCTGGTAGACCGTGTAAGGACTAGGTTTTCTTAACTTTAAGACCTATCTCTGTACCGATATTCCTGTGAATAAACTATTATTTATTAGCTAAGTAGTTAGTTACCTACTTAAAGTTATCAGTAAAACTATTCCACTTTATTTGCATACCTATCCACTAATCAGTCCAATCAAAGAGACGTCAGAATTAATCGTACATACTATAATAAATAGCCTTATCGCGAATTAATCACTGGCCTAATACTTATATTTTTTTCTTACTTTTTTAATTACGCACGTTAATTGAAACGCGCGTCGCACGTGTTCTTTCACGCTTATAAAGCTTTGCTAATGAACTATTGTTTATTTTAATATTTTTTATAGCTGTAGCATATGTTTTAATACACGTTAAGGCACGTATTTGATATTATTACAGCGTCTTAAATTCAAATTCAAATGTTTTTATTCAAATAATGAAAGTGAAAGAAAATATTATTTATTCAACGTATCAGTAAAGTAGAGTAAATAAACTTTTATAATGACCGCTTTTGAAAAGTCTAGTGAACCCACCACTGGATCGGAATGCCAGCTAGAAACTGCTTGTTTAAAAATTTACAATAATAATATATTTTTTTCGTAATATAGTTAGTAGACTATCTAGACTATCTATCTATATATTAAGTATCTTAGGGCCCGCATAAGTAGACTAAGTAGAGTCAAGCCTTTTTGCGTACTATCTAAAGTTAGCTTTACTACTTACTTGGACATACTTCTACCGCAATTATGTTATACTAACAAATAAAATACGGAAGCAATAAGACAAACGCCATGCTGTGCAGTGTACTTTGCCAAATTAAATAAATCATAGGGTTGTTATCACGAAAGAGGCTTCGCCTCGGATCCGCCGGTGAGCATTGCGCCTTAGTTAGTAATTACTAAAGTGCCTAACTTGAACCATGCATCACCGTGCTGCTAAAGTGCAGATCGGCAAACTTTACACACCTTTGAGAACATTAAGGAGAGCTCTCAGGCGTGCAGGTTTCCTCAAGATGTTACCTTCACTGGCAAAGCAACTAATAACTAGATATTTAAACATCGGAAAACATCGGTGTGTGCATGGCAGTATGGATTCAGAAGTTATGAGGCTCTGACAGACGGCCGTCCATATGTCAGAGCCTTATAACTTTCGGACAGACAGACGGACAAGTAACTATCCAATTCAATTTTATTTATTTGTGAATAGAGTACATTTGAGGTGGTATCAGTATACAAGTGCTATTCTATCAGTGTGGTGTACAAATGTCTTAGAGGACATTGTTCCGTCCCCATACAAAGAACCAACAGTCACAAAACATTGATTACTGGGTTCAAATAAATACCTTTTTATACTTGAGAGCAGATTAAAACAACGGACACTTGCTAAGAAATGACTTATTACCAAAAATATTTTTAATTTTGAGGTTATTTCAACTTTCACAATCAATCTACTTGAACAATTAAATACCATCTTTACCCAATTGTAATAGAGCTGTAAACAGTATGTAGATAAGAAAAGATTCGCCGTAGTTCATCAAAAATATTACAGATGGCGTTAGATATATGAAATTATTGTACTTTCAATAGATGGCGTTGCGAGATTCAGAATATTAGGCTCTTGATCTGAGATACTAGGGCACTTAGGACTTTCAGCTGCTTTTATCTTGTTTCTTACGATACGGAACTAACGGTGGTATTGCATATTATTTTAACCTGTAATTTATTGATCAGTGGTTAATAGAGAGACGGAAACATGTAGTAATCAATTTAATACCCATTTATTTATTTTGTAATTAATTTGAAGTGTCCGAATTCTAATATGTGAAATAAAGGTTATAAAATAAGCTAAGAATTACTGTATATATGAAACACATGTTGATTCTTAGGCGAATTTGGTCAATGTCAAATAAAATTAGAATTATTTAGGTACATATTTGATTAGGTACATATTTTATTTAGGTACATATTTGATATTTGTACTTAGATACATAAATAATCCTAAATACAATTTTTAATAGAATTTATAACAATTTTATAACTTTACTTTAAAATAACGTTGAAATGCCGCTTTGGAGTCTGAGAGGAGTTCTTATATGCTAGCCAAATCTCCGCTAAGCTCAGTCACTTATAACTTGTGAGTAAAATATAGGTGTAATAATAATGCCCTCCCGACCGATATTAAAGTGCACATGTATGTGCGCAAACACAGGTGCACTCTCAGTTCCTTCACTCTGATAGCCCGATGGGACGGAAAATCTGACACGAAAGGCGGAGGAGTGACGGCTTTTACGTGCTCTCCGAGGCACGGGGGTGAAACACCACCATTTTCCTAGCTCCGGACAAGTTACTGTCTACCCTCACTTCTAACCTGTGCCCGCCATATAGTCCGAACCTCGGACGAAATCAATAAGAGACCGCTGTCTTAACCACAATGCTGTCACTGCTGTCTATCCACGTTCTCTCTCTGCGCCGTATCCTTCATTACTGAGGGTCGTGACCCCTTTCCATTAATCAAAGACGAGTTTTCTTGGGGATAATAATGCGGTGGGTTCCAACTTCCTTTTGCATACGAGTCGACTAAGAGTATTTAAACTCTTAGGTTTTCTTTGCAACGATTATTATCAGATGTTAGTCATAACAACCGGGACCGATGGCTTTAGTGCTCTCGAAGGCAAGGAGGAAACAAAAAGGTCAAATTGGAAATGCCAAATTCGGTCACCCATCCAGTCACCGACTTGGGTCAACGTTGCTTCACATTCGCAATCAACTGATACGCGCGGCCTAATGCTCTCGAAGGCAAGTAGGAAACGAAAAGGTCAAATTGGAAATGCCAAATTCGGTCACCCATCCAGTTACCGACTTGGGTCAACGTTGCTTAACATTGCTTAACATTGCTTAACATTGCTTAACGTTGCTTAGCATTGCTTAACAATCGCAATCAACTGATATGCATTGTCAACTAGGCCACTCATCAGTGGCGTGCACAGTTTGAAGCTAACGTAGGCATTAGTTAATCAGATTGCCGACTGTCGTGATGAAAAATGAGCATTGACGTGATTTCCATTTGGGTAAGCGGTGCTTTCATGCCTCTATGAACTGCACGCCACTGCCATTCATCCCTCAATCTCTCAATCTTACTATCCACGTACATATATTAAGTTTATGAAGAGACAGTAAGTACAGCGCTTCAGACAAAATACATCGAAATAGTCGCGTTGAAATGAAAATTCCATTCCTAAGTCGTAATTTCCATTTGGGTAAGCGGTGCTTTCATGCCTCTATGAACTGCACGCCACTGCCACTCATCCCTCAATCCCCCAATCTCACTATCCACGTACGTATATTAAGTTCATGAAGAGACAGTAAGTACAGCGCTTCAGACAAAAGACATCGAAATAGTCGCGTTGAAATGAAAATTCCATTCCTAAGTCGTAATTTCCATTTGGGTAAGCAGTGCTTTCATGCCTCTACGAACTGCACGCCACTGCCACTCATCCCTCAATCCCCCAATCTCACTCTCCACGTACGTATATTAAGTTCATGCAGATACAGTACAGCGCTTCAGACAAAAGACATCGAAATAGTCGCGTTGAAATGAAAATTCCATTCCTAAGTCGTAATTTCCATTTGGGTAAGCAGTGCTTTCATGCCTCTATGAACTGCACGCCACTGCCACTCATCCCTCAATCCCTCAATCTCACTATCCACGTACGTATATTAAGTTCATGCAGATACAGTACAGCGCTTCAGACAAAAGACATCGAAATAGTCGCGTTGAAATGAAAATTCCATTCCTAAGTCGTAATTTCCATTTGGGTAAGCGGTGCTTTCATGCCTCTATGAACTGCACGCCACTGCCACTCATCCCTCAATCCCTCAATCTCACTATCCACGTACGTGTATTAAGTTCATGAAGCGCTGTCTTCAGACAAAAGACATCGAAATAATCGCGTTGAAATAAAAATTCCATTCCTAAGTCGTAATTTCCATTTGGGTAAGCGGTGCTTTCATGCCTCTACGAACTGCACGCCACTGCCACTCATCCCTCAATCCCTCAATCTTACTATCCACGTACGTGTATTAAGTTCATGAAGCGCTGTCTTCAGACAAAAGACATCGAAATAGTCGCGTTGAAAGTTTCAAAAGTCACTCAACTACTTTTACATGCAAAGCGAACGAAACTTTAATTGGTGCTCTTTCTAAAGCCTATTAGATATTCTAACTGAGTTTCGGATATGAAGTACCTAGGCGCGGATTTTTTACTTCCTCCATATTGTAGCAGGTGCTTGTAGTTAGTTATTTATAGCTAGCGAATGTCCGCGACTTCGTCTGCGTGGTTTGAGGTTTTTCGGTTCCCGCGGGGACTTTTTAATTTTCCGGGATACAAAGTAGCCTATGTGCTATTCCAGACTATAATCTATCTCTGTGCCAAATTTCAGCCGGATCCGTTCAGCCGTTGGGGCGTGATTGGGTAACAAACACCCATACATCCATACATCCACACATCCATACATCCATACATCCATACAGCCATCCAAACTTTCGCATTTATCCACTACAAGTTAGCCCTCATCTGATGGTAAGTGATGATGTAGTCTAAGATTGTAGCCCCTACCTGTTAGAGGCATGGTAGTTATATCCGTACCCCTATTCGGTTTCTACACGGCATTGTACTGGAACGCTAAATCGCTTGGCGGCACATCTTTGCCGGTAGGATGGTAACCAGCCACGGCCGAAGCCTCTCACCAGGCCAGACGAAGAAAAATTCAAAAATAATAAATTCCCAAATTGACCCAGCCGGGGATCGAACCCGGGACCTCCGCACGTTAAGGCAACAGCGCTCAACACGCCGCCAGGGAGGTCGTCAAAAACCTAGCTTTAGGTAATCTGTATTTACTTATCTACATTTAGTAAAAAGTTACGTTAAAACAAGCCGTTGGGTGTCGTCGGACATCCTGTAAGAACATAGTAACTTTCGCGTTTCTGTTAAAACAAATAAAATTAAGAATTTCGTGAGAAGGACTCGAACCTGCGACATCAACGAATATGCGCCTCTTTTCCCGCTGAGCTACTGAGTTCAAACTGTCAACATGAACTAAATAAAATAATTACATACTCTATTTCTCCTTATATACACTGGAAGCATAGAGACAAAATTTAAAGTTTTTTATCACGTACGATTATCTAGACTAGGCCTCGTATTTCTTCCTGAAAAAAAACAACAAACTATGTTTTAAAAAATCGACTTTTAAGAACCTAATTAGTTACACTCTCACGACAATGACGTTTCGTCAAGTGTGTAGAAACTAGAAACTGATTAGAGGTAGGTATAACTGCCCTACCAGGTCAACCTGCTATTAAATTAGACTGCATCATCTCATAATATACAGGTGAGATCGAAGTTAAGGATTAAAAGAAAACTTGAGATAGATTAAAAATCTACCAAGTTTCGGTGACATTATTCGATTGTACATTGCAGGAGCAACCTGCTCCTAGGCGTTCCGGGAGGACCTGGGAACCCACTGCATTATTAACCCAAGAAAACCCCTACCATTCCCATTTCATTTTCCATCCTTTGTGGGGTCGAGTGTACGCTTTTATAATATGGTTCCCAAAGAGTTTCTGGATTTGCCATTACATAGATTTAAAGACTGTGTTAAACAGCATTTGTTAAGTCGAGGTTATTACACTATCGATGATTTTATTAACGACAAAGTTGCATGGAAGCCACCGGCCTCGCATCCAGTGACCCACAAGTCAGTGTAATACTTGTAACGTATGTGTTGTGTTGTCTACATATTGTGACCTTTTCTTTTCTATGATAAGAGCAACTGCTGAGTTTCTTGTCTTGAGAGAATCATCTTTCCGAAACGGTGGTAGTCTTAAAGTTTCATAAGTGACACAAGTTGTCTGTTTTATCCACCACCACCACCACTACAGCCCATTAACGTCCCACTGCTGGGCACAGGCGTCCACTCTCATGGGAGACAGGGAATTAGAGCTTAGCCCCACCACGCTGCTCCAATGCGGGTTGGCGGGCTTAAACGATTATTATCATGTTAGTGATAATAACCGGGACCGACGGCTTAACGTGCTCTCCGAGGCACGGGGGTGAAACACCGCCAACTTCCTAACTCCGGGCTATTACTGAGAATTCCTAATCGGAAAACCCATTATGGCCCGACCCGGGACTCGTACTCGGGACCACGTCGGCCGCAGTCAAACATACTAACCACTACACCAACGACGCAGTATTTATTTTATCATTATACGATTAATGGAAAGAGGTCATGACCCTCAGCAAAGAGGAATACGACGCAGAGAGAGAGGAATTCGTAGCTGAAGATTAGCTAGAAGCTAGAGCATCGCATCATGAGATTTAAGAAACACGCCGAAATTCCACCAACCCAGTTGCAACACTCATAAAAAAAACAAAGGGAAACATAAAACTAAAACTTCAAAAGCGATTGTTAACAGTTTAGGTAAGTACCATTTTTCGAAACGCTGTTAATTTTAAACTCAATAGCACAAACATTCACTTATCTATGCTTATTGCAATGCTAATTGTACTGGAACAATATCCTTTTGTTAGAAAGACCCAGTTTTAGTTCGCAAATACTAAATTACTCTTACATTATAGAACAATGGGTATATAATGTTGGTACCTATTCGAAATGTGAAATGTTGCCACCACGGAATACCTAGGTAATGCCTAGGTATAGAAGTGAGTGTAACAAAACCTGGCTGCATTCAAAGGGCATTCCTAACAAGAGCCAGTTGCCACCTGCCACTCACTGCAGATTTTTAAGCTATTCTCATTACTGAGCACGGATTTGGCCATAGTTCACCACGCTAGTCAAGTGCGGATTGGTAGATTTCACACACCTTGGACAACATTATGAAGAACTCTTGGGCATGCAAGTTTCCTTACGATGTTTTTCATATAAATCAAGTGCTAGCTGATGCCCCTAACTTCGTCGGCGTAGTTTAAGTTTTTGTATGATTCCCTCGAGAACTCCTTCATTTTCAGGGATGAAAAGTAGTCTATTTCACTCTCCAGGTCCTCAACTATACCGAAGCCAAAAATCACGTCGATCCCTTGCTCCGTTCTGGCGTGATTGAAGGACAAACCAATAAACAAACACACAAAAACACTTTCGCATTTATAATATTAGTATGAAACGCACGTAGGTGTAATTTTGAAAAGTTATTGGGGATCGAACCCTCGACCTCCCAAGTACGAAGCCGGACATCTTAACCACTAAAGCTATCACCGCTTTTTAGCGAGTCACTAGGTACAAAACCTGGTTTCATGAACTAACAAAACTAACACTCAAAGGGCATTCTCAATAAGACGCTAGTTACTGACGGATGGCAGACTATGCTATGGTTTCCTAGAAGAGTGATGCTTTCATACCTACTGAAGGCACAAAATACACTGAAGGCTTATCTATAGACGTTATATAATGTCAAACTCCTTCTCTAGGAAACCACACTTATTTATCCTACCCAGAAGAATAAATATAGGACGCTGTTCACGATGGATCGACGATATGAGCTGGTTTATACCATGAATTAAGACAATAAAGGCTAGATTTTGTTCCGGAAAATTAAAGCCGCAGAGAATGAACAACCTTAGGCAATTTACGCGAACGAACTCGCGGGTATCACCTAGTTAATCTATAGGCCAGAGACCTAGGTACAAACTGGCAGATTATATGGCTAGTCCTACGCAATTAGTACACAGAGATCGTGAAATGTCAAAAGCTACTTAGCGGCTTAAATTCGCTCTAACTACTGTAATAGAGATAACTAAAGTATCTAGTTTTTCTTGCACTACTTTAACAAAAATACTTTACAATTCATAATTAAAAATATTAAAAACGAACTAAAAAGTAAAAAATCTAACTCAATCGAGTTAAATTCTAAAATCTTTCACACATCACACAAATCACATTTTTATTAAATTATATTTTTTTGTGAATCACTGGATGTTGAACTATAGTGTTGTATATTTTTGGAATCTACTCATCATTTTCTAGATGATGATTATGTAGTTAATGTTATTTTCGGATATTTTTTTTCAACTTTAGTCTTTAATGCGGGACCATGGTCACCCCATCAAATTTTCTTAAAATGTTACAAGCCTATGTCACCCGGAATAAGCTAGGGATTCTAACGATACCTCACTTATCGAAATCGGTTCAGGTACATAGAAGTTATGGTGGAATATACAAACTCACATACATACATGAACCCTGAAAACAATATACTCCTTTTTTCAGGCAGTCGTATAAAAAGTACAAAAGAACAAGAAACCTCTTCTTAACTATTTAATAATATGGGTAGTATTAATAGTAGCTACTATGAATTTTTAAGTGGAGCTCCAGAAAAACTATCACGTCCGCAGAAAAAAAAATAGAGAATAAAAAAAAATTGTTCACCGTGGCAAAAAATGTTAGGACCCTTTTTCACGAGGCAAAATATTTACACAACAAATAAAAGAATCACCGCCCGTCCTTCCGACTGAACTAAATTCCTAAGGGCAAAAGCAGACGGGTTTACGAGTTACGACCGAAACAATTATATGAAAATGTCGTTTAGTCACATACCAATGTTGTTATATTTTGTGGAATAAAAAATATCATAATTTTTTTTGTCTAATATCGCTTGTGAAGTGACTTATCGAAACATGACAGGCAGATTTATTCATTTTGGCACTTAACGTCTTACTATAAAAAAAAACTAGTGTAATTAACTAATGACTAAAATGTAGTTTTGACAGTTTTTATTTGGGACATGTGTCAATGTGTAAAATAAGCACGCGATTAAAGTTTGTTTAAATTTTATTGAGGCTGTTAAGTCTATTGACCTATTACGTTAAACTTGTAAAGAGAACAAATTCGATATTTCTTTGTATGTCTGTATTAACGTTTTCCTATTGTTGTATTAAATTGGTTTTATTTAAACATAATTGTTACATGAAATACTTGATTCACTAAAAATGTTTTAGACTAAAATTCAAATATTATTAATTTATTAATACCGAATTAATGAATTATTAATATCACACGAATCAGTATTTTTATTGCGACAACTTATTTATTTATTTGATTTAGAATTTATATTATATTTTAGTTATTTAATCCCGCCCTAAATTTCATGAATGTTTAGACTCCTAGATAACAACGGGTAAATTAAAAGGTCCTACTGTCAGATATAAAATATTATTTTAAGTCTAATATTTACTTCTTATGTGTAGTAACATAATTAAATTTATTATGATAATTTTCCAATGGATTTATGATGTAGAAACAAACGTTCTTTGGCGTAAAGTTGGAAACATTTTATATGATTATTCCCGTGAACATATAAATATATATACCTACTACCCATTTCATGTAGACCAACTATAATATAGTTATGCGCTTATAAATCATACTAATATTATAAATGCGAAAGTGTGTTTGTTTGTTGGTTTTATGGTTTATTGGTTTGTGGGTGTGTTGGTTTGTCCTTCAATCACGCCACAACGGAGCAAAGAATCGACGTGATTTTTGGCATGGGTATAGTGGAGGACCTGCAGAGTGACATAGGCTACTTTTTATCCGGGAAAATTAAGGAGTTCCCGCGGGAATCAAAAATCTGAAACAACGCGGATGAATTCGCAAGCATCAGCTAGTTCAGTAATAAACTGTTGCTTAACATTAAGTTATATTCAATTATATTTTCGATTGAAATAAAATTTATGTTAAAACAAGTCAAAAATAGTAATTTACAGCTATAAGTATTATTAAATAGGCGTCTAAAATGAAATCGCGCGTCTGATAGCGGCTTAAGCCGCGGTGAAGGGTGAGACAATGTT
Source organism: Erebia palarica (assembly GCA_964035005.1). Lineage (NCBI taxonomy): Eukaryota > Metazoa > Arthropoda > Insecta > Lepidoptera > Nymphalidae > Erebia > Erebia palarica. The sequence continues at coordinate 34,523,075 of OZ035986.1, read as the reverse complement.
ACGAACCTATCTCACCAAACAGCTGAGCTTCTTAACCTTCGCAAAGCGTTCTCAGTCTTATTATAAGCGAATAGAGTTGAATTTATTTTGATTATTGTCTGAAATAAATGCGGATCATTCAATATTCGAATGTTGTTCTCAAATTTAAATTGACGTTCATCAAATTAGGTAGGTATAATGTTAATAACATTAAAATAAATAATCAATTAATTATTAAATATTATTTAAAAATATATTTGCTTGGGTCGTTTAAGCGAAGTTATTACTTTTTAGGTTATTGGTACTCATACCGGGTATTATAATATTAATAAAAAATATTGAATTAAAATGTCATGGATCACGAACTAGGTAAGTAAGTTAGTACCATGTATAGCAGCGAGTCGTGGATGGAATTGCAAAACAAATATAAATAATAGATTAGTAACCATTAATAATTACTCAAGTATATGGTAAGAATAAACAGCAGGCGATTTAATTTGTTTTTAATAACCCCACCCGTATCGCCATTCGCAACATTGTCATTGATGGTTGCGCGTTTTTTAATTCCCCTTTCCCTGTTTTGTAATTTTTAGTTTAATGAGTTAAGATGCCTATATATGGGAATTGTGTTTTATTGCTAAAAATAATTCATCATTCGCAAACTGAGCAGGTTAATTCAGTTTGTATTTTAGCTGGGAATTGGGGCCTAATTTATGTAAACACTTTTTAACGTACATCGCTTCGGTATATAATTGGAAAATTGCGAAAATTAACTAAACAGCGGCGCTGGGTGTGTTCGAAACGAAACATTATAAAATAAAAGTATATTTTATAACGTATTTAATTGGAAAATTCCGAAAATCACCTAGGTATATAAATCTATGTAGGTACTTCTAAACAGTGGCGTTGTGTGTGTATTAGCTTCGAAACGAAACAAAAAATAAAAGTATGGACATTAATTGTAAAAGTTTCCGAAATGGGGGAGGACGGCGGGAAAAGCGAAACCGTAAAAACGTGTCGCCAAGCGATTAGGCGTTCCGGTACGTATGGGTTTTATATAACTGGCATTCCCCTAACAGGTTAGCCCGCTACCATCTTCACTTACCATCAGGTGAGGGCTAACTTGTAGTGGATTTAAAAAAAAATGCCCTGTTTTTATTCAACTCGTATGCCCTTTTTTTATTCCACTAAGAGATAGTCCTTGACTGCGATCTCACCTAATGGTAGCTAGACGGTAGCGGGCTTACCTGTTTGGGGTAAGACAGTTATATTAAAATCCATACCCCTAATCGGTTTCTACACAGCAACGTGGAACCTTAAAACTAACAGGTCAGCCCGCTACCATCTTCACTTACCATCAGGTGAGATCACAGTCAAGGGCTAACTTGTAGTGGATTTAAAAAAAATGTCAAACTCGTATGCCCTTTTTTATTCCACTAAAAGCCCCTAATGGTAAAATATAATATTCACTATAATTCTCACCTAATGGTAGCTAGACGGTAGCGGGCTTACCTGTTTGGGGTAAGACAGGGTACTGTGGGGCGGTGTGTGTGGAGCGGTGTAGCGTGGAGCGGTGTAGCGTGGAGCGGCGTGGAGTGGTGCAGAGCAGTGTGGAGCGGACTCACCCGTTCCTCCTCGCGGATCATCTCGGCGATGCCGGGGCGGATGTCGACGTCGTCGGCGTGCAGCGGCGCGGGCGCGTCGGGCGGCGCGTGCAGCAGGTCGGCGGGCGAGGCGCGCGGGCTGGGCGGCGCGCTGCGCTCGCCGGAGCGCCGCCGCGGCCGGCCCGCGCCCGGCGACGCGGACGGCTCCCGGCTGCGGGCGCGCTTGCCCGGCCGCCCCCCCGCGTCCGCGCCCTCCGCCCCGCCGCCCGCGCGCAGCACCGCGTGCTCCCCGCTCACGTCCGTCAGCCCGCGGATCTTCAGCATCTCCGCCACCTTCAGCAGCGCCGCGATCTGGTCCTGCGACACGTTGATCTCCCCGCGGTACATGAAGTCCACCACCGCCTTCAGGTCGGCGAACTTGATGTCGCGCATGATGATGATCGGGTGGCGGCACGGGTTGTCCATGAACAGCGCCTGGAAGTACGGGCTGCACGCGGACAGCACCACCTTGTGCGCCTTCAGGCTGCGGCCCTCGCACGCGAGCGTCACGTCCACGAAGGACTCGCTCTGCAGCAGCTGGTCGAAGCAGGTGGCGAGGTTCGACTGGTAGTTGTTCCAGCGCAGGCAGAACTGCTGCGGGGAGCCGTCGGCGTCCCGGCCGTCCGTCGGCGCGGATTCCTCCTCGGCCGGCATCCTAGCGGCGAGCGCGCATCTGCAACGAACGCGGGAGTGTGGAGCGACGCGAGCACCGCGGACGACGACTCGCGAGCCACTGAGCGGCGGCGTGCGGCGGCGGGGCGCGCGGGCGGGGCCGGGGGCGGGGCGCGCCGCGGGCGAATGGCCGCCGCGCCCCGCCCCCGGCGCCGCCCCGCCCCGCCCGCGCGCGCATCGATCCCGCGGCGCCCGCGCACACCGCGCGCACCCCACCCGGCCCGAGCGCGCGGCTCTGGACGCCGCACTGGCCAAAATAAAAAAAATTACCTCTCACTATTTGAGAATGTAATTTTTTTTTTATTTATTTATTGCCTTTAAAAAATATCTAAAATTACACCACAATTTTGCAGACCAAAGCACTAGATTATTACCTCGCACTACTTGAGAATGTATTTTTTTTAATGCCTTTAAAAATATCTAGATTTACACCACAATTTTGCAGACCAAAGCACTAGACTATTACCTCTCACTACTTGAGAATGTATTTTTTTTTAATGCCTTTAAAAATATTTAGATTTACACCACAATTTTGCAGACCAAAGCACTAGACTATTACCTCTCACTACTTGAGAATGTATTTTTTTTAATGCCTTTAAAAATATCTACAATTACACCACAGTTTTGCAGACCAAAGCACTAGACTATTACCTCTCACTACTTGAGAATGTATTTTTTTTAATGCCTTTAAAAATATCTACAATTACACCACAGTTTTGCAGACCAAAGCACTAGACTATTACCTCTCACTACTCGAGAATGTATTTTTTTATTTAATTAATGCCTCTAAAAAAATAGTATTTTTTTAATGCCTTTAAAAATATCTAGATTTACACCACAATTTACCAGAATTAGGTACTAGAAGAGCGTTTTTAAGTTTGATAAAGAGTAGCCGATTTGATTGTGTTGTCATCATCCCCATTATGCACTACCTTAATTGTTAAAAAACTTTTTCACACAAATACGAGTGGGTATATTGGCTGATTGGAAAAAGGGTTAATAAATGGATTTGTGATAAGTAGAGCTGTCACTGGTAATATTGACAATTAATGAATGTACATACTTGTATATTTCGTAGGTATTTTTATTTATTTTACTCAATGCCTTTCAAAAAAATATCTAAAATTACACCAAAGCACTAGACTAAAAACACAGACTGGCGTTTGGAAATTGCAGCCCAAATAGACCGTAATCTGCGTTAGGGCTGACAAAATTGGATATTATCTATCTACAGGTTAGCACGCTACCATCTTAGACTGTATAATCACTTACCATCAGGTGAGATCGCGGTCAAGGGCTAACTTATAGTGGATATAAAACTATTTCTACCTACTTAGTTACCCACTACCAATTTATTTATTACAAAACGTTTTCACGCAAATACGAGTGGGCATATTGGCTGATTGGAAAATGCCTTAATAAATGGATTTCTAATAGGTAGAGCTCACATTTGTAATATTGACAATTTATAAATCTACTTATTTGTATTTCTACCTAGTTATCCACTAACAATTTATTTATTATAAAACTTTTTCACACAAATACCTACGAGTGGGTATATTGGCTGATTGGAAAATGCCTTAATAAATGGATTTCTGATAGGTACAGCTATCTTTGGTAATATTGACAATTTATGAATCTACTTATTTGTATATTACGGAGGTAGATAGGTATTTTTATTTATTTATTTATTTTATTTAATGCCTTTAAAAAAAATATCTAAAATTACACCACAATTTTGCAGCCCAAATAGACCGTAGTCTACGTTATGGCTGACAAGAAGATTGAATTATAATTATCTATTCCTAGAAGGTATAACAATTGGAGAGAAGAGTGGCCCAGGACAACGCATATCAGTCGGTTGCGATCGTTAAGCAACGTTGACCCAAGTCCGTAACTGGATGGGTAACTGAATTTAGAAGTTTTTGAGCTTTTCGTTTCCTCCGTGCCTCGGAAAGCACGTTAAGTCCCGGATTATTATCACTAAAATGTGATAATAATCGTTAATAAAACCTAAGAGTTTTAATACTCTGATGTATTATGTGGAAGGACGTGGGGACCCACCGCTTTAATATCCTTTTATTAATGGAAAGGGGTCACGACCCTGAGTAATGAGGAATACGTCTCAGACAGATTTTTAATTATTTACTACCTAGTTAGTTAATATTCTTGCCACCAACCAATTTGGTAATATAAGTTTGTGGAACTATCTGACGACCTCCGTGGCGCAGTGTGTAGCGCTGTTGTCTTAACGTGCGGAGGTCCCGGGTTCGATCCCCGGCTGGGTCAATTTGGGAATTTATAATATCCGAATTTTCCCTGGTCCGGCCTGGTGGGAGGCTTCGGCCGTGGCTACTTACCACCCTACCGGCAAAGACGTGCCGCCGTTTAGCGTTCCGGTACGATGGCGTGTAGAAACCGAAAAGGGGTATGGCTTTAATATAACTGCCATGCCCCTAACGGGTTAGCCCGCTACCATCTTAGACTGCATCACTTACCATCAGGTGGGATCGCGGTCAAGGGCTAACTTGTAGTGGATAAAAAAAACTATATAGGTATAGGTACCTAACTAGTATTTCACTTCAGAGTACTGTGCGTTACCTACATAAGTAGCGGTTAAGTTTAGGGGTTAAGTCTTAAGTATTGACTGTTACTTGAGAATGCGTTCTTAGCTGATATCGGTTCATTGACACGGGACAAAGTGAACTATAAGTACATAGAAAATAGTGTCAAATTATTGTATATGTAGGTATAAAATTAAAATTGCATTTTTAGATAAGACTAGCAGACTTGCCCGTGGCTTCGTCCGCGTGATATAAGTTTTTAAATTCCCTCGGGAACTCCCTAATAATATATAGCCTATGACCAGTGGCGTGCGGTTCATAGAGGCATAAAAGCACTGCCCACCCTGGGATATAGGTCAATGCTCATTTTCCATTATAACAGTCAGTGAATAGGTATTTTGACTGACTAATGCTTACCTCAGTGAATAGGTATTTTTCCCTAATAATATATAGCCTATGACCAGTGGCGTGCGGTTCATAGAGGCATAAAAGCACTGCCCACCCTGGGATATAGGTCAATGCTCATTATCCATTATAACAGTCAGTGAATAGGTATTTTGACTGACTAATGCTTACCTCAGTGAATAGGTATTTTTCCCTAATAATATATAGCCTATGACCAGTGGCGTGCGGTTCATAGAGGCATAAAAGCACTGCCCACCCTGGGATATAGGTCAATGCTCATTTTCCATTATAACAGTCAGTGAATAGGTATTTTGACTGACTATAATGCTTACCTCAGTGAATAGGTATTTTTCCCTAATAATATATAGCCTATGAGACCAGTGGCGTGCGGTTCATAGAGGCATAAAAGCACTGCCCACCCTGGGATATAAGTCAATGTTCATTTTCCATTTTAACAGTCAGTGAATAGGTATTTTGACTGACTAATGCTTACCTCAGTTTTGACTGACTAATGCTTACCTCAGTGAATAGGTATTTCTCCCTAATAATATATAGCCTATGACCAGTGGCGTGCGGTTCATAGAGGCATAAAAGCACTGCCCACCCTGGGATATAGGTCAATGCTCATTTTCCATTATAACAGTCAGTGAATAGGTATTTTGACTGACTAATGCTTACCTCAGTGAATAGGTATTTTTCCCTAATAATATATAGCCTATGAGACCAGTGGCGTGCGGTTCATAGAGGCATAAAAGCACTGCCCACCCTGGGATATAGGTCAATGCTCATTTGCCATTATAACAGTCAGTGAATAGGTATTTTGACTGACTAATGCTTACCTCAGTGAATAGGTATTTCTCCCTAATAATATATAGCCTATGACCAGTGGCGTGCGGTTCATAGAGGCATAAAAGCACTGCCCACCCTGGGATATAGGTCAATGCTCATTATCCATTATACCTAACAGTCAGTGAATAGGTATTTTGACTGACTAATGCTTACCTAAGTGAATAGGTATTTTTCCCTAATAATATATAGCCTATGACCAGTGGCGTGCGGTTCATAGAGGCATAAAAGCACTGCCCACCCTGGGATATAGGTCAATGCTCATTATCCATTATACCTAACAGTCAGTGAATAGGTATTTTGACTGACTAATGCTTACCTAAGTGAATAGGTATTTTTCCCTAATAATATATAGCCTATGACCAGTGGCGTGCGGTTCATAGAGGCATAAAAGCACTGCCCACCCTGGGATATAAGTCAATGTTCATTTTCCATTATAACAGTCAGTGAATAGGTATTTTGACTGACTAATGCTTACCTCAGTTTTGACTGACTAATGCTTACCTCAGTGAATAGGTATTTCTCCCTAATAATATATAGCCTATGACCAGTGGCGTGCGGTTCATAGAGGCATAAAAGCACTGCCCACCCTGGGATATAGGTCAATGCTCATTTTCCATTATAACAGTCAGTGAATAGGTATTTTGACTGACTATAATGCTTACCTCAGTGAATAGGTATTTTTCCCTAATAATATATAGCCTATGAGACCAGTGGCGTGCGGTTCATAGAGGCATAAAAGCACTGCCCACCCTGGGATATAAGTCAATGTTCATTTTCCATTTTAACAGTCAGTGAATAGGTATTTTGACTGACTAATGCTTACCTCAGTTTTGACTGACTAATGCTTACCTCAGTGAATAGGTATTTCTCCCTAATAATATATAGCCTATGACCAGTGGCGTGCGGTTCATAGAGGCATAAAAGCACTGCCCACCCTGGGATATAGGTCAATGCTCATTTTCCATTATAACAGTCAGTGAATAGGTATTTTGACTGACTAATGCTTACCTCAGTGAATAGGTATTTTTCCCTAATAATATATAGCCTATGAGACCAGTGGCGTGCGGTTCATAGAGGCATAAAAGCACTGCCCACCCTGGGATATAGGTCAATGCTCATTTGCCATTATAACAGTCAGTGAATAGGTATTTTGACTGACTAATGCTTACCTCAGTGAATAGGTATTTCTCCCTAATAATATATAGCCTATGACCAGTGGCGTGCGGTTCATAGAGGCATAAAAGCACTGCCCACCCTGGGATATAGGTCAATGCTCATTATCCATTATACCTAACAGTCAGTGAATAGGTATTTTGACTGACTAATGCTTACCTAAGTGAATAGGTATTTTTCCCTAATAATATATAGCCTATGACCAGTGGCGTGCGGTTCATAGAGGCATAAAAGCACTGCCCACCCTGGGATATAGGTCAATGCTCATTATCCATTATACCTAACAGTCAGTGAATAGGTATTTTGACTGACTAATGCTTACCTAAGTGAATAGGTATTTTTCCCTAATAATATATAGCCTATGACCAGTGGCGTGCGGTTCATAGAGGCATAAAAGCACTGCCCACCCTGGGATATAAGTCAATGTTCATTTTCCATTATAACAGTCAGTGAATAGGTATTTTGACTGACTAATGCTTACCTCAGTTTTGACTGACTAATGCTTACCTCAGTGAATAGGTATTTCTCCCTAATAATATATAGCCTATGACCAGTGGCGTGCGGTTCATAGAGGCATAAAAGCACTGCCCACCCTGGGATATAGGTCAATGCTCATTTTCCATTATAACAGTCAGTGAATAGGTATTTTGACTGACTAATGCTTACCTCAGTGAATAGGTATTTTTCCCTAATAATATATAGCCTATGACCAGTGGCGTGCGGTTCATAGAGGCATAAAAGCACTGCCCACCCTGGGATATAGGTCAATGCTCATTTTCCATTATAACAGTCAGTGAATAGGTATTTTGACTGACTAATGCTTACCTCAGTGAATAGGTATTTCTCCCTAATAATATATAGCCTATGACCAGTGGCGTGCGGTTCATAGAGGCATAAAAGCACTGCCCACCCTGGGATATAGGTCAATGCTCATTATCCATTATACCTAACAGTCAGTGAATAGGTATTTTGACTGACTAATGCTTACCTAAGTGAATAGGTATTTTTCCCTAATAATATATAGCCTATGACCAGTGGCGTGCGGTTCATAGAGGCATAAAAGCACTGCCCACCCTGGGATATAGGTCAATGCTCATTTTCCATTATAACAGTCAGTGAATAGGTATTTTGACTGACTAATGCTTACCTCAGTGAATAGGTATTTTTCCCTAATAATATATAGCCTATGAGTCCAGTGGCATGCGGTTCATAGAGGCATAAAAGCACTGCCCACCCTGGGATATAGGTCAATGCTCATTTTCCATTATAACAGTCAGTGAATAGGTATTTTGACTGACTAATGCTTACCCTAGCTTCAAGCCCTGTGCACGCCACTACTTATGAAACTCACAAATAATGTGGCGTCCTATTGGTACCTACCAGAATTTTCAAAATCGGTTCAGTAGATCCAGAGATTACCCCCTACAACGTCATAAACTCACTAACTGTACCTCTTTATAATATTAGTATAGATAAAAGATAGTTTAGACTCATTCGATGTGTTTTACTCGGTTAGTTCGTTGGGTTTAACGTCCCACTGCTGGGCACAGACCTCCACTCTCATGAGAGGAAGTTAGAGCTTAGACCCACCACGCTGCTCCAATGCGGGTTAGCTGGCTTTAACGGCTATTATCATGTTAGTGATAATAACCGGGACCGACGGCTTAACGTGCTCTCCGAGGCACGGGGGTGAAACACCGCCAACTTCCTAACTCCGGGCTATGAGAAATTCTAGTCAGAAAAACCCAGTACTTAATTATGGCCCGACCCGGGACTCGAATCCGGGACCTCGTCGGCCGTAGTCAAACATGCTAACCACTACCATACTGGACATACGTGTGATATATTAATTGAAATACGAGTATTTTGACGTGTGAAAGTCAGTCATGCCTAGTAATCTAGGCAATGGGGTGGTTTGTTGTATGGAGACCCCAACATTAAATCCTCAGCCGTTGAAACTTGGCAGGGGGAGACCCCCGCATTAAATCCTCAGTCGTTGAAACTTTCCCGGGTTGTAGTGTGGTATGAACCAATACTTATACAAAAATATCCAACAAAAAATATCCATCCGGAAATCGGGTTTTTATACCAAAAACTTAATATTTATGCCTGAATATTTTATCGATTTCTTTTTAAAATAATAGTATGTAGTATATTTACACTCAAAACCGAAATATCAAACGAAATAATCGATATTTAAACCGATTTTATTATCAAACCTGAACTGCGTTTACGCGATAATGTACCTTCCTGCTTTAACAATTGGGTATAGCATAAAATCCCTTACTTCCTTTATGATTTTTTATTGGATATTTATAATATACGTAGGTATAACTCTTGATATTTTATCATACTGTAAAGGTATGTTATTAAAATTATATAAATAAACTTATTATCAATAAAACATAAATCATATTGAGTTGATTTACACTGGTGCTAAGCCATATCAAAATATAATATGCATATTAAAATGTAAAAGTGTCTGGACAATAGGCATGATGACAGTAACCAAGAATCAATTAAATTATGAATTTATCTAATGAAATAGGATTCATGGATTATAAAAAACGTATTTAATTATCTATTTCGAATGAGATTGCTATTTATTTTAATAAAATAAAACTATAAAATATAGCAATCCGCCATATTGGATTAAACACCAAAAAGCGAATGACGTCACAATTGTTTGTTTTCGAGCTTTGACAATCGCACTATTGTTTACTGCACACTGCACAGAGTACATTGGTAATAACAATAGTGACGTCACAAACGACGCCATGACACCGGCGGGCGTTTTGGCGTGAATTTTAAAATTAAAATTTCAAATGCCGATTTTATCTACCAAACCTTATTTTTCGGCAGAAATAATATTTTTTTTCGAAATAGTAGATACTTCCGAACATAATATGACCATTTCTCAAAATCAGTCATCATCCCTATAGTTTGATGAATTAAGTATACTCTATTATATTAAACTTGTTATTATAATATTATGGCTGGGAGTTTGTGCCAAAATGTTTCTAGATATTTAAATTTACTATTAAATTTAGTATTTAGATTAGTAGGTGTTCAAATTTAATTCAAAATACTCTATCGCGTAACAATGCCATCAGCATTTCTATTCCTATCCGGTTCTTCGTAAAACACTGGAATAATGCTTACAATAGATATGTCACCGTAAGATTGTAAAAACCGTTAGATTATAATCTAACGCATTATTTTTCGGTAGATTGTAATCTGTTAGGTATATTAACCCGATAGAACGTACCTGATTATTTATGTCGAACCCTAACCTAACCTACATGAAACAAACAAGAAAACGTAAATACAATGAATATTTCAAAAATTGACACTCAGAACATTGAACGGTTCACAATCTGTCGACAGTTTACAATTTCGCGAGTTAGATTATAATCTAACGGTTTTTACAATCTTACGGTGACAGATACATTCCATGTATAACAAGTAAAAACGTATCACAATCATAAACACAGAGACTCTAAATCAAACACGCCGCATAAAAACGTTCGTCCGGTATTTTTTCATTATTTTACATCACTCATAAAGGTATGTGACGACAACTGCGGTCACGCGAGGGACGTCAAATTAAATTGTAGCATAAACTGGTCTAAATCGTAACCTCTAGTCGCAGTCTGAGAGATGCTGGACAGATCTGAGAACGGAAGCTAAGTATAAGTGAACCCGCGAACTTTGAGTAAACCAGTGAACTTTTATATTAAACACCATCTTGGGTAAAAAATTGATGCTAGACAATCGTGGACCTATGAGTAAACCAGTGAACTTTTATACTAAACACCATCTTGGGTAAAAAATTGATGCTAGGCAATGGAACTCAATAGTTCAAATAATATAATGTTAATGTGTCATTTTAAGGCAGATAAATAATTATTTTGAGATAGGATGGTAAGTACAAACTATCAAGCTATTTTTGTTTTAAATGGGTCTTGTATTTTACTCAGAGTTCTGTGGGAGCAAGGTAAGGCAAGGTATAAATTACTTATGGCAGTGTAAGGTATCGTCTGGCATAGGTACTTATCTGCATTGCCATGCGTGGTTAAGGTAAGTACTGGGTCTTCTGGCTAACGTTTATAAAATAATTTTCATATTCAATAGAGCCTACCTACATAAATACGTACTGTTCTTTAATTTAAAACTAGTGGGCCCGGCAGACGTTGTCCTGTCCTATTTTCCTCGCAATTTTTCCATATTTTCTCATCGTTTAAACCTTCCCTGGACTACGACAAACATTTCAAAACAAAATTCAGCTAAATCAACCCAGCTATTTTCGAGTTTTAGCGAGACAAACGAACAGCGATTGATTTTTATATATATAAGATTTTCAACTGCTATCCACGTAGGTACTTATTTCTTTAGCTACGTACGTTAGGTAAGGTACCTAGTGGTAAGTACCTCCCTCTGGCGCGGTGTTGAGCGCTGTCTTAACATGCAGAGGTCTCGGGTTCGATTCCCGACAGAGTTAATTTGAGTATTTTCCCCGGTCTTACCTGGTGGAAGGTTTCGGCCGTGGCTAGTTGCCACCCTACCGGCAAAGACGAGTTGTCAAATGATTTAGTGTTCCGGTACTATGTCGTGTAGAAACCGATAAGGGCTTAATATGACTGCCATATCCCTAACATGTTAGCCCGCTACCATCATAGACTGCATCATAACTTACCATCAGGTGTGAGATGCAGTCAACTTGTAGTGAACAAAAAATAAAAGAAATAAAGTGGGTTTTTTTTTCAGCTGCTATCCTCACATCTGCCATGCCCCTAACAGATTAGCCCGCTACCATCTTAGACTGCATCTTCACTTTCCATCAGGTGGTACTTGTAATGGATAATAATAATAAAAAAAAACTGCAAAAAGGTCGGCAACTCTTCGTCTACAAAGTCTAGTAGCATACACGTTATTAATTAAGTTATAAAAAAGTCATAGGTAAATTAGCATGTTTACGGTTTAACGACGCATTGGCTTGATTAATTTCTTAGTGTCGGTAGCGCCATCTCTTATCGCGTTTTGACACTAAATAACTTGGAAAGATATTGTGGACTTACGGGCCATTCGCAGAATCATAATATTGTGACTATAAAATGATTGGGTATTTGACTACTAGTGAAATAAATATTTTTTTAGTGATTATTAAATAAAGGATCTCCCAAAAGTCGTAATATTCACGTCCCTAGCTAGTTTATTTTGAATAACCATTTTAAACTATCGATTAAAGTGAAAAAAGTGCGTCGAACTTTGATGGCGTCACAACTTAAAATTTCATACAAAATCCATAATAAGCACGCGTTTTGACGTTTGGAAGTTGCTGATCTGACTAGTTGTCAAATACCCAATTCTTGTAATCTGCCTCTTTGGCCTAGTGGTTAGCGTGCTAGACTGCGGCCGGGTTCGACTCTATACGGGCTATAATTATGTAGGGTTTTACTGAATACAAATTCTCAGTACGTAGGTACTAGCCCTTAGTTAGGAAGTTGGCGGTGTTTCTCCCCCGTGCTTCGGAGAGCACGTAAAGCCGTTTGTCCTGCCTCTGATCTCTCCCCGGACGTGTCGGATTTTCCTTCCCATCGCGTTATGAGGGTAAAGAAACGTAAAGTGCGTCTGTGAATGCACACACTTAGTTGTGCACTATAATATTATAATATCTCCAACTCTAATCTCTCTGGAGATTGGCTGTTTGCTGACAATTATTCAGTTGTAAGCATAGAAATAGGAATTTGCTTATTTTGTAAGTACCTACCAAGTTACCAACGTCTCTAAACTAAACTAAAATGAATATATTTCCGGACAGCGATGGCAAATACCTATATTTAGAGCTGTCATTTTAGCTTAGTCCAATTCTGTTTACCACAATCTGTAAACCAAAATGACAGCTCTAAATCTAGTGATTCCCCTTTTCTCGGGGAATACTATGAAAGGGTACCAAAATCAATATGTTCTAAACAATTTGTATGTATTTATATGCGGGATATTTTATATGGAAGCAGCTGCGAAATTGCGGGCATCTTCTAGTTAAAAACTATAGGTATTCGACGTACATAACACGGACCATTTATAAGTACGTGTGTTTAAATACCACAATAGGGTAAAGTATCCGGTTGTCGGCACATCTCAAATGCAACGTTACCGGGAAACGTTAGCGAGAGTAATTAAACGTCTTTATGAATATACACGGCAAATATTAGTTCCAACAAGGCTTATATAGTTTGAACGTCACTGGCGAGCGGTGTGGTTTTATAAACGGGAGGGCTCGGGTTCGATCCCTGGCTAGGTCATCGATCCACCACTACAGCCTATTAACGTCCCACTGCTGGGCACAGGCCTCCACTCGCATAGGAGAGAGGGAATTAGGAGCTTAAACCCGCTCCAATGCGGGTTGGCGGGCTTTAACGACTATTACGTTAGTGATAATAGCCCGGACCGACGGCTTAACGTGCTCTCCGAAGCACGGGGGTGAAACACCGCCAACTTCCAACTCCGGGCTGGCACTGAGAATTTCTTCATTGAAAAACCCAATACCTAACAATTTTTATCCCCGACCGGAAATCGCACGCAGGAGCTCGTGATCCGCAGTCGACTACGCTAGACCAACGAGGCAGTCATCGATCAGGGGTATGGTTTAATTATTTTTTTTAATTTATAGACCAGCGCTTGGCTGCAATCAGAGCTGCTGGAAGTAGTGATACAGTCTAAGTTGCTTGCCTAGAAGATGCCTCTTGATTTGGAGATACCAATATAATAAACACATTGGAAAAACGGAAAATAAATGACCCTACCGGGTTACTTCGCTGCCATTTTAGACTGCATCGTCATTTACCACCAGGGTGAGATTTTAGGCAGGCTAACTTTAGCGGAATCAAAATAATTTTAAAAAATAGTTACGAGTGTAACGTTTCGTTTCTGAGGAGTTTTAATAGAGATGATGACAATTCAATCACATCAGCAATTCTTTATTTCTCTTCTCTTGTCTCTATACTCTCTTTAACTTAAAAACGCGTTTCTAGTATGGTAGTTTATATGAAATGGATACGACATAGTATCAAATTTCAACGCACTTTTTCTTCTCTACTGCATACTTAGTTTAAAATGGATATCAAACTTAAAACTAGCCGATTTCTTGAGAATTGTTTTATCTACTCGATTTTGTATGTTCTTTTAGTATTACTTGTTCTCTAATTTTGTTAAATAGCCATTTTGTTTTAAATTTCATGTATAAGATTATAATGGGGCTGACATGTAATTAATTATAAAAGCTCCTAAAAAATAAAGAAACAAAAACTAGCCTAGGATGTGAAATTTAGGTCTTTTGGAAGACCCTCTATTTAACAATCAGTAAGAAATAATTTATTTTTGACATAGGCATCATTCCTATTTAATATAGTCATCGGGGTTTTAGGTTTTTAGAATTCCGTATGGTAAAACAAAGGTAAAACAAACAAACTTCATAGTTTTGTTCAGTCCGCAAATCCGTCTGAGTGTCACGGGCATTTTTTTTTTTAATGCCCTAATTACTAGGTATATACATACCTAGTAGTCTATGCAATAAAGCTAGTGGACCCCAACAATAATTCCTCAGCCGACGAAACATTACAGTATGCTAAAGAAGCATGAGATAAACGTATATTATAAATATACAATAAAAAATCAAAAAGGGAGTAGGTTTATGCTATACCCAATTAATTATCAAAGCAGGAAGGTACATTATCGTGTAAACGCAGTTTAGATTTGTTAGTAAAATCGGTTTAAATATCGATGTTCTATATGATTATTTCGATTGATATTTCGGTTTTGAGTGTAAAAATATAGTACCTAGGTACTTACTATTTTAATTTTTTTTTATCAAGAAAATATTCAGTCATAAATATCAAGTTTATAATACTTAACTTCCGCATGGATATTTGTTTGGATATTTTTGTATAATTTTTGGTTCATACCATACTACAACCCGGCCAAGTATCGTATACGTAAAAGTATATGAATGCATACACGAAATTGAGCTCTATATTCATACATTTAAGTTCATTTTACTTTGACGCTAATGTCATCGAATGCTCATACGATCAATCGAATTAAAACTCAGAGTAAGTACTCAGAAACCTAAATCCACGCGAACGTAGTCGCGGACATCGTGCAGTTTTCCTCGTAATATAATATTGTTTGTCTGTACGCATGTTTCGTGTGTAAGTTTGTATGTAATACCTAATAATATAATAATAAAGCTCATACTCCTTTACGAGGAATTCCTTCACATCAACCGCGAGATTGAATTCTTGTGCTTTTATACTGGACAAAGTGTGGTTGGTGGCGCGAGTGTACGCGTTTCGAAGAATTAGTTACAAATTTTGTTCCACGACTCTTTCCAGTGGCGTGCACAGGTTTTAAAGCTAGGGTAGGCATTAGTTAGTCAGAATACCTATTTATTAGCTGTTTTGAAGAAAAATGAGCATTGACGTATTTCCATTTGGAAAATATGCCTCTATGAACTGCACGCCACTGACTCTTTCTGCACAAATCTCTTGTAAAGTGCGAAAGTGTGTTTGTTTCTTTTCTTCTTTATTATTTATTATTTATTATTTATAAAAACATGCCAGGGAAGACTTTACAGTCGCCCAATTCATACTTTGACGCTAATGTCATCGAATGCTCATACGATCAATCGAATTAAAACTCAGAGTAAGTACTCAGAAACCTAAATCCACGCGAACGTAGTCGCGGACATCGTGTAGTTTTCCTCATAATATAATATTGTTTGTCTGTACGCATGTTTCGTGTGTAAGTTTGTATGTAATACCTAATAATATAATAATAAAGCTCATACTCCTTTACGAGGAATTCCTTCACATCAACCGCGAGATTGAATTCTTGTGCTTTTATACTGGACAAAGTGTGGTTGGTGGCGCGAGTGTACGCGTTTCGAAGAATTAGTTACAAATTTTGTTCCACGACTCTTTCCAGTGGCGTGCACAGGTTTTAAAGCTAGGGTAGGCATTAGTTAGTCAGAATACCTATTTATTAGCTGTTTTGAAGAAAAATGAGCATTGACGTATTTCCATTTGGAAAATATGCCTCTATGAACTGCACGCCACTGACTCTTTCTGCACAAATCTCTTGTAAAGTGCGAAAGTGTGTTTGTTTCTTTATTCTTTATTATTTATTATTTATAAAAACATGCCAGGGAAGACTTTACAGTCGCCCAATTCATACTTTGACGCTAATGTCATCGAATGCTCATACGATCAATCGAATTAAAACTCAGAGTAAGTACTCAGAAACCTAAATCCACGCGAACGTAGTCGCGGACATCGTGCAGTTTTCCTCGTAATATAATATTGTTTGTCTGTACGCATGTTTCGTGTGTAAGTTTGTATGTAATACCTAATAATATAATAATAAAGCTCATACTCCTTTACGAGGAATTCCTTCACATCAACCGCGAGATTGAATTCTTGTGCTTTTATACTGGACAAAGTGTGGTTGGTGGCGCGAGTGTACGCGTTTCGAAGAATTAATCACAAATTTTGTTCCACGACTCTTTCCAGTGGCGTGCACAGGTTTTAAAGCTAGGGTAGGCATTAGTTAGTCAGAATACCTATTTATTAGCTGTTTTGAAGAAAAATGAGCATTGACGTATTTCCATTTGGAAAATATGCCTCTATGAACTGCACGCCACTGACTCTTTCTGCACAAATCTCTTGTAAAGTGCGAAAGTGTGTTTGTTTCTTTATTCTTTATTATTTATTATTTATAAAAACATGCCAGGGAAGACTTTACAGTCGCCCAATTCATACTTTGACGCTAATGTCATCGAATGCTCATACGATCAATCGAATTAAAACTCAGAGTAAGTACTCAGAAACCTAAATCCACGCGAACGTAGTCGCGGACATCGTGCAGTTTTCCTCGTAATATAATATTGTTTGTCTGTACGCATTTTTCGTGTGGAAGTTTGTATGTAATACCTATTAAGATAATAATAAAGCTCATACTCCTTTACAGTCGCCCAATTCATCTTCCCTGGCTAGAAAATTACCTACAACCACAATTACAACTTAAACATAACAAAGATATACTTAACTAATCTTTACAAAAAAAAAATATGTTTACGTAACTAAATGCTTACAAATAAAATTACAGTAGAAATATAATTAAAATTATGACAATAAAAAATTACCAGCTAAATTATTTCTAAAAAAGGCTTTGTTTGTTTAATGAGTTTCTTCTTCAATTTCGCTGCAATTGACGTGATTTCTTGTATTGATATACCTAGTAAAAGAGCTAAATGTGAGTTGCGAGTGAAAAGCTACTTTTGTAACCGAAACTAAAGATTTCCAGCGCTATTTAATAAAAATTAAAGTCACGCGGACAAAGTAGCTATACTTTATATAACTGCAAACTGCTATCAGATATACCGGAGTATCAAAAATAACATTAACTGTAATACAAAAAGAAGCTTACGAAGAAGGGAAGAAGGGAAGAGGTGCTTACCTTTCGTTCGCCTTAGTTGGCTTCGCAGTAGTCTCCAATCATTATTGATTCTTGACTTGTGCGAGCCAGTGTTACTAAATCATTATTGCAAAAGTGTATGAATCTCAATCTGCTATGATTGGCTAATGAGTTTTTTCTATTGGCTAAAGTTAATTGTCACAGCAACATAAACATAAATGCAACCAATCATATAGAAATTATGGAGAATGTATCAATGGTTGATTGCGGCTTTTTCGTATTAGTTCGCTAGTGTGATATTCTTCTTTGACGCCCTTGTCTCTCTTTGCTTAAAATAAAATAGGTCGTAAACTTCTGGGTCGTAATAGATTCTGTAGTACTAGAGTTTGTCCAGCGAACGATGAGAGTGTGTAAAGACAGGAAAGATAAGGTCGGGTATTCTCAAATGTACGAGATTTTCTTTTTATTTGTTTAGCCTTGAGTCTTGTATTGCTGCCAGTATCAAAAAAAGTGTGTGGGTGCAATTCACATACGGCAGAAGTGAAACTTCAGAAAACTAGCCTACAAGAGAATGAGATAAATATATCATGTATTCTCTCATTCTGTCGCAGGCAAAATCCTATAAGTATATATGTTTGTTTCTTTTTCGTTTCGTTGTTAATTATGAAATAAAAACGATTCTAAAGAAGTTTCACTCCAAAAATCCGTTGTTTCCCTTATCTCAGCGTCAGTGGCGTGCACAGGGCTTGAAGCTAGGGTGAGCATTAGACGTTCAAAATACCTATTCACTGATTGTTATTATATCGACTAGGGTAAGCTGTGTTTTATGCCTCTATGAACTGTACGCCACTGCTCAGCGTTCACCAGACAGGCTAAAAGTTTTCCACCCGCTGTCATTGAGACCGCAGCCCACGCAGCCGCCCCACCTAGACTTTAACATTTCATTCCATAAAGCATTTTAATGGAAAATCGATGATATAATTCAATTACTGGGCGGCACGGGAGCCACAAATCCGTTTCTTTTCCTTCCCAAGACAAAACAATGTCGTTTTCTTGTTGCACAAATAAAAAGGCAGACCGTAATCATGTTCCAACGACTCATTTGCTAAATGGGTTAAGTGACTGTTGTTTGCGGGAGCGGTGGTTAAATTGCGATCCATTGTTGGAACGAAATTAAATTATAGAACGCTTATTATTATTTAATTTATTAATCTTTACTCAACGTATAAAAGCGAAATATCACTCTTTTTTTTTATCCACTACAAGTTAGCCCTTGACTGCAGTGGCGTGCACGATATAGAGGCATAAAGGTACTGTTTACCCTAGTTAAAAAAGCTCAATGCATAATTTTCATCATGCCCTGCCTGAAAGTAGGTAAATAAATAACCAATGCCTACCCGGGATCCGAATACTGTGCTCGCCACTGCTTGACTGCAATCTCAGCTGATGGTAAGTGATGGTGCAGTCTAAGATGGTAGCGGGCTAACCTGTTAGGGGCATGGCAGTTATATTTAACCCATACCCCTATTTTCACGACTATTAATCACGATATCTCAGAAACTATACCTAAGGCATACGAAATTTGGAATGTCGCGTAGGCTCCTTTTATGGCGTAGGCATCAGCTAAGAAACGGTTTCGAGAAAATAAGGGGGTGAAATGGGGGTTGGAAGTTAATACGAAAGCTCTATATTTTTGAAGTTAGATACTTGAGAATCGGCACTTAAGCTTTAAGTCATATATAATAAGAAGCTTAAAAGTTATTTTATATAGGTACCTAGGTACGTACCTAGTCTTTCGTATTTATATTAGCGTTTGAAAATTTTATATTTTTTTCAAATTTAAAATACTAAAATTGTAAGTTATAAGTCTTCACCTCTCGGCATGCTATGATGCCAATTTTTGCACTATACGGCGTCCGTGTTTTAGGCCACATTTGACTTATATACTCGTATGTCACCGTAAGATTGTATAAACCGTTAGATTATCTAACTCGCGAAATTGCAAACTGTCGAAAGATTACAATTTAACGTAAGTATTATTTTCCGTTAGATTGTAATCTGATAGGTATATAAAACCGATAAAACCTAAGTGCCCGGCTGCGGCCGGCCACTACCTCATTATTTATGTCGAACCGTAACCTAACCTACAAGAAAGAGACAAGAAAACGTAAATACAATGAATATTTCAAAAATTGACACTCGGAACATTGAGCAGCAACCTTTCGACAGTTTACAATTTCGCGAGTTAGATTATAATCTAACGGTTTCTACAATCTTACGGTGACATATACAAGTGATTGAATAGGCATTTTCTATGCAAGCGCGCTTCAGCCTGAACGAACGAATGAATGTGACATTGGAATGTGACACGCTTGACATGCTTGTAGAACATGACATATTTTTCGTCTATGGTCGATCTACACATTTTGACGCAAAGGCCATGATTAGCTCCATTCTATGCCTCTCTCTCTTGAAATGGAGTATTCTTTGTCACTTTGATTGCAGACCATGATTGCAGTTGATTCTTCTACAATCAAGGACTGAAACAGTAACCGAAATAAGTGTTTTAAACACTGTTTTATGTAACTGTTATTGAACAAAAACAAACGATACTGTAATCCAATCAATCTTTAACCGTTTATACCTAAATATTGTTACCGGTTATACCTAAGTGTGTGTTAATACCTAAGTGTTTTTATCTGTAACCCTAATAGTTACATGCCGTAACAAACTGCACGGTGTGACAACGCGTTCTTCTCACTTCATTGCACTTTACACACACTGACAACATTGACCATGTCTTTCTTAAAACAATTGCAACCATCGGTTCTTTCACCTTAGGTTCAAATTTAAATATCTAAGCGTCAACAGTAAATTTGGCAACGTCGCTGCCTATTTCCGTTACACTTTAAAACAGTGTTAAACACTTTCATTTCTGTTATAGAAATATAAGTGTTTTAGGTTGACAGATTTAAAAACACATTGAAAACTATAACAATTCAACCTGTAAAAAGGTATAATTCTGTAACCTTTATGAATCTGTTTTTGAAGATATCCAAATGAAATTAGGTTCCCCCTTATCGATCCGTTGCTCTGGTGGTTGCGGCCTGATTGAAGGACCTCAATCAGGCCGGGGGAACCTAATTTCATTTGGAACAGACAGGGAGAACCTAATTTCATTTGGACATTTTTAAAAAGAAATTTGCTAAAAAATTTAGTTAACAGATTGTAAACAACGAAATTAGCACCATTATTTTTCATAACTTTAGTTATTATAGTCAAAATATTTACAAACCACGACAGCACAAAAAAATAAGCAACCCAGATTTGACTTAAAATTGTACCCCAAGCCATTTGGTAGGGGAAAATTTTGAGGCAATATTGGCTCTTATTTATCATCA
Source organism: Erebia palarica (assembly GCA_964035005.1). Classification (NCBI taxonomy): domain Eukaryota; kingdom Metazoa; phylum Arthropoda; class Insecta; order Lepidoptera; family Nymphalidae; genus Erebia; species Erebia palarica. The sequence continues at coordinate 34,501,916 of OZ035986.1, read as the reverse complement.
CATTTAGGTTCATGTTAGCATGCATGCGTTTGATGGACGATAATTGCGTTTCGCTGTACGAATGTTAATATTGCGATCGCCGAGCGCTTCAGGGGGACTTCGAACTAATACCTCTGATGTGTGGAGATGTGGATGAGGTCGAATTATGATAACTACCCTTCACTTTTTACTGACCAGTGATAGATAGTAACCCGAGTAGATTCATCCGACGATGCAAAAGCGCTTTTTAAAGTTTATTTGAATAAAAAACATGAGTTTGAGTTTGAACTATTTAACTGGGTACGCCCTAACTTATCTATACTAGGTAGGTAGGTGAATGTGCTAGGGGTTTTATTCGATACAAGTTAGTCCTTGAGTTCGTGTATGCGTTTCTGCGATCTCACCTGGTGGTAAGTGATGATGCAGTCTAATGTGGTAGCGGACTGACCCTGTATGGCTGTATATACCTACCTATTCAACCCACACATCTAATCGGTTTATGTATACTGCTTGGCGGAAAAGTTAAGCGACCACGGACGGAATAAACATGTAATTAAAACTCTTAAAAAATTTAGTCCTGAAGTTTTTTAGAAGAATATTAAGTAAGTAATTTAGTAAGTAAAGTATCATGCGTGAAAATCCACCCTATGCTTGTCATTTAGCCATATCAAAAAGTCATTCACAGCCCAACCGCTCAACTAATTTTGACGAAAGTTGGTGAATGAGAAAACATGCTACTTTTCATCTCAAAACCAAAGAATTTCCACAGGATTTTTCAAAAACCAAACTCTATGCGAACGAAATCGCGGGCATCACACAACAATTTCAACTGTTCCTTTCGATCTTTCTCAATCGTTCAATAGCGTTTCCTTTTAAAAGGTAGAACATTTTCTTTGTCGATCACATACTAAGCACTAATTCCCTCTCTCCTATGAGAGTGGAGGCCTGTGCCCAGCAGTGGGACGTTAATGGGCTGTAGTGGTGGTGGGATCACATACTAAACCGGAAAACTGCAGAATTCCTATCAAAATAGAAACAGGAAAAGTTCTCAGAAATAAAATCAGAACTACCTTTGTTCTGATTTTTTTCTGGAAACATCCCACATTATTCTTAGAATTTGGATGAAACCTATTATAGTAGCTTTAGTTTTATGATACTGTTACTGATTATCACCAATACATTTTATAAATAACTGGACGTCAATAAGTGTAGTATACCTACCTAAATTGAATAAACTTTATTTGAGTTTGAGTTTGAGTATATTTTTTACGACTGCCTGAAAGAAGGAGTATATTGTTTTCAGGGTTCATGTATGTATGTATGTATGTATTTATGTATGTATTTATGTATGTATATATGTATGTATGTGAGTTTGTATATTCCACCACAACTTCTATACACCTGAACCGATTTTGATAAACGAAGTATCGTTAGAATCCCTAGCTTATTCCAGGTGACATAGACTAGTAAAATTTTTAAAAAAATTGATGGGGTGACCATGGTCCCGCATTAAAGACTAAAGTCGAAAAAAAAAACGAAAATAAGATTAACTGTATAATCATCATCTAGAAAATGATGAGTAGATTCCAAAAATATATAACAATATAGTTCAATATCCAGTGATTCACAAAAAAATATAATTAAATAAAAATGTGAATAAGATTCCAAAGGCTATGCAAATTGCTTCTTAGGAGGTAAACTTCAAAAATAATATGGTAGGGCAATCGTATTTTTTAATTCGTTAAATTAAGTTCATACCCACTCTATTCCGTAGTTCATTCCGTAGGTCTCTGAACTTGTACGTCGTTAAAACTTTCTCAAATCAAAACTACCGCATCCACCGTTATTACTCCAATCGTACTTTCATCGCGCCTTCCATGCCGACTTTTGTTCTCTTTGTGAGAGGGCTTCACGTTATTATTAAAAACAATAAATCGCTGAGTGCCTTCCTAGAGGGCTCCTAGCCACCTAGACCACTAGGTATTGCTATGCTTTTCATCACCTGCCTATGCTTTTTGATGACCTCAAAAAGTATAGGCAGATCATCACTTACCATCAGGTGAGAACGCAGTCAAGGGCCAACTTGTAGTGGATAAAAAAAAAACCTCGCTGGCGCAGTGAGTCAAAGTTATAGTCAAATAATGTTTATTCAATTTTGGTAGGTATACTACACTTATTGACGTCTAGTCATTTATAAAATACAATGGTGATAATCAGTAACAGTTTCTTAAAACTAAAGCTACGAGGGTTCCAAACGCGCCCTGGTCTGAGAAGAGCCCACAACAAACTCAGCCGGGTTTTTTTTCATTATCACCATTTCACAAATAGGTAATCATCTTAACCAAGGAACTATCACAGCCATTAGATCAAATCATTGTCAAGCTTCCTTGTCATTTAAGTAATCCTTTACATGGTAATAGGGTTTTTAATGAGCTTACGTTTAACATTAACTTTGAATTTATTCAGGGACATCTTTAACATGTCTTCTGGAAGCTTGTTGTAGAAGCGGACACTGTTTCCAACAAATGAATTGCTAGTTGTACTAAGCCTAGAAGCAGGCATTACAAGTTTATTTTTATTTCTAGTATTGACATTATGACAATCACTTTTCTTCTTGAATCTATCAATGTGTTTATGCACGTATACTAAATTTCCAAATATATATTGGTTGTGCACTGTCATAATATTGATTTCCTAATAGGCTGTGGTGTTATTGTGGGAGGTCCCGGGTTCGATTAATGGCTGGATCAATTGGGGAGTTTAGAATTTCTGAATTTCCTCTGGTCTCTTGTGGGGAGGCTTCGGCCGGGGCTAGTTACCGTACCAGCAAAGACGTACCAAAGCGATTTAGCGTTCCGGTACGGTGCTGTGTAGAAACCGATAGGAGCATGGGTTTAACAGGCGTACCCCTAACAAAAAAGCCCGCTACCATTTTAATCTGCATAATCAGTTAGCCTCAAAGGAGATCGAAGTCAAGGGCTAATTTGCAGTGAAATAAAAAATAACATCATTTCAAACGCGCCGCACTATTACTGAGCATGAGTCCCCCCTCGGAATGAGGTTTGGCCATAGTCCACCATACTAGCTTAGTGAATAAAGCAGAGAAACATAAGAAGAACTCTCGGGCATGCAGGTTCCCTCACGAGGTTTTCCTTCCTCAAACCCTCGGCAAGGAATTCTATCTAAAGGACTTGTAGAACGTTGAGGTTATCTGGACGAGATCGCTATTTTATACCGAGTTTGTAAAATTGTAACCTACCCCCTAACCAAGTAACTAAAGTTTCGTGCCTATTATCTCTTCCTATAAACGTTAACGCTTTAGCGGAGAAAAACAAGTCATAATTAAAAAAATTAAAAAACGCGACTGCCCTGCCAATAAAAACGATCTAAAAAGTAAAAAATCTAAATTAATCTAGTTAAATAAATTTTTATTCACATTTTTATTAAATGATATTTTTTTTGTAAATCACTGGATATTGATGGTGTTATATATTTTTGAAATCTACTCATCATTTTCTAGATGATGATTATATAGTTAATCTTATTTTCGTTTTTTTTTCAACTTTAGTATTTAATGCGGGACCATGGTCACCACATCAATTTTTTTTTTAAATTTTACTAGCATAAGTCACCCGGAATAAGCTAGGGATTCTAACGATACCTTATTTATCAAGATCTGTTCAGGCAGGTTAACTTATAGAAGTTATGGTGGAATATACAAACTCACATACATACATACCTACATGAACCCTGAAAACAATATACTCCTTTTTTCAGGCAGTCGTATAAAAAGAAGTGGATAGTAGTGCATGTTTAGCGTTTTTAATTGCTTTCTCTAAACCGTTAACGATTGTAGAAAGAGAATAGACACTAAATGCATCTTGGCTAAAGGGGATGCTTCTTTTGTATTTTTGTGGTGTACAATCATACCAATATTATATTTGTTGGTTTGTCCTTCAATCACGTCGCAACAGAGCAACGGATCGACGTAATTTTTGGCATGGATATTTGAGGACTATTATTATTATAATTAAGGAGTTATTGCGGGAATCAGAAAAACTTATACCATGCGGACGAAGTCACGGGCATCAGCTCGTAAAGTATATCTAACACCGTAAGACTGTAAAACTCGCGAAATTACAAACTGTCGAAATATTACAATTTGAAGCATTATTTTTCGGTTGATTGTAATCTGTTAGGTATATTAACCCGATAAAACCTAACCGAAATAACCAAGTAGTGTACTTGTACGTGTAAGTGTAGTAGTACTTGGTTATTTCGGTACCTGGTTATAACTGGACAAGAAACCGTAAATACAATGAATATTTCAAAAATTGACACTCAGAACATTGAACGGTTCACAATATTGCGACAGTTCACAATTTCGCGAGTTAGATTATAATCTAACGGTTTTTACAATCTTACGGTGGACATATACATACAATACGTCACCGACGTAGTAATAGGGGGCTGGGTAACGAGGAGTTACTCGTAATGAGCGAGTCTTGTATCATTTACCGTCTGTCAACGGAACGGCGTTTCCCCATCAACGTCACATAAACCAAGCGGCCACTAAGGCGGGCCGCTAACCGGTAACGTATTGTGGCCGCTAATATACGGGCTAAAGAGGAGTTAGTACGGCCCATAACTACGAGTTAACTTTAATTATACACCTAACACCCGCTATTATACATTATATTATGTGATACTGTACTATGGACATGTAGCAGGCAATGACGCTTCAAAGCGATAACGCCAATAGGGATGATGATCACTCAATCAAATCAGCAACTTTTTATCAAACTTAGAAACGCACTTATTATGGAAGTTGTATGAAATTCACCATTGTGACTTCATTAAATTTTGATAAAGGCATCATCCCTATTGTACCATAGCTTAATTTACTGTCACAAATTCTCATATAGATATAGACATTCTATGGCTAATTACAATAGACCGATTGGCTAACTATAGATCTTTAATTTAAAGTTCATAACACTAGACGTGGGCATAGCACATGCATATTATTGGGTGGTAGCGAAAAACTACGCTATCCACAATGTAACTTATCGAAATCCTGTAATATCACACTAAACATGTGTTAAAGATTACTTTTAAAATCCATCAGATAATTAATATTAAATGAATAATAAATTGGAACGATACAACAAAAGGACTCACGGCATTTCAGCTATCATCTCATTTCATTCCCCACTCAACTCCCTGCCTCGTCTATCTTAATTTTTGTCCCACCGCTAATGACGCCATCTTGTAAAAAATACCCGCGTTCGTTCGCCATTGGTCCAATCATGCATCTCTACCAACTTTCGATACAATAATAATGCCATACCAACATGAAATCATTATTGCCATTCTATAAATAATATATAAATGTCGCCAGTCGAACACACGATCACGACATTATATTGTGTACTTATTATATTTCTTTAATTGTTGTACAATAAAGAATATTTCATTCAGTCATCGGATGAATTTTTTATACCTAGCCACTGTTATAGTATTCCAGTCAGAAAAAAGTGTAAAAAAATAGCGGCGATAGTCTAGCTAGTGGTTTACACACGTGGTTCTTCAATATCCGAGCACGTGTCTCTTACTTTTCAAGGTTATTTGCGGTTTATAAAACCGATCTAGTCTGACTCGCTCACAAAAGGTTCCGTACCACTATACAATATAAATTGTTTTAGTAAATAACAAGAAAGATGTCATAACAACAAGTAATCAGCTGTGAAATAATTAGCTAGCTATTATGTACCTAAGTATCTAAGGCGCTAAACTGTTAGCGCATCACTAACAATGAGAAACCGAAACCATTTGAGCACGGAACCCTAAGTGTCAATTTTCTAATTTTTCCTATACATGTGCTGTGAGACTTTTGCTGTGCTTCTTACCAAATTTAATGGTTCTAGGTCAAGGAAATACCCTATAGGTTTTGATTTATTGGCGTGTGTCAAAATATGCGAATTATACGGCACAAACGGCCGTATCTTTTGATTGCGCTGACTTAGTAGCTTGATTTTTTTACATCTCCAAGATACCATAGACTATGTATTTGATATCAAAATTAATTTCAACTTGATACCTCCACGCGTTCCTGTAAGAAAGGTGGTTGACAAACAAATTTTAGGGTTATATAACTACACAGTTATAAAACCCTATAAGGGTTCCTTTTTCCACTTGAGGTACAGAACCCTAAAAAATGGAAGGACGTTACCAATGTCGTTATTAATAAACAATGGTAAGTACCTATCAATCTACTTCAGTAACCTCAGCATAGTTGCATTTATAATTGGTCTTGAACTTCAATATCGATTGGTGTAATTTAAAAACCTCGACCACCCATAAAAAATTTATATTGCTATCCAACAAAGCAGGTGAAACTTTATACAGTTTTTGTCATGATGTTTCTGACGTGCAACCACCAAACTAAAAAAGGTGGCGAGCATAGTTTAGGCAACAAGAAAAATATTAGGTATTTACTGGATGTGGCTGCAAATTCATCTGCGTTAATAAAGCTTTTTAAATTCCCGCGGGAACTCCTTAATTTTCAAGCAGACAGACAGACACACTTTCGCATAATATATTATTAGTATGGATGTGTAAAGAGAGATATTTTGTGCTGTTTAAAGACTGAGAACGCACTAAGAATCTGACAAGACAAAACGTTAGCCGCGACGGAAGAGAATGTCGTATTTCCCTATCGCGTTAGTGTGTGCGGCCATACAAACATGAGATGAGTTCCATGAAAACCAGTACGGCAAAAACGAATTCACCCTAGCGCGTTTATCTTAACATACCTGAAAAAATCTAGGTATGGATAGTCCAGAGCTCTCGTTCGATGAGTAATCTCCAATCCAGTCCGCGAAGTCCCTGCTCCGCTGCGTAGTCCCTGCTCCGTTGTCGTAGCCAGCGGCGTAGTCTCTGCTCTGCTGCCGTAGTCGCCGCTCCGCTGCCGTAGCCGCCTGCGTAGCTCCCGCTCCGCTGCCGTAGAGCGCTGCGTAGTCTCGATTCCGCTGGCGTAGGCTGCTGCGTACTCGCTCCAAACCGCTGTTCTACGAATCGCCGTAGCAGGTGACTTCTCTGTATTAACAATGAGAAAACACAATAATTATTATGTTAGGTACATTTTTAGGATTATTTAAGAAAACATTCGATTAAATTGATTTGACGAAAAAATTAAAAAAAAAAGGTTACTAAGTGCGAAGTTCACGTAAGATTCGGTAAGAGCGGGTACGGATGCCGTTGCTTTTAATTTATAACATATTTAGAACTCCTTAATTTTTCGGGATAAAAGTTAGTAATACTAAAGTCTTTCACGGGGCCGGGATACAACCCTATCTGAATCTGGATGAAATTTGGCACGGATATAGATTCAACCAAAAAACCTCAATCAACGCGGAAGACGTCGCAGGCATCAGCTACTACATATAGCTCGTACCACCAAGTAGGGAAGCACCTATAACTCGGACGACGCCATCTTGCATAATTATCGAAACCACGGCGACAGATACGTAGCACGCCGTTTGATATGTCCCAGCTCTAGGAGGTAGGTAGACAAGTAAGTGCGTAGGTATAGAACAGATAATCAATTTGATCACATGTCCTTAGCAGTGTACCATCATAGGGGCATTAGGCTGCGGTCACTCGAAATCGACTGAGAACTGCGCTCAATGATTCTCCTAATCGAGTTTCTCTGTCTCGAACCAATACGTTGCCTTAGAACCAGCAGCTCATCAGATTATAAGCGAACTTAATGACACCCGCGACTTCGTCTGCGTGGATTATTTTTTATTATTCGTAGTATCACACACTTTCGCATTAATAATATTAGTATGATGATTAGCGAATTTCCAAAAATCCTGAACTATTAATTCCTTCATTTTTAATCAAAAGTGCGCAACTTGAAAAGCGACAGAGTTTCAAATAATTAGTTTTGTCACATGTACAGCAGTGAAACTGGCAGATACCGATGTAGAGTCAACGTATCTTGACGGACGACACAAGTTGTCGTACGTGAAATAACTAAATCATTTACCTATTCTATTGACAGCATAGGTTCCTTTTTATATGACGAAGGCATTCACTGAAAAGACAAAATTTTGGAGAATCCACCAGTAAGTAACTATAAGACTGAAAGTCTATAGGAAAGACCGTAATTTTTTCAAGAAAATTAGTATTTGTGTTTCAAATTTGATAATTAATCAATAGATACGTACGCGTTGCTTGTTTGCAAATCCCACACGCAAATACACTAGAGCGAAGCCATTTAATTATTAGAATTTTTCGGACAAAACTTGTAGACCTTGTAACCTACGCCGCGTGGATTATGATTTTTTTGTTCCCGCGGGAACTCTTTAATTTTCGGGGATAAAAATTACGTACGTGTTGTAACATACTGTAATCTATCTCTGTGCTAAATTTCATCCAGATCCGTTCAGCTATTCTGGCGTGATTGAGTAACAAACGTCCATCCATCAAAACTTTCGAATTTATAATATTAAAGTATAGAAATAAGATTCAAGATGGAAAATGTAGGACCATAACTTATCAAGGGAACGCTGGAAACTCACACGAGCATGGTAATTACACAAGGACGCATTCAAAGAAGACATTTACCTACTAGTATTAAAGGGTCCAGCGCACACCTATGGTTAACGAGAAAAGTTTTCATTAAAAATAAAGCCGTTTTCCGTCAAAGGCATCTTTTTATTAACGTCAAAGAGAGTGGATCATACGCTGCCAACCGCTGCGCGTGTATAATATGTCCTATAGAGGGCAGCTGCGTAATGCCCCTTGTATGCCCTACTTAGCGGGGAGAGCCATCGATACAGCTTGCCGGCCGCAATCATTGCGTGCTACAGCTAATGTGCGAATACTGTATTTCGCCTTCATGTTTTGGGTATATATATAGGTAGGTAGGTAACTACAATTGTCGTTTTATAAGATTATTCTATTTTTAATCAGGAATTGTAAGTTTCAAATAAACAATGGCGTTGCTCTGAAAACAAAGTATTTTATTTTATGAGCGTAAAATATACACATGAGTAATTGTACGATTACATCGTAAACTTAAAATAGGTATCTCACCTGAAAACAAAGAAACGACAATTAAAGTCTATTACTCTCAATTCCTTATTATATTAATCACTTTTCGTAACATATTTAATTAGCAACAAATGTCTCAGAACATGGCGGCTGTCATCTGTCTGTATTGACCACAGAACAAAGTATACTCACGTATTGACATTACAGACAATCACAGCTTACCGGCCATAGAGCGCTATACAAAATGTACTATAAAGAACTACAGTTTCTTTACATATATATATATATCAATGAAAATTATTTTCTACGTCAGCCATGTTGCAGCGAGATGTGGACTGGACTTTTTACAATTTGAATTATTTAGTTTAGAAAGCTGAAGCTATAGAATTTGAATGTTTTAAACATATTCATTGTACTAGGCAAAGGTACGAATACTGTATTTCGCCTTCATTTTTTGGGTTGTGCCATGTGATATAGTTCATCCCTGCGCCTCATCGATTGTTGTTTAGATTATAGATCTTGTTTAGATCGTTGAGGTGCATCTTTAGGTGTGCCTGTTATGTATGGCACAATTTGGAAATAAATGTTTTTTATTTCTTTCTTCATCAACTCATTGCCAGACCGCTGCTGGGCACGAGTCTCCTTTCAGAATTAGAAGGCCATATTCCACCACTGTAAAATCGCCAAGATATTCGTTCAATGCCGTGTGTAAATAACGCCATGCCCCTAACAGGCTAGCCCGCTACCATCTTAGACTGCATCATCTCTAATTGCCATCAGGTGAGATCGCAGTCAAAGACTAACTTGAATAATATATATATTGGATATAATCGTCACCATCATCATCATGCCAACCCATTGCCAGCCCACTACTAAGCACAAGCCTCCTCTCGGAATGAGAAGGATTTACCCATAGTCCACCACGCTAACCAGCGGACTGGCATACTTCCCACACCTCCGAGAACATTATAAAGAGCTCTCGGGTATATATCACGGTGTTTTCTTTCACTTTATGAAGTGATATTTAATTTATTAAAACGCACATACTTCGAAAAGGTAATGGTTAGTTAGGCCGGGGATTGAACCCGCGACCCCGTAAAGGCCGCCACCCATCCGCCACCTTTGCCTAGTACAACGAATATGTTTAAAACATTCAAATTCTATAGCTTCAGCTTTCTAAACTAAATCATTCAAATTGTAAAAATTCCAGTCCTAATCTCGCTACAACATGGCTGACGTAGAAAATAATTTTCATTGATAGATTAATACATGTATGCGCCATTAGCAAATATTGAAACAATACAGTTAGCGGGAAGAAAAAATAGGAAGAAAAAAATTATAGCAATGCGTTACTTATATTATGGGGGGTTGAAAGCTTTGCAACTACGGTTGAATAGAGATGCTCATTGCAAAATATTGCTTATTAATCCCGATACTTATTATAGCTCTATTCAAATACAAACAGAGCAACATAGGATCTTGATTTGACGATCTCCCTGGCGCAGTGGTGAGCCCTGTGGTAATTATAGTGGGAGGTCTCGGGTTCGATTCCCGGCAAAGACGTACCACCAAACGATTTAGCGTTCCAGTACGATGCCGTGTAGAAACCGATTAGGGCATTATGGGTACACCATCATATTTTCCACTAGCGACAAAATAGCTTTCATATAACCTGCATTAAAAATGCGAGTTTAATGGCTGTAGAACCACCCAAAATTAGTCAATTTCATATGAATACACGTCTTTTTTTTATTTCAAACCGATGTATGTTTATTTCAAACCTTTATAATTGACATTTTAAACATCAACTGAACTAACAGATAAGTATCATATTTGTAAACAACAACCTAGGCACTAAAATAAATAAGAAATACAATTTATATAAATAAAACTCGCACTTTTAATGCGGATTATATGAAAAATATAGTGTGTGCCCTAAGGATGAAAGACGATTTCATCCCTAGCCACACAATATACTATTAAAAACGCTGTGCATGGCATACAAGGCCTCATTGCATTATAACAAATCATAAAGTCCAATGTCCATACAAAATATTCGTGATGCATAAATTAATGTGGATTCACGACCTTATGGTAATCAATCGAATTTTCATAGCTAATTATAAATTATAAGCTCATGTACACGACTTGGTTCGCGCGGATTACCTATAGTTTTTGCAAGTCTATTTGAGGTAAAAAAACTGAGGTAAAAAATAAAATTAATTAGGTAGGTAGGTACAAATAAAATCAGAAATGTTTAACGTATAAAAAGACCTGAAGCTACGGCGTCGATTTCAAAGAAAAAAGATGGTTTAAAAAGCTAAGGTCGTAGCGAACTTTTTCCCGAAAAAAATTTATCGATTACTTATGGATAGTTAAACCTACATTTTGTTGTTTTGGGAGCTTTTCAGTACTTCGGTAAGGCAAAAATTAAAACTATGCCCCACTAAATTATCTGGCCCGGTAGCCAAAAATGGAACTAATTTTTATGCCTGTTTAGTTTTTGTTTTAATTTTATTTCTAATAGAACATACTAGCGACGCTGTCACCGGGTCAGATAAGTTTGTGGGACTAATCATCTGGATACTTACTTACTAATATTATCAATGCGAAAGTTCGTCTGTCGATCTGTCTGTCTACTACGCTTTCACGGTCCATCTATTTAACCGATTTTGATGAAATTTCTTACAGGGATAGATTGTATCCCGTGGATGGACATAGGCTACTTTTTATTCCGGAAAATTCAAAAACCTTAATCCACGCGGATGAAAACGCTAAAAAGAGGAGTAAAAAAGCCGTCTGTTAATTGAAAAAGCTATCAGAGACAAGAAGTTAAGTACTCCCAAAAATATTATACACATGCCATCGTATTAAAACAAAATCAAAACACGTCTAATTTACATAGCTCCAAAGTTTTCGTTCCAGTTTCCTAGCAAAATCTAAAGCAAATGTTTCATAGAGTCGAATGTCTTCATTACAAGCCTCACACTGTACTGTCTACGTCGTCGTTTCATTAACCATTCCCGTTCTCCGTAGTCTGCGTCGTATTTGTGAGCCTAAAGGTAAAGACCCTTTCAAGTAACCTTACTTGTACTCCTACAAGTATAATATAAAGCCTACTTGTTGCTGTACAGGGATATAATATGTTTTAAGGGTGGCTTCGGCTGAGGCTAGTTGCCACACTTGGGGCAAAGCAAGCGATCTTACGATTGGGTTTAATATAACTGCTATACCTACTCCACTTGGATAGCCCGCTTCCATCTTAGACTGCATTATGACTTACCTAAAACGAGATAAGATCGCAATCATGGTCTAAGTTGTACCTAGTGCCTAAAATTTGAAAAATTAAGACTTATATTACTTTAGTACATTTTAATTGTCATGTATCTAACTTAAACTTTTATGTAAACTTTAGCTTTCGAATAGACCTTCAAATACTTTTATATATCTTATAATAAAACAAAATCTAAATTATAAAGCTTTTTTCTTTTCTTAGTTTTACTTCGTAAGTTAAAATATCATTAAATTGAAAAATCTTTTTAATTTTTCCAAAAAAACAAGAAGAAATATTTTGTGTACTAAAAAGTAATATGGCCCATGAGGGGATCGAACCCACGACCTTCGCGTTATTAGCACAACGCTCTAACCAACTGAGCTAATGGGCCTGATGCTTTTCTTAAATAAATAAGGTATTTTATCACCTGAAACCTGAAATGTTTATAAAGAATATACACAATAATAATGAACACGCGGATTTCTTGTCCGGCAGACATTTTTTCCCGTAGTGTGTTTTCGCTCTCAGGTGTCTACGACCCAAGAATGTAATTACTTATGATATAATGTTATAGAAGTAGAATATTATTATTAAAAAGAGCTTATTATACTAGGAACAGTGCCTTTCTCATTTACAACAGAAAGAGGATTCCTATTCTAATTTTTATCCCTCACTGCGTAACAAGGCCAGCCATCTATATAGCGAAACAATCTTCATATTATGTCTTTGTCATTATCCTAGTTGCATAATAACTTAGGAACGTCCAAACCGACGTTTGTTTATATCAAACCTTTATAATTGTCATTTTGAACATCAACTAAACTGAAATATAAGTATCATATTAATTGTAAACAACGACATAGCCACTAAAATAAGAAATACAATTTATATAAATAAAACTCACACATATACAATATAGTGTGTGCCTAGGGATGAAAGACGATTTCATCCCTAGCCACTCAATATACTATTAAAAACGATGTGCGTGGCATACAAGGCCTCATTGCATTATAACAAATCATTAAGTCCAATGTCCATACAAAATATTCGTGATGCACAAATTAATGTGGATTCACGATCTTATGGTAATCAATCGAACTTTCCTAGCTAATTATAAATTATAAGCTCATGTACACGACTTGGTTCGCGCGGATTATCTATAGTTTTTGCAAGTCTATTTGAGGTAAAAAACTGAGGTAGAAAAAAAATTAATTAGGTAGGTAGGTACAAATAAAATCAGAAATGTTTAACGTATAAAAAGACCTGAAGCTACGGCCACGATTTCAAAGAAAAAAGATTGTTAAAAAAGGTAAGGTATTAGCGAGCTTTTTCCCGAAAAAAAAATTATCGATTACTTATGGATAGAAACCTACATTTTGTTGTTTTGGGAGCTTTTCAGTACTTCGGTAAGGCGAAAATTAAAACTATGTCCCACTAAATTATCTGGCCGGGTGGCCAAAAGTGGAACTAATTTTTGTGCCTGTTTCGTTTTTGTTTTTATTTTATTTCTAATAGAACATACTAGCGACACCGTCACCGGGTCAGATAAGTTTGTGGGATTAATCATCTGGAAATTTACTTACTAATATTATCAATGCGAAAGTTCGTCTGTCTGTCTGCTACGCTTTCACGGTCCAATTATTTAACCGATTTTGATGAAATTTGTTACAGGGATAGATTGTACCCCGGGGATGGACATAGGCTACTTTTTATCCCGGAAAATTCAAAAACGCGGGCGGGAAACCCCTAAAAAGAGGAGTAAAAAAGCAGTCTGTTAATTCAAAAAGCTATCAGAGACAAGGGGATAGGTACTCATTAACCATTCCCGTTTTCCGTCGTATTTGTGAGCCTAAAGGTAAAGCCCCTTTCAAGTAACCTTACTTGCACTCCTAAAAGTATAATATAAAGCCTACTTTTTGCTGTACAGGGATATAATATGTTTTAAGGGTGGCTTCGGCTGAGGCTAGTTGCCACACTTAGAGCAAAGCAAGCGATCTTACGATTGGGTTTAATATAACTGCTATACCTACTCCACTTGGTTAGCCCGCTTCCATCTTACACTGCATTATGACTTACCTACAACGAGATAAGATCGCAATCATGGGCTAAGTTGTACCTAGTGCCTAAAATTTGAAAAATAAAGACTTACATTACTTTAGTACATTTTAATTGTCATGTATAACTAACTTAAACTTATAAGTAAACTTTGGCTTTCGAATAGACCTTCAAATACTTTAAATATTAAAGTCTAAACAAAATCTAAATTATAAAGCTTTTTTCTTTACTTAGTTTTACTTCCTCAGTTAAAATATCATCATAAAAGTGTAAAATCTTTTTTAATTTTTCCAAAAAACAAAAAGAAATATTTGTGGACTAAAATGTAATATGGCCCATGAGGGGATCGAACCCACGACCTTCGCGTTATTAGCACAACGCTCTAACCAACTGAGCTAATGGGCCTGATGCTTTTCCTATACAAATAAGGTGTCTTACTAGTATCACCTGAAACCTGAAATGCCTGTAAAAAATATACACAAAAATAGTGAACACGCGGATTTCTTATCCGGCAGACATTTTTTCCCGTAGTGTGTTTTCGCTCTCAGGTGTCTACGACCCAAGAATGTAATTACTTATGATATAATGTTATAGAAGTAGAATCTTATTATTAAAAAGAGCTTGTTATACCAGGAACAGTGCCTTTCTCATTTACAACAGAAAGAGGATTCCTATTTTAATTCCTATCCCTCATTACGTACTTAACAAGGCCAGCCATTTAAATAGCGAAACAATCTTCATGTCTTTGTCATTATCCTAGTTACATAATAACTTGGAACTCTTTTTTTAATACTAAGTACTCAGACTCTATTGATTGTTACTAGTTACCTCTAAGATGCAAGAGAACTCACAGATTATATAACAAATGTGATAAATAGAGAAACGCCTATTCTATTTTCTATCTAACATCGCGTAAAAAAGGCCAGCCATTTTAAAAGCGAAACAAACTTCGTTTGCCTCTATCGCAGTAACATTTACTCTATTTGTTACTGTATATACTTTTTTTATCCACTACAAGTTAGTCCTAGAAATATAATATTATACGGTGAAAGGGAACTTTGACTGAAAATTGTAGATATATCCGGTATCAAAGAACTCAAACTATGAAAAATTTCATTTTTCTTCTCAATGGAAAAAGAATTTGGGAAGTAAGCCTCACACTTGGAAAAATTTAGATTGAGCCCAATATCAGAAAATTGTTGAATTATAAATTCAACAATTTTCTGATATTGGGAAGAACTTTTATAATATGAAAAAAAGCTCAAAGTATAACTCTTTATGCATAATTGGTACCTACACAGTACACCTGAACGTTACGTTTACAAAGTATAAGACGTGATGGTGATAATTAACCATGGTATCTTAAAACTAAAGCTACGAGGGTTTCAAACGTGCCCTGGTCTGAGAAGAGCCCACAACAAAATCAGCCGGGTTTTTTTATAGTTTATATACTTACCATTTTAAAAACGAAACATACGTCGTTTGTCTCTATCGCGGTTGATTCCATTTGTTACTGTATATACAGTGCAAGAGAACTTTTACAATATTGAACAATGGTTCTGTTTGATCAACATTAAGTATTTCAAAGTGAATTTCCTATTGTTCTAGCGTTCGATTCCATTTCGGGTGAACAACAAACAATATATAATATCCTTCCTGTTAACCACAGCAACAGTATAACCTTCTGCACAATGGGGCAACCTGCGGGGGTTTCTTAATTTTGTATGCATTTTGACCATGAGAGCCTTTATATGAACTGTTCAGGAATCAGTAACGCAGGCATTCATAGTTTCCTTTAGAAATGCGGTTTTACTTTTAAACCATACTAGTATTATCTTACACCGTAAGCGTTAACAGTCCGTTTGTCTACTCCAATGTCAAAGCCCATCGTTCAACCAATTTTGAAGAAATATGGTTGTAATAGATTACATGCCGAGGAAGTACTTTTGATCACAAATCAAAAAACTTTATCCACGCGGACTAAGTTGCGGGCATTATCTAGTGGTCTGGTAGGAAGATGACCAGTATAACTTCACACTATCACGTTTTTGTTTGGGATTATGTATTTTTTTGCTATTGTGTTATTTTGGTGAGACGTTCCTAACTCTATGTACTATATACCAATCGATTAATCCAAAGAAGTATCCATGTGTAAGCAACTATAGTTAGATATTTCCAATGATAGAGCGTGTGTAGTAAACACCTTTACGCACGGTTTCGTATAACAAGTAGACGTTGATTATTTACCAGAATTATGATTATTATGATCACAAAATTAAACAATATTGAATTTAATTTATTATAAATGTAGAGTCATAAAATATCTAATGACGGAGTTAGCTCTTTTTCCGTCGGTTTTCCAGGAAATCTTTTGATTAGAAATCCATCCATATAATAAATGTGAAATAACTGAATTTTATATAATTGTCAAACGTAATCAGTTTTGTTCGCAGTAAAAGGGATTATGGCTTTCAATCAATCGTCAAATCAAAGTAATTTGCAAAAACATTGTACAATTAAGATGACAAACTACATAATTAAAGAACAAACATGTTTCGTTATTGCTGACGTGCAAATTTATAAATAAGTAGGTAATCAATTCAATTTATGAAACCTTAATCATTAAATCATAATCCACATACATGAATAGTTACATAATCATTTCTAGGACACAGTTTTACTACCAGACGAGGACAAACTTCACCTTATTAAATGTATATGCATTTTTGTTAAATGAAGATTTTATTTGTACGTTGTTTCACGCGCGGTCCATTCATCTGAAAGCCGATTATGACGAAAGATTGTGACGAGACCCCGTAAGTGAAGCCAGAGTAAGCGTCCCAGGTGCATAACGATTAAATATTTAGTGTCAGCGTGGCTGAGTATGAGTTAATAATGCAAGCGCCCACGTCGCATGAGTCCATGCCCATAAGTGATTCGGGGGCGCTGCCATGCTAGCCCACTTGTTAAGGCAGACCAAGAGAGTAAACATTGCTCGCTTTGATTTTGGGCGCAATAGGGATGATGCCTATATCAAAAATAAATTATTTCTCACTGATTATTATATAGAGGACCTTTAAAAAGCCCTAAAATTCACATCATCAGTTAGTTTTAAGTTTGATAACCATTTTATAATGTAGATTGAAGAAAAAAAGTGCGTTGAAATTTGATGACGTCACAATTGCAAATTTCATACAACCTCCATACTAGAAGAGCGTTTTTCAGTATGATAATTTGATTTGATAGAGTTGTCATCATCCCTATTATTTGAAGAAAAAGCTTCTTAGGGGGTAAAAATGTGGAAACGCGGAAACTCGCGTTGTTACTAAGACAAAGGGTCTAACATATAAATATAGTACATTCGTAATGAAACTTTAACGCATTAGTTTTAAGATTTATATATTTTTTTTTAAATATTCGTTTTCACTTCTATTGGCAGTCCCTATGACTGTAATTTTTTTTTATCACACACTACAAGTTATCCCTTGACTGCAATCTCACGTGATGGTAAGTGATGATGCAGTCTAAGATGGTAGCAGGCTAACCTGTTAGGGACATGGCAGTTATATTAAAACCATACCCCTAATTGGTTTCTACACGAAATAGTACCGGAACGCTAAATCGCTTGGCGGCACGTCTTTGCCGGTAGGGTGGTAACTAGCCACGGCCGAAGCCTCCCACCAGGCCGGACCAGGGAAAATTCTGAAATTATAAATTCCCAAATCGACCCTGGCGGCGATCGGACCTCCGCACGTACAAAGGTAACTTGTAGTGAATAAAAAGAAAACATTTCATAGTCATGGAAATTTAACCAAGTGTTACCTACCATGGAAACATAAAGTCAATAACGTAACGGAAATGTTTGATTTAACTCCCCATAAATGTACATACCCCGGGCTTATGAAAATCGATGCCAAAAGAGGTGAACTCCAAAAATCCATATTACAGGTACATGACTTGGAATGGAAACGTTTAATTTTCCGACAGTTAACATAGAAATTAGATTTATGGTATAAAGACATTATGTACGTCGCTTCCTATAAATTAATCAGGCAACGTGATTACTCCACGATGTATATGGACCTATATTTGCGATTACCTTACGGGAATAAAATTTTTCGTAATCCGTACTAATATTATTAAGAGGATGAATGAATGAATGAATGAATATACTTTTATTGTACAGCAAAAAACAATAACAACAGTAAACTTAGCTAATAACAACGGTAGTATACAATTTTGCGGCCTTATCGCTTCACAGCGATCTCTTCCAGGCAACCAATGGTTTAAAAGGACATAGGTACAGAAACAACCGGTAGATGGATATGGTAGGAACGGACTGGACTATTATATAGGACTGCCTCGTTGGTAGCGGTTAGCGTAGTCGACTGCGGATCACGAGGTCCTTGGTTCGATTCCCGGTCGGGCATAAAAATTGTTAGGTATTGGGTTTTTCAATTATGAAATTCTCAGTGCCAGCCCGGAGTTGGAAGTTGGCGGTGTTTCACCCCCGTGCCTCGGAGAGCACGTTAAGCCGTCGGTCCCGGTTATTATCACTAACATGACAATAGTCGTTAAAGCCCGCTAACCCGCATTGGAGCAGCGTGGTGGGTCTAAAATTCCCTCTCTCCTATGAGAGTGGAGGCCTGTGCTCAGCTGTGGGACGTTATTAGGCTGTAGTGGTGGGTAGGAACGGGAAATTTTGAGAATAGGTATTGTACAATTGTATTGCCGCGCGCTGTTTCTCGAATATAATTAACTCCATTGTGCTTAGCATGCGCACAACGAGATTATCTCGCGACGAGAGAGAGAGATGTTGTCGTTGCCGGCAAATTTTTCATTTACCCTAACATGCACAAAATGCGGTATATTACAAGAAAAAAATAGTCGACATGTAAAGGTTCGTAGAGAAAAATACCACAGATAAGAAATATTACTTTTATCTCTACTTTTGACGTACGAGACAAGTAACCATGCTAGCTTCGGTAGACAGGTAGAGATAACGGGTAGACATAATTTGACTCGTAGTGCGCATGCTAGCCATAAACACCCGATAGGGACAATTGGATATTTGACAACTAGTCAAAGCAGCAACTTTTTTTCAAACGTCAAAACGCGTGCTTAGTATGGATTTTGTATGAAATTTTAAGTTTGAAAGTCATCAAAGTTCGACGCAATTTTTTTACTTTAATCGATAGTTTAAAATTGTTATTCAAAATAAAACTATCAGGGGACGTGGATATTACGACTTTTGGGAGATCCTTTCTTTAATTTCTTTATAATTTACCGAGTTTCTTGCTGGTTCTTCTCGGTAGGAATGTCATTCCGAACCAGTGGTAGATTCACTTGACGATTCAAAAGTACTTGTAAAAGTTTATTTGAATAAAAAACATTTGCATTTTGAATTTGAATTTGAATAATCACTAAAAAATTCTTTATTTCACTAGTAGTCAAATACCCAATTGCAGCTTGGACCGATAATACCTATGAAAAACAGTAAAATTCTTACTCTCGTATTTTTCTGTTTCCTCCTCCAAAACTGAACCGATTTTAATTTTTTGAAGTGAAAACTTATTTAGACACGTTGAGCACTTTTTGGTAGGGAGTAAAAATGTGGAAACGCAAGACCGACACCGTTCTTCTTAAAACAAAAGGTCTTAAGTATAAATAATACGTTCGTAATTAAACTTTAATGCCTTAGTTTTGACGTTTATATTAATGTTTGGAGTGTACAAGTGTTTTAAAACCGTGACTGACCTCTCGCGTTGTTACGAAGACAAAAGGTCTTAAATATAAATATAGTACATTAGTGATTAAACTTTAATGCATTAGTTTTAAGGTTTATGTTTGAAATTTTGTTTTAATTAGACAAAAATAATTTTAAATAATTTTAAAATATTCGTTTTCCCTTCTATCAGCAGTCCCTATGACTGCCAATTATTATTTTTTCAAGAATAATTTAAGAAGAACTCGGTCTATGTCGGCATGTTTTTCTTTTTTTGATTATATATTTTGTCAAATTTGTTTGTGGGATGTCGGATGATGGCACGAAAACTGAGCCATTTGTGAAGGTTCCTTGTTCTTAAAATTATTAATTTATTGAAAAAAAATAAAAAAACAAAACATAGGTACATGACACGGGCACATATGGAGGTTATGGTGGAAAAATATTTTCTCTATTGCAATTATCCACGGAGAAAATAGACTAATACGATTGTATGGGGAATTGTCCCGTATCGTCGTTTCAACAGATTTTTATGAAATTTGGTATAGATAAAAGTTGCATTCAATAGATGGGCCGTTAAAGCGTAGCAGATAAACATATACAGATAGACGCATTTTCGCATTTATAATATTGGTATTGATTAGGGCTCCTTACTTTAGGCCGCGCTTAGCTATAACTCATAGCTAAAGTTCTAGATAGATAGATAGATAGATGGACTCTTTATTGCACGCACTTAAAAACAATAACAATAAAGAAAAGCTCAAAAGATAAAAAAGGGTGCAAAGGAGGTCGTATTGCTAAAGCAATCTATCAATTTAAAAACTTTTCTTACATTTAACTTAAGAGTTTCATTCATTGTTAATATTAGAAATTTTGTTACTTTTAAAAATGCAACAAAAATGCTGTCAAAATACCGAGCGACCTAACTTCTGTAAATCTTTATTTGTTAATGCGACATAGGTACCCACGATACAGGATTACCTAGTGTATAGGCAGCCATCTTTCAGATGTCAAGAATCATAGTGGACATTTCCGACGAAGTGACGTTCACACGTTTAACTTCCGTCTGAATAGACCCAGGTCGTGCCTAAAAAGATATGTCATCGTAAAATTTAAGTACCATTGGATGTAAGGAAAAATTAGAAGAAGAAAGTTGTTTTTGGAAAATAAACATTTTTTCATTGCATTTCATTTTCAATTCTAGGTAGTTTTTTAGTTCGGAAAATCGTACGTTGTACTACGTTCACGAAAGGCAAATATATATGGGGAGCGCCTATGACGCACGGAGCGTACCTACGGACAAACACACAGGCTATAAAGTATTACTTTATTGTGCCCCTCCCTTTACAATCATTAGGCTATGACAAATATTGGCTCTGGAATTTACGATTGTTTACTGCACAGAACTTGTATAATGCCATTTTGTTAAGAATATCAAAGATAGATATGTCCCGGTAAATATGATTTGAATATCTTATTACTAGATGATGCCCGCGATATTTTTAATTCCCGCGGGAACTTTTTAATTTTTCGGGATTAAAAGTAGCCTATGTCCTTCCCTGGAATATAAACTCTCTCTCTCTCTCTCTCTCATTTTCTCTCGATTTTCATCAAAATCGGTTTAGTAGTTGGGCCATGAAAGCGTAGCAGACAGAGAGACAGACTTTCGCATTTATAATATTAGTATGGATTATACTAATAAATAACTGAGGGACGAGTGGCCTAGCTGTGAACTAGTGACAACGCATGCCAGGCGATTGCGATTGTTAAGCAACGTTGACCCAAGTCGGTATCTGGATGGGTGACCGAATTTGAAGGTTCAAAAAATTAAACATCTTTCTATCTCTTTCTCTCTGCGTCGTAGTCCACAATAATGAGGGTCGTGACCCCATTCCATTAATCACATAATGGTATTGGGAATATTTGGGATTGGGACTTCCTTCCGCATAAGACTCGACTAAGAGTATATTTTAAACTGTTAGGTTTGTTAGTATTATTATCAGATATTACTGAATAAAAAAATTATACATAATGATGCATAAAAAGATGGCTGAATCAATTGAACCGTACTGAACAAACAGCCGCCTACAGTATATGCAGCCATCTTTCAGATGTCAAGAATCATAGTGGACATTACCGACGGAAGTGACGTTTGAACGTATAACTTCCGTCTGAATAGACCCAGGTCGTGCTTAAAAAGATGTGTCATCGTAAAATTTAAGTAAGCATAAAATCTACCTTGTTGAAATCTAATTAATGCCTTATACATAAAATTCTATATTACCTATTTAACAGACCAATCTCCTTTTTAAAATGAGTGCCTTCGGCGTTCAATTAACATACCTGTGTTGGCTCCCTTTCTATCCTTGCAATGCTAAAAAGAGACGGCAGATTCCCGTTCCGGAAGTGGGAACGGCAAGTCGATATTATAAGAGAGATTCACCGGAAATCGAAATCCCCCGTAACAATATTGGATGCCTAGGCACAGTGTGAAAGCACAGAATATTTAATAGTAACTTACAGGTACAGAAGAGTTACTCCACGAAGACATTTTAATAAACAGCGACTCTGGTAACGTCGTAATAAAGTGCAGTTCAGCTCGCACAGCGTTGCGACTGAAAATATTAATATCCCTATGAAAGGGTTTGAAATTGAATATTTTGGCCGTTACCCTTCCCCAATTTTTATTTTTACCGTTTAATTAAAATTAAATCTCATTTATTTCTAATTTAAATAAAGCCGGTTATATTGAAAAAATAAAATTAAAAAAATACTATCGTGAACATCGAAGTCCAAACTCCCCGATTAGGAGCTTAAAGTCTACCCATTAGGGGCCCCGACCACAATAATATTGATACTACCTATGAATACCTATAGTTTCAATTTACTTTTGTTTAAAACTGTATCTTCTGTCTGTATATAAAAAACTAACCACATTATGTATTCATATTAGTTTTCCTTAGAATTCTTAGCACGAATTATGTAGATAGGTAAGTAATAAAAACTTACCATTCAGGATCCTTAGGCAGTTCGAAGAGCAATTCTTGGATATATAGGTATATACCTATATATCCAAGAATTGAATCTCGGAAACGGGTAAAACGATTTTCGAGGGGGTTTCGGGGGCGATAAATCGATCGATGAATGAAAACTGCTACAATATCATTAGAATACGAAGGAAAATTTCGCCATCATCTACAAGGTTATAATGGGAAATTGGGCGGTCCAAAAACCAGGAGGCCCGGGTCGAGTTCAGATGTCACCAGTCCGATTATTTATTTTTTCCCTTTGTTTCAAGTTCCTTCTTTTGTGAGAAAAATCTATTATTGGGAGCCCAATTGCACTCGTGATTTTTTATTTTAATAACCAGTTCATTTTTTTTATTATTAAGTCGGTAAGATCGAAAAATAGTATTCATATTTCTTCAGTAATTTGTTTTTAAATATAATTGCCAAAAAACACGAGTTACCAAAAACAAAACCGAGCACTGCTCGGTCACCCAGGTATTTAGAGTTTAAGCAACCAATTGCGATACAATATATTATTTTCATTCCATCTATTCGACTTGGTTCTCCTTTTAGTGCATCCAAAGAGTTTTCTTTATGAAACTTTTAGCGGGCATTATCAAAATTATGCCTATATCAAAAATAAATTATTTCTAACTGATTATTAAATAGAGGATCTTCCAAAAGACCTAAAATTCACATCCTCGGTTAGTTTTGAGTTTTGATAACCATTTTAAAATACAGATTAAAGAAAAAAATAGCGTTGAAATTTGATGACGTCACAATTGTTAATTTCATACAACTTCCATACTAGAAGAGCGTTTTTAAGTATGTTAAAGAGTTGCTGATTTGATTGAGTTGCCATCATCCCTATTATCTTTGCCGAGCACTTTTTGAATTTGGAACATCTTACTTTTCAGCGCCAAGGAAATCGAACGCATTTATTGTTTGAATAAAGTCTGGGTGGTACGACGGCCCAAAAGCGCCGCCGGCTGAATAAAAAAAAAGAAATCAAACAAGTGAAATTAATTTAACGAATTAAAAAATACGACTGCCCTGCCATATTATTTTTGGAGTTTACCTCCATAAGAAGCGATTTGCATATATAGCCTTTGGAATCTTATTCACATTTTTATTAAATGATATTTTTTTGTGAATCACTGGATATTGAACTATAGTGTTATATATTTTTGGAATCTACTCATCATTTTCTAGATGATGATTAGTTAATCTTATTTCTGAATTTTTTTTTCAACTTTAGTCTTTCATGCGGGACCATGGTCAGCCCATCATTTTTTTTAAAATATTACTAGCCTATGTCACCCGGAATAACCTAGGGATTCTAATGATACCTCATTTATCAAAATTGGTTCAGGCGTATAGAAGTTATGGTGGAATATACAAACTAACACACATACATATATACATACATGAATAATTAAAAACGCGCGAACTATAACCCGCGTTATCGCCAGTTTTGTTTTGAAAAATGAGTTCTCAAGTGATAGTGACAGTATAGAATTAACTCCTTAAAGTATTAGAACTGACGCAAGAAATGTGATGAATAATCTATTACCTGCAAAATCACGGGAGAGATATATGAAAGCCTATGGTAATTTTATTGAATGGAGAAATGCAAGAGGTGCCAAGAATTTTTCAGAATCTGTGTTTTTGGCCTACTTCCAGTAGGTACTTAGCCAAAACTAAACAACCTTCCACTCTTTGGAGCACCTACTCAATGCTAAAATCAACAGTCAGTTCTAAATACTAGATAATGCCTGCGACTTGGTCCGCGTGGGCTTAGGCTTACCTACAACTCAGAAAAGTTAAATGAAATAAAGTAAAAAGAAAAAAAGAAGTTTAAATGTGTGCCCGAGGATCGAACCCCGACCACCAGAATAGGAGGCCGATCATCTAAAATAGTAGCATATCAAGTACCTAACAAGTAACTCTGGTCTGGTGGGAGGCTTCGGCCGTGGCTAGTTACCACCCTACCGGCAAAGCCGGGCCTCCAAGAGTTGTAGCGTTCCAATACGATGTCGTGTATAAACCAATTAAGGGTACCTGTTTAATATAAAACTGCCATACCGCCAACCGTTTAGCCCGCAACCATCTTAGACTGTTTTATCACTTACCATCAGGTGAGATCACAGTCAAGGAATAACTTATAGTGGAGAAAATATTTATACACTAATTTGGTCTACAACAATAGTGACTAGGGTAGTACTACTCTTTCAACCTGTCTATCCCGTGTACCTGTCTATACCCTACCCCAATTTACCCCAAGGCGAACAACGTCGTTCATACAACGTAGTTTCACCAAAATTCAAATTCTAACAAGTGATTGGCAGTAAAGATGTATTCGATGCAACCAGCATCCCTATTGGTTGAATCTAAGGTGATGTAATTCAAAATTATTGACAGCCTCAGTGATTTTCACCTTAGAGTAATCGTTACGGGGAGCTTGATTAGATTTTAGATCCACCTCGCGGTACCAATATAATAAAATGGAGGGGTGGAAAGAGGCGATAAATACCCGTCTATAACCTACACCCACAGATAAACATGCAATATGTAGCGTATGTAGGGGAGGCTTTTGTGAACAAGATTCTCTGTAGCTGACTCAACCCGATTAATGAATTATTATAATGAACAATAGTGAGTCCACAGGTGACCGGAGCAGTGACCTCGGCCAACATATTAGTTTGGTTATTAAATGATTTATTTATTTCATGTAGGACAACTTGTGTCACATATGAAACGTTAAGACTCTACCACCGGTTCGGAAAAATTATTCTACTGAGAAGAGCCGGCAAGAAACTCAGCAGTTGCTCTTTTCATAGAAAAGAAAAGGTTACAATATGTAGACAACACAACACATACGTTACAAGTATTACACTGACTTGTGGGTCACTGGATGCGAGGCCGGTGGCTTCCATGCAACTTTGTCATTAATAAAATCATCGATAGTGTAATAACCTCGGTAAAATATTAGGGGTAATGCAGACCTCTTATGACGACCTCCGTGGCGCAGTGTTGAGCGCTGTTGTTTTAACGTGCGGAGGTCTTGGGTTCGATCCCCGGCAGGGTCAATTTAGAATTTTATAATTTCTGAATTTTCCCTGGTCTGGCCTGGTGGGAGGCTTCGGCCGTGACTAGTTACCACCCTACCGGCAAAGACGTGCCGCCAAACGATTTAGCGTTCAGATATGATGCCGTGTAGAAACCGAATAGGGGTATGAGTTTGAAATAACTGTCATGCCCCTGACAGGTTACCCCTCTACCATCTTAGACTGTATAATCACTTACCATCAGGTGAGATCGCAGTCAAGGGCTAACTTGTAGTGGATAAAAAAAAAAAGTGTAAAAGATATAAAAAAATGTGATATGAAATTTCGATGAAACGAAAACACCAGAAAGAGACAAACATTCATAATAGGATTTAGCCTGCGAGAGAATGAGATACTAGTTATATTTATCTCATTCTCTCGTAGACTACTTTTCTGAAGTTTCACTTCTGCCTTGTGTGAATTGCACACACAGCACACACTTTTTTTTGTTTAGTTTATAATTTAAATTTAAATGTTTTAATTTGATATTTTTGTTGCTAGGATTTAAAATATATTAAGATGAAGTATTTCACTCGAATTTGCGAAAATCGGCTAGGGTAGTAAAATCCATAACACATTCCAATTTCTAATACTATTGAATAAAATAATTTTAAGACTGTTGTACAGCATTTGTTAAGTCGTGGTTATTAAATACTACCTATCTATGATTTACTATATGACACGATTTTCTTAATGACAAAGTCGCATGGAAGCAACCAGCTTCAAATCCAGCAACCTACAAGTCAGTGTAATACTTGTTACGTAACATATGCATTGTATATCATTTACTATATTTACATTTACAAACAGTAATTGCTGAGTTTCTTGCCGGCTCTTCTCACTAGAATTACTGAGAAGGTGATTCTACCACCGGTTTTGATAAAGTCTTGACATGTCATACGTGAAATAAATAAAGCATTTATCATTTAACCAGGTACCTAATAAGATTAGGTACCTGTATATTCTCAAGTTTCAATAGAAAGACTAAAACCTTTTTTTACGCATATTTTACGGAATTCACTATCACACTTTCTTCCCTTTTTGAATACTCACTAAGTACTTTAACCGAAACGACCAAATGAATCATAGAAATAATAATTCGATCCCTAGTACCTACCATAGAATGAATCAAACTCTCGAGTGTACCCACATAAGTCACTTTTCTCCCCGTCAACCTTTATTTCTAAATACCCTCAGGAAAAATAATCAAAATCTAATAGAAAATAATCAAAAAACTTTAGAAAAGGTCGTTGCATCATGAAAACTCGTGTGACCAGAGGGGAGAAATGTGACAAAGAAGCCATGGAAACAAACTTCACAGATTTTTGGCCAGGAAGTAAATAAACATATTTTCGAAAAAAAAAAATTTTTGTTTCGAATTTCCCATTTTACTGTAACAATTTTATTGTATTGGGTAAGAAATTCGAAACAAAACATTCTGCACACTTTTTGGATTTCAATAATTTGATAAGGAAGTGAGGTTATCATCTTTCCTAAGACCCCCACTACAGCTGGTATTCAACGCTCATGTTTTCTCATTCAGCCACTTCCCATCAGCTTCTTTACTATGTATATTATCATCCGTCAGTCATGCTATAAGCTAGAATGAGGAGACCGCATTCACTATAACGCTGATACGCTCACTTGTACGCTCTCTCTACTCGAGGGCTTTACGGCTCCAATGGTCATAGCCTATGAAAGACATGGCCCACTTGAAAGCTCATTTTTACGAGGAAATTTTCTTGTACGTTCCAGAGCAATAATTTAATATAATTCAATACTTGCAATAATCGCCCTTTGAGAATAATTGTAAGCAAATGTAAGCAAAAAATTTAATACTCTAATTGCATGCAAATTTTGACAAGAAATGGAAACAAACGCAACGTTATACGTTTTGTCGAGAGATATATCATGTTTATCCGCAACGCTGGGGACGGTCAAAGGCTAAAGTAACTAGAGTGGAGGAATTTCATCAAATATAGAGAAGACAGGTCCGCATGCCGTGCACAAAGATGTGGTGCTTTGGCCTTTGTTTCACAATTCTTGAGCTTAGTAAAATAACGCACTACAGACTACAGAGTCGTGACTCAAAAGCCTTACTAGTGATGCCCGCGACTATAGGTTTAGGTTTAAAAATTCCGGTATTTATATTTATAGGTAAAATACAACTGCTGTACCCGTACCAGGTTAGCTCGCTACCACCAACCAGCTGAGATCGCAGTCAAGGGCTTACTTTTAGTGGAATAAAAAAAAATGATAATAAGTCTGATTCCTTTGTACACAATTGTTAAAAATATTGTTAACCCTTTCATAATACTCTATGCAGGAAGAGACAGAACTAGATTCAGGTGTCATTTTAGTTTAGTTTAGTTTAGAGATTATGTTATACAGAATTGACCACAATATTATCACTGCCAAACACAAAAGAAACTGGCTGAGGCAAGAAGTCTGCTCGCGAATGCGACTTGACATCAATCAGGCGAGATTGCATTGGGATATGTATTATTTGTTGGAAATTTATGAGTTAGAATTACACGTTCGCGTCGAACGCGGCCCGCAACGTGTTCCCACATGTTTATATAAAATAATACGCCGCCAATTATGTGTACGCATTCGCTATTTGTGTAGAAATTAAGAAAAAGGGCTGCCAGCTATTCAGGTAGCTTTAAAACTTAGGCTATATTTACTTATACAGCTACCACTGGCTCTTTATTCTACTTCGAATCTATTATCTATCTATCTATCTTCATTTTTATATGTATTTTAATGAAGAAACTAGAAATTTAATTCGCTATAATCCGCGACAACAGGAAAATCTATGTGGTACAGTGTGTATCCCGCACCCATAGCCCGCGACATTCACCACACCACAGGAATCCCCCAAAACTACCCTCAACGTACGTTTCACTCCGATAGTTGGATAGTTGTTGGATTAAACTTCTAGTTCCTTCATTATGATGGACTTCCGCAAAGTAACGCCTGCTTCTATCCAATATTTAATGTATTTTGTACAAAATAGTTTGAAAATACGTAGAAAAACAATTAGGAAGCACTTATTTCAACAAAAGAACTCTACCAGCGACTCTTGGCAGTGGGAAAGGTTGTAAACGAAGAATAGGTACAACAAGTATGAGAGTGTAATTCAACTGATGGGCACTGAAAAAGTATACTAAATGTCACGTGACCGACAGACAGGCAAACTTTCGAATTTAAATATCAAGTGATAATCTAAAAGGGAAAGTTAAACCGACTTCTCCACACGAACAGTCCATATCTTGAAACTACTGAACCGATTTTGATGAAACTTGCACTGTTCCCTAAGTTGAAGTAAATATTTGTAAGCCAATAAAAAAGCCAAACACCTATGAAATTTTGTATATTTGTTAGAATGCCCGTATAGATTATCATATGTGAATATTTTTGCAGTTCCAAGAATATTACATACATACATGTCGAATTAATAACCTCCATTTTTTAGGTCGGTTAAATAATATTCATGCATGTTAAATTTCTAGTACCTCAAAGGTTACACGTAAAGTAGGCAAGTAACGCAAATCCAGTTTACCCCCGCAGGCTTAGCATGCGCACAACGAGATATCTCGCGACGAGAGAGAGAGAAATGTTGTCGTTGCCGGCTAATTTCTCGTTCACCCTACATGCACAAAATCCGTTATATTACGTAATAAAATAGTCGGCATGTAAGGGTTCGTAGAGAAAAATACCACAGATCATCGATATATATGTCACCGTAAGATTGTAAAAACCGTTAGATTATAATATAACTCGCGAAATTCTAAACTGTCGAAAGATTAGAATTTAACGCATTATTTTCCGGTAGATTGTAATCTGATAGGTATTTAAACCCGATAAAACCTAAGTGCCCGGCCTGAGGCCGGGCACTACTTGATTATTTATGTCGAACCCTAACCTACAAGAAAGAGACAAGAAAACGTAAATAAAATGAATATTTCAAAAATTGACACTCGGAACATTGAACAGTTTACAATCTTTCGACAGTTTAGAATTTCGCGAGTTAGATTATAATCTAACGGTTTTTCACAATCTTACGGTGACATATATGTAGGTAGATGGGCCCTTTCATAGAAAAAAGTTGGGCGTCTGACTTGTAGGGCATGCCCGTCACCTGTGTAAGCCCGTCCAGCAGTAGCAGGGGGTTTCCGGTTGACCCGTGATGGCCAACACACCACATGCCACATTCTTTGTTTGTCAGGGCCCGTCTATGTAAATTGAGGTCGTTGCCACAGGTATGAAATATTACATCCATCTCGACGTAAAAAACTCTTTGACGTAACGAGACAAGTCATATGTTAGCTTCGGTAGACATATAGAGATAACGGATAGAAATAATTTTACTCGTTGTGCCCATGCTTGCCCTACAGATGATTGACTGTGTCGATACAAAAGCTCAACGCTCGAATTATTCAACAAAACATTGTATCGAAGAGGCATGCAAATCGTCTACATATAAAAGCATCTAATTCAGCCGTTTCAAACAAAAAGCTTGCTTAATTTTAAGGCTACCGACTTACAGGCCACCTATTACAGTACAATCATAAGTAATTTCAATAAATATGGACTGGCCCGAGGCACCAGTTACCTACCTTTATATCCCATCTAATAAACAGTTGGGCATCACGAGAAAGCGGATCGCGGTATAAATTGATGTATTTATCATTACTTTCTCACGACTTGGATAGATTCGCCCTTTACATTTTAAGTCGCGAATGAATAAAGGTTTACTGTGCCTTATTAAAGTTTGCGTGGTTAAAGATGCGCCTGGAATCTATTCCACGGAATCCATGTTGAATTACTGATACTAGATAATTCCCGTCCCTTCCATCGCGTCGTGTATTTTTACTTTTTTAACCGACTTCCCAAAAGTAGGAGTAGGTTCCCAATTCGTTAAGGTTTTAGATAGGTATTCCGATATAAAAAGTATCCTATCTCCACCTGGAAACAAATACTTTACCCATTTGGGGGGTACGATCGGGCCAACACCAAAATCTTCAGTAATAAAGGAACGACCGGAGACAGAGAGAGATGTCAGCCCCCCTGGAGCATTGATGAAACAATAGAAACAACAGGCTGCCAAAATATTTGATGTATTTTTTTTCAGAAACTGACTGAGAAATCATATCATACCAATATTATAACTGCAAAAGTGCGTTTGTTTGTTGGTTTGTCTGGGTCAATGTTTTGCATGGGTATAGTTGTGGACCCGGAGAGTGACATAGGCTACATTTTCACGCGTACGAAGTCGCAGGCTTCAGCTAGTCTTATAATAGTTTTAAAATACGTATTCTCTCTTTTAATTTGACCACAAAGGTCGAATAATCAACAATCATAAGTATTTAATTTAATTGGACTTGAACTAATTATAGGACATAGTACAAGAAAACTTGTAAAGTTTTAACCCCAACACATAGACGTTGGGTTCTCAACCTCGCTAACCTAACGTTCCCCTCTGCAACGATATAAACAGCATCGTCTATAACCACTGAATAGTTAATGCAGTGTCTATAACTATATTATGCCCTGTCTATTATCACCTCAGTTTCGCAACCTGTCGAACTATCTTTCGAATACTTGACACAAACTATCCAATTTATACAATGTCGTAACTTACTTCATATTTGTCACATTCAAAAAGCAGTGTAGTATTTTAAACATGTTTACGACAGTGAATTCATACTCGTATATATCACGGTACCTCGTTCCGGGTATTATGTTGTACTACAACTCTGACGCGCGTATCTACAATAAAACATAAATTCCGTTTAGCTGTTGAATGCCACGCACGCGGTCTAACTATGTAAGGTGTAATTAATCATTGAGATAAACGCGTCCAATGAAGGAAGGAAGTCGGCTACATTTATATTTTGTGTGACAAAATACCCGGGTTTTGATCCGGACGCAAAAACTGAAGCA
This sequence comes from Erebia palarica, assembly GCA_964035005.1. Lineage (NCBI taxonomy): Eukaryota > Metazoa > Arthropoda > Insecta > Lepidoptera > Nymphalidae > Erebia > Erebia palarica. The sequence goes on along the minus strand of OZ035986.1, from coordinate 34,469,756 downwards.
GCCCACCTGTAGGGACGCGCTTAGTATACTATGTCGATACATTTGAATAGGAAATTAGCTTAGATACTAGTACAAAGCAGAATAATTTTAAATAAACTTTTATTTACGAGAACAAATCGATCCCTCTCACGCATAAGTAGTTCTACCTACTTTTTGTTTTTTTTTTTTTTTAATTATGCTAATGGTCGAAATACAAAAAGAAAAAGTTTTAGTGTCATGATTAGGAACACCGCTGTGTCACAGTGATGTCCATGTGGAATAGAGGTTGTTAAATCTGGAATTCATAAACTCTCTTGCCAAAGGAGGCTATATCAGCATAGCCTTTTGTGTATGGAGGATTTAGGGGTTGTTTCCGATTTGCTGCTGCCGAATTATGGAATGATCTCCCCCTTCCCCCCACTTATAGCGACAGATAAACCGGTGAGTGATTTAAGTAATAAGCACAAACTAAAAAAACTATTACCGTAACATACAAATTGAGGCAGTGAAACATCCTTATGTTATTAAAAACTAATACAATTTATGTTTCCTACCCTCCTATCCTTCCTATTTAATCTATAATATTTACAGTATAGCTTGTTGGCTGGCACACTTAATTTTTTAATGCTTTCGTCAGGAGCAAATTGACAATCAGCACTGGGTATTGGTACCCAAGCACTAGGCTGAGTTTGCGTCCTATTGTGTTGTTGCTAGCCCTTTTCAAAGTTTTTTTTATTTATTTTCTTTTTATGTCTGCAACAATGTAACGCAATAAAGAATCTGTTTATTTAAAAAGTGTCTTGCCACCATATCATGTCATATCAGGGAGTATCGGCGGAAGTATGCCTGTCTCATCGTGAGTTGTAAGTTGTAACACATTTGTTCCTTGAAGGCCTTGGGGCCATTATGTCTTGGTGCCAAAAGTTTTTTGCGCGACATTTCAAACTGCTGCTGTACTTCATCCTGGATGCAGTTCGAACAACCGTTGTGCCACCTACCACCCATTCTCATTCATTCATTTTGGAACCATTTTTCTTTGGACTGGCACTGGACCCCGGATTTTAATAACGATGGCAATAATTTGGCTCTGACAGATCCTTAGTTAAGATGATTTGTGAAATGGTGATAATGAAAAAAAACCGGCTGAGTTTGTTGTGGGCTCTTCCCAGACCAGGGCGCGTTTGGAACCCTCGTAGCTTTAGTTTTAAGAGACCGCTCTTCTTCTTCTTCTCTCACTGGGCTTTTCCGCACTTAAGCATAAGTGCCCATTGTGCGTGAAACCGGGACCGTTATTGATTATCACCATTATATTTTATAAATAGGAATACTTAAGAAGAAGTTAAAAGGTCACTTAAGCGCTCCTATACTAAGGAACTAAGTAATTATTTTTCTCTTCTCTTTTATTTATATTGTTTATTTATACTTTCTTTTCTTTTTGTTGATTGTTGGTGTTGGGTTATTAGGTATAGGTACTAGTGCTAATTTTAGATTTAACTTAAATTAAAATGTTAAGAGCGTCAACTCACCAACAAACTGGCCCACCAGTTTGGCGAGATTTATATCTTGTAAAATAACTTTGTATCTATTTTGAAATAAATAAAATTAAAAAAAAAAATTACTGGACGTCAATAAGTGTAGTGTATCTACCTAAATTGAATAAACATTATTTGACTTTGACTTTGATCAAAATAAGTTTGTCGTTACATTGCCCTACCGCCCGCCCTACGGCTTTACATTCGAGCCTTTAGCGTAGCCGCTTATCGGTAGCGTTTTACATTTTTATTGCAAGCGGATACGGGCCGCGTTGTGCCGACTTTATTATTTCTCCCTTGCAATTATTGTTTAGAGAAGTCCGGCCTGGTAGCCCAACTAGTCGACCAATCGGTCGCACAACTCGTCCACACAGTGTATCATACATGGATACTTGCTACCGGCAAATATGCACGGTGTTTGTTCATTTCAAAAGACCTATTTAGAAGGTAGCTTAGTTCATTTTAATGTTTTAATATGTTATTTGGATGCAATTTTAAGCGGGAGCTCCGTTTTGTCGCCCCTTTTCTGCGTTGTTGTAGGAATATCGTTATTTTGTTTCTGTTTTATTGGTCACCTGTCCTATTGCCTCATCTCTTTAGACGGAAGCGTAGAGTGGATCTGACGTGAGTGCTTTGAACAGTCTGAGCACAGAGTACCATATATACTCGTGTGGTCTGAGGGTCTTAGTAGTGGGAGATTTTATCTTCTCTCTCTGCATCGTATTCCTGACAACTGATGTTCGATTAATTTCATAAATTATAGTCGTCGCGATCGAATAACTACGTCAAAACAATCGTTATTTTGTTTCTGTTTTATTGGTCACCTGTCCTTTTGCCTCATCTCTTTAGACGGAAGCGTAGAGTGGAGCGGAGAACAGCTGACGTGAGTGCTTTGAACAGTCTGAGCACAGAGTACTATATATACTCGTGTGGTCTGAGGGCCTTAGTAGTGGGAGATTTTATCTTCTCTCTCTGCATCGTATTCCTGACAACTGATGCTCGATTAATTTCATAAATTATAGTCGTCGCGATCGAATAACTACGTCAAACAACTCATAATTAAAAAAAAATAAAAAACACGACTGCGATGCCAAAAAACGAACTAAAAAAAACTTATTCACATTTTTATGAAATGATTTTTTTTTGTGAATCACTGGATATTGAACTATAGTGTTATATATTTTTGGAATCTACTCATTATTTTCTAGATGATGATTATATAGTTAATCTAACTTTCGATTTTTTTTTCAACTTTAATCTTCAATGCGGGACCATGGTTCAATTTTTTTTTAATTTTACTAACCTATGTCACCCGTAATAAGCTAGGAATTCTAACGATACCTCATTAATCAAAATCGGTTCAGGCGTATAGAAGTTATGGTGGAATATACAAACTCGCATGCATACATACATACATGAACCCTGAAAACAATATACTCCTTTTTTCAGGCAGCCGTACTTCAACTCAGCCTGCGGATGTCTAACCTGGACCGACGGTTTAACGATGGCGACGAAGGAATCGCAAAGACCAAATTAGACTAAAATTCGTATGTCGTGTGTCGTCATCATGGGTTGACTTCACATTGGTGATCGTCATCATGGACTGACGATGCTGGCACTGGTCCATATCCCACGCAAGGTTCTCGTCTCAGAACCTGTGCTGTTTTTTTACCTAGAGCCAGGCCTTGTATTCTAACAAGCCACCACTACAGCCCATTAACGTCCAAAGTCCCAACGCTGGGCCTCAACTCTCATAGGAGAGAGGGAATTAGAGCTTAGACCCACCACGCTGCTCCAATGCGGATTGGCGGGCTTTAACGACTATTACCATGTTAGTGATAATAACCGGGACCGACGGCTTAACGTGCTCTCCGAGGCACGGGGGTGAAACACTGCCAACTTCCTAACTCCGGGCTAGTACTGAGAATTTCTAGTCAGAAAAATCCAATACTAAAATCCAATAAAGTCTTTTTGATAAATAAATGTTTTTATTCAATAAATGACATGCTGGCAGAGTAAAAAGATGCTATAATTTTAATATTGACATTTTGATTTAATTTGGACATTTTATTAATCAAATATAATTATATTGTACGTAAATTATTTGAATTGAAATACCTACTATTTGCGTCTGTGTTTTATAATTGTATTCTTGAAAAATTATATTGTCATGTACGAATAACTCAATCTTAACTTACTGACTTGTAAAATTTAACATTTGCATGCCTGAAATGGCTGATTATATTGGATCATAATATAATTTAACTATCACTGTACGTGTATTCATGCAAATAAAGGATATTGTATTGTATTGTATTGTAATACTTAATTATGGCCCGACTCGGGACTGAAACCTGGGACCTCGTCAGCCGCAGTAGAACATGTTAAACATAAACCAGTAGACCAACGATACAGTTATTCTAACAAGCAGTGAACGACAAAATCATATGTACACTTGGTATGTCGGTAGGTATTAATATGTTCGTCTTATTTCGGGCACGTGTAGGGCGCCCAATACAGTTCACGCCGCACAATTACACGATCATTTGAACACAATTTTCGTGTCCGACCCCACGGAGGATGCTCAAACCGCTGTTAAGTTACACGATAGAATTGATATTAAGGCCCTTCACACTGACAGCGGTGATTTTCACTTCACACATGAAAAGGTGTGCCACAAACAGCAAAGGTGTGCAGCTTTACTGAGCTGCTGCTGAAGTAATACCTTTTTCTGTTTCTTTGTTTTTCTTTTCTGTTATTGTCCCCGGGGATCGAGCTCCCAACCACCCGAGTAGGACATCTAGACCACTAGGCTGTCGCCACCATGATACGTTCGATCTAACGACTCTCTGGCGCAGTGGTTAGCGCTGTTGTCCTAACGTGGGAGTTACTGGGCTCGATCCCCGGCAGGGTTAACTTGGCAAATAATAATTTCTGATTTTTCCCCACCCCATCCGCAAAGACGTAAGGCTAAGCGATTTAGCGTACCGGTACCTACCATAGAAAGTAGAAACCGATGAGGTATGTATATGGGTTTAATATGACTGCCATACCATAGAATGTTAGCCCACTACCATCACTTACACTAACATTTAAAAGGTTTTTTTAAATGTACCTCCCATCACGTGAAACCGCAGTCAAGAGTTAACTAGTATGTAATGGAAAAAAAACCTATTTTTTTTATTCAATCCGCACAAAGTAGCGTTTAATACGCCGTCAGTGTTGAGCGCCCTTTTCTTCGACAGGGCTCGATACCCCGCGGAGACGCGGAAGATTTTGAACAGTTGCCATCGAGCAGACCCTCCCATAGACCACAAGGCGTACTTCGCAACCCCAGCCTGTTATTATAGCTAAAGAGCTGGTGGCAATGAATGCCTTGGGGTCTTATCTCCTATCCGATATCTACAAAATAACAATGCTATTAGTTTTCATGGGATGAGAACAGCTGAGCCGTGGGCTCGCAGATCCTACCGCCTTAGACCAATCACTCCAAAGAGTAGAATTTTTACGGAATTACGTATATTATATGAATACTAGCTTCCTTTGTTCCCTCGGGAACTCTTCAATTTTCCGGTATTTTTTTTTTTTATCCACTACAAGTTAGCCCTTGACTGCGATCTCACCTGATGGTAAGATGCAGTCTAAGATGGTAGCGGGCTAACCTGTTAGGGGCATGGCAGTTATATTAAACCCATACCCCTTTTCGGTTTCTACACGGCATCGTACCGGAACGCTAAATCGCTTGGCGGCACATCTTTGCCGGTAGGGTGGTAACTAGCCACGGCCGAAGCCTCCCACCAGGCCAGACCAGGGAAAATTCCGAAATTATAAATTCCCAAATTGACCCTGCCGGAGGTCGAACCCGGGACCTCCGCACGTTAAGACAACTGTGCTATACACTGCGCTACGGAGGTCGTCAAAATAGCATAGGTATATTCCAGAGAAATTTCATTTCATGTTGATCCGTTCAGCCGTTCTAGCGTGATTGAGTAACGAACATCGATCCATACATCCATCCAAACTTTCGCATTTATAATATTAGTAGGTATATAAGTTGTGGGAATAGGCGTAAATTCTAATAATATATAGTATTTTAACTGTGCATAATATTTTGTACATATATCGGTATTTTTTGATAGTGCATAATAACCACATGTCTAATTATAGGTATATTCGGCTTGACAACAGAGATCCTAATACCAATTTATTAAAGAACGAGCCGGACTTTTGCAAATGATTTAGGACAGCTATTTTAAATTTTCGAATATAATTCGCAATGCATCTAAAATTGTATGGATACATAGATATTAGTGGTTAACCACTCTACTGGTTTGTACGATTAAAATATCACTATGCTTAAGTTCTGGCATACTTTTCACCAGCTCCTAAACTAAAAAAGTATTTTAAAACCCATAAGTACAATAATTGAAACACCGCCCGCAGAGAGGTTATTGGAAGGTGTTCGGCGAATTAGACTAAAATCTCTTGATACAATCCCTCCTATGCGGAACCCTCCTGGGTTACTCTCTCCCTCCTATTGCAAATTAACGGTTGCTAATTCAATCTTTATTAGGTAAATTTAGACATTGGATTTCTGAAAATAATACGTGTTCGTTCGTAAAAATCTATGATATTCGGGCATAAAAAGTAGCCTGCTTTTCCAGACTATAATCTATCTCTGTACCAAATTTCTTCCAGATCCGTTCTTGCTATTCTTGCGTGATTGACTTACCACCATCCATCCATCCATCCTGATCCATCCAACTAAACTTTAGCATTTAAACTAGTTGAAGCCCACGACTTCGTCTGCGTGGATTGGGGGTTTTTTTGGTTTCCTCGGCATCTTTTGTTATTCCAGACTATAATCTATGTCTGTGCCAAATTCCATCCGGATCCGTTCAGCCGTTCTGGCGTGATTGAGTAACAAACATCCATCCCTCCAAACGTTCGCATTTGTAATATTAAGTTATAAATAAGTAAAATTATCAATTATTATATTATTATAGTATATATATGTCACCGTAAGATTGTAAAAACTGTTAGATTATAATCTAACTCGCGAAATTCTAAACTCTCGAAAGATTGTAAACTGTTCAATGTTCTGAATGTAAATTTTTGAAATATTCATTTTATTTACGTTTTCTTTTCTCTTTCTTGTAGGTTAGGTTAGGGTTCGACATAAATAATCACTTAGGTTTTATCGGGTTTAAATACCTATCAGACTACAATCTACCCGAAAATAATGCGTTAAATTCTAATCTTTCGACAGTTTAGAATTTCGCGAGTTAGATTATAATCTAACGGTTTTACAATCTTACGGTGACATATATATATGAACCCCGACTACGGAATAAATGGATACAGCATCCATCATTTCGATTTTGTCCATTTAAAACGAAGCGTAGGTATATGACCCGGAACATAATAACAAATCGATTGACACCTCATTCATTACAATCGGCCGAGTAGTTTAGGCGGTACGGTGGAACATACATAAATAGAAACATACACACAAATACCCACGCAAACATACACAAAAAAACATACATCCATACCTGCATACATAGCCTGCTAAAATACAAATTTTTCCAAGGCTTTCCAGCAATGAAAAATAAAACCAACTTTGTCTATATGCGAGTAGTTTAAGCGCTACAGTGTAACTTATATAAATACAAACATACACAAAAACATACACGCAAACATACACGCAAAAAGCATACATACATACCTGCATACATAGCCTGCTAAAATACAAATTTTTCCAAGGCTTTCCAGCAATGAAAAATAAAACCAACTTTGTCTATATGCGAGTAGTTTAAGCGCTACAGTGTAACTTATATAAATACAAACATACACAAAAACATACACGCAAAAAGCATACATACATACCTGCATACATAGCCTGCTAAAATACAAATTTTTCCAAGGCTTTCCAGCAATGAAAAATAAAACCAACTTTGTCTATATGCGAGTAGTTTAAGCGCTACAGTGTAACTTATATAAATACAAACATACACAAAAACATACACGCAAACATACACGCAAAAAGCATACATACATACCTGCATACATAGCCTGCTAAAATACAAATTTTTCCAAGGCTTTCCAGCAATGAAAAATAAAACCAACCTTGTCTATATGCGAGTAGTTTAGGCGCTACGGTGGAACTTATATAAATACAAACACACGCAAACATACACGCAAAAAACATACATACATACATACCTACATACATAGACTGCTAAAATCGTAAAATTCCCAAGGCTTTACAGCAGTTTGTTAACAATAAGACCAACTTGTCTATATGAACAGTCCAATTAATCCACAAAAGCCTGCAATTTTCTTCAACTTGAACATCAATATTCCACCCCGCCACACGGCATGCAGCCCTGTTATTATATATTAGTATTTATAAACATAAAATATAATTTCTACGTCAAAGGGGAATTTATTTATCGCGCAGAGTCGGACGCGAACGTGTAATTTTATTCGTATCAAGAGTGTATTAAGCTTAACTTTTAGTTTAATGTTGCGAACTTATAAATATAACTGAGCTATCAAGCAATACGCCTAGGAGTGGAGATTTCGTGTGGTCCTGATTAAAAACTAATATATATAAAAAAAACATATATAATAAAAACAACAACTAGTTTTAAAGTATTAGTCTAGGTAATGGGGCGGTTTGTTGTATGGAGAACCCCGCATTAAATCCTCAGTCGTTGAAACTTGGCAGGGTTGCAGTATGGTATGAACCAATACTTACACAAAAATATCCAACAAAAAATCTATCCTGAAGTTTTTTTTTATCCACTACCAGTTAGCCCTTGACTACGATCTCACCTGATGGTAAGTGATGATGCAGTCTAAGATGGTAGCGGGCTAACCTGTTAGAGGCATGGCAGTTATATTAAACCCATACCCCTATTCGGTTTCTACACGGCATCGTACCGGAACGCTAAATCGCTTGGCGGCACGTCTTTGCAGGTAGGGTGGTAACTAGCCACGGCCGAAGCCTCCCACCAGGCCAGACCAGGGAAAATTCAGAAATTATAAATTCCCAAATTGACCCTGCCGGGGATCGAACCCGGGACCTCCGTATTTTAAGACAACAGCGCTACACACTGCGCCACGGAGGTCGTCAAAACTTAGGTATTTATACCTAAAACGTAATATTTATGACTGAATATTGTATCGATTTGTTTTTAAAATAATAGTAGGTAGTATATTTACACTCAAAACTGAAATATCAAACGAAATAATCATGCAGAACATCGATATTTAAACCGATTTTATTATCAATTCTAAACTGCGTTTACGCGATAATGTACCTTCCTGATTTAACAATTAGGTATAGCATAAACCCTTACTTCCTTTCTGATTTTCTATTGGGTATTTATAATATGTTTGACTCATGATACTTTATCATACTGTAAAGTTTCGTCGCCTGACGAATGATTGCTGGGGTCAACTAGCTTTATTGCCTTTACTATATTGCAAGTCAATCGGATTTAACATGCAGACCAAAGGACACAATTATTTTTTATGATAATTTAAGTGAAGATTGCAGCCATACCACCAGGGTGGTAAAAGACTTTACAGAATGGTAGCGGGCTAATCTGTACTTAAGGGGTATGACCGTTATTAAGTCTATCAATCTCAGTTTATTAATTACTAACCCATACGCCTAATCGATTTCTAATTTATACACAACATCGCACAGGAACGCTTTAATCGCTTGGCTGTACATCTTTACCGGTAAGATGGTAACAAGACATGACCGGGGCCTCCTAACTGACACGCACACATAGACATGACGTAGTTTCCTAGCTAAGTAGCAACTAACCAGGGTAAGAAGGTATTTCTTTTTGTTAACGCTGTCCACATTAAAACCTGGTATCAAAGATTCTAACCGTCTTCTTATACATAGATAATAATAAATAAATAAAATAAAATCATTTTATTGCAGGTCGGAGACCCATATAAAAACACATTTACATTAAAAAAAACAATAACTAAATATAGTAAAATGTATAAATTATACTTACATAAATTAAAATAAAGTTTAAAATGAAAAATCATTTCACATTAGGGGTCTGGTGTACCCTAAGCCAGTGTTTATAAAACACGTTGTCAGGGGATGCATGAGTGACGACTTTAATCAGCTTATTAGTAGAATTGCGGACGGTTTCCTTGAAACCGGCAATTCTACTCCGAATAATGGCGTAATAATCTGGGACACCAGCGTCGGTGAACATACCTCGGCATTTTTAATGAAATACGAAGGGCATCGTTATACTGTACCCTGAAGATGTTAAAGGATCTTTTGGTGTACTTGATCCATAGTTGTTATGATAGAAGCTCATGCAATAAGCTTTAAACAACGTAACTTTAACATCCTCAGAGCACCGAGCAAATCGGCGAGCGAGTGTGTTGCACCGTATTGACAGTGACCTACGCTCCCGTTCTATATCCAAGTCGTCGCTCAGGGATCCCGTTAACATATGCTCGAGATACCTGAACTGCTGCACAACCTGAACTGGAGTTCCATCCAACAAAACTGGCGGAATCCTCTCCGGACCTTTACCCGCTCTAAAGATTAACATTTCAGATTTGCGCACATTATATTTTAAGCCGTGTCTCAATGCATAGTTTTCACAAGTCTACTAATTTACGAAGACCGTTTATTGATAAAAGATAAGATACAGCTTCGTTTTTCATTTAGATTCCAGTTCTTGACCCAGTGGTCAGGTGTTATAGCAGAAGGGATCTTTGCGTACATAGCCTCTCCTCCCTGTTGAAAACCTACTTTAAGATATTTTTATATTATTTATGTTCTCATAAAAAAGCTTAGTCTGTTATTTTACATCATGTTGACAGTAGGTTCTTCTTATAACGAAATCGTTCATTTTAGAAAGATTTTTTGAAAATCATACTTTACCAAAGGGACTTGAATAGGGTAGAAGAGTTCGTAAGAAAATTTGTAATGTTCCAAGTGATTGGTACTGATTTTTGGTTGGGTAAAAAATGAAGAAACGTCATTATCATGTGCACTTTTCAAAATGCCACTCGAGCGAAGTCTTATAAAAGCGGTTCATAAAAAATAAACCTAAAAGTTGTATTAAAATAAAACAGAATACATTTTATTTCCTACTTGCCTGCTTGTAAAAGTGTACCTACTCGAGATTTGAATATCGCAACTGCCAGCGATCGTCATAGATTAATACACTTTTAGCGTATTGTATTATGCCTAATCTCGATAGTGGTACTAATCCTATCCTACACAATAGGCTTCTTGCACCAAAGACTAACTGCTTAAACCATCTATTATTAAATTTTAAAAAGACAAAATTAAAAACTTTTAGTAACACTTTTTATACGACTGCCTGATAAAAGGAGTATATTGTTTTCAGGGTTCATGTATGTATGTATGTATGTATGTATGTATGTATGTATGTATGTATGTATGTATGTATGTATGTATGTATGTATGTATGTATGTATGTATGTATGTATGTATGTATGTATGTATGTATGTATGTATATATGTATGTGAGTTTGTATATTCCACCATAACTTCTGTATGCCTGATCCGATTTTGATAGCTTATTCCAGGTGACATAGGCTAGTAAAATTTTAAAGAAAATTGATGGGGTGACCATAGTCCCGCATTAAAGCAAAAAATATAACTCAATAAATTGTGAATAAGATTCTAATTTAACTAGATTAATTTAGATTTTTAACTTTTTAGTTCGTTTTTTAGCAGGGCAGTCGTGTTTTTATTTTTTTTAATTATCACTTGTTTACGGTGTTTAACGAATTATTACAGTTACAATAGTAACCAGTATACGTAGTAAATATATATATAAAATCTTTGATAGTATTATAAATATCATTGGCAAGTCCCAAAATAGGTAGTACATTTTTTTACTATTTAGGTCCCTGCGACTAAGATACTATTACATAAGACCACACAAATGTATATAACTACCTACCTGGGCACAGAATAATACTTCATTCCTTCTTATTTACATAATTAAATAAAACTTTCCATATAAATTCTCCAAAATTCGTATACAGATATTGTATCTCAGAGACGTATAATGGCTTTTTGCCACGCATAATGAAAGATATCCTAGGGATTAAAAAAAAATTAAAGCCTTGCGAACGTGTCACGTGAGCACCCATCTTACTAGATGGTGTTATAATAACCTATATGACATTCAATATGGATTGTATCAAAATTTAATTACTGGGATATTACGTTTTAATTAAATATTTTTTTGTAATGTAACTTATTTATTTTGTCTGTGTTTAATATCACAATTATGTATGTCAATTTTGCACGCCAAATTTTTGGCAAAATGTGTTAGCACTATATAATATTCATCCTTCAGCTTGTAACACCTACTCACATTTAGCAAAATAAAATAAAATAAAATAAAAAATAACATCATTCTCAGTATGCCTAGACGGGTAGAAACTTTAATAAGAGCACGTGGAGGAAATACGCGATATTAATCACCATTTTTCTAATTTAATTAATTGTTATTTTAATATTAAATTTCACTTTTCCCGGTTACATGAAAAGTTCAAAAATGTACCATTTTTCACAAATTTTTTACCTGCCTTTACTCGCAAAATCTGTTATTAATGTGATCCCATTTTGAGTAAAACAAATGAAACTTTAAAAAACAATAGAAGTGTAGTAAGTAGATTTTAAAATAAAACCATATTTTTTTAATTATGGACCTTTTTTATGTTCCGCTAAATATGCCGGCGAGTTTATATTAAACACCATCTTATGCTTAATTAATTTAATTATGAAAATGGAGCCTCTGGCTTAATAATCTATGCTGCGTCGATGTTGTCGGTCGGCGCAAGCGCAGGCCTACCTGGGAAGGCGACGCGGCGACGACGGCGCCGCGTCCCTTTCGCTCAAGGCTACCAGCCCATGCATGCAACTTTAGACCTTATTTACTCCGCGCCCGCACGCCCCGCCGCGGAATTTCCCTTGCAATAACATCAACTTTTTTGAATCGCGCCGGACAATCGAGTTGCAATAAACTTATATCTACGCACAACCGTTCCATTCGCTTTACACTCAAAATATGTACTACTTAAAATAGGTTATGCTGCTATCCAATCAACAATTCGCTGATAAACAAAGACACTGGGAGCTTTGGAAAAGAAAGTTCGCAGTGCCACAAAAGTTCAACGTAAACACCGACTTGACACATAAACAAATGGCTGTCAATGTCAAAGCCTCGTGTGAAATGCGCGGGCGCTTGTTATTACAAATATAGTTATCACTAGACTTACCTAACTCGCAATGGAGAGTTAGTTTTGAGCTCTGGATGAAGATTGAGGCATCAGAAATGATGGATTGAGGCACTAATATGAACGGAAGGCGCGCAAGGGTATACTCGGGTGGTATATTATAGCGTACTGGAATAAACGGGTCGGGCGTCGACGCAGGTGCCAACGCGACGCAAGCGCCGCGGCGCACAACGGCGACCCTGCGTAACTGGAGCCGCTCCCCCTCCCCCCGCAAACTCGCACATCCTTGTCTTACTGCAGCTCTTGCGTCTTCATTTTCATTATATTTTTTTAGAACGCTCGTTGCGCATTGTACACTGCAGCCCGCACCCTGGCTCTGGCGTCTTCATTTTTATATTATAGTTTTTTTTAGAACGCTCGTTGCGTATTGTATACTGCAGCCCGCAGCCTGGCTCTGACGTCTTCATTTTTATATTATATTTTTTTTAGAACGTTCGTTGCGCATTGTATACTGCAGCCCGCAGCCTGGCTCTGACGTCTTCATTTTTATATTATATTTTTTTTAGAACGCTCGTTGCGTATTGTACACTGCAGCCCGCAGCCTGGCTCTGACGTCTTCATTTTTATATTATATTTTTTTTAGAACGCTCGTTGCGCATTGTATACTGCAGCCCGCAGCCTGGCTCCGGCGTCTTCATTTTTATATTAAGTATATTTTTTTGAAAACGCTCGTTGCGCATTGTATACTGCAGCCCGCAGCCTGGCTCTGACGTCTTCATTTTTATATTATATTTTTTTTAAAACGCTCGTTGCGCATTGTATACTGCAGCCCGCAGCCTGGCTCCGGCGTCTTCATTTTTATGTTAAGTATATTTTTTTTAGAACGCTCGTTGCGCATTGTATACTGCAGCCCGCAGCCTGGCTCCGGCGTCTTCATTTTTATATTAAGTATATTTTTTTAGAACGCTCGTTGCGCATTGTATACTGCAGCCCGCAGCCTGGCTCCGGCGTCTTCATTTTTATATTAAGTATATATTTTTTAGAACGCTCGTTGCGCATTGTATACTGCAGCCCGCAGCCTGGCTCTGGCGTCTTCATTTTTATATTATATTTTTTTAGAACGCTCGTTGCGCATTGTAAGCAGAACCTTTGCGGGGCCAGTTTTTATTTCACCCGTCTTCAATGAGCAGTAAATAGTAATATAGTAAAGTCTTGATATGCTGGGAGGACTTTGTTTGCGTTGGCTATAGACTCTTTTACACTTGTTTTTAATCCTTACGAGTTTTCAAATTTCACGCCAGAACAGCTGAACGGATCTACTTTAATTTTTTCCACAGGGATAGATTATAGTCTGGAATAACACAAAGGCTACTTTTTATCCAGGAAAATTAAAGAGTTCCCGCGGGAACCAAAAACCTCAATCCACGCAGACGAAGTCGCGGGCATCAGCTAATTATAAATTATAATATCAGATTTCTATTGCGTTGGGTTTTTTTTATGTATATGCTTGAATTATGACAGGTACATAATAATTATTATTATTATTAAATAGAAGTATAGGTACCACTACCTTAGATACCTTAGAATCCTAGCCTATTCTAGTGGCTTCCATAATGTTTTCAAAGCCGTCATGTCTGCCAATCTGCCTTTATCATAACCCCACCATTAGGGTGGTGGTGAACTAAACCCTTCTCATTTTGAGAGAAGACCTAAGAACCGTGCTCGGGTAGTGGTTACGAAGGAACCATTGATCTTCTTTTTCTCGTGCCTCTCCACTATTGAAGGTTGGCCGTCATCTCGTCGTATAATATCTTATCCTTCGCCAAGTTATCCCGGTCCACTCTGAATTTATATCCGCACTATTAATACTAATTAAAAATATAATAATTAGTTTATTATATTTTATTCTATGGTAGTAGTTTAGCTATGGTTATTTTAGCGGAGGTTTTGGAGGAAATAAAACTCTGATTAAACGCTGAGTTTAGAATGAATATATTGGGAAAAATGCCCATATTTATATAAAAATCCTTACAGAAATCCACCAATCAGAAATAAGTAATAATAATAATTAAGAATTACGACTAACAATAATATGTACATACATAGTAGGTGTAACACATTCGCTAATTGCGTGATTTTCTTCCGTCTGGAACCGTGCAACTATAAATAGAACGATCGCGCCCGCGCGCCCGCATTTGCCCGTTTGCTGCCGGCCGCGGCAGACGGCGCCTGCGCGCGACGCAATTTATAACACGCGCGAGTGGTTAATATGAACTGGCTGGTGTATTTGTGGACAGTGAACTCTTAGTGACTCCTTCAACTAGTGTCTAGTGGGGCAATCAGCGGCATCTCCAGTCCTGGCGCAATGGTTGTACGGACAGCCTTTTTCAAGGCTAACCTTTTCCTTTTTACGTCCAATGCAACTGCCTGACTCGATTGTTTACAATCTTCACTGTTCGGTGCAGACGTCCTGAACGTGGTAAGTACAGCAAACACCTTCCTTCGAAACGACGCTGCGAGCTCTTGCCTTTTTCGAGGCAATCTCGCGTCTTCCTGTTAACTAAGCGTCGCTCGATGAAAACGGTGTCGGATTTTGACATTAAAGAATTGCATCTTGATTTCAGTGTTCATTATTTTATCTCCTCTTGTTATTAAAGTGATCCCTGTGTATTTATTTCTCCTTTCCACTTGATCCTTCCTCCAGGTATTCTTTGGTAACGAGGTTTATTCAGGTAATCCAGGTAAATGTGTGGTTGGTTATTTGACGGGTAAGGTAATAGGTTATTCTAAAGGTATATTCTGATTGATGGTAAGTAACTGGTATCTGGGTAAAGCGAGGTAAGTACCTACATGGTAAGTACTTGCGACGCTACAGGACTCGCCCCCTAGCGAAAGCGTACAGGAGGTTTAGTTATGCGTCCGAGTCTAGTCTTCTTTAATATTGGTTGAATTGCACTAGATGCTGGCGCCTGGCTTGCCTCGTTCTCCTTGCTTCGCGCGGGGTTGTGAGTAGATTCTTGTCTGTTCGTTGATGAAGATAATGCAGGCGAGTACTCTGGTGTACTATCCAAAATGTACGCAGGTTTGAGACGATCGATTGATATAACTGCAGAGCGCTTCTCTGGCAACTGCAGTTTAAAAGTCTTGCTATCTCGCTCTAACACTTTGTATGGTCCTTCATATGAAGGTTGGAGGGCTCTCTTCACTCCTTCATTTCGAACGAAAACTTGCTCGCAGGTTTCCAAATCCTGATGAACGAAAATAGGTCTCTTGTTGCTATGTACTGTAGGCTGATTTTGCATGACGGAGTTGATCGTTGATCGTAGTCTGCTCACGTAGTCGTAGTCCAAATCTTGCTCGGTTGATTGTGCAGTTGCGAAAAAATCACATGGTAGCCGTAGGTTGAATCCGTAGGTAAGCTCTGCAGCGCTGACTTTAGTATCAGAACGCATTGCGGCACGCAGACCCATGAGAACCGTAGGTAACTCGTCGATCCACTTTGTATGTCCAGATAGACGTGTTTTCAGTGAGGTCTTCAAAGAGCGGTGCCAACGTTCGACTATACCATTAGATTGTGGATGGTAGGGTGTCGTACGAGTTTGTTGTATTCCCATGACGCTGAGAAGCTTGGAGAACAGGTAGCTTTGGAAATTACGTCCTTGGTCAGAGGTCAGGATTACTGGCGTCCCAAAACGAGTGATCCAGTGCTCGTAAAATATCTTTGCAATAGTTTCAGCTGACGTATCGTCGGTCGGAATCGCTTCAGGCCATCTCGTTGCTCGGTCGATCATGGTGACGAGGTAACGGTGTCCTTCGGGCGAAGTGGGAAGCGGGCCGACGATGTCTATGTGTACGTGTTGAAATCGTTCGGCAGTCGGAAATGCAGATACACTACTCGTTGTATGACGTTGAACTTTGCACCGTTGACATTGTATGCAGTTTTTCGCCCATGTACGGACGTCCTTATTCATTGATGGCCAGAAAAATTTTTGCGTGACGAGTTGGTTCGTAGTTCGAATACCGGGGTGACTGATGTTATGAACTGCATCGAAAGCGACTCGTCGAAATTCTTCGGGTAGGTATGGTCGTACGAATGCAGTTGAAATTTCACAGTAGATTGAAGCTTGCGAATTTGGCATAGTCATTTTGCGCAGAGTGAGATTGTTTTGCTTCGTAAGTTGCTCGCATTCTCTGTCTCTTTCTTGTGCTTCGGCTAACTTTTCGTAGTCGAGACTTGTCGGGCAAAGGATGCTTTCGATAGGTATGCGACTCAATGCGTCGGCGACGACATTGTCTTTTCCGCTGATGTGACGTATGTCCGTAGTAAATTCACTGATGAAAATTAGTTGTCTCGCTCGTCGTGGAGTTTCAGATGGCGAAGGTGGTTTCTGTAGTACATAGGTTAATGGCTTGTGATCAGTGAAAACGATTAGGTTTCGTCCTTCGAAAGTCTTCCTGAAATGTTTTACTGCCATGTATATAGCGAGTAGCTCCCGGTCGAATGTACTGTAGTTGCGTTGTGCGTCGGAAAATTTCTTCGAAAAATACCCAAGTGGTTGCCATTTGCCTTTGACGAATTGTTGAAGTACAGCTCCGGCACACGAGTCGGATGCATCGCTGAAAATTGCCAGCGTAGCATCGTGCGATGGGTGAGCGAGTAAAGCTGCGTTTTGAATTGCATTTTTACACGCTTCGAATGCTTTTGTAGCTTCGTCGGTCCATTCGATTAACGTGCGGTCTCTCTTTTTCGAATTATGAAGATAGGCATGAAGTGGGGCTTGAATATCTGCGGCCTTAGAAATGTGTTCTCGGTAGAAATTTATCATTCCAAGAAAACGCCTTAGCTCTTCGATTGTTTTTGGTTTCGCGTAGTTGCAGATTGCCGCGATCTTTTCCTCAGGCGGTTTTATTCCGCACTTGTTTACAGTAAACCCGAGGAATTTAACTTCATCTTGACCGAAATTGCATTTTGACGGGTTGATTGTAATGCCATTCTCTTCTAGTCTTCGCAATACAGCTCGTAGGTGTTCTTCATGTGATATTTTGTCCGAACTTGCAACTAGTAGGTCGTCTATGAAAGCGTAGACGAAATCGAGACCATGTAGAACTTCGTGGATAAACCGTTGAAAGGTTTGGCCAGCGTTTCTCAAACCTGGTGCCATTCTCGGAAATTCGAATAGGCCCATAGGAGTTATAATTGCAGTCTTCTCTATGTCTTCTTCACGAACTTTAATTTGCTGATATGCTCTGTTGAGATCGATTGTAGAAAATACAGTCTTCTCCGCTAATTGATGTGTGAAGTCCTTAATTCTTGGAATTGGGTAGCGGTCGGGTATCGTAATGCTGTTAAGTCTTCTATAATCACCACAGACTCGCAGATCGCCGTTTTTCTTCGGAACAATGTGCAGTGGCGAAGACCAAGGACTTTTGCTTGGGCGGCATAGTCCTTGTTCTATCATATTTTCGAACTCTTTGCGGACTCGTTCGTAGCGATGCGGTGCAATTGGTCGAGCACGGCAGTGAAGTGGCGGTCCAGTTGTTTCGATAAAATGTTCAACGTTGTTCTTCGGCGTAAGATTCATTGAAGTTAATCTTGTTACTCCGGGAAACTCGGCTAAAATGTTGTGGTATGACTGTTGCACGTCGATACTTCTTATTGTAGGTATGTTTGTGGCACGGACGAAATATTGCGACGCTAAGTTAGTTTTCCCGTCGATAAGTCTTCGATTCTTGATATCGACGATCAGCTGATGGTATTCAAGAAAATCGGCTCCGATGATTGGTTTACTGACTTTGGCTATGATAAACTTCCATTTAAATGGTCGGCGTAGATTGAAGTCGAGTTCCATAGTTCTCTCTCTGTAGGTTGGAATGACCGTATTGTTAGCGGCGTAGAGTTGCAAATTCAATGGCTTCTGTGTTTCACCTTTACGCGGCGGTAACACAGAAATATTAGCGCCTGTGTCGATTAAAAATGTAGTTTTTGACTTCTTATCGGTGACAAACAAGCGGTAAGACTTCTCAGATACGCCGGATCCCGCTTCATCCAGCGTAGTTGCTAGTTTTCCGGCTTCGTGTTTTCGTTCTTGAAAGAACACGGCAGCGTGCATCTTCTTGCATCATTGCCGAATCTTCGATGATAGTAACAGTAAGGCGAAGGAGTTGCGCTTCGAGATCTGTTATAGTTGCCATAGCGACGACGGTTTGCGGAACGGCCTCTATTCTGGAATGGTTTATTGTTGAACTGTGTCTTGAGCGCAGCGACTTCGAGTGTTAGCTTGGTAATTTCTTTCACGAGGAATTGGATATCGCTGCTTGAGGTGGCGTGCGTGCTTGCGGTGGCGTTGGTTGATGCGACGGCTTCGACGCTTGTGACTTGCGGGGTGGGGTTTGATTCTAGCATCTTGTCGGCTAGGAGTGCTAACTCGTCGAGTGCAGTCTTCGTGCTGAAGGATTCGCTGACTGCCAATACTGATCGGACGTGTGCTGGAAGGTGGTTCGTCCACATCAGTCGTAGAGTTGAGTCTGGTACTTTGCTTCCGGCGAGAAAACGCATGCGGCGCAAGAGTTGAGTGGGTTTTTGGTCACCGAGCTCTATCTCCGAAAGTAGCTTTTGTAACTGGCGACTGTCGGATTCTTCATAGACGGAGATCAGACGATTCTTCACGGCGTTGTACAGCTCTGTAGGTGGCGGATTGCAGAGTATGTCCGAAATTTGCTCTATATCTTGTTTTTCTAGTTGAGCGATGACCATCTGGGCTAGCTGCTCCTGGCTCTTCTTTAGTTCGCTTGTTGCAGCCTCAAAACTGATGAACCATAGACGGGATTTGTCTCTCCAGAATGGTGGAACACGCAGTGATAGGGCGATGGCGGCAATTTCTTCCTGCCCTGGGAGTCTTGCTTGTTCAGAGGTGGATGGCTTCTGATCTTCCATTTTTCAGCTTGTTCAGGCTCGGGGTCACCACTTTAGCGGAGGTTTTGGAGGAAATAAAACTCTGATTAAACGCTGAGTTTAGAATGAATATATTGGGAAAAATGCCCATATTTATATAAAAATCCTTACAGAAATCCACCAATCAGAAATAAGTAATAATAATAATTAAGAATTACGACTAACAATAATATGTACATACATAGTAGGTGTAACACATTCGCTAATTGCGTGATTTTCTTCCGTCTGGAACCGTGCAACTATAAATAGAACGATCGCGCCCGCGCGCCCGCATTTGCCCGTTTGCTGCCGGCCGCGGCAGACGGCGCCTGCGCGCGACGCAATTTATAACACGCGCGAGTGGTTAATATGAACTGGCTGGTGTATTTGTGGACAGTGAACTCTTAGTGACTCCTTCAACTAGTGTCTAGTGGGGCAATCAGCGGCATCTCCAGTCCTGGCGCAATGGTTGTACGGACAGCCTTTTTCAAGGCTAACCTTTTCCTTTTTACGTCCAATGCAACTGCCTGACTCGATTGTTTACAATCTTCACTGTTCGGTGCAGACGTCCTCAACGTGGTAAGTACAGCAAACACCTTCCTTCGAAACGACGCTGCGAGCTCTTGCCTTTTTCGAGGCAATCTCGCGTCTTCCTGTTAACTAAGCGTCGCTCGATGAAAACGGTGTCGGATTTTGACATTAAAGAATTGCATCTTGATTTCAGTGTTCATTATTTTATCTCCTCTTGTTATTAAAGTGATCCCTGTGTATTTATTTCTCCTTTCCACTTGATCCTTCCTCCAGGTATTCTTTGGTAACGAGGTTTATTCAGGTAATCCAGGTAAATGTGTGGTTGGTTATTTGACGGGTAAGGTAATAGGTTATTCTAAAGGTATATTCTGATTGATGGTAAGTAACTGGTATCTGGGTAAAGCGAGGTAAGTACCTACATGGTAAGTACTTGCGACGCTACAGTTATCAACAAAATACCACTAGACTTAACTAAATTATCAGCACAAATAAATATTGAGGAGGTAGTCAAATTTAAAACTTCTAGGCCTAAGTATCGATATCCACTTAAATTGGAAACAACATGTACAAAATGTCATGTCATTAATTTAAAATTTGCAATGCCGTGACAGGGCCTCATACTCGTAGGTATGTAGACATGAATGCAAATATGAAATAAAAAAATAGGTAGGTATATATTGAGAGATGATGATTTATCAGGACCGATTTGTCGGCTAGATTTATTGTATCAAAATCCAAACATACTGGTAGGTACACTACTGGTAAAGTAGACCTAAAATCTTATCTTTGAATTTAAAACTCTATTTAAATTTTCGTAAGCAAGAGATAATAAAAACAATAATGATATTGATATTAAAACTTTATTTATGTAAGTATAAAGAGGTAAATAAGTATATCAATAAAATAAACTAAAGATAAACAGCACATTCGTCTGGAGCCTGGACTTAAGTTTAATACTATAATATATAATAAAATATAAAAAAAAACACCGATATAAGTATGATATAGGTATTTCATAAAATATTCTCGAGTCAATTCAGAGCGCAAGCCCATGTTCGTCGTAAGTGACGAATATCTTCTCGATGGCGGTCACATAGGCGGCAGTTCGAACGTCTAGACCCAAGTTGTGTTGGAGGGCTGAACGCTTCACGTTCTGGAATTAAATTAAGTTTTAAATATCTTCTTTTTTTTTCATTTCTTGTACAAGTTAACCCTTGACTATGGTGTCTCTTTGTATATCTATCATCACCATTATATGCATCACTTAATCGGTGATGACCTGCCTTGCCTATAGGTATATTCGGTTGGTTGGAGGCTAGATCCTCACCCACGCAATTCCTAATGAGCGTTTTAATCAATTTAAGCGTTTTAATTTACCTGTGCGGAAGTCCATGTCCAAGAAGCTTAATTCGCTGTAATCTGCCAAAACAGACAAATCTATGTGGTACAAATACTTTACAATCATGCATTGTCTAGTCAACTTCTCCTGAGGATGCTCCGATGTCTGTGTGGAACACACGTTGAGAGTAATTTGGAAGACTTGTGTTTTGTTGTCTAATGGCGGTGCGAATAGCTAGCTTATCAAGCGCTGACATTTTGGTGGGTTTGAAGAACATCCGTAGCTAAGCAATACGGCATATCTCTGGTGGATACGCACCCCAATAGGCATGATGACTGATTTTGAAAAATGGTCAGATTATGATCGGAAGTATCTACTATTTCGAATAAATATATTATTTCAGCAGAAAAATAAGGTTTGGTAGATAAAATTGGCCTATTAAATTTAAATTTTAATATTCACGCCAAAACGCTCGCTGGTGTCATGGCGCCGTTTGTGACGTCACTATTGCTTTTACCAATGTACTCTGTGCAGTGTGCAGTAAACAATAGTGTGAATGTCAAAGCTCGAAAACAAACAATTGTGACGTCATTCGTTTCTTGGTGTTTAATCCAATATGGCGGATTGCTGTATTTTATAGTTTTTTTTTTATCACAATAAATAGCAATCTCACTCGAAATAGAATAAAAAATACGACTGCCCTGCCATATTATTTTTGGAGTTTACCTCCATCAGAAGCGATTTGCATATAGGTATAGCCTTTGGTAATCTTATTCACATTTTTATTAAATGATATTTTTTGTGAAGCACTGGATATTGAACTATAGTGTTATATATTTTTGGAATTTACTCATCATTTTCTAGATGATGATTTTATAGTTAATCTTATATTCGATTTTTTTTTTCAACTTTAAGTCTTCAATAAGCGATCATGGTCACCCCATCAATTTTTTTAAAAATTTTACTAGTCTATGTCACCCGGAATAAGCTAGGGATTCTAAAGATACCTCATTTATCAAAATCGGTTCAGGCGTATAGAAGTTATGGTGGAATATACAAACTCACATACATACATACATACATGAACCCTGAAAACAATATACTCCTTTTTTCAGGCAGTCGTATAAAAATAAATACGTTTTTTATAATCCATGAATCCTATTTCATTAGATAAATTCATAATTTCATTGATTCTTTGTTATTCATGACTTACCCGACAAGCGATCTCCATGTTGTACTCCAAGCCAGAGTTAACGATCAGCTCTTCGTCAGCGCCCGACATGAGGGACTCGAAGGTTGCCGTTGGAGCGATCTTCGCTGATATGTTCGCCTTCTTCAGCGACTGTTCCACCGAATCTGTTTACATTTAGACTATAGTTATCGTACTCAATTTATTTATTTCTTAAGGGACATAATATAGATACAGGTATCTTATGCTACGTCTTGTTTTGACTTTAGGTGCCACCGCCGGTTGGGAAAGTAGATTATAATATGGATGCCTAAATCCAGCGGCTCCCTTATTATCGTTTGCTGTCGTCATCTATGCGACTAGAGGCTACCAGACACGTATGCCCTGCACTTAGCATCTAACAGTATCTTCATTGCTTTATTTGTTACCTATGGTTATTTGAAACTTTGGATGGATCAGATGGATGGATGTTTCATTTCAACTGCCATATCCTTAACAGGTTAGCCCGCTACCATCTTAGACTGCATCATCATTTACCATCAGGTGAGATCGCAGTCAAGGGCTAACTTGTAGTGGATAAAAAAAAATGGATGTTTGGATGGATGTTACTCAATCACGCCTCAACGACTGAACGGATCTGGATGAAATTTGGCACATAGTTAGATTATAGTCTGGAATAACACATAGGCTACTTTTTATCCCGGAAAATTAAACAGTTCCCGCGGGAAAAGAAAACCCTCAATCCACGCGGATAAAGTCGCGGGCATTAGCTAGTTCTTAATATTCGTATAGGTATAGTCCGCGCGCGAGCTCTGAGGAATCCTATGGAATGTTAAAGTAATGACCTAGAGTTGTTTAAAGTACAAAACAATACTGCTATCGCAAAATTACAAGCGTCAAGCTAGAAACTAGTGCTGGGAGCGAGCTGGATATGAGCGACGATCGGGGGAGGCGTACAGCCGTCGTTTCACACCCCGATTCGACTATACATACCCAGCAAAGCAGTGTTGGAATCCCTCCAGAACTTGATGCTCAGTTTGCCGAAGCTGACGTGGTTCAGATTCTTCAGGAACTCAAAGTACGAGACGCAAACGCCGCCCGCGTTCGCGAGGAGGTCCGGTAACACGAGGACTTTCTTTTCGCGCAGAATCACGTCAGCTGCTGGTGTTGTTGGACCGTTCGCTCCTTCCACTATGATCTAGTGGATAAGCTTTCTATAAGAGTAGTGCATTAGTGCACGCACAGCGCAACCGAGTGCGGGAAACTTAAAGAGTTTGTCAACCCTTGTCAGTGAAAAATGGATATATCACCATTCACCGTAAGATTGTAAAAACCGTTAGATTATAATCTAAGTCGCGAAATTGCAAACTGTCGAAATTTTAACGCATAATTTAAACAATTTAACGCAATATTTTTTGGTAGATTGTAATCTGTTAGGTATATTAACCCGATAGAACCTAAGTGCCCTGATTATTTATGTCGAACCCTAACCTAACCTACAAGAAACACAAGAAAACGTAAATACAATGAATATTTCAAAAATTGACACTCAGAACATTGAACAGTTTACAATCTTTCGACAGTTTAGAATTTCGCTAGTTAGATTATAGTCTAACGGTTTTTACAATCTTACGGTGACAGATATAAGTGAAACCGTTTAAATCTTAAACTGTCGTGGGTGATATTCTTTATAAACATATCAACCGCTATGACCAGGCAATTACGATTTACTGATTGATTTACGATTAACATGCATTATTAACGATTATTTCCGTGTTCAGTAGAAGGCAGTATTTGCCTTGATGCACGGAGTCCGTGTTTGTTTGATGTGAGGTTTTTGATGAATAGGCAAGAAGGCTCAAGCGCAAAAAAAATTTTTTTTTTATGTGTAACTTACAATAACGATTTATAAAAATGAAGATGTAAAATGGATGGGCTACGCCAAAATACTCGTTTCGTCGTCCCTTCATTCGCGAGCTCCTGGGAGAGATCTAAATTTTTTAATAATATTATGACCCTTTTAAAGCATGAAATTCGCCATAAAATACCGTCGCCAACGCTCCCAAACTCCCGTGCTGCACAGCGTTGTCGGATTGATCACCTTGAATTAAACACGCGTTTGGAAGAAAATTTGGGTTGCAAACCCGTGAGCGATTAGAGGACGAGTTCTTTATATTGAACACGAGTTTGAATAGAAAGTTAGCAGATCAAACCCGTGCGGGGTTCGAGGCAATGCTGCCTTCTATTGAAATACGCGTCCGGGATCCTCATTCGTGATCCTGTTCACCCGACACAGATGCATGCAGTCAGTCGTTTTACAGGTACGTTATTTTGAGCACAAGCTAATTAAACCCGCTGTAACTAATACCTTCTTTGACTACCTCCGTGGCGCAGTGTGTAGCGCTGTTGTCTTAACGTGCGGAGGTCCCGGGTTCGATCCCCGGCAGGGTCAATTTGGGAATTTATAATTTCTGAATTTTCCCTGGTCTGGCCTGGTGGGAGGCTTCGGCCTTGGCTAGTTACCACTGTAGAAACCGAATAGGGGTATGGGTTTAATATAACTGCCATGTCCCTAACAGGTTAGCCCGCTACCATCTTAGACTGCATCATCACTTACCATCAGGTGAGATCGCTGTGAAGGGCTAACTTGTAGTGGATAAAAAAAAACTATATTACGTTAGTAGTAGGCTATGGCTGGACGCGGTGATGTGTATTTTGGCATCAGACTCCCTGAATGTGTGGCGATTGGAATGGATGGGATCGGAATAGCAAAAGTTGTAAGAAAACCAGGTGTTCATGTACGGATGAAATTTAACCCAATTCACCTTACAATTGAGCTTGGCCACGTTGTCCTGGGTCAACATCTTCTCCATGGCAGCCGCGACCAAGATGTCGCACTTCTCATACAACAGTTCAGAGCCGCACTCCGTCGCTCCGGGGAACCCCTTCGCACTGCCTTTGTTCTTCCTCTTGTACTCATGAAGCTCCTAATAACAAGCTACTTATTTGTAAGAATGAGGCACGCTTTTGAATATGTGGATTAAAAAGAAAAATGTCGCCAAGCCAACAAAAGTTTAGCAAAGAACTTGGTCATTTTGATCTCAGTTCTTGTAATGGCCAATGTTTTTGATCGGTAAGTGATGATGCAGTCTAAGGTGGTAGCGAGCTAACCTGTTAGGGGTATGGCAATTATATTAAACCTATATCCCTTGTCCTTTCTGCTTTCTACACGACATCGTACTGGAACGCCCATTCACTTGGCGGTACGTCTTTGCCGGTAAGGTCCTAAGGCTTCAGCCGTGGCTAGTAATTCATAATTTTTGAATTTTCACTGGTCTGGTCTGGTCTGGTGACCAGATCAGTAAAAATTCAAACAATTTTGAATTCCCAAATAATAAGTATAATAAGATAAATACATTTTTTTAATACTTTGTAGAAGAAAAGTATTCCCGTATTTTGACAAGAAATTGCTTTTTTTTAATCCTGTACCACAGAATAGGTACCACAGAATAGTACAATCCTGTACATAAAATTAACGCACCTTCGTATTGATACCATCAGGATTCTTCAGGTTACAGTCAGCCTCAAGCACTCCGAAAACCTTCACTCCCTGCTCCTGCAGGTACATTGCGGTGTAACTACCCACATTTCCAAAGCCCTGAATTATAGCGGTTTTGTCCTGAAAAAGTGCACAGGTAAGATCAATTATAGATACATAGCTCAGGTTTCCTAGTACCACTACAGCCCATTAACGTCCCACAGCTGGGCACAGGCCTCCACTCTCGTAGGAAAGTGGGAGTAAGAGCTTAGACCCACTAAGCAATGACATTAGAAACCAATGCGGGTTTGCGGGCTAGTACAGGGCCCCCAAAAAAAGATAAAATATTGTACCTACGTTCGTAAATCTTTTTTTTTCCACTACAAGTTAGCTCTTGACTGCGATCTCGCCTGATGGTAAGTGATGATGCAGTCTAAGATGGTAGCGGGCTAACCTGTTAGGGGCATGGCATATAACTGCCATCCCCATTAAACCCATCCCCTATTTGGTTTATACACGGCATCATACCGGAACGCGTAATCGCTTGGCGGCACGTCTTTGCCGGTAGGGTGGTAACTAGCCACGGCCGAAGCCTCCCACCAGGAAAAACGGTAAATCGTACGGTAATCTCAAACAAATTCAAACGTCCGCCAAAACGGTGGAACTACGGTCTGCGAATTCGATAGAATGTGAATTCCCGAATTGATCCGACAATGTGGTCGTACAAGAGATCACTTGTACGACCATAGCGCTATACACTGCACAATGGTGTACGATGGGAAGCTCCCATTCGAAGATGGGATGTTCTGCGGATGAGATGGTGATGCTCTAACCTTGAAACAAGAGAGAGGTCTCTTGTACGTACGCTATACACTGCACAAGGGTGTAAGATGGGAAGCTCCCATTGGAAGATGGGATGTTCTGCGGATGAGATGGTGATGCTCTAACCTTGAAACAAGAGAGAGGTCTCTTGTACGTACGCTATACACTGCACAAGGGTGTAAGATGGGAGGCTCCCATTGGAAGATGGGATGTTCTGCGGATGAGATGGTGATGCTCTAACCTTGAAACAAGAGAGAGGTATCTTGTACGTACGCTATACACTGCACAAGGGTGTAAGATGGGAGGCTCCCATTGGAAGATGGGATGTTCTGTGGAGAAGATGGTGATGCTCTAACCTTGAATCAAATGAAAGGTCTCTTGTACGTACGCTATACACTGCACAAGGGTGTAAGATGGGAAGCTCCGTAACCAATTATATAATTAAGATACCGTAACCAACCATCATGTTTTATAAGTAAGTAATTTTTAACGTCAATAAGTGTACCTACAGTGTACCTATATTGAATAAATGATATTGAGTGTTGAGTATTGAGTATGGCTCCCATTCGAAGATGCGATGCTCTGTGGATCAGGTGGTGATGCTCTAACCTTGAAACCAGGTTCGAGCCCGATGAGGTTCATATAGTGCTCGTCGTGTATGAACATCGCTGTTGTGAGGTACACACCGCGGCCGGTCGCCTCAACCCTGCCGTGGATGCCACCCCCGTTGATGGGCTTACCCGTCACACAGGCTGACGCGTTCAGATCCCTGTGCCCTGGGCAAATACATATTTCTCAAACATGCTTGGAAATTTGAGCATTATTTTGACAACCTTCTTCGAGATAAATCGAAATTGCCGTACTGGCCAAATACATGCAAGCCGGCAAATGTATGAAAATCCATATCTGCCGTGGTTTAGGGGCCAAATAAATTACATAGTAAATTCATATATGTCGTGTAATTTAAAAATGGAACGATCTTTTACTACGAAATATGGCAACCAAGGAGGTAACTTATCAAAGGTTTTATTTAAATTTCGATATAGCTTGCAAATAGAAAGCTGTTTATTGAAAAAAAAAAAACAAATGAATACTGTAACGCGGGAAAAATTATCGTTGTTCGCTGTTCGTCATTGATTTTGAAATGTATTTGACAAAATGAGTTCAAGTGAAGACAATGAGTGTGATGAACTTACTTTAATGCTATCTGAAATTCAAGAGGCGGCAAGACCTGTAATAGAAAACTCGAAAATCGTAAAAAAAAATTTTTAAACAAAATGTTCCGTCTAGGTACCTACTACTTAGTTTTAATTTCCGCGCATTATTTGAGAAAAGCACTATAGGTACAAGCCTTGGCCACAACTAGGCATTGATGGACTTACGTATTCACACGTTCGTACTTCAATGCCTGTTTTGCTGGCCGCTGCAGTAATATACTATTAGTCGCACAAATTTTGTAATTTCTCTGATATTCGATAACATAACCCTTTAGAAATTAAAATAAAAACTTTTCTTCCGAATAAAAAATATGTAAAATCGTCTCGTAGTTAATTCTGCTGGGCAACCGCGATCTCTGACAGCTAGAGTGTAACGATCGCAATCACCTCTGATTGGATAACACTCTTCCACTATTGGACAAAATCTAAAAGACTATTGGATATAAACTGAATCTATGTTAATTCAACTTTCCAGGTCCAAGGGTTTAGGCTTGAAGTCCTATACTTTTATTTATATACATAGTGATTAAAACAAGTATAATTCTGCACAGAAAAAACATAAAAGAAAAATCACCTAATGTTTTTATGTATGTATCCACTATCCAGGACATTTCTCTCCCGGAGGTATTCACGTCTGGGGCCGGCACATCAATTCCCGCTCCTAAAATACATAGAAAACATTGTTTAAATGGGAATTAAGACTTCAGACAGCCGCACTGTTCAGTTGAAATTTAGTTCGAGTTTGTCTCTCGACATTGTTGATAGATTAACGAGTAAAATTTAACGTTATTTAGTTTATGTAAATGGTCCAAAACATTTATCGGTTCGAACTTCCAATTGATCAGTGGGATCAGATCTAGGTATAGTCTGTGCCAATCGAGATTAGGTTTTTTAACGTCTGACCAATACTACTTACCTAATGGCAGTATTGAAAGACTAAAAGTTTAACTAGATATTCCCGTTATTATTGGTAGAATTGCAGATGAGATTACTTGGTCGGACGTTAAGGAAGTTTAAAAAAAAGCTCATCTCTCGGAACAAACGTTAAGTCAACAGTAGCCTATCACATAATCATCAGTCATCACTTCAGTCATAAGTAATAATTGTTGTGGGTAATGATATTTGGATGTATTGATGAATAAAAGTACCTACCTAAAACTGTACCTACTTAATAATATGAAAACTTACCAATGTAGTTCTTTTTCGCCAGCTCCAAGGTGTATCGTCGAGTGATTCTCTGCAATTCAGCTACGGTATACTTTTTCGGATTAATAGCAACCCCTTCAATCAAAAAATTTATAATTTGAACACGAACTTTTCGACTTTTATTTTATCCTCCTACTTACCTACTCATCTACTGATATTTTTATTTTGGTTTATCACTTATCCATACCTATTAGAATAAATGCGAAAGTAACTCTGTATGTCTGTGTGTTACGCAATCACGCCGATACCCACTACCGAACCGATTTAAATGAAATTTAGTACAGAGATAGTCTAGAGCCTGAGAAAGGAAGGTTACTTTTTATCCTAGAAAATTCAAGATTTCCCGCGGGCATAAAAAAAATTGTCTCTTCAACAGATTTTGATGAAATTTGGTATAGGAATAGTTTGTATCCAGGGGAAGGATATAGGCTACTTTTTATCTCGGAAAATTCAAGAGTTCTCGCGGGAATCAAAAAAAATCTTAATCCACGCGGACGAAGTTGCGGGCATTATCTAGTCAGTTATAAATTACTATACCAAACGATGTCCGCGACTTCGTTCGAGTGGATTTTAATATTTTAAGGAGGAGTTATGGATTTCAACTCCATCACTCCGTTTTTTGTAACTATCGACAGTAAAATTGGATTACCAAAATCTTTTAACGTGATGTACGCAAAAAAAAAATAGTGAACAAAC
Source organism: Erebia palarica (assembly GCA_964035005.1). Taxonomy (NCBI): domain Eukaryota; kingdom Metazoa; phylum Arthropoda; class Insecta; order Lepidoptera; family Nymphalidae; genus Erebia; species Erebia palarica. Next base: position 34,439,499 of record OZ035986.1, on the reverse strand, counting down.
CTAAAAACTATTGCAATTGAAGTAAATTCGTAACCACCTCCTTTCGCTCCGCCAAATGGTATGTTGGTGCAAGCACATTTGTAAGTCATAAGTGCAGCGAGAGCCTTCACTTCTTCTAGATTAACTGCATCCGAGAATCTTATACCTATAAGGAAACTTATTTTTGATATCGGCCGTTGAGAGGAGTCTCAGGGTGTGTACCTACACATCAGTGGCGATTCCTGGTGGTCAGTCTTGGGTTTGCGCTAGCTAATGGTTATGGTATTTTCTCAATAATATACATTTATCAAAAAAATAAAATATATCCCTGATTAGGGGTATAGGTTTAATATTACTGCCATATTCCTAACAGATTTGCCCGCTACCATCTTAGAGTACTTACATCATCACCCACCACCTGGTAACATTGCAGTCAAGGGCTAACTAGTACTTACTTAGTAGTTTGCTTTTTTTTAACTTTACTTTGATTATTATATTTATTTATTTTGCATGAAAATATTAGATTGAAATATTAAAAAAAACTTTTTAATTGTAATCCATACCTACTAAAGTTTTATTATAATAATGATTAGTACTTACCTATAACTGTGTGTAAGTATCAAATGTTTTGTGAATGCTACCTAAATATTTTTCTTAGGTATGCATAAACCCATAAAATTCTCGTGTCACCATGTTAGTTACCATACTCCCCAGAAACGGCTTGACCAATTTTTATGATATTCAGTAGGTCTGAGAATCGGCTACTATCTATTTTTCATATCCCTCAAACACCTCAATCCACGCGAAGTCGCGGGCATCAGCTAGTGATGTCATAAAATATTAGTATGTTACTAAAATAAAATTTAGTTTAATTGGTTAGTAAATTATTCATATCTAGGTAATTATTAGTATTGCGGCGCAAGCTGCGCAATCCTAAGTGTGAGATCTAAAGAGCGAACTTTGACTTAAGACAAGGTTAAAACGAGACAAATTTATGTTACTCACATAAGTCCATCTCGTTTTAACTCTAAGTAAAGTCTGAGCCAAGTCAAAGTAACTACGTTCTATAGATCTCAGCATATAGAGGAATCACCACTGCTACAAATATTCTGGCTAATGCGCTGCACATTCACCACACGTTGTCCTAGTTGAGCGACAAACGCGACAACGCGACGTGACAGTATCAAACAGTAGCTGAGGACAACGGATCACCCTTCGTAGCCAACGTTGTCGCGTATGTCATTTTCTATGGCGTCGTATCGCGGCGCATCGGGAGGCGTCGCTTCTGTCACTCACCTACGGCCTCCGGGTTATGGCACCTCAAGGTTCACATTGAGCGCGTGTATAGACACATGTATAGACGCGCGCAAGTGAGTTGAATGCAGAGCTTTTGTATGTGTCACCATACAGCTCTGCATTCAACTCGCGTGCGAACTGTCGTTTAGCTGTTGCTCCCTTAATACCCCTCAGTGAGGTTGCTTTTTGACTGGATGCTGGCAGCGCTAACGTGGTTTTCTTGTGGTGCAGAGACAGCGTGCGAACAGCGCATTAAGTCATCCACGCGTGCAGCACATGAGCCTTTGGTAGAGTCTTAACGTTTCATAAGTGACACAAATTGTCCTACATGAAATAAATAAATCATTTCAAATCATTTCATTTCATTTCATTTCCCATACAGACGCATTCGCCAGATGCTTACGCACCCTCAGATTCATTTATTTTAAGTGCAAGCCCTTGCGCCCTTGACTGCGATCTACCCTGGATGGGTGCTAAAGATGTTGCCTAACGCCCGTAGTAAAATAAATTGACATCGACTTGTGGACGGGTTCTCAAATGTCCGTCAACCAATGCTTATGACCATTACTTGAGAATATGTCCTTACCTGATGTCAATTTAGTAATACGGGGCTAAGATGGTAATGGGATAACCTGGTAGAGATAGAGGTAAGGCAGTGATCGATCTCTAAAAATCTACGAGATTGAAGCGTCGATGAGTCAGTGAGTGAGGACTTTTCTCCTTCTAATATAGATACAGATTTCCAGAAATGGCATGCCTTACGCCCACTCTTTCCTCGAGTTGATTGCCCAGAGTACTCAGTTGGCAGTTGCTAATACCTCCTTTGCAAGGAAGCCGATGCACGCTGTGCTGCGAGCGATAGCCGTGGACTATTTCGTAGTCGCCGTTCTTACGCTGCAAGGGGAACTCGAACTGGAGGGAGCTATTGCAGGAACCCATAACCTGCCGTGTAACCAATAGATCATTATCAAAAGACGGGAATAATTCGGTCTATATATCATCGATAGGTATAATCTCCTCGTGTATGGAATCCTTAAGTGTGGCAGTTTCATCAAAACTCCCAATGTTTATGGCAACAAATTAAAGATCACGATACATTCATATTACCTATTATAAATACGAATGTAGGTCTGTCTGTCTGCTACGTGTGTACGGAACATCAGCTGATCAACCAATATTGACAAAATTTGGTAAGTACAGAGATAGGTTTGTCCCGGAAAACCAATTAATTTCAAAAGGGTTTTTCTACAAAACCCTAATCCTGTACAGTTAGATATGAAAGCGGGGACCTTCAATATGCCTGCAACTCTTTGCTTCCTCTTCTTATCAGAAAAATGTGCATGCCTCTGTAGATAGTCGAACAGCGCAGGTTCCGTAACTTGCACCGCGTTGTGGTAGAAGTACTCCACCATTCGGAAGAAACTGGGGTCCGGATCCGTGAGCACTCTTTGTATATGTGCTGGTATCTCATAGTTCCGTACAAACATTTTACTGTTTACGTTTCTTTGGTAGGCAAGCCCCGTTCTCGTAAGCGACTTGCAGTACATTTTTAAACTACCTATTCTATGTAAGTTTAATGTTTCTATGTATTGAATTATAATAATAATGTGACGTTGGTACGTGAAAGAATTGAATAAATAATTGTAAAATTGGAATAAATCTATAGAGATTCTCAAATCGCATACTTGATAGTCAGATGTTGACACTGTAACGTAAACAGATCAAAAGGTATGGATTCCATGGATTCGCATTATATTGTCTATGCATTCGCAATCATCTGGAATGCGTTATTCCAGACTATAACCTCTGTGCCAAACTCTTCCAGATCCGTTTAGCTATTATGGCGTGATTGAGTAACAAACCATCCAAATTTTTAATTGAGTATTTAACAACTAGTCAAATCAGCAATTTTTTTTTCAAACGTCAAAACGCGTGCTTAGTTTGGATTTTGTACGAAATTTTAAGTTGTGACGTCATCAAAGTTCGACGCACTTTTTTTATTCAAAATAAAACTAGCAAGGGACGTGGATATTACGACTTTAGGGAGATCCTATAGACAATAATCACTAAAAAATAATTTATTTCACTACATAGTAGTCAAATACCCAATTAGTATAGAAACTTGACATGCGCGGCGAATACCAATCACACCTGCGGACCGCTGCTTATTTTTTTATATTAACGCGACGTCTTTCGCGTTAATTTTTTTTTATTCCCACGGGAACTCCTCAATTTTCCGGGAAAAAAGTAGCGTATGTCACTCTCTAGGTGTTAGACTATACCAATGCAAAAAATCACGTCGATCAAGCACCGTTACGGTGTGATTGAAGGACAAAATAAAAACACTCGCATTTATATTAGCATGATTCCGCTTCCGCTCACCGCTGCCCACCGATAATGGAGCCTTAGAGCTCATTTTACTGAGAAAAAAGATGTTTAAGAAGAAAACTACACTTTATGCAAAAATATTTTATTACAACACTAATCGTAAAGAAAATCAAGTATGTAATACGATTTGGTGGTTTCATCATTAATAGGTAATGCGAAAATCACCACCGAAACTTGAAATTCTTTTTGAGGCACTGAAATAAGCCAACTTTGAACGGCAAGACTATTTATTACATACACCCACATTAGCTATTTTTATAACGTATTTTATTTCTAAAACTTTATCGGAGAATAATATATTAAAATTTAACTATAAAATGACATTAACTCATTTCATTTAAAAAAAAACAGGCTAAAATCACAATATTAGTAAAGATTAATTACACCAGTTAAATACAGGTTTGGAAGTATCGGTCTTCAGCATAGATAGACCGATACTTGTGAACGTGTTCTAAACTAATGTCATATTTAAATCGCGTCCGAGTCAGCTTTAAAAAAACATTTTTCAGATCCCAAATATCAATATTTATATATATTGAAATATATATGTATATTGATATATATATCAATATATATATATCTATATAATATCAAATAACAAATCCTTGTTCAAAGTTACCCACAGTCACTCAGTGCCTCATGCAAACTTATTTACTTAAAATTAAGTGACTGTACCTAATTCTTACTGTAGTAATTAATAATTAAGTTACAAATTAATCCTAGAACACTTTACAGAGCAATGCAATGCGCCACCTCAACGCGTTTATGGTAACTTATTACGTGTATTTTCTCCATGGGGAGAGCTTTGAGACGGTCCGAAAAATCTAGTGTACTGTAATATGTACTCAGTTCAACACAAATATGCAACTCCTCAATAAATCGATGTTGGTTGTATACTCATCATACAAAATCCATACTGGATTTTGTTTTAAGTTGTGACGTCATCACTTTTTTACTTAAATCCATACTTTAAAATGGTTATTCAAAATAAAACTAGCAAGGGACGCGGATGTTACGACTTTTGGGAGATCCTTCATTTAATAATCTCTAAAAAAATAATTTATTTCACTAGTAGCCAAATACCCAATTGTTGTTGTTTTTTTTTAAATAAATCTTAATTTATGAAAACAAAATGAAATCGGAGCGCAGCGCATTGCTTTTAAAATCTTAAATAATACAGTTTCTTAAAAGTAATACCTAAAATTACAAATTATAAGTTAATCATTTAAAATCGTATGGGACGCCCCGCATCTGTTAAGTTACTCAGTCGTTTACACTAAGTGGCTAAGTTAACGCACAGTGATAGATCACTACAGAGTATAAATATTCTCACATAATATGTCCCTTTTGACATCTTGGATATAAAATTCTCGTGTCGGCTCGTAAAAACGGCTTGACCGATTTTTATGAAATTTTACATGCATATTCAGTAGGTCTGAGAATCGGCTACTATCTATTTTTCATACCCCTACAACACCTCAATCCACGCGTAGCTACCCAGCTAGTATTTTTATATAAGACTTGTTAAACGTTACTAATATTTCCAGTTTCCCCTGCAACTAAGTAAACTTTGTGCTTAGAATGGGTTATAAAGTAGGAGTTTAGACGAACGGAGCCGCGGGCATCAGCTAGTATTTTTATATAAGACTTGTTATACGTTACTTATATTTCCAGTTTCCCTTGCAACTAAGTAAATTTTGTGCTTAAAATGGGTTATACAGTAGGAGTTTAGACTATATTTTAGATGTTTTTAATAAAACTTAATATTTGAAGGTTGTAGATATTTTTTCGGTCAGAAGTTATCATCCATATTTGAATAATGCCAAAAGGGACTTCCATTATAGAAAAAAAAAACAATAAAAACTTATCCCCCTCAGTCTAAGTTGTTATAATAAATATACAATCAGAAGGGGCTCAAACTGCACGGCACTTAGTGATGACCGATAAATTTTTACCATAAATATTTTTCAATCCAGGGACATTTCTAGTGGATAAGAGTAAAGCACGCACGGAATTCCGTTAGGATATGTCTTAGGATAATATTGGAAGAGGTCATATCCGGGGACAAAATTCCGAACAGAATTCCCGAGCGTGTTTTCCGCTAGCTCAGTCCCGAGCATGGGGAGAACTACTTTACTAAAGGGGATAGGAGTAAAGCACGCCCGGAATTCCGTTAGGATATATCTTAGGATAATATTGGGAGAGGTCATATCCAGGGACAAAATTCCGAACAGAATTCCCGAAAGTGTTTTCCGCTAGCTCAGTCCCGAAAATGGGGAGAACTACTTTACTAAAGGGAGGACAAAATTTCATTGAGCTTAAAAACTGCTAGCTAGCTCAGTCCCGAGCATGGGAAGAACTACTTTAATAACGGGAGGACAAAATTTCAATGAGCTTAAAAACTGCTAGCTCAGTCCCGAGCATGGGAAGAACTACTTTAATAACGGGAGGACAAAATTTCAATGAGCTTAAAAACTGCTAGCTCAGTCCCGAGCATGGGAAGAACTACTTTACTAAAGGGGATAGGAGTAAAGCACGCACGGAATTCCGTTAGGCTATGTCTTAGGATAGTATTGGGAGAGGTCATATCCGGGGACAAAATTCCGAACAGAATTCCCGAGCGTGTTTTCCGCTAGCTCAGTCCCGAGCATGGGGAGAACTACTTTACTAAAGGGAGGAAAAATTTCAATGAGCTTAAAAACTGCTAGCTCAGTCCCGAGCATGAGGAGAACTACTTTACTAAAGTGAGGAAAAATTTCAATGACCTTAAAAACTGCTAGCTCAGTCCCGAACATGGGGAGAACTACTTTACTAAAGGGAGGAATAATTTCAATGAGCTTAAAACCTGCTAGCTCAGTCCCGAGCATGGGGAGAACTACTTTACTAAAGGGAGGAATAATTTCAATGAGCTTAAAACCTGCTAGCTCAGTCCCGAGCATGGGGAGAACTACTTTACTAAAGGGAGGAATAATTTCAATGAGCTTAAAACCTGCTAGCTCAGTCCCGAGCATGGGGAGAACTACTTTCCTATGGGAGGAATAATTTCAATGAGCTTAAAACCTGCTAGCTCAGTCCCGAGCATGGGGAGAACTACTTTCCTATGGGAGGAATAATTTCAATGAGCTTAAAAACTAACGTTGAGAACTGTGCGCAATTGTGCCGACTTGAGTTGAGACAGTAGCGCGATCGATTTACACAAATAAATTAAACAATCATCAAAAACGCTGCTAAATATCTACATACAGATTAACCTACAACATCGCACAGCATATCGCCACTACATTATAATAATTATAATATAATACACATCCAAAGAATATGAAACATCGATTCAATCAACAACAATACTTGTTTGCCATATCATTAACAAGACATATAAATTCAAAAGTTATTGCGTTTTTTTTTTCATTCTCTACATATACACATCGTAATCAACAAATTGTTTATATATGATTAAAAACACTAATTACAGTTAAACAATTACTGATTTAGAAATTCATTTAAAATTGGTACATTAATTGAATACATTCTGTTACGATCGCGAGTATAATAGTTGAAGTAATCTATCTATTGCTTTACTTATACTATAGTTTAATATTGGAGATATAACAATTGAAATAATTATTAACATTCGTCATTAGACAATGATTTATTAAGTATTGGTTTGGGATTATAATTAGTTTTTGCGTTTATCTACATTCGTTTTTGAAAGAAATTGAAACACAAAAACTGATCAAAGTCACCAATTCAGTTCAATTTATATGGTTTGCACCAGTTTTCTCATTTCCCAATTAATTATTTGTAAATTATGTAAACTGGTCAAAGTATTTCACTGTTCATGTTCATTGTCATTGATTTGTATGGTGCGTGTAGAGAAAATAAACAATTTGGCCAATTCTGTATAACACTATCTCTAAACTAAAATGTCAGCTCTAAATCCAGTTCTAAAGCTTTCCGCAGCGAGTATTATGAAAGGGCTAGCAATAAATTTAATGCTGTCACTTTAGGTTAGTTTAGAGATTCCGTACAACAGAATTAGCCCCAATAGCATACTAAGGTTGGTTCCAGAGAAATGCGTAAGACACCTAAGGACAGTCCGTGAGGATACATACGTGAGGAACTCGAACATCTTACAGTGACGCTGATATCTCCGTATTAATTAACCGATATCAGCTGAGAACAGATTCTCAAGTATTGGTCAATTTATACAAGACCGGTCTTAAGACTGCGCCGAGTGAAATGTGCCAAACAGACAGTCGCAGTTAAGTTGATAAATTCAACAGCATTTGTTAAATACATCTACAGACACTAAATTTACAATATAGTTACACAATTACGTTTTACAAATTATATACAATATCAGTTCCCGAAAACGTCTGTCGATATATATCTATATCTGTCGATATATATAATATATATATCGACAGATGGAATTAGATCGACAGATGGAAATTAAAGGAACCTGCGTATGTTTTGGAAGCAATCAATAACAAAAAGGAGAACAAGCGGAAATTAGATGAAACTACCATACAGTGGCGTGCACAGGTTTTGAAGCTAGGGTAGGCATTAGTTTAGTCAGAATCCCTATTTACTAGCTTTTTTGATTAAAAATGAGCCCATTTGGGTAAGCAGTGCTTTTACGCCTCTATGAACTGCACGCCACTGCTACCATAGAAACAAATATAAGAGCGATCCGAACAATTTATAAATTACGATTCTCGGTCTTAAATATAGATCTTGAAAACCTTCTCTTAGGTGATGACAGTTTATTTTCAGTACAGACTCAGTCCGTACGAAGCATACGCATTGCTCTGAACTCATCCGTAGAGCGTGCAAGTTTAAGATATAACGCGACCACTTGTATTTGTGCCTTTAAATTTTAGTTTCGGACCAGGGATATCAATATTAATGTTTAAAATGATAAATTTGAAAATGTTAATATTTAAAATGATGGTTGTGTAAAATAAATTAGTATCAGAGGAGTCATACCTTTGCTAACGATATCCGAAGCGGCTGGTCTTGTTGGCAAGTTTAATAGCAACTCCCCTAATGTTTAGACCAAATAGGAGTTTCTTTACTATTTTTGTTATCATGACGGAAAGGTCATTAGCCATTTTACTCATCAAATACAAAATTTCATCCAAACCGTTAGAACCACCAACATTGATCGTAAAAATAACATGCTTAAGACCAGTAATACGGGCCTTAGGATTTTGAGATCAGGAAATATTACAACTTCGCATATTATTACTTGTAATATTATCTCCAGTGGCTCGCCAGTTCAATAAACTTGCACTCTCAAAAAACTGAAGCGGAACGAACGACAAAAGTACAAAATAAAAACAAATTTCATATCCGATTCTGAGATTAATGCAAGTTAAATTGTGTTTCATACACACAAACACTGTTACCGTAACTAAATTCACCACTTTGTCTTAATTTCACCACCGTCTATCGTCCATATCGTCGGGTGATGGCAGAGAATTGTTTCGTATCAATAACCCGACATCAGCTATGAGCACGTTGTCAAATATTGTTCAATATTTTTTTTTTGGTACTTTAACTTGGTACAAATTGACCGATACGTGAGAACGTGTTCCTATCTGATGTCTGAGGTTTATTAAAACGGGCCGTAGTGTGTCCTGTGTGATTGTGAATGGCAACAGACGCATTGCTGTCTTACTTCTTGAACAATTTGTTCCATTGCAACACCGGTTTCGATTGCTGTTGCGACGTTGATGGCTGTTGCGGCGAGGCTATCCCTTGCGCCTCCTGGAAGCCTGGCAACAACGTGGACGGTATCAGTTACGAAGCTATGGCTTAGAAAAGTTATCTGTTATGGCGAAATTCGGAACTAACAGGTCAGAGGCCCAATTGTCTAAGCCAATCGTATTCAGTTGACAGCTCATAATGTATAACTGGAACTTTTTAAGGAGTACATGCGTTTTGACGCAAGCAAGCATCTATGACCTCCTTAAACAGGTCGAATTATACGTTTGACAGACGATGACGATTACGATTTCCTTACATAGTCGGGGGTCAGATCTAATCTATGGCGATCCAAAAATAAGGACTGAAACTGTAACCGAAATAAGGGGTTTAAACACTGTTTTTTGAAACTGTTATAAAACAGAAACACGTCGGAAACAGTACTGTACAACGGTACTGTAACCCAATCAATCTGTAACCTTTTATTTCTGTCAATAAGTGTTTTTGTCTGTAAGCCTAATAGGTTCATGCCCTAACAAACTGCACGGTGTGACAACGCGTTCTTCTCACTTCATTGGACTTTACACACACTGACACAACATGGCCGTGTTATTCTTAAAACAATTGCAACCATCGGGGCTTTCACCTTAGGTTCAAATTTGAATATGCGTCAACAGTAAATTCGGCAACGTCGCTATTTCGGTTACACTTTAAAATACTTCAAAAACCCTTCATTTCTGTTACAGAAATATAACAGAATTAAAAACACATTCAATAGGGTTACAGCTTCGATTCTGTTTCACTTTCAATCTGTAACTCTTATAATTCTGAAACCTTAATGAATCTGTTTTTCAGTCCCTGTACAAAAAGTATGTTTTTAGAAAGAAGTTGGAGTGTGATTATGATAATTTAGCGATTTTTGAAAGGTTATCTTGAAAAAATATTTGTTTCTTGGGTCTCTTAATATGTGGCAGAAATACGATTATCACCTTTTCCACAATTTTCTCGGTACAAATATTTTCCAAAGAATGCTGCAAAATGTTGAAGTTTTTAATTTTATTTGGAAACGGTTAAACTTTCTTTTTTTAATTAATTAATTTTTTCTGTCTAAATAATAGTCATATGAAGGTTTCACAGTAGGGATTTTTATTATAATCTTTGTAGATGATGCCCGCGACTAGTCCGCCTTAAGTTTTTATTTTATTCCCGCGAGAGCTTCTTATCTTTCCGGTATAAAAGCCTTTGCCCTTGTATGCCTAACCTAACTTTTATCATAATCGACTGAAAAGATGGCCTGTTAAAGTGTACCAGACAGGCAGACAAGACACACTTTCGCATTTATTTTATTAGTATGGGTATGGAATTTTGTTGAAAAAAAAAATTTACTTACCTGCCTCAGCAAAAGCCATTTGCCTTTGCTGGACAGACTCCCATAGGGCTTGACGCTACTCGGTCAGTTCACGGTCCGTCCCTCCCGACTTCTCGGCGATGCAAGACCGAGCCACAGACGCAAATAACCTGTCGTAACGCAAACAGCTATTACACCATGGCGATTCATCGACAAAAACATCGCAATGCAAAATTTTAGAACACCATAAATCACAAGGTTTTATTTACATACTTTTTTGAGTGAAAACACACCAGGGACTCACAATTGCCTGGTCAACAAGTCAGCGTTACTCTCTTTTTATATGGAGCGCGCATACTAGTGCAACATGACAAAACATCGTTTGTTACCCTCGTGGAAGGGTCGCGCATACATTTTGTCCTGTCCAGTCCCTAAGGTGTTTTCCGTCTTATAGGTTTAGTTCGCGCGCGAGCTCCGAGGAATCGGGGTCTGAAGAAACGACGGTTGTACGCCTCCCCCGATCGTCGCTCATATCCAGCTCGATCCCAGCACTAGTATCGAGCTTGACGCGTGCAATTTTGCGATAGCAGTATTGTTTTGCACTTCAAACAACTCTAGGTCATTACTTTAACACTCCATAGGATTCCTCAGAGCTCGCGCGCGGACTACAGGTTTATATTGACGCCGTTGGACTGGCACGAAAAAATGTGTATACAAGCCCCGTAAGCCAAGCGCTAGCGTGCCATCGACCACGTCTCAATGTAAACCTGCCTTTAATTAACGTTCAATCGATTAATTAAACAAAATATAAATCGCGAGTGGAAAAATCTTGTTAAAATAACATGTAGTAGGTACCCCATATAAACTTAGCACACGTCATACGAGGGTTAATATAAGTGATGATATTGATAACACAAAATAAAAAGGTACAGAATGCCAACCCTGGCTAATCTTTTTACTGACATACGCTCTAGCCTAGCCAGGACTGGCACAAAAATTCATGAAATTGGGAATGAAATTGAAAAGCATTTATTACGATTAAAATTTATTTGTTTTAAGTATATTACTACACTAGCGGATGCTCGCGACTTTGTTCGCGTGGTATAAGTTTGTTTTCCCACGGGCACTCCTTAATTTTCCGTTATAAAAATTAGCCTATGCCACTCTTCAGGTCCTCAACTACCCGTGCAAAATACACGTTGATCCGTTGCGGCGTGATTGAAGGACAAACTCTATATTTCACCCCTTTGGGGGTAGAATTTTCAAAAACTGTTAAACATGTATTTCTTTATTTTTAACCGGTACCTCACGTACCAAGTTTCATGGCTATAACTTGAGAAATGAAGGACTTTCATACGAACTTCCAACCCCTATTTTACCCCTTCGGAGGTGGAATTTTGAAATACTGTAAACACACGTACTTCTTTATTTTTTACCGAAAGCCAAAATACCAAGATTCGTTGTTATAACTTGAGAACATCTTGAGAACAGATGAACTTTCATACAAACTTTCACCCCTTGTTTCACCCCTTCGTGGGTAGCATTTTCAAAAACTGTGAAACACGTATTTCTTCATTACGTATTATTATGAAAGTCTCTCTGCCGAGTTCGTCGTGTTTCTATGTGGTGGAACCACAAGGGCCAATCTCAGCCGTCAATGTATGCATTCTGTACGCAGTGGCGTGCACAGGGTTTGAACCTGGGGTAGGCATTAGTTGGTCAGAATACCTATTTACTCGCTGTTTTGGTGAAAAATGAGCAATGACGTATTTCCATTTGGGTAAGCAGCGCTTTTATGCCTCTATGAACTGCACGCCACTGTCTCTACGCATAAAATAAGGATTATTTTCTTCAGAAGGTTGCTCCAATGCTGTATAATATCCGTTGATGATGATAAAATATACTACACCAAACCTTAAAAAATGCAATATAGCTACTATACACATAACATTAAAGAGCAAACTAACTTATATTGGTTTTGTTAATTAAAGAATTAATTTTCATTCTTACCTTTCATCATAAGTTACGCTTGTAATATGTCATTATCTGAGCAACAAAATACACAACAATAGCGGAATAGCAAAGTCCGTTTATTAACAACACTTTTTCACACATACATAATCACCAGTCACACAAAACAAAAACTACGTGTATTGTTAACGCGACACTCCCACGTCCTTCTGTAACATTTTATTTTGTATTGAGGGAGACATAAGTAAACTGTTCCAAAAACTACCCTCAAGATGGGTACTATAAAGTGTCCCAATGGGGGCTACCGCGTTTAAATTCGGCGCTAGATGCGCTAGTGTAGAGTGAGGTGTCCGAAATGTGAAATAGGTATTATCACTGGGCCTTTATCGCGGGTCTAATTATTTCATAAATGTATTTAGCATTATCTGATTAATTAGTGACGATGTAAGATACGTGTCAATGAATGTCAGTGCTCTGCGCTTTGAAAGCGGAGCTACGAAAAAAAAGTGCAAAATTAAGCTGGTTGAAAGAAGAAGAATTCAGAAGTTAGTACATTATGTCCCTGGTATGTGTGCTTACTACTTAAAAACGCATAAAACGGTAGCCCTCATTGGTACACAACTGCTAGAAGGAATACAGCAGTGTAATTTTGCTCGACCACTAAACCGAAGCCGATTCTCCGTTGGTCTTGCATTCCAGCAACACTTGAGCCTTCAGGTCACCGTAAGATTGTAAAAACCGTTAGATTATAATCTAACTCGCGAAATTGTAAACTGTCGAAAGATTCAACCGTTCAATGTTCTGAGTGTCAATTTTTGAAATATTCATTGTATTTACGTTTTCTTGTCTGTTTCATGTAAGTTAGGTTAGAGTTCGACATAAATAATCAGGTAGGTTCTATCGGGTTAATAAACCTAACAGATTACAATCTACCGGAAAATAATGCGTTAAATTGTAATCTTTCGACACTTTGCGATTTCGCGAGTTAGATTATAATCTAACGGTTCTTACAAGCTTACAGTGACATTTACATAATATCTGGTGGACTGCACATCACAAATATACTACAACTATAATAGGCATGATGACAGTAACCAAGAATCAATGAAATTATGAATTTATCTAATGAAATAGGATTCATGAATTATAAAAAACGTATTTATTTTTCTATTTCGAGTGAGATTGCTATTTAATTTGATAAAATAAAACTATAAAATACAGCAATCCGCCATAATGGATTAAACACCAAAAAGCGAATGACGTCACAATTGTTTGTTTTCGAGCTTAAACAATCACATCATTGTTTACTGCACACTGCACAGAGTACATTGGTAAAAACAATAGTGACGTCACAAACGACGCCATGACACTCGCGAGCGTTTTGGCGGGAATTTTAAAATTTAAATTTCAAATGCCAATTTTATCTACCAAACCTTATTTTTCTGCTGAAATAACATATTTTTTCGAAAGAGTAGAAAGTTCCATAGAACATAATCTGACCATTTTTAAAAATCAGTCATCATGCCTATTGTGGCAAAGCATCATCGAAGATCGTTAGTTGAATCAATCCAAAAGTGACAGTCGTATAGTGTATATTTATTGGACCATTTTGTCCAGGCGAGATGTTTCTATGTATGAATAAACAGGCGATTCTTGATATCCCTGCTTTGGCACATGCAATCCAAAATTATTTTTGGATCATGTCAGAAATAAAAAGGATATTTGTTTTCTTCCATTTGCTGTTAATACAAGTATGTGGTATTTTTTTAACAATGACAATAAAATAAATATTTAATTCATTGATCATGTTGTGGTCTTTACCTATGAAATTACCGCTTTGCCAAACTGGCCACTTTGACCATTAATATCTGCAGTTTGATTTAGATTTCTATATTCAAATAATTGTAATGTAAAGGCATGATATTACAAACGGCGTAAAATTCAAACGGCAATACATGTTTAGGACCTACCAGTGGCGTGCAGCTCATAGCGGCATAAAAGCAATACGAGAATGCTCATTTTAAATCAAACAGCTCGTAAAAAGGTATTCTGACTAACTAATGCCTAACCTAGCTTCAAAACATGTGCACGCCACTGGGACCTACCACTACCAAAGAACGAATTGTGCGTAATTGGTTCAACCCAAGGCATATAACCAACACATATTACATACAAATTCTCTCAAGGAAGCTCTCGAGTCCTGGCTTCACTAGTTCAATGATTGAGGAATTCGCAGTGAAACTTTCCAGAATGGTGAACTACTCTACGTTGCACCATTGCTCCTCCATGACAATCATACCATGGGAAGTTGGTAATAGGCATCTTATAGGCAAGCTCCACCTTAGGCTGCATCACCACTTGCAACTAGATCAGAGGTGCGATTATGTAAGAATTGCCGACCCAATCGTACATACCTAAACGTATGAGAATGGATACACGAAATTGAGCTCTAATTCAATAATTTTATGGTTTATTTTACTTTGACGCCGAAGTTAGACGATTTGATCGACAATTCTTACACAATCGGGGGGGCTGATTACAGCCAAGCGCTAGCCTATATATTTAAAAAAAATTGCAACAGTAGAAGCTGTAGACTATTGCTTATGTCCAAATGTTTTCCTAATATTTTCACTTTTTTCGAAGTTAATATAACTTTCGCAAAGCAAAAACTTCAATTCCAAAGCGCCAGTGCACAAATCATATAAAGAATTTGTAGCGGTAAAAAAAAGAAACACCGTTAATATGGAAATTATGTGTTATTTTGTTTTAAAAATACAAAACGGAAGTTCAATAGGTAAAGACCTCGTAGAGCGATTGTGTAAGAAAATTGTAATCAGCAACGTTTGTTAAACAGACAATTCGAACTGTTTAAGGTGCTCATAGGTGATTTTAAAAAAAAGCATCTATGAACTCCTGAAAAGTTCTAATTGGCCGTTAGACAAACTTAACGTTACGTTTCCAGCATTGATGTGACTAACATTTTCTTGGACAACCGTGCCTCTGAATGAGTATTTATTCACAGTTAACTTACAAAATATTAGGATTTGGTGAAGTATCTAAGTACTGCGTTTTTATACAAAATGCGATTATTTCCTCAAGCGCGCTACATTCAGAAATTAAGGCGGTGTCTTCAGTCTTGCACCTCCTGATGACAGAACGGGCATAGACTTTCAGTAATAATATAAAACTGGAATTTTACAGAGGATACAGAACAGTACATTCGGGTTTCCTCGTAGTAGTTACTAGTTATTCGCAAAATCAAACAGATTGAAATCTCCAAACGCGCATAATAAAGCATTTTCATTTATCTCTGACCCTCAGTGGGAGGAACTGTTCGTGAGTTCCACCCCACGGAGGGTCCTCCCACATCAAAAGAATTAAAGCAGAGGATACCCATCTCAAACCAAATATTTAAACATTGATTTTAGTAAATCGTCGTAAAGTAGTAGGGCCGTTATCTTTATTTTAGTTAAAGGTATGAAGGTGAGCGTTTTGAAAAACCGAAAGTCCACATTAGAAAAAATTAAAGTCAAAGAAAAATATTCGGTTTCCATAACAAAAAAAGCATATTTATCCAATAAGAAAAAATGAATATTTGAATTGCTTAATTAAGAATGAAAACAAGTCACGTTTCTATTACTTGAAAAAATCGAAATCCATTTTCCAAATATATGGGAAAATCGACTTCGATTTTTAGAGTAAGACCCGCATTGAGAAACAAAATATGTACGCCCATGTGTTTTAAAAAGTAAGGGCACAAAAATTTTATAAAGTGACTGACTTTATACTCGTTCTTAATTAACCTATTCATAATCTTGTAGAAATTTTTGGGGTGAAATACCAAAATGTCGAACCAAGAGTCGAATCAAATCGAGTCGTATTTGCCCTGCATAGACTCAACGGCAATCGACGCAGTTTCATAGAAAATATACAGGGTGGAAAAAACCAACGAGCCGCGGAGGAAAAGTAATTACTTTAAATATTGAAGATGATGAAATTTCACTATAATGAATGTTCATTCCTTTATTTTTAAAAATAAGAACATCTGAAACACATTTTTTTTTAAATAATACCTGAGCTGGTAATCGAAATTTCTTTTAATACAAACAGTCATGGGGACTGCCGATAGAAGTGAAAACTTATAACTTAGTATTAAAATTTGAAAATATTAAAAAAATTCAAACGCCAATATAAATACGAATAATTATAATATATATGTCACCGTAAGATTGTAGAAACCGTTAGATTATAATCTAACTCGCGAAATTGTAAACTGTCGAAAGATTATGAACCGTTCAATGTTCTGAGTGTAAATTTTTGAAATATTCAATGTATTTACGTTTTCTTGTCTGTTTCTTGTAGGTTAGGTTAGGGTTCAACATAAATAAACAGGTAGTGGCCTTACTAGGTACCTTATTACAGGTTGGGCACTTAGGTTCTATCGGGTTAATATACCTTACAGATTACAATTTACCGAAAAATAATGCGTTACATTGTAATCTTTCAACAGTTTGCAATTTCGCGAGTTAGATTATAATCTAACGGTTTTTACAATCTTACGGTGACATATATATATATTTAAAATTACAATATAAACTATATACTTTAATTAATACTACAAATGTAGTATATTTATATTTAAGCCCTTCTGTCTTCGTAACAACGCGCGCATGTCGGTGACGCGAATCCACAAGTTTACCCCCTACCAAAAAGTGCTCAACGCGGCTAAAGAACTTTTCACTTCAAAACCATACAGTCACCATTTTAATGAAGCAATCTTGGGGTCAATAATAAGGATAAAACCTCTTTTCCATCCTGTACAGGTGGCAAATTACAGCGATTCGGTTCGACCCGGCTCGGGAGACGCCAGCTTATTCACATTTTTAGTACTAAATAAAGGAAAAACACTTACTTCTCGATTTCCGGAGCGCAATGGACGAACTCGTGCGTCCAGAACTTGTAGATTGGATTCTTGATGAGTTCGATAAACGTGATCAGAAGCCCCCAAGGGTGCGGCCGGTTGACTATCAGCCTCTCGAGGAGCATTCTCGTTATCTGTTCCTGAACAGCTTCTGAGTTCGCCTCCGCGAACAAATACAGAAGGCAGCAGCTAAAGTAGTGTGTGTGACTGTTAGGGTAGCGTAACTGGTTTGCGATCGCGTTCAGGAATAGATACCTGAAAAGGTGAAGACGGTTACAATTGTGTGTGCCGACATACACAGACACCTACATGCAAATCATGCTATATCGATTTTTGGTGTGTGTTTGTGTGTTTTGTACGTGTGAGCGCAAAATGGTTACGCTTGTATTCAGTAGTGACTGCCTTTGTTACAATATTACTACGTGGGTAATACAGAGGTGAAAGATCTGTGAGATTAGTGTAGACTGATTGGTTTGAATTACGTCGAATTTCGTCACATATCACGGATGTATAATTATTAATTACAACAACGCGCAAATTTTTATTTATAAAAAAAAATATCCAAATAGTTTTGGACACTTTCATAATATTTTTTTTTCAGCACCTTTTCTGCGACTTGAAGCTAGGCATCTTTTGTAATTGCATGCAGAAAAGGGCATACTTCATGTTAACCATTATTTAATGTTAGTTTTTTGTCCATTATGAGGGTGTAAATAGTGTCTCCGTCTATCTTAAAAGAAGAGACCTGTTCTCATTACTGGACCAGCATTACATTTAGGGGATGATATACTGTCACTAATGAATACACGGTAATCAATTTGCGCTTGAATAATACACTCACCGTCCCTCATAGTCAAAGTCAACAGTAAAGTTCTGGAATATGTCCATGTGCGCTGAGTGCGCTATCGTGGTCATATTCGGCGTTTGCCCTTTCGTCCTTATGTGGGCGATCGCTTGCGTTCCCACATACAGAACCACAGCGTTCATCAACTGGCTATTGTAACGGCGTCCGGGCTCGTTTACTATCTGTAAAGCGGTTCGTACACACGTGAGACTAAGACATGGAAGTTCACTCCACCACCGCAAAACTTTCAGCAACAATAACAAAGCGCTAGTCTAGCATGTTTAATCGTGCATTTCAAGAAAGCAAACGTATTTTTTATTTTATTTACTCAAAACAATCCTTAGAGTTACCACCTTCAAACAAATTCGCGTATGCGACCTATAACGCTTATCATATTATAATTCACCTGCATGTTGCTACGCAGCTCTGATAGGAAGGTAACGGGCGCTCGGGCCTTTATGTACGCGTCCAGGTCCTTCTTGAACTGTGATGAGGGAATAATTGTCGAGTAGTTGATCACTGCACGGGGAGGCAAGCTGATCTCGGCAAGGAGATCCACCTTCAAATTCGGCGTGAACGGATCGGGCAGTCTCATGTTCCTCGGGAATGCCGAAAGGATAAGATTCCTCATCTGAATGCAGTTCGGCGGAATCTCATCGCAGAACCCGTAGTGGTAATCGCACAGGAACTCGGGAAAGTCGTGGAGCAAAACCAGCAACACTTTCAATGTTCCCTTGTACAGCATCATGACCGGCTGGGCCAATTCCGTGTTACGTAAAAACGGGTCGAGGAACTTGAACAGGTCGATAAGCAGCGTCGAATACATCCCCCATCCCTGGCAACAGACAATATTTAGAAACGGAACGCACCGACGGTTACGCGCCCACAGAAAAGCGATGATCAAGCAATGATATCAGAAGCGTTAACACATACGAGCATAAGAATTTAAAAAAAGGTTATCTATACCAATACTTCCATGATAGACTTGAACAAAAGAAAACAACATCATAAGTGCAATCGATTACATAGTATAAACAATGCACATTTATAAACATACACATTTGTGTCTTTGCACACACTTCGTAGCACACGTGTTTGATAATATAATTTCAGGCGACAACCATTCATTGAGGCGTCAAGGCGTCAAAACAATGACGCCGATGAGTTGGGGGCATCGTTGGCGACCAGTAAAAAAAAAAGATATGAAAATATTTGTACTGCTGGCACAAATACCTCCATGTATGATGTAAAATTTCATGGTACGCTACAAAGGACCACCAACGGTGCCGCCACATATTGGCCTAAGTATGCAGACCCTTGGGAGTTATCATGGAAATATATTGTTATTATGAGCAACTTCATTTCACCAACTCCGGCAAATGGTCTACAGCAAATGGAATTTCTATCACAACGAACCGGGTCTTGGCAAAATGAAGTTTTATATGTCCTTTATAGAATTATGGGATAGCCACATACCGCGCAGCTATATCACAATTCGTATATAGTAATGACCGATAGTTCTGCAAGCGAAACGGCTACCGTGCTATTAATACACAAGTTTGTTTAGGATATAGCCCGCTAGTCAAGTCATCGAACAGTGTGTGTGAAGACACTCGCATGGTATATTTGGAAGCTGGAGATTGAGTATTTTACGTCAGAAGTATCTTTCGGTAAGACTTTACAGCGAAAACTTTAACTTTACTTGGGACAAACGATGTTATTTACCAAATAACAGCTCGATTTGCTAACCACAAAATCTGCAAGCAAGCAACTTTATGGATAGATAATCATTATTATGCAAATCAATTAATTTCGATGCTTCAAAGATCTAATGTTTGGGAAGACATCAGAAACTCTAGCCTATGTCTATTATTATGTAAAGAGGTAAAATTCGATGTATTTATGTGCAAATATAGATAAACAAATCGTGTCAGATAGACAATGTGACGTTCCAAAAGAGACTTCTTATGCGAAAAGATAAAGTTTAATTTACAATGACGCTATATTATGGTTTCTCATCCGCCACCCTGGACCTGAACTTTTTTCATTGCAAGATCGGCTTGACGAGAATGATATGAGGTGCCTATTCACTCTTGCTTGTTCAAGTTACATACGGGTTATATGTATGGTTAATGATGGTAAATTTTAGTTTACAATGTACTGGTAAAGTGAGAAGCTAAAAAAAGCTCAGATGCAAGTGGTTGAAGTGGTCTAGCAAGAATTTGACATGAACTGGGCTCTTCACAATTTTTTTTTGGTTACATCATGGATAACACAGTGAAAATTCTATACCTACAAACTGAAAAAGTTTTTATTGCCATAAGCGGCCCCTCCAGGCTACGTTTGTATCGTTCATACAAATTAAGACCTTGGATTTCAAATCAAAAGTAGCGTTTCACTATTTTTTTTAAGAGAAATAAATATCTTTAAATCGATATTCTCTCCTTGATACCAAAAAAGTGCCCAGTTAAGTCAATTATAATAATAGAATAGATGTTTAATTAGAATAAAAGGTCGAGCAGGCTTAAGTCATACATTTTTGGAGTGTCTTCAAAGTGGAATTAAATACAACCTCTCAAAATATTTTATATTATACTGTCACACCCGTTCCTATTCTCTCCACAAAAAAAAAAGGATTAATTGGCCACACATAACTTTTTTAAACCTTAGTACTTCTAGGTATATCTCGAGAAAGCTACTATGTTACAAGCAGTAAAGTATTTATTAAAATCTGTAAAACGACTACGGAAAAAACACCCAAATTGTAAGGTGATTGCGTCAAACTACAGGCTGTAGCATTGTGGCCAATTATGTCTAGCACAATCTCTAAACTAAACTAAAATGACAGCTTTTAAAGTATTGCTAACTTTATCATATTACTCCCTGCGGAAAGGGACGGAACTAGCCAATTATGTCTAGCACAATCTCTAAACTAAACTAAAATGACAGCTTTTAAAGTATTGCTAACTCTATCATATAACTCCCTGCGGAAAGGGACGGAACTAGATTTGAAGCTGTGTATCCTCGAAATCTTCAAACCGTCCTTAAGTCTGCTCAATCACTAGGCATGTAGTTATTAATCCCTAAGATGATCCTAATACAGGAAAAAGCTTAGCTACAGGGTGATAAATACCTTCTGTTGCGGAGTGACTGCAAGTACCCTGTTTATAAAGGCCCTGTGTGCTACTATTTCGAGCCACGCGTAGCAGAAACCGGGGGCGACGCTAGGTCTCACGATGCGTAGAGTATGGCAGAATGCGGTCAGAACCTGTGACCGAAAAATACTTTTTCTAAAAAATGATATGAAATGTGCACATTTCATACCTTGTAAATGAGTTCGAATGTTATACTTCCCGGCCTAGGCCAGTAAAGAATGTATGTATTTTCATTACATATCATAAGCTTGAATTTGTAATCTTTCTTCCTGAATATCTTGTAACTTGTTATTATGTTCTTTGGCCTAAATAGTTAAAATTTGACACTCTACCGTATTACGCGTTCAGCACTCACAGCGCAAAAAAATATATGAAAAAAAAAGTTACTTGATTAATTTTTTAGAAAAGCACTATACACACCTCGACCGGGAGAGCATTTCTGGTCTCGTATATAGCCGGCCTCGCGTAGCTCGGCCGTCTAACTAACACTCGACCAGAAAACGCGTACTTCCCGGTCTCGCGATGTAATGTACTATTTCATCATACCTATTCGAAAAACGAATATTGGCTTCAGAGGGTAGCGGGAGCAAAATGTAATTTTTAGGCCCATGGGACTTTTCATTTCTGTTCTGATTGGTCCGCGTTCGTGCTTCTGATTAGTGCTTAAACGGATAGGTAATGTCCATACATAGTACGTTGATACTCCTAGCTTTTTCTCATACGTAATGATGAAAAATAGTGTGTGTCACTCGGGGCCAAATTTTTTGCTCTCGGGTGGCGTATATTGAATTCCTCGCTACGCTCAGGATTCTACTTAAGAATCCTTCACTTCGCTCTGAATTCAAAATAGCGCTCTCGGGGAACAAAAATTTTCTTTGGCCCCATATAACACAATTAACTATTAAATATACGTAACCATGGTGATGTTTGACGACCTCCGTGGCGCAGTGTTGAGCGCTGTTGCCTTAACGCGCGGAGGTCCCGGGTTCGATCCCCGGCAGGGTTTGGAAATTTATAATTTCTGATATTCACCTGGTCTGGCCTGGTGGGAGACTTCGGCCGTGGCTAGTTACCACCCTACCGGTAAAAGACGTGCCGCCAAGCAATTTAGCGTTCCGGTACGATGCCATGTAGAAACCGAATCGGGGTATGGGTTTAATATAACTGCCATGCCCCTAACAGGTTAGCCCGCTACCATCTTAGACTGCATCTTCACTTACGATCAGGTGAGATCGCAGTCAAGGGCTAAGTAATGGATAAAAAAAATGTTCGCGACTTCGTCCGCGTGGATTCGGTTTCTTATATTCCCGCGGGAACTCTTTAATTTTCCGGGATAAAAAGTAGCCTATGTCGTTTCCCGGGATGTAAACTATCTTTTTACTAAATTTCATCAAAACCGGTTGATTAAATGGATCGTGAAAGCGTAGTTGACAGATAGAAAGACACACTTTCGCATTTATAATATTAGTATTGATACAGATATGGAGAATGGATTATGAAGTTCGCGACATAGGTTTTGAAAATCCTGCCAGATGTCGCTGATTTTCCAGGATGAAAAATAGCCTATCGGCTATCCCGGAATGCAACCTATCTGCCTACGTACGTTTCACTAAAATTGGTCAAAAATTTGGGCAGTGAAAGTGTAGCAGACCAACAATTTGCATTTGTATTATTAGTAAGGACATAATCGGTAGAAGCTTCCATTAGGAAACTAACAGAAGTATCCAGTTGGACAGGGCAGCATTTTCAAAACTTTGTCAGCTTATCTTATATCAATCAGATCAATACCCCTTATGTCTTTAACATGTTATTGTGTGTGCCTCTTACCTATCATGCCTTAACTTACATTGACGGTCAAAGTATAACTATAATCATGACGTAACTATAACGTCACATAATGCATCTGAACCTTAACAGACTTTATTTCTCTCGTCGTAAGCCACATTGCTGAGGGTCGTGAGCCCCATTAAAAACATATTAGAAGGCATTATCTTGGGAAAATAAACAGGCTTAATTATATACGATATGCACTTGAAGTATTGCATTCAAGCCCAGAGGAAAAATAGGTGACAACTTAATTCGGTCGATGATGACAACTCAATCCCATCAAAAACATAAATGTAAAATGAGAGCCAAGTTCAAAATTGTGATATATATGCCTTGGTTGTTAACTTCAGCGACAAAAGAAGTGAGATCTAAATGGGTGCCAAGTTCAATGGTCAGTCCTGAAATTTATTTATAACAACATATAATATTTTATAACAACTTAAAATATCATTTCTTCTTATAACTTAGTATAAAATGTTGAAGACTAAGGCTTTGGCTTGGCTAGTTTACATATACGAATTATAGCCTTCACAAGTTGTAAAGCTGTAAGTTCTTATTTTATTCTTCCGAAAATTTGGCTTGCTGGTAGAAACTGTACTTTTAGGTACCTACTTAATAATAATTCGTATATGGAAACTAGCCAAGCCTAAGCCTTAGTCTTCAACATTTTATACTAAGTTATAAGAAGAAATGATATTTTAAGTTGTTATAAAATATTATATGTTGTTATAAATAAATTTCAGGACTGACCATTGAACTTGGCACCCATTTAGATCTCACTTCTTTTGTCGCTGAAGTTAACAACCAAGGCATATATATCACAATTTTGAACTTGGCTCTCATTTTACATTTATGTTTTTGATGGGATATCATTACTTTTTGTACAGAAATTATTGAACTCAATCTCAAACTCAAAACATATTTATTCAAAATATGTACCTACAAAGTACACCTTCTGAACGTCATGCTTACAGAGCATAAGACGTGATGGTGATAATTAACTACGGTATCTTAAAACTAAAGCTACGAGAGTTCCAAACGTGCCCTGGTCTGAGAAGAGCCCGCAATAAACTCCGCTTTTTTTTTTATTAACACCATCTCACAAATATTTGAAATTATATATATGTACTTATAATATAACATTACATAATCAGCCGCTGTAAAAATTCATACCCATGCCTTGCTATCATTCAAATAATCCTTTACACTGTAATAGGACTTTTCTATTAGTTTAGTTTACGTTTTACATTAGTAGGTACTTATTATTCGGTGTAAGGTCAGTGTGTCACCCACCAGTAATTCTATTGTACGACTCATTGTACAAGATAATTAAAGACGAGAATTCTCAAGAAAAATATATAGTGTACCTAGAGTTACACTGACATTGACAGATTACATCTATGGTCAGACTACCTCTACAGCACATTTCTACAATATCTCATCAATTTTGATTGCAAAAGTTCAAAATCAAAAGTTTTTAGTGAAACATTGAAAACAAGCACGGTAAACAGTCGATATCACTAAAACCACTATAAACAATGAATACAAATCACAATGACTGACAGCTTGAACTGACGACTTCAAATACGTTTCTTCTTCTTTTCTGTCAATGACGTTTCGTTGCACAAAATGCATGAATACGAAGGTAAGGTTTTAATGCAACTATATATTCATTATTATTTACATTAAAATAATAATTATGTGTCATTTTCAATAGTTAAGGAGTTACTACCACCGCTTAAAGCAGTATTGTTTCAAAATAACGGTTGAATGTCACGTACTTTGACGACCTTAAAATAATGATTATAACACTACAACATAAACGTCAACAATATTAAAATAATACGGCTTTAAGTAATGGTAGTATGCCCCGTGTCAGAGTTTTGATCTATACCTAGGTAGAGCATAAAAATGTCGATATTTGTACGTTTATATCTTAATAACCATTTGAGGTGTGCTTATGAAATTTGGAGCACATATGTATCTCACGGGTCTCAATATATGCGCCAAATTTGACATGTTTATGTGAAATAGTTTTTGAGTTATGAGGGGGTCAAAAGTGGCTCCAAATGGTTCGTGTAATATTACACACGGTGCTGCTCGCCAGTTTTTTTGAACTTTGGCTGGACACGCTTCCGCGTGTCTTGATCAAATCAGCAACTCTTTATCAAACTTAAAAACGCGCTTCTAGTATGGAAGTTGTATGAAATTCAGTTGTGACGTCATCAAATTTCAACGCACTGTTTTTCTTTGATCTATATTTTAAAAAGGTTATCAAACTTAAAACTACCCGAGGATGTGAATTGTAGGCCTTTTGGAAGACCCTCTATTACTATGACCCTCTATTATTAATAGTACAGTAGTTCTCAGAGTAGACGGTACCAAGTCCTGACCGCTTTTACCCAGGGCCCGAAAGCATTCAATTCACGCGCGTAATATAGTTATGGAGTTTTACCTGATAGTTCATGGATTCCAAGACAGGTTCTGCCATATTCATGTCGAGGAAGAGTATGAGCAGAAGA
This sequence comes from Erebia palarica, assembly GCA_964035005.1. Classification (NCBI taxonomy): domain Eukaryota; kingdom Metazoa; phylum Arthropoda; class Insecta; order Lepidoptera; family Nymphalidae; genus Erebia; species Erebia palarica. Next base: position 34,413,539 of record OZ035986.1, on the reverse strand, counting down.
CGGTGGTAGGGAAGCTGTTGGAAGTTTGCACCGTGCTCCTCTTGGTCTTGGAGCAAACAACCGGCGATTATACCCAATATCTGAAATGGATATTACAAAAGTGACTTTTAGCCTCATGAGTGAGGGTTGTGGCGCCGTTCCATTATTCTCTGTGTTCCATTTTTCACATAATGATAATGATGGAAAAATCGAAAGCCAGTTCTGTTAAAAATACTGAAGCTCATTAAAAATTAAATAATTTCGTTTCCTTATAATATTTATCTAATTTTAGTATTTGTTGTTCAAATACATGATATAATTCAAATAATTGATCAAGTTTAAGGCTCAACCTTTCAGAAAATTGAGAGTTCTGAGGTCAACTTTGGACGTTAGAAAATCTCCACTTTGAAAGCCCCCCATTTCGCCAATTTTAAGGGAAAAATTTAAAAAAATCTTTTAGGACTATTCCTAATCATCTTTAAAATGATATACCGCAACCCTATGTAACGCTATAAAATATATTTTATTTCGCATTCGCTCCTATGAGAGCTCCCCTGAAATAAAGATTTTTATATTTTTTTAGCCATCTTCGGCTGGAGGCTATTGGTTTATATATTATATTTAAATTTGATTTAATTACGTTCAGTAATTCAGAAGTTATAAGGCTCTGACAGACAAACGGACTGACGGACGGACAAGTGCAAATTCACTCGAGTAGACTCGGAGACCTTCGCTTCGCTCGGTCAAAAATCGGTTCATCCATTTCGGAGCTACGATGCCACACACAGATATACACATTAAGCTTACAACACCCCTCTGTTAAATTGATTCCACATACCTTGTTCAGCAAATTGAGTTTCGGCGTAGGGTTCCCGTTGTCCGCTGTGTTCTTGATCAAAAGCGACACCAGCTTGATAAACGAATCGCACATCGCGTAATACTTGTCCCTCTTGGGAGGCACCGGGGGTGGATTCATCCTATCCTCGTTGAGGAGTTGGTATACATTCTCTACACACATCTGGGTCGCTATGCGGAAGAATCGCGTGATCATGTCGTCGGATTTGAGGATGCCATTCATGTTCATCCTGTGCACGTAGATGTTGAAATTCTGCCCGACCTCTATCTCGGTGAGGGGACTCATGAGGATGTTTCTCCATTCGCGGAGGAGATTCTCCGTTTTCTCTTGGAGGCCGTGCGGGTCGTCGTATTCGCGGGATTGCTGGGAGTAAAAGTTCTTTAAGACCGGTGAAGAAAACCTTGGAATATGTTCTTTCAAAGTTATTTATTTATTGTTTATATGGTACACAAAACATGAAATAACTACAACATTTCTAAGTAATTAATGATCCGTTCCAAGTTATAACCCAAAATATGTGCACTCATCATGACCTAAACACAAAATATATAACACAAATAGAAACATGTTACAGATGATCTATTTTACGATGCCGTTTGGCTAGTGTAGTACCGCGCACGCTAAAACTGCGTACTAACACAAATATGGCCAAACGTGACTTGGGTTCGATATTTGATACTTTTAGTACGATGAATATACATGCCAAAAACCGTTAACAGACCTTTTCATCGCAAATTGTATTAAGTAAGGAAGGTTTAAACTAAATCACCCCCTCTATTTGTGAAGCTTAGCGTAATCCCCAAAACGAAGAAAATCTTTATCACTTTAAACTATGCGCGAGTCAGTGATTTATAACCGACATTACTAATTCATTTCATTTTTATCATCATAACATTATAAAAACATTTTATACATTATATAATAACAAAAATAAATAAAATAGATACTTACTCGTACTTGCAAAATGCCATTATGGATGTGAGAAGTGGGACCCAAAGGGGACCTCTCTCCCAAGTAACTGCTCGGGTCTTGGTTGATTCGAATCGTCTCGATCAGTGTGGCTAGGCCTTCCGGCGGAGGCCTGGACTGAGCCATGAGTCTCACTAGCGTCTCAGTGCAGTGGTAAAGGTCAGATTCCGTGGCGTATGCGTCGTTACGGTCGTCGACTAGGTACAGTTGGACCAATTGCATCGCGAAGGAAACCGCGACGTAATTGTTACCGTTGTCCATGAGTTGTGCCAGGGCAAGGTCGTACTACAATTTGGGGAAATTCAAGTATCTTTACTTGTTGTACTCCACAGTTCAGAATGTTCGAAGAGTATTTTTTTTATCCACTACAAGTTACCCCTTGACTGCTATATCACCTGATGGTAAGTGATGATGCAGTCTAAGATGGTAGCGGGCTAACCCCGTGGCCCTAACAAGTTAATAAAGCTTAATAGGGGTATGGGTTTAATATCCGTGCCTCGGATAGCACGTTAAGCCGTCGGTCCCGGTTATTATCACTCACATGATAATAGTCGTTAAAGCCCGCCAATCCGCATTGGAGCAGCGTGGCGGGTCTAAGCTCCGAATTCCCTCTCTATTATGAGAGTGGAGGCCTGTGCCCAGCAGTGGGACGTTAATAGGCTGCAGTGGTGGGTTTAATATCATTTTTATATTGAACCCATACCCCTATTTGGTTTCTACACGACATCCGCAGCATGCCGCTTGGCGGCATGTCTTTACCAGTAACGGTAACTAGCCACGGCCGAAGCCTCCCACCAGGCCAGACCAGGGAAAATTCAGAAATTATAGATTTCCAAACCCTGCCGGGGATCGAACCCGGAACCTCCGCATGTTAATGCAACAGCGCTCAACACTGTGCCACGGAGGTTGTAGTACACTCGTAAGTTTTTACATAAGTGGAGCCCGTAAGTAACTTACATAAGTAACATTTGCATTATAAAAGTTACAAGTGCAATCATAATCCAAGTTCCTCAACTAAGTATTAAAATCGATGAATTATTTTCAAATCTCAGTAGACTTCAGTGAAAAGGACCTTACTACATTTAGGCTTAACAATTTAATTAGTAAATAAATAGTTTAGAGATTGGGCAGTCTTTAAAATGTGAATTTATGACTAATCTAAACCTTAAGAACTTCGACAAATAGACAACTCTAGACTGTTATTTACTTATAAGTTTTATTTTGATTTTAAGATCAATTATATTGTATAGTACGTAGCAGTCGCTACTAGAATTGGGTATTTGACAATTAGTCAAATCAGCCCCATTTTTTTTAAGCAAGTATGAGATTTACATAAAGTTCTAAAATGTGACGTCATTAAAGTTCGACGCACTTTTTTACTTTAATCGATTGTTTAAAATGATTATACTTACAACATAAAACTATCAGGGGACGTGGATATTACGACTTTTGGGAGATTCTCTATTTAATAATCACTAAAAAATTATTTATTTGAATAGTAGTCAAGTACCCAATTATTTAACATTATATAATGGCATACTATTCACATTTTACAGATACTGAGAGTACAACCTATTGTTTAATTGATCCCTAAGCGAAACCCGAGATATAAGAGGAAAATTCGCGTAAAAACTAGTTAAAAATACAACCTGTGGCAAGTTGATGAGGTGGTTCCTGACAAGACAGTCGATGGCTTCAAGGTTGAACCTCAGCTCGTCTCTGCATTCTGTGACGCAGTATGTGATCTGCTTAGTGGTCCACGCGTGGCCGTAGACTCTGTTGTCTTCCAGTAACTTGAGGACCCGAAGGTGGATATCGCGATACCGCGTCATCAGCTCAACGTGATCTGGGCTGGCTCCGGCCTGAACGATGTGACCATCTAAAAGGCCTTCCACAGCCTGTGTACAAAATAATATTATGTAGTTTTTATACGACTGCCTGAAAAAAGGAGTATACTGTTTTCAGGGATCATGTATGTATGTATGTGAGTTTGTATATTCCACCATAACTTCTATATGCCTGAACCGATTTTGATAAATGAGGTATCGTTAGAATCCCTAGCTTATTCCGGGTGAAATAGGCTAGTACAATTTAAAAAAACATTGATGGGGAGACCATGATCCCGCATTAAAGACTAAAGTTGAAAAAAAATCGAAATTAAGATTAACTATTTATCCATCATCTAGAAAATGATGAGTAGATTCCAAAAATATATAACACTATAGTTCAATATCCAGTGATTCACAAAAATATAATTTAATAAAAATGTGAATAAGATTCTAATTTATCTAGATTAATTTAGATTTTTAACTTTTTAATTCGTTTTTGGCAGGGCAGTCGTATTTTTATTTTTTTTAATGACTTGTTCAAGTAAAAAGATCTAATTAAGACATAAGAGGGATGTATTGAATTTAGATGAGTTGTCTGACAGAATGGGCTTTCCACAGCCTGCGTACAAAATTACTACGAGTATGTAATTATTCACGTAATGATCTCCTGATGACAGGATGGGATGTATTAGATGTAGACGAGAGATGCATCTGTTTTAAACCCCACACGAAATACGGTGTAATAAGTGATAGATCACTGCTTGAACTCCAACTACTCAAACTAATCTATTCAATGATAAAAAAGGAAATTGGTTCATTGGAGCAGGATTTCAGCTCTGTGTATGTGAATGTAGTTCCAACGAGTTTGAACTCTGATTTGCCGTCGCAACGAGTGAAAGACAATACAAATACAAATGCTTTATTTTCCAAAAGGAAAATTATTTATTCAATTTCAATTCAATTTATTTATAATATCAATAGTAAATAGTATAGATAAAAGTCAGTATTGGTGGGATACTGTATGTCGTGGGGTGATTTAAATTTTTAAAGTCGGCGTCATGCCCCCAGTTGTCGGGGTCCTATTATAGTTTGAGGCAAACCACAAGTAATATACAATAAGCCAATGGCACAAGGGATTACATTGTTCAGATTTTTGGATACTCACCCTTTGCAGAAGCGTGTAGCCAGAGACAATATCGCGGTTCCGTCTCGCCATAACGAGGCACTCGAACAGCGTATGCATATTCGTGGCTTGCACTGCGAAAGCCGGGATCGGCACAGCGGTCGTCAGAAAAAGCTCTGCAGCTGACATCAGTGTGGTCATTTCATCGTGGCCGTATACCTATACAATATCATATATAATACCTATAAAATATCATCATTTCAGACAATCGCCGACACATTACAGGTCATTCTTCTTCTCGCGTGGTTTCCTCAACTTTGAGGATCGTGGCACCTTCGTTATATTACCGCCTTCACGGTGTTACGCCATATTGGAAGCCGTACGAAGTTCACCTTCCTTCGATCTTGCCAGTGATGATGAGTTTTTCTATGCTGCTTGGATTTTTCCTAACCGAAGTAGTCGAGCATCCGTCGCAGACAGATGTTAGACAGCCGCATCTTTATTTTTAACTAGCTGTGCCCGCGACTTCGTCCGCTTAGATAGTAGACTTTCAGCAGCATTTTAAATTTTTGGTAATTCTCTGTATTTTCTTCAATTTTTTTTATTTTCTGGGTCGTAAGCTTTTTGCCGACGTCATCACACAAAAACTTTCATCCCCTATTTTTACCCCCTTTAGGGTAAAATTTTTACAAACTTTGACTGTCGTACATCTATCAAATCTAATCAAAAGCCTAAAAAATAAGCTTCAAGCTTCTAGCTTTAAAAATGACGTAATTTCAACCCCTTACAGCCCTTGTTTCGTATTAAAAAGTAGCCTATGTCCTTTCTCAGGCTCTAGACGGTCTCTGTACCAAATTTCATTTAAATCAGTTCAGTAGTTTAGGCGTGATTGCGTAACAGACAGACAGACAGAGTTATTTTCGTGTTTATAATATTAGTATGGATTTTTTTACAGAGCATTATAAATTATACTCCTCTCGTAACGAAGAGTTTGCTGGTCAAGTACGGATCAGCGGACTTCAAACACTGCAGAGGACTCTCGGGCGTTAAAATTTCCTCAGTATGTTATCTAACACGGTTAAAGCGAATGATATTTACTTAATAGTTTACTTTAAATTCACATACCTCCGAAAAATTAGAGAAGTTATAATAATAAATAAAGTGAATAGAACATAACAAGTTACGATACATATGACTTAAGCATAGTTCATTAATGTGAATAGGGATGATGCATATATCAAAAAATAAATTATTTCTAACAGATTTCTAAATAGAGGGTCTTCCAAAAGACCTAAAATTCACATCCTCGGTTAGTTTTAAGTTTGATAACCATTTTAAAATATAGATTAAAGACAAAACAATGCGTTGAAATTTGATGACGTCACTATTGTGAATTTCATACAACTTCCATACTAGAAGCGCGTTTTTTCAGTTCAACAAAGAGTTGCTGATTTGATTGAGTTGTCACCATCCCTATTGTTTGGAAACACTAACCTGTGTCTGGTTCACGACTGGGCCGAATGTCATCTGCGGAATTTGCTCCTGAGTCGGTTTCGGTATGAACATGCCGGCATCCCGCACGGGCATGAAACCTGGGATGTTGCATGCGAATTCTTCGTAGACTACAATTTGCATCTCAGTTGGGCCACCGACCCGTAGCCTAACGCGCTCCGGTATCCGCTCAGTCTGGTAGGTGAGTACTATCGCGTCGTAATATCTACGGCCTTCCTGTCTAGCTAGTTTCCTCATTTCGTAGTCGTTCACAAGCCTCTTATCGAGCTCGGGTAATGCCTTTTCGACGGCGGTCTTCTGTATAAAAGCGCATGCGAGCTCCATATTCTCTGTGGCGAGAACCGCCGCTGCGCTTTCTATTATGTCCTTCTGCAACATGTTCAACTAAATTGAACGTCGGGAAGAGTACACTTGTATACTGTATGATGACAAAACATAAGAAGCGCCCAGTAATACAGGCGGAATACTGGCACAATATAGTATACACGCGACAAATCCTACTATAAAATACTTCTTATTAGTACAGTTGGCAACGTATAAATATTAATATGGTTAGCGAAAAAGCGTGGTTGTGTTAATAAGGCATTTGTCATTTAAACACCCAGAATGCAGCACTCAGCAAGAGCGCTTTGGGCGCTTGTTATGTTGTAATGCTAGTGAATTGAGTACATTACCTGTTGTGGAGTGGTCGGTATCAGGGCAGTTATGAAGGCAGCTTTCAAGTTGGTGCTTATGGTGCTCAGGATTTGCTCGCGGCACGTGATCATGGCCATTCCGGCGGTCAGGTTGCGCATCATGTGGTGTGCACACATGCGCATGCGCGTCTCGTCGGGATCGAACGCGAAGTCTTTGCGTATGATCTGCTCGCACGTGGTCAGCGCGTACTTGATCGACCTGTCAACGACCGGGTGGATCCACTCCTGAATGGATCTCTCGATGGCCGGCTTCACGAATTGTTTCAGATGTGGGTAGTTTTGGAACAGAATTATGTGGGGATTGAAGATGATCTTGTGGCCGAACGCGGATGTGGACGAGACATTAACGTCGAGGTAGTTGAACCGCGGCTCGGGTAAGCCCAGCATGCCGATCATGCTCGGATCACCGGCCACGAGCCCAGCGGTGGGCGTAGGCGCTGCACCCATGTCCTCCACAGGCAGCATGGGCGGCGGAGGTGGCATCATTTGCATCTGCTGGGTCGCTATTATGGTCTGGTGAACCGGCATCACGTTCTGCGGTTCTTTGTTCGGTTTCGGTTGCGAAAGTTGAAACTCGATCGTTCTAAACTTTTCCGGATCTTTTAAATACAGAGACGGTTTTAAATCGGAAATATCTAAGCTCAAGTTTTTACAAAGCACTTCTATCTCAAACTTTAGGTTAAGTTTCAGATCAGGCTCTTGGTGCAGCTCCGCTAGCACGTTCATCAGGGCCATAGTCCAGGGGTTCGGTGGTTTGAACACGATGCTCTTGGCACAAGACTCCAACACCTTCGCGATGAACGGCACAACGTAGAGCAACTCTTGTTGCCCTTTGTGATAAGCTTCGAGTAGAAGTGCTTTGAGGTCGAGATCGATGTAAAGTATGGGCAGACTGCGAGCTAATGTGAGCATGCCTAACCAATGTCCGAGGTTTTTCAACAATGATCGGTCAGAGAAGTTAGCTATGCCTTTATCAGATCGCAGGAGAACCCTGATATTGCGATACGTCTCTTTCGTTACCATTTTGTTTATTTCACGAATTTTAAGAACGTCGAGAAAGTTCGAATACAGTGCGTGGAAGTTTAGTTCTATCGATGCCCTCTTCATGACCAGGTACTGTGACAGCCACTGGTGGTATTCTTCCGTGATGACTTCCTTCAATTCTTCGCATTTGGTTTGTAGATTCAATTGGCTGAGGTTATTGAATATGAAGGCTGTTTTGTCTTGAATGGCCTCTGGTGGGGCGGTTATTTTCTCGTCTCTGTCTGTGGCAGTGAGTAGTGTGTCAATGTTTGTGGCGTTCGCTATAGAAGGACGGCTGCCTATGCCCCCAGCACAGTTCGCCATTTTCGAAATGACCGAGATGGGGTTCGGTGCGCAAACCACCGCCCTGTAAGGAAATACCTATTTGTTACCACTAGCTGCGGGCCGGGTAGCAACGCACAATACTCATGCTGGTTTCTGCGATGCGAACCGACCCGTATCTCTCTCTTAATGCTGCGTGACACACTGCTGAAGCAAGTAGTTCGCGATTTCTCCTTTTTTTCTTTCTTTTTTAAATGCTGTAGTGGTGAGGAATATATGTGTGCGTTACTATGTAAAAGCACTAGCTAACACTGAATAGTAAATACATCGACTTGCTTTAACAAGCATGCTTGCTTTTGTCAATACATAAATGATCAAAAAGGAAATAATTCAAGTGGAAGTTCCACAAAAGTAGAAGAAAATATAATCACAGAAAACAATAGTAAATATTAATACATATATGTCAGAATATTTGCATTAATATAGTCAATACTCAATATTATCTACTAGTTACCGATCAGTATTGAAAATGTGACTTTAAACAAAATCAGAGCGTTTTTGCTGTAAAGGTGTGTCAAAAACTAAAGCGGCAATGTTGCGCGCGCTGTTATTGGATGTCTGCCGTGAATCATATTTGTGATTGTGGGTATAGTCCTCAAGTTAAGCGTATAAGTTTAGTAGGAGGCTCTAGAATTATGTCATACAAATGCTGCGTTTCAGCAACATGCCGCTCTATGTTTGGACATACCTTTACAAGAATTACTATGACAAGATGAAAATGAGTATGGCAGACAATTTTCAACTTGTCCAAAATAAAGATAACATGCACAAAAGTATTTCGCAGAACCGGAGCCAATTTGGTAGGGAACTTCCTTAGAAATGGCAACACAAAAAATAATGGGCACATCATTCAACCCAACTCTTGTTATGTGGCTCTTATGACAACCTATCCTTGTCGGAATGTTCCAACCGAGTTGAGGCACCAAATTGTACCATTAAAACTCGTTCAGAGCATCCTGGCAAGGGCAGGTTAGATATGGTTAGTCTCACTACCACATCACTAGAACTGCATTGTACACTTAAAAATAAAAACAGTTATCATATTTTTACTAAACAAAGCCATGCATTAAGATTTTTTTAATTTATAATCGTTGAAGAAATTAAAAAGTCCAGTGGGCTATTTTGTAACTTTTAGAAATAGCGTTCGTCAGACAATTCTTGCAATTATAATTTAAAAGTTGCTGGCAAATCATTGTCATAGCATAGCCACCCTCGATGTATCTAGCCAAAAATATGCTGGGTTTTATTCATTTGCGGGAATTTAACTGGTCTAACGTAAAGAAAAAATTTATCTGCTGAGCTTTTACTGAAATATCTCGATATAGATATATTTCAGTAAAATACACATAGTGATCATACCACAACACCGTTAAAATGCAACTGAGAAACACAAATAGGCAACAAGATAAAAAAAATTTGCAAGCAGTGACATTTTTTATCTTCCATGAAAAGGCATGAACTGAAGATATTCTGCGATTAATAAAATAATAATATTTTTATTACTCACTGATGTCTGAACTTTGCAAGGACTTTTGTAACATGCGGGTTACCGAAAAACTGACCTGTTAAATTACCGCCAGTATAATAAAATTACAGTCTAACTGAAACGAATAAACAAACTCGCCTGTAGGGTGCGGAGACTGTTACCACGGAGGTCTGATTCAACATGGCGGCCAAACTTGCAGGCAGAACTGCCCCTTGAGGCTTCGTGGGCGGTTCTTGACTCTGAAGACCATATTCGATGTATTCAATGAGATGCGGCGGGAATTCACTAAAGTGAGGTATGGCCCTAACGTGCTCACAGTACTTGTGGTAGTCTTTCAATCGTGACTTGAATCTATCTAGAGCAGCTATTCCGAAGTAGTACATTTTGGAGCCCTCAGGCTTTCGTAGGGCGTCTAATACAAATCTCAAAGCAAGTCCTAACGACACATAGCTGGGAACTAGACCTTTCTCTATTATACCACCAAACAATTGGGCAGTGATATGAAGCTCTTTGTCCGGGTACTGGGGGAAAAACCTGTACTCCTCGAATAGGTTTCGCAGCATGCATGAGAATACCTCCCGTTCCCTATTTTTCGGTGAATCTTGAAACTTCTTTAGCATTTCTAAAACTTCATCTATCGACAGAGTTGGGTGCGGAGGATGGTTGTAAATTCTCTGGAAGTAGCCATTCGCTTCGTCTTCTATTTCTTTGGATACGTTGTGAATCATCTCTGGGAAATGTATGGGCTCCGGTAGGCGCGGTTTGTCCATCGCAGGCATGGGTGGCATTCGTGCCAGCGCGGTCATATTCGCAACGGTCGCGTGTTGCGGCATCGGCATAATGGCGAAGGGGCTGTTCGGTCCAGCGCCGATCAGACGCGAAGGAGATCCAGGGGCTGCGACGAGGGGTCCTAGAGTTCCCGGCATGGCAAATGCAGTATTCCCTGGTGCACCCAGAGTCAAATTGGCCACGTTCGGCGCCAAGCTAGCGATGGCATCAACGTGAGGTGTAAACAGTTGCCCTCCTAACGCGGGGTTGAAGGGAGTCTCCAACACTCGCGTATGAGGACGTGCGATCCCCGTTATGCCCGGCCTGGTTTTGGTCAATATCAAGGTCTGACAGCTTGCGATCACGTTGTATATCGCCTCTTGGAGCTCTTGTTGGACGTTCGGGATGCAGAGTTGTAAGCATGCTAACATCGTTCCGACGGTTTCCGGCGGTAACTGTGCCGCTTTAGGAAGCTGCTCCTCTGGAACTTTGCCAAGTATCGGCGGACAACGCCGTTGTAGGAATTTCACCATGGCGGAAACAAAGGTTTCGCCGTGGTCTCTGATTTTGTCTGTGAGCCATTTGTCTAGCTTGAGATACTCTCTCCTCGACGCTAGACACGCCAAGTCTATCACGAATGGAAATGATTGAACATTTAGCAACAAGGACAACGCCTTCAGGTCCTGCGCAACGTCCAGAATTCTCGAAAGCTTTGATTGATCACAATCACCGCGAATGTACCAATCTGCCATCGCGTGCATTATTATAGGCTTTATATTGGGATTTTGCGCATGCCAAGCGTGCTGTAATATTATACCCGAGTTAGGATGGTTGCCCAGAAATATGGGAATTAGCGTCGTCAGCAGTTCCTGTCGAAATACTGTGATGGGTGGACTGATTTGCAGTAACGCCAACAGTAAGATGTCGGGACAATTTTGCAAAGGAAACTTAAAGAGCTCGTGGACTTGCATGTAATAACCTCGATCTGACGCGTAAAGTAGAAGTTCCACCAAATAGAGGCACCGCCACGTCGATACTTCCTTGTTGTCTGTTTCGGGAGGCGATTTCAATAAGTCAATCGAAACCGGATGAAAGGGATGATCTGCGAAACTGAATATATCTGGATGCTTGAGGATATTTGTAATTAAACTCATCTGTCCTTCTAAATTTGTCCATCTTCGGCAGAGATATTCCACCGGAAATATATTACTCGGATAGCCTGCGCTCTGGAGGCCTAAGCGCAGTATAGTAAACAGCAGGCTCAACCCTTGCCTGTCTGGTACCACAAATTCTGGATGATCGAGCTGAAGAATAACTTCCTTCCAATTTAAATTGGAGGCTAATTCCTTTAAGGTCTGAACGAAGACCTCAGCGCTCCACGTCTCTGTATGTCCATGTGCGATGGCCTCTTTCTTAGCTTCGTGATTCATCCAAAAGTTTCCTGGTGTTTGTATTAGGGGGCCTTCTTGTAAAGTGGCATGAAACCTGACCATCATCGAGATTATCCTGGCTATGTCGATAGCCGTCGGCTCCCGGGCGCCGAAATTGATCATGTTATTTTTACAATCCTCTACGGAATTCGTGAAGGAGTAGCCGATCTCCCGAATGATCTCGGCCAAGGAGTTATCCAACATGGCCGCTGCCATGTCGTCGGAGGTAGTCATTTCTTTGAGCGGCGTCTGTGTGTCGTCGGGATACAGCAGCGGGGCGAGCACTATGGGCACTACTTCGCGCGGAAAGTCTACTCGTAATCGTTTTAGAAACAAATCCTTTGTTACGGCTGCGAGCCGAAAGTTCTCGTACGCGAGACTGGTTAAGAGAGTTTGCAACACTTCAGGGCTGCATTCCTGGAGACCTGCACGCTCAACTTGATGCCCACGTTCTGGGTGAAAAAAAATTAACATTAAAACTACACTGGGTTGCAAATGATAATTTTGAAAAGATTTACAGAACCGACATTAACTTTTTCTATACCTGCATCAAGGTAACACTGTACAAAGTCCAAAAATCGTTTCTTGAGATGTTGTTTAGCAATTGACACAATTTCCGGCTTTGGTGAGTTTTTTCTCAGAACCAGTGAGAAGGCGACATCTTGAGCGGTAGTAAACTTCAGCAATCTCGCGAGTCGACTGAGTAATGTGTTGGTGGGTTTTAAGGTCTGAAAATGAATTAAATACGCATTTTACATTATTGATTTAAAAAAACTACAAATCTGTGCAAAAGTTTAATATTTTGGTTATTTTCATAGTATGGAATCTATGGAACGATTGTGAGGTAAAGTGGGAGATTCCCTACGAGAGAAGTTATCAAAATAGGTATTCTTACAGCACCCTCTCAGTATATCTACAATCTTGTAAGAAAACATTAAAAATTCTATCAAAGTATGCTTATAAACAATATTAATTATTAATTATACAATCGAAGATTATGTAAATGTCACCGTAAGATTGCAAAAACCGTTAGATTATAATCTAACTAGCGAAATTGTAAACTGTCGACAGACTGTGAACCGTTCAATGTTCTGAGCGCCAATTTTTGACATATTGATTGTATTTACGTTTTCTTGTCTCTTTCTTGTAGGTTAGGTTAAGGTTCGACATAAATAATCAGGTAGTGCCCGGCTTATCGGGTTAATATAACTAACAGATTACAATTTACCGAAAAATAATGCGTTAAATCGTAGTCTGTCGACAGTTTACAATGTCGCTAATTAGATTACAATCTAACGGTTTTTGAAATTTTACGGTGACATAAAATATGATAAATGAGCGTATAGTTCGCGTGCGAGTTGAATGCAGAGTAAATGTATGGTTACACACATTTACTCTGCATTCAACTCGCGCGCGAGCTGAAGATTTGATTCTAATCTTGAAATCTAATGCACGGTACTGTAGTTACGTATGTTCACCATATTAAAATTTATTTATTTTTAAACGAGCAACTACTCAGATACCTGCTGATTTTATCAATGGAAGGCCATTCCAAACCAGGGACAGATGCACTTGACGATTTAAAAGTACTTGACACATAGTTTGAATAATTGAACAAAATATTTGGAATTTTGGATTTGAACATTTATGTTATCTTCATATAACTAAGAAAGAAACCTTTCACCGAAAGAAACACTCATAATTTAATTTTAGGCTTATCAATAATTAAGAGTACTATTAGAATATGGAGTTATTTAAGAACTTTGATTTGCGTCATTCTTAATCACAACATGCATAAAGAAATATATGAAGTACAGCTTTGAATAAGTGTAACAGGGCTGGCTAATTAAAGAAAATGAACAAACGTAACGACCGAGGCAACGCTATCAGTGCAACTGTAGGTCCAATCGATTCGAACTTCTATATTTGTCCTGGTGGAATCAATATCTTAACAACAACACATAAGTACCGAAGTAGCGCATATGTTGCGAATAAAGGCTGACACTTACTGACAGGACGTAAGGACTAACGACGCAAGATTTGACCTGGAATTATTTTGATGCGCGCTTGAATATGATTGCAATTTTGTTACAAGGACTTCAGCACAACCGCGGGATACGGAGGGTGATTTAATACTTTACTTTGCTATGACACGTAGTTATATAAAAGCCGATACACAATACGCCTTGTTGTACACAAAGTAATGTTTTCCGCAGGGAACATCGTGATAATGATAACGCTATTTTTAGATCTGTCAATTTAGTTAAGAGATTGTGTACAACTACTGCACTTGCTTCTAAACACTTGACACTTTGCAGAAGGCCAAGCCATCGTGTAATATAGATTTTTACGATCGAGTTGATGCTTGTTGCAAGTGATGGTGAACTATGCACGTCATCGCGAGTGACCCCGTTACGTTGCAACGCCCGTGACGTTTATTTGTGAAAAAACATGAAAATAAAGCTAGAGTTGGTACTTTATAGGAACTAGGTACTCTCAAGAAAATCCTTTTTTTTCACATTAAAAATATTAGTTGAACATGTGAACTCTTTGATTTTCCGGGACAAAACTTTCGCATTAATAATATTTATCTGGATTAGGGGATTTACTATTGTCTCTTAAAGCAGCATTATTTTAAAATTGTTAACGCTCTTGTTTAAGGATTATAATCGTCATTTTAAGTGGTGTATGCAAAGTGGTCTTTTTCTAAATTACAATACAGCAACGGGCCAAATTTCACCGTACAGCACGCAATATTTTAAATTACAATCATCATATTATACAGTGAACTTATTGTATGTAAAACTAACCTTCTGCACAGACTTGGCAGGCTGGTCGACAGTGCGACAGACCACGGTGGACTTAGCTGGGTGGTTTAGAAGGCAGGAGAGGTACTGCGCCAGGAGGGTTGCGTGTACACTGAAGGCGGGCCCCGGACGATCGCTCTCCCACGATGTCTTAGCTGCCTCGGTAAGCAGGCACCTCAGCACTTGATTTTCTGCTTCCAAGCCATAGAGACTGATAATCTGAACCCAATATATTGAAAATTATATTTATAAGATAAAATTAATGATGAATAACTGCATATGGGATTTATTACACCCATTCAGTTCGTTTCAGTTTATGTTCAAACAAAACTGATGTTTTCTGTGAAGTTGCACACACATCCATTCAGCTTTCCATAATTACAGCTTTCGCAGCAAATAGGGGAAAAACAATAAGGTTAAAATGTATTAAGTATAAAGTCCTGAGTTGATTACAGCCGAATTACGTCAAATCAAATAGAGACGCATTTATTCATTTCCATAATATGCATAGACCACTCACTTCAGCACACCACTAATCTATGCAGGATCATAGTGAATACTAAATACATAGATGGCGAATTACCTTACCTACATAGTGACAAACCAAGTGGATGCTATAGATATATAAGCAGAGTTGAATAAGTGTGACCAAATGTGACCAATACTCAATAAATAGTGAATGGAACTGAATAAGTGTAATTAGTCCCTAAAATTGTCTATTCACTGAAGCAGAGTGAATATCTTTCGCAGAACTTGCATAAAATTTCTAACTGAGTTTCTTCCTGGCTCTTCTCATTAGATAGGGCATTCCAAACCAGTGGTATATTCACATGACGATTCTAAAGCACTTGTTAAAGTTTATTTGAATTAAAAAGAATTGAATAGAATTAGCTTCAAACACATTTCAAATGTGGAATGAAGCTAGCAGGCAGTGCAAGTTTACAGAGCAAGGGAACAAGATTACGCAAGATTTCTTTGTACTGAATATGGCTTATACCACTCAGCTAAATCTTTCAACTCTCCTTCAGGAAAAATGCAACCTGAGAATATTCTCATTATGAAATAGTGAATAATAGTTTCTAATCCCATATGGGTTTAAACCCCATATTATGAGGTTGGAAAGTAATTAATTGAATTGTGAGAAATGGCCAATTGCAGTTTATTTGTAGGTTAATTTTTAGCCAACTTCAAAAAGTAGGATATCTATTCAACACATATGTATGTAATATTAAATAAATTTTTTTAAATTATTAACTCAAAAAATATTTACAACATTATGATAATCATACAGGCTTCCAAACAAATATGTATACAAAATTTCATAGGTATATGTATTAGAGGTATTAACTTATTGCCAAACGGTTAAACGGTTAACAGTTAACGGCTGTAAACGATAGTAAGAAAAACAATTTTTTTTTCACAGGAGTAAAGATCGTTTACTACCGTTAACCGCTAAACGTTTAACAAACAGTAGAAAAAAAAAACAATGTTTTTTTCACTCGCACAGGAGAAAAGATTGTTTACTAATATTTTCAACCATTAGCCATTAACCGTTTAACCGTTTAGCCATTTTTTAACACCTCTAGTATGTATGTATGTTTGTCCATGGATTCCTCCAAAACTATTAATCGTATTGTGATCATTCTTTTTTTTCATTAGCTTACATTCACTTCAACTTAGGAAACAGTGCAAATTTCATGAAAATCGGTTCAGTAGTTTTCAAGATATGGACTTTTAAGGGTGTGGTGAAGTCGGTTTAACTTTCAATCTTTTAGATTATCACTTGTTAGTTTACTTCTTCTTAGCTGATAACAGTCTATTAATACAGTAGGGCGATTGTGTAAAACCTGCATCAATCATTGTTACAGTGTCAATAGTTTTGATTGCCTGAATTTATGGTATTTTTGCTGCGTGGAAAAAATGCTGCTGCAATGGATTTTGGTCAATAGTGGAAAAATGTTAACCGATCAGAGGTGATTGCGACTGTTACACTGTAGCTGTTATTTTTAGACAATCGCCCTGCAGGTCTAGTTGTGAATCGCATTGCATTACAACACATGAAGGATATGAGCCTGTTAGCAATAAATAATTATGTAATCTAACCTAAATTGTATGCATGGCAGTAAAATCACTTAAAAAATTGTGTACTGATAAAAATGCATAAGGGTGTTTATTTTCCTTCAATTGATCGACTACTGTGTATTGAATGGATAGAGATTGACATAGGCTATGTTTGATCTCTGAAAATCAAAGAGTTCCTGGTCTTAAGGATTTTTAAAACCTTGATCTAAGCAGATTAATCAATTGCTTACACTTGCTAGTTAGCCCATATTTGGGTGCTCAAATGAATTTGATGAAAAACTTAAATGAAAGACCAAGTGTCGGACTTGGCGGATGTCACATCATCTAGTAAGAATTATAAAAAATCGCTCAGCAAAACTTATTATATATTGCAATATTATGAGGACAGTTATATTCATGAAAGAATTTATTCATATTTTTTTTATTATTATCTTTAACCTGGACTACCAAATTCCAATAGCAATATTATATTCTTATAGAGCTCATTTACATCATAAAAGGAACTCCTGGGAATTGTTTCATAGTTCTAGACTCTACTAGTTTTGGGCTTTTTATGGATTTGGAAATCGAAGATTCAAGAATTCTCAAGTCTCAAAGAGGTCGTAAAATCTGAAAATGTAATCAAATATATTACCTACTTAATTTGATTTAATAAATATAGAAGGTCACTTACGAAGGCAAACACACATAAACTAGAAACTTGAATGTATGGAGAGCAGTTTGATAGACATAAAAAACAAAGGCAGAATAAACCTTAAAACTATAAGAAAACACAGCAAAGTAAAGAATGAAACAGATCATATAAGAAAGCTAATATGGCATTGGACTGGACACATACACATACACATGGACACATATGGATGAACACATGATGCGGGACAGTGGTGGAAAATGGCCAAAGGTAGTGGCCGAGTGGTATCCTTAGGATGGGAAAAGATGTAAAGGCCAAGGAAAAAATGGGATGATGACATTTAGAATGGTGGCTAGTGCTACATGGCGCCGAACAAAAAAAAGAGAGCTTACAAAAGCTTAAGATTCAATTAAACATTTTGAAAAAAAAAACAACATTTTAATTGTAAAAATATTTTATTCAGCAATAAAAATATGATTGATTGATATTTATTTAATACTAGATGATGCTTGAAACTTTGTACGCATGGTTTGAGGTTCTTTGGTTCATGCAGGAACTCCGGGAAATTTTCTGGGATAAAAGTAGCCTATGTGTTATTAAGGTCCACAGGGAAAAAGAAGTGTAGGCCGACCCAAGACAAGGTAGCCTGACGAAATTAAAAAATTTGCTGTAGAAAATTTGATACAGGTGGCATAAAACATGGCAAATAATGGAGGAGGCTTTCACCCAAGATATGGGATCCTTCTCAAGCTAATATTACTAACACTTACCTTTAAATCTCAATATGTTTACTAATTCAACTAACAAAAATAACATAAAACTATATTGCACCAGGCAGCAGGCCAGGGGGGCTGGTTGTTATTATTATTATTATGTGTTATTTCAGACTATAAACTATCTCTGTGGCAATTTTTATCCAAATCCAAGCCGTTTCGTCGGAGCCCTCATCTATATCTTATATATAAAATTCTCATGTCACAATGTTAATTACCATACTCCTCCGAAATGGCTTGAACGATTTTTATGAAATTTTACTACTATCTATTTTTCATACCCCTAAAACATCTCAATCAACGCAGTCTCATCTAGTCTTAATATATAAAACAAGTCGGGTTTGTTTGAACACTTATAGCTCTAGAACTGCTGGACCGATATTTATGTTTTTTTATTTGTTGTATTTGTCTCAGTCCCAAATAGCAGAATGATTATAAAAAAAGAGTTAGATTATAATCTAACGTTTTTACAATCTTACGGTGACATCAATATTGCCATAAAAATTTTATGGTTGATGCTTTGATGCGTTTTAACTCTCCACTAGCATGCCCTTACCCTTACCCTTATTTAACTAAATTATAATCATAATAATAATAACTAACCTACATATTTTTCTTCCTGTACACAAGTAGTATTGTATATGACAATTTATCAGGTCTTACTTTATAGTTTAACCTTGTCCACACAACTGTTAATTGTTGTTAATTGTTTAAAGGTACAACAAATTCATGACTTCCTTACAGTACTATCTCTTTTACCAATTTAGCTCGTGGCTATACTAGCACTTAGTCTACAATATGGCGACATTTGAAAACAAAGACAAAATGAAGAATCCAATTTGCTTACCTGAGTCAACTCTAGATTGATCTGCTTAAAATTCTTCTTGTTTAGATTAGCAACGAGATAATTGATTTGTGTTAAGCTAAACGTTAGAGGGTCCAGGTTCATAGTTCCATTAATGCGAAACCGAAAGCTTCAAACACGTTTGAAGCTTTCTGGATTTTTGACGAATAACTACTGTAAACGTGTGTTCTTTAACAGTTTTTTTGCGAAATAACATCAAGCCTAAGGTCAACATCACCAACACTATTTTTCACATTAATTTTAACATAATTTTGGCACTCCACTGCAAGACTTCATTACTGGAAAAATCCGTACACGATGACGAAAGCACTATTGAGCACTTGTCTCTGCTGAGCACTATTCAACGCATGAAAAAATTAACGACCTCAGAGTGCAGTAGACAGATATTTAACGATTCGACCATAGACCAGTCAAGACTCTTTGATAATATATAATGATACTATACATCATATTTAAATTGAAGCTTCCGGTAAGTAAAAATGGCGTATGGGCGGAGCTTAAGCTGGGGGCTAGGACTGGTATTATCGATACTTATTTAATCGATATAAAATTATCACAAATAAAATAATTAAATACATAATATTTTGAAAAACACTAGTATTCGTATTTTATAATGAACTAGCTGATGCCCGCGACTCCGTCCGCGTGAATTAAGGTTTTTAGGTTCCCGTGGTAATTCTCCGGAAAAAACACTAGACGATGTGATAATCTAGACTATAATCTATCTCTTCCATCCGTCCATAAATCCAATATTTCACGTTTATAATATTAGTAAATATAAAATATTATCAGTTCAATGTAAACCTTACAAACAAAACTGTTTCATAACATTAGTTGGAATATCTAGATCTTATGGAAAAATGTTACTGAATGACGTGATAATAATATGAATATTAAAAGTAGACTGATTTTAAAAATTATTTATCGTAGTTCTCCTTTGTGCCCATAAATTTGAAACATTAATTAGAACTTCTAAGAAGTATGCATATCTAAAACCAAAAACAGCAGTAGTTTTTCAAAAAAATGGTAATCAGATCGGAGGGCCTCTTGTTTGTCAGCGTAGTGGACTATGGCTGAACCCTTAGCATTCCAACAGGAGGCTCCTACTCAGTAGTGGGCGCTGGCTGGGTGAAATGATGAGTAAAAATATAATCATGCTGCAATGCCCCCGTGTTGGCCAGCTTGGTGGACTATGGCCAAACCGTTTTCATTCCGAGAGGAAAGTCATGCTTAAATTGGGGCCTGCAATAGATTGAAGAATAAAATATTCTGTTTTGAGAAACATCTTTATTAGTTAATTTTATTATTTGGATTAGAGAAAAGCATTATTGAGAAGTTTACATTTTTGTTTTTATTGTTCATCATAAACAAGAATATTGAGGAATGATTCTTACTGGCAGAAATGGGCAGGCATCATGTTTGAGACGCTGGCGGTTTAGAGTGAGTTAGTTTAGTGTCATTCCCATTGAAATGATGACTACATATTCTACTTCCTCTTGTAGGCTTGTAATCAGGTCTGTTTAAAGCATCCATCTCAGCCTTAATTCATGATATTTTGGGAATCTGAAACAATTGTAAAACATTACTTAAAATGATACACAATAACTGCAATGAAGGGACCAAAAACCTCTTAAATAGACACTGTAATTTTCGAATACGACACCATACCGGAGATTGGGTGTCTTAATCACTAGGTTATCATCGCTACAGGCTTGAATGAGTTTGGCAATATTATAAGTAGAAGCTGACTGTTTAATTTCATCTCTCTACCCTTCAGAGTTAAAAACTGTAAGAGTTTTAAGAAACTTTAATTTTATCGATATTCAATTTATTTGTAAACAATATAATCCCGCACTATATATACACTCTATATAAAAATTAACAAAATAATCCTTATTTTTAGGGACAGCGCAAAAATTTACGTGTTATGGATTAAGTAAAGATGAAACTAAGCTATAATTAGTCGAAATAACTTAAAATAATAGCCACAAAAAGAAAAACTAGACGACTTTGTTACTCACCTATGAAATGAAATTCCTGGGCGTTTTACAATATTATTATTAAGACACCCCACAACTGAGCACTTTACCATAGTTGATAACATAAAACTAAGCAAAAACACATGAAAGTATTCAAAAAACAGGTAATTATTCACAGCTGGCACATCGGAAGCACAACAGATGCCATTTATAGTTGGCAAAAAGTTGGCCTCAAAAGCTAAATTTGATGACGTTATATGACAATTGCGCGGCACGTTCACGCAATAACATAATACACCTGTCTCGTTCTAAAAACGTAGCTTTTATTAAGTAAGAAAAGTCAAATCATAGTTTTACATATTTTTTTAACAAAATGCATCGTATAACTACTCGTATAAATGAGTAAAATGCAACATATCCTCTGCTATATATAAAATCAAAGAGTCATGTTTCAAATCGCTGGTTACTTATATGGTCTGTCGGTACCTTTACAATTTTAATAATTATGTATTTATGAGAGGATATGTTGCATTTTACTCAATTATAGTTATACAATGCATTTTTTTACCTGTTTTGTGAATATTTTCATGTATTTTTTTGTACTTTTATGAAATCAACTATGGTGAAGTGCTCAGTTATGAGATGTCATAATGTCATGTCAATTGTTTTTAAAATTTTATTACCTGTTTATTTAGAAGATCAATCCGAAAACGCAAGAAGTTATAATATGTATATGTATAATGTAATATTAGCTTTTTTTATCTATAAATTTTGGAAATAATTTTTAAAATCAGTCTACTTTTATTATTCATATTATCACGTCATTCAGTAACATTTTTTCCATAATATCTAGGTATTCCAACTAATATTATGAAACAGTTTGTTTGTAAAGTTTACATTCAACTGATCATATAAATCTAAACTAATATTATAAACGCGAAATATTGGGTGTATGGATGGATGGAAGAGATAGATTATACTAAGTCTGGAATATGCTAGTTTTTTATCGGAAAATTACCGCGGGAACCAAAAAACCGCGGAGTCGCGAGCATCAGCTACTTAGTTCAATATAAAATACGAATACTAGTATTTTCAAAATATTATGTTTTATTATTTATTAAGTATATTTTAGATCGAGTATATAAGTATATCGATAATACCAGCCCTAACCCCCACCTTAAGCTCCGCCCATACGCCATTTATATTTAGCGGAAGCTAATATGATATTTCATATCCTTCTCAATATACTTATATTTAAGTCGGTGCTACTTACTCCATTAGATAAATCAAACCCGCAAAATCTTTATGTTTTGGCAAAAAATGGAAAAACTAAAAACGTCTTGTATAAAAATATACATAATTAAGCTATTTGCAGTAAAATACTGTAAGTAGCTTATTTGCATGTATGTGTTTTATTTGCAAAATAATTAGCCTAGAAAATTAAAAATGCTGCCGAAAGTCAGTATTCCACGCGTCGCGGGTACATAAGTATATAATATATATATATATTAGTGGAAAAATGGATTGAACTAAACATACTCCAAAGTTAATAAATAATAATAAGATACTACGCAAGCATGCATAATGCATAAATATAATATGCTCCCTTGCTTCCCTGGGAATGGAGAATTTTCATGATTTCACATGGATGTCATATTTCAACCAATTTACTCAAAACATCATAGGTACTAATATTTAAAATGCGAAAGTGTGTTTGTTTGATGGTTTGTCCTTCAATCATGCAGCAACGGAGCAAGGGTATAGTCGAGGGCTACTTTTCATCCCGTAAAATTAAGGGAGTTCCCACGGGAATAAAAATCTTAAACCACACGGTCGAAGTCGCGGGCATCGGCTAGTATTCTATAGCAGTCCCCCTACCGCATCTGTCTGTCTGAACGCGATAAACTCAAAAACTACCAAACCGATTTTCATACGGTACATAACATATTTATTAGTTTTTGGTCAAGCATGGGGTAGGTGAAGGGAATATGCCCTTTCACATTGCATTCATACATTGGAGTCCAGCGAAAGTGAATGAAATGAAAATGGCCCCTTCACACATTAGGTACAGTCCTGTACGCAGGATGCACCCTAGGGTAGGGCATTGTAAGGGTTGCTTATGATGCTCACAATGTGCCCACATTTCGGCTTTAGCCTACCTACATCATGTTCATGATGATTCTTTGAGCATTTATAATGACTAACATGCTCAGGATAATTTAAAAAATAACATATTCAATTCAATAGATATTAAATTAATTTAAAAATAATTACTGAACTGTATTAATTCATATTTATTGCCTGATTTAAATTTTGGTATTATTAGATGTACATATTTTCTGTAAAATTGTATGGCAATTTTCAATGTTCCTTGTACATATCTCCAGGTACATTTGAAGAGGCAAAATCCTGGGTGAATTGATTTGCAGTAATATTTTTCTTGCGGTTAGCAAATCTCCTCTCATTACATGCAAACAGCGGCTTTTGCCCAAAAAGAAACAGCAATCATATCTCTCATTTGATAAGGTAGAGCTGAAACTAAGTCATGAATCATGGGAGGATGCAAGTGATCCACTGCATCAGAAATTTTATCAAGGTTCATAAGTGCTCCTGCGGCATAAATATGAGCCCATGCTTTTTGACCATTTGTTGAGTCTGATTGAGCCAATAACTTAGCACTCATGAAAGCTTATAGAGGATCTTGTAATTGCAGGAATATGTAGCTCTGAAGAACTAGGATTAAAAAATTATTACTGAACTGTATTAATTAATATTTATTGCCTTATTTAAATTTTGGTATTATTAGATGCACGTATTTTCTGTAAAATTGTATGGCAATTTTCAATGTTCCCTGTACATATCTCCAGGTACATTTGAAGAGGCAAAATCCTGGGTGAATTGATTTGCAGTAATATTTTTCTTGCTGTTTGCAAATCTCCTCTCATTATATGGCAAACAGCAGCTTTTGCCCAAACTGAAACAGCAATCATATCTCTCATTTGATATGGTAGAGCTGAAACTAAGTCATGAATCATGGGAGGATGCAAGTGATCCACTGCATCAGAAATTTTATCAAGGTTTATAAGTGCTTCTGCAGCATAAATATGAGCCCATGCTTTTTGACCATTTGTTGAGTCTGACTGAGCCAATAACTCATTAGCACTCATGAGAGCTGATAGAGGATCTTGTAATTGCAGGAATATGTAGCTCTGAAGAACTAGGATTGAATTTTTTAAGTCACATCTCTGTTTCCAATTCATAGGTGGTCCAGGTGGAGCTTGGATACAACTTGTGGAAGTACTTGATGATGGTTCTTGATCAGGAAGCAATGTGATTGCATTTTTCAAACAGAGGGCTGCAAATTCCAAAGTTAGTGAGGGTATTGCAAAAGAATCACCAGATACAGGATATTTTTCCTTATTCTCTTTCGTCAGCAATATTTTTGTATGAGGTCCACTCCCTAGTTTTTTTACTGTGAATGGTTGTGCTTCTTCACTGCAACATTTTTTTACACAGCATTCAGCAAGCCTTAACCAAATCCGAGGATTATTAGGATAGTGGCGAGCAGCTTCTACTAAGCACTCAAATGCACCTTCAGCATTATTAGCTGCAAGTAAGGCCAGGCCCAGATTATAAACATAAAGTGGCCTATCCTTACACACAATCAACATGCCATTGTCATTCTGGTTCATAGCTTTAAAATGCTCTTTTACAGCATGCTGAAAATATTTGGCTGCCAAATACGGTTTCTTCATTGATAAATATATAACACCAAGATTATTATTAATAGCTGCCCATATATCTTCACCTTGAGTTTTGAGATCATAGTTATACTTCATTGTCCTGTACTGGCCTAGTGTATTAGCAGCATCTATAGGATCTCCACTGAGATACTTTTGTTGAGCTACAATAAACAAATTTTCAATTGAGTCTGGTTTTAACTTGATCTTAAATCCCAAATAAAGTTGTGCCCTCGAAACCAGTCTTTCATATAATCCACTAACATCAGTGTTGGACTTCAATGAATCACCATACGTTTTAGCGATTTCAAGTGTTTTTTCATAAGTGCGTCTACATAGTGTAGCTTCAAGTAGCAACAGTATAATTTGGTGATGCAATTTGACATCTTTTATATTCTTACACGTCAAAAGTTTTTCTAAAATAACTGTGCATTGATAGTAATACCTGGAGTGATATAGTACCACTGCATAATTGTATAGCAAACATGGCATGCTCAGGTCTTTTATGTCGATGTCAGTAAAGTTAAGATTTGTAATATGAGCGATTGCTTTTTTGAATTCGTCTATATTCTTGAGATCGCTGGCCGCAAATTCCACCACAGCCTTGTTGTGCTGAACTCTCCTCAGTAATGAGTTGTTGTTGGTTAAAATACCCTCTAAATCGCTTAGATTCTGCAATGCCGATGTGAAGTCTTTTTTCAAATAGTTTTGAAAAGCGTGAACTGCTAATTCCTCTTTAGAATTCGACATGTTTAATTTAAATTGTTCCTCCCCAGGCGAAGGGATATTCCTGTGTTAATTATCGTATCGTAATCCAACAATAATCCCTAAAATGGTTTTTTATCTTACGGCAAGGCTCAGTGCTTGTCAAGTCAAAGTCAATAATCAATATTATATTTTATTAACTGGCTTTACGGCTCTGGGTGCCAGCTATGGAGGGTAGCTGTGCAATCATCTGTGTATATGTTACCGTAAGATTGTAAAACCCGATAGATTATAATCTAACTCGCGAAATTGCAAACTGTCGAAAGATTACAATAATATGATGCATTATTTTTCGGTATATTTTAATCTTTTAGGTATATTAACCCGATAAAACCTAACCAGGTAGTGGCCCGCCACTACCTCGTTATTGTCGAACCCTAACCTAACCTACAATAAACAGGCAAGAAAACGTAAATACAATGAATATTTCAAAAATTGATACTCAGAACATTGAACAGCTGACAATCTTTCGACAGTTTACAATTTCGCAAGTTAGATTATAATATAACAGTTTTTACAATCTTACGGTGACATATTATATGAAATGTGTCCGTCGAAATGCATTAAATTGGGGGCGCCACATTAGCATCAGGATAAATTTAAAAGGAAGCGCCAAATATTATTAAAGTAGGTTTTATAGGAAAGAAATCATTCATCATTATTTTGTAAAACGTAAGTTTTTGAAATTTTCATTAGTTACTCGTAACTACTTTATTCGACAATAATATTATTATTTTTAACTCGGCATACTGAAGTTCATCTAAAATAATTGCTACATTCATACGGATACCCTTTGCCTACACCAGCGCCATTATGGAAGGTTTTTGGACTGTTATTTATAGCAACTGTGATCGGGGATCGGCAGAATTGCAGTTTTGAAGCAGTCTTTGTGTGGCAGTCCGCTTGTAGTGGATGTGCATTTCTAATGCAGATCGTCGGTCTAGAGTCTACACCCTATAACAGCTTGTTTTAGAAAACTCTTAAATATTTCAAACTTATTTTAGGTCATTTCAAAGTCGGATCATAGAGGGAGACAGAGTGATGCACTTTACAAGAAGGAATACCTGGAGGTCGACGCGGAGGCGTCCTTCCTCTTTCGCACTCGATGACATCGTAGTCACTAAGCTCGGCGAACCGAGTCGAATCGAATCGCAATAATTCGCCATAAGTGTAACATTTATTACCTAGATGATGCTCTCTACTGCGTTTTATTTGTCCACGAAAACAATTTACAATATCTAGTAAATCTATTGTTTATTAAAATCATTCGATGACTCCTCACTCAGCACATAGCCGCATCAAGCTGGAGCCCTGGTTTTCAGGAGGAACCATTAAGTATCCATAGACGTGTTTCCGACCGACGAAATATATATCTAATTATACATAGAATTATACTAGTGGTTCGCCCCGAACTGAGACCTCGCGGTATCCCTATGATAATTTTACCTATATAATGTAAAAGTTAACTTTTTAAATTAGACGCAAAAGAGCTAAAGAGTTATTGGAGAAAGGAATAAACTTTTACAGAGCGCCATCGATTGACATCATTGTGAAGTTCTGTTAAAAATACTGAAGTTCATTAAAAATTAAATAATTTCGTTTCCTTATAATATTTATCATATTTTAGTATTTGTTGTTCAAGTAGAGGATATAATTCAAATAATTGATCAAGTTTCAGGTTCAGCCTTTCAGAAAATTGAGACTTCTGAGGTCAACTGTGGACGTTAGAAAATCTCCACTTTGAAAGCCCTAATTTCGTCAATTTTAGCGGATTTTTAAAAAAAAAAATATACTTTTGTACCCTATTCCAAATTATCTTTAAAATGATATACCGCAACCCTATGTAACGCTATAAAAATATTTTACTTCGCATTCGCTTCTATGAGAGCCCCCCTGAAATAAAGATTTTTGTAACTTTTTAAGCCATATTCGGCTGGGGGCCAGAAGTAATTACGTTCAGTGATTCATAAAAATATAGTTCATTCGTTAGTAAACTTTAATGCTTTTGATGCTCATAATACACTTACACAAACCTTACAAATAACCTTAGCACAGGTGTGAAGGTTCAGAAGAATTAGAATCCAGAGCCGTTAAACCAGTTAAATAAAAAAACAGGTGTGAAGCAATGTTACTTGCACGTTACTTGCAAAGACTACATTAGTACTCCAAGCCGTACAAACTCGAGGGTCAAGCAGATGTATCAGTCTGTCCCTGTCATTTTGTATGGCATAACCGGTCCCATCTCTTTCTAACAAAAGTGAATTCTAATTGGTCGAGTCAATTTTAAACCAGCCAATAAGAAAACAGGAAGTTTTTTAAATCTGCCAATAAGAAGCCAGCTAGCCATTAAGAAAATAAAAAAAACATGGCGTTTTTCTCAAAGAGATTCAAAGCAAAGCAATTTTTCTGTTGCGAGAACTGTAATTATTGTGCTAGAATTTCAAAGTTCCAAAAGAGTGCTTTTATTTTGATTCTATTTTGTTTTAATTTATAGATGTATAGTATGTTTAATGCTAAATTCTAATATTGCTAATATTAATAATGCTAATGCTAATATTCTGCTAAAATGTGATCTTCTAAACTTACGAATTTTGAAGTGCTGAAATAGGTACGTAATTTATCCACGATGAAGCAGTGTTTTGTACCGGGTGTAAAAACACCCTTAATTTACGCACGGTACCGTTTACAAATGAATCTAGGTGGAAGGCGTGGTTATTTGGATCTCCATTTCTTCGCAAATATCCATAGGTAAGTCCTTAGTTATTAGGAGAATTTTATGATTAATATCAGATGTAATCCCTTCCTTGAATTTGCAAAACAAACATAGGCGAAGTTTTTAGAAGTATTTCGTATTCAATCAGGTTAACTCGATGTAAGAGTTCTAAATCAGATCCCATTATCTCGCATTCGCATTATCTCTCAGATGGACACGGTTGCCATTCAATTGGCAATAAGAATTGATGTAGAATTTTAGTACTCATTCCATTTCGATGCACTAAGCAGTCTGATCCATCTAAGAGTGATTAAGTCCCACATTGTATGTCTTCTCAAAAAGAGGTAATTCTGTACCTGATTGTAACTATAAGACTTGTTGCCTACAAATGAGTCCCATGTGTGATGTGAGAGTTCTAAAATAAGAGCAGATCCTACTGAACACAACAAGACTGTTGTACTTACAAACAAGCAAGTCCTATGTGAGGAATGAAAATACTGAACCTGATTTTAATGTACAGTCTATTTCCCCAACTACAAATCTAGTACATCCCTATCATACAAGTACACCCGTTAAAAGTGTAATAAATTTAGAGACAACCATGGCTCAACTGAGCCCTATTCCATGTAGTTCCATGTGTTCTGATATTTCTGCTTTACAGAGCACTCCAGTATATGTAAAATCACATTCCATTTGTCATAAGACACATGTACAGTTGTATTTAGTTCTCAGAGTTCAGTTAATTGAAAATGAGACCCCTCATAAGCAAAAGCTACATGTGGGAAATCAAATGTTAAAAATGAAGTTATAGAATATGACGTGAGATATAATAAACTAGCTGATGCCCACGATATGGTCCGCGTGGATTGAGTTCTTTTAGTTCCCCATGGGATCTCTTTAATTTTGGGGTATAAATAGTAGCCTGTGTTATTCCAGACTATAATCTATCTCTGTGCCAAATTACATCCAGATCTGTTCAGCTGTTCTAGAGTGATTGAGTAGCAAACATCCATCCATCCATCCAAACTTTCGTATTTATAATATTAGTATAGATTGAAATGAAAGTCACTCTCATGGCCTTCTAAAGTAAAACTTTTTATTAAAAAGTATCCTCTTCTGAGTAATTTTGGATATATATTATTGGACTCAAATTTATATTTACTATACTATATGAATCTTTATAAATTGAGTCTAAAATGTTACAGATTCTTACAAAAGCACAGTTACCAAGTAAAACTACTGTAGGCTGTACGTTAAGTAACATGCCTTTGAGACTAGATATATAGACTAGGCAGCTAAGAACCAAAATTCAATGGGATTGCAGTGTGTATTGTTCCACATCTACTCAAATGTTTTCGTAATAATTTCCAGAAGAAGCCCCTGCTGATTGGAACTCAGTGTGCTGAGTGGAAGTACATTGTAGACCTGTATGCCTCAGCACATAGGGACCATGGCGTGAGGGGTCGTGCGAGAGCTACGAAATTAACAGACAAACATATTTTCCAAATTCTTATGACAGGATGAAGGCAAGTATACTTAAATTCCATATCTAATATTATAAATGCGAAAGTGTGTCTCTCTCTGTCTCCTACACTTTCACGGGTCATCTGTTTAACCGATTTTGATGAAAGTTGGTACATGGATAGGTTGTATCCGTTTTATCCCTGAAAATTAAAGAGTTCCCGTGGGAATGAAAAAAAACATTAATTCACCTGGACGAAGTTGTGGACATCATCTATTAATACAATAATAGTAATATAATTAATTGAATTTTTTTATGTTGCTGTTGCATCAAATTAATAATAATTTGAATGATAGTCACTACTAGTCAGTTCTACCCAGGCCAGGCATGCATAAAACACATCTCAATAAAGTTATATGTGTGTGACCGGGGATCGAACCCCAGACCCACTAGGAGGCTGAAGTAGGCTATCGCCTCTTTCAACATTTGTCTGTTTTTTTAATTTTAATCAAATTGGAACTTTCAACTTTACAGGTCAAATTTGCTGCACAAGTCTTCAGTAAAGGGGTATAATATTAATATCCACTGCCTTGACGAACAAGATGACGACATATGAAGAGCTGCAAATAGTTCATAATTATTGTGTTTGGTCTGTTAACATTAATAAGGGTTTTTTCACTGCAGAGGTCATGTTATTCAAAAACGATTTGTTTGACAGCTTGAACTGTTCTGGCCATACTAGAGGCGAATTATCTAATTCTTTGTCCTTAAATTCAACTCATTTAGAGAATCAATGAAATTTAAAGCTACTCTACTCTATTCTAGAGAAAGTATCTCGATCTTGTTACTAAATTTCATTGATGATATAAAAACTGTTAAGCATCTTTGGGTAGGTTTAAAAAAAAGTTCCAGGTGTTAAATTCTTATGTCTGAAGCATCTGAACCAGGATCCTCTGGATTTTTTTTCTCTCAAATAAGAGGTCAGGGTGGTGCTAGCACACATTCTGACTGTCATAATTTTGTTTCATTGTTCAAAACATTGCTAATCAATAATATAACGACTGGACAATCTTTGTATTCTAATTGCACCGCTGAAAATGATAAGATGCTGGGTACTCTTAGTTGCTTAATTAATAGACCAAAATTAGACATCCAGTATAACAACTTTAGTTCTGATGTTCAAAATTTTAATTTCAATGAAAATTGTATTCCTTCTGAAAACGTTTTCCAAACTCAAGCTGTGTCTTATATTGCTGGTGCAATTTGCATTATTTCCAAAGCTTAATTGCCATCGTGATTATCAGAATTACAACTATTGTCCAATGAAATTGAACCATTTCATTCTTTGATAGAATTGAAAGAATTTGACTCAAGTAATAAGAAGTTATATTACCCATCCAATAATCTCTTATCTCTGGTTTGGCATTGTATATATATTAACATTGCCAAAAATTTGTAAAGTTTTCATTTACACAGATTTAATCAATAAATTTGAATGTTTAGATACATCTTTTTTAACATGCTATGAGCATAAATCAGATTTTTTGAAAGCCTTTTGGCTATTTGTGATTAGAATGCAAGCAATGGTGTATTAACTTCAATAGAAGAATGCACAATGTAGATTCTAGACAAAAAGGAATGGAAATGGAAGATATGCTAAGGACAAATGTAACTAAGGGCGCTAGCTGTAGAACTTCACGACGCCAAAGTCATTAATATCTGCATACTATTTAAGTATGTTTGTCAGTTTACTGTTTTGCAATTGTCCGCGACTTTGTCCGCTTGGATTAAGGTTTTTAGACTCCCGCGGGAACTCCTTTAAAAGGCCTATGTCCTTCCTTCGCATACAAGCTTTCCTTATACCAAATTTCATAAAAATCGGTTGAATAGATGGGCCGTGAAAACGTAGCAGACCGACACGGACGGACAGACAGACAAAAAGACACACTTTCGCATTTATAACATTAATATGTATTGCTATCTTTAGCTATCTTAAACGTTGCCGTTTCCATTCTCAATAGTGTTGAAATAATATTTCTTATATTGAATAGAAGCAGGCGTTACTTTGCGGAAGTCCATGATAGGGAATGAACTACAAGTTTACTCGACAATGCACAATCGTGCATTGTCGGGAAAAACAAGGAATGACAGTTACAATACTAATTTTAGTTAACAGTGCTTATGGCATTTTAGTGTGTATCAATAACCGTGGCTGTCAGAGGCTATGAATGTCTTATTATGACTGTATCTCTTCATATTTCAAAGAAAATTATATTTTTAGTCATATAAGGTTAATATTTAAGTTTTAATTTAGAGACTTGGATTCCGCTTTATTCAAAGTTATCCTTTTTTATCCCGTGTAGTCATCGTTTGAGGTAATGTTTTTAATAATTTTCATGTACTTAATTTTGTTTGTTTCAGTTCAGTTCAGTTCAGCTCCTGAACAATTAGATGTTTTTTTTTGTGCATTGCATCGGTATTTCTCCGCTTCATATATATACCAAAGGTGCAGGTGCATTAAGTATATTAATTTAAAAGGGCAAGATTTCTTAAAAAAATTTTTCCTTAATTTCTACTTAACCGATTTCGATTAATACCTTCGTTGATTACCTATCACCTTAAAGCTTAACAGGTTATGAAAAGGTGGCTATGGTATGCATGGATTATTTTCAAAATTGTTAAAACTTTCCTCTTGTTCACAGCCCAGGTCTCATTATATAATATTATTTGACTCAAATAGATCTTGATATTATAATGGCTATTTATGTAATCACTTTCATCATTGCTTTATTTAGAATTTAAAATCGTCATAAGGCTGTGAAGAAGTTAACTGTATTTTGTATAAATAGAATCTAAAGTCCCTGTTAGAAATCTAATTAGCGACCGCAGTTGGTACAAAATTTCAGTCTTAACAAAGAATAAAATCCAAAATAAATACTCTTTGATATCACTGAAATTTTGTATATTATAATATATTATTATTGAAGTGAAACTTCTTTTGAAATTGTTGTGATGTATAAATTCGATGAAACGATAAGCGACACTAAAAAGAGACAAAACATATTCACTAAAGGATTTAGCTTGCGAGAGAAAGTGATAGGATACAAGTTATATTTGTCTGATGCTCTGATAGGCAATTTTTCTGAAGTTTCACTTCTGCCGTGTGAATTGTACACATACGCTTTTTTTAATGCTAAATGAGTGGCTATGTATTATTTTATAAAAATCTATTTAAAAAATAAAAGCTGTTGAGTTTCTTGCCGGTTCTTCTCAGCAGACTGCTTTCCGAACCGTTGGTAAATTATTAAAATAAAATTACTATTATTGATATTCTAAGTTTGTTTTATTTTTCTATTAAATCTATTTTTATGGCTACTAGTAAATATAAAAAACCGGTAACTAGTGAAAATCGGTAATAACAAAAATCGGTACGCATCGATTAAAATAGCATACCGTTTTTCTAAATTATCGATTCGAACCCAGAGCCACACCAGAAAAAAGTTAATACTACATCCGTTTCCGATCTCCCACCACTCTAAATTTGTTCTATATGTACATAGTGTTAGAAAGAAATCACGTCGGGGAGATGGATTGTGTTATAGGAGAAAGCAGGACACAAGATAAATTAACAATGGCCAAAATTATATATATTCCTTGCCTCCCCCAACGTCTGAGCTTCATCTTAGTAAGCTATCTTTAATCTATGGACTTGCGCGTCTTCTTCTTTTTCTGGTCGGTGTTAGTACTCGTTACTTGCTTCTTTTTCTGGTCGGTGGCGGTTACTTGTTTTCTGGTTTTTGGTGTGAGAGTGGTGGATAACTGGAAAAGTGCAATTTGTATTTGTGTATACTGGTTAGTATTTGCTATTTCAATAATATTCACAAAGTTGCTTTATAAATGTAAACTTTCTTGACTTATATTTTCAATAAAAGTGACTTGTCTATGTAGAGGTTGCGCCGTTTAGCAAAGGTTGTTTTTGCATGGGTAGGATACCTACTTACTGTAAGTAATGTTGAAATAAATTGGAAATATTAGGTAATATTATTTGTTTTTATGTGTAGTATAATTTTACAATATGACTACATAAAAATAATGTCTAAATTATACATTGAATTTAAGTGTTATGTAACAACAACCAAGCAATGAAACTGAGGGATTCCTAAAGTCAATGGTAACTTCTATAAAGTTCAATTTATTATTATTTATTAACAATCGGTTTTTTTAAAATTAACAATACAAGTACAAGATTAGATTTTCAAGGTAACAGTACTTCACAATTTTTCTAAACCTTTGGTGGCTTTAAAAATTGTGAAGCTGGACTAAATATTGTACCAAGTCAATAATTAATTATTGAATGGTTAATTCCTTCATATGGCTGATTCACTAGGTACTACTGCTACAATTATTGTATAGTAGTAATAAGTATTACAATATCCAAATTCTTCACCCAAATCACACAAATAACAAAATAAGTTGAATATTGAACAAAAATTGTTTGTTGACCAGAATTAGATTGAAAAATATGTGTGTTCAAAGTATTGAAAACAAACATTTGTATTACTACTACCCAGAACTAAAAAAATACCTAGCTCTAGCATATTGTAGCCCTTTCATTTATATGTCACCGTAAGATAGTAAAAACCGTTAGATTATAATCTAACTCGCCAAATTGTAAACTGTCCAAAGATTGCGAACCGTTCAATGTTCTGAATGTCAATTTTGGAAATATTCATTGTATTTACGTTTTCATGTCTGTTTCTTGTAGGTTAGGTTAGGGTTCGACATAAATAACAGGCCGGGCAATTAGGTTCTCTCGGGTCAATATACCTAACAGATTACAATTTACCGAAAAATAATGCATTAAACTGTAATCTTTCGACAGTTTGCAATTTTGTGAGTTAGATTATAAGCTAACGGTTTTTACAATCTTACGGTGACATATATACTTGTTAGAAGTATTATTAAACCCCATGAACTAAAAATGGCTTTAGCTAAGATGTTTTAGTTAGGTTTAGTTGAGTCACAGTTTAGTTTTATTAGTAGTTAAAATATCTGCTCTCTTTTGTGTGTGATTACACAGGTAGCCTGACCCAGCTTTTGCAGTTTGATACAGCGTTCAGGTCAGACTTGGACAGTCACACCTGTTAAACTAATATTAAACTAAAAAAACAATGCCTTAAACATTTATATAAAGTAAATTTACAGATGTAATATTTACAGTAATGTTTTTACACATTGCAGTTTATATGGCGATTGGACGGTTTCTCCGTAAGAACCTGGTCAGCATAACATTCCCAACATTGACCTTAACGTTTATTTATCTTGATTGGAGCCACACCAGGAAGTGGAAGGCTGCACAACAGAAGAATTAAAATGGGAATATTTGGAATCACTCCTCGTTATGTGTGGTTTGCAGTACCTTTAGCAGGATTCTTTTTTGGAAAGTTTCTTGATGACCAGGAAACACTCAGGATGACTAGCTTTAGAGACAAGTCAGCCTTATTTTCAGGAAGAGTTAAGGAAGGCGATCCACCATCGTGGCCTTAAGTATATTATTTAAATATGTAGTACCTATCACATATTTTGTTTTCAATAAATACATTCAATAGTTACAAAGTTTTGTTTTATTATACTTATAATGAAGTTAATGTATGTATGGACTAGCTAATGCCCGCAAGTTCGTCTGGGTGAATCGAGGTTTTTTGGTTCTCCGCGGAAACTCCTTAATTTTCCGGGATATGAAATGAAATGATTTATTTATTTCATGTAGGACAACTTGTGTCACGTATGAAACGTTAAGACTCTACCATAAATAAAAAGTAGCCATGTGCTATTCCAGACTAATCTATCTCTGTGCCAAATTTCAGCCAGATCTGTTAAGCCATTGGGTTGTGATTGAGTAACAAACATCCCATCCATCCAAACTTTCACATTTATAATAAAGTAAGATGTATTCCTTACGTCGGTAGAGGTTCCTAACTCTGTGGATTTTCCATACAAAATTGTTAAAAAAATATTAAGCATCAGGTAAGCCCTTATACACAGAGATAATATGCCCATGTAGCTTTAATAGGTTTTTATCCTGTGTTTTTATCATTATCGTAAATCTAACATCTTACAACAATATTATTTCATTTAGCACACTGAGTTTCCCTATTCGACATTATAGTTTTATTACAAAAACGTACCTACATTACAATATTAAAAATGCGAAAGTTTGGATGTATGAATGGATGGATAGATGTTTGTTACTCATATCACACCAGAACGGATCTGGATGAAATTTGGCACAGAGATAGAGTAGGGAACCAATAAACCCCACTCCATGCAGTCGAAGTCGCGGGCATCAGCTAGTAATCTATAAAAAAGAAAACGTGATAGTCGACTGTCAACAATTTTCATACGCACTGTTCTGTGTGCGCTGTGCATGCTTGTAAATGTTGTAAACCTATATCATGTAGAATTTTAACCGTGCAATTTTAGTACCTTCATGATGCTAATCAGAGACAAGTAACATTTGATGCAAATCATCTGAATAAACAGAACTGAAATGACTCTGCATAGAGCAATTCTGAGAATTCTGTTTATAATTCTCAGAATTGTTGTAAACAGAAATGAGTTAAATAATTCTGTTTATAAAAATCAGTGGAGCATGAATTGATAAATTAATGACAAAATAAATTTGCTTTACGGCTCAGAACTGGAACCCAGAGCCGTAAAGCAAGTTAAAAAAAAACTGCATAATCTGCGCTTTTGTCAAAAAAATGTCAAAGTCATTCTGGCAACGAGCCGTCTGCGAGCTATACAAAACCAAACCAAAACCACAGTAAACAACCAAAACATTACGTTTTCTCTTTTTGTGGGCTAAAACCCCTTACCCTATGGTAAAACCATTGAAAAAGTTTGATATTTTGATATTTTTGTTGGTTTTGTTATTGAAATTTTAATTGTAAATAATAAAATAACTCCAGATGTTATCAATAAAACGTTTACCTGCACTATCACCGTCACGGGTTCAGTCAAAACTGTTTTTTCAGTTAAAAAATGGAATAATCGAGCGGCAAATAAGTAATCACTCGAATTTATTAAGTTTATGTAAATCTGTGTCTGCGTTGCATAATCTAACGAGTAAATCGCGACATCCTGTAAGTATTTTAAGAGTGTAAATTGCGCAATAAATATTTCTCAGTTCGTTTGTGAAGCCTACTTCTTTAATCAACTCACAATAAACCTAACCATAACTTCTAAATGAATTCCATTATGTGAATACTTTAGCTTCCTGAGGGAACCTCAAAGGCATAACAATAATTGCGAGAGTTGTAATTTCATATATTTTTAGCATACTAGCTAGTAGCTGATGCCTGGGATCTTACAGCTTAAAAAGCCTAAATCACTCTCCAGGTCCTGAATTATACCTATGCAAGAAATCGTGTTGATCTGTTGCTTTATTGAAGGACAAAGCAATAAACCAACAAACAAACACACATTCACATTTACAATATTAAATAGGTTTCGTAACATTGTCTATACCATGAAATTAAGTCAGGGCTAGCACAATTTTTTAAATGGCTAAAGAATAGTTACGACTATAGTTTTCAAATGTTTATAGGCTCCTGACCAAGGAATCAAACATGGGAAAACATTAAACTATGCAATACCTAGGCAAGGTTAATAAAATTATAATATTAGCTGTATGAATTCACTGATCATTTATTTTGGACTTCTGGGTTATAAAACTGTAACTGTATGTTGAAAATTTCTTGTTATAAATGGGTTTCACATTTTTAATTAATCTATCTATTAATTATAGCAATTACGGCATTTCAATGCAGAATACAAAGCAGCCTGCGCCCTGCTCCAAAGATCAAACTTACCGGAGCTAAGTTTGTACCACAATAACAGAAATATCAGGAATCTGCACACAGGTTCCGTTAGATGCAATCAGAATGATAATAAGGACAAGGTATGTTGTTATGGAAAATTTATTTATCATTATTTGACAACACTGAAATCTTTGGAAACTTCGACCATAGCTAATTACCACCCACTGGTAAAGATGTAATGTCAATTAATTTAGCATTCCAATATGTTGTAGAAGACTAGACTAAGTAATTAGGGGTATGGGTTCAATATAACTGCCATAACTGTAGAAGACTACCAGGTTAGTCTATTATTTTTGATACCATCATCTACTACCAGTTGAGATCTATAAAATGCTACCTGATGCCCACGTAAAATTTATTAATGAAATAAGTTTTTTTACTTCCACAGAAACTCCTTAATTTTCAGGTTAAAATGTCACTCTACAGGTCTTCAAATAAACCCATGCAAAAAATCTTGCTCGGTTGTGATGTGATTAAAGGATAAACCAACAAAAAAACACACTTTCTCATTTATAATAATAGGATTTTTTAATATACAGGATGGCAATAAGAAAAAAGACAATGAGGAGCCGAATCTACCCTCCCTGTTAATTAAAGCAGCGTTTTGGATGTTGATGACATTCACCTTAATAACACTGAGTTCATACCTTGTGCCAGGGGACAACACTCAAAGCGAGGTAAATGAGCATTTTTTGTACAAAAAGTAAATGTACTTAAATGTACGTAAATGAGGTAATATTTTTTGACCAACAGAGTTGTTCATATTTTTAACAAACTGCCCAAGTACGTGGTGATACCAAGCTCAGTAAATCAGTTCAAGAATACACTGGATGACCACTTGGAGTCAAAGCACAAAATTTGATATAGGCATATCAGTGAAAGCTAGCCAATGTTAAATAATAATGATAATTCAATCTGCTTACTTTGACTGTCAAAAATTCTTTTTATAGTATAACTAAGTTAGGAAGCAGTGATGGACTGGTGTAGTGGTTAAGATGGCCAGGGGATTGGAACCATGACCATCCTGCACCTCACAACTTTATGGAGTTATGTGTGATGTGTGCTTTAAGAAATTAAAAATCATTTGCTTAACAAAGAACCTAAATGAGAAAACCTGCTGAGTCTATCATAAAGTTCTCAAAGATATGTGAATCTTTTCCAATCTGCACTTGTCCATTGTGGCAGACTATGGCCAAGCCTTTCTTATTCTGAAGAGAGACAATCTGAATTGCCAATTGTTGGCTCATTACTGAGCGGGCATTTGGTTTGAGTGATTTTGATGATGATGGATGTGCTGGGCTGGAATTGTAATCTTGCAGGACCTTTCACAGTGGAAAGCCAAGGCGAGAAATGAATGAGAGATAATTTGAAATCATGCGACAGAGAGAGAGTGCGCGCAAACCCGATCGCCGGCCGGTGCGAGATTTGTGTATCTGTTTTGCAAAGTAATAAATACTCTATTCATGCAGCAATATGGTTTAATGTTGTATCAACAAATATTTAAATTTTCGCTTCACACATCCTCACTCATCAAAGACGGGCAGGATGGGAATTGAATTTTAGTCATACAAACATTATCGTCTTGGCTCGCCTCCCTCATTTGAAACCACCTTCATCTAACACAACATCATAGGTAATTCTGGAAAAAAACATTTACAAAGTAACAAATAGCGTAAGTTACTTTGTAACTGTGACAGAAAAATATAGTAGTTTTTTTGATAACAAATATAGTAGTTGTATGAAAACAGGTTACAATAGACTCATAAGAAGCCAGCCTTTTTACAGGATTTCTGTTCAAAGGGTCATAACTCTTAAATTACTGTTATATGTAAATAAAATATGACCTTATTTTGCAGATGATCAGGTATGTGTCATGGAACGAATTTGTCTATTCCATGCTTTCGAAAGGCGAGGTGGAAGAAATAATTGTGAGACCAGACTTGGAAATTGTCACCATTATCTTGTATGAAGGAGCTGTTATCAAAGGAAAAAGGGTAAGTTATTGAAATTATAGTTGATTGCTGCTGTTTCTGAAAAATCCTTTGGAGGTGTAATTTGTGAATCTAGGGACGTTGCCTATGTCAAAACAAATTATTTTCAGTGATTATTTAATAGAAGGGCTTTCCAAACAACCTAAAATCTGATAATTTTAAGTATAACCTTATTAAACTAATGGCTTTAAGTAAAATACTGAGACTGCAAATGTTGAAAGGAATGATGTAAGAAGTGTGACATCACCAACATTAATGTTTTACATTATTATATCTTAAGTTTTTATTTATAGGTAGGTATGTGTTTAATTTGACTGTAATAATTACATTGAGTAAGTCATTTATTTCTTTTAGACAAATCATCGTGTGTATCACATGAATGTGGGTAACATCCAACGTTTTGAAGAGAAACTTCGGGAGACTGAGCTTAGTTTAGGAGTCAAAGAAGGTACATGTCTCCTCAATTCTTTTGAAGTACAGGGGCCATCCTGATAACACTTAAATCCATATTGTTTCATTATTGTTGACGTGTTTTAGAATAATAATCCTTGTTTTAGGGACATCAAGGTATGTGACATCAAACTGTAATTTTGAGCAGTATTGATATAAGAGTTGGCAATATGGCCGCTGTTGACTTTTATAGCATATTATATACTGTCTTTCATTTTATTTGTATAGTGTTAAAAGTTTTGTAGTTTTGTTTTGCTAATTAGTAACGTAAAGACGTTACGAATTTTCATTTTATACACAATACTATAGTAGATGATGCTCGCGACTTCGTCCGCGTGGCTTAAGTTTTTTTGATTCTTGGCGGAATATATAAAATAATTTTCCGAAAGAAAGCCTATGTCCATCTACCTTTATACTAAATTTCATCAAAATCGGTTGAAAACATGGGTCGTTAAAGCGTAGCAGACAGACAAACAGACAGCCACATTCGCATTTGTAATATATTAGTATGGATTTTTTTAATATATTATATTATCTTTATTAATATTATAAAGAGGTAAAGTTTGTGAGGTTGTAGGTGGTAATCTCTGGATCTACTGAACCGATTTTGAAAATTCTGGTACCAATAGAAAACACATTATTTGTGTGTATAGGCTATATATTACCCCGAAAAATTAGGGAGTACCCGTGGGTATTTAAGAAACTTATTTCACGCGATATCGCGTGCATCTGCTAGTAATATTATAAGATTAAACTTATTTGTAGGCGTCCGCGTTATATACGACAGAAACGGCAGCGTGGCTGGGAAGATCTTCACAACTCTACTCATAGCAGCCGTCATACTATCCTTCCTGTATTCTACCAAGTCAATGAAGATGAACATCAATCTCAGCGGATTTGTAAGTTATTTAATCTCACTAGACTATGCCCGCGACTTCATCCGTGTGGATTAAGTTGTTTTTTTAAATTCCCGCCGAAACTTCTTAATTTCCAGGATAAAAATGTATTTTTGTGCCTATGTTCTGTTCCGGTATACAACCTATTTCTGTACCAAATTTCATCACAATCGGTGGAAAAGATAGGCCGTTTAAGCGTAGAAGACATACACACTTTTGCATTTATAGTATTAGTATGGATTGATAGACCATAGTGAATAAATGGTGACAGGAGAATTCGGTTACGTTTTCGAATATTTTGGTTTCCAATATGTAGTTTTCCATAACAAAAGTATTTAAGTGTTTGTCCTTTAAAGGTTACTAGTATTTTAAAATCAACTCACCTCAATATAATTGTGGGCAAAGAACAAGGTGGGATTTTTCGAAATTCGGGCTGTCACAAGTATAACTATATTTGCAGAGTCAACTAAGGAGGGCCAAGTTCACCCTAGTGGACTCTATGAGCGGACAAGGCAGGGGTGTTAAGTTCCAAGACGTTGCCGGACTCAAGGAGGCGAAGATTGAGGTTATGGAGTTCGTAGACTATCTGAAAAGACCCGAACACTACAAGAGCTTGGGCGCAAAGGTATGTTGAAACAGCTATTTTATTCGAGGCAAACCAGAAACCGTAACAGACTCGAGACTCCTTCGCTCTGCCTCAAGAAAGTCTAAAGGCCATATGTGGGCAAGAGGATACTCTTTTTTAGTAAAATTCCACAATCCACTTTAGTTTACACAAGTTTAAGAAATACGTTAAGGTATGTCCCTAAAGAAGCTTTTAGTATAGGTACTTAGTGGATTTTGTATATGCCCACTATCATCTTTGACTGCTCGTCATTTACCATTCAGATGAGATCGCAGTCTAGGGCTAACTAGTAGTGAATTAAAACATCTTTTCGTGTAAATCAATGTTCGATGCATATTCTGTGCATATAATATACTTTTTTGACATTTCACTAATTTTAAATGAGTATTAATGCTATAATTTTTAGTTCAATAATAATTATTCGATTTCATCTAAATCAAAAACCGACTTCAAAACTATACATATAAGTAAAAAAATAAATTAATTCATATGCAGAAATAAGGACATGTACAAAGTCAACTTACATTAGTATTATAGAAGAGCAACTGCCGAGTTACTTAATGGTTCTTCCCAACAGGAATCGCATTCTGAACCACTGGTTGATTTACTTGAGGATGCAAAAGCTCTTGTGAAAATTAATTTGAATAAAAAAAAATGGCAGTCATAGGGACTGCTGATAGAAGTGAATACGAATGTTAATTTTTTTTAATAAAAAAAAATAAAGTATAAATCCTAATCCTAAGGCATTCAAGTTTAATTTCGAATGTATATTTAAGACCTTTTGTTTACCCCCTTCCAAGAAGTGCTCAACGCGGCTAAAGAAGATTTCACTTCAAAAACATATGAATATATGTAAACTATTCTTAAATACATATCAAAAATTGCGATTTGAATTTGAGCTAAATATGATATTTATTTATTTATTTATTTATTTATTTATTTGGACAACCAAAAATTGTTACATTAATAAAAAACCTTAAAACTAGATACATTTAAAACACATGTTAAATGCACAATTTATCGAAGGTGCCACATCATTCGCTAAAAATTAAAATAAAAAGGGCACGTAAATTCTAAAATATTCTAAACTTAATCAACAAAAATATACAAACATTAAACTTTAATTATTTTTTTAGGAAGTAAAAGAATACAATCATTAATATAAAGTTGTGACAAAAATTAAAAACAAGAATTAAAAACAAGTCGACCTTAACAATCTTAACGATTCTTTTTTAAATTTTGGTAGCGTATCGTGAAAAACGTCTACCTCTGTACTAATGGAATTATATATTTTTGCTATTCTAGATATGGCTGAAAATTGTTTCAGATTAGTTCTAGCTCTGGGTGGGTGTAAAAGGCCGGTTGCTTGTCGGGGAACTCTGTGTGGGACTTTGAAATTGATTATTTGTAGAAGTGGTGGGCAGTCGATTTTATTTCTAAGCACTTTGTAAAGGAAGGTCATATCGAGGAGCTTTCTGCGATTATTTAAACTGGTCATGTTGAAGTGTTTGAGTTTGTCGCTATAGGTAGGAAGTCGATATGATATTATATGATATTAAGATAACGTAACTAATTATCACCATCATGTTTTATATGTAAGTAATCGACGTCAATATGTGTACCTATAGTGTACCTAAATAAAATCCATCATAATAACCATCCATAAGAACCATTATGTTTTATATGTATGTAATGGACGTCAATATGTGTACCTATAGTGTACCTAAATAAGATCCATCATAATACCCATCCATAAGAACCATCATGTTTTATATGTAAGTAATGGACGTCAATAGGTGTACCTATAGTGTACCTAAATAAGATCCATCATAATACCCATCCATAAGAACCATCATGTTTTATATGTAAGTAATGGACGTCAATAGGTACACCTATAGTGTACCTAAATAAGATCCATCATAATAACCATCCATAAGAACCATCATGTTTTATATGTAAGTAATGGACGTCAATACGTGTACCTATAGTGTACCTAAATAAGATCCATCATAAGAACCATCATGTTTTATATGTAAGTAATGGACGTCAATAGGTGTACCTAT
The DNA here is from genome assembly GCA_964035005.1 of Erebia palarica. NCBI lineage: Eukaryota > Metazoa > Arthropoda > Insecta > Lepidoptera > Nymphalidae > Erebia > Erebia palarica. The sequence goes on along the minus strand of OZ035986.1, from coordinate 34,369,802 downwards.
AGTGTACCTAAATAAGATCCATCATAATAACCACCCATAAGAACCATCATGTTTTATATGTAAGTAATGCACGTCAATATGTGTACCTATAGTGTACCTAAATAAGATCCATCATAAGAACCATCATGTTTTATATGTAAGTAATGGACGTCAATATGTGTACCTATAGTGTACCTAAATTTAATAAATGAATTGAATTGAATTAAATTGGTGCACAGGTACCTAAAGGAGCGTTGCTATTGGGTCCACCGGGTTGCGGAAAGACCATGCTAGCTAAGGCGGTAGCCACAGAGTCTAACGTGCCGTTTCTGTCCATGAACGGATCGGAGTTCATAGAAATGATCGGTGGCCTTGGAGCTGCTAGAGTCAGGTACTATCATTTCCGTAGTCTATCTAAGGAAATACCTTCTTTCCCAACAGTCGTTCGAGATTAGCGTTTAGACAGAGTAACGTGGGGTGACAGAGGAAACTGGCTGTCAGAATATGTTTAAAAATGATTCATCATCATCATCGGCGCTACAGCCCTTTATGGGGGCCCGCTCCAGAATATTTCTCCATCTATCCCTATTATTCGCGCTCGTTCTCCAGGTTTAAAAAGCTGGAGAATCTACTTTGCATCTTGGCTAAACTCATCCGACCATCGAAGTTTTGGTCGACCGATACTTCTACGGCCGTCTGGGTTTGACGACATCAGTTTCTTTGGCGGCCACTGTTCGTCCATTCGTTGCACGTGTCCAGTCCATTGTAATCTTGCTAATTTAATATGCTGAACAACGTTGGCAAAATACTATTACAACAAATTTACATTATGATTACAGTGTGAAAACCAGCAGCACCTCCAGTCAGGCAACCCTGACGTACTTGATGTAGTTTATATTTTAAATATTTAAATAACATAGGTAGTCTATAACTCTATACTAATATTATTATTGTGAAAGTTTGGATGGATGGATCAAATCTTCTTCACCGTTCAAATCTTCCCTGGACTACGACACACATCTCAAAACCAAAAAACCCTTAATCGGCCCAGCCGTTCTCGAGTTTTAGCGAGACAAACGAACAGCTATTGATTTTTATATGACTCCGTAAGATTGCAAAAACCGTTAGATTGTAATCTAACTAGCGAAATTGTAAACTGTCGACAGATTGTGAACCGGTCAATGTTCTGAGTGTCAATTTTTCAAATATTCATTGTATTTACGTTTTCTTGTCTCTTTCTTGTAGGTTAGGTTATGGTTCGATACAAATGCGGCCGGGCACTTAGGTTTCATCGGGTTAATATACCTAACAGATTACAATCTACCGAAAAATAATGCGTTAAATTGTAATCTATCGACAGTTTACAATTTCGCTAGTTAGATTACAATTTAACGGTTTTTACAATCTTACGGTGACATATATATAGATAGATAAGTACAGTGTGACTTAAGTTTTATGCACCGCTAGGGACCTCTTCAAAGAAGCAGCGTCCCGTGCACCCTGTATAATCTACATAGACGAGATGGACGCAGTGGGCAGGGCCAGGTCCTCGGGGACTTCCTCCTGGGGTCCGGGCGGGGGGGAGGGGGAGCAGACCCTCAACCAGCTGCTGGTGGAAATGGACGGCATGAAGAGCCGCGAGGGAGTCGTGGTGTTGGCTTCCACCAATAGAGCTGATGTTTTGGACAAGGTTTGTAGAGTTGTTCAAAACTGCTATAAAGCCATAGCATGCTGTAGGCTATCTTACTAATATTATAAGTACGAAAGTTTGGATGGATGTATGGATGTATAGATGTATGGATGTGTGGATGTGTGGATGTATGGATGTGTGTATGTATGGATGTGTGTATGTATCGATGTATGGATGTATGGATGTATGGATGTTTGTTACTCAATCACGTCCCAACGGCTGAACGGATCTGGCTGAAATTTGGCACAGAGTTATTAAATTAAGGAGTTCCCGCAGGAACCAAAGAACCTCGATCCACGCAGATGACTTCGCGGGCATTTGCTAGTAAACTATAAATGTTTAGCATGCTTTTAAATATGCTATGCTATAGCACGCATGAAAGCATGTGACGTACGCTCGCTCACAGCAGCACGTTCGGTAACCGCTACGGGCGCTACGAGTGCTACGAAACGAACTACGAAGCACCGCGCGCGCTCGCGCGTTATAGCGCCGTAGCAACATGAGGCTCCTCGGATAGCATGCTGTCCGTACTACGGAATAAAGCGTGCTATGCTTTTGCGCTACGTGCTTTATTAACCACCTCTAAAGGTTTGCTATCTATAGTTCGTGCGGGAGTTGAAGAGTTTATGTATGGTGGTGTGGCTAATACATAAGCTCTCATTCAACTCACGTGCGAACAGTACATAGCGGCTTCCCTCCAATTAGCTCAAGTTAGCTCTTGACTGCAATTCGGTACTTGACAGTTAGTCAAATCAGCAACTTATTTTCAAACTTCAAAACGCGTGCTTAATAAGGGATTTTGTATGAATTACTTGTATTATTTGTTTAATTAATAATTATGACGTTATCTTAGTTTGAAGCACTTTTTTTATTTTGATCCATAGTTTAAAATCCTTGGTCATGGGTTTATATTACGACTATTGGGAAATTTATTACAAAAGAAAATAATTTATTTGGCTAGTATTCAAATACTCAATTATTTCTCGAAAAAGTGATGTGTTCCAAGGTGGAACCGAATCAACCGTATGTCGGAAACTTCAGCTACTTAAGTAAAAACTTATCTTACAGTGGCTTCAGCTTATCATCAAAAAATTTAATGATAGTGGTTGTTCAGTTAGCCAATCCTTTGTCTTCTTCTTTCGAATGGCAAATTATTGACACCAGAAAGAGAGAAAACTGTGTAACCGCTTATCAATACATTTATTCCCTATTGATGCCAGAAAGAGAGAAAACTGTGTAACCGCTTACCAATACATTTATTCCCTATTGATGCTAGAAAGAGAGAAAACTGTGTAACCGTTTACCAATACATTTATTCCCTATTGATGCGAGAAATAGAGAAAACTGTGTAACCGCTTACCGATACATTTATTCTCTATCGTTGCCATAAAGTGAGAAATCTGTGTAACCGCTTACCAATACATTAATTCCTTATTGATGCCAGAAAGAGAGAAAACTGTGTAACTGCTTACCAATACATTTACTCCTTATTGATGCCAGAAAGAGAGAAAACTGTATAACCGCTTATCAATACATTTATTCCCTATTGATGCCAGAAAGAGAGAAAACTGTGTAACCGCTTACCAATACATTTATTCCCTATTCCACAGGCACTGCTTCGCCCCGGTCGTTTCGACAGGCACATTTTGATCGATCTACCGACTTTGCAAGAACGGGAAGAAATATTTGAGAGGCATCTCAAAAGCATCGTGCTCGAAACATTGCCATCGTATTATGTGAAACGGTAATAGTAGGGGAGCCCAAGAGGTGATTTCTGGATTTACTCCAGCGCGGCAGATTAATATAAAGGGGGGTTCTTTGGACCCTGTAGAGTACCTTCACTATATATGAGCTCGGTATATTAGTGGGTCTGTCTGCGAAACCTAAAGGAGCTAAAGAGTTTAAAGAGCTACAAATTTAAAAACTCCAACTCCTTTAGGTCTCGCTCAAATCGTCAGATTATTTTAATTTACACTTTTCAGCATGTAATTAACTCACTCTACCTTAATCTGACGCGTTCGAGTATTTCTGATGATCGATTTTATTTATCTAATATTTTGATCTGCTGTCCTAGACAGACTCACCAATATACAGGGCTGATATATGGTGAAGGTACTCTACAGGGTCCAAAGACTTCCATTTTATATTAATCTGCCGCGCTGGAGTAAATCCAAAAATCCCCTCTTGGACTTCCCTAACATAAGTCATTTTTAGGTTATTTATTGTGTATATTGTAGTATAACAATTGAAAATATTTATACTATTTATATGATTTGGCTCCTTCGACCAAAGGATTAGGAGTTTTGCGGATTTGTTTTACAGCTTACTTTATTAATGCCCGCGACTTCGTCCACCTTTAAGGTTTTTATTCCCATAACATAAAATGCTATGTGGAGTTATCTTCAGCACTGAGCGAGTTCATAAAAACGGTTACATCTGTTTTAAGTTAGTTTCTTAGGATATTTTAATTTGTTAATTAAGTCTATTTCATTGTAAATATTTTTTGTAATGTATAGGTATATGTTTTTTGTCTTAGTCTATCGCATTAGGTTATACCTGTAAAGATAGACTCAAGCTGAAAAAAAATATCTTTATTATTATTATATAAAAAGAAAGTCGTGTTAGTTACACTATTTATAACTCAAGAACGGCTAAACCGATTTGGCTGAAAATTGGTGGGGAGGTAGCTTAGAACCAGGAGACGGACATAGGATACTTTTTATCCCGGAAAATTAGAGTTCCCGCGGGAACTAAAAAAACCATAACTCAAGAACGGGTGAACCGATTTGGCTGAAAATTGCTGGGAAGGTAGCTTAGAACCAGGAGACGGACATAGGATACTTTTTATCCCGGAAAATTAAAGAGTTCCCGCGGGAACTAAAAAACCATAACTCAAGAACGGGTGAACCGATTTGGCTGAAAATTGGTGGGAAGGTAGCTTAGAACCAGGAGACGGACATAGGATACTTTTTATCCCGGAAAATTAAAGAGTTCCCGCGGGAACTAAAAAACCATAACTCAAGAACGGGTGAACCGATTTGGCTGAAAATTGGTGGGAAGGTAGCTTAGAACCAGGAGACGGACATAGGATACTTTTTATCCCGGAAAATTAGAGTTCCCACGGGAACTAAAAAAAGTCGCGGGCATCAGCTAGTATATATCTATCTATAACTCGTCTTCCAGACTCGCGTACCTAACGCCCGGGTTCAGTGGGGCGGACATTGCAAACGTCTGCAACGAAGCGGCTCTTCACGCCGCGCGACACAAGCAGAACATCGTCAAAGCGGCCGACCTGGAGTACGCCGTCGAGAGGGTTGTTGGTGAGCGCTTATTAGTCCATAGTCAATAGTCAATAGTCTATAGTCAATAGTCAATAGTCAATAGTCAATAGTCAATAGTCAATAGTCAAGTCAATGGTCAATACTCAATAGTCAATAGTCAATAGTCAATAGTCAATAGTCAATAGTCAATAGTCAAAAGTCAATGGTCAATACTCAATAGTCAATAGTCAATAGTCAATAGTCAAAAGTCAATGGTCAATACTCAATAGTCAATAGTCAATAGTCAATAGTCAAAAGTCAATGGTCAATAGTCAATAGTCGATAATCAATAGTCCACAGTCAATTTATTGTTTACAAGTCACTTTAAATATACATGTTACAAAAAATATATTGTGGATGTCAACGTAACATTGTAAAATCCGTTAGATTATAATCTAACTCGCGAAATTAAATGTAAAATGTCGAAAGATTGTGAACCGTTCAATGTTCCGAGTGTCAATTTTTGAAATATTCATTGTATTTACGTTTTCTTGTCTGTTTCTTGTAGGTTAGGTTAGGGTTCGACATAAATAATCAGGTATTGCCCTTAGGTTCTATCGGGTTAATAAACCTAACAGATTACAATCTACCGGAAAATAATGCGTTAAATTGTAATCTTTCGACAGTTTGCTATCTCGCTAGTTAAATTATAATCTAACGATTTTTACAATCTTACGGTGACACATATAAATATAGTAACAATATTGTCGTTTTTTATAAACCATTATAAGTTTTAATATAAAATATAATTATATAATTTTAGAATCTAAGAATTCATTGTAGCTATAGAAACTTCTAGACAAGCCAGCCTTACTACCTTACATTATTACCTTACTAGAATAATAATATTGCAAAAAGGAGACGGTTCAGATTTGTATGGGGCACGGGTCCGGTCCTTTTACAAGTAGAGAAATGCAAAAAAAAACTAGACCAGTTTTGATCGTTCAAATCTATGAATTCGTCGTAATTTCAGTGGTGAAATTATTTAATTTTTCCGCAAAACAACACTAATCATGAATGGGTAACAATGGCGGATTCATATTTTTTGTCGTTTTCAAAAGAAATACACGTTATTTTGATAGTGACTGTCAGGAAATGACATTTGATACATTTCGTGTCTACTGCCTTCTCTATGGCTGAAGGTTTCCATCTTGGAAACGTATCGGAAACTTGAAATACATTTTTTTTTTCACGTTATTTACTTTACTATTCTAAATTTTTATATTTTTATTACAATCTATGTATTTTCCTCTATTCATGGTAGAGAGTACAAAGAGTCCACCAAAAATGAACCTTCTCTTATAATGACTGTGTTAAACAGCATTTGTTGAGTCGAGGTAGTTATACATACTAATATTATAAATGCGAAAGTGTGTCTGGCTGTGTGCTACGCTCTCCCGCGTAGATTGAGAAAATTTAATCCACGCGGACGAAGTCGCGGGCATCATCTAGTTTCATTAGGTTTTCTTATTGAAGTGAAAACTCCTTTAGCCGCGTTGAGCACTTTTTGGTAGGGGGTAAACATGTGGAAAGGCCTTTCTTCATAGGACAGAAAGTATAAATAGTACATTCGTAATTCAACTTTAATGCCTTAGTTTTAAGGTTTATATTAAAATAAGTGCTGTGGAACCGTGACCGACACCTCGCGTTGTTATGAAGAGAAAAGGTCTTAAGTATAAATATAGTACATTCGTAATGAAACTTTAATACCTTAGTTTTAAGGTTTATATTTGAAATATTTTTATTATTTTTTTAATTAGAAAAAAAATATTAATATATTCGTTTTCACTTCTATCGGCGGCTTCTTCTTCAAATTGACAGTCGTAAATTTTTCTTTATAATTTCTATTTTTTACGCCACTTTTCCTGATCTGTACACCCTTTCTGAATGGTGTCATAGAAGAAAAGGCTGTATTTGTATCTAGTTTTGTCCTTAACACCATTTACAAATAAATTATTGATTGTATTTCATTCGCATGAAGGAGCTAGAAGTTTAATTCGCTATAATTCACCACAATAATTATTAACTAATATAATAAATATTGTGGGTGATTATAGCGAATGAAACTTCTAGTTCCTTCATGCGAAAGAATCAATAATTTATCTGGTTGCCTGGAAGAGATCGGTGTGAAGCGATAAGGCCGCCAAATTGTATACTTCCTTTGTTATCAGCTAAGTTTACTGTTGTTATTACCGTTTTTTGGTGTACCACCACCCACCACTACAGCCTATTAACGTCCCACTGCTGGGCACAGGCCTCCACTCTCGTAAGAGAGAGGGAATTAGGAGCTTAGACTCACCACGCTGCTCCAATGCGGGTTGGCGGGCTTTAACGACTATTATCATGTTAGTGATAATAACCGGGACCGACGGCTTAACGTGCTCTCCGAGGCACGGGGGTGAAACACCGCCAACTTCCAACACCGGGCTGGCCACTGAGAATTTCTTAATCGAAAAACCCAATACCTAACAATTTTTTATGCCCGACCGGGAATCGAACACCTCGTGATCCGCAGTCGACTACGCTTACCGCTAGACCAACGAGGCAGTTTTGGTGTACAATAAAAGTATATTCATTCATTATGATGGACTTCCGTAAAGTGACGCCTGCTTCTATCCAATATTTGTATTTTTTTTTTTTTCTATATCAGGTGGTACAGAGAAACGCAGCCATGCAATGTCACCAGGAGAGAAGAAGATAGTGGCGTACCACGAATCCGGTCACGCGGTTGTCGGATGGCTTCTAGAGCATACGGACGCTCTCCTCAAGGTCACCATAGTGCCTCGGACCAACAAGGCGCTCGGGTTCGCTCAGTACACACCTTCGGACCAGAAGCTGTACTCCAAGGAGGAGGTGGGAACTAATTAGAGGTGTTAGCATATCGTTAAACGGTTAAACGGTTAAACGGTTAACGGCTAATGGTTGAAAATTGCTTTACTCGTGTGCACTAGAGAGTGAAAAAAACATTGCTAAAAAAAACATTGAGAAAAAATGGGTTAGATTATAATCTGACGGTTTTTGCAATTTTACGGTGACATAGCCCATACTAGCCAAGTATATGTATTAGAGGTGTTAGCATATCGTTAAACGGTTAAACGGTTAACGGCTAATGGTTGAAAATATTAGTAAACAATCTTTACTCGAGTGAAAAAAACATTGTTTGCTTATGGTTGAAAATATTAGTAAACAATCTTTACTCGAGTGAAAAAAACATTGTTTGCTTATGGTTGAAAATATTAGTAAACAATCTTTACTCTAGTGAAAAAAACATTGTTTGCTTATGGTTGAAAATATTAGTAAACAATCTTTACTCGTGTGAACTAGCAAGTGAAACAAACATTGTTTTTTTTACTATCGTTTGTTAAACGGTTAGCGGTTAACGGTAGTAAACGATCTTTACTCTTGTGAAAAATAAAACATTGTTTTTTTACTACCGTTTACAGCCGTTAACCATTAACCGTTTAACCGTTTAGCGATATGCTAACACCTCTAGAGCTAATTTATTATTTAACTAGCTGATGATTGAGGTTTTGTGGTCCCCGCGTGAATCTTTAATTTTCCGGGATAAAAAGTTGCCCATGTGTTATTCCAGACTATAATCTATCTCTGTGCCAAATTTCATCCAGATCCGTTCAGCCGTTGGGGCGTGAATGAGTAACAAACATCCATCCACTCATCCATACATCCATCCAAACTTTCGCATTTATAATATTAGTACTAACATATCGTTAAACGGTTAAACGGCTAACGGCTAGTGGTTGAAAATATTAGTAAACAATTTTTACTCGTGTGCACTAGCGAGTTATTTTTTTAAAATTTTTTGTTAAACGGTTAGCGGTTAACGATCTTTAACTCTTGTGAAAAACAAAACATTGTTCTTTTTGCTACCGTTTATAGCCGTTAACCATTAACCGTTTAACCGTTTAGCGATATGCTAACACCTCTAGAGCTAATTTATTATTTAACTAGCTGATGATTGAGGTTTTGTGGTCCCCGCGTGAACTCTTTAATTTTCCGAGATGAAAAGTATTCCAGACCATAATCTAACTCTGTACCAAATTTCACTCAGATCCGTTCAGGCGTTCTGGCGTGATTGAGTAACAAATCCATCCATCCAGCCATCCTAACTTTCGTATTTATAATTTTAGTACAGATAGTATAGTATAGATATATAGACTAACAGCTGGACTAGCAGCAGGGCCGATATCCTAGACTAACGTATATTTCTAACGTCAGTTTAAATTGTGCCTAACATGTTTGTGTATTCATTATACTTTATTTCATTATTTGTATAATATTTACTAGTGGTTCGCCCCGAACTGAGACTTCGCGGTATACATTCACTGCACCGTACGCATTAAAACGCGCCGAATCTGATGACGTCAATCGTCATCCGCTTGCGTGGATGGGATACGAATACCTACGTATTTTACTAAAATGCAGCTCGTTCGGTGAGCGGGTACAGCGGGTCACAAATGGATAAACTTTTACAGAGCGCCATCTATTGACATCATTTATCATGACATCATCGGTTTACATATTATATTTAAATTTGAAGTAATTACGTTGAGTAATTCAGAAGTTATAAGGCTCTGACAGACGGACTGACGGACAGATGGAGGACAAGTGCAAATTCACTCAAGTAGACTCAGAGACCATCGCTTCGCTCGGTCAATAAGATTACATATCAATTATGTAAACCGATGGCCTCCAGCCGAATATGGCTTAAAAAGTTATAAAAATCTTTATTTCAGGGGGGCTCTCATGGAAGCGAATGCGAAGTAAAATATTTTTTAAAGCGTTACCTAGGGTTGCGGTATATCATTTTAAAGATAATTAGGAATAGAGTCCAAAAATATTTTTTCAATTTTTCCCCTAAAATTGACGAAACGGGGGAGGGGGTTTTAAAGTGGAGATTTTCTAACGCCCAAAGTTGACCTCAGAACTCTCAATTTTCTAAAAGGTTAAGCCTGAAACATGATCAATTATTTGAATTATATCCTGTTCATGAACAACAATTACTAGAATTAGATAAATATTATAAGAAAAACGAAATTATTTAATTTTTAATGAGCTTCAATATTTTTAACAGAACTTCACAATGATGTCATTAGATGGCGCTCTGTAAAAGTTTATCCATTTGTGACCCGCTGTACCCGCTCACCGAACGAGCTGCATTTTAGTAAAATACTGTAGGTACGCGTATCCCATCCACGCAAGCGGATGACGATTGACGTCATCAGATTCGGCGCGTTTTAATGCGTACGGTGCAGTGAATGGATACCGCGAGGTCTCAGTTCGGGGCGAACCACTAGTATAATGTTAGTATGGGTTGTGCGATGTGTTTGTGTTTCGGCCAGCTGTTCGACCGCATGTGTATGGCGTTGGGAGGACGGGCGGCGGAGGCGATCACCTTCAACTCCATCACCAGTGGCGCGCAGAACGACCTGGAGAAAGTCACCAAGATTGCGTATGCGCAGGTGACATGATATACTTGGCTTAGGTCATTCAGAACTTCGAAGTTTCCACTGCCTCGTTGGTCTAGTGCTTAGCATGTTTGGATGCGGCTGACGAGGCCCTGGGTTCGTGTCCCGGGTCGGGCCATAATAAGTATTGGGTTTTTCTGTCTAGAAATACTCAGTACTAGCCCGGAGTTAGGAAGTTGGCGGTGTTTCACCCCCGTGCCTCGGAGAGCACGTTAAGCCGTCGGTCCCGGTTATTATCACTAACATGATAATAGTCGTTAAAGTCCGGCAACCCGCATTGGAGCAGCGTGGTGAGTCTAAGCTCCTAATTCCCTCTCTCTTACGAGAGTGGAGGCCTATAGGAGGAGGTTAATAGGCTGTAGTGGTGGGTGGTGGTACACCAAAAAACAATAATAACAACAGTAAACTTAGCTGATAACAAAGGAAGTATACAATTTGGCGGCCTTATCGCTTCACAGCGATCTCTTCCAGGCAACCAAATAAATTATTGATTCTTTCGCATGAAGGAACTAGAAGTTTAATTCGCTATAATCCGCCACAGTGTTTATTATATTAGTTAATAGTTATTGTGGTGAATTATAGCGAATTAAACTTCTAGCTCTAGATAATAATCGTTAAAGTCCGCCAACCCACATTGGAGCAGCGTGATGGGTCTAAGCTCTAATTCCCTCTCTCTTATGTGAGTGGAGGCCTGTGCCCAACAGTGGGACGTTAATGGAAAACCCCAATACTTGGTATGGCCCGACCCGGGACTCGAACCCGGGACCTCGTCGGCCGCAGTCGAACATGCCAACCACTAGACCAATGAGGCCTACTTGCCTATTTCAAACTTTTTACGATTTTTTACTACATATGGTATCAGTTTAATTGGGTTATGAATGTTGTGCCAAGGTGCGAGTATTCGGGATGTCCCCAACAGTGGGGCTGGTCTCGTTCCCGGGACTCAAGGACCGGGAGAGGTCTCCGTTCAGCAAAGCGCTCAAGAACCTCATAGACTTGGAGGCGAAGCGGCTCATCGCGGACGCCTACTTCCGCACCGAGGATCTGCTGAGGAAGAACCAGGACAAACTCAAAGCTGTGAGTTTACACAATAGGCATGATGACTGATTTTGAAAAATGGTTAGATTATGTTCGGATGTATCTGCTATTTCGAAAAAATATCTTATTTCACCAGAAAAATATGGTTTGGTAGATAAAATTTGTATTTGAAAAATGAAGTAGTGCTTAAAGAGGAAAGCGGACGCTCAAGATTTAAACAATAAACGTACTGTTTTTTTTTGTCATTTGAACCCTGACCTTATTTGGAATAATAAATCCATAATAGTTTCGTTTTGAATTTTTAAACCTTACTGTAAAAACGGAAATCGTGTGCATTGTCCCGAATCGGAGGGCAATTACTAGTCATGTCCTTTAAATTTTAAAATTCACGCCAAAACGCTCGCGAGTGTCATGGCGTCGTTTGTGACGTCACTATTGTTTTTACCAATGTACTCTGTGCAGTGTGCAGTAAACAATGATGTGATTGTTTAAGCTCGAAAACAAACAATTGTGACGTCATTCGCTTTTTGGTGTTTAATCCATTAAGGCGGATTGCTGTATTTTATAGTTTTATTTTATCAAAATAAATAGCAATCTCGCCAATAAATAGAACCGCATGCCGGGCACTACCTGATTGTTTATGTCGAACCTACAAGAAAGAGACAAGAAAACGTAAATATTCATTGGAATATTTCAAAAATTGACATTCAGAACATTGAACGGTTCACAATCTGTCGACAGTTTACAATTTCGCTAGTTAGATTACAATCTAACGGTATTTACAATCTCACGGTGAAATATACACAGATGATCCTCCTTGCCTCTACCCTCCATAGCCGTTTCATACTGCAACCATCATTGTAACACATATTCAGACAATAGTACATTACATCGCGAGACCGGGAAGTACGCGTTTTCTGGTCGAGTGTAAGTTAGACCGGCTATATACGAGACCAGAAATGCTCTCCCGGTCGAGGTGTGTATAGTGTGCACAACTGTGGAAGGTTTTTGAACTCTTATTTATAGCAACCACTGGACACTTTTTCAACTTTTCTCCCTTAAGAGATGTTACTCCTTACCTCTACCCTCCATAGAAACGGCGCAGCATATCCAGTCAGGCAACCTTGACTATTTTCTTAAACCATATCTGCTAATATCAGTATTCTAAGGAGATATATTAAGCTATTTGCTACCAGTCGTTCGACTTAGACGTCTAGACAGAGTGACAGCTCTGGGCGAGATAGGGTAGGGAATCTCAAAGCTGGCTAAATTTTCAGTACAAGTCATAAATAAAAAAAATTAAAAACACGACTGCTCTGCCAAAAAACGAACTAAAAAGTTAAAAATCTTTTTTTTTTCGCACATAGTTATATTTACAATATTAAGTATCACTCGCCTAGGAAATCGTAGCTTTAGCTTATTCAATAGGTAGTAAGAACCTACCAACTCCGAATTGGAGCTTTTTATTAACACCAAAATCTAAATTAATCTAGTTAAATTAGAATCTTATACACATTTTTATTAAATAATATATTTTTTTGTGAATCACTAGATATTTTGGAGTGTTATATATTTTTGGAAACTACTCATCATTTTTTAGATGATGATTATATTATAGTTAATCTTATTTTCGACTTTTTTTTCAAATTTAGCCTTTAAGGCCATGGTCACCCATCAATTTTTTTTTAATTTTACTAGCCTATGTCACCCGGAATAATCTAGGGTTCTAACGATACCTCATTTATCAAAATCGGTTACGTCGATCCGTTGCTCCGTTGCAACGTGATGGAAGGACAAACCACCAAACAAACACACTTTCGCATTTATAATATTAGTTTGGTGAATCAAAACCCAATTTTCATTCATATACTTTATTCCTTCCGATAATATCATATTCTAGAGTACCCAATTTAATTATTTTGTACAATCCTTTTTCCCTCCGATTTACTTTTCGTCCTTATCGCGCTATTGGCGGGAAGCGTCCCAATTGGCCTTCAGAATTCCTACTTTTTTTTATTATTTTATTTTACGTCCCTGGATTCAAGTCCTTTATGGCCTTATATTTATTGCGAATGTCGTTCCACATAATGTAAAACTAGAAAATCATGACATTAGTATGATTTATATTGCAGCTAGCAGAAGAGTTGATCAAGAAAGAAACGCTCAATTTCAAGGACGTGGAAGGTATTTTAGGTCCACCGCCGTTCCCCAGGAAGAAGTTCATTGACCCCGTGGAATTTGAGTCCAACCTGAGAAGTATGGAAAACGCGGCGAATACTGACGACGCCGACAGTGGCGCCATCGGTGCGCCGTCCGCGAAACCCGAAACCCAACCAGGGGTCTAAGATTCGATGCTTTTAGTATTATGTTTGTGTTTTAAGTGTACTAGTCTAGCTGAAATATACTATGAGTTGTTGCACGTTACTTTCATTTTATCCTATATCAATTGGGTATTTGACTACTTGTGGGGTAAATTATTTTTTAATGATTATTAAATAAATGATCTCCCGAAAGTCGTAATATCCACGTCCTCTGCTGGTTTTATTTTGAATAACCATTTTAAACTGTCGATTAAAGTAAAAAAAGTGAGTCGAACTTTGATGATGTCACAACTTAAAATTTCATACAGAATCCATACTAATCACGCGTTTTGACGTTTGAAAAAATAGTTGCTGATTTGACTAGTTGTCAAATACCCAATTCTCACTATATGCTGATAGTATGACGACCTCACTTGTGTCGTCATCAAATTTCAACTCACTTTTTTTTTTTGATCTATATTTATTTTAAAATATAGATCAAAGAAAAAAAGTGGTTAACAAACTCAAAACTAACCGAGGATGTGAATTTTAGGTCTTTTGGAAGATCCTCTATATAATAATCTGTTAGAAATAATTTATTTTTGATATAGGCATCATCCCTATTCTTTCTCACTGTATGACGACCTCACCTTGTGTCATATGAGTGGGAGGCCACGGGTTCGAGTACCGGTGGACGGTGGTGTCAATTGGGTATTTGACAACTAGTCAAATCAGCAACTTTTTTTTCAAACGTCAAAACGCGTGCTTAGTATGGCTTTTGTATGAAATTTTAAGTTGTGTTGTCATCGAAGTTCGACGCACTTTTTTTACTTTAATCGATAGTTTAAAATGATTATTCAAAAAAAAACTAGTAGGGGATGTGGATATTATGACTTTTGGGAGATCCTTTATTTAACAATCATTAAAAAATAATTTATCTCACTAGTAGTCAAATACCCAATTCGGGAATAAATCGAGACAATTCCTATTTTTTGTTATCCACTACAAGCCTTGACTGCGACTGGAGTATGGCAGATAAATTAAACCCGGAACGCTAAATCGCTTGGCGGCACGTCTTTGCGGGTAGGGTGGTAACTAGCCACGGCCGAAGGCTCCCACCAGTCCAGACCAGAGAAAATTCAGAAATTATTAATTCCCAAATTGACTGCCGGGTTCGAACCAGAGATCTTCAACACTGCCAGTGAGGTAGTCAAATACTACTATTAGTACCTAATACTACTGCTAGAAAACATAGGGAAATCTTTGAAAATAAAACACTGATATTTTGGGGAAATAATTTTATTCACAATCAAGAGAATAGCCACGGAGTAAACTCCGATTGTCGAAAATTCCATATAAGTGGGTATATTATATCAAGAAGGTACAATTATACGGTAAAATACTATCCACACAGACGTGTACAATAAATACTGATAAGAGGTTATAGTATATCTAATACAGGCTACATTGAATAGTACTAGTAACAAATTAATAGCAGTCTTCGAATGTAGCTAATACATAGGTCGGCCTAGGTGGAAGATTTTTTTATCTATTCGATCTCGTACCTATTAAACGGGCCATATAAAATTGCAATTTAGTTTATGAAAACTATCAAATCATGTTCCGTAACTTTGATATTTCAATAAGTAGGTACCTGCTTTTTGGGTGTTTTCAAATTAATCTCAATTTAAATGACAGAAACACGATTGACTACAATTTTCTAAATAATCTATTCTAATAATCTAATTCCAAAAAATGCTCCATAATTTAGATATAGAATTTTCTGTAACTTTTTTCAAATTATGTAAGTAAGTAGATAATTGATATAGACGAAAAAAAATGTTTATCTAGTTTACTTTTAGAACACCATGAATAATTGTTTTATTTTATTTCGTTGCGGCCAACAATGTTGCTGCCATTTCTTACCTGATACATTAAGGCGAATAAATATTTCCTTCTCACGTATGGAATTGCATTATTCAACTCCATAAAAAATCGTACGCGATCGAATAAAAATCTCCCACTAGGCATACAAGATATAACTTTCAAATTGAAGACGTTCACCCGTAGGGTATAGCTGTTGTGCAATTACATCATACAAATACTCGTACTGTTAATAATTAAAAAAGTCGTACCTACATAAAAAGCGTTTAAACTAAGAATCTATCCGTCTGTTGAAAATGTAGTTTCTAAGAAAAATACTTCGTGTCATGGATTTAATAATAATGACCAACAAGATAGTTACTTCCGTGGAAAAGTAACTAGATTTTTAACATACAAGATCTAACTAAATTGGTAGCGGATCTACTGATTTTCAGTGAGCACTAAGAAAGGGATACAAATATATTTAAACCTGTTTTTTTAACTTTATTATTGATTTGCAGCAATGACGTCATAATGTGGTGGAAATTCAGACATCAGACCTATTCTTTAGTTTGAACGTCAATAGAATATACTGTTTCTACTGTTTCTATATTGTACGATGCCTTTAGTTTTGAAGGCAGCTCAGACAATATTTTCTTAAAGGTAATTGTAAAAGCATTTCTTTAAAATGAAAAACCGATGGGAGTAAGAGTAGGTAGGAGTACCCCTGGGGCGAAGCTTAAAATAAAAACAGTCAAAACAAATGAAACAAAAAAGTAAAAAAAAAGACATTTATTTAAAAAATAAACGTAAGTACGACATTTTTATGAATTTTGCGCTCTCTAAAATTAATTTTTCATGAGCGTCCATTACCAATGAAACTTGCAAGTAGCCAGGAGCACTAAAACTTGCACTAACTTTACATGTACATGCTACGTAGTGCAAACTTGCCAGAGCTGACGTATGCAACTTTTATTGGTAGTAGATAGACACATGGCCTTACACGTTCAATGAATAGTATAATCACTGGATCATGAGCGTTTTTAGTATGATTATTGTAGTGTAAATAAATCGTTGAAAACGCCTAAGCGGAGTTTTAACCGGCTTGCTCAACGTTGCGACAATGGGAGTAGGATTAGGTATAGCACATTAGCCCGCATAAAGCTTAGTTTACACCAGGCGAGTTACCCGCTGGATTTATTCGGCCGAGAATAACGGGCTACAATTTGCAAATACCATACGTAAACTGCCGAGTGAAGAATCCGGTTTATATATAAAATATAAGCTACTAGATGATACACGCGGTTTCGTTTCAAAAAATCCCGTTGTATTTTTTTGATTTTATGGGATTAATTAACAGCTCTTTGCAAGATATTAGAAGTACAGAATTTCATCAAACGGAACGAAACGGCCGTGAGTTTTTTGGGAGTTCTACGCAGAATAAAGCGTAAAGGGGGTTAAACGTAACCCCCATTTCTTTAGTTTTAAGATGACTTACATAATTAATGAAATATTACCATCACTCCATATTTAATTTAGTTCTTAAACTGAAAAATAAAAAATAAAAAATAATTCAAGTTTAAATTATATTTTAACGATTTTCAAAAAAGTACGGTGATACCTCATATTACGAAAAAGGATTTTAATAAAAGCGATTTTACCTGAAGCTTTACAGTCATGTAGACAGACACACTTTCGCATTTATAATAGAATAATGGACTATGGATTTGATTGATCCGGATTATTTTCCCCAGTCCTAAATGTATAATACTGCACGAAAACTTTCACAATTTAACGTATTTTTTTTTATGAGACACGCTTAAAATATTAGAATTATTATAACCTATGCTACCAGCGCGTACATTTTATTATGAGAAAAATTAAAAATAACTTAAAATAACAATAATAGAAAATAAATTTTCGTATATCTATAAAATTATGCCTCTTGAATATTTGTGCACCCAGCGTTGAACGTTTTTGTGCCTGGTTTAATAAAATGTGTACACAAAATGTAATTAAGATTAGATTACATTACTAAACGTAAGATGAATTGTCATAGTCACTATTCTAGACTAATTTTTATTTCAAACAGAAAAAAAAAATGCTGCGCGTATGTCATTCAAATTGTTTTGACTGATCTATCTAAAATTATTCATATTATGCGTCACAAATGAATAACCTATTGGAATAGCCACCGTGAGAATTTACGTAACAAAACAAAAATCACATGAATTCTAATACTAAAATATGACATGAAGAAGTATATAATTGACTTAAGCACTATATATCAATGCCCAATCAAATATAGGCAATCCTGGATAATTAATTTCAGAGGAAATGTCACAGAAATATTATAACTTTTCATTGGTTTCTAAGTAACAGAGCAAGCAAAAGTATGAACACCACATGACATAACAATGCTCGACCCGAATTCGTAAAATACTGCGTCAATAAAAGCGTGATTAATCGAATTGTATTTAACCCAGAAGTTATCAAGTACTTAGACAATAGGTAAAATTTTGAAAAGAAATATTTGGTGACGGCCACTTTAAACAATGTTGAATCTTGAAATCAAACGTACAAAATACAATAGTACGTATTTGTTTTTCATTTTCTCAATTACAATTTCCTTGTGAAATAAAAACAAAACAATTACGAAGAAAATATGGGTATTGATTCTACCTACCTCCTAAACTAGGTACATGTTTTTGGGGAATAAGACGTTTATTATGAAATTGTAATAATATGTTGATAGCATTTTTATTCTCATTAGCTATTAAATAGCTTGACTATTTAGAGTACTTTAAGGCTCTCCGCCAATTTTGATTTTTGATGAAATTTTAAAAGTAAAATAAACAGTTGCGGATTAAATAAATACTCTTTTCACAGCGACAATAAGAAACCAACTTATGTTCAGAAGACTAGGGCTTCGAAGTCTGAAGTTCGTAATCCGCTAAGCTCAAAACTTTTATAATAGAAATTAATATTACAAAAAAGTATTCCTTGATCTCGTAAAATTAAACAAAGTAACAAAATCGTGCGTAATTAAAAAAAATTACATTGTTATACACATTATATTGTATCCAAAATTCATTTTAAAGGCTTTTAGAAACGGGGATAGAAATGTTTGTGTGAGAACATAGTAGAATACAATTATCTGTACTGACATTAAATTTACTACCACAACATCAAATAACAATTTTCCTTATTATACTGGGGTCATAAAGGAGTTGAAGTTGAGTTTACATCAATTTAGTTGACCTACGGTACATCAATATTTAATTTAGTAGATCATAGAGCAATGATAATTATTAATTATTAGTATACTTGCAAGGTACAACTTAAGAGAACGTCAGAGACTATAGTCTGTCCGCGTTACTCAAATAGTTACTCAGGCTAAGTCACCAATGGAGTTGCAAGAAATCAATAAGCTTTCTGGTTTCTTGCAACCTCATTGGTCGTGCTTGGAGTGACAGTCCGTGGCTGTTATTGTTATAACTAATAAATACAAGAATATTGAGCACTTAGTACAGTTCGCGCGCGAGTTGAATGCTCGTGTCACCATACATTTAGTCTGCATTCAACTCGCGCGCGAACTATACTTTTAAAATCTAAATTAACTTCCTATTTAAGTAATATTCAAAATTACATAGACCGTATAATTTTTCGAATTTGCGATTTGTGATCCAACAGGAAAAGTTCTATCTACTCAGAAAAAATATGAAAATATATTTTGTGGAAACCGATATTACAAATTGCATCCTGTAAATGTTTGTGTCTGTATTTTGCCTTTAATATTTGTAAAACAAAACAAATGTATGATTTTATTTTATTTTATTTTATTTATTTTATAAAGTTAAGGCCGATTTACATTATTTTTCATTAGTTAAGTAGGTAATTTTGTATGAAAATGGGCATTTTTAGTTCGGTAAGTAGAATGTTATGTCCAAACTTCCTAAAAGTGCCTAAATAGGGTATTCAGTAAGGGCGAGAGAGACGCGGTACTTACACCTGGCTTTACGAAAAAATAGTACGTGCTTCCATTTTACTACTTAACTGTCCTTCTGGCCAAACGATGATGGTATAACTTGCGAAGGTTTAGTATAAAACAAATGTAAAAAGTCCGAGCAATGACTAGCCCTATCTGAGGTAGTAGGCCCGCTTATATATAATCTAGTTAAGTCATTATAGGTACCAAGTGACGCCACTCTGTCACAAACTACATAAGCCATACCCTTTCCAGAGAACCGTGCTACCATCTGATAAAAATAATTGAGAATTAAGAAGAATTTTTTGAAGTGAGTTAACAAACAGTGTGTACTTCAGGACGGCACACTAAACGCGCAAATACGCGTGGTCGATTTGTATTACAGCATCTGGGAGCGGCTTTGGACACGTTTTAATCACTTTATAAAAAAAGTGTCAAAAATTAAAAATATTATGTAGCCAAGTGGACAAGTGGTAAGTGAGTATAGACTACATCTCCAGTTACGGAGATAGATGTTTCAGTTCGAAGATCATAACAACCGACATGCAATCTACACTTAAATATCATTAAATATACCAGATAACATCTAATAAGCAAACACTGATAAAATCCTAAGGACTTTGAATTATTCTATTACGGCTGGTTCACATTACTCCAGTCGCCTTAGTTCCAAGTGCAGAATTTTAATGAATGGTGAATGCTCGTGTTTATAATAAAGTGTGTGTTGATTTCATATAAAGTCAGATGATTCATACATTAATAATTTTGATGACTGCAATGAATAGGATTAAAATTATTCCAGTTTCCCTGGATTGATAACCAGTTACTGGTCTGAATTTCTCACTAGGCATAAACATAATTTTGCTTCTAGAATAAAAGGGTTGTGGTTTTTCTTAAACCCAGATAAGATTCTCGCCACACCGATGATTAGTGAATCATTTTTTACAGTTTAAAAGGAGAACTATTTTTTATATTGGTACAGTTTAATGGACTCAGATATTCTTTCTAATTATTTTGTACATTTTAGTATAGGCGAATGTACTTTATTGAATTTCTGTTACGAAGCAACATAATAATTATTCAAAATATATCGGTTTATGGGACGTTATCAGTTGAAACTACGACAGCGCTGAACTGGGATGCTACTGGGACAATGTGAACCGGCCTGTAGGCATCGTAACACTTAAAAACATCCATGAATAAATAGACGACAAATGGACACAAATTGTTCAACACGAGTATCTTTTTTTTGGGTTTTGTAATGTTCATTTTGTTCAACACTGTATGCAACTACGATGTATTTCATATATTATTAATATTAATAAATTGAAAAATCTCGATGAGCAATATATAAGACAGTCAATTCTCTCTCCCTCAATCTACAAAGGCAGGGAAAACGCAGGATAAAGCAGGGCAAAATGCGTTGGTCACCTCCGGCTAACTTTACTCACAAGAACTTTGGTACAATGGTCCTAATACAAGTTGTTAAGTGCAACAGAGATCTCACACAGAGATTCACAGCTGTAATCTGCGGATGCCGCTATGTTGCAACTCCAGTCTCAATTTTTGTCTTGATGCAATAATGTATATAACGGAATAGTGTTAACAAATCAGCAGAGACTGAAAAAAAGATTCATAAAGGTCACAGAAATATAAGTGTTACATAATGAAAGTGTAACAGAATCGAAGCTGTAACCCTTTTGAATGTGTTTTTAAATTCTGTTAACCTGAAACATTTATATTTCTGTAACAGAAACGAATCTGTACCAGAAATAAAGGGTTTTAAAGTGTAACCGAAATAGCGACGTTGCCAAGTTTACTGTTGACGGGTATTCAAATTTGAACCTAAGGTGAAAGCCCCGATGGTTGTAATTGTTTCAAGAAAAACATGGCCATGACGTTGTGTCAGTGTGTGTAAAGTCCAATGAAGTGAGAAGAACGCATTGTCACACCGTGCAGTTTGTTAAGGCATGTACATATTAGGGTTGCAGATAAAAACACTTATTAACAGAATTAAACGGTTACAGATTGATTGGGTTACAGTATCGTTTCTGTTTCCGTTATAAGTGTTTCAGTTTATAACAGTGTTTAAACCCCTTATTTCGGTTACTGTTTCAGTCCTTACAAATCAGAGGTGAATACGAACGCTACACCATTGACTACTTGTTTTGCGATCAGTTTAACAAAAAGTTAGTAGCAAAAGTCGTGCCTCTTGGAGTTCAGGGAGACTACTATTATATTTCTTCCATACTTTCCTACGATTCCACTTTGTTAGCGAAATTACCAAGCGTGTTTTTTAACCAACGATTTGGTATTTTAGAACTTTCAAAATCAAAATCGAGCTACAAATAATGATATTCCAGGCCCGGCCCTTGACTCGAACCCGAGACCTCGTCGGCCGCAGTCAAATATGCTAACCACTAGACCAACGAGACTTCCATGTCAAAAATATAATCGTATAATGCTCATCGTCGACGCCCGAGTTAGTGTGCAATCAGCCTAATTCTTCTTACTGTCGAAATTAATTTATAATAGTCATCTCAGAAGAAAACACCTATATCTACATAATTATTTAGAAAATAGATATTGTAACTTATTATAATGACAAACATTTAATTACAACAAACATCATTTATATTAATAATAATAATTATTATTATCTAACACGAATTTATTTTAATAATTAATCCATCGATAAACTACATGACCAATATGTTAGGTATAGACTGATTAAATACTGGACTGAATGGTCATTATAAGATTTTATATCTCGCCGTTTGGCGTTAGAGTTAAATAGACCTTAGAATACATGTATTAAAGACATCGCTCCAAATGAAACCTGAATGTTTTTAGGCTTTAATTCAAGCTTTAGATCCATTTTAGTCTAACGCCTTGATAAATGTATTTCAACGTTCGAATTTGGTTAACGTTGGATGCTGTTGAACTGCTAAAATCTCATATTAACCCTAGTTGGTGCCGTAACATGTTGGATATGACCCCAGTTCACAAAATTTGGTTCGCTGTGCCAGTTGTTACGGAAGTAAAACGTCAAGAACGCAGTACTATTCAAACATTCATACATATTTTAAAGGTGTAAGCTACACGACGACGTTTTCTCAAGTATTTTAAGGGCGAAAACGCACTAAGGATAGGACAGGACCAAAGTTCTGAACGCTTTGTCCTTTCGTTGTAGTCTGGGCAGCTTATCATAAAATCACGCGCGCGGACTTTATGACCGCCAGACAAAAAAATATTGTCCACTACGTATTTTCGCCCTAAACGCGACAAACATCAGCCGTATACCTGATTACTTTTGCATACAATTACAAAAATCTTGCATCTCATCGCGTCGGTGTGCAAAGGCTTTTATAGCCGAAAAATTGTTCTCAATATGTTCTTAAAACACTACACTCAATAAAACGTAGATCGGCACAAAAAGTCGTTTAGTGCCTACGTATATTATACTTTTAAAGAACCGGTAATACTGAATTATTTCATATAACACCAATATCTAATAATATACACCTCGATAGTTCGGTACGTTATAGCCAAAAGGGCGTTCTAAATAAGATCTTATAACTAAGTGCTTACAACTATGACTATATAACTTTTCCAATACTAAAAGTTACTGAGACTCTACTCCGTTATCATAAAATAGTTTAGCGTTTACCAAATATCCATTTTCTTTTTTTTTTCTTTTTCAAATCAGACATCACATCGTCTGAATATAATTTCAAAATAATATTATTAATCAGCCGAGTTCCAATTGGCATATTCTTGCATGCAAGTGTGACGTGACATTTGAATGCGACAAACTTTCAATCGAAACACCTTTACCAAACCAGAACTTCGCTCCTTACAAGTGATTAACAAGACAAAGGCGTAACTTGCTAGTAAGTTATTGAGCCACGCAAATTCTTGCTTGCAAGTGTGACGTGACATTTGCATGAGACAAACTTGCGATCGAAACACCTTTGCCAAACCAGAACTTCGCTCCTTACAAGTGATTAACAAGACTAAGGCGTAACTTGCAAGTAAGGTATTGAGCCACGCAAATTCTTGCTTGCAAGTGTGACGTGACATTTGCATGAGACAAACTTGCGATCGAAACACCTTTGCCAAACCAGAACTTCGCTTCTTACAAGTGATTAACAAGACTAAGGCGTAACTTGCTAGTAAGGTATTAAGCCACGCAGATTCTTGCTTGCAAGTGTGACGTGACATTTGAATGTGACAAACTTGCGATCGAAACACCTTTGCCAAACCAGAACTTCGCTCCTTACAAGTGATTAACAAGACTAAGGCGTAACTTGCTAGTAAGTTATTGAGCTACGCAAATTCTTGCTTGCAAGTGTGACGTGACATTTGCATGAGACAAACTTGCGATCGAAACACCTTTGCCAAACCAGAACTTCGCTTCTTACAAGTGATTAACAAGGCTAAGCCGTAACTTGCAAGTAAGGTATTGAGCCACGCAGATTCTTGCTTGCAAGTGTGACGTGACATTTGAATGCGACAAACTTGCGATCGAAACACCTTTGCCAAACCAGAACTTCGCTCCTTACAAGTGATTAACAAGGTTAAGGCGTAACTTGCAAGTAAGTTATTGAGCCACAGTTAGTAAGTAACTCAATTTGCAAAACATCTACAAGCGATGGACAGTGCGAACTTGCAGAAGGTTCACGTTTTAATGCGACTTGCATGCACGCCATTTGCATTCTGGAAACGCAGTTTTAGTGCAAAGGTTTTGTGAGGAAATCGTAATCGTCTGTCAAACGGATAATTCGACCTGTTTATGGAGTTCGTAGATGTCTGTACGTCAAAAAGCATGTGTGAACTCCTCAAACAGGTCGATTAATACGTTGTAAGCTGCCAAATGATCACGATTGGCTTTAGAATTGGTCCTTAGTTATAGTCAATAAGTATAACGTCATTTGCAATCCTGACAATAAACAATTATTTAGGTATAGTCCGCGCACGAGCTCCGAGGAATCGGCGTTTTTTTTATCCACTACAAGTTAGCCCTTGACTGCGATCTCACCTGATGGTAAGTGCTGATGCAGTTTAAGATGGTATAGGGCTAACCTGTTAGGGGCATGGCAGCACTCCTATTCGGTTTCTACACGGCATCCTACCGGAACGCTAAATCACTTGGCGGCACGTCTTTACCGGTAGGGTGGTAACTAGCCACGGCCGAAGCCTCCCACCAGGCCAGACCCCCGATCGTCGCCCCATATCCAGCTCGCTCCCAGCACTAGTTTCGAGCTTGACGCGTGTAATTTTGCGATAGCAGTATTGTTTTGCGCTTTAAACAACTCTAGGTCATTACTTTTGATAGCAGTATTGTTTTGCGCTTTAAACCACTCTAGGTCATTACATTTGATAGCAGTATTGTTTTGCGCTTTAAACAACTCTAGGTCATTACTTTTGATAGCAGTATTGTGTTGCGCTTTAAACAACTCTAGGTCATTACTTTTGATAGCAGTATTGTTTTGCGCTTTAAACAACTCTAGGTCATTACTTTTGATAGCAGTATTGTGTTGCGCTTTAAACAACTCTAGGTCATTACTTTTGATAGCAGTATTGTTTTGCGCTTTAAACAACTCTAGGTCATTACTTTTGATAGCAGTATTGTTTTGCGCTTTAAACAACTCTAGGTCATTACTTTTGATAGCAGTATTGTTTTGCGCTTTAAACAACTCTAGGTCATTACTTTTGATAGCAGTATTGTTTTGCGCTTTAAACAACTCTAGGTCATTACTTTTGATAGCAGTATTGTTTTGCGCTTTAAACAACTCTAGGTCATTACTTTAACATTCCATAGGATTCCTCGGAGCTCGCGCGCAGACTATATTTATTAACTGTTTTGTAAACAAACTAACGGTATAATCAAATGACACATTCATTAACACCGTGATATTTATTGACTGAGACAACCGTAATTTCTCGCTGAAGGTCGAAATAACACACATTTTTACCGAGTTAGTATGATAACCCTAATTATCGATATATTCAAATCACACGCAATCTTTACCTTGGTCTCTTAACTAATAAACTAATGTTAATAAAAAGTAATCCTATGAGACGTTAGTTAAAATTAATAGTAATGTACTTAATTGCTTAGCTAAAGAAAACTTAACAAAAAAGAAACTAACGCTTGCGTAGAAATAATTTGTACTGGGTCAATGAACTTAACGAGTTGTCATTTCGGTAAAATGAAAATACTCGTACATAAATATAATGCATATTGTTGATAATTCCGCTAGAACAAAATATATTAAAGATTTTTTAAAATATACATTATCATAGAGAATGAGTTCTCTCTGGTAGTATGGGCGATGAAATTACAAAAAACCTTTAGTCAAGCCAAAAGGTAAGGGTCCCTAGGGTAGTATGAAAACGTGAGTTTTCTGTTTTTTTTATGCATTACTATCAGACAAACTATTAATAAGTATAGTAAGTATTTAAGGCGAAAATTGCCCCGAAGAATAGCTTGGAGTTCGAAAGACGTTATTTTCATACAACAGAAGGCAAATACATATTAAATATGAATATAAATAAACTCTAATACAAAAATTGTATAATCTATCCTTTATAATTTTTTCATACTCATTATACGGATTGTTACATAGAATAAGTTATAAATAACGTTATATAGTTTACATATAATTTATAATCGTTGGGGATTCCCGCTCCTCAACTATTATATACATGGCAACACTGGCTAAGTTGTGCCATAGGGCAGCACCACATTAATAGGGTAGTTGACTGTATACTAATACAATATTTTGTATAAAACCTAAGTTTTTGTCTCTAAGTTCTAACGTATTATCTACCTAAAATCCACCTAACAAATACTTTCATATTATTATATAATGTATAACACTAGTTTAAAGATAGAAGTAAAGGTTCACAGGTTCAAATTACTGAGCTAATAAATGTTAAAATTACTACTGTATATATCTTCATTAATTTGATTAAAACGCCATTGTTCAAAACTTTAACAAAATAAAATTATTTCATTACTCCAACAAAAAAAAATCCGTAGAGGAAAGCAATTAACTTACTTCATTAAGAATTTTCATCATTAAATAATAATATCGATATTTATATTCCTACCGTCTACCGAACATTCCATCAATTAATTAAAGTTATATAATTTTAATCAAATATCTCGCTTCGAAAATTTTCGAAATATAATATAATATTATTATTTTCATTAATAATATTTAAGACAAGCTGTTGAGAGAGAAGTTATTTAGTATGTTTAATATGAAACATTCACTGTTATAACAATCACTGTCAGATTTCACATTTTGGCATATTCTATTTAGAATGTCAGTCAACTACCCGATAAGGCCAGGGCCAAGCTGGCGGGATTCCGCGCGCGTTTTTCCGCGATATTTGACCGTGGCCTTAAAGAGGCTCCAGTGGAACTTTTGCTTTAAACGTGACATGACACAAAAAGTATCACTAGGGCCTCTTAAAATACTAAATGAAAGATAGACAAACTTCAAGACGTTAATTATGAACAAAAAGTAGTCATTTTCAATAAGAGAACATGATTGAAGTGATGCCTTCTATTTAAGTCTGCGTCTTTACGTATAATCAAGTTTAAAATTTATATTAATACGGCAAATTTGTGACGAATGGCGGACATTCAAAGAGTGTTTCTTTTAAATAGCCGAGTCTAAAGCGTAATTCTTGTGCGATAGTTGGTTTGCGCTTACTGTTCGCTTGGTGGTTCAGTGGGACGATATACCTGAAAAAAAGAGGGGAAATCACTTTTCAAATGAGCTGAACTAAACTGCACGGCTAACAGCGAAACTTCTAAGGCTAAGATATATGAAAACGACCAAACGTCCTCTTCGGAGGGGGATGAAGTTTTGTCCAATCGAGCTGTAGTGTGTCAGAACTCCATAAGCTGTTTCAGAGCAGTGTGTATGCTCCGCAAATGTTGCGGGCCGTCCGCAAGCGTTTCCACCACTACATCCCATCAACGTCCCACTGCTGGGCACAGACCTCCACTCTCATACGAGAGAGGGAATAAGAGCTTAACGCTGCTCCAATGCGGGTTGGCTTTGACGACTATTACATTACTACTAAGTACATGACTATAGATTTTAGTGATAATAACCGAAACCAACGGCTTAACGTGCTCTCCAAGGCACAGGGGCACATCCCAACTTCCTAACTCCGGGCTAATTCTGAAAATATCTAGTCAGAAAAACCCAATACTTAAGAGGATATGACATGAACGGGAAAGTTTGAGAATAGGTATTGGACAATTATATAATCCCATAGCACCCGATAGGGACAACTGCAGCTTAGACCGACTATCTATACAAAACAGACGAACTCTTACTCTCGTATATTTCTGTTTCCTCCTCCAAAACTGAACCGATTTAAATTTTTCTTCATAATTAATTTAAGAAGAGCTCGGGCTACGTCGGTATGTTTTTCTTTTTGAAAAGCTTTTATTTAACTTGCAATGTATGTAACTTTGTAACTATGTTTGTTCGGGTGGAATCTTGCAACTCAATTTTGAAGCAGATATCTTCAACCGCAGAAATTTTGCATGTAACAAGTTTAGTTTGGATGAAATTTGATTATATATGCCAAATTTGTTTGTGGGATGTCGGAGATTGGCGCGAAAATTGACTCATTATTGCCAATTTTGAAGGTTCCTTGTTTTTAAAATTATTAATTGAACTATTATAATAATTTTTCAAATAAATGAATGAATGAATAATTTATTGAAAAAAACAAAATATTAATTTTATGGTCCAAAAATATTATCTCTATAGTAATTAATTATCCACAGAGAAAACAGATAAATACGATTGTATGCGGAAACGGTCCTCCCGTTTCCTCTTAATTATGGCCCGACCGGGACTCGAACACGGGACCTCGTCGGCCGCAGTCAAACATGCTAACCACTAGACCAACGAGGCAGTTAGAGCCAGTCCACATGGTGTGTTGCGTCGTCGTTAGCCCTTGACTGCGATCTAACCTGATGGTAAGTGATGGTGCAGTCTAAGTTGGTAGCGGGCTAACCTGTTAGGGGCATGGCAGTTATATTAAACCCATACCCCTATTCGGTTTCCACACGGCATCGTACCGGAATGCATAATCGCTTGGCGGCACGTCTTTGCCGGTAGGGTGGTAACCACCCACGGCCGAAGCCTTCCCCCAGGCCAGACCAGGGAAAATTCAGAAATTATAAATTCCCAAATTGACCCTGCCGGGGATTAAGCCCGGGACCTCCGCACGTTAAGACAACGCGTCACTGTAACATGATGTTCTAACGTATGTTTAGTCCGACCGAGCGTTACGTTCGGACCATACTCATTGTTCAGAGCTAATAAGAGTGAGTTACGCGGTCTATAGTTTGGTCGATAGATTTTTTGTCCCTGATGAATTCTGGGGATTAGGACTCCTAGCCGTGCAGAAGATTCATCTCCAATAGTTAGACCAGGTCCCCAGCTGATATAATCATTGCTTGTCTTTGTCAATAGGCATGATGACTGATTTTGAGAAATGTTCAGATTGTGTTCGGAAGTATCTACTATTTCGAAAAAATATATTATTTCTGCAGAAAAAATAAGGTTTGGTAGATAAAATAGGCATTTGAAATTTAAATTTTAAAATTCGCGCCAAAACGCTCGCCGGTGTCATGGCGTCGTTTGTGACGTCACTATTGTTATTACCAATGTACTCTGTGCAGTGTGCGGTGAACATTAGTGCGATTGTCAAAGCTCGAAAACAAACAATTGTGACGTCATTCGCTTCCTGGTGTTTAATCCAATATGGCTGATTGCTTTATTTAATAGGTTTATTTTATCAAAATAAATAGCAATCTCATTCGAAATAGACAAATAAATACGTTTTTCATAATCCATGAATCCTATTTCATCAGACAAATAGTTTCATTGATTCTTGGTTACTGTCATCATGCCTATTCATTAAAGCAAAATCAAATCTGAATATTTCACTTCAAGTACTGCTATGTTCAATATAATGAAGTTTGTTTGTTGACAATATATGTAGTAGGGACCTTAAAACACGTGCGTCCTTAAGTAAATAAAATATCATTAGTACCATGCACTGCAAGCTTTATGAAGAAACATTTTACATTACAAATTAAATAATTGTTAGTGGTTAAAATAAAAGAAAGTTAATTAAAACAGCTCTCACCGGCACATTGCAGCTAACCTCAGGGCCCTCAGTCTAAGTTTCAACATTGCAATTTCAAGCTTTATTCGAGCGTTCGAACACATTGGCTTCAATGTAAAATGAGTACAACTGATTTTAATTTCGGACCGTTTCCGTTTGGAGCGCTGGTTATCTATACTAATATTATATTTGGATGGATGGATGTTTGTTACTCAATCACGCCATAACAATTGAACAAACCTGGCTGAAATTTGGCACAAAGATAGACTACAGCCTGGAATAGCACATACGCTACTATCCCGATAAATTAAGGAATTCCCGCGGGAGCCTTGAAAAATCGGCCCTAACAAGTGTCTTACGAATAAAGAATGAATTATCTTCGGGAGAGACTCAATTTTAAAACTAGTGTTTTAAAACACTCACTAAATCCTTCGAGTACTCAATCGGATTCAAATAGATATCTTTCTTCTCGTTCCTAACAGACAGATATTGATTGGAACTCATTGTTATGCTTCCTTTGTTATTATTCCCCAAGAACCTTAGGGGACTAATTATACTTATTCAGCTCGATTCAGCCTTTGTTCATACAAATTGAAATTTTCTACTCAATTCAATCTATACGTTTTTTTCGTTGCTCAATTCAATCTTTCCGTTCAAATTCATTTTTACAAGTTCCAGCATATTCACGTTTGTTTTGGTGATACTCGGAAGTTATTTATAAAAATTAGGAACCAAGAAATTTTCAACTGGCATGTACGATCAATTTTGGCCGAAATAATATGAGAGGTAAAAAATCATTCAAAAGCAACACTTTAAGCGGCGTTTCCACCATCAGCACAGAAGAAAACTCCATACAATCACTTTTTCCAACAAAGAGCCAGCGGAAAGGGCTGTGATAACAAAAACTGTCAACAATCTGCGAGTGGAAATGTAAACCTATTTTGTCTTCACAGGGTCCGATCCGCTTAGGCTCTTAACCCCATTGCAGTGAAAACGCTGCTTTAGAAAGCGAACATAGACTAATGCTGAGATCTATAGATCGTACTTTGACTTGGCTCAGACTTTACTTAGAGTTAAAACGAGATAGACTTGTGTGAGTAATATAAATCTGTCTTGTTTTAACCATATAATATAATATAAAAGCCTCTACGTCTACTGCCACTTTAACCATGTTTTAACTCTAAGCAAAGTCAAAGATGATGATGATGAAGATAATGAGTCAAAGAATCTATAGATGAATGAATGAATATACTTTTGTGTACACCAAAAAACAATAATAACAGTAAACTTAGCTAATAAAAAAGGAAGTATACAATTTGGCGGCCTTATCACTTCACAGCGATCTCACTTATGTGAGCTAATTGAGCTATATATAGTATATAATATAAAAGCCTTTATTTCTACTGCCACTTTAACCATGTTTTAAGTCTCAGCAAAGTCAAAGATGATGATGATGAAGATGACGAGTCAAATAATCTATAGATCTCACACTAAGAGAAAAGAAAAGAAAAGAAAAGAAAAAAATAAACACATCGATAAACACCTGTAATCACCTCAACGGGCAGTGAGCCCCTGCGCGGCAGTTGCTGGAACGCGTGCTCCTGCACATTGTACGTCGTCCTAGCCAGCCACTGTTGGCAGGTGAGCATTGGGCTCTGCTTCCTGCGACTCCCGTTCACGCTGTGGCGTATGGCCCCTAAGCTCGCGAGGCCGCGGAGGTCAGAGGGATCCACAGGAGCCGGAGCGGATCCACGGCGCCGTGTCCAGGTATCCTTCCCGGATAGCGTGCGGCGCAAGAGTTGCGGCAGTACAGCGGACAAATCGCGCACCTTTTTCTCTTTTGACGCTGTTTAAAAAATGTTACCATCATCAAAGCAGGCGTAACATAGGGCCGCGATTACACCTTGTAAGTCATCACGCAAGTAGCTTAAGTAACTTTCGTAACATAATTTGCAAACTACTGACAACATACAAATATGTTAACATTTGTTAAACTTACAAGTGCAATTGCGGCTTGAAGTCAACTGGGAAGGCTGAATAACGAAAGCTGTCAAAATTTGATAGATTATATCATAAAAATAAAGATTTATTAAAAAATAAGCAAGTAAAAATAACTAAAATAGATCTTCGATGATGATATGACTGATTCTTAACATACATACTATAGGGTAGGTACATACGGTGAGATGACGTCCTTGATGTTTGCAGACGAACCGGCTTTACGATCGCATCTAAATACCCTAAAGACTGATCTACTATTAAGCAAACTTGTGTTACCTAACCTAATTCTGTTGATCTCTATAATCTCTTCGTCGTCTCGACCCTATGTCCGCGCGAGATTGCTCTATCTACACGTCTCCATCCATCAACTGCGTAAAGTAATTCTTTGTGATGTGATAATACCTTCAAAAGTAATATAATAGTATATATATATAATATAGAAGCTTACTATAAATGACAGTATCAGTCGGCATGGACTTCCTACGGCCAAACAGTTGGTTGGTGGGTTTGAGCTGCACGGTGGACAAGTTATCTCGGAGCTGGGTGCCAACCGGCAAAGATTCTCGCCGCATGCCTTGAGCGGCCCTCCCAGTAGGAAGATTCATATTCTCCTTGTGTGTGGCACAAATGTCATCTACATCTACGTTATTCTCAGAAGAGTCATCGTTTTCAGTCTTATCGGTTTCATATCTCCAAAATGAATGGCTATGCTTGCGCTCCGCCCGCTCGGTGTCCAGGATCAATGCAAAGTCAGTTCTGCAGCGGGACGGGTAGATGGCGTCCTCGTTGCTCATGTAGAGTGGCCGGCACATAAGCGATTGGCTGCGCGTGGCCGTTTCTAGCGGCGGGAACGTCTGCTGTCGCACCAGCTTAAACGATCCGCCTTGTTTGAGCACAGTGTTGAGACGCGTGGCTTGCACGGGTGTCGTGATCGATGCTATAGAGGAATCCGGTAGCAAGTTCTCCGTGCTGAGAATCTTCTCAGCCTTATCGTCAGGTTTGCAGTGACCGCGGACGCTGAGTTGGGAGTGAATGGAAAGTTCGCTACCCATCGGGGTAGCTAGTTCCCTATGTACTGATGACGCCAAGGAATCGCGACTTTTATTTTTGGCTTTAAATCGAGAATCTTGGAATACATTGAGCGGGACAGAGAACCGACGCAACTGTTCCTTCAGCCCAATAGGCCTAGTTGGGTTCAGAGAGCCTCTTCGAAGCGGTAGCAGCAATTCTGAGCTCTCCGATACGTTAGTGATCGTCTCCAGATCATCGTCGACCAGGTCAGCATCGGATATCTCCGTCCGAGTTTCCTCGGCTATCTCCTGAGCAACCAATGTTTCCCATTTGTTTTGATTGTACATCAAGTTTTCGAGCATTTGCGCGGAAAGATCGTTCTGAAGGAAACGGTGCCATTCAGTGATGAGAGGGGTCACTACGAATTTGAAGAAACCTGTGAATAAATACCAACATGGCTAGGTTATTTTTAGCTCGTATATCCGAAATAATAAATTGATAGTAGTTATTGACAGCAACGTGAAGGAGGTACAGTCTAATGGCCAATAAATACTAAAATTGGTACGCTAATGATGACAGGCCAATTATTGAAAGGAAAAGTATACCACTAAATAATAAGAAATTCAAATTATATTGATATTTTTATCTCACTGCGTAGGTGAGTACAGCATATAATAATTTTGAATTGTTCCATTAATCTTCAGAGAAATGCTCTAGCCAGCGCAGGTGTTTAAAATAATCATCATTCAATCTTACTAAATGCTTTTTGTAATAATTTTGAGCTGTAACTTTAATACAGTAGCTGATGTTCTGATTCAGTTCTGAATGATTTTTGTCATAATAATCACGTGTGAACTATTTGATTTTCCGGGATAAAAAGCACCAAATATCCGTCTCCAGGATGCAAGCCAGCTGTGACCTGGCTGGACGTAATATGTAGACGACTAATATTATAAATGCGAAAGTGTGTCTGTCGTTTGCCTTTATATGATTTTAATTATTTGTTTTTTATCTGTTATATCGCATCAAGTATGATATAATGGGCTGGTTTCTAGTCCTCACCTGTCTGTATCTTCGGTATGGAGGTGGTGTGACGGTCGCAGAGCGCTGTGACAGGCAAATTCAGCTTACGCTCGTAGTCCCCCTGGCGGAAAAACTCCTCGCACACCTTAAGACTCCACTTCCTGCTGATCTCCCAGGGTCTGCACGGGTTGGAGATGTCTGCGCACTTTAGAGCAATCTGCAGGACCAGATGCCGATGGTCGCTTTTCGTCATGTCGAGGGAATTGGTGTCCAAGTAGTTCTGTAACAAGGCACTTAATCAGCATGGGTGTCGTGATTTTCAAAGGACAACTGACATAGTCAAAGATTTGTCCTGTCAGACCTTGAATGGCCTCAATGGCTAGGAAACCTGAAATTTTGAAAGTAGATTTATTTTATGACGTACGAAGATGCTAAGAAAGTAATTTTGGATATTAAAATATCTTTAATAAGGTGATCCTTCATTTTTTCAAGTAATGTCGATGAACACTAGTAGTTATTTAGGCTTTCAGTTTTAAACTGTTGTATTAAATATCATATAATCACTGATTTTCAAAAACCCATTAGAAGTCGGAGCGGTTCAGCTACTTCATAGTAATGTGTCAGTGGTAGTTTTTAAGTCACGAAAAGGTCCAGTAGGTGCTTCGTGAATCACATAATTGGTATTACACCGAAACTCGTTCCGAACACCGAACACAGTAGTTCGTAAACTTGGTTTGGCACAAAACTCAATTTAAAAGTGTCCGAGGCAATCCCAAGACACTGATTTAGTTAGCGGTTCTGCGGTTGTCGTAAACAGAATATTGCGGTGATTAACACGCGGGGCTCAAATAGTAAATGTACCTACTGTACGGCCTAGACATGTAATGACATGTCTAGGCCGGAAATAAAGCAGTTGAAGGCCTACTCAGCCTTCCATTGCTTTATTTCCACCCTATATTGGAAAGACGAGGCGAAGCCGAGCACTTTTCAAGTAATTTTAAAAGGACGAGGCGCTACATAAGGTTATTTTAAAGTAAACGAGGTATCGTCATTTGCTATTTCCTTCGTGACTTGTACCCTTCTTTACTACGAGGAAACAATAAAGTTAGTTGAACTTAGTTAGTTTAATTGGCGTAGTGTTGAACGCTGTGGTCTAATAGTGGGAGGCTCATGCCCGGTAGGGTCAATTTGTGAATTTACAACTTCTTAAGTTTATCTGGTTAGCAGCCCTATTCCTAAGTCAGCCCTAACTCATTAAAAACTTTCTATGGATGAAAAATACAGGTCAGTGGCTTTCCTTTTTGATAGTCACTGAGTTAGAGAATATAGGGGCTGGTCTGGGTGTGCATAATCCAGCGTTGCTTGTACATTTTTGTTACGTAAACAACCTTTCATATGGCGTATAAGACTTCACTGCATGCAGTGTTTCAGAACGCGACTGTACAGGCGGGGCTAAGAACAGATTAGTTAACTAGTTGACCGTGTTGGCTGTGTGAGCATAACCCAGTTTCCCAATTTGAGATTACTCCCGGGTGAGCAATGATTGATAAACATCTCATCACACTTTTAGATAAGGCATTATCTGATACGCGAAGATCTGAATATTCTGATATTTTTTCATATACTATAGACTGTAAATAAGTAACTATTTATATTTTTTTTAGGCAAGCGCGGTTTAACCTAGTCCTCATAATTGCTTTGTATCAAGCATGATTGTCGTCGCAAGCCTATCTTTAAATATAATTAAAAAAAAATAGCAGTCATAGGGACTGCTGATAGAAGTGAAACCTATAACTTAGAATTTTGGTATTAGAATTTGAAAATATTTTAATAATAATAATATTTAAACTAATAATTAAAAAAAATGTTGTTTGTTTAAATACATAACTCTAATCATTAAATTCAAATTCAAATCTTTGTTAATCAAGTCGACTTTGATAAGTGCTTATGAATAGTCGAGTGAATCTACCACTGGTTCGGAATGGTATTATCTATCGATCGCCGCTGCGCATTATTCCAATATTAGCTCTACTATTAATACTATCATACTAATATTATAAATGGGTATGTGTGTTTGTTTGTTGGTTTGTCCTTCAATCACGCCACAATGGAGCAACGGATCAACATGATTTTTGGCATACGTATAGTTGAGGACCTGTAGAGTGACTTAGGCTACATTTTATCCCGGAAAATTAAGGGGAAAAAAATCGCTCTCTTAGTCTATAGGTACATTGTGCTGCGGCACAATCTGCGGATTGTAATACAAATGAACTAGCAGCGGTGTGATAAAATAGATGAAGATAACAATGACGAGATAACAAGGTAAGAAGCGTTGATAGCTTAAAGGTTTAGGTATTTGGATTCATATGCGGGTGGTCGGGAGTTCGATATCCGGCCTCGCACTTTTATTTATGTATGCGCGAAATGTATCACTTGCTTCATTGGACCAACAGTTCTTCACAATTTTCACAAAGGTGCGTAATGTCTGCGAATCTGCACTTGGCCATCGTGGTGGACTAGGTTCTAAATCTAAACGCTTAATTCTGGAAGACCCATACTTGTAGCTCTTCCCATAGGTTGAGATGATGAACGTGACTATTTTAGAAATACGAGCACGCGTGTATACTGATTGCAAATGATTATGTGCTTGAATATAATAATAGTCTCTAAAATAAGGAATATAATTGTAAAACACGAACGTGAACAATATTAAAACAATACGGCTTTGAGCTTTGGCAGTATGCCCCCTGACTCCCACGCTGACTGAGTACCAGGCAAAAGCACAGATTTTCCATTTATAATCTAGACAAGGGTCTTCCAAAATTTCTAGGGCGATCGCGCGATTATTCGTTTCATTACGAGAAAATTGAATATTAGATGATTGTTATCAAACCTTGTACGAGTAACATATGGCACATAAATTATAATGGCAATGGTTATTTCATTGAGCAAGCAATGTTATAACTCATTTGTATGTAGGTATGTAATATCGTAATATACATGATATAACTGGACGGCCTCTTGGCGGTGCGAAGTGCCTTGACAAGCTATTTACGAAGTTATACAAAAAAATATTGATATGATGAATTTCGAATTTTTCGACTGCCTCGTTGGTCTAGCGGTTAGCGTAGTCGACTGCGGATCACGAGGTCCTGGGTTCGATTCCCGGTCGGGCATAAAATTGTCAGGCATTGGGTTTTTCAATTAAGACATTCTCAGTACCAGCCCGGAGTTGGAAGTTGGCGGTGTTTCACCCCCGTGCCTCGGAGAGCACGTTAAGCCGTCGGCCCCGGTTATTATCACTAACATGATAATAGCCGTTAAAGCCCGCCAACCCTCATTGGAGCAGCGTGGTGGGTCTAAGCTCTAATTCCCTCTCTCCTATGAGAGTGGAGGCCAGTGCCCAGCTGTAGGACGTTAAAAGGCTGTAGTGGTAGTGTTGGATGAATTTCCCGGGATATCCCATGATAAGAACATGGCGCTCACCACTGCGCCAGGGAGGTCGTCAAATCTACACACTACAATCTCAATTACCTCACTCTCATGATCACATGACTGGAGAGAGAAGGACTCAGCGCAATGATAATGTTCAAGCGTAAGTTCGAGAAGAAAAAATGGCGAAATGGCAAATAAGCAAGTAACAAGTGAATTGACAAAACAAGCGGGCCATTCGATTAACAGAATGGACACCAAGGGTCATGGAAATAGGAAAAGGTCGTCAAAAGAAAAGTCTCTTCCAAATTGAAAATAGGACTAGATTGGATGGTTAAATGTAAGGAGCGATGAGAACTTACTAATCTACATAGAAATCTTGATAAGAGATTACCAATACAGAGAGTATCCGATACAAGCTTATGTCCGCGACATCGTCGGCGTGGATTGAGGTTTCTTGGTTCCCGCGGGAACTCTTCGGGAATTTTCCGGCATAAAAGGTAGGCTTTATGTTATTCCAGACAAATTTCATCCAGATCCATTCAGCCGTTTTGAGTAATAAACATCCATCCATCCAAACTTTCGCATTTATAATAGGTATTAGTAAACAGATGGACCTTTGAGTTAAAGAGCTTACTTTACTTTACTCATTGAATTTACAAGTCCAAATTTCATAGTTTTCCTTTCATTTAATTTATCAAGTTTCTTAAAGAGATTTAATCCTTATAATTGATAATAACGATCGATGAAATAAAAGTACAGGTTGTAATTTTTACAGAGTTTAGTCGGTTCGATTCCCAAGCGAATTTTCGAAAATATTTGAATGCAGTTTTCTTTTTAATTAAAAATAAAGGAATGTTTTCTTTGAGTAAAATTTTCTATCGACAGTATTAAGAGTAGGCACTTTCCCTTCAGGTGGCATTACAAAATTCCACCCTGTAGTCTTGAATTTTTCGAAGTTAGAACGAGAGTCCTGCCTCGGGTGTTTAGTAGCTGTTTAACTATACGGAGGACGATGACACTCGTAATACAAATTATCTATAAACGAGTGACTAAGCACTAATTTGTTCACCTGCTAAGGAATAAAAACATTGTCTAGTTTTTAAGGAGTAAATAGGTATATGATTTTGTATAAACAATAAATAAATGAATTGAAAATTGAAATGAATACACAAAACATAAGTAGAGGCTTTAGACTGTGGTACATAAAGTAAACTTATCTGTTCGAAGCCGAACGGCTTACTAGTAAGTAGAATCTTCGTGGCAATTTCTGCGGAATCTAGCCAACTTTGCACGGGATTTGCAATTCAAACACAGGTGCGCTGTATGTTCCACTATTCTCGTAGTCCGGCGGGACCGTAATCCGACACGACCGGAGAGGGATCAGGCGCAGGCTTTACGACGTGCCCTCCGACTCAGGGGCGTGATACCGGCAATTTCCGCTCAATTCCTCCTCCCCCTCAACTTAATAGTTTGGGTATTATTGAAGTCGAATCGGGAACTCTTTTTCAAACCTGCGCTTAAACTAGCGGCACGCTATGATGGCCGGTTTGACGTTTGTCCGCTCATGAAGTTCCGTATTAATTGATAACGACTTTGAAGGAAATAATTGTATTACTTTATTGACGATAGTGATGTGCAGAGATTCATAAATTTTATCGAATGTAGTTTTAGGTTTAGGACTCAAAATTTATTTATTAAATTGATTTCTTAAATGTATACAAGTGTAGAAAAATCAGTTTGCACCATTTAAGGGGTGAATGTACTTGTGAATATGAACAATTTTCACTGTGTGGACAAACCTCTGAAATCGCAAAAAAATATCAATAAATTTTTAAAAATGGAATCTAATACGATCGTCACATAGGATCGCTGGCTAGCACAACTACTACCTCCGGCAAACTCGCGTCAATGCTCAATGCAAAACAAAGCAGTTTCGAATTGACGTTGCTTCGAAAAGTATAAACTGTCAGTGCAATGCGATTGTGATATAGTTTTGACCTGGCTTTGGATTTCAAATATTGATACTGCATTACTGTTGACCCTTGCTCGTTAATTTGGACTCTGTTCAAGCCCTTTGTTGTGGATTTCGTCGATATGACCGAACGTACGCAGAGAACTGTTCTAAATAGTCAGACACGTGAGTTCGTAATACGCCTTCGTAACTATTTCGATCGTGAAGCTCAAAATGGAGGGCCAATTTTACCTATAACGTCAGTGGTTGAACGCGTAGCTGATGCGCTTAATATTGGACAACGAACTGTTAGACGGATAACTAAAAAAAAATATGGCGAGACTGGCACAGAAGAAAATAAACTTCACACACCAAAAAAGAGAAAACGAGCAATCCGATCCGATCCGATACGATACGAGCGATCCGATACGTCATTGACGAAATAGCATTAGAACATGGGCACAGAGTTATACGGTTACCGCCTTACCATTGTGAGTATAATGCGATTGAGTTGGTGTGGGCTCAAATTAAGGGATATGCTGCAAGACACAATACAGAACCCCCATTTACCACAAAAAAAATGCTAAAATTATTAGAAGAAGCTTGTGAACATGTGACTAAAGGAGACTGGGAAAAGGTTGTGAATAGAACTGTTAAATTAATAAGGGAAGATTATGAAAGAGATGTGAAAATAGATAATATTATAGAAAACGAACATATAATTATTAATGTATGTGATGATAGCAGTGACGACAGTGAAAATAGTAGTATGGACGAATCTGATTAATTATGGCCTTTTGTGGCACCTTTTTTGGTATCTTTTGTATTCATATGTTTCTTGTGTGCATATAAAGTATGTATATTCATTTTCGTTCAAATATTCAGTTCGTTCAAATAAATTAAATAAACATATACATTTTTGTTTTATTAAACCTATTTAATCAGGTACAAAAACAAAACTTAATTGTTTTTTGTTCGAGAATAAATTGACATTCCACATCACTATTGTAATGTGTCAAACCGGCCATCATAGCGTGCCGCTAGTGTAGTATAAGAATTTGTAATAATAGTTGCTTGTGAGTTGTGAAGTCATCAAAATTTTAGGAACTTTTTACTTTAATCGATTGTTTAACATGTTAACAATGTTAACGATTTTGTTAACAAACAAAACATAATAAGGGAGGTTTTTGTGAGATCCTCTATGTAATAATCACAAAAAAAAATTAAACGTAATTTATTTTTAATATAGGCAACATCTCGATCGCAGACAGAAAAACTAGTTTTTTGTGTCCAACCTGAGCCTCGATCTCAGTTGCACTTAGGTATTACTATTATTTTACCATATGTCATGTAAAAAAAAAAAAAGATAAAGTTCCTGAATCATCGCATTGACGAATTTCAAGCTCTAACGTATTGAAACCGTTTACATCGACATTTCTTAGGAAATGCTATACACTTTGATCGAACGCTTGTCGCTTGTTTGTCGCTTAATAATCAAGTTGCATTCCGTGTAAATTTTTAAAAATATAATTGCCTTTTTAATGAAACCGGTTTGGGGCACATCGGTTGGATGGTTTCAAAGTCACTATCTATAACGGATATTCTTTGTCTTTTATATATGTCACCGTAAGATTGTAAAAACCATTAGATTATAATCTAACTCGCGAAATTGTTTTACGGTAGATTGTAATCTGTTAGGTATATTAATCCGATAGAATCTAAGTGAATTCTAGAATTCTAGAATCTAAGAATCTAAAGAATCTAATCACTACCTGATTAAATATGTCGAACCCTAACCTAACCTACAAGAAAGAGACAAGAAAACGTAAATACAATGAATATTTCAAAACTTGAACGGTTCACAATCTTTCGACAGTTTATAGAATTTCGCGAGTTAGATTATAATCTAAAGGTCTTTTACAATCTTACGGTGACATATATACAGATTTATCGACGTGGACAAAGGTCAAAAATGTTCAGACAACGGACAAACAGATATGGCGAAACTTTTTTGGCTAGGGAACCCCAACACGGATCCCAAAAATACACGTGTACCGGTGACAAATTGATGCAGCGCAGCGGGCACGCGGTGAAAGCTGTCACAACGATTAATATTGACAGTGCGTCAGCGTACAGCGCATAGGGGTACCGCTAACGTTTGCTATAAATAATGAGCCTATTTGTATCAATCGATAAGCTTGGGAAACGTTGTTATTTGTCAAGAAGGTCATGAAATTCATGGCCTCACGACATGGCTATATAAAGGAAAACAAGTGAAATTAATTAACCGAATTAAAAAATACGACTGCCCTGCTATATTACTTTCGGAGTTTACCTCCTTAAGAAGCGATTTGCATATATTGCATATATATGTCACCGTAAGATTGTAAAAACCGTTAGATTATAATCTAACTCGCGAAATTCTAAACTGTCGAAAGATTAGAATTTAACGCATTATTTTCCGGTAGATTGTAATCTGATAGGTATTTAAACCCGATAAAACCTAAGTGCCCGGCCTGCGGCCGGGCACTACTTGATTTTTTATGTCGAACCCTAACCTAACCTACAAGAAAGAGACAAGAAAACGTAAATAAAATTAATATTTCAAAAATTGACACTCACAACATTGAACAGTTTACAATCTTTCGACAGTTTAGAATTTCGCGAGTTAGATTATAATCTAACGGTTTTTACAATCTTACGGTGACATATACAGCCTTTGGAATCCTATTCACATTTTTATTATAAATCATATTTGTTTGTGAATCACTGGATATTGAACTATAGTGTTATATATTTTTGGAATGTACTCATCATTTTCTAGATGATGATTATATAGTTAATCTTATTTTCGTTTTTTTTTTTCAATTTTAGTCTTTAATGAGGGACCATGGTCACCCCATCAAATTTTTTTAAAATTTTACTAGCCTATGTCACCCGGAATAAGCTAGGGATTCTAACGATACCTCATTTATCAAAATCGGTTCAGGCGTATAGAAGTTATGGTGGAATATACAAACTCATATACATACATACATACATACATGAACCCTGAAAACAATATACTCCTTTTTTCAGGCAGTCGTATAAAAAGGTGACTGATGACAAGAAGCTCGTAATCTAAATATGCATGCATAAAAGGTGAAGGTGACTGACTGATCTATCAATGCACAGCGCAATCCACAATTTGACGGGAACGACGTTTTGACATGTCGCGCTAGTGTCCGCGCTCCAGATCAAAGTGTATGAAGCCTTTTATGTTCTTTCCGATTCATGTTGCGCTTTTGTATAAATCGTGGAAATTATTCGTAGTGTTTTCATTTTAAAACTAATTAGGACAACTGGATCCTTCTGGCAACCCTGCGCCCGATGTAATTGCGAAACTGGTTGCGAAATGCGTTACCTACAGCCATCCTAAATCGGCACGTGTGAATGAACTGTTCACGATTCGTGCGCTGTAAACATTATGCCTACTTTCTCATCGGGTCACAGATCGCGCCTTTATTATTCACTAGCGATCCGCCCCGACTTCGCATGGGTAGCACTAATAATACTAATAGTCTATAGCCAATATAGCCAGTGGGCAGTGGGCAGGTTTCCACCAGATCCTCACCATACTATATAGGTATTTAATCTGAGCGCCGCCGGCCGCAGTCACTCCATTTTCAATTGCACGTTACATTATTTCTATGATATCTCATAAGATATTCATCTAAATTAAATGGTGTAAAGGACAATTTTTATCTTAATTACATACTTGAGATGACTCATATATTTATTTTGAAAAGGATTAATACTATGACGGTATAAACACCTTCGCAAGTAAAGCATTGGTTTAGACCAAATTAGAAAATCATAAAAATGGTTATTGTGAGTCACCTTAAAAAATTGAGTATGCTATCGCGGACTTTTTTTAGAACTTTTTGAGAGGAACAATTCCACCATACATTGTTTCCGTGTAATTGTAACTATTTACGCAGCGCACGCCACGTAAACTCTCAAAAGAGACGATTTTTTCCGACTAAAGTTCACATTATTGCAATTTTCGTAAGGATTTCTAATTTAAAAAAAAATAATATATAGCCTATGTTACTCGCTGATAATGTATCTTTCTATAATCTTTAGAATTAAAAAGAAGAAAGAAACAAAACAAATCTTTCCTCTTTTGACTACCTCCGTGGCGCAGTGTGTAGCCCTGTTGTCTTAACGTGCGGAGGTCCCGAATTCGATCCCCGGCAGGGTTTTGGGAATTCATAATTTCTGAATTTTCCCTCGTCTGGCCTGGTGGGAGGCTTCGGCCGTGGCTAGTTACCACCCTACCGGCAAAGACGTGCCGCCAAGCGATTTAGCGTTCCGGTACGATGCCGTGTAGGAACCGAATAGGGGTATGGGTTTAATGTAACTGCCATGCCCCTAACAGGTTAGCCCGCTACCATCTTAGACTGCATCATCACTTACCGTCAGTTGAGATCGCAGTCAAGGGCTAACTTGTAGTGGATAAAAAAAAAAGTTGGAACCACTTAAGCGACGCGGTACAGAGATGATGCACTGCGATATAATAGGGATGATGCATATATTAAAAAAAAAAAACTAACCGATTATTAAATAGAGGGTCTTCAAAAAGACCTAAAATTCACAACCTCGGTTAGTTTTAAGTTTGATAACTATTATATAATATAGATTAAAGAAAAAAAAGTGCGTTGAGAATTGATGA
This sequence comes from Erebia palarica, assembly GCA_964035005.1. Taxonomy (NCBI): domain Eukaryota; kingdom Metazoa; phylum Arthropoda; class Insecta; order Lepidoptera; family Nymphalidae; genus Erebia; species Erebia palarica. The sequence continues at coordinate 34,325,827 of OZ035986.1, read as the reverse complement.
CGTCGTAATTGCAAATTTTATACAACTTCCATGTTAGAAGAGCATTTTTAAGTTTGATAAAGAGTTACTGATTTGATTGAGTTGTTGTCATCCCTATTGTAGAAAGAATACTTGCCGCTATGTGTATGTGTATGTGCCTCAGTAGTAGGGTATAGACTTTTATATATAGACCTAGAAGCGGCGATAACCTAGTCACTAGTCCTAGTGGTCCTAGTGGTTCAGACGTTCTTCCTCCCGTTTAGGTCGGGGGTTCGATGCTCGTACCTCCAGGACGCACCGTCAGATCAGCTCGATGGAATCAAATGATTTTATTGTCACCGATATCACATGCCTTTTAGGTATCAAATCGACACAATAATGGGAGTTGGTTGAATTCGACTTCCAAAATTTGTTGTGAAGGCTACGGCTACTAAAAGCATGGAGACGGACTACAAAGTGTTCCGTACCACAACATTTAAAAGTAACACTTTTGAAATACGTTTCGTGTATTTCCAAAGTGCATACTGTAACCTTTTATTTTAATTTTATTATTGGTTGTTATAGCGATGTATCGAAAATAGATAATAACCGGGACCGACGGCTTAACGTGCTCTCCGAGGCACGGAGGAAACTAAAAGGCCAATTTGAAGCTCCAAATTCGCTCATCCATCCAGTTACTAACTAGGGTCTACGTTGCTTAACCTTCGCAATCGACTGATATGCGTTGTCACAGCTAGGCCACTAGTCCCTCAACCCCATCCAAAAAAAAAATGCTATGGAAAAAAGCGAAGTAATATATTTTATGTCAGTTATTGTCAGTGTTTTAGTTTGTGTTTTTAACCATCGTACATTTACGTTTTAAAAAACATCGAGTAAATCGGTCGGAGCCGGCGGAAAAATTTAAAACCAAAACAATTTAATATCCTGGCTCGTTTTATTTTTGATATTACGCCCGAAGGTAAACCGAGCAATCTGCTTTTGACGGGATTCACCCAAACAAAATAGGTGCTAAACCTTTTACCGGGAAAATGATTGAAAACTGTTATCAAACATTTACTTAATCGGATAGTTTGTGCACGTCCAATAAACTCGGTTGACAAATTTATTTACGTGGATATTTAAGCCCTTTGATCATGCATGCGTATGTTGACTATTTGTAACATACAGAGGTGTTATTTGTTATTTATTTTTATAATATCATTCTACAAGTAGTGTTTACTTGTAGAATGTTTAAATAAGTGTTTTATAAGTTCTATCTAATCTTAATTATATTTAGCCATCCACTTCTTTTGTATGTAGGTGTAAGTTTTCCGAACAAAATAAAATAAAACCTATTGACTTGAACTGCTAATACCAACCTATTAACTGTTAGGTGCACCAATAAATTATCTCAAGATCCTACTAGTAGCGTACGAAGAGCCTAAATCGCGATTACGAAGTTTTCTCTGAGTTACACTATATATGTCCCCGTAAGATTGTAAAAACCGTTAGATTGTAATCTAACTTGCGAAATTGTAAACTGTCGAAAGATTGTGAACCGTTCAATGTTCTGAGTGTCAATTTTTGAAATATTCATTGTATTTACATTTTCTTGTCTGTTTCTTGTAGGTTAGGTTAGGGTTCGACATAAATAATGAGGCAGTGCAGGTTCTATCGGGTTAATATACCTGACAGATTACAATTTACCGAAAAATAATGCGTTAAATTGTAATCTTTCGACAGTTTGCAATTTCGCGACTAGATTATAATCTAACGGTTTTTGCAATCTTACGGTGACATATACAACTTCCAAAGATAAATAGTCGGACCAGTGGTCCCCGAGCACAACACCCGCTTGGAGGATGGTCATCCTTTGTTACGGTCGAGCCATATCACCAACCTCCCGTACACTTCCATAAGTCATAGAAAATTTGGGTTTATTTAAAAGCTATCGTGTATTGAATGTTTTTAAGTTCATAGAAATATATACTACTACTGTCATATCCAGCTGGGAGACCGCGTATCTCTGACAGCTACAGTAACGATCGCAATCACCTCTGATTGGATAACACTCTTCCACTATTGGACAAAATCCATTGACGCAGCAAGAATACCATAAATTCAGCCAATCACAACACTTGATACTGTAACAATGATTGATGCAGAAGATACGCGGTCGCCCTGCAGATGCTGTTAGGATGACAGTTTGCAATCTCTCCTTGTCTCTCGAGCCACTGTAATATTAAGAAGAACAGAGGTAAACCTATTTATTAGCATTTGGATTGGGTTATACTAACGTTTCCGCATTTGACAGATCTGCCGTTAAGCTGTCTATAAAACGAAATCATTAATCTTGGCTTTAACTCTCAAAGGAGCTTGTCACTCTTAAAGCATAATCGTTTTAAACCAAACTTAATTCATTATCTATTCAATATAAATAGGGAAAGTCTGCGGTAACGACTGCGAGTAACGCCGCTACCGCAGATTACCCCTATTTGTCGTATACATTAAGTGTATTTTATCCGTCAACGGCAGACTTTATACAAAGAGAGAGAAGCTTCTTTTAACGGGTATGAATTCTTTTTCGACTTTTGAAAGCTTTTTATTTGAAAATTATACACTAACACTAACTATACCTTATATTTCAATATTGTGCTTTTTGGGTCTTATCTCTAAATTTATTACAATTTTCTCGATACAATTATTTTCCAATTTTTTTTTTGTTTTATATGGAAACGGGTCGGGTTTATGTCTTGCTGTATTTTTTTAACTATGAAGGTAATTCAAATTGACAATGCGTTGACGAAATATTATGCGAATATTTTATTTAAATAACTATAGTTTATTTTCCAAAACTGTAGGTAGTTACTATATGTTTTTCTCCCGTTACTGCCAATATTTATACATGCTTTATTGTCATATCTCTTTCCCGGGACACTTTGAAGACTCTGGGTGTCCGGAGTTTACTGAATAATATTCGGTCCTTTTATAATTGATATCTCATATCCACCACCACTGCAGCCCATTAGCGTCCCACTGCTGGGCACAGGCCTCCACTCTCACAGGAGAGAGGGAATCAGAGCTTAGACCCACCACGCTGCTCCAATGCGGGTTGGCGGTCTTTAACGACTACTATCATGTTATTGGTAATAACCTTAAACTATGTAACAGTCAAACGATTAAATAAATGAAATGAAAAATGTTAATAACCGGGACAGACGGTGAGACACTGGGGTGGAATACCGCCAACTTCATAACTCCGGGCTAGTACTGAGAATTTGTAGTCAGAAAAACCCAATACTTAATTATGGCCCGACCCGGAACTCGAACCCGGGACCTCGTCGGCCGCAGTCGACCATGTTAACCACTAGACCAACGAGGCAGTTCTCATCTCATATCATTGATGTATAATTTTAGTACCTAAAACTGGTGTTACGAATATGGGTTCGCTTCTCAGGTTCCCTATGATGTTAACATATTGTGTAAGCCTGAAACGTGCTGTTCAAAGCGGGAGGTGCTAGTATGATAGGAGGTATCAGATAAAATAGTATAGGATCCTAGAGGAGCAATACACGGGTGGCAGTGTACTAATCACTTCAAGTTGCGTTCTTTTTAACTTTTATTCCACAGATTAGCCCTTCTCTGCGATTTCATGGACGGTATAGATGTTAAATGATGATGCAAATTTTTTATTCCACAAATTAGCCCTTCTCTGGTAAATGGTAAATGATGATGCAGCCTAAGATGGTAGCGCGCTAACTTGATTTGGGTATGCCGGATATATTGAACCCATACTCGGTTTCTACGCGGCATCGTACGGGAATTTTCTTGACACGTATTCAAATTTCAATCGTATTCATATTTTCTTACGGGCACGTCTTCGTCCATAGAGTGGTAACTAGCCAAATACCTCCTCCTCATCATCATCATCCAAGTAAAAGTCGTGTTCCCTAAAGATTTCAAACTTATATTAAAAGATTACACTAGTAAATTATAAGCACAGACGAGATGCAGCCAGATTTATATGTCTGAGATATTGACAAAACCCCTAAAATATATAATGAGAAAAAAATATGTTCACAATGTGTTCTAGAACAAAACCGTTATGATAACTGCTTAATTGCGCTATATACAAACAAACAAACAAGCAAGCAAGCAAGCAAGCAAGCAAGCAAGCAAGCAAACAAGCAAACAAACAAGCAAACAACCGAACAAATAAACAAACAAACAAAGAAAAACAAACAAGCAAGCAAGCAAGCAAGCAAACAAGCAAGCAAGCAAGCAAACGAACAAACAAACAAGCAAACAAACGAACAAACAAACAAAGAAAAACAAACAAGCAAGCAAGCAAGCAAACGAACAAACAAACAAACAAAAATAAACAAACAAACCAACAAACAAAGAAAAACAAACAAACAAACAAAGAAAGAAACAAGCAAGCAAACAAACAAACAAAGAAAAACAAACAAACAAGCAAGCAAACATTACGCAGTTGCAATATTAATTGCATAACGCTTACAACTCCATAGGTCAGACTGTCCTGTATTTCCGGAGGTGATTGGAGAGCGTGAGTGAATTCGATCATACAGAAATGCCACCGAGTCGTCACACACAGTGTGGCTTTGGACATACTCGTATTTCAATCACATAAAACCGCAAATTGATTTGTGTTTAAGCTTCCAAGCAGCCTTCATCACTTATACTGTTGTACTGAGTACGAGTCTCTTCTCAGAATGAGAAGGGTTTGGCCATAATCTACCAAGCTGGCCAATTGCGGATGGGCAGACTTCACACTCCTTTGAGGACGTTATGTAGAACCCTCGAGCATATTTGTATATTTATATTTATTATTTGCTTAGACTTATAAAAATCACTAACGAAAGTCAGATCGATATGATCTAGTATGATGAGTACAATACAACGTTGATAAAAAACGAACTAAAAAGTTAAAAATTTAAATTAATCTAGTAATATAAGAATTTTATTCACATTTTTATTAAATTATATTTTTTTGTGAATCACTCGATATTGAACTATTATAGTGTTATATATTTTTGGAATCTACTCATCATTTTCTAGATGATGATTATATAGTTAATCTTATTTTCGATTTTTCTTTTCAACTTTAGTCTTTAATGCGGGACACCCCATCAATTTTTTTATAATTTTACTAGCCTTTGTCACCCGGAATAAGCTTAGGATTCTAACGATACCTCATTTATCAAAATCGGTTCAGGCGTATAGAAGTTATGGTGGAATATACAAACTCACATACATACATGAACCTTGAAAACAATATACTCCTTTTTCAGGCAGTCGTATAAAAATTTACATTGATGTATCATAAAAATTAATAAGTTACCAAAGTTGCATACAGGGCCAATTCAAGGACATGCAGTTGTCCTCACGATGTTTTCCTTCACCGTCAGATGTATTGATATTTAATTTCTAAAAACGCACATACCTCCGTAAAGTTAGAGTTTGAGTTAGAGGAACCCAGGGATCGAACCGCCGACATGCAAAATAGGAAGTCGGGTGTTTTGACCTAAGCCTTATAGCCAAGCTGCCTTATAACTTACGACTCTAGAGTAGTTTCAATGCATGCCGACCTCAGCGGCGCAGTGGTCAGCCACAGTGGACCACAGGCGGTCTCATAAGTTGGAGATCCCGAGATCGATGCTGATTTTATTAACGGGTCATATGTTTTTTTTACGCTTTCAATACCACAATTTTTGGGATTAAAATAAAAATTTAAGTGATTGAAGTAGAAACCAACAAACAAACACAATTTATTATTATTATAATATAAATTTCGGATTATGGAATTTAAATAAAACGGTTGTTCGTTTTTGTTCTTTCGCGTAAATAT